>OY754943.1:8326249-9814808 GCA_963576515.1 Cryptocephalus primarius | reverse complement strand
CATCAAAACGTGCCAGGAGAAAATATTTGACAGCTTACAATATGGGAAGTACATAGATTTCAGAAAGAAGCAAGCAAACATGAAACGGTAGTCCACTAATCATAATACGAGAAGGAAATCTATTCCACTTATTTACAAAAGCAGTAAACTACCTAGAAAGCCAAAAACGATTAAGCAAAATATACAGCTGGGTTAGTAAAATCAGGAGGACAGTCGCAAGTATGATGGATTAGCTAAATTTAATAATATGTAAAATTGATATATGATAGCTGGCAGGAGTGCGGGGCGAATCCAGTACTATTCTTAAATTCGGACAATGAGAGTTCCATTTGTATGCTACGGTCGGAAAATGCGCGATCACAATTCGCGAAGGTCGGGAAATTCGCGAGTTTTCCGGTGACACCTGGAATCGGTTAATGAACTCCACAAATATGTCGCGATCGGCAAATGTGCGACCTGAAACAGCGATAAATGGAAAATTTGTGGATTTTCCCGACCTGGAATAGGTAAATTAAACTCCCACATATACGGTGTGTTCGGAAAATGCGCGATCGCAAACTGCAATGGTCGGAAAATTTGCAGATTTTCCGGGGTGGCGTGGGGTCGATTGTTGATGTTTCCGCGAGTACGGTGTGGTCGGAAAATGCGCCATCGAAGACACTAAAATATCTACCTATGTACCAAAAAGGAAAAAAATAAATATATGGGTTAGCAGATGTTTCTGATTCATTTCTCTGGTGTCAGGTAGTTGTAAAAAAGCGAATAGTTTATTTTTTCGTCCTCAATTTTTTACCCAGTTTAATAAATGGTTGGGAAGGACACGGACCACAAACGGTACCAGAAAATTTATGGAATCTTTATGACCCTGGACAAAATATACCAGACAGTGAAAATCTGGCGTACTTGCCCCTTGTGCCAATTTAAAATAAATATCACTTCGATTTCGAATTAATATCATATCTTTTAAGCTAAGTGATTCATCGATTTTAATGAAAATCCCTTGCAAATTGCTCATATATTTGTAATAATATATTAATTACACATTTACATGTCTACGATTTGGAATTGTGCATGTTTGAATAATTGTAATTTTCCTATAACATTTATCAAAGTGACGGCGTTAATCAATCTCATATGAGGTAGATTTAAAAAAAACCACAAATTAGTGGATTTTCAGACCGTCACCGGAGTCCTTGACGATAATTTGTTGTTTACTCCAAATAAATTTAGTCGCATGACAAAAAATTCCACCGACGTTGAAAAACCTATCAACAAGAACACGGCTCCGGATTGAAAGTTTATTTACCATTTTTTCGTTGTGTCCCTTCGTCCCGGTTCCTGTTTCTTCCCAGACGACCTCATAAACAACCCCTCCGTTTCCCATACCGAGTATCTCGATCAAAACAAGCTAATTACGTGTCTCCCCTTGTCCCGCATTTCTTCCCGTTTTATTCACACCCAAACAACACCCCCCTACAAGGGGGATGATTACTGATCATTTCTTCGACAGTTTGACTGCACGGCGGTTATAATCAAGAATAGGACAAATTGGGTAATTGGTGGGTTTACACGTTTCCTTGGTTATTTTAAATGCCATCGCTGTCTAATATCGTGTTTGTAGTATCACGTAACCTTTCGATCGAGAAAAATTATACAGAGACTCCTCTAATAATCTTCCTAAAAACCGTACCTTAATTTGCACTCAGCATTCAACACAGCCTGATGTTGACTACTACTTCAGACTATACTGGTGACACTGGTTCAAACCGTCGACAGTGAGGCCGCCACAAGAAAAAATTGTGTGCCACAGGGCACTGTGTTGGGGCCTTTAATATTTTTATTATAGACCAATGACATCTTTTGCCATGCCACGACATTCTATCGTTAAGCTAAATTGTAGCATATGCAGGTGACACACTATTGCTGTACTTTGCTGACGGTTGGGGTCCAATTATCATTAAGCATAGGAAAATATGTATACAATAAATTCACCAAATACATCGCAAAATTACCCGGAAAATATCATATTATAGTTCCTAACCTATACTTACAACATACTAAAAAGGGCATATTTCGTTCAGGAATGTATTCACACCTTCAGTAAATAAAAAGGAAAGTTTGTATACTGTCACATATAAGTCACCATCAACTGCTTAGCGACTTATAGCGACATAAGAACTGATGCCATCTGAGGAAGTGTCCATTGATATTTTATAATTGTTTTGCCTAGAAAACTTATAATAGGCTATGAAATCATTTCCACGTACACTTCATCCAAAGTTAATTTAATTTGACTAAATTGACGTATTGCATCATAAATTTACGATATTTTGTATACCTGGGACATCCGAATTTCCATTATATTTTAATTTTACACATCATTTACGACATTTTTATCAATTTCCCACAATTGACGAGCCCATCGCCGGGTAAATATATTTCGACGGCTCTTTATATGGTCCATCTGTAACCATAACGACGAAAGATGAACACATGACGTCAACGACACTTAAATGACGTCACGGGAACGCAAGGGACCCTCTAAATGGGTCAAACCGGAGGGAAAAGTAGGGCGGCGACCGCTGTCAGGGTTCATACTTGCCGAATTTTCCCCTATGTAGATCATTGTGTGCGTAGAAAGAGGATGTATCGATAGGTAACTAGTTGATTGATATTAAAATATTTAAAAAGATATCGTCCAAGGAGTAACAAACGCAACTGAAGTTTGGGGAGGTTCAACATTTTCCCTTCTACAGCCAGTGTCGTGGACTTCTTAAGTTTTTAACCTGTAGACCTGCGATACAGTTTTAATCATAAACTTTCGTGAACCCTTTATGATGATGTATTTAAGGCAGTTAAGTACAAAGCAATTATACCATGGCAGAAGGAATAATTTTGCCTTATTTTCAAGTGAAGCTTTGGCACCTAAAAGTATCGTTAAGATTGCAGAATACAACTCATTTTTACGTCTAGCGTTTAAAATTCCAAACTGCTTGATATGCGCTAAAGACGAACTCTTTTCCCATATCGAAATTGTAAAGTAAACCTGTAGTCATTATGGAACATCAGATGATCGCATATGTATTCACTCATTAAATCATAACCATGAAGCTGACATTCAAAAATTGAGAGGCGAAGAATGTTTGCAAGTGGAAAGCTGTGGAAGACACCAAGATCTCCAAGGTTATGCATGGGAAAGTCTGCTTACAGAGAAAATATAACCGTGTCCGGCATTTCTATTACAAATCTTTCAATTCCTTGAATCTCTTCATCTAGTCTAAGAGGTGCTGAGACTTTAGTCTTAGCTAAAGTCTTAGCACTTCAATTTTATCTGCTTTTTCTCCATCTGTCACATTTTATCCTATAGTTGCATATAGTTAATTTCTAGATTCACCGTTGATTTTGGTTGATGCAAAATAGCAGATTTTTCGTCATTTATTGGCTCGAAAGATCCTGTTTCTGCTTCATTACTGATATCTTCTAAAACCACTCAATAGCAGTTAGAAGATTGCTTTATAAAACATAATTTCTACACAACTGCCAATTCAGAACAGAAAGTCCAGCGCAGAATTAACGTTTCTTTAGAAAACAAAGACTTCGAGTTGACCTATTGGAAACGTAGGAGTTTCTGAAGCGCACTCGAGCATCTATTCCGTCTCATAAATTTCATGTAGCGCGTTAGTTTCCGCTCGGCGTTTTGAAAACCGTCGAAAAACCCTCTCTCCCTTACCCTTTACACGCCGTATTATACATGGAAAGTTTTCTCGACGTTGAAAACTTTAGTAAGGCGGTTAATTTCCCCATTCGCTCCATTGACGTCATACCATATCGAAATTGTATTATGCCACTTCGAACAGAGGGATGAATGGATATCCAGCGTTTTAGTCCCACGACAAAGTTACATTGATTCCCATCGTTTGGTAAGAGAAGTGCCCACGTACAAGTGAGATTCGTAATTATCACATGTTCCGAATGAATTGACAACAAACGGAATATCAGGCATAACATTGCGAAATATTAGCAGAGTAATTGCATTAGGTGATAATTTGAAAATGTTCGAAAATATTTTTTAAAGATTCAAGTAACATTTAGTTTAATTTTTGTAACGTTTTATCAACAAAAAGTTTTCAATTTTTATAGCTGCTCTAATATCATCGCGAAATTACGTTTCTGCTTACTTTTTCCTAACGATTCTAATGGTTTCAACAACCCTCCATCAATAAACCGGCCCAAAGTCCACGAAAATTCAATCAGAATTTTAATCAGAAGAAGAAACTTCTAAAAGAAACCATAAAAACAACGTCAAAAACTATTTTGAACTTTCGAGGAATCGTGAAGGTCTGGACGAGAAAACACATTTAAAATTTATGTTAATCCATAAAACAAACTTGAAATTGTCTCCACGAGAATATTTTTTAAATTAATTTCTTCGTACTCTAGCGTAGCTCACAACTTAAATCAATGAGTTATGAGCACGATGAAAATACAGGGTGGCCCACTGAAAACCTACTGTGGTAACAATGCCTTAGTAAGTGTGTTGTGGTAACACTGCTCGAATACGAAAGACACGTGACAAAGGGGCAATGCCAGAGAGACGCACACGCAAGGTAACCTATGTACAAAAAAATTTATACAAGTGATATGTATAATTTACTATAATTAACCCCTGTAACACGACACTTAGTCCACTTGGTTTTCCTTTTTTGGGAAGTAAAGTGAAAGACGTCCCGAAAGTATCCTTGATTTTATTTGTTTATGGAGCACGTTGTACCTTTTATTCCTGAAATTTTAAATGGAAAAGGGTCTTGAGTAGTACATAATTTTAAATGGCGTCAAGTTCTCTTTTCAGCGACCTCTATTTTTTCAAATTAGGATCAGAGGAGTGACGCCAGAAATTTCCAAAATAGCTCAGCTGCTTACCGAAGATTTCACTCTATTATGTGTTGAAAATGTCCACCATTTACCTCCAGGTAGTAGTAGACACGTTGTTCAAAATATTCTCTGACATTTTTAACACTACAAGTGTAAATTGGTTGCATTCGTTAATGGTACGTAGCCTGTATTTTTCCATGTAAATGTCCCTTTAAGAAAAAGTCCAGCAGTGATAAATCCGGTGAACGTGTAGGCCACTTAATGTGCCCTCAGGAAGGGTGTCATCTAAAAATTGCCTTACGGACATCACGTAGTGTAGAGGGGCACCAATCATGTTCAAAGTTTAGGCCCTCTTCATGGAAAAATGCATTAGTTTGTAGTTTCAACTCTTCAAGCGAAAACAATTACAAACTAAATATAATTACAAAATCAGCATAAAATGCACCCTCGTGTAATTATCGACGAAGAATCCAAATCAATGACATCACGGTTGAATGAACTATTGGATAGGTAGACACTATTTTGCCAAAACTACACTCCATGTCAATTTCAAAAAATTTCCTTCGGACAATATGGGAATTAAGTCCCATTTAAACCTGCTTGAGTTGATATCAGATAACATCAACAAATTCAAATTAATATTGCAACCGCTCAGTCAATAATCCCAAAAGTGAGATAAAGGATAAAATTCGCTATATCAAAATTTATGAGCCAGGAAATCGTAAATGTACTTAGGGGACAACAAAACTTTAAAACTGAAAGGATATAATGTGACTTTGAGTCGCTCTAAAAAGAAAATAAATCAAAAGAAATTACAGGAGAATAGGATACTATTGGAAAACAAATTAATCCACATTAACTTCAAACGTGTGTCGTCACGCAGGACATGTGAGATAGAAACGGCAGCGCAGACTAATATAAATGCCAATAAACTCTGGTAATGGAGAAAGCAATGAAGAGGTCAATAGTTGGTGTAAGTTTTGAGGGAAAGATTAGGAAATACTAAGGGGAGAAAGATCGAGAGTCAAAGATTTCATTGGGAAAGACAATGAACCTGGCATGATTCAAGGTGGTATCAAAAATCATATTGTAGCGATGGGTAGACACCAACTATGATGAACTCATGATGTAACCTATACAAGGATCAAATAGATAACAGTAGAGAGAATTAGCAATTACCAATAAACACCTGATAATGGAGAAAGGAATGAAGAAGTCAACACTTGATGTAAGTTTTGAGGGAAAGATTAGGAATTCCTAAGGGGAGAAAGATCAGGAGTCAAAGATTTCATGGCGAAATCACAATGAACAAGGCATGATTCAAAGTGGATTTAAAAATCATTCATGGCGATGGGTAGACACCAGTTGTGATGAAGTTATAATCCAACATATACAAGGATTAGAAAGATGACAGTGGAGAGAATTAGCAAAGACCTTTATTGATAAAGGTGCTGTGACTAGGAAGAAGAAAAGTAAGTCTCTAGTTTAAAAGTATTAACGACGCATGTCACGCTTTCCAAGGTAAATCTTGAATCATCAGTTGAATCATTGTCATATTTACTCATCAAGGTTTCTTGAAACTGCTCTATAGAGGATTGATAAAGAGTAAATCTCTCAGGTTAAAATCTTATTTTTGATTGTTTAAACTTTCAGTATTTTAAGCTTTGAATCACTATCACTACCTCCTGTTGAGGTTTGTGTTGTTAGGTAGCTCCTTGCTTCCAGGAGTCCAATAGAGTAAATTTAGGGGAAGGATGACAGATGATATGAGAATGACATATTGGCATGTTGTTATTAATCCACGATTTTTTTGTTTGTTTGTAAACAAATTTTTTTCTGATTTGCCTGTTACTCCATTGGCTCGTATTTACTTGATATATTGTTTTTTGCATTCTGCGTAGTTGATGCTGTCGAGAGTGCAGTGGATTTTTAATTCTTCACACGGTTTTAAGGGTCAAGGTAGTAAAAGGCGGTTGAAATATCCATATAGTATATTTTCAAGGGACACCCTACAAGGCACTAGACGGAAATCAATGCGTAAGTACAAAGTTATAAACGATCAGTGCGTCTGTCCTTAGTACAGTACATTTCGAAAAATTACTTACTATTCAGACGTGACTTACAAATAGGCTTACAGTCTCACAAAGATGATGGTGCTGATATAAAATATGAAACGAAATTAGAACAGATATACAACAGTTTTGCGTCCCTTCTTGATTTACATACCTACGACATATTATATAAAAAAAGAGAATATGTCTTTGTATACACGTATATACAAAAAATCACGTTATCTCCTAAGTACAGTCATGAACAGTCTTTTATTCGATAGGAAGAATCATGTAACCTTATATTGCTAATTAAAAAAATTTAAAACTTTCACACACATTCACTCAAACACGTTATAGTCTTAAGGTTCGCAGCGTCTATCGGTTCAGCCCGGAGACGTACTGCATGCCGCAGCTGCACGAGCTGTACAGCTTCGTGTTCCTCGGTATCCTCTGCGTCGGCAGGCCGGAGAGGCCCTTCACGTAAGTGTACGTCACGGGTTGCCTCAGGATCCTCTTCGGCTCCGGTTTCTTGCTTTTTCTCTTCTCTTTCGTGTTGTTGCAGCTGTGCGATCTCGCCGTCAGGTTGAGGCTCTCGAACACGCGGCGGAGGCTCTCGGCCGAGGTCGAGTGGTGATGCCTGGAAGGGAGGAGAACGTTGAGTAAATGGTCGAAGTGGTGAGAATGAGGGTAAATTTTCTTGAATTGAGCGAGTCACTGTTAAGGGGTGGAAGATGGATGAAAAATGCCTTGAGAACCAACCAAAAGGCAAAAGGGCAGTAAACGAAAAATATAAGGTAAGCCATAATGTTAAAAAAAGTTAACTGCAGCCATTAGTAACTTATTAGACATCTCATCAACTGTTGTTTAATATGGTTGTAAAGCCTGTTTGCTAAGTTGATCACAAAGGATTGGTTGCAAGTTGCACTGATGGTTGGAAGTACTTACCAAGGACTCAAGAAAAATTAAAACTTTAGCAGTAATATGACCAACTTTCCAAATTAAATTAACACTGCTTAATTCAAGGACTGGAAATGCCTTTTGATTTACGCGGAAGTAAACCAAAGTGAAACTACTTAAAAGTTTCTGATTTAAGTAAAAGTGCCATCTTGAATGCTAACAAGTATTTTCTTTATAGTATTATTTCCTATTATGAAAAATTGATTTTCTGCTTATTATATTAACGAAATTTGACCAATCGGTAAGGCACTAAAATTTAAATGCGCTTCATGTGGCTCCTGGTTATATCCAGATTGAGATATGACAGCCATCGAGGAAGTTTTCCACCACGGCTTCAAGCAAGCAGAAAAGGTATAACTTTCTGATATTTACCTCCTGGTCTGGACGCAGTCGCTCCCGGCGTCGCTCGAGCTGCTGGACGTCTGGTTGGGCGACAGGGACCTGAAGCCCGAGTCGCCGCCGGACGGGACCTCCTCCTTCTTCCTCCTGGTGTCCCTGCCGGCGGAGCTGCAGGAGTCCGTGCTCGAGGACCTGCTGTCCGCCTCGTTGTAGTTGAGGTCGTCCGCCGATCTCCTGGCCAGCTTCCTGCCGATCGCCCTGAACAGCCTGATGCCCTTGATCTCCTTCGAGGGCGAAGGCGTCATGCTCCTGCTGTCGACCACTACCACCATGAGGGTGTTATCGCCGCTCGGCATGGTTTGCTGTGCGACTAATCGACCGGTTATCTTATCGGGATATGCGAGAGGGTGGCGGTGCGCTCGGGAATACTGCCGTCGACTTGTTTACGGGCGCTTATATAGGGGCGCGAACGTGCGAGGCGGGAACTTCCACGCAAACTCGAACACGTGAAGTCCCCGTACGAAAACAGGACGCTCGGTTATGGTGAAATTTTCAATACCGTCACGACGGTAACTTTCTAGATTTATTCATTTTCCGAATTCGATTTGCTTGGAACTGATTGCAATAGAATTTACACCTTTACCTCTTCAAACCTTGGAAAGCCATACCGTAGCGCTTATGATAGTAATATTATTCGACGTTCACAGCTCGTATTTAAAAATGGAAAAAATGCAAACATGGTGAGATTAAATATTTATTGAATATTTCTAAATTTTCGATGGGACATTTTTGTTATTGAAACATAAAGTATGGTTATACATTTAAACACCAGACAAGTGAACTCCACTGCTTTGCTCACACATACGCATACACACCTTTTATACAAATTTTCGATGACAATTTTGCATAAATATGCCTGAATTTCATCGATGGAGCGTTGCACCTCCTCCTTTAATGCATGAAGGTTGTGGGCTTGTTGACATAGACCGTTGGTCTATGGTCCCATGATGTTCATCATATGGTATTTTAGGCCAATTCTGATCACCAAAAATAGAGAGTACACGTCCTGCAAAGTACTCATGCAATAACTGTCGCTGCATGCAACATGTCGCCTATATCAATATCAGTCACTGCTTGATCAGGCTTATTTTCAATAAGTATGATCTAATGATCTATGATCTTGCGTTTTTGAGATCGTGGTAAGTTTGACCACTTTTCAGTTTTCGCCTGTAACTTAGAGAGCATGAATTTTTAGTAAATATTTTATAGAAGAATTTTTCTTGTAGCGAATTAAACTTCCTATGGTAGGGACTACATCGAGCAGCAGCAAGATAGAAGCAGGAGCACCCCAGGACATCGACACCGGCCTGATGCAACACCTACACATTCTACATTGTGACGAAGACGACAGGACCAATGGCAAACATCAGTATACAACACAAGGAACTGGAATAGGAGAAACAAGTAAGGTGTCTAGGAATCCCCATCGACAGAAGAGAAGGAAGAAAGTGAAGCAGCGACTCATCTGACTAGGATCACTCACAGGATGATGGAGACGAAGTGGATCTATCTGGCGTCAATGATGATAAAAAAGCAATCGATGAGAAAGATAATGGACTCACCAAAATACATCGGGAACTGTTAATTGCAGCGAGATCTAAGGATCAAATAGCTGAAAAAGGTGATCAAGAAGAGGACTAGGAAGATGATAGTTAAGGCAATGAAGCACAAGGAGCCACTCATCAGGAAGGAGACGACGGAGACGAAGATCATGGCGTCACCTACGTCATGGCGTCAGTGCGTTAGAACGATTGGAGATAATACAAAACCAAACGATGAGAATGATGATGGACCCACCATGATACATCACAAACTAACAACGGCGACGAAGCCAAAGGAGAGAATAGCTGAGAGAGACAATCAAGGAGAGAACCAGGAAGACGACAATGAAGACAATGGAGTTCAAACACCTACTCATTAGGAAGGCAACGGACTACGCACCATCAAGGAACAAGGTAAGATATCAAGGATGAAAATTATGGAGGACGCACCATCAAGAAACAAGCTAAGAGATCAAGGATGAAAATGATGGAGTACTAACTTAGGAGGGCATTGAGGGAAGAGAGGACATAACAAGAAGAGGACAACCAAGTGAACAAGGAGATAAATAAGAAACCATTTGAGCCGCGAAATGCCCAAATGGGACAGAAAGATTAACTGGCAGTAAACAGGAACTCTTTGAGAATCAGCTGCTCTGGAGAAAATTCTGCGTTGATTGAGATTCTACATGTTGTTTTTTTTTGGAATGGTAAATAATCCCATTGCTGAATTTGTAGATAGTTTTGATGGCATTTGAAAAGGCAGCGTAGAGAACTTGTTAATAGAGCATGAGAGACCTTAAGGCAATTAATCAGTACGCCTCTTTTAAAATCATCGGGATCAGACCCATCGGAATCAGAATATCGTAAATTACTAATTAATTGATCAAAAATATTTTTAGGGCTGATTCTGGTAGCATAACTTGGATCTCAAGTGTTTCTACCCGCTCACTACGAGATTTTCATTATGAAGGAGAGGAAAATTCCTTGTATAGATAGTTGATATCTCTTAAATTAAATTTACATTCCAGGAAGCAACAAACTGTTTAAAAGATATCCAGATAGGTACTTAAATCGGGATAGCATTGTGGTAATCTCAATTCGTCATGTCATGGATCCTCTAAAATGTTTATTCCTTCTGAATAAGAAAAAATGCCTTACATTCGTGGCCTTAGACGAAGACATGAAAGAATGGCAATAAAAAAATACAATTTTTTGATCATTTACATACTTGGATGAGCTTTCTGGTTCATGCATCGCAAGTGGGGTCGATATTTCATTGTATTTATTGTATTATTTACACCATTCGAACTGCGTGTGGTGTGCCTCACGTGCCACCACGTGCGAGCGATCAAATGGAAGCGAGAGAACTCACGTCGCCCGATCTCAAGAATCACGTTATCCTCGAGAATTCCCTTGGCATGTGACAGTAAACTTCACACGTTCAATAACTTAATTATTAGTGGGTGGAGTCGTCAAATGAGAGCCCTAACGAATGCAACGTCATATACAAACGGTGACGTCGTTCTTTTTCTTTAAGTCTCTTGATTCAGTACATTGTTTGGTTTTATTTCTTCTCTTGGAGATCGCAGAGGAGTTGCGAGTGGCGATTCCGTAGGGAACATCTCTCGGGGAGAAAAATGACGGGATCCTTCAGACGTGTCGCCAAGTATGGAGGAGTTCGCTCAACTCCTTTATTAGATAAGTCTAGGAGGTTTCCTGCCTTTTGTTTGGTTGGGAGCGATTCATTCGCACTTCCTGAAGAATTTATTTTTAATGTCTAAAGGGCAAACTCACCTAAGTTTCTTCAATAAGTAAATAAGTTCCTTTTAGACTACCAGTTTCGTTATTGGTAGATAGCAAAATAGGGATAGCAGATAACTGAAGTAGGTGATAATTAAAAGAAATGTTAATGTTCTATTAACGATTTCAGCTTATTTTATTTGTCTTATCTTAAATAATTGTGGTTACTTACTCTTAATAAATATAGTAACAGTTTTAAGTACGGATTTTCATCTGAACATCTACTTTAAAGTACATTCCTGTATACAAAATGGCTACTGTAGCTTAACGAACGTTGCTCTTCCACACTTTCGAGCTGTAACTCTAGCCAAATGAGATATTTTTCTCTACGGCCGATTCGTTTAAAGTTGCATTAGTAAACAACCATCGCTGTGAAAAACCGTATGTTTATTTTGCGACTTTCTCGTAGGAAGCTTTATAACATCCGATTTAATGACTGAAGGGGTTATTGGACTCTTCGGAGCAGGTTCGGAAAAAACCCAATGCGAGAAATTCGATATTCTTCGACAGAAGAAATAAATAATCGAGGTTTGTTAGCATGCTTTAAATCAACTTTGGGGATTGTTTGGAACGTTAATTATTTCGCACGTGGATTGGATTTGGTCGATGAACCCGTATCACTTATCCTTTCCAAAAGATTTTAGCATTGTAGGTAGAATGCCTGTCTTCTGCCCTTATTTTTTAGGTGGCATATTTGAAGCATCCAGTCCTTTAGTCTGGTGTTTCAAAATTGTTTCAGATTATTCTTTATTTTGAATTCTCTGTTAAACGGTTCATCTGTTCCCAAGTTTACATCAATCGCTTTCAAAGAATGTGTTTTGTTCTTCGTATTTTGGAAGAATTAGGCGCAGGGACTGGGCCCAATTAATCCATACGGAAAATTTTGAGGGGCCACGTAACAATTTGACCTATGGGCAGTATTCTACCTAATGTCACCGTACTCTATTTCTTATGAGACATGAACATGTGAAGAATTCGCCTCACCGAAAGATCGGAAAGTCTAAGGGCAGAACGTATTGGAAATCTCCGGTTCTCTGGTGTTCTGAAGGGTCGACGGATTCTAGTCCTTCGCCTTGTCACACCCCTGGTTTGTCTGAGCGAAGCCACCCATGTAAGAATCGAGGTGGGACAGCGCCTACCGGGGCAACATTGGGCCGATTTCGAAGGGCACGCAGGGTTGCGCTGACAGAAACTCCATTCGAAAAGTACGCCTCGACGGTAAAAGCATACTGCTGACTGTCATAACCCATCATGGCAACTGACCGGGTGTGGAACAAAACGTTAGACGTATGCCTGTCGAATAAGGCTATTCTCCTCTCACTACGACCTCTACAGCCTGAATGTGACGCATTTCAACAAAGGAAGTATAATGCCGCACAAATTACAATTCGATCGAACATACGTTGTTATTTTCCTCCAAAAAACGAGAAGTCCCAGTAAGTGCCGCAGTGCAATTTGAAGAAGAAACCAACGCCTCTCACTCACAACAAAAGCTTCGTTCCCTAGTATCAGCTTTTTTTTAACACAAAGCTCGTTGAACCCACCGACAAAGTCTTCTCATACAAATCCTCACGTATACATTCGTCCAGGTGAATGCATCCAATTATTGGCTGGAAAATTCCTCGGTTGACTCCTCATTGCTCGTATAAGGTCTCGTTTCTGCGAATGGACGTAGACGTCATTAATTAATGACGGTCTTCTGCAGAGGGATATCAATCATGGGGAAGTAGAGTTTCATTAAGAACTGGGGGAGATTAATTAGAAGAGTCTCCTTGAAAGAACGTTGATTAGGTTCCGTACAATCAAAATTCAACGACAATAACAAGAAAAACTCTCTTTCTCATCGTCGGATTCAGCGATTTTCGATATTAGCCGGCGTGTTTCCAAGGGGTAATTATTGGGATAATTTTCGATGTAAACACAATTTTCTCGCGCCACTCAAATCTGCCCCGAGGGGTGTGTTTCGGACAAGTGACATACACGAGGAGTTTTTTTCGGTTCGCGAAAGTTTCCACGGCGGATAGGAAAATAGACAGGGTTTTAAAAATGTTATTTTATTTTTTCCAGGGATTCCGACACGTGTCGATGCTTCAAAGGATCTAATGCCTCTACCTCATATCTGGAAAAAACGGGGCATCCGAGAAGCAAATATGTTTTCTTTCGATGAAAGTATTCATGACCCGATTTTCGCGTGTACGAGGAAACGAAAATAACAGCGAGATGGGCTGCTATCCGACGTCTGGGAACGTTTTTCACTTCCAATTTCTTGTGATTTTTTTCCAGACTTTCGATTACGGTTACAAGTAATCAAAAAACCTACACGTGATGCTCCACATTGTAATGGTTACAAAGAAAAAAACGACTGTTTCTATTATTACAGTTTAAAGTTTTTTTTGGTAGATAAAATTTGACGGCAGACGGACCACAAAATTTTGTTTAAAATGGATCAAAGATGATAAAAAGCCAAAATCTAGACAAATCTGAGCTTTTGTGATTTTTAAAAAATATGAATTAAAAAAAAAATAGGTTGTTTTTCCGTTTTATCCTCATAGCGTGAAAATTATTTTCCGGAAACGCCATACGTTGTTCAGACGATTTGTAGAGAATTAAAATATCTTCAAAAGGGGCGTTTACAAAAGGTGATCGGAGCATTTTTTACCGAGAAAACTACGAAAAACCATTAAAATGGACCTTTTCTCAAAAATTATTTTTGCTTTGCCTAATTTAAAGCTGAGGAGCATTTTGCAACATTTCGGTGTATATTGTTAATAAGGTAATAGTGCAAAATCTACTCATCCGACAGCCTCCAACTTTTGCATGCTTAAAGCAGACTTAATAACCTAATATTTCACGTAAAATTAGCGTTTCAGCTTAAAACTGGGCAAAGCTGTGAATTTTTGAAGAAGGGTCCATTTTAACGGTTTTTCCAAGTTTTCTCGGTGAAAAATGCTATGATCATCTTTTAGAAACGCTCATGTCGAAGGTCTTTTAATTCTCTATAAATCTTGTGTACAACGTACTGCATTTCCATCAATAATTTCCACGCTGCGGTGATAAAACGGAAAAACATTCTTTTTTTTAAATTTTATTGTTTAAAAAAAATTACAAAAGCTCAGATTTGTCTAGATTTTGGGTTTTTAACATCTTTGATCCATTTTAAACAAATTTTTTGGTGCGTCTGCTGTTAAATTTTATGGAAGGGAAAATTTTGCGAGGGGGTTCGACACTTTATTTATCACTATGTAAATTCTATATTCTACAACAAGTAGAAGACACAAGAAACGCTAGATTCAAGTCTTTCTTCATTTTAATGACAAAAAAGAAATTCTATAACAAAATACAACAAAAAAATTGTTTCTATAACGTTAGATGATTTCTATCCTTCCTATTCACAAACACATTTTAGCTTTAACATGGATTTAGCCTAAAATGCGTTTAGAATATGTTTCACAGATGTAACTAGTGTTTTGTTTTATATATTCTTAACACAGAGGTAACTGTAATTACTTTATTTAAACACATTCTAAACGCACTTTAAACTAAAATGCATTTTAACGTTAAAATGTGTTTGTGAATAAGGGAGTAACCAGGATTTACTACGCTACGGGGTAATAAAATGGCGAATTCTCCTCGTATGCGCCAGAGGTTGGAAAATGTGGCTATGCTACAATGGCAAATGCTGAAGTATTTTAAATCTTTTGATAACGTATTACAATTACATCTTTTTCGATAGTATTTTATAACGAGAAACCAATAAAATGGAGCTATTAAATTTAAGTTTCTTGCAAAAATACGAAGAGGCATCCGAGGATTTCCTCTTGCTCAAACTAGTGACAAATAGTATGCCGCCGCCCTTCTTCGTACCACCACTTGTATCGCCTTCAAGGGTCACCTGGGGCACGTTTTATGTGAAATTCGTTCAACTGCAGCTTACATACTACAGTTATACGATAACACAATCCAACAAAATTCAATTTTTTCTGTAGCTGCCACGAAAACAGTTAATCCTTTATGTTTTTGGATATGCTGATAACAAAAATTCTAATGAAAATGCAAGATTAGCTTTTGTTTTGAAATTCTGATAACTACATACGATATAGCTTATGCATGTGTTAACCTCACTGTTACCCTTCGAAAGACGGTGACTGAAGGTGCCATTTCTCTGCCTGGAGTTTGCACTTTTCTGCTGGTGATTCCATGTCCAGCAGTAATCGGATAACATTGATGCACTCCACTTTCCCTGGTAATTTCCATTCCGAGATTTGCTGATGGAAGCACCACAAGAAAAATTCCAAGTGGGAATCTGCGAAATGTAACATATAACTATAAGGACATGCCTATCGTAGCAGTGCAGAAGATTTGCCATAAGACCCTAATAGTTTTCTGTCTCCAAGCGAACTTTTCATTACTTGCAAGGATGGTTTTGTACAGTTTGCGCATCTGGGGATATCCCTTATTTTATTGTCGCCTCACTAAAGCCGGGATATTCCTTGCCCAAGTAGAGAAATGCTTCACCAGAATAATCCATAGCCCTAATCAAAGTTTTCATTAGGCCCAATTTGAAATGAAGAGCAGGACAAGCGACCCTGGTCCAAATGATCGACTGTTCTCCTAACAATTTTTAACTAACATATTTTACTAAGAATTAAGGTAGGATTTAAACAGCGTTTTTTCATACCCTTGCCTCCACGGTCCATTGAAATATTTACCCTTGTGTACCTTCCACGTGTATCTCCAAAAAAAGTCTTCTAAACGCCGAAATATTTTTTAATATTGAAATTTATTTCCATTTGCGTCGCCCTTGAGAACCTTTTGCCGAATCTTTTGTTCTATTTCTCCCTTTCTGTCCGTCAGTATAACTTGTATGGAGTATAAAAATATCGAGCCAAAAGTGGGGAGATTATTCGGGTTTCCAAAAGTTTTCTGCGCAAGGTTATTGTTTTAACATGGAATCAAGGGCGAGAAATTGCCGCACGTGTGCGATGAAATTAGGGAAGTTTCGAAGTGGGATTGATTAGGTAATGGAAATATATTCCACAAGGAAAAAACGAACTTAACCAATGACAATGAGTTGGAGGCGAAAACAGTAACTTAATTCGATTGGGAGTTTATAATAATTATGTAATGGCTGCTTTTGTACTTGTTCCATTAAATAGTTAATAAATTTGAATGAATGGATTTAATGAAAATTTTCTCTTGCAAAAGAATGTGGCGCATGGTGGGAAAAGTTGGGATTTTCGAATTTCTCCCTATACGTAATTAAAACCGTTTCATCCTGAAACACCCCTTCGATTTATTTTTGTTTACAGGAAACCTATGATGTTTATGCGAATAGCTGATTGGGGGTGTCACAAAAACATGTTTTCCCCCGGGATTAAACATAGTGGCTTTGTTCAGCAACGGGAATTATCAACAATCACACCCTTATTGACTGTTAGGGGTCGTATAATGCTTGTGGGGACGAAGTAAACACACGCATACACGTGCAAAGTGGGCTAGTCGCGTTATTTGTTATCGTCGAAGAGGAATTGGGGTAAAATGTACAAACGATGGGGAAAAAATTGAATTTAAATGAAATGAAAAATAACCTCTAGACGTTCTACCAATAAAACAAGTAGTTATGCAGTATTGCGATCTTGACAAATATTTTAGCAATATGTTATTGCAATAGTGTTAACATGTAAAATTGTAAAAATAGTCCAGTCAGCAGCCATTTTCGCGTGGAATTTTGGGAATCAAGGTCGGTTTTTTGAAAATTGGGGTTTAGGTAGTATCTATACCCTTCTTCAAAGTTGGACTTGTGTCGAAGTGTGATTTTTCCTAGGGATGGGAGCCACCCCTTCTATAGGGTAAAACATTTTTTAATCAAAATAATCCCGGAAATCGACAGAGTGACCAATTCTAAGCAACTTTTGCTCTATAAAGTTTTTTGCAACGTTGATATTTTTCAAGTTATTCACGATTGAAATTATACATTTTTCATTAAAAAATACTAATGTTTTTTTAACGGTTTTTCACAAATAACTTGAAAATTTAATTTTACCGGAAAAAACATTCCAAACGAAAATGTAGCTAATAAAAATCCAAAGAGATTCGTTTTTGATTTACCTCTGTAAACCCAAGGGCTGAGATATTACCCGTTGGAAGAGGGTTATTTTTCGAGAACCCCGAAATTGAAAATTTTCAACCATCAATACTTGAAAATGGTGAAATTTTTGGGAAAATCTCAATAGACCTTTTTTAAAGTACAAAAAAGCCCTTTAAAATGAGCAAAGATAGAAGTTTATTGCATAACAATTGACTGATTTATAACAAAAATAAAATAACACCCTTCTCCTTTTTGAATTTAAAATTTACACCCTCGTTATTTCCACCCTGATAAAAATTAAGCGTAACCCACTCTCAATTAACTTAATTTAGGTATTATTGATGTGATCCATGTGGTTTAACAGGTTTAGAATGCTTATGTTAGAAAAAATAATTGATTAAAGTGAAAATAGCATTTTCGTAATTTTGCAAAAAAATGATATTTTTCTTGAATAAATTCAAAACTATTTTAGATATGAAAAATGTTTAAAATGTTAATTGTAGGGCTTGTCTCACTGAAAATTTTGGTTTTGTGTTTAACTTTGTATTATAAAAATTGAAGGAGATGTGGCGGTTCGAATTTTGCATTCGCGTACTAATTATAGCTCATCCAAGCCCTGTGAACGCAACCCTTTTCAAAACTGCGGGTTGTAAAAACTTTTAACTAAGATGATCTTAAAGCGCTTGGAATTCCTTACAAAATGCAATTTTTAAAAAGTTTCTAGCTTGGAAAATAAGGGAGTTATCGGCGAAAATAACTGAATTCTTCTTTATTTCGGAGTACGAATTTTGAGGCATAGGGTACAAAGGCAGAAATGAGCAGCATCTGGCATACAGTGAAAGTATTATAACGGTTTTTCTAATCTGTTTGTGTATATGTATGTTTATATATACATGTATACGTATATGTGTATACATTGTGTCTCATGTATGGAATGGTTTTGAGCTACGCCCAGTATACAGCTTCTATCGAGAGAATATCTACGTGGCTTTATTTTGTTTTTGATTTAAATTTTATATTAACCAAATGCATGCTAAATTCTGCGATTTTTTTTTACTTTTTTGGAGTAAGGGGTAGTTTTCACCCTTGAAAAATAAAAAGCACACTTCGGCACTTGTCCAACTTTGGAGAAGAGGGTAAGTAGAACTTGAGTCCAAATTTTCATGAAAATCGACGTTGATTCCCAAAATTCCACAGTTTTAAGGATTGGAAAAAAGCATTTCCAGCTTCCCTTCGTCTGGAATAGCCCGTGAAATTTCATCCCAAGTTTATTAAAAAATACTTCGAAACAAATTTCCTAATTCACACCTCTGAGATACCGGATGCGGCAGTCCCCTATGCGGTGCCCGACTGCGGTCGAATTTCTCCCCCAAAAGTGCAACGACCGCCCTTGATTCCCCTCACATCACCACCGCCCTTTAACGATCCTGTAGCGGACCGCAACGCGGTCCCTCTCTCCAGAAATCCCGGATTCCGAAGACAGGAACAAATGTAGTTAGGATGATTCGTTACGGGCGGGTGCGAAGGGAGCCGTCGGCTTCTTTTGTGATGGGACAAGAGGGGAGCGTTCGAAATTGGAAGATCGATGTAATGGAATATTAAACAGGCGGGATGGGAACGGGAATGCAACGGTTTTCGTTACTTTCCTGGGGGGTTCAACTGACTGAAGATAAGAAAATCGGCTTGTAGTGTTAATGGAGATGGGAACAAGACGGGATGTGGGATATCGGGAAATTTCCTTTAAAAGGTTTAATCTCAGTTTTTTTTAATATTAGAAAAGTATGGAAAGTGGCTAAAATAATTGGCTAATCAGTCATTGGAATTTGGCTATCCCTCTTCAGTATTTAGCAAGTAAATACAGAACTTTCAGAGAAATGCTGGTACCAATGATGGTACTTCTTTAATGGAATTGAATGGAAAATTAGTGCTTCAGTTTTAAACTGGGCAAGGCTGTGAATTTCTGGAAAAGGGTCAATTTTAAAGGGTTTTTCAAGAAAATTATATCACATCTACAAATCATATGTAGAACGTATTGCATTTCCGTTAATAATTTTCACGCTATGGTGAAAAACTGGAAAAACAACCTAATTTTTTTTAGTTTTTATTGCAAAAAAAGACGCAAAAGCTCAGTTTTGTCTAGATTTTATGCTTTTATCATCTTTGATCCATTTTAAATAGAATTTTTTGGTCCATCTGCTGTTAAATTTTATCTACCAAAACAGCTTTTCTTGCTCTATAAACTGGGCTAGTAAGAAAATAATCCGGCTTTGGTGCGTGCTTTAAAACTCATCACTCTGAAAATCTAACAAAGCTAATATGAAACTCCGAAAATCCGCGCTTCAGCTTTCCTTTGCCTCACCCAGACTCCTTTTTTACATGCACTTACACCATTACCTTCACCATCATTTAGGGATGTCTGACGCGGGACGTGTGGGTACTTTACTGAAAAAATCTTGGAAATCCGAATCTCCTCCTCTCATTACCGCCGAGAAAAACGAGCCTACGACGTGGCAGAAATGATGTATTGTGTGAGTATTTCGTACCGCGACCTGGGACAATAGGAGTCGTATTGACGAAGCCCCACGGCGCGTCTCCATATAAAAGTCATTACCATCATGGCGACTGATCCACAGGGGCGTAGGGAAGTCGTATATCAAAAATTACTTTTCGACGACGACGACAATTTTGGTCGATCTTCGATCAAGTGCGCAATACAAATCGATTTTGTTTTTTGACAAATGAAAATGCATTAAATACCGCTCATGCGCTTAAATTTACAAGGAAATATATGGGAAAATAGGGACATGGGAAATTTCTGAATTAGATTTTCACTACTTTCTTGCAAAAAACTCCGTTCCTCCGCTTATGACAAATGCTCAAAGATCCAATTACGAGTTATTCAGAAAATAACATAAATACAAAGTCCCTCACAGTTCATTACATAATGATATCCAGATTCGACGGCGTTACCCAAGGACATGATCATTATAATTAGAATCTCCTTTGTGCTTCCTATTGGCAAACAAGCGTCATCCTCGAATTAGACCTAAATTGTTTTCTGGTCTTCACAGATCTCTCTGGATCTCCGCTGGAAAAAAATTCGATGGAAAGCAAGTTCACGGGAATTATTTTTTTGAGCAAACAAGGCGCGGAACTTTCCAGTTATTCCAGAAGTTACAAAAACGCAAATCGACGTATTGACCCATTTCCATCCCAATTTATTACTTCTAATCCTGAGCAAACCTAACAAACTGCGTAAATAGTCTCATCACGACTTTCCAAAGATGATCCGAGTAAACAAATTTCGAAAAACGAACGGACCGTCTCTAAAAAACGAAGGACTCTATTTATTTTTGAACTTGATGATGACTTTGGACCCCGATTTTAAAACAAACAACGCGGGAAATATAAGTTAAATATGCCAGAGGACCCTTGGTAACTTTTCGAAATATCAAGTCGGATCGGCATCATTAATGTTTGTGTTTCGGTTTATTTGTACAAAATATTCAATCCCAAGTGTTCTTTCATCGATTAGAGGTCCATACGAGATATACCTCGTTTCATATAATCCCAAGGATGCACATCACAGCATCGATACAGCTGGAAAGAGGAAATGTGAACGATGATTGCCACCTATGGACTAAAAAACGAATCCAGTCTTTTTACAAATAGCTGCACTCAATAGTGTAGAAATACAGTGACATTAATGTATTAGACAGAAAATATACATATATATGGGGCGTAACATAAACGGAAAATTAAACGTATCATTCAGACTCTACAGAAAAATTTATCACTAAGAAGGTCACTGGAGAGATCACTAGGTATTTAAGGGGAGCCTCCTCCTCAATTTATTATGGAGAGATCCTTAGGAATTTTAAGTGAGGAAGTTTCGGGGAGGTCATGAGGCGACCACGAGTAATTAAAGGAAGTTCGCTGAGTAGGAAATTCAGGGGATTCCAGTGGGTACGAGGGAAGGTTAGTAAGGAATTTGGGGCAAGTTTCAGGAATTTTGTGAAGATCACTAGAAAATTTACGAAGATTACCCAAGAAAATAGTAATGGGGTACCAAGGAAACAGCTGTTGAAAGGTTCTGATGCCTAGGGTAAAACTAAAGGCATTGAACAGAGCCTCCACAATGAAGGTTATCACTAGGAAAGCTAAAATCATCACAAGTAATATAGGACGTTCGTACAGTCAATTACTATGGTGCTGTGATTAAAGGAAAATGACTGAGAAGTATAGGGAATATCTTGGAATTCCCAATAGATTTCGAGGGCAGGGGTTTAAGGGCAAGGTGTTTAAGGGTAGGGGTTTAAGGAGATCACTAGCCATTAAAGGGAAATAGTTGAGAAGTATAAGGTAGATAAAGAGAAAAGTGCTAAAAATCTCAATAAAATTCAAGTTTAGGATACTAGGGGCCTTCGGAAGCTCCTTAGGGATTCTATGAGGAGGTTACTCGTGATTTACTGATGATCGTTGAGATGCTTAGGAAAGGTCACTAGAAGATATTCAGGGAAACCCCAATAAAGTCAAGGAAAAGCTGCTACCATTGTGGAATCTGAAGAAATTATACTCGATTTTGAGAATATTTTTAGGAAGTTTACTAGAATCACTATAGAGGTCATGAGCAGATCACTCAAGGTTAAGAAATGATTACTGAGCAAAATTTACTGATTTCTCTGTCTCTACTTTATTAGTTATTGAAAAAAGATTGTTTATTTCATAGTAATTACCGGTAAGTTGTGAGAAACATGCGCATACTTCAAAAAATTGTTTGAAGGAAATTTGGGAAAAAGATCTGTAGTGATATTGATAAGATGCAGCTTAAAATGGCTATAAAGTTTAGGGAAAATGGTAGGAAGACGAAGAAAAATTTTAAGGAGTTCAAGAGAAAAAGAATTCTAGATAGTTTGAAGAAGTTTCCTGTGATTTTGATAAGAAACAAGTATTGGAGATAATACTTATTAATTACTAGATCTTAGACTACTAATTACTAATTACTAGACTACTATTAGATTACTAATTACTAGACTACTAATCTTATACTAGAATTAATTAACGTAGTGCCATAAAATGGCGAATTCTCAGTAAGTTCGCCAAAGATTTAAAAATTATATGAGCGGTTAGTTGTAGAGGCGAACGTCTGATTTTGTTGAATCTTTAATAACGTATTTTTTTTTAATGTTGATATGCGGCATGACATCGAGAAATTGCACATATCAGGCCTGTAATGATGAAATTATTTTTTCCAAAAATTCATGTACTGGGCATCGAGTAATCTACCTCTTTAGTTTGCAGAAATTTTGAAAATCGAATGGTGGGCGATTTTTGGAAAAATTTGTATGCTCAAAAAGTGAAACGTTTTATCCGAGGTGAAATTCGTAGGATAAGTCGAGGCAACGTTATATTAGTTTTGAATCCAAATTTAGATCAGCTAATTTCAATACTTATCGAAGTATAACGACTTTTCGAAAAAGTTGCATTGAAAATTGTTAAAAACAAATAACTTTTTGGGCATTTTTGGAAAATATCGTCTTTTTGGAGGTGTGACAAGGGAAAATATGCAGTCTAAATCATTTTTTTAACAGATTTCTGAATTTGACCATAAGGTTTTAAAGATTTTTTTAAAGAAAATAAGAAAATTTTAAATTTTCTCCTTACTTTTCTTCCACTTTCTTAGAAAGTTTGCGAACTATGATTGCATATTTTTGCTTCCAGTTTCTTTGTTGTTTTCCAGTTGCTTTGTTTCCAGTTTTTAGCTCTTTAGTAAGCATCTATATCCTAGACATTTCAATAGTATCTTGTGTATATATTTCACCCCTATTTCCACCCTATCGATAAATCGAATTCGGCGTTTTTTAATTTTTTGAAAGCCAATCGGTGGCCTAAATTATTCACATGCTGTATTTAAAGATTCCAATTACTCGGGAAGTAGGTAACCCAGAATAATACGGGTTAAAAGTATTTTCATCCCTAATTTTCACTCCTCGAAAAGGGAAATTCGAAGCTATAATTTTTTGAATCATTTAAGATGTGAGGCTTAGAGCTCCTTAGAAGAGATGGAAGCATTGTTAAATAAAATTTTCCCACTTTTTCCGCCTACAGTTGTACATTTAAATAGTCTTGATAACAAACTGAACACCATAAGTAAACAAAAAATATTAATATTAAGTGTTAATCAATCCAGTACTTGATTCTGTCATCTGATTAAGTTAAATGGAGCTTAACATCACTCCCAATTAAAAAATGTATTAATTAATCACATGATGGATAGATCACGGATCATTATTGTCGGCGATTTCTAAGAAATGTTTCTGTAGTTGTTTACGAATTCAGAAATGTCCACAAATATTAATTTTGTGCGATATTACGATTTATATGTATTTTATTTTGAAGTATTCTAGGCCCTACCTATTGGATATATTAGATAGCAACATTATTTACTCCGTACCCTCGTTAATCAAATATTAACGCAACCCCTCAGTAGGAAAATGGATTTTCCGATCGGACGTTCCCATGAAAAGTTTACCGTATAACATCTCGTATTTAATAAAGCGTATACCGATGATATTTCTGTATTTAGAAAAAATTGCACAATGTTATGCCAAGAAAACGGAAAAAATAGCGCCTACGTTGTCTTTACGAAACGACTAATCCGTTCAGACCGTCACGATTATCCAGTAACAAGAGAAATGTCTCATAAAAGAGACGCGGGCGTTAATCTAACGCAGTTTTCTTAATTAGACTCCGAAGAAAATTAAACACTTATACCTCGACGTGCTATTGACAGCCTCGGTTTGTTTTTTCTTTTCTCTCTCTCTTCCTCACACGTTTTCTCTTTCTTTCTCTTTTTCCGATGTCGACCAGTTACATTAACGGCCCCACCCATCTGCGAATGCCAAGGTCGGTAATATTCGAAAAAAGGTGTATGTACAGCGCGATCTGGTTCTAATCCCCACCTGCCTTAATCACCCGCCATAATCTATGGTGTCTCGTCGGGTGATGCGGGTAAAAAGGCTCTGCGGGAGAAAAAGTCGTCTAAGCAAAGAAAAGAAATGCAACGGCGATTAATGGGACCTGACCGAGTACTCCTCTGCCCCGTGACAGTTCAGGACTTGACGTTTGGAAACTTACGAGTAAATATTTCACGATTTTGGTCGTAAATACTGCCTTATTGCTTTATGAAGGTTTGTTTCCTTTCTATCTACCACTTGGAGCAGGATACTAAAACCACCCTTTTTGTGTTACAACAAAATACATTTCACATTAGTCCATAGACCCCCAATATCTTTTCTCCAAGTGCCACGATTAATTTCTCGAAAAAAACTCAATTAGGCCTTTACATAGAGGGCCTGAGCTAAACAAAAGCCTCGCCTGTCGATATCGCCTCTCTTTCGTAACACAGCCGCTAGTGAATTAATAGAATTTCATGTTATGCATACTACAATCCTCGGACAATTAACACAACATCCGCTCTTGCAGTTGACGTTAAAATAAAGGCGACTGCACGAATAGGAGCATTGGAATATGACAACAATGGGAAGTGTATGTTTAGATTACCGCATATTTTATATTTAGACGATGGAATTGGAAGACGTAATGTCTGATCCATGCCATATCATCAATAAGTGTATTAGGTATCGGTTAATTTTCACAGGGACGTTTTACATTAGTTAGTCCAAAGCAAAACTGTCAATTTTAAAGTAAGTTGTAAGTTTTAAAGTAACTTTGTATGTGTCTTAAGACTTTTGGGTAAGTAAGTAGCATAAAATAATTTGCCTGCTTCGAAACTCTGTGATAGCAGCAGGTAGTGCGGTGATTTACGACACCTTTTACTACTCCCTACGTTAATAATATGTTTTGGACCTGAGAAGTCCATATCAGTGCTGTTGTCGCTTCTATAGTTTCCATCTAACCTTCCAAGGGGTGTCATATCACCTTCGGAATCAAATTTCAAATTACTTTTCACACGTTTTAAGGCAGGAATAATACAATAATTTAATAACTTAACCCTAATGCAATCACCAGAGTCATCAAGAGAAAACAAAGTTGGCATTAGTGGGCGCCTTCGCCATTCCTTATAAGTCGTTGGTAGATGTGTTAAGTTCTTTAATATCAGCCAGTTAACGCATTTGCAGGTTATATTAAGGCAGTTAACGTCCCACGATAAGCTTAAAACACTGTTACAATTACTTACTTGATGACAATACAATAATTTAATAACTTCGTCCTAACGTTATCACCAGGATCATCAAGATAAAATAAATATGGCAGTAGTAGGCGCTTTCGCCATTTCTTGTAAGTCTATGACAGATGTGTTAAGTTCTTTACTATTCAGCTGGTTAAAGCAATTATAGGTTAAATTAAGGTAGTTAACATCTCACGGTCAGCACTTCAATTGTCAATCATGAAGTATAAAGGGAAGGAAAAAGGATAATGCACACTTCGATTTACATTATAGTTACATGCGATATGTGCCTAACGTCGTGCTGTTGTGTTTCTTTTAGTTGTCTCGTGAATTCGCTAATTAAGAGGAGAAGAGGCAAGAAATAGGCAACTGTAGGACTTTTATTTATTTATTTTCGTTATTGAAAGTATAGGAAACTTTAAAAATTGAAATAAAACAAATGAAAAAAAATTGAAAACACGGTTTCCACAAAATAGAAAAAAAAATTATTACAACAAAGCGTCATTAGCTTGTTATTCGTAGGAGCCTTCGCCATTTGTTATAAGTGGTTGGCAGATGTGTTATGTTCTTTACTATTCAGCTGTTTAACGCAATTACAGGTAATATTAAGGTAGTTAACGTTTCCAAATCAGCTTAAAACACTCTTACAACTACTTATATCAATTGACGATCATGAAGTATAAAGGGAAGGAAAAAGGATAATGCACACTTCGATTTACGTTGCATGCAATATGTGCGTAACGTCATGCTGTTGTGTTTCTTTCAATCGTCTCGTAAATTCGCTAAGAGGAGAAGAGCCAAGAAAAAGGCAACTGTAGGACCTTCGTTTAACTAATTTTAGTTATTGGAAGTGAAGGAAACTTCAAAAATTTACATAAAGTAAAAGAAAAAAATTTAAAAACACGTTTTCAAAAATATGGAAAAAATGTTTTGTTGTAAAAAAGAGTAGGTTTCTTGATATCAATTGTTATTAATGTTTCATTAGTAGCTATTTGTGAAGGTAGAGTTAGGATAAAAATAGTGTTAAAAGCAACCCACAATACAATAAAAAAATATCAGTAAATTCTTATTTTAAACTAATTATTGCTTAAAAATTATTGTTTACTTCGGTTTGCTATTAAAGCGTCATTTTTAGTTTCATTTCTATATGATCCTGGTGAATTTCTCGCTATACCGTGCGTTCTAAAAATAAAACCATAAACGCATTCACCAATCAACCATTTGATTTATTACACAACGTTAGTATAAAGAATATGATACATTAGACGATCCGTTACAAAACTTTGAAATCTCACAGGTAATATGACGTTCCATATAGCCCACCCCAGTAGGGGTACCCTGCATATCCAGAGTAGTAGTATTGAGGGGCCGGTTCCGGTCCTGGCAATGGTAGAGCCCTCGGGGCCGCTGTGGCAGCGGCGATTAGGGCCAGAATGGCGAACAAGAAGATCTGAAATGGAAACACCAACTAATTTTAATGGAATTCGGTCTTGTTGACGGTAAACTTTCTCTCGTACATATTTGTTTAAAGTTCGACTTTCCGTGAGAAACCCTAGAAACCTAATCAACCGATTTTACTACGTAAAGGTGACTTTGATGTTTAAGTTGACATTTGGGATTTCCCTCCAAAAAAAAAAAACAACAGGTATAGTTAATTGAACGCAAGAGAAATTTGAAGCTATTCAGTTTTTAAAAGCGGTATTAAATTCTAAAACCTTCCAGCCCTTCTTATAGTGAATGATACAGTGAGGGTTCGGTGTATTATTGAGCGTTATCCCTTAAAGGACTAAAAAATTGTAATGCTAAGATGACAGAAGTTTTGCCGAAATAAAAACAATAACCTTGTTTCATCCTTAGCTCCAGAGGGCTCATCTTTCTAAGATTTTGTTGGGGGTGTTAAGAAGATGGCAATGCCCAATACAATTTAATCATATTTACCCGCTGCGGTATACTTGTGAATAACCCTTAAAAGTAGTTTCAGACTTGTAAAACTGTTGAAGTTGAAGAAGTTGAAACTCCGGATTCGGTGGCATGAACCATGATAGGTTAAGAAACTTCTGTAGGTGAAGTTTCGTTCCATTCGGACTTCGATTTTTTCATATTATCTTATAAATTATAAAAGTTGAAGTTGAAGAAGTTCAAATTTCAAATTTGGTCGCACAGAAAAAAGTGAAATTAGCAGAAAAACACTTTAGGAGTTGAGAAGGCTCACAGTTTGATTTGGAAGTTAACTTCTTAACCTTACGAAGTTGTTGTATTCATTTTTAACTAATGAACAAAAGAGATTACTACTTACCAGCTTGAACATTCTCAGCTTTAAACTTTTCGTGGTGTCGAAATAATATTTTGGCAATCACTGTATGATCCATCTAATCTCCGAAATCTTTATATACTCGTAACAATTTTGATTTACATGTTGTTAGTATTCAGGCTTTGCTTCTTCCTCAAGGTACATTTAAAGAATTTCTTTTCATCCAGCGTACATACATATGTAATTAGACGTAAGTGATGGATTTGCCAAAAATTCTGCGCAATAAGTATTAACATGTATTTCATAGGAGATATTGTTGTCGTGATAAAAATGAAGAACTCGATTTTGTTAATGGATCTCACGTAAACTTCCAAATATTACCGTTGATGACTAAAATTTCCAACAATTAAATAATAATTAATGGAATAATTAATACTAACGGTATATATACGATTTTGTTAAGGTGACTAGTTGTTAAATATGGTGATCGAAGCAACATGTTGAAATACGTAAGTACGAAGCAAATTTAATAACCACAAATCTTAAATCATGCAAATTTTTTTATTATTTTTAAATTATTAAATTACATCCCAAATTTACTTTCTAATTAATTACAGCAACTAAACATATTCACGGTAGTTTGCTTTAATTATCTACATTCTCTATGATTCCAGATTCTTCTCCTTATAACCCTCTCGGGCGCCCTCTGCTCCCCCCCATTCTGGAACAGCATGGCCCAAGCTTCTTCCACTCCACCTCCGACGGGTCCCCCTTCAGTCCTCCAGGATCACGAGGTCTCTACCGAGGCCCGACCGGGCGCACCGTCGACGATCCCCGAGGAATCCCCGACGATCCCACCTGTACCCCCGATCCTGGACCACCTGGCCGGGATAGCAGCCGGTTTGATTCACGTTCCTGGAAGCATCGTCCGCGACTGCGCCGAGAGCTGTCATTGCAACCCCTTCCTGCCCGAATGCACGTCGGGGCAGCATGGGGTACATAGGGGGTCGAGGGAGGTTCACGGGAGTTATTATCCCGTGGGTTTGGGTTATTACGGCCGTCCGTATTACCATGGTCATCAGCACTATCCGTATTACCCCGGGTATTATCACCACCGTGGGTATTATTACTACCCTGGGTCGTGGGGTTATCATTTCAGGAATAGCGATGGGGGTGATTTTGAGAAAGGTGATTAGATTAGTTGATATAATCCTTGATTAACTAAGGATTTCGATGGAAGTAATGTGTATTATATCGGAGATTGTCGATTACAAGTGTTATCCAATTTAAAACCTCATACAAAATATAAGATAAGTTCTGTAGTTTGGCTAATTTGTGCAGAAATCGATCATTGATTAAATTCATCAGTGATATATTTGCCATTTGCAACTCGCATGAAGACATAACCTCAAATTAAGATGAGTTATCTGTGTCTAAAGAAACCAATAAAATAATTGCTGGAATTAAATTAAATCAAGCCATAAAAGCTTCCTCCTTACTTCAACAAGTAATTGTTCAAATTTTATCAACAATTGAAATCATGTACATGATAACTTCAGATGATGAAAATTCAGATTTAAAAGCAATCTTGACTAATAATATGCTATTGAAACAATTAAAGGTTGAAAGGAAGCAAAAAAATGAATTAGGAGTAACTACTATTGAATTAGTAAATAAAAGTAAAGCAACTTATGCAGAATTGACTAAAAAAGACATAAAACACTGTCCAAAAGTTCTTGATAACGAAGGTGAAATACTAACACCTTTTGAAGGAGTTATAAAAGCCCAGGAAAATGGACCAATCATTAGATGTGTTTATTTTGATGATGTGACAAGAACCAAAGTTACTTTGAGGAAAAAAGTAGGACATGATTTTGAGTTTGCTTGGGATGAGTTCCATACTGATGCTATTTTAACTAACGCACCAAACAAATTACTTGGTCTTATAAAAATTACTGCACGTAACTGCCCAGATCACGTTTACAACCAAGAAATATGAAAGTATCAGCTAAATTCAGGTAAAATTCACCAAAACTGTGTTAAATTAAGTAATTTGGCACAGCTTTCTTTCCGACAGATTTCTACCTTCAACCAGCATAGCTTTAGAATCTTTAAAGTTTCATTGTAATGATGTATAAGTAAGTTTTTCATTTTTAATTTATTATATTGAGGTAAAAAAGGATTTTTTAAATTTAAAAAAAGGAAAAAACATCTTAAGAAAAATAAATAAAATATGGATGAACACTTCATTCAGAGAATACTTTCTGCGATATATAGTATTTAGATTTATTTTCTGGTTGTAAGTAATTTTACCTTTAAGTTACGTATACTTACTAATCTTATCAACAGAAAACCCGTTTACCTCTATAGGGATTTTCACTGTGTTTGGCCACAGGTAAATCTACATTGAAAATAAATAATCGATAACACTTGGACTAGACGATTTTTCTGGAACCAACTCCCACATCTATCACGTCGGCCGCGACCGTTTCCCGGGAAGGGGGCGAGGTCCCGAAGGGATAAAAGTTGACTTCTTCAATGAAAGGAGTCGACGCGTGGATGAGAACTTCCGCCCTTTTAAATCTGCTTACATACGAGAGGAGTTATCGTTGACGTCAAGGAAAACACTTTTTTACGTCGTTTTCTTGTATTTGATTTCATAGAAAGGAGGACCCGGGAGTTCAGCGCCCCCTGGCAAGAAACGCTTGACCGCTTGAACGGAGGCGGACTTTCACGAATTGAGTTTGAAATTGATAAGGGATGGACGATGAGTTATCCTGAAGCCCGAGTTTCAACGGGGAGGAATAATCTGGAAGTATTATGGATGGATGATATGTTCTGAATTCCTAACTTTAGGAGTAACTGTTCTGCATTCCAATAAGCAAGAGGTCGCAACGGCTTCCAAAAATATTCCGTACTATTTCATTCATGCAAAGCGACTTGTTTCGATCATCAGATCATCTTCAGGTAAATAGAATGATAAAGCAAGATAACTGAGAGAAATATAACACATTTAACATTACGTCATATAAATTTAAAACAGCCGGTGAGCTAAATTCGTTCTTAATTCTTCTTCTGATCGTTTCTATGTCGATACGACGTTGTTCGTTCTTAATAGCGAGAATTCTTAATTCGTGGATTAAAAACACTTGCTTGTCCTTTTATTGTGTGTAATTTGGGCAATTAGGGTCTACAATCTGAAACATAGTTTCCCTTCTGGATCCTCTCCTACGTGTAAAGCAACGAGGCGAATAAATCTTAATGTAAAGGGCCGTCAAAAGCAGAAAGTCCTTCAGCTCCGTAAATAATCGAATTCGACTATTCGAGAACAAAGTACCATGAGTTATTCATGCAAATTACAAGGCTGCATGTATCGATAATTTATTTATATATCTATTTTCATAAATGACACTACCTGAATTTTAACGATCGATTTCTTTAACCGGTACAGACGTCTAATTACCAGGATGCGAAATGTAACGAATGGCTTGTGATACGCGAATGGACGTAATTGAATAAGTTAATTGCAAAAATTTCATCTGATCGGTAATTGGTTCGAAACCGATTCCAATTATACGCCGCAATTTAATTGGTTTCTTTGAATGTCAAGGGCAGTGGCTCAAGTGTAAATTTTAGGCGAATGACCTGTTCTTAAATTAATTTAAATAAACTAAGGCAATATATAACATAAACAGGACGTCTTTCCCCGAAAATTGGTTAATACTTATACTGTCATTATATATATAGATAGATTTTTCTATGCACGTTGAGAAACTTTGGTTTTCTGGTTAACCTCGAGACTATTGAGACTAAGTTCTACTGAGTTATAAGGAAAAGGTATAATTAATGTGTTGGCACATAAATTTTATAGTCCATTTCACGAATTTACGGCTCTAAACTATAAAATCTTCGAGCGCTAAGATGTGACCTGCTGGGACACGAGTAATTTGGGATTAAAGTTAATTGCGCCCATTTTTTGAGAATAATGGAACATTGAGAATGAAATGAAAAATAACTCTTTAAAGGAATGAAATGTCCAACCAAAAGACGAAAAACATAACAACCAACAAAAAGAGATATAAGGATTTTTGCCTCCTAATCACGAATTTGGTGCCACAATTAGGCTATCACGTCAGTATTTCTTCCTAACCTCAAAACAGATGGAAATTATTGAAATATAAGGAAAATTCACCAAGAAACAATCGATTCTTTTAACATTTAACGCTGTATTCTTGTGTAGTTGGGCATTAATAATGATTTTCTAAAATGATGTAAATTTTTGGCTCGATGTTCAACAATCTGAAGCCATATTTGTAGCCAACTCAAGATGGCGGATTCAATATGGCGGTCGAAGTTTCCAAAAATCAACGGATTCTTACCAAATTTGTCATAGGGAATTTTTTTTTGGTAACTAATCACGAATCTTAAGTCAAATTTGAAAAACTCAAGATTCGATATACTCGAAGAAATTTTCGATAGACAGTTGATTCTTACCAAATGTGTTATAAACTGATACTGAGTTTCTGAGTCCCTGCAACGTCAGTTTTTTTTTTCTTTTGCCTAAATAACTGTTGATATACTGTTGAATGTAAAAAGAAATATTTTTATTGCTTCCTAATGCATTTTTCTTAATTTTCCCCCTGTTTTGAGGTTAGGAAATATGATGACGTGATCACAAATATTTCAATTTTAATATATTTTAAAATTGTGCTATTAATCGTACAACTGGTAGTACTTCAGTACCATAATAGTAGATCATTATGAGGTGATCTTTAATTTGATTGTAATGAACCGAACCCATTCAGTTGCGTCTGACTAATTCACAACCACGTTGCCAACTCCCGTCTTATTCAGAAGAAAATTTGGCAAATGTACACTAAGAAACAGAATTATTGAAGTTCCCTCGTATTATACTAGGGTTCATACCACGTGTACACAAATCCTAAAAACTTGTAATTATAATTCATTAAACATTTTTCGTATCGTCCTGTGAAGCTTGAAGCTTTCATCATAATTTTGTTTGGCACAAATTTAAGCATTAATTTTTAAATTGATTAAAGTCTTTATTTAGTATCAAATTTGTTTAATCCTGAAACAACTTTGAAGCTTGTTGAACTTTTTCTCACAGGTTCCATCTTTAAATCCACAAAAATTGGGAGAGATTGCCTATTTTTTAGAGCTGTTTAATATCCATTATCGCCCCACCTGAATGAATTATCTAATTTAACTGGCATTCCACTATCAGAGAAAATAGTATAGACACCTGTTGATAATTTAATACCAAGGGTTAATAAGGGTTGAAAAACCTTAAAATTTGTTCGATTTTTCTTTGTCGTGTTCAGTTATTTTTATTAATTGGTGAAATGGAAACGTTATGATTATTACTACAAATGAACGAGGCAAAATTTTACTTGTCTTGAATAATTTTAAATCTTACAAAACGAACACTAAATAATAATGACATTCATGTTTCAAAAGTATGTACAGCTAAGTTACATACAAGGGAGGAAGGAGGTGATATAATATTATCGCTAACACATCAGCTACATAACTGTGATGCAGAAACAGAAAGGAAAACCGGAAGAAAAGAAAAGCCGTAGAAGATATCTTGGCCCGACCGTCACGAGTGTTGTATAATATGTCGAAAAGACTGTCTGCTTCTAACGTGTAATTAAGTGTGACATGCCCCAAAGAAAACAGCGAAAACAAGAAGCATCTTCAATGCACCGTAGACCCCCTTATTGAATTTTGTTGTTATTGTTGTTATTTGTCAAAGCCTTAAAATTTCGGGCACGTACTTCGACGACACCTCGCGTTTAGAATCCATAAAACGAGCTCCGTCTCGATCGAATATCTCCGATCGAAAAGGACGATTAGCGATTCTCAGCGGTTCCTGCCTTCGATACGAATCTCTAATCTGTAGTGTCATCTCGGGCGTTACTGAATTTATTCCGCCTTGACTTAGGAGAGATCTCGCGGGAATTATCCATTTGTAGCTCAATAGTTCCATGTAAGCCCGTTCTGATCCGAGAAATTTCTTACCTCGCAGTGTATATTGTATATATTGTCTCACTTACACGGCGATTATTAATATTGTTCACGTGAGAGGACAGTCATAGACTTGGTGGTTTCGTGTCCGCTCCTCTATCTCTGTAGCTGCACTCGAAGGACATGGTAACGAAAATGAACGTGTCGGTACTGACTGTAAGTAGGAAAATGACATATCTCTCTCGTATAAAGTATTTAGAAAATTTTGCATACGTCTGATAAAACAATTGTTATACATTTCCATACAGAAATAATCTCTAGTCTAATCTCATTCAATCATATTAACCAATTTTCTAAACACATGCAGGTAAGTTGATATACGAATTTGTATTACTAAGGTGTTATTAAATCTGCATTGCTCAACATTACCCAACCTTATTTCGATATTTTGGCGAAAGCACTATTGAGTTATAAGCACTATTATTTTAATTATAGCAACTGAAAATGACAGCGCTTTAAAAAAATGTAACAGCAATACTAACGTATTGAATTATTTCTAGATACCTATTAACAAATCACACCCTGCCGAAGTACTTCGGGTACCTACGAACCCTTGCATGTTTAATTTATGGCGAAAACACTACTGTCGACTTAGTAATTTTTTAAATTCCTATAACACGAATTTTTCTAATATAAACTCTTTTTCCAGTGTCTCTTCCTTTTCTTCTTCTTCGTTGGATCGACGACAGCCAAGTTTTATGCCTTCTTCGCCTACAGGACTTCGGATAGGTACTTCGGGGACGAGATAGGACCTGTTGTAAACGATTTGGGCTACGCGACTGACTATGGCGTCAAAACGGCGGAAATAATAGTGTAATCAAACCATTATAAACAAGTTAGACTGAAAAGTTGTGGATTGTAATTGTGAAAATATATGAAATGGAGGGAAGCTGTAAATAAATTCATGAAATATGTTGAAATTGATTTTGGTAAAGGAAAGTGGGGTTAAGAAGCGCTCTTATCATCAGAATAAATTTTGTTTCGTTTAGTGTGTAAGTAATTAATTACAATGCTGATCTAGAAAATAAATGGTTAATGTAGTAAGTTTAGAGGAAAGGTCGATCGTTGTAATTTTCCCTTAAGTTAAAATTAGTTTTCATAATAGAAAAATTATACGTTATGTGGATGAAATCTCATATTAAATATTGTTACAATGTTTTGAAATTGAAAAAAAAATTTTAGTGTCTCAAAAACTATACACTCTAGAAAAGTTTCCAAAAAATTGTAAAAAGTCACTGCATTAGCCAAAATTTTTGTACTTATCCTTACACTTAGAGCTTGAAATGTCCTCAAAAGTCGAATAAAGTATAATACACCAGTCAGTATGGAAATAATTGTTAGCATATTTTTTCTATGAAATAAATCTTATTGAAAAATAGTCAGACACGTTATTGATAGATGAGGATTGAAAACGGTTAAAAATCCACCCATAAGCCCACTGAGGGGATGAACTCACCATCAAAAATTGAAAAAAAAAACCACAAACACTTTAAACATTGTGAAAAAATTGGTTTAAAGTGCTGAAAAAAGACGTCTATCCTTTTATAAGGGTATCAAGATAACTTATCATCTTTATAGCCTTTGCTCAAAACTCACCCCGCTGAGGGAGTGAAATCACCTCCAAAACATTGAGAAAAATAAACACATTTTCTGAAATTTCGCAAAAATATATTTCAATGCATAAGGACACAAAAATCTATTTCTTATTACGTTTGAGGAGGAAACAATCCCCATGAAAAGTAAAACCTCCCTAATCAGAGGAACATAATGAAAAGCAATAGAAGTATATTATAGAACAAGAGACTTTATTACAGACTTATTAGAGACAATTATTTTTTATACTAAAGAATCGAATTAACTTTCTACATACAAGTCAACAAACATTTGATGTAACCATGTGCCACCTATTGGTTGAGTGAATAACTATTGAGTTCTAGCTTAATCTAGAGTGTTTTTTAAATTTATTTTATTTTCTATTTTAAAATGTATAGAGTATATTGTTTTACCATTCAATCAAACTATTTGAAATATGTTAAGAAATATTTCTATGATTGATAGTGTCTTTACCCTTAGTTAGGGGTTGTTTTCTCTTCTTCTTCAAGAATTTCAGAAAATACTTGTAATTTCCTTGGTGATTTTGGGGTTATTTCACCACCTTAAGGGGATGAGTTTTGACCAATGTAATAATATTTGAATGATTTTTAAAATAATATTAAATACAATTTTTTTTAATTTTATGACTTTTCATTAACTTTCTTTGATTAGGGTGGATTTTCTCTTCGTAGGGGTTGAAAGAGGGAAGAAATTCCAAACTCATTTTACGAACTTCAAAATCTCTGAGAAATATCAAGTAAGGTTTTATTATGTACTGGAAATATTAAATATTACGTATAACCTCAAAGTAAGAATTGTAGTTGAATTAATAATTTGTCGATCCGTTTTCTTAAGTTAAACTCTAAAGCTTAATAAATAAAGTCTGAAATATACTTGTAGGTCTAACATTTAATTAACTGTATTTGGAAATTCTCTTTTTTAAGGTGAGTTACACACTTTTCATTGGAAAATTCAAATGTCAATTTGACAGAGAAGCTAAATTTTCTTTTAAGCTACATAAAGAATGAAGTTTCTTCATACCAATAGTTCCCTGTAAAACATGGAGGAAATTAGTGATGTGCTCACCACATAACTTTATTATATGAGGCAGTGATTTATACAAGTTTACAGGAACTTAGGGATTTTTATAGGGTAAACGGCGATTTTCGAAAAAAAAAATTACATGAAAGTTTCAGGTATTGCTTAGCTGAGTTAAAATGCAATGCTGAAAATAAGTTTCTAAAGCCCTTTTGGAGAAAATTAGAGAACATTTTATATCCTAAAGAATAACGTTCCCTATAAGACGATTTTAGAAAAAATACTTCATGTAAAAATGTAGAAATTTAACCCATTAGTTCATACGTGAAGTTTAGTAAGAGGTAATAAAAGTGTATTGGAGAAAATTGGAAAAAACTGAAAATTCACAAGGGCCCTTCAAAGAAGATCAGTCAAGGGCTGATGATGATATTGAAAAACTCTGAAGTACATAGAAATGGTTTTCCGAAATGGCACAAAAGAAAGGGTAAAGCGTCTTTTGCTCTTAACCGTAAAAATGGCATGGATTCAAGTTCTCAGGGTACCAAATACACTAAAACATCTGTTCCAAAAACATGTGTTTTGGACTCAAGGGACCTCAAGGGCCCAGACAATCTATTACGATAAACTAATAGTACAATACTATTTCCTAAATACAATTACATAAAAATCCTGAAGGCTTTTTTTAATTGGTGCAATCACATTTGAGCCATCTCGTAGTACTTTCATTTGTTTCAAACTTGTGCCAATACATTTTACCCATTGTACTCGTCAATTATAATTTTATTTTATTTTTCACTCTAATTACCTTCGAAGATATATCGAACCGGAATCCGGTGCTGAACTCGTTGCGGTGGGATTGCAAATTGCTTTTACACTCTTTTCTTTTTATTTGGGTGATATGAACTAAGTAAGGTGAACGAGAAAGAGCACAAAGAAATCCAAGGGGGTATATAAGCAGGGATGGATTTTTCGTACCGATAGAATTTCGCTTGTCTTCGAGAGTCCCACAGTCGATCGTCATGTTCAAATTGGTAAGAATGGAAAGTGTGTGGAAATTGCTTTTTTAGGGAGTTTATACAGTATTATTGAGGGTAATTTCAGTTTCAACGGTTCAGTGGGGGAAGAAATGTTTTGTTAAGTAGATAAAACATTTCAACCCCCCCGAGGTAAAGGTGTTTCTGCTCGCTTTAAAATTTGAACAAGCGTTTCATTCCTGCCGTAATCCTGCAGTCAAATAATCCCGGCTAATCTCCAACGCGAGATTATGGCTCGTACGTTAGAAATTCACGCGTGAAATCCCATATCATCGATCCCCAAACACCCGGAGTCAATTTAACGGTTCCAATAGGCGCCGTTCTTCGTCCCTTCCTATGGGAAATGTAAATTTTTCCGATTTACATTGGTCGAATAATTCCATTTCCTCCCGGTGGCGTGTCAACGACTCCGGGAATTGTACGGGACTTCCACCAGGATTTTTATCGCGACTATTCCCGGGATACGGTCGCTAAACTCGGATTTGGGGGGCTTCCGCTGAAAAAATACGATCCGCCGATTCGGGAAGAAGTGGAATAACCTGTTCGCGATCTAGGTTGGGAAAACCGGGATGAGCGGAAAACCGGGATGAGCGGAAAACGGGGGCGAGATAACACCAATACGGTAATCTAATGTCTCCTTTGGAAAAGAAAACGCAAAATTATATTTTAGAAATAAGTTCAGTTACGATTGCTACGTGAAATTTATTTAATGCAATATTCTATTTTCCCTTTCAGTTGTCGTTCTTCTTCGCCGTCCTGATGGTCGCCCTGGCTGCCCCCAGGCCGGACCCCCTCACCATATACCAGTCCGGAGGCGTCCCCATCTCTCTGACTCCGGGCCACATCACCTACTCCAACCCTGGCTACGACTACGCCCCCTACGCTCCCTACGCTTCCGGTTACTACAACTACCACCCTTCGCCTCTGGCCTACAAGAACCTCGCCTACTATTAAATGTTGCGAATGGGGGGACACGGGGATGAATGGAGGACCGAGAGGATTTGGACTATGACTGATACTGTTTAAGTTACATTTTTTGGTCTGAGATTCTTTGTCTATCGATTTATAATTGGGAGTTACGGCCTAAATATATGGAAACCTTTTAAAATGACGTTTGTGTATTATTTTAGAGATGAATTATTGTATTATCAGCTCGATCTGACGGGCTAATGCAGACAGCAATCAAATCACTGCCATACCACGTGCTACACTCAACACCTCAAAAGGGGTGATCTCATGTATGGATCTCAATTGTACCAAGAGAGAAATCCTTGAGGAACTCTCTCCTATATCAGTGACAGGTTTAAAAGGGTTGAAAAAGAATCAAAGATCAGCTCCATATACTTACTTCCAATGTTGCTGATCATTCCAAAATCGGTTAGAGCTGCTTCTCCCTATCTAAACTAGATTTTCTCCAAGTGTTTGCAAATTGATTTTCTATTCCAAATAATACCTTTTATTTGATAATCCCGTTCAAAAAACCCTGGGAAAACGGTTCTACCACTTAGAAGTCCGTTGTGTTCCTTGAACAGGAGTGGATATTGCTCGGTTGATTCCCTCGTAACTAATTCCAGGATCTAATTCCCAAAAAAGCACGATCTGAAATGCATTTACTGGTCTGTATCCTGAAAAATGTAGGAAAATAGGGTTATATGGATTTTATTGCTATCGTCATTGTAGGTGATCTAAGCCCTTTTGTACACCAAATTATGGTACTGACTATATTTGTCAGTCATTTTGTATTGTGAACAATTGTTTTTGTACAAGGTTTTGAAACATATAAACTCTGAATGTCCCAATACATTGAAGATTTATTCCCAAATGAAAAGATCTGGTTAAAAGGTGAAGCTCTAAGAGCTATAACTAGGCCTGATTAAAACGAAACCTCTAAAATAAACCATTTATTTACTCAACTGTCTCATCATAAATAAAATTGCTCTAATATCGGCGGTGGTGTTGGTGAGTGTCGCCATCTACCAGACGGTGGCGGCGAGAGGGGCGGCCACGTGGGCGGAGTAGGCGAGGGGGGCGGCGACGCGGGCGGAGTAAGCCAGGGGGGCGGAGTAGGCGAGCGGAGCGGCGGAGTAGGCGACATGGCCGGCGGAGTAGGCGACCGGGGCGGCGGCGTACGGGGCGGAGTAGGCCACGGGGGCGGCGACGCCGTACGAGGTGGCGATCACCCCCGATGGTTTGGCGGAGGCGGAGGCCAGGGCGAAGATGGCGGCGAACACGAGGGCGAACTGGAAAATGAACAGAAAATACGGCATTAATAAAAATAAAAACGAAATATCTCACTGTATTCTTGTGTAATGGGGATTTCTACTAGTAGATTAGGGGATGTAATATTTGTATTAAATGGGCAGATACTAAATTATCGATTGTTTTCCAAAACACACAATTACCATCGAGTTGTGTAAAGAAAATACTTAAATGAACTAAATTAAAAAAATATTTAAACGTTGTACTTACGATTTTGAACATTTTGGCTGGTTTTGATTATTCGACTCGACTTATCGATCAAACTGATGCCTTGCCGCTGTCCCGTTAGCCTTTTTATACCGCACGTTTCGTCCGTATTGCTCAATAATGACACATTTTTTCTGCGTAATCGGAATAACATGTAAATCAAGGTGGAGCCGTTTCAGCCACCGAAACTCGTGGCTAGTTTATTGGATCAAATCTGTATAGATCAAGGACTCACCTTGTCTGTTTAGATTTTTTTATTTATTGTCTTTTCCCGGAATGTAATCGGAAGTTTCAAGGGTAGATCAGTCGATCTGAAAAAAAAAAAACAACAAAAATTGATCAAAATATTTATCAGCTTCGATGAGTAGTGATTAAAGTGGGGATGATTAGGCAGTTTTGTTGAAGATTCAGAATTAATGTCCAAGCTGATTATTGGAAGGATTAAGGAATTTATGTGATTTGGTGAATACATCCCAATTTGGTAGTCTTCGGCTATTGATCGAAATTATTACCCACGTAGCCATCAAATGCAAGATGGCGCCACTATCAACCACATCAGTGACGTATAGTTGGGCTGAAATCCTTTTCTATAGTATTCATGAATTTAATGCCTACTGGATCATAAAATCACGCTTTTGGAAAAATATCCATGTGTGTATATGGTAGAATTTTCTCAGAAACTGTATATACTGAAACATTGTATTTGGGCTTAATCCGACTCAAATGCATATGATTTCGAACGAATTAGGTTAAGGCAAAGGGCACTTTTCTCTTATTATTAAAACGACTCAAAACGTTTATGACAAGAAAATTCACACGGAGAAAAGGCGTTAACGACGCGACTGCAGATTCTAAACCGAAACTTTCGAAATATATAAGGTCATGTATTGATGTAAGATTCCATTTTTAATTGATTTTGATGATTTTACATCGTGGAATGATGGAAAAAGGACATTAACTCAAATGTAAACTACTGTAAATGACGCTTTTGGGGTGCAGTGGAATAAAGTGTTCACTAAGTTATTGTTAAAATATTTGAATGGAACTTTCAACCGAATAAAGAGTCAAAACTTTTGGTACCAACTAATATTTAGTGATGCCAATTTTCTTGAGTTTTCACCGTTTGTTACTGTTTTCCCAGTACCCAGCTATTATTTAAGTAGAACCTACTTTAGGAGAATTTAAGTAGAATTAGAGTAGATCTGATTTATATTTTTAGTCCGGTTTAGCTCCGTGCATTTGGTAACGTATTTCAAAACACCTTTGTTGTTCTTTTAAGGAATCCAAGCAGCGTCTCGTCCGGTTTCGTAAATCTCGGCGCGTAATGTAAGCAGCCTTGTAAACGAACCCAGATCGTAAAAAAATGATCAGTTACCCCGGGTCTTTGATACCATTCGAGAGCAATACTTTTATGCAAATCCATGGCGTTCCGTTAAAAATAAGACTAGTTTTTTGTCGCCGCTACCGAATCTTTCACCGGCTAATTGGGACACATACGAAATCCCGAAATGTCAATGTCCCAACTTTCATAAAATCTCGAATTTCGAAGGTAATCACGTCTTTGTCTCCGTCCACGTACGTACTTACAAGCATGCAGGACGTGTGGGATAACACGAGAAAAGGATTTTTTAACGCTCGTTGTTACGCCCTTCCGGGTTCACGTGATTCCAACGAGAGTAGCGAAAAAGCGATAGGCAGGGATTTCTTCTCGTCCTTGTTCAGGAATTTACCCCAATGGAATCAACGACATATTTCACTTTTCGTAATTTGCGCTTATTAAAACATAAAAGCTTCTTTAGAACGTTGCGCCTCTTTAAAACATTCCTTCGGGAAACTCTGGCACTTATTAGAGCAAATTAAAAGGCAGATACAATCCTTTGCATTTACAAAAGGATAATTGTATTATGGCTCGTCGTTGCTCCAAAGCACCTCTGGACTTCTTCGGCCGCAATGCCTACAAACGTTTTGAAACCGAGAGGAGTCGACGAACTTCCAAATAATAATTAGGGATTCTAATTAGAAAAAGTTAGCGATGTAACGTGTAACGTTTTCATATGAGGCACGTGCTCGAAATTACAAACGCTTGGAATATTTTCTAGTGTGGTGCCCTTCAAGGCAATTTTAGAAAAACCTGTTTCGGTGAAAGTTGTAGGCATTACATAGAAAAGTCGGGTAGCGAATTTTGAAATAGATCGTTAGAGCTGCTTTGAAGAAGATTAACACTGTGTAACAGGCTACTAACTTAGTAAATTTCATGCAAATTTGGTTTGTAACTAGCGGTACTTTCTGCTTATGTGAATTTATGTAGTCCTATAAAGGGTAATAAGTGTTAACTGAAGTTATCTGCAATGTTCATTGTGTTACAATATTTCTGAAAAATATTGTTTGCTCACTTGCAGCGTACGCATTGTGGGGTACAATTTTACCAAAATCGACAAATTTGGAGTTTTCATGGAGTCAAGTCTAAATGCAAAGTTAAAGCTTTTAACTTATTACAGTTTCTTAGAAAAAGGAACGTCCATAAAATATCTAAAATTCAGAAAATCGACACAAAAGCAGTACTTTCTCACTATATGAGTACCTCATACGAGAGATTAAGGAGCAGATTTATAGTCCATCACTTAAGGGACATTCTAGGGATGTGGGTACCGTATACAAGCTGTTACATCAGGAAAGTTAGAAATTTGATTAAATTCTTCATAAAAACTTGATAATGAAAAGGATCTTCTGAGAATTTTACAACATTCCTCATTTTTTCTGTTAATGACTCTGAAATCTTTTTCATGATTAGAGACACCATAGATTATGAAATACCCCAAGATCACCAGCAACAGTCTAAAATAAATAGGAAATAGTAGAATAGATAAGTTAAGTTGAAATACTTGAATAAAGCATAAGTAATCATTCTTTTTCTAGACATAAATACATATATAAAAATACAACTTGCCTGAAAATTTCCTGTACCATAGTATCGTAAACTGATTAATCATTGGATCAGTGGAACCACTGGTAAATCTCTATTATTGAGTTTATGAAGAGTATCATTAATCAGAGGCAAAATAATATGTACAGTTGTATTTTTAGAACAGCGACACTCCCTTATAAAGTCACATTCACTAAATAAATCTAAGGGAATTTTCCCGTCTCTCAAATACCGTTTAGGTAATCGATTTATATTAGTAATAATTCGACTGTCGTACTCATAATAATCGTCATTCATCTTGAATCCGCGTCTTGAAGGCGAACTCAACTCTTACTATTTTCTGAGGGATACATCAAACCGATCTCGGCTTCATCTCACCCTTAAGGTGCACTTAGTTGACTATAAAATGCAGATGGCACAGTAAGTACGCCTTAAGGCGTGAGGAATCTTCAAGGCGCGATTATAAATTTACCCGCTAAAGTTCCGAAAATCGACTCTAAAACAGTACTTTCTCACTTGTTTTCTCTTCTTTCCTTTTCACGTCGACGGCAACAATCGTAACGGACAAAGACTCGTCCTTGATCTACGCCAAGTGCTCCCGTTACAGCCGCACACGAGTTTTCGTGAGATACCACCTTGGTAATAAATCTCGATACGTTTAGGGTCATAAACGTCGGTATAAAAGGTCCACAGATGCTGACGAATGCATCAGTTGATCGATACAGCAGTACGAATCAAGAAATCAATCCAAAATGTTCAAGCTCGTAAGTATTACAAAAATTTCAACAGTCTTAACTTCACGTTGTCTGTTACGTTTTCTATTGTGGGTTCATTACCTTTGTTCGCTTTTCAGCTCGCCGTCGCCTTCGCCGCCCTCCTCGCCCTGGCCGCCGCCTCCCCCAAGCCCTCGGGGGTGATCGCCACCTCGTACGGAATCGCCGCCCCCGTCGCCGCCCCGCTCGCTTACTCCGCCCCGTTCGCCGCCGCCCCCGTCGCCTACTCCGCAGGCCCTCTCGCCTACTCCGCCGGCCCTCTCGCATACTCCGCCCACGTGGCTGCCCCTCTCGCCGCCACCGTCTGGTAGATGGCGACACTTACCACCGTCATCGTCATCAAGGGTGTTACTAAACATTAGGGCAATTGTATTTATGATTTGACAGATGAGTGAATAGATGTTGTATTCTAGTGGTTTTGCTTTATTCAGACGTTACAGGCAAGACTTCTTCTGACACCAGGGATGAGATAAGAGGACGTACCTTTTGGATGAAGTGACATCGAGGGTTAAATTTGCAAATTTTTGATATTACTGACGGTTTCTCTCCTAAGGGTGGAAATGTAATTTGAATCAGTGTGCTTTCGACCCTTTCCAAAGTAGCTGAACAGGTATCAGCCCTAGTGTTTCTAGATTACAGTAAGGCATCATGCTTTACTGCCACCAATAGTAAAAAATACATATAATTGGCAGAAGGCACTTGTGGTGTACCGCAAGGGTCTGTATTGGGGCCGCAGTTATTTTGCATCTAGATATCACAATTGCCTAGCTGTTCCAAATCTATATACAGACGACATGCAGCCCTATTACTTCTTCTCTCAAGGAGAATGTGCTAATGCGAGCAGTGATCTTAATACCCCGTTTCGTATTTCTCAAGTTCACTGTATGGAGTTCAGTCCTTAGAAGTGCTCTTTGGCAGAATGAACAAAACAAGAGAAACTGTTGTAAACAATTTTTCCATCAATATTCATGGTGAAACACTGTCAGCACAACCAGAACCATTCACGTTAATAAATCTACTGAGCGATGAATCACATCCACTGAAAACGTTAAATTCTTTCTTACGTATTACTCCATATTGAACAATTTTTGTTGAAATAATATCTGTTTCAAACAAATTCCCATAAAAGTAACAAAATAATTTAGTTTCTACTCAAAGCCTCCAATTTCCATACTTAATCCACCCTCTGAGCATCGTCTCGACGGTTCTAATTTTTTCCAAGGTTTCTTCACGTCGATAAATCTCGGACCTTGCAGTTAATGCGAGGGACGGTAATATTAAAATAAATGGCCTCGAGCGAGATTTCAATGATAAATCACTTGCAAGGGGTGGAAAGAGTTCTGAGATTTAGTTAGTTGTTTTAAACGCACTATTGCCTGGTTAAATAGAAAAAAGGAATCGCAAAAACCGACCCTACTGAATATAGAAAAACTTAAAACCTTGAACTTTTGTAAGTAGTTTGGTGGAATTCCCACTTGGGGTAGGGCAGCATCGGTGAAGGGTAATGGGATAATAAATACCAATACAACTGTTGAAGTCTCCTCCGATTAGTCGGCATAAAGTTATAAATGGCTTATTAGTCTGAGATTCCACTGCGAGATTTATGCGTTCATTGTTATTTAGTTAAAATGTGTTTGCTGTGGTTGCTAAAAAAATAAAAATCTGCAGTAATGAGGTAAAATTCTCTTCGTACGTGCTGATTGAGTAGAAGCATACCGCTCAATAAATTATTCGTAGCTATCAATAATTCATCAAGCATTTGTTAACGTCCTGAAATCTTTCATTAATGCTGAATCTAATTAATCAGTAAATGGCTTAAATTTTTCATCAAACAATTTCAGTTCATTTTGTAATTTACAATAATATTTCGGTCTTCAAATTGTTTTAAAAAAACTTGAACCTTTAATTATACTAATGATATTACCACATTGACTTATATAAAAAACCAATTATTCCTGGAATTATATTTAATTAACAAGTGGCACGTGGTGACCTTCCTCTTCTTAAGGTGCCTAATAGTGACGAATATTGGCTCATCATGGCAATTTTTACTATCTCCACAGCAATAGGGAGGAGTTGGGGAAAGTCCTAATGAACCGAATTCTGAAGGTTCTCATCCAGTATATCCTTTGTCTTCCTGGACCTCTTTTCCCTGTAAAATGGATTGAAGGAGGGCATATCTGGTCTTGTTTCGCGTAACAAGCCCTAGGGCCTCTATTCTGTAAAGCTGGAAAGCATCACTTCGCCTCCCACTCCCGTTCCCCGCTATTCTGTGTAATAGCTTCCTACTTTCTTGTGGAATTTTTTTCCCATTTTGAGGGGGTGAAAAATGGGGGTGAAATTTATTTAACCGAGCCGAATAATTATGTGTTGTGAACTTGACATGCTTATAGGTTAGGCAATGAGAATGGGATCAGGTGCATAATTGATTGTGACGTCACAAACGTCGTCATTTTTGAGATGAGACTCAATGGAGATAATGAGCTCAGAAGACCTCAATGGATCAAGTAAACGAATGGGCCTACTAGAGCTAGGCCAATGGAGTGGAGTCAATGGAATTAAAGGCCTCAACAGAACGTTCCCTCTTTATCTTGGATGCAATAGAATTGACTGATTGAGGGATTTCCTTAAACAATTGGCTCAATTGAGCCAATCAAGTAAACAAATAAGCCTACTAGAGCTAGGACCATGGAGTGGAGTCAATGGAATTAAAAGGCTCAACAGAACACTCCTCATTTATCGAGGAGTCAATAGATTTAACTGACTGATGGATCTACATAACCAATTGGCTCAATCGAGCTAATCAAGTAGACGATTTGGCCTAGTAGAACTAGGTCAACGGGGTGGAGTCGATGGAATTAGAAGGCTCAACAGAGCACTCCTCATTTATCGTGGAGTCAATGGAATTGAATGATTGATGGATCTCCATAACCGATTAGCTCAATTGAGCTGATACGCTCAAAATACCCCTAATATAATGAATCAAACAAATAGGTCCATTTGAGCTTCTTAATGGAAATAAAAAACTCAACAGAAAATTATTTGAATGATGAATTGAATTAATGAACCTAATTTCGTTAATGATACTAATGTAACTGAAAGAGTCAATGGAATAATACCCAACAGCATCAACTTTACCATGGAAATCATTTGGGTAAAACCAAAAATCCTAATCAGTATCAAATATACCATGGACTTAATAGAATTGTTGATTTGAATGAATTAAAAGGGCTTCTAGGGCTTGTAAAGCGATTATTAACGTCTGGAACGGATCAATGCTATTGAATGGAATCGAAGGACCTAATAAAACGTAATAACTCATTGACCTATTGGAAGAAACATGGAATTTAATTAAATCTACCGGAAGTGATTGATTGTAAAGGCCCCGATGGATGTTGTTTCTTTCTATTAGACCGTTATTATTAAATCACCCTTGCCCTTTTACAAGAAATTGAAATTTTGTCTCCTTCATCTTTTCATTGAAATCAATCAAATCACCTGAGAAATGCCTAATGAAAAAGTGAATAAAACCATTGTTTGGCACCTCATAAAATTATATTACCCTCCTTAAATCCTCATTCGGATCCTTAACGTTTCTCTGGCGAAAAATGTAAATCTCACGACCTTACCAAACTCCCTGGAATAATCCTCGGATAAAGCGATTTGTTCCAGCAAATGTGCCCCGCGTTAGGTTTCCTCTCCAAAACCCCGAAAAGTTTCAAGGGCCAAACAGGGGGAGCCGAACATTGGGCCGTCGACCTTACGAGTGTGTGAGAAATAATTATGGCATTTAAACGTATTACTTGTACCGGTGTTTAGAAAATTATAATATGTAAATGGGTTCAAGAACCGGAGTAACTTCGGAGTTTCCTTGTGGGTGAGATCTTTGTTTTAATTAGGGATATACATATTACATTAGGAGGAGGAGTCGGGAGTTTGCTGAGAATACTGATAAGATAAATATTCATATATAATTTTCGAAGGACGCTAATTTTACATTTCGAGGAAACTTCTTTAGCGGCCATGAAAAGTCAATAGGGAGTGAAAAGAGCAAAGACCTCTTATATTAAATGTATTAATAAATGATATGACAAATTCAATTATAACCTTTTCTCCACTCCGGGCATCAATGTCTAAAACACACATACCATTATTACAAGATAAGACTTCCATTTGTATGCTGACGTAATAGCTGTGACAGGCAAGACATTTTTCTAATTAGCGGTGCATTTTCCAAGGCAAAGACGTAAATCGGTGGATTAATTTTTCCGACACTGTGTTTCTAGCCGCCGATTATCTTCCTTCGCATTTCCTAAAACTTGTCAACAATCCAGTATTTTTCCTTCATTTTCAGAGAGGATGAAAATCTATTTTAACCTTTTTCGATTGGTTTACCAATTTTTTTGGGAAATGTCGTTATTAATTTACGTATCTCAAGATAACTTCAATTATAGGAAGATGAGGAAATAAGGATTATACGACTATTTTGCCTTCCATTTCTTATTCTTTTTTCTTTCTATTTCCTATTGTTTTACGTTTATAATTTGACTTTATTTAATTACTAATGGTCTTATTCATAAACGCATATTAAAGTTAATGTGGGTTTTAGCTTAAAATGCGTTTAGAATATGTTTCACTGATGTCACTACAGTGTTTTGTTCCATGTATTTTTAATATGGAGGTAACTATAGTTACCTTGTTGAAACGCATTCTAAACGCATTTTAAGCTAAAACCCACATTAACGTTAATATGCGTTTATGAATAAGACCATAAGTCTTTAACCAGCATTTGTACTTTGTTCACCACTATGGGGATTTTGCATGGTGAGTATTTTAGGTACATATGACTGTGCTGTACTGACTGAGTGACTTTCCTAAAAAAATAGTAAATAATAGTAGTAATATAGAAGAAAATTGATAATAATAGTGTAAGTTTCTTTATCTAGTTAATACTGATAAAATTACTTATAGTAATTGCTTTATTACCCAACAAACAACCAATGATAAGATAACTTAAGTTACATGAGCATCAAATTCTAATTATTTTAAGATGACTTCCAAATGTCTGAGCTCAATTGTTTCCGAGAATATTGAACTGACACAACTTTTATGTCAACGTAATAATCGAAGTATGTTTCAGGGGCAGTTTCGGAAATTATATGACGGCAAGAGCCCAAAATTTACTGAAAAGTATACTGAAAGTCTTTCCAGAAGAAGGAAAGTATAGCAACAAAATGTAGAATTTCTTTACATAAGCATAAATTCTTAGTAGATTGTCACGACCACCAGACTTCCACAATTCTCAACAAAACGTGAAACGAGGCACACCTTATGCCAACAAGCGCGGTGAACACAATAAACCAATACTAATATAAATAGAAAGAGGGAAAGCGGGAGACGGAGCGGCCAAAGGCACTCTGCCGGCGAGAAGACCAAGGAAACCTACCACCCCGAAGGTGCTCTCTGACCCGCCTCGCACTGTGGAAATCCGAAGGTCCAGACGACAGCCCTCTTTTATGGGAGCAGCCACCCACACTTCTCACGCTCCAGGCCTTAGGATTCGCTGAAATTTACCGAACTCATCAGGCAGTTTAAGAATGGGCAGTCTAGCTAGAAGAAAGAAGTTTGTACAACACAATCTAGAATTTCTCGTGGCAACATGAATCCTTGTGATTTAAACATACTTCCAAGTGCCTCATCCCAATGGCATTCACTCTCAGTAATTTGAGATGTGTAACATGGCAAATATTGTCTCATTAAGAGGTAAGAACCATTTTGGTTCAGCTGGTGTCATTTTCTGGTGCAACTTCCCAAAATAGAGCTTGGCCAAAAATAATTAGATTCTTTGTACGAGTATTACGGTTACTTTGTCCAGCATTTAATCCTCTGAAGTCCATCGTAGCTGATAGTAGCAATATCAGTTCTGTAGTGTTGCGGTTACAGAATTAACCTTTTGGGATCTTTTAGCTTACTGAAAAATTGACCACAATTTAAACGGCACCTGTCGTTTTGCAAATGGAACAATTGATGGTTAAACCTAAATCATAATCCCATTGGTAGTACGTGCAGACTAGTGAAATGGTCGAATCTCAGGTCTCAGAACATAGATGGCATTCTGATCGACTGCAGTGGCTCCTGGACCATAGGGTGACTTTTTCTGGTGAAAACAATCCATGCAATGTAAACTATAGGGCTTTACAGCGTAACGCGACTAGCGCGTGGGAGGTTCAAAACAGGTCAGAAAGGGAAAAAGTTACTTTTAAATTCACTTTTGCCACGTAAATACAAAGGTAACAGGTAGATATACTCGATACAAATGGTCTGTTTTAAGAGGTGTCTTTTATAAATCTCTCTATGTCTGGAACGACTGTACTAGTAACTTTTCCATTTACACTGCAATTGAATTCACCTCCATTAGTTGTAGATGCAGGTAATTTTTTGAAATAATTCCTTAAAAAATACATTTGAATTTTTTTACTTGCAATTGTCATGAGAATTGTGGTTTTGCCCGTTTCTCCAAAACTCCCTAGTCGTCAGCACCCCCAGGAATCAAATAACGCCTAAATTTTCAAATAAACTCTATTATCATCATAACAGCAATTTCCTAATCAAGAATCCAAAGTCATAAGCTCAAAAATCTGTCAAAACCCTCAGTAGACGACGGCGGGGGCGGCGTAGGCGGAGTATCCTACGTAGGGGGCGGAGTAGGCGTAGCCGGTGTAGCCGACGTACGGGGCGGCTCCGTAGGCCAACAGCTGCGGCTTAGGGGCGGGCGCAGGGGCGGCCTTGGGCTCGGGGAGGGCGGCCGCGAAGGCGAAAAGGACGGCGAACAGGACAGCGAACTGAAATTACCAAAAATGATTATTAGTACATGTGAAATTTGAAGGAGTGTCATATAAAGTTATATTTTATTTTCGGGGGGAAATGTGGTTTCAATAAATGTTAACAGGTTTGTTGGTAACGTACCTTAAAGCGGTGAATAATTTTGAAATGTCAGAATTATAATTGTTAAGTAGTTTTATAATTAGAGCCTAATATCGATACTAAAAACTCGATAATTACTTATCGATTGTTATGTTAATACTTAAATCCACTTACCAGCTTGAACATTTTGAAGCTTTATTTGATGCGAAGTTGTATCAAACAATGATTAATCTCCGACTTCCTCGGACTTATATACTGAACGGTCTTCTCAAAAAATATCACCGGAGGGGTGTGTGTGAGTGTGTGTTTGATTAATTTGCAGGCGTTTTTTTCTGTCCCAAGACTCGAAGGTCAGAATTTAGATCGAAAATTGTTGTTAGAATTATTATAATCGGCGTGGTACAGATCCGGGGCGAATTTGCATACAATGCGGTTCCTTAAAATGTCAACGAAGCGATCCGCTTTTTTTGGTCCGAGACGTGGTAAATACTTTTTTCTAGTGGAATTCGTCGTTGCCATTTTTGTAATTTCGAGATAATATGGGTTATTCGGTAATGAGATTATTTGGGATTTTTCCGTACGTGCAATTACTCGCTCTTGGGAGTGAAGGGTGGTAAATAATATATTTCTTTACAACAATTTCGCCTAAGACCGGTACAGATTTACGAACACACACATATTCCTAACCCCATACAGATTGTCATGAACAGTTGAAATAGGAAAAGTGTGAAGAATCTATTCATGCATCAGATATAAACCTACACGCCCTTCCAGCTATTGTATTCAGAAGTATTTTCACAGTTATCAATAAAGGTTATCAAACGTTTACTATTTCCAGAACGTTCAAGATAATCTTATAACATTTTCTTGAACTCATAAAGCGCTCTATATGGAATAGCTGAGGTTAGTGTTTTAATTTAGAATTTTCAAATTTTCAGCTGGAATCTAATGACATTTGCTCTTTTATAGTACAATTTCCAGAGTATTCGAAGATAATCTCATGTAAATTTGTAAATATACGAAGCAAGAAGCAGGAATAGGAAATTGCAAAGGATAGCACTGACTATTCATTGTTTAATGAATATTTTATTCAGACTTCCAGTTCGAATCTGATAACTAAAGGGCGTCAAATATGCAATTGCATATTTTCAGCATATTTTGCGTATTTGACTCGTTTTACTCTTTTTGGCATATTTTGATATAGTTGTGCATATCATATTTTTTCTTTATGAAACCGTTCGAAATGGTACACCTTGTATAAGGGGAAACATTGCTCATCTACAGATTAGGCACCATTAAATTCCAGTCAGATTAACAGGCAATTTGGAATGAGTTTCCACTAGTTAACGAATTAATTTAAAATGTAAAGAAATCTTTTAAAATCTCCACTAAAATTCAAATATGTAAAGGCAGACTTCCAAATGTACCCTTACCGCCTAATCCGGTTATTCATAGGTGGGGAACGTAGCTAGACGTTGGTACTTTCTATACCAATTAATTTGAAGCAATGAAAGACGTAATATTGGAATTTTTAGATAATTTTGAGTGTGTACAAAATCACAAACGTTGTTTCAAAATTTAGAAGTTGCTCAAAAATTAGTATATACAATTTCAATTTCAGTTTTTAACAAATTTTATATTAAATTTGGAAAAAAATTCATGTCCTTGATCGAATCCATAGAAATAATAGAAAATGGGTATGTAAAGCTTAGGGGTAAGAGCTAGGTAAGAGGAAATTTAGGAAAAATTATCTTTGGAAAACATAATAATGTTTTAAATAGAAACGAAGGATATCAATCATTAAAAGATATTTTGAAAATATTTCAAGGGTAAATAATAGAAGATTCAGCCATATTATATAATGTCACTTAAAATATGCAGAAGTAACATCAGTGGACGTAGAAAGAAGTTTGTCTTTAAACAATGATATATTTATTGACAAAAAACATTCATTTCTTGTGGAAAATTTTGAAAAACATATCATCGTGAGCTCCTTTTAAAATACTGTTAAATAAATTTCGTTTTTGTATTGTATATTAATTGTAACTGGCATTTAATAAAATTGAAATTGAGATTTTAAAAATGGGTAATTGCAATTTTCATTTAATAAAATTATTTTTAAATAAACATATGTTATTTTTATTACTGTGAAGTTTGCATATATTAATGAAATAGCGCATATTTATATAAAAAATTAAGCACAAATATGCTCATATTTTCGCGAAATGTCGTTGTATATTTGCCGCCCTCCAGTTATCAAAATATCAAGCAAATCAAGACTTCACGTACCGATAAGTAATCCAAGTGTACTTCAACATTACTATAAATTATATGCATATCGAGAAACATTTTTAGAATTTTTTTTGAAACTCCAGTTTAATTTTTCACACAGTATCGACTTAACTACACATCATGGACGTTATTAATAAATAATTTTCTTAAATGTTCAAAGTATTCAAGGCTACAATTGACATATTGCATACGTCCCTTCCTGTGATCCCATTGTTGCCGATTAAGAGTCAATAAAGACATTTCTTTTTACGTTTACTTGCCGTTAATTGAGAGCCGACTTAATTTCCTGCCAAGAACAGGTGGCGACCATAATCGATGTGTCGATAATTCACGAAATTGCGAGCCAGCGAGATCGAGAGAGAAAAGGGAGAGTCTTTCTAATTATCCTAAACGCGCTCTTACATAATCGCTATCGACTCTTTAAAAGAAGTGGCGCGGCCTCGTTACCTACCGTTTTCGGTGCTGCTACCGCGACTCATCGGTCATGGTCAATGTTTTCATGCGACCTTGTAAGGAGATTTAAAATGGAATTCAGTTCATTCAAACAATAATTTGTAATCATGTCGTACCAATTTACAGAATTGCTGTGGATCTTCATTTGCATTAGATCAATGAAAGATACAATTTACATCTCAAATTTTCTAATTAGAGCCTCTACGATCCACTAAGCTCTATCGTTAATCTTGAAAGGATTCACAGATTCGTTTCCATCCCTTTTCTGCACTGAGGTTTATCAGATTTATCGAAGCTTATTACTTCAATTATTAAAAAATATTAATTATTACTAATTCCTCTCTCAATGGAGCACGACCGGTTAGCCTTAATTTTTAATCGAAGTTAATGAAGTACTGGGTAGTGGTAGAAGATTAGCAGTAAGTAGACTTTTATTTAAAGAGACAGTACAATGGTACGATCGTCAGTACAAAGGCCTGATATATTCACTAGACTCGTGTCTGTCTCGTGTAACAAACACAAATTCTTTTAGTCACTTCTTTAACACTGACTAAGTCATTGTTTGTGCCAGAAAGGCCAGTAACCAAATTCGTTTGTCAAGAATATCTCTGACTGATAAATGAAAAATCAAATCTTGCCATGTCTGATCACCTTCAGTGCATCACCTCCAATTACCCTTCTATCCTTTCCTTTCTTGGCAGTTCTTTAATGATTTTTTCACCAGATGGTAACGGTCTCGTGGTAACAAACACAATTCATTTAGTCACTTCTTACACATTGACTAAGTCATTTTTTGTGCCAGAAAGGCCAATAACCAAATTCGTTTGTCAAGAATATCTCTGGCTGATAAATCGAAAATCAAATCTTCTCGCCATGTCCGATCGCCTTCAGTGTATCACCTCCAATTCCCCTTCTATCCTTTTCTTTCTTGACAGCTCGTACTTAGTACGAAATTCGAAAATAAATTCCTGTACCAACTTAAGTCTAATAATTTTTCTTAAATCACTCTAAATCACCATACAACATGTGTTTTTTACTTACAATGTATCATACAATAGATTGAAAGTTTTAGCGGATTTAGTAACTAATGCTTATTAAGCAAAAGAACGCCGTACTTTTGCTCAGTGCTCATTTGAAATAATAAATTTTAATTTCGCTCCGACCGAAAATGCTTATAGTAACAGCGTAAAGAACAAATCAACAAAACCAATTCTCACGGTGAGTAATTTTGGAAATAAATCAATAACCAAATAACTACTGTTATCCAAAAACTTAACTTCTCCCCCAGATGGAGCCTCGTACCATATCGTCTAATTTATTTTCTATCAAGCAATTTCCGCGACAAATCAAAGTCCAAAATTCAATTCTCAAAAATATTTATTTTTCGGAAACCTTCTCATACGACGACGTACGGCGCAGCGTAAGGGTAGGTGTACCCCGCCGCGTACACAGAGGGAGCCACGTAGCTGGAGTAGGCGACCGGTGCAGCCGCGTAGGCGGACGTGTAGGCGACTGCCGGCGCAGCCACGAGAGGAGCTGCGTACGCAGCCGCCACCAGGCTCGGGTCGGCCTTGGGCTTCGCCTCGGGGGCGGGAGCTGCGCAGGCGACGGCCAAAACGGCGGCGAAGACGAACTAAATAGGAATGATAACAATAATAATTTAATTTGTATAATAATGACAAAAAACAGAAGCTTAATTTTTGTTTAACTTCAATTAACTGGAATGTTATGTCAAGTCAAACCAATTATTGATCGAAAGGCAAAGGAGCGAATGGATGACGAAAAATATTAAGATATGAGGGAGCAGCGTTGAGCTTATAAAGTCAAATAATATGAATGAAAGTGATATAAAGGGGTTGATCGAAGAAGGTAAGAACTATGGATGAGAAAACGCTGCAGCGGAATAGAAGGACTACGAGGAAATGGAAAAATTAAGGAGGTATCACATGGTATATGGAAAAAATATAATTCAAACCGATCATGACGAATGGTGACAACAGAGCTGCTTAATACTGATGTAGAGAATAAATTGCAATAATAATATTAAGAATTGGAAAGTCGTATAATGGCAATAAAACTTTCCCTCTTTCGATTATCTACATCACGAGGTACTGAACAACAATAGTTTGCATTTTTGAGCTCAGCGTGATACACTTGGCAACGTCGCACGATTCGTGCGCGTCTATTAGAGAAAGAGGCGAGTATTGGCTTCCTCTTATCGTCACTTGCGACGTTGCCTAATGTAGAAGAGGACATGCGTCAATGTTGAGTAAAACTTGGTAACTAATCAACTGAGCTGTAAATCATCCTTAATAGGTTTAGGACCAAAGGAATAAAGGACTAAGATATGCAGTACCTCAGCTGATTCTCCAAGGGAAAATCGAGGCGGTGGTGTGAAATAAATAATAATGGGACACTTTTCTAAAGAACGACCCTTGAGAGTAAAGTAGTTGTTTCGTTAGAGACATATTATGTCAAATCAAACCTATCAGCTCAAGGTGTTCCTAATGTTTTGAAGATTTCTTGTGTGTTATGCATTAGATAGTTAACCCACTCACGTACAATGGATTTTACTTATTTAGATAGCTACAAACTGCATGTGGTTAATATTCATTATTCCTCGTTGGAGGAAAACTGGAGACACATAACAATCAAATTATGTAATAAAAACCTTTACATTGTGTAATAAATAGAACAATCTATCGAACTGAATTTGATAAAATTGAAAGAAGTCACACTTACGACTTTGAACATCATGTTTTCTCGTGGGTTGCTTTGGTCGAGCTGGTACAACTGACTGATAATCGAACAACCCCATACCGTCAATTTATATGTTAAGATTTCACTGGGCTTCCAAGGCTTTTAATCAAAATTGTGTCAAACTGCCAACGATTAGTATGCTCGGCGCAGATTTCACTTGGACACCGTTGGTTGTTTCATAACGGCACGTGAAGAGTTTACGTGCGATCCGATACCGAAAATACATTTTAAATAAGTTATGGTAGCGAATTAAGATCACTTTTACCATCTTCGCCGGTCGTTTCTCGTGCGATTACCGCCCCTAATCGACCATCCTACTTCTTTGTTTACGAAGGAGGAAATCGCGAAGCACACGCACAAAGAGGAGAGTCGCAACGTTTCTTTTCTCGTCCGTCCTGTTCTCACTTAATAAAAATTCAACCCGTCGATGACTCTTCGGCAAACGACCTTAAGTCGCTAACGAGAAGCCGTATAAATAGTACCCGAAGTGCAGGGTTGTTATCAGTCAATCCATTGTGACCGAACGAGCAACAAGTCTACCGTCAAAATGTTCAAGCTGGTAAGTAAGGGAAACGATTATTATTGAAAATTGCTTGTGCCCTTTGAATCACCCATATTAGCAAATTGGTTTGTTTCTGCGCAGCTGCATTGATGTTGGAGGTGAGAGCGAATCTGATCAATTTTTCGAAGTATCAAAGTATTTCGAAAGGTAAATAGATGCTATGAAATTGTTGTTAATGTTTTGTTCATACATTTATGTTAGAAGAATTGATCTACTTTGAGGAATTTTGGACTGGATTGTTTCATTACTTACCAGAGTGCTGAGAATTGAAATCATATCTCTGAAGTTATTACTAACTAATGGTTAGTTAGTTGCTGCTTGTCAAAAGTTTTAAGCAACCCTACATCAATATATCAATACGACATTAGAAGGATACTTTGAAATTGTAAATTGGTAAACACTTTGACCCCTCACTTCAACACATTTAGGTCCATTTCACCACACCTTAACCCTTATTGAATGTTTCTAAGATCGTCGCCCTTTTTTCTTCTAGTGTTTCATCGCCGCCCTCTTCGCCCTGGCCCAGGCCGTGCCCGCCCCCGAGGCGAAACCGGAGCCGAAGGCCGCCCCGAAACCCGGACTGCTCGCCGCCCCGTTGGTCGCCTCTGCCCCGTTGGTCGCCTCCGCCCCGGCGATCGCCTACTCCGCCCCATTAACTTACTCCGCACCTCTGGCCTATTCGCCCTACTACGCTTCAGCTTACCCCGGCTATTCTTCCGGTTATTATTATCTGTAAAGCTTTATGGTTTTTGACTCAGTAAAGACTTAAGACGTATTCGATTTGTTTTACTTTTAATTAAGGAGTATTGGTCGCGAGTTCTGTTACTTTGGATGGAAAGGAACCCGAGTGATTTCACTGGATATTTTTTGGAAAATTTGTTGCGATTTAAAATTCCTACAGAAATGCTATAAAGAATCAAAATTTAACCCTAAATCGTCGTAGTTTTTTGAAAATCCAATTAAAATTTAAAAGAGATATTACTCAGACAAGAAGTAATTAACATGGTTTAAATACATTTTGCGCAGCTTGGTTACTAAAACATGTCGAAAAGTATGATATATTACTGACATTTAATATAAATTAATATTATCTAGAATTGAGCCAATGTTTTCACTATATCAGGAAGGGAAAAGTTATGATATCCTTCTACTTAAAATGGAGACATTAATATTTTGAAAATTCTAAATTGAAGGAAATTCATTCTTCATTGATTTTGAAACTTCTGGTATGAATTCGAATTATGATGTTAAAATAAATTCCTAAAGCATTGAAAATGCAGTGTTCATATTATCGCTTTTATGATTAGCAATCCATAGTTAAGTATATATACGTATGCATAGTACATTGTACGTATAATTTTAACTCGAAGAATAATGAATAGTTTGTGCAACATTAGCTTTTTTGATAATATGAAATCAAAGGGACAAAGTGTACAGAAGATATAGATTGAGGGAAGTTTTGACTCCGAAAAATATTAATGGGAGTTTTGCGACCACCCATTCCTTTGACAGAACAGTAAAATGTCTGCCAAAGGTCGTCATTAATAAGCATAATTTATAAGCTAGATATGGTGGGCATAGAGTATTCTTGGATTGGTTGAAAGAACGGACCTGATATAAATTGGAATCGAAATTTGTCAAATATGAGTTGGTACAAATTTAAAATTTTAAAGTGGCAGAAATGAAATATTAAGAATTAAGTAGGGAAGAGAGTCATGTTAAGAATAAACTCCGGATTATTAATTAAGTAGGCAATTAGTTCATGATTTAGAAAATTAGCTTGTTATTTGTTAGTAAATTTGTGAAATAATTTAGTATAAGTAGCTTGTGAGAGGTGGAGGAAGGGGATGAGACTGGGTCGACGATGGACGATGAAAATAAGTCATGAAACAATTTCATTGGGTTTTTATCATCTTTAATCCATTTTAAACAAGGTTTTTTTGGTCCGCCTGCTGTTAAATTTTATCTGCCAAAAAAAACTCTATAAACTGGGCTACAAGAACTGACGTATTCAATATGGCTGCGACCAATCGTCACCTCACGAAATTTCTACAATCAATCCATTATATCTACAGCAAAAAAACGAATTGTATTTATCAACCTATTATAATGAGTGCTTAATATGTGACTTAAGTCATACATTTAAAGTCAGTACTAATTTAATTCTGTACTGTTTCTGCCTCTTTGGAATATTTTTTGGATTTCCCATCTTTTTTTTAATGATGAAAAAGGGCCGTTGACCCTATAACGTCATTATTATTCATACGATCGATCCAAAACACAGTTAAAATGCAAATTTCTAAAATACAATTTAACACAATCTCGATTAAAATTTGAAAGTGAAATTCATAGTATATTTTAAGGATTTATTTGGTTAGGGTGGGTAACGCCAATTTCGAGTTGAGGGGAGGTTCGTTCAAACAATATGCATGAAGATAATATATCCAACAATCTGAATTTCTAAATTAAAACAAGTGTTCGAAAATAATCAATAACTTTATTACACATAACCATAAATATTTCAATAAATAATAATCGACTTAACAACCAAATTTAAACGATGATGTCATAGTGCGTATCATAATGAACATCGTGATACGTATATGGCACTTCGATGATTTCCTCCGCGTACACCGAAGGTACCGCGTAACTTTCCACAGCTACGGGCACCTCGTATGCTATTACAGGCTCAGCAATGACCACCGAGTAGTGAGGCTCAGCAACTGGAGCTGGAGCTGCAGCGATCATAGTCAAAGAAATAACGACGAGTACAGCCTGGAAAAATAAAAGACTGTGGGTCCTAGACGGTCTTTTTAAGGATGTTAAGGACTTATTAGTACTACAACCAGGAATGACGCAGTTATTGAACCAGGAGAGGTCTGGGTGAGTCCCTTTGGACTGTGGGATTCTAAAATTTATAACGAAGTAATGGTGATGGAGAACTCCATGTGGGAAAAGTCTGGAAGCGTCATTTCTGGAGGTGTATACAGGAGATTTGAAAGGACTCTGCTGATGGACAATGGGTGTTCGGATATAAACTTTGACCCAAAAGAAAATAGATTTTTTTTGGAAAAACGGCTCAAAAATAAAAAGTTGTATGTTTCCAGTGTCAAAGTAAAATAATTTTACAAAAAGGACCTTTACTTTTTGTTACATAAACTACTGAAATTCACGTTTTTACTGTTTTAAAAGATATATTAAAATCGTATTAGTTCGTAGGTAAAATATCATAAACAAATCCATGAAAAAGTGAAAGATTTGAAGCATTAAATATTGGAGTAGTCACTTACGAGCTTGAACATTTTGAATCTTTTACCGTCACCTGAGCAATAACAATACCACTCGACTTGCGATCCTCATTAGCCCATCCGCACTTTTATATAGTATTAAATTAAACGCCTTGACAACTAAATCGATTAATATTCCGATGACAATCCTGCTAATGTTTGTTTATAGCCGCCCATAAGGACATCCGTTAAAAATTGTTATTATTGTTATGTGCCGACGGTTATGGATTAATTGTCACCAAATATATTGCATCAAGGGTAGAACTGCGAGATATATAAAACCGATTCGAGATATTAATTCAGTATTCAGCCAGAGAGTGTGTATTGTGCAATTTTCGCCATGTTGCTTTCGGTAAGTGCAAGGGAAGGTTCGGGTCAATGTTAGATTTGAGGTTGAAACGATGTACACGTTAAATTAAGGGGGACGAAACCAAAAAGAAAGTTTAAAGTAGATTCAGCATGTGTAATTTGGACATTTGTTGATAGTTTCACCATAAATCATTATAATACCTACTTAGCCTAATGATATTTTTCTTGAATCTGTACATATCTAAGATTAATTTGTTAAGTATTAATAATAAATAAGTTTGTTAAAAGCCAAGTTAATTTTTACTTTGTTTCGTTAATCTTTTAAAAAATCGGGGGTGTGTTTTCTTTCTTTCTTACATGAAGCACGTGCTCTATATAAGCTTGCATGCTCTTAGGAAATTCTCAAGAGTAAAGTGCTGTTTAGGGCACGATTAAAGAAACAGTTTTACACAAAAATTAGTAGTTCAGATGTAAATACCAGTGAGGATATGAAACAGTTTTGAAGAAAATCTGGAAATTCACATGGGCAAAGAGCGTTTCAGGAAAATCGGCCATGACAACGATTACGGTATTCAACATGAAGTACAAAGGAGATAAATTGTACGAGGTTTGAAAAAATAAGCTACTAATTTTCGAGATAACATAAAAATCATAAGAGAAGAATCATAACCGATTTTGACTAAAATCTTCAAGGGGGACTAAAATTTCAGGGGAGCAATGCTAAATATAAATGTTCAGCTTTCCAGTATTAGCAGTTTCTTCCATCCACACCAAAAAATATATTTCCGTCCTCGTGGGACCTCAATACACCCAGGAAAGCCAATATTTCAATTTTCGAAAATCCGAGTTAATTAGTATTAAAAACATAAATCATCTTTAAAAAATTAATTTTCACGTCAAAAATTCTAAAAAACCTAAACCCAAAAAGAATATCTGTTGACCACAGAAAGTCTCGGTATTTTTAAAAAATATTAAATCACCTTTTGATACCCTTTGAAGCTAGTCTAAGGGTCTAAAAAATACAGGAAGGTAATGTTTGTATTAGCCTTTTTTGTAAAGGGCCCTTCAGGGCAATTTTAGACAAAAAAATATTTTAAATAACAGTTATAGTTATTAAGTGGATAAGTCAAATTACAAAACTAGAAATAAATTAGTGAGGCCCTTTTTAAGAAAATTAAGCAAAACTGAAAAAGTTCGAGCCTGAAGTGCCCTTTATGTTGCTATACGAAAAAGGCGTTTCTAATAAAAATTTCGGGGATTTAACCTGACATAAAGCCGTTTTAGGTAAAATTAAGAGAAACTTAAAATTCACAAGAGTAAAGTGCCCCTTAGGATAGTTATAGAAAAAATATTTCTAATCATAGTAATAGAAATAAGGGTAGTAGGATTAAACGGAGGAATACGAATTAAATCCATAAAGGATAAAGGAATTAAGACAAACTAAAAATTCTTAAGGGTAATGTGCGCTTTTGAAAGAAACGTTTCCAAAAATATTATAGACATTTAATATGATAGTCCATGTGTACAATAAGTAAAGGGGTTTTGGAGAAAATAGAGAAAATCTGATAATTTAAAACGGGGATTCTACACCGTCAATTTATCCCTGTATTCTTCATAAAACTATTTTATACAAGAAATATTTAAATGCCTATACTTTTCATAATTCTTAGTTGTATGTACCAAGCATGAGTATTTGTTACCCTTTTTCTACAGGTTTGCCTTCTCTTCCTCGCGACTTCGCTGGCCTCGGCAGCCCCCGCTGCCGATCCCTCCCCGCAGCTCTTGTGGGGGTCCCACCAGCTCACCAACCCGTTCGCGCTCCCCAACTCCAACGCCTTCTCCAACGGCCTGGGGATACCCAATTTCATGTCCAACGGTCTGCCGAGCTCCTTCGGTGCCGGTTACCCGAACGTCGGCTACAGCACGGGTTTCAACACCGGGTTCACTTCCCCGACCTCCTACAGCACGCAGTACTCCAGGAGGTACAGCCCAGGGGTCGGCGCAGGGTACGACGGAGGCTACGGGAATTACGGGGGGTACCAGTACGGCGGTTACAACGGTTATAACCCTTCCAGGAACTACAACGGGTACAGGAACCGTTACAACTGATGGGAGAAAGGTGTAATGTTAGGTCATGTTATGGTACTAGTCAATGTTAGTTCATGTAAGTGTATAAGGTCGGTACGACCACTGTAGAACGTCTAATGAATAAATAGGTGTTTAAAGTGAGTTTGACTTTTGTATGGGACAGTTGAATCGAATGTCTGGAGAGTTTAGAATGATTATGAAAAATTGTTTCATTTGAGCATTTTTACTAATTGCTTTGAAAAAAGTTGAAAAGGGAAGAAAATTTGGATTCAGTCAATATTTCTATGAATAATTATGATATGAAAGAAGTTTATTACAATTTAGTAGGCAATGTATAGTAGATTAAAAATATATACTCTCGAGCTTTGGGCGCTTGACGAGGGTACTTGAAAAATTGGTCATACCTCGTCAGGAGATGTCAATATGGAAAAACTGTTTAGGTCACTTTTGTAGATAGAAGAAAAACATTTTCCTAATTTTCATTATTTAAATAACTGCCGCAACAAAATCAAAATCTCTTAGCTTGCACTACATGGTATTGTATAGTGGTACTAGGTACCTAGATAGAAAATTTCGATCGTTTTTGAAATTCTTATACCCTTTTTTGAGTCAAGTGGAGTGCTGAGTCCAGAGTTTACTTCTGAAAGTGAGTATCTTCCTCTAGACTTGCCTATTCCGTGCTGTTTTACTAACGTGCTAACGTAACGCGTCCTTCCTCCGCGTTCGTTAAGTCCCCTTCACAACCCTGGGCGGGTATAAACCGCATTATCAGATATGTTGAGAAGGTTTACTTTACATAAAATTTTAAACATTATACCTGCTATCCCATAAAGAAAAATCATTTATGATTTAAAATGCTAACGTATATTTTTTTACATGTTTTTACACTACAACATCAACCTCCAATCAAATGAACTCAAATCATCAGTAGACCGCATAAGCTCCGTAGGGGTAACCAGCATATCCGCCATAGACACCCCCGGTGTAGGCGTAGGGGTAGGCGGCGCCGTACCCGTAGGAGAGCACCTGGGGTTTGGGTTCTGGGGCAGGTCCTGGGGCAGGTCCTGGGGCCGGTACTGGAGCGGGGTTGGCGAAGGCGAAGGCCAGAAGGGCGGCGAACAAGAACTAGAGAAAATATTCACACATGAGTAAATGTTCTTATTCATTAGATCGTATGTTGATTAGTATGAAATTATGGTACTTACGTATTTGAGCATGTTTGAAGATTTTTCAGAACTTTGCAGTGGTACTGAACTGATGCTGTCCTGATTTTACTCTACTTTTATATACAAGATCTTTCGAGGAGTTAACCTTGCGATCGGTCGAAAAAACTTTATTTGAATAAAATTAATGATGGTAAACGTTAGACAGATTGGTGTCCGTATTGGTATCGTATCCTATTGTGTTTTTTTATATACTGTGATTAATTCGATATCTACAATTAGTCGGAGCGAATCTTCCAGATTAAAGCGGTAATGTCACATTGGGTTAAAACGTTCTAAGAGTTCTTAGAAAGTAACAACTGTTTTAATGTTCAATTGGCAACGGTGCGTTTTAGTAGTAATTAGATTTAAAATAAACAAATTTAAAATGTGTTGTTTGAAGTACAGGCACGTACCAATTGGGAGAGACCACAAAAATAATGAAAAAACGAATTGCAGGTAATTTTTCAAATGACAGAATTTCCAAGGACGATAAATAGACATATTTTTCAGTCTTATGCGAAAATTATAATTAATTGTTTATTAAAATAAAAACAATTACTAAGGTAAATTATGAAATTTTACCGCGAATACCTCCATGTAAATCACCAAATTGCTTTAAGTAAACTAAAATTACATCAAGATAAATACAGAAAAAGAAATTAAACTCTACTCACTGACATTAAAGCGCAATTCAATAACTCACTTATTATCTTCCATGATTTGTTTGGTTGTTCTGCTCCTTTACTAAAACTGTATTTTTACTTTCCCCTCTTGAAACTTCACCAAAAATTCTTTGTTATTTTCTTATATTTTAATAAGGGAGGACAACACCCAAACACATCATGGAAGTACCCAACAACCCTCTTTAACATAATTTTCTTCGTCCCTTCATCATCAGTACAATCATTTGTGCATTATACAAATTTCCTACGTTCTCTGCGTTTCTTTCCTAATCTCGCCATGAAACGTTTTTGTTCATGCAAGATAACACAATTAAACGGCGGTATTTTTCTGATTACGTGCGTTCCAATTTTGACACCTTCGTTATTATTCACGACTCGTCTTCTTACTCTAATGTCTTCTGTTGTCGCAATATGCAACGTACAGACAAGGTTGCAGTTTTCGGGGTTCGTAGTATAAAAACAGCAAAAATAACGCCAATTAAGTCAGTTCAACAACGGACGAGCAGTACTAGCAATTCGATCGAAATGTACAAACTGGTAAGTAAAAAAATATTTTTTCGAATTTCCTTAAGGGTTTAAATGTGTCTTTTAGTGTATCTTCGCGGCTATCTTAGCTTTGGCTTCCTCTACCCCGGCTGCGAAACCGAAGGCTGATCCCTACTTGGCTGCGTACAGCGCACCACTGGTGGCAGCCGCTCCGGCCGTCGCATACACGGCGGCCTATTCCGCCCCTGTAGCTTACCCGGGATACGTCGCTCCCTCGGTGTACGCAGCTGGTTACAGCTACCCTTACGCAGCGCCATATGCCGCATATGTGCTGTAATATTTTTGTTTACCAACGGCGTATATGTTTAATAAAATGATTTGATGAAAATTATACGTTTGATTTAAATAGAAAATATAATTTGCATTAGACTATAAAAGAGTGTCTAAGAGATGTATTCGTAACAGCGATTTTTGTGCATAAATGCTGATAGAAAATGTGATCTTTAGTTTTAAAGAAATCAAAAAAGTCACCACTTTGCTTTAGCAACAAAGACAAAAACAGTTTTTTTCAATATTGGGAAAATTATTTAAAAAATTTTTACTCAAATATTTTAACTAAGATATTTTAGACATCTTTTTAAATATTTAAACTATTTTAAAAGTTTGAAAAAATATTTTAAAAATATTTAGAAAAATTTACACATGAAATGTGTGCAATACAATTGTCTAAAAAAAGAGGGTTGTGGATTAAAATCGGTTAAAATTTAAAAACGTTATTGCAAGAAAACTTTAGAAATGGATGCTTCTTGGTATTGTTATAATTTTGCAAAAATTAATTTAAAATTATTACATTTTAGTTAATAATTACAAAATTCCACATACTTCGGCATAAAAAGTTGGGAAGCCCCACCTTCACAAATTTCATTTTATTCTGGAAAACTTTCGGTATACTACAACGGATCAATTAAGTAATTTCGCTCTAATTAAACTATTTTTAAATCTTAAAATTTGTTGCGATTTAAAATTCCTACAGAAATGCTATAAAGAATCAAAATTTAACCCTAAATCGTCGTAGTTTTTTGAAAATCCAATTAAAATTTAAAAGAGATATTACTCAGACAAGAAGTAATTAACATGGTTTAAATACATTTTGCGCAGCTTGGTTACTAAAACATGTCGAAAAGTATGATATATTACTGACATTTAATATAAATTAATATTATCTAGAATTGAGCCAATGTTTTCACTATATCAGGAAGGGAAAAGTTATGATATCCTTCTACTTAAAATGGAGACATTAATATTTTGAAAATTCTAAATTGAAGGAAATTCATTCTTCATTGATTTTGAAACTTCTGGTATGAATTCGAATTATGATGTTAAAATAAATTCCTAAAGCATTGAAAATGCAGTGTTCATATTATCGCTTTTATGATTAGCAATCCATAGTTAAGTATATATACGTATGCATAGTACATTGTACGTATAATTTTAACTCGAAGAATAATGAATAGTTTGTGCAACATTAGCTTTTTTGATAATATGAAATCAAAGGGACAAAGTGTACAGAAGATATAGATTGAGGGAAGTTTTGACTCCGAAAAATATTAATGGGAGTTTTGCGACCACCCATTCCTTTGACAGAACAGTAAAATGTCTGCCAAAGGTCGTCATTAATAAGCATAATTTATAAGCTAGATATGGTGGGCATAGAGTATTCTTGGATTGGTTGAAAGAACGGACCTGATATAAATTGGAATCGAAATTTGTCAAATATGAGTTGGTACAAATTTAAAATTTTAAAGTGGCAGAAATGAAATATTAAGAATTAAGTAGGGAAGAGAGTCATGTTAAGAATAAACTCCGGATTATTAATTAAGTAGGCAATTAGTTCATGATTTAGAAAATTAGCTTGTTATTTGTTAGTAAATTTGTGAAATAATTTAGTATAAGTAGCTTGTGAGAGGTGGAGGAAGGGGATGAGACTGGGTCGACGATGGACGATGAAAATAAGTCATGAAACAATTTCATTGGGTTTTTATCATCTTTAATCCATTTTAAACAAGGTTTTTTTGGTCCGCCTGCTGTTAAATTTTATCTGCCAAAAAAAACTCTATAAACTGGGCTACAAGAACTGACGTATTCAATATGGCTGCGACCAATCGTCACCTCACGAAATTTCTACAATCAATCCATTATATCTACAGCAAAAAAACGAATTGTATTTATCAACCTATTATAATGAGTGCTTAATATGTGACTTAAGTCATACATTTAAAGTCAGTACTAATTTAATTCTGTACTGTTTCTGCCTCTTTGGAATATTTTTTGGATTTCCCATCTTTTTTTTAATGATGAAAAAGGGCCGTTGACCCTATAACGTCATTATTATTCATACGATCGATCCAAAACACAGTTAAAATGCAAATTTCTAAAATACAATTTAACACAATCTCGATTAAAATTTGAAAGTGAAATTCATAGTATATTTTAAGGATTTATTTGGTTAGGGTGGGTAACGCCAATTTCGAGTTGAGGGGAGGTTCGTTCAAACAATATGCATGAAGATAATATATCCAACAATCTGAATTTCTAAATTAAAACAAGTGTTCGAAAATAATCAATAACTTTATTACACATAACCATAAATATTTCAATAAATAATAATCGACTTAACAACCAAATTTAAACGATGATGTCATAGTGCGTATCATAATGAACATCGTGATACGTATATGGCACTTCGATGATTTCCTCCGCGTACACCGAAGGTACCGCGTAACTTTCCACAGCTACGGGCACCTCGTATGCTATTACAGGCTCAGCAATGACCACCGAGTAGTGAGGCTCAGCAACTGGAGCTGGAGCTGCAGCGATCATAGTCAAAGAAATAACGACGAGTACAGCCTGGAAAAATAAAAGACTGTGGGTCCTAGACGGTCTTTTTAAGGATGTTAAGGACTTATTAGTACTACAACCAGGAATGACGCAGTTATTGAACCAGGAGAGGTCTGGGTGAGTCCCTTTGGACTGTGGGATTCTAAAATTTATAACGAAGTAATGGTGATGGAGAACTCCATGTGGGAAAAGTCTGGAAGCGTCATTTCTGGAGGTGTATACAGGAGATTTGAAAGGACTCTGCTGATGGACAATGGGTGTTCGGATATAAACTTTGACCCAAAAGAAAATAGATTTTTTTTGGAAAAACGGCTCAAAAATAAAAAGTTGTATGTTTCCAGTGTCAAAGTAAAATAATTTTACAAAAAGGACCTTTACTTTTTGTTACATAAACTACTGAAATTCACGTTTTTACTGTTTTAAAAGATATATTAAAATCGTATTCACATTTCACATGTAATGTCACATTGGGTTAAAACGTTCTAAGAGTTCTTAGAAAGTAACAACTGTTTTAATGTTCAATTGGCAACGGTGCGTTTTAGTAGTAATTAGATTTAAAATAAACAAATTTAAAATGTGTTGTTTGAAGTACAGGCACGTACCAATTGGGAGAGACCACAAAAATAATGAAAAAACGAATTGCAGGTAATTTTTCAAATGACAGAATTTCCAAGGACGATAAATAGACATATTTTTCAGTCTTATGCGAAAATTATAATTAATTGTTTATTAAAATAAAAACAATTACTAAGGTAAATTATGAAATTTTACCGCGAATACCTCCATGTAAATCACCAAATTGCTTTAAGTAAACTAAAATTACATCAAGATAAATACAGAAAAAGAAATTAAACTCTACTCACTGACATTAAAGCGCAATTCAATAACTCACTTATTATCTTCCATGATTTGTTTGGTTGTTCTGCTCCTTTACTAAAACTGTATTTTTACTTTCCCCTCTTGAAACTTCACCAAAAATTCTTTGTTATTTTCTTATATTTTAATAAGGGAGGACAACACCCAAACACATCATGGAAGTACCCAACAACCCTCTTTAACATAATTTTCTTCGTCCCTTCATCATCAGTACAATCATTTGTGCATTATACAAATTTCCTACGTTCTCTGCGTTTCTTTCCTAATCTCGCCATGAAACGTTTTTGTTCATGCAAGATAACACAATTAAACGGCGGTATTTTTCTGATTACGTGCGTTCCAATTTTGACACCTTCGTTATTATTCACGACTCGTCTTCTTACTCTAATGTCTTCTGTTGTCGCAATATGCAACGTACAGACAAGGTTGCAGTTTTCGGGGTTCGTAGTATAAAAACAGCAAAAATAACGCCAATTAAGTCAGTTCAACAACGGACGAGCAGTACTAGCAATTCGATCGAAATGTACAAACTGGTAAGTAAAAAAATATTTTTTCGAATTTCCTTAAGGGTTTAAATGTGTCTTTTAGTGTATCTTCGCGGCTATCTTAGCTTTGGCTTCCTCTACCCCGGCTGCGAAACCGAAGGCTGATCCCTACTTGGCTGCGTACAGCGCACCACTGGTGGCAGCCGCTCCGGCCGTCGCATACACGGCGGCCTATTCCGCCCCTGTAGCTTACCCGGGATACGTCGCTCCCTCGGTGTACGCAGCTGGTTACAGCTACCCTTACGCAGCGCCATATGCCGCATATGTGCTGTAATATTTTTGTTTACCAACGGCGTATATGTTTAATAAAATGATTTGATGAAAATTATACGTTTGATTTAAATAGAAAATATAATTTGCATTAGACTATAAAAGAGTGTCTAAGAGATGTATTCGTAACAGCGATTTTTGTGCATAAATGCTGATAGAAAATGTGATCTTTAGTTTTAAAGAAATCAAAAAAGTCACCACTTTGCTTTAGCAACAAAGACAAAAACAGTTTTTTTCAATATTGGGAAAATTATTTAAAAAATTTTTACTCAAATATTTTAACTAAGATATTTTAGACATCTTTTTAAATATTTAAACTATTTTAAAAGTTTGAAAAAATATTTTAAAAATATTTAGAAAAATTTACACATGAAATGTGTGCAATACAATTGTCTAAAAAAAGAGGGTTGTGGATTAAAATCGGTTAAAATTTAAAAACGTTATTGCAAGAAAACTTTAGAAATGGATGCTTCTTGGTATTGTTATAATTTTGCAAAAATTAATTTAAAATTATTACATTTTAGTTAATAATTACAAAATTCCACATACTTCGGCATAAAAAGTTGGGAAGCCCCACCTTCACAAATTTCATTTTATTCTGGAAAACTTTCGGTATACTACAACGGATCAATTAAGTAATTTCGCTCTAATTAAACTATTTTTAAATCTTAAAGGTCTTGCTTTGAATATTTATGTAAATACTCCGAATGAAACAAAAAAGTATTTTTTTATTCAAAAATTTGTTAAGAGCAAGGCCGACATTAACATAAATTAGAGATTACTCACGGTCTTGTATATCCATATTTGTGTGTGGGTTTGCGTCTGTACATTGTATACGAGGTGTTACGAATCTGTACCTATGCGAACAATACAGGTTTTGAATAAATTATTTGGAATGCGATGAATTATTGCATTGAAATTAAAAAAGGAAATTGTTCATTAACAGAAAATTTGTCAATCCAATACACATGTCATCATTTATATTATAAAACCTCTGCCTGACCATTAAAGAAAACACAGCACCCAGTCCTAACGTAACAAAAATAATAATAATAAGAAGAAGAAAAAGAAGAAGAAGAAGAAGAAGACATATTCAATATGATATAATACTGACGTCACAATTTACTGACCCGAAGAATGTTATTATGGATTCAAATTTAAAGAATTTGTATTGAATTGATAAATTTTTTTAACGACAAGATTGTAATTTGATAGTACGGCTAACATCTAATTTAACATCCCTCCGATTTCCATACCCAACAATTGATTAAAACTTTTAGAATAAAAGCCATCATTAATGAGCCGATAATGGTTATTAAAGCAATTACGTATTAACATAATAACAAGCTTCGCTTCCACGTTCGAGCGTGGATCTCCAGCGATTATGATTTACAACACATTTCCATCGATTTCCAAATTAATTGTCTCATTTAAATTTCTCCGAACAGGATTCGGTCACCAATCTATCTTACGATTTTGCCATCATTATTATCATTATTTATATAAAATTTTTTGCACCGATCACAAGGTTAACTCCTCGAAACGTTTTGTATATAAAACTAGAGCAAATATCGAATAGCATCAGTTCAGTACCGTCGCAAAGTCCTGAAATATCTACAGAAATGTTCAAATATGTAAGTACGACAAATTTACTTTAGATAATTAGTTTAGAAATTAACCTTACTTAATTATAAGTGTCTCACATGATTTGATAATTTTAGTCTATGGTCTATCAAATTGATGAGACATGTTTCGAGCAAATTTTCGCCCATCATCAATCACACACTATCAATGAAAACCCACTTTTGTTCAAGAAAAATTTGATATCGATTAATAATTTAAACATTTCCTCCAGTTGTTGTTCGCCGCCCTTCTGGCCTTCGCCTTCGCCAACCCCGCCCCAGGACCTGCCCCAGGACCGGCCCCAGGACCCAAACCCCAGGTGCTCTCCTACGGGTACGGCGCCGCCTACCCCTACGCCTACACCGGGGGTGTCTATGGCGGATATGCTGGTTACCCCTACGGCGCTTATGCGGTCTACTGATGATTTAATTCTTCCCATTGAAATTGATTTTGTAGATTAGAAAAATCCAAAAAAAAATTAAAATACACATGATAGCGGTTTAAATCGTAATTGGTTATTTTATTTATCGCAAGCAATGTAATAAATTCTAAGCACAGAGTACTTAAGTTCTAAATACTTTAAATTTTTTAAAAGTATCTGACATATAGAGCACGTTGGAAGGGCGTATTGACCTATTTCAAGATTATTTGCAAAACATCTTTGCATTAATAATCGAAGGGCCAAAAATTTCCAATATTTTCACTGGAATGCCCTTTAGCATACAGGGTGGTGACTGGGTAGACGTCCACTTCACGTCACACTTAGAGCTTCAAGGTAATTTACAAGTAGATGGCGGTATGGTATGGATAATTTAAAATATATTTAGTGGATTACATGCTGCTACACTTGGTATTAAGCTACAGAATTTCGTATATGGCGTCCATTAGACCCGAAATCGCTCTTAATTTTAACATCCAAAAGGAAGTTTTAGTCAAACCAAAAAAAAGTAACACCTTAGCGCGATTCTATACATTAACTTCAGTACTATTCCTTATTTTCAGCCCTATTCGTTAGGTATTAAATGCTCTAAACATATTCCCATAAATGCACACCTATACAGATCTCTTAAAATCGTAATTAAAGATAAAGTGGTTCATGAAAGCAGTGAGTTTGATAGACGTACGTGCTTTGGTACCGAGGTGCTAGAAATATATCGGCGAACACCCTGTATATTAAACGTCCCAGGGTTAATCAATGAACTAAAAAGGCACTAGATGCACGTACGTAGGACGTAATGAACTTTCGAATATATCCAATAAGTATGTATGGAATATTCTCGCCTCCCGTAATGAGAGCAAAGCGAGGAGAATAAATGGCTAGATCTAATAATCCCGACGAGCTCCTTTGAATGTTGTAAGGGACGCGACCCACGCCCCCGGGAGCTTCCGGGAGAATTAGTAGGGAGAAAAATCAAAATAATCCCAAAAGACAATGATCCCTTTTTACGGTGGCGAATTGAGACGTGATGTCATTGACATCTGCCGGAATTGGAAAACCGTAGGGATGCTATAAGGGTTCGTCAACCCTCGTCGGAATTAGAAGGTGAAAGAGAGCTGCTGCATTTCCTGCGTGTAATTTGAATATCTCCTCTTCCATCCTTCGCTTCACCCTCGAGGAAATTAAAGTGTGTACGTCTGCATTTTATGATGGGATTTGAAAGAAAACGTTCTTATTTTTTTATTAAGCTTCGTCTATATCTCAAACTTATTTATAACGAGATTCGATAGGGCGCCGTCGAGTTCGGAAGTTTCACCAATCAAATTTTTGTGGGGAATAACTTTTCTATCTCGCTAGTTAAAAGGGGCGCTGCACTTTTCAAACTTCCCGTGTTCGCCAAGTCGTCTGTCGACGATAGTTCACCAGTAATTAAATTCAGTAGGTATCAGGAATTATGTATAGGTCCTGGAAACTTTATTTCGGACTTGACTAATTTTTATTTCCCCACAACTACTCGACGAGGGGGTCTTAAGTAGTTCTGTTACTCCTACGAGACACCTCTCAATAGGTCGGTATTAAAAATAATAATTTGTCCTATGAATGACTTAGTCAATTCTTTTAGAAATGTGTTAATATAAAATTTTAACGCGGAACAAAATTGCGATTAAAAAACAAATGAGAAAAATTGTCAAAAGCTGATGTCGACTTGTCGTTTTATTCAAATAAGCAGTTTTGTTTATGAGTTTTTCAAAATTAGTTAAATTATGGAATTAATTGTATTTCTATATTTATATAAATTTGGCGCAATTAATGCTCTCTGTTGGAAACAATTCAGGATTATTTCAGCTTAATTCACCATTTTGCAATTTTTATAGGTCTTTTATTCAGGCTTTTTCAGCATTTATGGGCGTGTAAATTGCTCGATGGAAAGCAGCTTAAAATGGTTTCAACGCATTCAGTCACATTGAAATTTTTCTTTTCTTATGAACTATGAACTTATTTCCATTCCCCTGAGAACTTAAAAAAAATTATTTAAATTTACAATTGGAAATTAATGGCGTTTTTCTAGAATATAAACGATAATCTCAAACGACATCGTGAACCTATGAAGGGCTTTATAGGAAATAAATGAGGTTAGTTTGATCCCCTCACTGAGGAATTTTTAGTGAATTTTTATATAAACCTCTAGATCAAAAATATCTACAAATTGTCATTGCCGGTACAATTTCCAAAATTTCAAAGATAATCTCATAAAAATTAGAAAATATATAAAGCATGTTCTAAGAAATGGCGTAAGATAATTTATACCTATTTCAATAACTGGTGGAGATTTTGAAGAAGTTTTATTTACCACTTCAGCTCGAATCTGGAGTCATTTTGCTTTGAATTACACAATTTTCAGAATTTCAGGGAAAATCTCATATAACTTATTACGAATTAATCATTTTGTGGAAAATACTTTAACATAGTATCAACGTATTCTAATCACTTGGGAATTTTTAACGATTTTTATGTACATCTCCAGCTTAAATTTTGAGATTTCGTAATTTTGACTACAGTGTTTCCAAAAATTTTAAGATAATCTCCTACAACTTTCTTGAACACGTAAAGCACTCTGCATGATATACCTGAGTTGAGCCTCAAATTGTTTCACTTTGGACTTGTTAAGGGATTTATTTAAATTTTAGTAGGAATCTCATAATATTTTCCCTTTGATAGCACAATTTTCACAATATCAAAGATACCCTCATGCAACATTGTGAACATACGAAGTGCAAATAACGTGCAAAATTAGCGCTTCAGCTTTAATCTGGGCAAAGTTGTGAATTTTTGGAAAAGAGTCTTTTTTAATTCCCTACAAATCTTCTGTACAACGTATTGCATTTCCGTCAATCAATAATTTTCACGCTATGGTGAAAAAACGGAAAAACTACCTTTTTCCTAATTTTTATTGTTTAAAAAACCAAAGGGCTCAGATTTGTCTAGATTTTGGGTTTCTATCATCTTTGATCTATTTTAATTAAAGTTTTTTGGTCCTATAAACTGGGCTATAAAGTGCCTATAATTAATTTAAAATGATTGAAACGCCCTTTATGATATTAGTCTTCTGATGCTTAAAAGATGTGGAAAAGATAGATAATGTAGGTGAAATAATTTTTGTAAAATTGCCGTCTGGTTAAGGAACTGCCATCTTTGAATATCTTTAGAGTCGCCATTTTTTTAATTAAGAAAGATTCGGCGCTCTCATTTTAAGGGATAAATGTGAAACTAACAATGAAAAACCACTTAATAAAAAACCGAAGGGCTCGGATTTGTCTAGATTTTAGGATCTTTGATCTATTTTAAATAAGGTTTTTTGGTCAGTCTGCTGTTAAATTTCATCTACTAAAACAGCTTTTTTTGCTCTATAAACTGGGCCATAATATGCCTATACGGAAACGAAATAGTTTAGCTTAATTTCGATATATTTCATTCATTTTGGAGAATGTAATTATTTATTATTTAAATCTGCTCAAATGTGATGGCATTTCACAGTTACTTCTTTACTACCATAACAATTTCAAAAATAATCCAGTAAAATTTGATCAATAAAGCATTTTATAGGGTTCAGTTATTAGGTTATTTTAAACTTATTCGGATAACTGTGAAGGTTTGAATCTAATTTAATTGTGTCTAATTTAAGTCTAATTTAATTGTGACGTTTTAATTAAAGGTTTTTCTTTATCTCGAACCTTAAGACATTTGGTTCATTGACAACCTTTCCAGATTCTTTAAAATAATTGGAACCTGCTGAACATACAAACTATCTAATTGCGTATTACCTAGGGAAATTTAAATTATTTTCTTTTAGATAACTCAAACTTTTCTCCATTTCAACATGGGGTAATTTCGTACCTCCTTTCGTCCGTAACTTCGATGGGGAATATTAAATATACTTTTTCCTCATTCTTCGCGCGGTGTAGGCATCGTTTTCCATATCGATTCCCTTTCGGGCCAATCGTCCTTCCATTATCCTCAAAATCCTTATGCATATTCAAATCGATCCGCAGGTGTCCAATTTTTCCTAGCGATTAAAGCGTAAAAGATCCACATTTAAAAATAGCGCGACTCTTTGTTCATTCCGAAAAAACTCACTCTAGCGTCCATCCCAATCTGGTTACCTAACGACGGATAGGAAAAAAATCGACAACGGCGCATATTAATAAACCCACATGCGAATTTTTCTTGTCCTATATTGTTATTATTTTTCCCCACCTTATGTGTTACGTAATATACTGGAAGCGACCTACCTACTATCTTGTTTTTTTTGTCGCTCTACTACATCTTCGATGGTATATAATCCACCGGTACCGACGAAGCTGGCATAGTTTGATTTTACTAACGGTGAATCAAATATTCTCTCCTTCAATATGTTCAAGCTGGTGAGTAATAACTATTAATAACTGCAATCCTTACAATTGGAATTAATTCAATCGATCCATCAATCAATCTACACGATATTAAAGATTTGCGGTCAGTTGAACTAATTCCAGCAAAAACAGGTGGTAAAAGTGCGTATCAAACCTACTCATGTCGCATGTAAGTAAGTACTAGTAAGTGCGTTTAGAAAATTACCCAATTGTAATATAGATTTTAAGTCACTATTAATTTTCCCACTTTTCTTGCAGTTGCTGGTACTTGTCGCCGCCCTCTTGGCCGTGGCCTTCGCAGCCCCCAACCCCCAGGTCTACCTGACCACCGGATATGCTGGGGTGCCGGCTGTAGTACCGCCTGTGTACAGCGGGTACGTCGCAGCCCCTGCCGCCTATGCCTACTACGTTTGAATCGATTGAATCGATTGATTTGTTGTAATGAAAGATTTGGTTTGTGAATAAATTTGGTTAGCTTAAAAGTAGTTGAATTCGATTTAATTGAAATTTTTCTGAAGACGCGACTATGTACGTACCAGGTGGTTTGATGCAGGTGTACAGGGGGAGGAAAGAAGGGAAAGCAGAAGCTGTAAATAATGGCGTAGTGGGTCATCAGAATTAGTGAGAGGGGGTTGCAAGAAGGATTTAAAGTAAATTTCATTTTTAAATTTATTGTACTACGTAGTACTGCGTAGTACCTACTCGTTCATTACACCTCTCTAATCATAGAGATATTAAGGGGGACCTATATGTAAAAATCGATTTCTTTATTGGCTTAAAATATCCCAAATGTTATGCAGAATATGCCAGAAAAATTTCAGAACGATATCTTAAGTAGTTTCAAATTATAACGTAATATGCCCCCTTGAGACGCGCTCGCATTATTATCCCTTATCCCCATTCTCAACAATTTGAATCGGCCCTTTGAGCGCCTTTCCCTCGCATTTTAGTTTGGTTTGTACTGCCTTGTAGTAAAAAAATTGCCGATTAGTCTGTAACTTGATTGTCGTACGGTTTTGAGTATACAAACTTTAAGCGCGCTTTTCTCGAAATATCACTTTTTGAGACTGCGGGCGTGATAACTTAAAAAATAATCATCCTACCTATCTGCTAATTTGAGGACACCCATAATATTGTAACACCTAGAATATGAACCTACGTGTTCGATAAGTTTCAACTCAGAAATTTGAGAAAAAGTGGTCAAAAAGAAATTTATACCAAAAAATGACTTTTTGGAAATTTAGATGTACTTGTTATAAAGTTTCGTTAATTTTATTGTTTCTTAGGTTCATATTCAAGCTTTAGCATTGTTTACCAAATTCCCTTCTACCAAAATGTTTCAAGTTCACGTGGGAAATCTCTAGAACACCAGCAGGTCGCCTACCTCCGTTTTGAGACGATTTCGAAGAATGCTCATATCTCCGCCATTTTGTTTTTGATCAACACCTCCATGGCAGTTTTTTATACTTCAATGTCCAATGTTCAAAGCCTGTATACTTGATAAATCTTTCTAAATAAATTTCATTCTTAAAATCGACCCTAAATCATGACTTCATTTTGTGCGTTTTACATGTATGTCCCCCCCTTAAGTAATATATACTTTCGTCCAAAGGTATTTACTTTTAAAACCTAATTCAATTGAAAAACCTTCTGGTGATGTGGGAAATGGCTTTCTAAATATGCTGATATATATTCTAGTGCCTCAATTATTTCTGGAAAATTTGCTTGAAAGTTAATAACAGCTATGGACTCACCTCGTCTTAAACATGTGATGTAAATGACGTTTAAAAAGTTCTTACTGTAGAGTTAATAAATTTAACCCATGATTGGAACATAAGCATCTAATGGCGTCAGATATTCCTTTTTGGATTAAATATTGATACTTTATAATTACCTCACAAGTATTTTTTCAGAAAACTGTGGAAATTTCCCACATTTTTTGTCTTATACATTTTCCCCAGAATAAGAGAAAAATAATTGTTTTTTGAATTGTTCCATTCAATGTATGCTTACGAAGTGTATTGATGTTAGGGCAGAGAGCGAAGGCTCCTAATGAGTCAATGTGAAATGTTATTTATTTATATTTACATCACTTTTATTAGTCGCACTGTTGTGATATGTTAACGTCTCTGGTTTTTGCCAGGGCTAATTGGACGGGATCTACAATTTAACGTGGGCTCTGAATCACGGTCATTAACCCCCCTTAAGGTGCCAAGTACTTTCAATTATAGAGTACAGTGCAATTTGATATTTCGTACAGAAAAATAATTGATTACAAAATTAGCTGCGTCCACTACATAACTTTCTTGTATGAAGCAGGCGGTCTTACAGGGTTAAAAAGTTCTTAGGAAATTCTTCTCAGAAAGAGTGAAGCGCCCTCTAGGGCAACTTTGAAAAATATCATTCATTTTCAAGTGAAAAACACATGTTTTAATAATAAATCGCTAAGGCTGTTTCGGGAAAAAACTGAGAAAAACTAAAAATGTTCAGGAGTAAACTACCCTTTAGGGCTGCTAGAAAATAATTTGTATTCAATAAATAGGTCAAACTGTAAAAGGTGCAATAATTTACTAAAGAGATTTTTGGGAAAATAATGGAAAAGTGAAAATTCTCAAGAGTAAGAGAGCCCTTTATGGGGCTTTTAGAGCTTTGCAGTGATATTCACAGGCACTTAATGTAAAGACGTTTTGAAAAAAAAAAAATGGAGAGAAACGTAAAATTTACAAAGGCGAGAGCCCCTCAGAGAAGATTACACAAGATCGTGATCACCCTATATTTATAAACCCTCTTATTTATAAACGCATTGTAACGTTATAATGGATTTTAGCTTAAAATGTGTTTAGAATGTGTTTCAGTAAGGTAGCTATAGGTATCTCCATGTCCAAAATACACAGAACAAAATACTAGTTATATCTGTGAAACATATCCTAACCACATTTTAAGCTAAAGGCTATTTTAACCTTAAAATGCGTAAATCAGTAGTACTACATTAAATGCTTATAACTTCTATTTGAAATATGTTTTTGACCTGCCCTAAAAGTCACTTTATCTTTGTTTTTTAATTTTCTTCAAAACGGCATTAGTGATTCATTGTAGGCCTCACGATTTCAGTAAGCAGAAACCTCCCTAAGAGGCACTTTCCTCTTGAGGAATTTTAGTTCTTCTTAATATTCTCCTAAACGGCTTTAGCGATTTATTGCAATCTTCAAGCTCAAATATTTTATTTTTTAAAGTCTTTCTAAAGAGCTCTTTACTCTTGAGAATTTGTAAACTTGTATAGAGCGAGAGTGGACACAGTGCCAATTTATTTTAATTCCAAATTAATTCATCTTTACTGTACGGAATTATTTTATTTTTTATTTCATACTGACGTTAAATTCTAACAACACGGTAATAATTATATTATTATATTAACTGTGGCATCAGAATTAAAAATACCTTTACTAATAAAACTTTTAAGTTGCCTCATTCCTCATTTGAACTCCTTGTTTCGTACAACTACACTTCAGTGTTATACAATGTATAAGAAAAAATCTCACGCAATCCTAGTGAAAACTGAGTAATTCCTAATACTAACACCCTTAGCAGTTTGTTATTAATTCAGTGAAGCCGCGTGCGTGCTTTTAGCTACACGGTGTTCTCTGGTCGATGGTTCAAATTGACGCCCAAAGCTTTGACAATCAAATCTACAAATCGGAAAGTAAACGTGAGTAAAAGTGTCACCACATCCCTGCATCAATTGTGTGTTTAAATGTGTGTATTTTCTATAGTGGAAGTAAATGAAATTAGTAGCAGGTTTATGTTGTCCACATTTATCAAGTCGTGAAAAAAGTGTATGATTATATAACCTACATTTCATTGGTCGCGGCGTCCCTATCACATAATTAATCAAGCGAGTAATCTTTATTTTTGACCAGTGATTTCACTGCTACGTTCCTCGAATTTCGCAGGATCCTGCTGATTAATAGTCCTCCATTTACATACTTATGGCTCTTGTTAATTTTTTGCGCGAAAGACGGGACTGATTTAAGTCAGTTCGGTTCCAGTATTTATTAAATCTGGTCGATAAATACGTTTCGAAAGAGTCCCAGACGACAGGCGCGGGAAAATAAAATTAAAAAATTTCCCGGATCTCGTCTGGCGCATTGCTGAATGCTTTCCTGCGATTACTCGTGTGTCGTCGGTTTATTCTCTCTTTTTGCGCCTTCTCCATTTAAGGAGGATAAGTTGAATTGCCGTAGGTGCGGTCGCTCAGGATTCCCAAGGTGAGACAGATTATTCAGGAAGTCGAATAAAAATCAAGTGCAAGGTTGATCGGTTTATAAATATGCAGATCGGACCGAATAATAGTAATAATAAGTCGGTGGATGTATAATTATCGCTATATGTAATCGATTCTCTTTCCGAAATTTATTGTTTATTAATTTAATAATTCGATAATCGTTTATAAGGTTTTCGATTTTTTGTTGATTCGACTGACGACGTCACCGATCCCAGCCACCTGCCATGCAGGAAGTTTGAGGGAAACTCAATAAATCCAATAATTCATTAATATTTAAACTATTTGTTTACGGAAAAGATCAAGCAATCTACTTTTATAAATTTATTTATCTAAAGTACCATGTATTTAAGTTTGATATACGGGAACAAATTCTCACGCGTCACATATCCGTGGTAAAATATTCCTTTATTATTAGGAAGATGTATACATACGTTACTTCATTATGAAGATATGAGCAAAATCTTTTCCAGAGCAAAATTGTAATTGGAACTGGTAATAATACAGGAAAACTGTACAATTATGCTCGCCCACTCGCCAAACCCTCGGTTTAATTTCCACATAATTAATTCTGGGTGTAAACCGCAATTAATTTCACAACATGAAACGTTTTTCACGACCTTGCCCTTTTTGTACGCATGGATTTTCCCCTAGGAATATTTTAATGTGGTGAATTACAAATAAAATTATTTGCTATTCCTTAATGGCCCTTGTTTCATATAAATAATCAATGTGTTGATCAAGAATCAGCAAATTTTAAAACAAACACTTCTCCTGGAACCTCTGGAAGAATTCGTTCAAAAATCCTAACTCCATGCCCTGCCTGGTACTTCAAAATTGTCCATAGGACTTTTCTGAAAATATCCACACATAAGATAAGTTGCGTAGTATTGTGCTAAGACTCAAATGGAAAAGCACGATGTCTTAACCAACAGCTTAAAGCTCAAGTAAGTACTTATTTAAGACTTATTCACCAAATTACCAACTAAGAGTTTTTGGAAACCCTCTCCCTATGTTAGACTCTAAATATTTCTGCGAAATTCCCGGATCAATCAGGAATGTTTCTTAACATATTCAGGACGGAGGCACATTATCCTGAAACCCAAAAGGAAGAATCCAGAAGAAAGCAAATTGAATATCCAGAAAATCCCAGACTATTCCAGAACCACCTGTACTTAACTACTACTGGATCAATTCAAGGAACAATAAAGAATATCCCATTTTTATGCCCCAGGATGGCGCGTAATACCTTTCCGGGAATATTCACACAGGGCATAATTTGGTAGACTCTATATGAATTCTCCTAAAGTTTTTGTATGTAATCAAGAGGAGAAAGTGCTTCGAACACCTTATCCCGAAATTCTGAACTACCCAGGGGATTTACCCACACATAACAGTTGGCACATTGAACCCCATCACCATCCCCTGATAAGATCTGGAATACAAGGCTCAATAAATACAAATGCGACATAACTCCTCTATTTCCTTTAAAATATTAGAACTATTTTACATTTTACACGGTTTAATTTTATTTAACATGCTTGCAAGTTCTCTAAAATTGTCATAGAAAATTTTCATCTGTGATTAGTAACTTAAATTATAGTATCAAAATTCCTTACATTAGACGTCATGCTTTACTACGTGCAATTACTTTCAAAATATTCCCTGTCATTTAAAACTGTCATAAGTTTCTTAGAAAACTCATTCGAAATTTTTTAATTGTAGTTCATGACAATCTTTACAAGTTCCTTAGGAACTTCACGAGTTCCCTTGAAACATCAGATCTGGTGAGAGATGCCCAAAATTACTTTAAAAATGTCGTCACAAGTAAAGTTAGAATGTCTTCAACTCCACAAAAATTTACATGTAAATTCATTTCAATTGCAAAAAGTTTCTTAAGAACATCACTAGTTATTTGAAAGTGTCAAAAGTTCTTTTGTCATAACTTCGTTGTGAACTCCGCCATTTCTTTGTGCCAAAACTTGAAAGCATCGCAAATTATATTTTCAGCAGACAAGGGCAATTCGTTTAAAAATATTGGTCCTTTTCATAAGTAGACATTGCGTAGTTCTTTTGTAAAAGTGGTTTTAGATAATTGCACATATTTTAGTGTCCAATTGCCTAAAGTTTGTTTTCCCTAACATTGGCTTAATTTTATTGGCTAAAATTTTTTTTTAAGTATTAAAGTAAAGGTTATCCTCTTCCCTACTCCAGGACGGTGCACAGCATTTTTCCGGCCATATTCACATGTAAAAAAGTTACTACTTCATATAAATTCTCCTGAAATCCAAGATGGATCTGAGAAGTTACTAAATTTATTCAGGAGCATAAAATACATTGAACCCCTCATCCAGAAATCCAGGATTACCTAGGTAAGAAGTTGAGCACTATTCAAATTTTAATTGAAACTTTAATTTTTGAATTCCTTCCAGAAATGTTTACCTGTACGTTTCCATGATGCTTACGAAAATAGATCACTTGAATCACCCCAGCGGTGAATCCATATAACCTCCGACATCATAAGTGGAGGATTAATCATTGGAAACGTCAGTTTATTTCTATTTAATGCTGTAGCGGCACATTCAATAGGAAACCAGCAATAAACATTGAATGGAAACTTCCCGGAAACGATGGAAAATCCCTGACATGTTTAGGCAACGTGAAATCTCCTCACATGTGGAAATGGATTTTCATGTTAGGAAAATTCTATGATTTTGGTCTACAATGCCAGGTTTTGTAATGTGAAATATTGAATTGAGGGTACAACTGATGACATGTAGTGTTAATGTTGAACTTGAAATATCATTAATATAAATGGCCGGAGGTAAAATTGTTACGTTACGGTTCCTTAGCTCAGTTGGTTAGAGCGTCCATATTACTCAAAACTTTCAGTTTCTGTGGAGAAGCCCAAATAAGTAACGCACTGAAAATAATAAAATTTAATAGTTTAAACTATTATCACTTTTAATCCAGCATGAACAAAATTTCAAAAAAGGTGATTGAAATTAATTTGTAGAGGTAATTCGCCATTATCTACAATATCCCTTAGTTTATCGACATTAGGTCAGGTGTTAAACAATTCTATTCATGACAATTTAAATTTCTTTTTAACTAACTTACGTTGATGTACAGCGCTCCATCTTTATATTTCCTGTCTAACCAATTGTCGATCGATTACAGCACTCTTGTTGTACGTTGTACGTATTGATTATGAATTATAAACCCAACTCGACCTTCATACTCTCCTGTTACTAATTAAATACAACGATATACATAATAATCATAATTCATTATTATTATCATCCAGTGGCTCACCGTAGGTTCAATTAAGTCAGTATCATCCAGGAAAACATTAATCCAACAGTAACGTTTACAATGTTACATGCACAAAATAGTTACTTAAATTTAATATTAAATTAAGCTTAAATGTTGTTATGAGACCTTTTGATACGTATTACATTATTACATACAGCTGCAGGAATAATAATTAGGGGCCCACGATGGATATTTTGATGGAGTTAAAATTCTACACGCATCCCAGCACAAGTAAAATTGAAAAAACAAAACAGCCACAGAACCGATCTGAATGACAATTAAGGAAGAAATGGTGTGAAGAACGAATTGCAACAAAGTTTCCAAACTTTGAACGATTACCTAAATTTTTAAATATAAATAAGCCCGAGGAGACCGTTAGAATCACAGACTGATCCTGAACCAATCAAAGATGTACGCAGTAGTAAGTTCATATTTGTTTATTGTAGTAGTGGAAATTTTAAGAACATGACTGAATGTTTCATTTGTTATTTTATGTCCCTCTGAATGTTTATTGCGATTCCTACTACCCTTCTTAATGAATGCATACACGATATTATTTTTTTTTCAGGTGTTCTTCCTCTGTGCCTTTGCTGTACAAACCTTCGCCTCATTAGTCGCGTCTCCATTAGTCTCATCCCCTGTCTTAGCGCCAGCTGTAGTTTCCTCGCGCAGCTCGCAGTTCATCGCCCAGAACTTCAACACCCTGGCCGTCCCCGTGGTACCCGCCGCGCCTGCGCAGTTCGCAGCCCTGCACCCCGCGCCACCCGCCGTGGCTCCTGCGAGGGACGAACCGGGTTCCGGTCAGGTGGAGGACTTCGCCAGGTTGAGGGGCCGAACTCGGGTCGAGGTCGAACCTGCGAAAGTGACGAAACTTCGACCCGCGGAAGAGAACGTGGCGCCGTTGCTTGCCGCGCATCTGGCGGCCGCCGACGTGAGGAACGCCGAGCGCGCGCAGGAGGCTCCGGCTGCGCGCGTCGCGACGGCACCTGCGCCTCCCAAGTCTGCGCGTCTCGAGGCGGCTCCCGCTGCGCGGTTGGCTGCTGTGCCCGCAGTCGCTTCGCCCTACCTCGCCTCCTCGGCATTTACTACTTCTAATTTTTATAGGAATGTTGTGCTGCTGTAGATACTCGCAAGCGTAATAAACGTTAAGGAATCATCTTATTAACTTAGCCTTAATGTTATGATCCCGTGTTTGGTATAAAGCGAATGACGAAAAATCTAGGTCGTCGTCGTTAGTTCGAACCGTCAAATTTCGTTTTTGTTCGCATGTTCAGGTACGATATGGGGCGCATTAATTTGCCGCAAGGGACCTCAAATATTTATCTTTAAAAGACATCAGGGGGCGTAAAATGTAAATGGGAAAATGACGCGGGTAGAATTTTGCACGATGGAAACCAAGGAATACATTAGGGGTAAATTTACGTTCATATGTATATCGCGTTTAAAATCTCACGCTTATAATGTGGCAATAGTAAAAGTGTACACGACGATGTAAATAGAATAAAATTTAGAGAAAAAAATCAAGCGGTTATGAGTGAAAGTAACGAAATATTTACTTGGATTTAGGTTTATGTAACGCTTGTAATGGGGGTATTCGGATTTTCAGACATATCGATTTTTTTACTCTCATATGAGGTACTCAAGTAATGGAAAGTATTGATTGTGGTTCGATTTTCGGGTATTGGTTTGGGAAAAAGTTATTTTGGAAAACATTTTTTTGAAGCTTCGTACATTTAATCTACTATTTAACCCATATGGAATGACATAAGCGTCATCTTGACTGATCTTGTCTGAAAAGCCCTTTGCCATTGTGATTCTTCAGTTTTGCTCAATTTTCTCCAAGACCTCTTTACATATTCTTAGTAAAGTTTACATCTCAACTCAGCCTGAACTGCCTGTAATGATTAATACATATTACATTATATATTATTTCCACATGCAGATTTTTCAATACATTTCATTACTGGTGGGGTTAGGGCGGTTAAAATTGAAAATCCATTACAAATAATTCTTCAAGTGTATTTTACTTCATCAACATTCAACAAAAATATGAACCCTAGCCTCCCGTTTTCACTTCTTCTTCCCCTTCCTCGGCACCGACTTCGACCTCATGGGGCTTCTCCCTTCGGGCGGCGACTTCTTGGCCGGCATCGATTTCGACCTGACCTTCGGCGACTTCGACTTCATCTTCTTCCTTTTCTGCTTGGACTTGGACCTCTTCGGCGACTTCGATTTGCTCTTCCTCGCGGACTTGGACCTGTCGCCTTTCTTCCTCCTCGAGGACTTCGTCTTCGAACGGGAGCGGATCTTCCTCTTCGGGATCGCACCCGTCGAAGCCGAGGAGGCCTTGACTGGCACTGCCGGTACCTCCACCCTGGCGAAGGCCTCGTAGCCGATTATGCCGCAGACCTTGCCTGGAAGAAAGGTGCTTAATCTTCCAGATAGGAAGACGGTGGTTCCTATGTTAGGTTCCGAGACATCTACCATGTCATAGCTCGCCTATCGAATAATACTGAACGAAAATATTTATTACTTCACACTCTTACCGTCGCAGAAATCTTCCCCGCACTCCGTGCAGCTCACCACTCTCGTCTCCACGATCCCCGCCTTGTTCTTCGTCTTTCTGATCATTGGATCCTTCTCGAACTGACGTTTCTCCTGCTCCCTGCTTTTGTGGCGGAGTCTGGCCAGTTCGACCAACCTGTAGGTTTATTAAAGATTGCTCAAAATGCTCCACAGAAAACACTTCAGGTGCATTCAGGTTTGTTCGAACGGTATACGAATCATCAGTCGCGATTTTTGCATCTTTTATCTTCAACAGGGAAGAAATCGAAGTCCTCACTACCAAATTGAATATATATAATAATTCTTCTCACACATCTACGAAGTTTTAGCTTAGGAGTGATGAACTCAAAGAAAGGCAACATACAATGATGCAGAGAACGAACAACAATATCACAACAATTTCTTAATCACTCTAGTGACAATACAACTAATGAAATGAGCTGAGATCTTGAAACTCTTGTGAAAAGAATAAAAGAATCTTGAGTGAACCGTGTGCCCTACCATTAACAAACCGGGAATTACCTGGAAACCCAGTTCCTCTACCGCTGCATTATTGTACGTTTCCTTTCATCACTCCTTGGCCAGTTCATCTTTGAGAAGATTTCTATTAAGTCTGATGATGGTGTTAGATACCGAAACCAGTCACCTTTAGCAATACATGTTTATTCAGTTTAGTGACACAGACTTTGATTTATTTCCTGTTGAAGACGAAACGCCAGTTAGAGAAACCTGGAGGACATCCTACACATTTCGCCTCACCTGGTGAAGAAATCCTCCTCCAGTTTCGTCTTCGGTCTCTGCGTGGTGAGCATCCTCCAGTCGATGGAGACTGCCGCCAGGTCGTCCAGATCCAAGCCCCTCATCTCGACCGGTATCGGGTTCATGAAGGCGAACTCCTCGTTCATCGCCTTCTTGTCGTGGTTGATGACGCTCTTCTTGAACTTGTCGCGCAGCTTGATGCTCTCCGGCTGCACCTTCTCCGGCCTCATCTTGAAGTCGGGTACCTTCTCCATCAGCCTGCGGAACTCCTCCTGCGAGCTCACTGTAGCCGCCGCTTTGGCCAAGTCCAAAACGGGCACAGTCTCCTTCTTCTTCGCCAAGAAGTCGTCCAGCTTAGCCATCGTCGACTGTAAACTCGATTATTCTAGCGAGAGTTCTAGAAAAAACAGTTTTCGATAAATCTACGCTTGTAGGGTTAGTGATTGGCCGATAGGGACGAAGTGTCCCACTGCTCTTGCTTCGCCAACAGACCGTTCTGTAGGGAGGAAAGTTTGTTTAATACATCGTCGTCGATTCCTTCGACTCGAGGTAGTTGCAGTTTCCCCTCGTTTTCAGTTTCTCGCGGGGAATTGTGGTCTATCTTCAGGATGTCCACCTTAACGTTGCTGTCTGAGCACCTGTGCCTTCCGCACATGCAGGAGCAGCAGCAACCACCGACGTTGCTGTAGTAGATGCGATCTCTATCTGATTCCAGAGGCACCAATTCCGTATGGTACATCCGTACTTTCCTCGAATACATCTGGTCACTCTTCCTCCAAAGCGCCCTTGTGTTACGTTTCCTGTGCGGCCTCGGCGAGACCGTCTGACTATCGTCGCTCGAGTTCTTATCGTCGAATGGTTTGCTCTCCCTCATCTTCTGCCGCAGCTTCCTCCTCTGGTACAGCGGGTCCTTCTCGCTCTGCTTCAGGTACCTAGTCGGCGGTCGGTTCACCCCCCACTTCGGCCTCTCCTCTAAACTTTCGCTCCTGCTCCTCCTCTCCTTGCGATTCCTGTTGTCGTAAGTCAGTTCGAGATTGGTCAGCTTCTCCCTGTCGCGACCCTCCGAGGAGTTCTCCGACCTGCTGGTGCCGAAAACAGATTCGTCGGTTTGGGTGCTGCTGTCGCAGAACAAGACGTTCTTGAGCCGGTATTGGGTGGGGGTGAGGATCCTGTTCTCCGTCCGGGCGGTGCTGGCGGTACTCCTGGCGGTCTGCGGGATGTTAAAGGGGGTGGTCGGTACCAGGAGGGCGTATTGTATGGTTGGTAAGGCTTCGAGGGTCGTCGGCAGGACTATTGCTATGTTGTCGGTTCTGGGAGTTTGGTTGTTGGGTAAGGGTTGTTGATTGGGCTCTTCGGATGTTGCTTGAGTTGTTGTGGTGGTGGTGGTGGTTTCGATTGGATTTCTTGGAGAGGTGATGCCCTTGCCTCTGATTTCTAAGTTGTTCACCTCGGTGGTTAGTACCTCCTGTTTCGTGGAGGGGACGTTTTTGGTATTGTTCAACTGCTCAGGCTCTAAGTTGCTGTGGTGCTTTGGCTCGTTTTCTATTTCCGGACACGAGGCTGTCTTGTCCTTCTGTTCGTCCCTGGTAATGTTTACATTGTTCTTCCGTTTGGTCTTCTCGAGCTGCGCCTCCTTCTGTGCCAACTCGATCGCCTCCTGTATCGCCTCGTTCCTCTTCCTCTCCTTCTCCTGTTTCTCCCTAAGCGCTCGCAGCTCTTCCTCCTTCCTACGTCTCTCCACTTCTTGCTCCCTCTCTATCCTCAACTCTTCTTCGTGCTCCTCCTGGATCCTCCTCTCGCGCTCCTCGCGCCTCTTTCTTTCCCTGTCCTCCAGCTGCTGCCTGATGGCTTCCTGGTGAGCCAGAGCTAATTGTCTCCTGCGCTCTCTTTCCGCCAGTTCTACAGAGTCGATGGGGATGTTCTGGCCGCGGATGTAGGTGGCGCTGGATAGGGAGGAAAACGCAAAATGGCGTAAGATAGAGAAAACTCTGAAGAGGAGTGATGTGATAACTGGTACAGGTTCTTTCTATGTTTTATGTTGTTTTAAAAGGTGTACAAGGGGTAGATAACAGGTTTAGGGATAATTTTTATCAAGAAGGCCTAAAAGTTCTGTAATAATAAAGAAGTGTGCTACTAATGCAAACATATATATAATATCGAATCTTCCGTTTTTTGATCCTTCGATCCATTGATCCCTTACCGTTGGTGCGAGTAACTCGAACTGGTGCAAGGCCGCTCCTGCTCCTCGAACCTCTGCTCAGGCGAGACCGAGGGGGAGGTGTTGTTCACCTCGATCTCCCCCGCCTTCAGTCCCCTCTTGACCCAGTTGGGGGGTTCGTTGGCCGTCTCCTCCTTGTTCTGCCAGACCTTCGCCTTGTCTCCCCACCTTGGCCTGTCGTCCCTGCTCGAGGAGGACTCGTAACCCGATTGGTTCCAACCGGGGGCGAACTCAGGGGTGTGATTATTATTGTCGCTGCCGTAACCGGACGTTTCGCCGCCCTTGTCGTACCTGTCGAGGGAGTTGTACTGGTTCTTGCACAGGGGCGGGAGGCTGCCCCTGCGGGCGGCGTTTTCCCTGAGGTTTCGCTTGAAGTACTCGTTGCTGACCATCGACGCCTTCGGGTCGTTTACGGTCCTGGAAATCGTCGATAAAGGCGATGCAGGACGTCGGAGGTTAAGAGTCGCGTCTCGGATTTGGAAGGGAAGGAACTGACGGCTGTTGGCCCACAAATGTAGCGAAAAGTCCCGGAGCCTTTGAATGAAGGTGCTTGAAGGATTCCAAGGGTGGGAAAGTGCCTGTATCTACCATGAGGTTGTGCAGAATGGTCCAAATTTGATACAGAAATCATTTTAAAAAACGTATCTGAAATCTTTTCTCAGTAGGTGTTTAAAGTCCAAACGGTGGTCCTGAGATGGCCTCATAAACTATTTTTCAGGACACAGTGCATGCAAATTCCGATTTAGATTTTATTGTGTTTTAGTGTTTTATTCGCTGGCAATGGTTACAGTGGATGGGATCCGTTCATAGTCCTGACAATATTTTGAACTCGTCCTTCCCTTCCAAATTCTGAACATTTTGACCTGCTTGTAAACAGCACAAGTTGATTCTCTTATTAGTGAGGAATGGTTCACACGACCAAAACCCCCGACAATGAAATATGGTGCCCTTTCCTTTTTGTTTGTGAATTCTTGAAAGACTTTTGCTCAAATTTCATTCGATGGGAGATTTTGAATTACCATGAATAAGAGACAGTTTAATGATTTCATGTCTTCGTGCGATTGAAATCATAAAGAGAAATTTTGTTCCAGACTCTGTTGTAATAATTGTTGTAGAAATAAATAATTGTATCCAAGGGTAGAGGCCACATAGTGGGTGGATGGGACTGGAATCCCCATGAATTAAATCTGGGTGGAATACCTTTGAGAGCTCTTTACAAATTTATTTCATGAAGATCTGATTTACTTGCAGAGGTGAATCGAAAAAGTATGTTTATGAAATTATGGATGTTCTGACAATAGTAGTAAGGAAATCCTTTTCTCAAAAAGAAATAGGTTGGTTAATTCAATTAAACATTATGTTGGACTCTGCCTCAACTTTACGTTCATGTCGAAAATTGCCCACAATTTGGGGTTCAAAATAAACAGATTTGAAAAGTAAAAAGCCCGGAGACGATAATAGGAAAAATGAGAAAAAATGTTTTACTTGTATTAACAATAAAATTATTTCATTGTTTTTAACATAATATTAAATAATTAAATATGATTAATATCAATAATATTTTTACTAACACTAAGTATGTGTTATGATATTAATTTGTCAATTTTTTGATACCCCTATTTCATTCTTCCTTCCTCTCCCCCTCTCCAACTCCACAAAACTGCCACGCCCTCTGCACAAGGCACTTCAAAATGGAAAAATAGACCAAAGTGCAAAGGATTTTTTCCACCCTTCTTAAACTGCTGTTTTGGACTCACAGAAACTTCGTTCTTGGGTTTTCAATTAATTAAATTCAATTAATCATTTTTTGTTAATTGACCCTCTACATTAATAAATAATTCTGGCGTGAATCATTTACCTCTCGACATTCTGGGGGTCCAGCTGAACCCAAGGTCCTCCCAATGAGGCGAGCTCTTCTGAAATTCCCAAAAAAAAAGGTCTTAGATCTCGACTTTCCAACCATCACCACGCCATTACCTCTCTCCTTCGCCCATTGGAGCTTTTTTCTCTCGATCAGAGACATTCGGGGCGTCATTTCACACACATGACAGCGCCGAGGTTTCCCCGCCCAGAGAAAAGCTGGAAAATTCAAACACCGGGCGATTAATGTTTCATAGGATTTCCGAGTAACCGACCCGGTTCCGGGGAAAATCGATCCGATGGTGATTAGATTGGGACGGTCTATTTGGGGAGTTTGTACGAAAAACTCAAAAAGTCGATCGTGGGACCGTAATCTGTATGGAAAAAAATTGTGCATAAAGGTAATTAGTTTCCCCATAATTTTTTTAATAGCAAAAATGTTTTCAAACACCTGTTTGTTTTAAATATTGCATCCAACTAATTAATACTACAAGGAGGAATCTTACAGGAATTTTATCCCTGAAACACAAAAGTACCCTCAACACTACTACACAAAATGCTTTTACGTTAATTTACGCCATACTGTATCCCTTTGACCACTACTGTAGTGACTTGGACGAGTCAGTTTGAATGAAAACACGCTGGTAAGCGCTAATTAAAATAGTTTTGTACGTATTTTGAAATTACCAGCATACCTTTATCTCTTAAAAAAATATATAGGGTACTTATGTGCTAATTACGTTTGTCGTAACAACGTGAAAACCACTATTGAAATACCGCTGAAGCAAGGAAGGTATGATTAAAATTTCCACTTTGTCTTCATGAAAATTCACGACCTAACCTAATGACCTGTTGTGTATGTAAACCTTGGAGCGGTACAAAGTGGGCCAACAGTCCATCATGCATCTACGATTTGCTATGCAAATTGGCGGAACGCGAGATTATATCCGACGTAATTCAGTTCATATCGCCCTAGATTTCGTTATGTAAAAGGATTTTCCTTTCGTAGAGGAAAATTAAGCCTTCACGCTTCTCGACCTTGGAAGTAAATTGTAGCTGTAAGGAGTATTTTCACGTTTTTCTTCGATATACACATGCATGTTCTTGTGTACCCTCAAGACTCTGAATGTTATAAAGATAAAATAGTAAGAAATAGGGGCAGTTGGCGTGCTTAGAAGGTACATAGGATTTGTTGCGGCCTACCTAGAGGACAGGAAAATGCATTAGTTGTTCTAGCGTATGTACCGTCTAAACAACACTATTTCCACCATTTCTAAAAGACACTTACTATGTAGTTTACCAGCAAGAGCAGTGGGCAGTATCGACCAATACCATTTGATCGAGTTAAGAGCGTAGATTTATCAAAACCCTCTCGATCGATAACACATTTCGACGCAAACATGCCATCGATCGAAAACCGAAAACTCCACGCACGAAAGGGGATGAAAACTTCGTTCCTTACCTTTCAGCAAGACGAATTAGGGAGTTCGGGACGTCGTTCGCGTGCCGGTCGACGTTTCGCACCGAAATGCGAGGCCGGAGCGGCGAAACCATGCGGGAAAATTTTATCTCGTATTTGATCAATTCCAGTCGCCATAGTGAAGTCTCTCCAAACAATCGGACAGGTGAACAACCCTTTTCCTGGCACGGCTGAGACGTTTTTCCAGGTTCTTGACTGATAATGAGGAAAAACGGGCGGAAGTAGGAGGATTCGGGGAATATGTGGACAGTAGGTGAAAATTTAATGAGGAAGAGAAACGGTCGGTTACGAATTTAGTAAATGTACACAATTACTGGATTGGGTTGTTGGGAAAGCTTCTCCACGATAGTATAATTAGGTTGTTTAAGTAAATGGGCAAATTTAGAAGTCATTATACCGTAACGGACAAATTTATGTCTAGTGAAAGTAACTTTGTAACTCTTTTAGGGCAAATGAACTCTAAAAGATAAATCAACCCATTAAAAAATCACCAATGTAATACTCTGAGATCTCTGAGATTTACTCTAAAAGTTTAAGTGTGGACTCTGATGAAAATTCAGTACCGATTAGTACTTAATGTTACACACCAAGTGCTGTTCCTACTTAAGGATATTTGAGTCTAACAGGACTTAATGTTGAGAATGACTTCAAAATGCGAGGACTGCTTAACTAAAATATGTTAAGAACCCATATGAATTTTCAAGTCTATTCAGAACCCCTGACTCGAGATATAAGGAAAACAAAATTCATAGCTTTTCCAAATTAAGATGGTACCATATGGGAGTCATCATTTCAAAGCCATATATCTTTACCGTTAATACTAAGGATTAAGTGAAAATTGGTATACTGATAACAAATCATTCTGGTTTTTTTCCATCACCCATCACTTCTAACAAAAAATATACAAGGACAAATGTTTGCCACAATTAATCTCAACAGTGACGTCTAATCCTCGCTAAAAAAAAACCTTCAATATCGGCGTAACGGTGAGATTTGAATGAATCGTCATGTGCTTCTTACAGTTTTCAAACTCTAATAGAAACAGATTTACGCTGGACCTTTTTAGTTTATACGTATGGTACTGTTGAGCTGATTTCTTATGAGATGGTTTTCGACAATAATAATGGTACAAGCTCTTCATAAACATTTAAAAACATTCTTAAACACCATCAAATCTTATCATCAAAAAGCATCAGATGGGTTACTGTATCTTAGGTATTTCTGTTTTGTCTACAAGTGACGACAATTTTTGAAATTGTAAATTATTTCGTTATTGAAAAATGGTCATGCCTATTTCGATCACAAGGTCTCCATCTGTTATCCAAAGGAGGTAACTTAATAGGTCGCATTGATTGCACTATTTGAAGACAGTTGTTAAAAGTGTTTAAGAAGAAAGTGTTGCTACTTGTCAGAAGATGGTGCCACATACGTCACCTACTGAAAGTACTTTATGGATTTTACAGTAGTTGGGTGGAATGACGAGAAGTGTGGCCATCTGTCAGTAGATGGAAGTAACGAAATAAGATTAAAAATAACTGAAATTTAAAGCAAAAACAATAATAATAATGAAATTTCATACTTGGTGTTCCTTATAAAAATCATTTTTTGTTACAACATTGTTGATAATATTTACCTTATTTTTTTAAGAAGTCTTAATGGGCATTATTTATAAAAATTCATATTTTTCGAATTGTTAGGATTTTGAAGCAATTTTGAAGTATTACTTCACTCGTGAGTGTAAGATAAGGTACCTACTTAACACGTTCATAATTCAAATTGTATAAACAAATGCAATAAATATCATACAAATCTTAAAAATACCTAATGGGAGTTGTTACAAGATAATTAGTGAGCGCCAGTAGGTGTCTGATTTGGGACAGCTCATCAGACTGAATTCTTCATTTTAGTTTCATTCTGCTATTGCATGCAACATTAATTTCTAGTATATTTCTTAAACCTTCAATTTGGAGTATAAAATATTAAAGTTAGAACTCCTTTATTACAAAATCTAATAGGGAGACTAGGAGCAACTTACTTTACCGTAACGGCAATGATGTGAAAAGAGTGGTGATTGCCTGTGAACTCAAAAATTTTGTAACTAATTACAACATCTCCACCTATGTTTCAATGTTGGTACTGTAATAAGTAGCATTGAGTGAATTATTTCAAGGCAGTTATCTGGAATGTTTTGGGTAAAAATGCTGCTACTTTCCAGAAGATGGTGCAACCTATAAAATTACACTTGCTTACACAGTTAAATAGTACTTCACGGTTATTACAGAGATTGGAGTGGAAACGAAAGAAATGTGGCCACCTCCCAATAGAAGGCACTAACAAAATAATTATGAAATTAACTGAAATTTAGTAAAATTACCAGAAAGTTCTGAAGAATTTCTTGTTGATTCCTTTTCTCATTTTTGATTCAATTGCCTCAATGTTGTCATGTTAAAAGAGAGAAGAAAAATATTTCCTATTTACACAAAACAACTATTATCACTGTCGTGTCACCAAAAACAAAACTTTGGTGCTGCTCAAAATTGAAGTACAGCAAAAATTAAACAACTTCAATTCATTTAAATACTTTCCCATGAAACTATAAACACCGATTTCAACGAGTAACTCTCCTCGACGTCCTACATCGGCTTCGGTGCGATTTCAGTGCTTGTCAGAAGTGACGGTTCAGATGAACGAGGGCCTCAAACGTTCAATATAATTTATAGACGCTGGGCATCATGTCAAGTTTATAAATAAACAAACCGTCAAGCGTAATTCAACTTTGATGTAACGTTCGAAGGTTAAACCTTCCATGAATAACCGTTTTGTCAAAGTCTTCATCTGCGGCGCGGCATGTCTTAATTTACGAATTTCGCGGATACACGTCAAGACACCCAAAATTTAAATTTAGAAAAATTGCATTCCTTACCAACACTCGTTGAAGAGAAAAACCCTTCTTAAGGGCTAAGGTTTCTGGGTATGAAAATTTCTTCTAAAACCAAACCGAGGAAATACTTCAATCTAGGTTGCCCACGGAGCGCAATTATAAAATTATTTTTCTAGATCGTAATTGGATCGTAGACTTTCACTGTGAAATCAAATAATGACTCTTAAGTATTGACGTATTGTAATGTATGCAAAGTGCTCTTAAGTAGGTTCTGGGGTAATTAGGTTAGTATGATGAATCCTACGGCTGTTTCCTATTACAATCTTAAAGTGCGAACCTTTTTTCACATCCCAAACCCTGCTGGATCGCCTCGATCGCCTCGAGGCGAGAAAGAAAGTAAACCTCCTACCTCGGCTTTCTTTATTAGGGAACTAGATCGCATAGAAAGTTAAAAAGTAAACTCTCCGGTCACCCCTTTTACGCTCTCACTTTCACCCTATACCAGGACAGGAACGACAAAAGGAGACTGCAATAATAATCATTTCAATCGTAGTATGGTTGTGATACAGGAGAGAAGACGCGAAATATCCGCGGTAATCAGCAAAGAAAGAAAGAGTGTCTTTCTCTCGGTTTAGTGTGCCATGTCAGTTTTCGAATGCGGGTCGAGAGATGAACAAGTTATGTCGTTGCCTGGTTTTGATTTGTGTTTGGTGTCGAGGTGACGTCGCCATGGCGCGTTTCCTGCTGCCGAAAGTGCCTGACGTCGTTTTCCCGCCGGTGCCCGATCACAGTTAGTAACAGACACTTTTTAATACCCATTTACTTGTCATACCTAGTACAGTTCCATCAGTTAACCAAGAAGAAGCTTTATTTGACAATAATTAAGGGCCGGATGAGATTTATAGAAGGGTGTTAAGGGTGAGACTACCCTACGTAAAATATTGCTCGAATTTTTGGGTAAGGACCTCGTTGGGGGACGCAAAGTTGGACAAAACAGGTTTTCATACCTGCAAGCCATATTTACGAAAAAGAGTCCTGCGTGAAAGTTATAGAAAATTTAAAAATCTTTAAATGAAGCCGTGTTCCGGTTAATTTGATTAATTTTTTGTTGCAAAACGTCATTTTTTACATGTCAATTATTTACTGCGAAAATAATTAGTTTTATGTTTTTACTTGTCGGCGAAAGCCTTTATCACTTCAATCAAAATAAGACGTTGTAAAATTAATTATATTTTACACATTGTTGGTAAAGATTTTTATTCCTCGAGATGGATCTCAAAAAAGGCGATTTTTTTAGTAAAAGAAGGCAGTATTAGGGTGCTGGAAAAAATTTTAACTTTAGGAAACCAGTAGTTTTTAAGAGGAAAAATAAAATGTGAGAAGTTTTGCTAAATTTGCTGATTTTCAAAGAATTTTTTTAAATGTTTTCGTATGTTACTCTCGTGGATAAACCGATAGTAATAAAGTTTGATCATTCAACTTTACGAAAAAACGATTATGAACGGGGCGGTTTTCGCGCCTTCGCAATTTTCCGATTTTAAATGAGGGTGTGCTTAGCGGATATAGGATAGTGGCTAAACGACCGTCGTCGTTTATGTCGTACTTTATAACGTTTCTATAAAAAAAACAGGATCAAACCGCCTAACCTAACTCTGCTTTCCGGAGGATTCTACACAGGAACTGCTCCTTTATAATATTTCTAAATGAAAAACAAACAGAGCTACAAATTAATACGGTTTTAATGCTTTCTCCTCGGTCAATTAACCACTACCGTTTAAGTGTCATCGTCGTGTAGCACCCTGTGATTATTTTGATGTTCCATGTAAAATAAATGGAAAATCCGATGGAAATGGACATGTCCATAAAACTTTGTTACTTTATATGAGTTGTTGTGAAGTATCGTGTATAAATTAGTGCGACACGTGTAGAAGACATTCCATGGATGTAACAGAAAGAGAAATTGGTTTCCCCTCATACTTGCCATATCTGTTGGAAGTCAACAAAATAGCGGTTCGCGGAAAAGTGAGGTTAGATCAAAAATAATTTTTTTCTCAAAAACTAAAAGGAAAAGCGAAAATTGAATGCGCACATCGTTTTCTACGGATTTTTATTGATCAATGGTAATTTTTTGGTGAGTTTTTAATTTTCATGCAGTTAACCTCTTACGGAAAATCGCATTTTCAACAGGCTATAACTTTTGAACGGATCACTTCCTGAAATTTTATTTGATGTTTTCGAACTAGTTATTTCATGTATTTTCTAGTCATGCATAACTTTCATCAAAATTCCACCTGGAAAAGGATAAACGTTTACCACAGTATTTATAGCTATAACTTTTTTTGGGAGAACATTTGGGGTCCCCTAAAGGCCCATCTTCTTGGTTTTCCCGACAGTTTCGTTATTGTAACAGAAAGTTAAAGCAAAACATAAGTATAAAGTAACAACCAAAAGAACCTATTCTTTAAACTATCATTCCTAATTAATTTCTTATTTCCTTTTTTTTTAGTTAGCAATGAAACGTCCAGTTACGATCCAGAGGAATTCAACGATCCAGAAATGACGCCCGGTCTGTTTCAAGGGGACATGGCCTTGACTAACGAGTTCTACAATTACTGGAGGGTCGGGATAAGGTTCGATATATTCCCGGAGAAACTATGGAAAAACGGGATAGTGCCTTACACCATTAGCCCGCTTTACGGTAAAGGAAAACTCATTTTTTCAGTGCTTGTAAGACAAGTCCAATTTTACGTTGAATAGGCAATCAAGGATTTAAAGGAGATAAACATGTGTTGCCCTAGCGCAAATATCCCCTAGAGTCTTCCTACCTGTTAAGAACTACATTAAATAAATATTGTAAAAGAGTATTTCTCTCTCAAAGAACTCTCAATAAATTACAAAACAACCCCACTAATCGATCGATAATGTATAATTAATTAACTATTTAATAGCGTAATGTTATCAACTTAAAGAAAGCTCGTTACTCATAGGTCATTCTAACGATTTAAATAATGATAAGACCTTTCTTATTGAAGGTAATGAAATTAGTCCTTATAATTAATTTCTTAAGGAAAGGGATGAAAGGGACAAAATCAAAAATGGTGTAGTAATTGGGATTAAAAAAAGTTAATTACAGATGGAAGCTTGATATCCTTGATTCAGTGGTGCATTCAATCTATTTTCTTGGTCAATTTTTTTTGGAAATTAGAACTAATTGCCACAATTTAATTACCTGAATGACTAATTACAATTGTAAAAAGAAAATTAATGTACCAACGACGACAGGTTTACCTTAAATTAACTAAATTACCACTACTCGTGTAAATCCCCGGCAGAACCTTCCGACCTGGTGACGATCCTCAAGGCGATACGGACCATAAACTCCATGACCTGCGTGCGCTTCGTCCCGTGGGATGGCAAGGCGAAGGACTACCTGATAGTGTGGCCGATAAAGTACCCGAAGGGCTGCTGGTCCTTCGTCGGCAGGTACGGGGGCGCCCAGATCCTGAGCCTGCAGCCTCCGGACAGGAGGGGGCCGAACTGCCTCGGGACCGAAGGCAGGGCGATGCACGAGCTCATGCACGCCCTGGGGGTCTTCCACGAGCAGTCCAGGTGGGACAGGGATAAGTTCGTCAAGGTGCACACCGAGAACATCGTGCCGAGTTAGTATAGTAAACTTTCCCTTTAGATTAACGGGATCGCTCCTTCAGATCTTTCGCATAGAATTTTTTCCTTCCTAGAACCTCCCCTTACTTGGTTAGGTATCGTTGAGAATAGTAGAAAGAGAAATCACCTCTACTTATAATAACTATATTACTAATTTACGCACTAACTAATATACGCTTGGCTAACTGCTTCTATTTCTCGGATTCGGGCTTACTTGCTCGACCAGATGCCCAAGGAGGCTCAAATTTTCCTCAAAAACGGATCGATTTTCAGGATTCAAGTCCAATTTTGACAAGCAGAGCCTGAAGAACACGACGTACAGCTTCGAGTACGACTACGACTCGATCATGCACTACGGCAAGTACTTCTTCAGCAAGAAGAAAGGGTTGCCGACGATTACCCCGAAGGAGCCAGACGTGAGGACGTTAGGGCAGAGGAAAGCGATGTCGAAGGGTGACTGCCTCAAGCTGAATGATCTCTACGGCTGCCTCAAGAACCGTAGGACGAGAAAGAAATATTACAATATCTGCAATTTCATGGGGTTGTGAAGGGGCTTATTTATTTTTTTTTTGGTAAAGTTGTTATTAAAAAACGATTGGAACATCAGTTTAGTACTCTGAGGTTTACCATGTATTACCAAAAATATTTTATGGCCGTACTCATGGTCGAATCTCCGCTGGATCTAGGACTCGAGCACATCTAGGGCATTCTAATGTATATCATAGCTGCAATTTCGCGTCGACTTGGCACGATCTCTGGCTCAAATCATAGAAGTATATACAGTGGGCATCTTTCTGGTGCCTTGGAAGGAATCACTGTTAGTTGCTACACCATATGCCCCCACGGACTTTCGTCCAGTCGCACTACTTTTGTTTTCTCTTAAAAGTACTGGAAAAGATTGCTCATGGTAAGATTCGCAGCTATAATGAAAAGAAAAGGTATTGGATCCCAGACAGGCTGGATATAGACAGCACAATAGTATACAGACTGCATTACTCCGACTTACTGACATCAAAGAAAACATAAGACAAGAGTAAAACGACAGTACTTCTCTTGTGCAACTTTTCGAGGGCGTTTGGTACCATCTTGCCAAGCCCACTGCTAAGGTTACGAAGGATATTGGTTTCTTAAGGGACGGGCAAACCCTTACCATTGACCACTTGGAATTTTGATAAAAGCTATTGATAACTAGAAAGTACAAGAATTAACTAGTTGGAAAACATCAATTGTAATTTTAGGAAATGATCTGTTCAAAAGTTATAGCGTTTTGCAAGGGCGTCGCCAGCCGATGGCGGAGGGGGGGGCAAGTTGACTTTACATACTACAATTCATACTTTTCTCATTCTCTATGAATGAGAAAAGTAGGTATGAATTGTAGGTAAAGTAGGCATGAATTGTAGGTATTCTGTGACAGTACAGAGTCCAATGTGTAAAGCTACACGAGCACGAGCTCTTGACTATGCAATAAAAAACTTGTAAACGATAGAGTAGAGCAGAGCGCAGCGTAGTACGGAATATTAAGAGTGGAATTGGTGACTTCATTCGAGTTTCGACGCACGGGAATGATTGTTCAAGGCTTGAACTTCAAGCAAATCAACTCAAATACTTAGGACTTTGGTTGCATTATATTTGGCAACTTTTTTAGAATCTCTAGGGGGGGGCAGCTGCCCCTCCCTGCCCCCCCTTGGCGACGCCCTTGGCCTTTTGAAAATGCGATTTTCCATAAGAGGTTAACTGCATGAAAATTAAAAACTTACCAAAAAATCGTCATTGATCAATAGAAAACCGTAGAAAACGACACGCGTATTCAATTTTCGCCTTTCCTTTTACTTTTTGAGAAAAAAATTATTTTTCCTCTCACATTTCATTTTTTCTGTCTCTCAGAAACTACTGGTTTCCTCAAGTTAAAATTATTTTTTCCAGCACCCTAATACTGTCCTCTTTTGGATGTCTTTTGGACTGTCTGGATATCCTCCTACGTAAGTGGGAGAAGGTAAAAGTTATCTCTAGATTTGAAGAAGAATCATATTGGCTCTAAATCAGTCTGGGAGTTCCACAGGGCTCGGCCCTTGGGGTCTTCATATTTTCTCTGTACAGCAATGATCTGCAGCATATTCTGAAATTCCAAGGGGATGATGACAGTGACGAAGGCGATGATGACAAATTGCCCTTGTTCCATGCTATTTATTCACGAGTGGGTAGTAATCAGCTCAGGAAAGATATCGCTATCCTCTCTACAAATACATTATTTGAGTGGGCCGAGGCTGCCGACCTAAAGCTTATGCTTCCAAGACCAAGGCAATAATATTGGGCTCTGGTCAATATGTAAACAAGGTCTCACTTCATATATAGCTATCTAACCAATTATGAATTTTCTAGTGGATGGTGCCCAATGAGCTACGCCAGATGGAGACAGTGTCGCGGCTTCCTCGGAGCCCGCGTATCGAACAAACGCCCTCGTGGCAACGTCAAACTCGAAGTCAGCTCGTCAACCAAAATGCATAAACTAGACGGAAAAATCCACTATCCGAAAAGGAGGGAGAAGCTCGACATCAACAAAATGGTGTTCGACGTGCCGGAACCGGAAAGGAAGTCGCTGTATCGACACATCGTCGAGAACCTCGAGCTAGTCGGAAGGGTAAACTTTTGCACTGCACACAACTTCACTGCCGCATATTCCTTTCGTCTAATTTCCAGAAGACTTTCGTGCACAGGATAATTTACATGGGAGAGTACGACGCTCGAGTGGTGGACAAGCTCGAGGAAATATTGGGAGGGACGGTCAGGACGTGCAACGAGGGGTATTGCATTGAGAAACTGACCGGCTTCTTAGTGTACTACAGCAAGCACTTTGTGCATCTCGTGGAGGTATACGAAACATCACAGAAATTGTAGGCAGTCTGCGCGCTGCAGACCGAGAGTTTCGAATTTTCCAAAGGAACGTAACGAAAAGTTGCCTTAAAAGCACTACTGATTTTAGGGGGACGAGGACTCCATCTTTAGGCATGTGAAGCTGTTCCTGAGCCACCCCGCATTCGAAGAAAAAATAAGAATAGTCAAATTCGTCACTTTCATCCCGTATATTCAAAAGGTAAGAAAAGGGATGTGTTAACGTTATTTCTACGAGAAATAGACGACGCAGCCATATGCGAGAGTGGCGCCCCTATGAGGAATGTTTTGTGTCTAATTCCCTTCCATTCGAATTTTGCCCCTTGCTCCCCTTGACTACCAAGTACAGGGCGGCGCCACTATCGCTCATGACCATGACGTTTATATGTGGCTGGAAAAAAGTGAACTTTCCCAATACAAAGTATCATTCGCTAAAGTATTCATGGTTCTGTTCACTAATCACCCAGTTTCAAATTCTGTGAGTTTAAACCCATCATTTTGAATTGATCCGGTGTTAAAAATGCACGAGATAGTTTTTGTTATTATATACAGTATACCCTCGATTTTCGATTTTGAATAGAAGCCATATTCATAGGGCCCTATTGTGTTTGTTACCTGGCTCTTCCATATCATGCTCACACAAGCACACACTGCATATGTAGAGGTAGTCTCGAGTCTCTTTAATTTTTTTGAACTACCCAATAATATTTCGGACACATTTCTAAATTTATAATGAGGTGCTGTGCTCTCAACTCCTAAGGAACGGAGTAGGTACTGCCAAAACGTTTATATCGCTCTTGTTTCTCAAGAGATTGGCGGAGGAGTGGTTCTACTACGTTGGTATGCCACCCAAGCTCATGGGCACCCTGAACGTCAACTGTTCGAAACAAGAAGCAGGCAGACAGGTCTACTTGTGCATCAGAAAACTCTACAACCTGATCAATCAGATAATAGATGACGTCCATGTAATCTCCGGATCGGGTACCATAACTTCAATGGGCGACGTAACTCAACCGGCTGAAAACGTAAGGAAACTGTAATAAACCTTATGTGCTAATTTTACCTTGTATTTTATCTGTTGATCCCCTAGTGTAACGGTCACGTTTTAAGGATTACTTATTCGTAGTTAATACGGTGTGGTTCGAAACGAATTTCCTTAAATTGTAGTAGCTTCTATCCCTATTCAGCTCCCAAGTTAAACTAGAGAAGGCTTAATTTATTTGTGATTAGTCGCTCACCTCTGTAACCCCCGTAATTAGAGAGATCTCAGTTAAAAGTATTTAAATTTATGGGCGACGTAAGAATTTCTATTTCTACGAATGAGATGATTATTGCAGCTCGTGGAAAATTTTGGCAGACGTGGCGGAGAGGTGAATGTAATGAGTGAATCGGATTGGTTGACCGAAGGCCATAGACATCGAACGGCTGACGCAAGGAGGGAAGAGGAAGACTCGAAATGCTAAGCCGCTTCATTGCGGTGGTGACTAAAGAACTCTGATTTTGAAGGAGAACCTGAACAGCAACCTGGGTTCCTGAGCTTATTAGCAGTACTGAAGATGGTAGCTGTTTTGAAGCGTATTCACTGTACTGAAGCCGATGGCTGTTTTGCAGTTTTTCTTTGAACTGAAGCTAGTAGCTCTCTTGAGGCTTGTAGCTGTCTTGTGGTCCGTTTTTTGGAGATGTTAGTCAAAGGTGTTGGATACTTCTTAACTAGCAGAGTAGTCAGGTATCCTTTTTTGTCTTAGTCTTAGGCTAGTTAGTGATTCATAGCGATGATAGTTTTTTTGGATCACATACTTAAAATTCGTTGGTTAATTTCCTCTGACCACACTCTGTTGACTAAAAATAAAGTAAGATTGTCTTGAAAAGCTTGCCGGCTCTTAGATTAAAGTTAATGTAGTATTAGAAAAGAGTTACACCAGGTGGTACTTTTCTCCCACCCTTACCACTTTCCTAGCTTCCAGTTTCAGTTTGCTTACAGCTCATTTGCCCACTTCTTAACCATTCCACTATATCAGTAATTGCATGTTATTTGAATAAAAATCGTTGCAGCTCGTCAGTACCCTAATGAACAGCAAGAGCGTGAATAGGAGCGCAATGTCCATGTCCATGAAGGACAAGTCGCTCTTGAAGGATCCTTACAGGGTCAATTTGCCTGAGGTGGAGGTGTTGGATTTTATCATAAAGCTACCGTGTAACCCGACCCTCCAGAAGTTCTACGAGCTGTACGGGGTGGTGCCGCAGGTGCAACTTTACGAAGGTAACTAAATTGTTAAAATGTTGGTGGAAGAAGTCCAAAACGTCACAAGTTTATTAGATTAGAAATCGAAAAGTGGGACAACTAAGATCCTTAGAGTTCGAAAGAATAGTCCATAGACCATTTTGTTCATCCATAGCTAAAGTTTCGACGCGATTTGGAACGTTTCCTTTTGCAGACAACCTGTGGCCCGTGCCCTCCGACTACGTACCCTACGACGTCTTCTCTAAGCCCTACGAGATGGTTACCGAGCTGCCGAAACCTAAGAAGACCGCGCCTCTGGATACCATGACGCCCACCGACGACGCCTCCTCGGACTTGGAGGAGAAACCCTCGGAGGCGTGGGAGGAAAAGGTGCGAAATGAAGGAAAGGAGTCAACGGAAAATTAATGGCAGCTGTTAACGGTTTGGGCTTAGCGCAACTTGTAACTTCCCTACAGTAGTTCACTGTAAATCCCCTCGACTATTTGTAGCAGTTGTACTCTGTTTGCTGTTATTCCTCTATTATTTTTCTTGAATTTTAATATTTCAGCTCAACCGGTGGGAAGCTTTCGTCTTAGGCTTTTCATAGCGTTATTTTGTTCTATGGATCGTTGAATTTGGTTTCCATTGTATTGCCTGATATCTTTTCTGGGGAATTTTTGATTTTTATTTAGTAATCTTTCTTATTTATTAAATTTTACGTGGTTTTATGAGGTGAGTGAATGTTCTTATTTTTTTTTTTTCACTACAATTATTTCATAGCATGAATGATGGAGTTCATTATTGTTTGGTGTAGCTCATTAGTCTCTGTCATTATGTGCTCTTTTAATCTACAGTTTCTTCAAACTTTTCTCTACATTCTCAGGAATTTCCAATTTATTTTCTTTTGCAGATCGATCGATATTATAGCCCCGTCCATTCGATGATCACTTCCACGATAATCCATGGTTTAGTACATTCTAGTAAATCGACTTTCTATCGGTTATTATAAAGCCTATTTCGTTCCTTGTGCTTCCATAAAGGATGGTCCAAGCCTCCTATACAAGGAAAAACAAAATGGCGAAATTCATGTCATTTTACATGCCATTTTTGAGGCACTACTATCCTGAACAAATCAATATATATTGCAGAAAAATCTTGTTTCTACCGACCTGAGGAAACATACATTTCCACCATTGCACTTGCAATTCAAGATACCGCGCAGGTGGAAATCTTGGAGCTATTATAACCTCAAAATTTCAGCTTTGATAACCGCTCGATAGAATAATTGAGCATTTTACTGCTGAATTGCGCTTTATTCCTACATTATTTGTATCTTGTTTGTACCAAACGTCTTTTCTGCCTCTTTTTCGCGCTTGAACGTACGCAAACAATTCCATCCCCGCCTTTGAAATCTAATACTTCTAACCCGAATTTCGTCGTTTGTTAAAGGAACAAACTCGATAGGTAAGGTAAACTGTCACATCCTGACAAACATAAGCGTCGTCATCGCAACTCTCTTTAACTGTTTGTTACCTATAAAATTATGTATCCGTGAGTGTTAGCGAAAACCAGATATTTGTATATCGATGTCAGATGTTGTCGGGAAATAATCCGATTAATCAGAAAATGCTAATTCAAAATTCAAAAATCTTAACAGGACGCCTTTTCACATCGATCGATGTCATTTCAACGTCATCAAACCTACTTGTAAACTGGGTATCTCGAAAGATGTCAAAGAAGTGCGAACGTACAGGATTGATATTTATCGATTATGGAGTATTCCAAGAGTCACGAGGAGGATGGAAGGAGCGAGCAAGCCAAAGCAAAGTCCTTACAAAATTGTCGTCAAAACCTCGTGGTTACTTAATAATTACCATGCAGACTGCTCATGAAATTTGAACTGTAGACGAAATAAGAAAGTGTGAAGGTCGGGATAAAAAGGGGAGCAACAGCACGCGTTGTTGATGTTCCCATCCTGGTACTAACCGCGCCCGACATTGCTTAGCTTCAGTGATCGGACGAGAACTGGCGTATTAAATGTAGTTTGGCCGTTGCCGTTGACTACCAATTTACTATGAGATTTATGTACACATTATTGCACTAAACGAAAAATAAAGTATTCAATATGCATTACTTATGACTTGTCAATAATGCCATGCATTAGCAATTTTAAATTTTAATTCAATAAAATAAGTGTACAAGTGCTAGGCATTTTTCGTTACAAATCTGGACCTTTCATTTGAGACCTCTTACACTTTTGCACCTTATGTAGATGGAGAGATCTCAAGTCGTAACTTTAAAAGTTGATACGCAGCGAAAGAGGGTAGAAATTTGTAAATGCCTTAAAATTCTTCCCCTTTCTGACATAGTAACAGGTCACATAAGATTTGAGGTGGTTGCGATTGGCCCAAGAGACAGATTGAAGGCCATAAAGTCGCCGTTCATGTCGATAATAGGGTAGAAAAGAGGGGAGAACTGTCGAAAGAGGCACCCTTGCGATTATCTCCCTTATAATTTTACCATTTCAGAGAATGTGCCATTGTTTCATACCATTGTTGATAGAACAGACTAAACATTCTTCCTTAGTAGTCCTAATTTCATGTAGAAGCGTGAGTATTATTCTCGTTGCCCACTAATTACGTAGTCAAAGTTGTATCATTGGTTTCCTCTAAGAAGGGACATTTTTCGACACCTCCTGAATGGAGAGGAATTAAAATAGGCAAAAGTATCAATTAAACTGAGCTGGTTTAATAGTTCAGTTTATAGAGCCAAAAAAGGTGTTTTGGTAGACACAATTTAACACTAGACGGACCAAAAACTTTGTTTAAAATGGATCAAAAATGATAAAAACCCAAAATCTAGACAGATCTGAGCTCTGGCGTCTTAACAGTTAACAGTGACTAATAATAGTCCCTTCGGATCTAAATAAGAAGCGACCGGATTGTTGATCCTCACCGTATTTGTGCAGGCAAGCAGAAAAAATGGTATATTTTCCCTCTACCTTATAATGGTTGACATAATCGTCAGCTCATAACTGGACAACGTGTGGGTGATGTTTTCTCAAAATGAAGCCCATTAGCCGGGTTCCTACGTGCCGCCGCTCGCGAGTAACACACGTATACCGTGATTAATGTTTGGTTTGCGAAATTATACGTAAATATTTAAAATAAAATGCTAGTATAACGATGTAGGAATCTTAAAAGTGGTAGTTTGGAAAGCCGACAAATTGTTAGCTATTAATAAAAAGTTAAGGTAACACGTTTCGGTACGGTAACTACCAAAAGGAAAAAATGTAGGCCATACTAATCCGGGATATGATCGTTTAGAAAAATTATTCGTGTCGTCCCTTCGTATTATTTTCAAATGGAAATTTTGCCTTTTGATTCTCCGTGTATCTCTTGACGTACAAACCTCGTCACGTATTTTTCCTCCCGGTTAATCAACCCGCAAAATATATACGAAACACATTTTGACCGTTTCGACTCCTACGGCTTTTGGCTTCGTTTTGGAATTTCCTAAACGCCGGAGGCCCATGAGTAAATATGAAATACGACCTGTCTTATCGCGGGGTAATTATCGCTCGCCCGGCGTCGATAATAAATAGGTTAATGGAGAGATGCCTGTTAGCGGCGACGAAATAATTCGATTGCAGTTGAAGGCTTGGTAAATATTTTCCCTGCTAGCTTTCGTTCGTGGCCGGGGCGTAATGTGGATAAGCAGAAACAAAACGACACGTTCGGAATTTTAATGGAGGCCGTGGTTAACCTGCTGCAAGTTTTAGGTACTGAAATTGCCTGAAAATATGATATTAACGGACTTAATCATTAAAAGACGTACCTTAGGCCTCAAGAAAACGTATCACACAGAGTGTTCACCTTACCCAGGCCACTAGTGAATCTGCTCAGGGTAGGCACCCTCTAAGACAGCTCCCCGGGGCGCAGCTCATCCGTTCCAGCGAACGAATCGGGACAACAAAAGGTCTCCCCTCAATTTAAGGTTCTTGCTTTTGACTTCTGCGGACTCCCATTTCAGACCTTTACTTAACTTTCCCTCAAACTATTCGCCTTAAGTCGACCCGTCTTACTCAAGATCCATAGCTCCGATCCCCCTTTTTAAGTTTCCTCGGCAGTTCACCGACAACCTCTCATCTCTCCCCGCGGTCCCTTTGCCAACAACCTATTCATCTCTCCCCCTAACGAGCGAGTTCTCCGAACCGACGTGTTTACCACACTTAAGGCATTAGAACCTGACTGTGTCTTACCAACCTTCAACCCTTAATAGCTTCTATACTGTATTACTATACTGTGTGTAGGGGCAGAACTGTGGGAGATTACTATGCTGGCTTCAAGGCTGGTTACGTAGGGTAAGGAATCATTAGCTAAATATCATAGCAGTTTATCTCTAATTCGTGGTAAAAGACAGTGAAGAAAGGACAGGTAAAGAAATAATTGGTAAATGAAGAAAAATCAGTCTGTTATCTGCTTCAGTCTATTATCTAATCAGTCTTAAGTCAGGATATAGTGGGAAGGAAATGTTGCGTAATTAAATCATTATGCATTATTCCGAAGTTTCTGTCGAAAACGCGAAACGCCACTGATATTTCGATATCCGACCGCTTAAGCGCCGGATTTCTTCTTCTACTTCTTCTTCCTTTTCTTCGGGCTTTTGTTCTGACACCGTTCATACCGGGTGGTCCCTACAAAATTAATAAAAAGAGGTGAAAATGCAGGAGATGCTTACAATAATTGAGAAATTTTTTCTCCCGGTACATGAAAAATAACGTCTTTCTACGGATACCTCATTAATATTACTTTGCGTTGAAGCTAAATACGGTATAGTTCAAAATGTCCAGATTATTTATTAAAGGGTCTATGTGCTGGTCAAAAATCAGATCAGTGGAACTAGAGGTATTAAAGATATTCTTTAATGAGTAATGCGTAATCTCACGAAGTTTAGACTGTGATAACCAAAGAGCGGAGAAAATAATCGTTGATATATAACGTCCAGCGGGCCAAATGAATAAAGGCGATAACGTTGCGACGTGCCGCCCAATACTGCCTTGATCGATTTCTCCCCGTTCAGTGGCGTACTGATAACATAATAACCTCAGCACAATAATGGTTTGAAAAAATTATTTATTTTTTGTTGAAGTATACGCATAAATTATTAAATATTTTTCAATATTTTCTTCCGTAAAATTTGTCCTTTTTGGCGTTAAAATGTCTTTAAAGGCTGAAAAGGACCTTTCAACATCACAGCTTGTTACAGGAGTATATAAAAAATATGGAACAAGAGTAGAATATTTTTTATGTACCTCCTCATCTCTAAATCCACCCATACCTATTTGCCTTAAAATAAAATAATCGGTATTGCGTGCAATTATGGCATCAATTTTATTTACAAATTTGTGTTGCAACGGCCAAGATGTGTTTTTCAAATGAGTTAACACAGAATCAAATGTTTCTAGGGCAACCGATAGTTTTATGTTTCGCTTTTCCAACAACGTAATTGTTTCGGGGATTTCAGAAAAATTATGTTCGATAAATTTTAAGTTATTCTGTAAATCGGCTTTGGTAACAAGCTGTTTACATTTTTCAATGGCGCTAGCATCATCTTTTAACTTGGAAACAAACAATTTAAGTATGTCAAAATTTTTTGAAAAGAATATAGCAGCTTCTAACCATGTGCCCCAACGTGTGATAACTGGATGAGGAGGAAGGGGAAGATTTGGACATGTTTCTCGATATAATGAAGTCCGTGATGGAGCTTTTAACAAGATTTTTTTAAATTGATTAATTAAAGAATTGACGTCGGGAAAACTTTCTCGAATAAATTCAGATACCCTATGTAATCCATGAGCAAAGCAAGTAATATGCAGCATATTAGGAAAATATTTTTTTAACAATGTTCCTACTTTCAACATAATGCTGGCCGCATCTGAAACAAATAATAATAATTTTGATGGATCCCCTTGCCAAACCTTCTTTAAAACATTTATTGTAAGTTCGCATATTTTTTTAGCGTTTACTCTTTCATGGAAAGTTGTACTAATTAAATGCTGATCTGAGGGTTGTCCACTTAATATTCCGCCAACAACATTTACGACACATCTACCTTTTATATCTGTAGTCTCATCCACACTAATCCACATGTGTTGGTCTAAAAATTCAGATTTAATTGCTTCTACTGTTTTGTTGTACACTTTCAGTAAATATTCCTTTCTCAAAGTAGATTCATCTGGAATCGCCCTTTTAGTATACTTCTTTAAAAAATTTTTGAAGGAAGGGTTGTTTAATTTTTTTAAAGGAATATTTGCGGCTGTAAAAGCTTGGCATAAGTTCTGGAAAAATTCTCTGTCAGACGGTCCCGTTATATTCTTTATGTGTCTCTGGGTCTTAATGTGTTGCTCCAGACTTTGTTTACCTTTAAACACTAAAGACTGGGCGCAAATATTGCAATAGATTTGTCTTTCGTTAACATAGCTAAAGCAATCATATTCTAATAAGTGCTGTTCCATTGTAACAAATAGTAAGATAAACCAAGTTGTACGTAAGGACCTAGAACCACTGTTAAACTGTTTTCAAAAATATAATTAAAAACGGAAAGCAAATGACCCCAAATATGATACGGTATAAATGAAAAACCCAAATTTTTCAACCACTAAAGCTGATACGAGGAATTGCAACAAAACAAAATTAATCGAAATGGAGATACCCAAAAGAAATAAAAATTTCGCCACTACAAATGCTAGTTGAAAAATTAATAAAGCGAGAAAGAAATTAAATACTACGATACCAACAGGCCTGGTAGAAAAATACACTGCGTAGACCGAACTAAGCATTTAAACTAATTCGAAAACAAAAATACTGTATCTGGGCTCTGGGAATAGTAAAAAATACGAGAATGGTGACACCTGCACGAGACGCTTGCGTCTTCTGCGGCCTGCCGGTAAGACCTTGAATGTGATTAAAAATTCCGCTCTTTGGTGATAACTGAAACCGTAACGTATATTAATATAACAACGTCTCACCCCAATCATCAGCCTTATATACATGAATTTTGCAGCATATGCACACAATTGATATTAATATATACGTTAACATACAAAATGGCAAGGTTTTTAAGGGAAGTTGCAAAATAGGCTAATTTATTCTTATACTTAGAAAAGAATAGTGTAGGTGTGCATAGATCCATTAAGGTGTCCATGAACTTATAACTACTATTACTGTATCTACTTGATTACCCTGAAACTAATAAGAGTGTATGTTATTATACCTTCATGACTACTCTACCTACGAGTACTTACATATAAATCTTGAAACTGAAAGGTGCATGCGACCGAAATAAATTTACAAGTGATCGCACCCATTTGATATCTCTCCACTCTGTTGTAAAGCGATATTTCGTTCCAATTTTTGGGATTGGAAGGGCAACTGCCTTTTAAAAAGATTTTTAAATTTTTAAAGATGGTGGTAAACCTTTTCCCCTTTTTATCAAAAATATCCAAGATGCACTCGCTCTCGCCTTCCTAAATCAATCGCCGGCGTCCCGGATCAAAGTGGCGCGTACCCGTTTGGTATAAGTGTTCCCGAATGTTGATGGAATTAATAAAATAAATAGAACTAGAAAAGTTCCAACGATGTAAACACTAAGCGGAGGGGGCGCGTAAAAATAGCGACTCGACGTCGTTCCTGTTAACGTTCGGGAGCGAAAAAAAAAAATAATCTCCCGCTCCTCTCCAGGATTTATTCAACCGCACAATCCTCTACTTTAGTTTATAACAGAGCGGAAAAGATACGGCGATCAGTCCCCGGGATATTTATTCGTTAAACCTGGAAACGTCATATATAAACGTCTAATAATCGGTCATTTATATTGTTGTTTTTGTAGCAAGATACAGTCGTTTTTATTAGGAACATATGTACGTGGGGAAAAATTTTGAAACGTTAATAGCTGAATCAATCCACACTTTCGGGGTCTTCTAAATTTAAAAATCTTTTAGGACTGAAAAATGAGGACCGCACGACACGACAGAAGTTTTCGTTTCCGATTTCAAATCCCATAAATACTTAAAACATTGTAGACGTCGATTGCAAAACAACTTACTTAATAAATCACCAATTACTGTACGACAAGTCGCAATTAAACCTAATTAAGTACACCTACTTACGCAAATTTCCCCTGATTGTTTATAACATGGAAAACTACAATTTATCAATTAAAGGTCACATACAGAAAACCCGATTTTTAGTCTGAACGTTCTCATCCGACAATTAGGATTGCGGGGGGGGGATTTCCCATCTCGACCTGCGCAAGCGGAGACAATAAAATTACATATTTTCGGTAAGAAAACATGATTATTAAAAAGTGCGTTCTTAGCTCGCTAACGGTAGGAAAAATGTTTTCCTACTAGGAGCACAAAGAAATTGACGTACCCAACGTTGGAAAGTTAATTGGAGTCTGCGTGCGTAATTGAGGCGCAGGACTCTTTAAATAAGAGAAAGCGGATTGCCCAGTAATTCGTGTAAGTACAGGCATTATATGGGGCATTGTGTAATGACCGAAATGAGAATTTTATCCAGTACAGCATTAAATATTGTCACGAGTCTTTACCCTGTGTCACGGCCGCGTGAGGTAAGGGGTTGGTAGCCATGGGGGTAGAGCTTGCTATTAAAGAGGCAGGTTGACAACAAAAAGGGAGAAAAGGCTTTATTTCTCGGAAAGGACGGAGAATCTATAGGTAAGGGAAACAACTAAAAGAAAATGAGATAAAACAAGAAAATGACTGAAACAAGAAATCACTTCCATAATACGTGAGTTGGCGGAGGGCATCTTGGTATCTTGGTCCCTTAAGAGACTGCCCCTTTCCGGGCGGCCCCCCTGGACAGCACTTGTCCTAGTCTGCACGTCTGGACCCCACTGGTCCCCTGCACTACTTTCTTCCTTCTATGTATATTCGACTCCGTTTTGCGATCATTTCGCTTGTAGTTGCAATGCGTGTTGTTTTCGTAAGCACTCTCGCTTTCGTTGTTAGCACTGCACACGTATCGCGTTGCCCTCGACCGTGGACTAATTCATTGTTTCTCGTTTGTGGTCGTCGAAATCTCGTGTTCGTGATAATATAATGTGAAACTAGGGAAGACGTTAAGAAAACTTATGAAAATGGGGAGGTACCAGTTCGAAAAATATGGTTGAAAACACGTGTAGAAAACATGGATCGGAATAGTACAAGTTAAGGGAGGAAAGCAGATAGGTACTAGATCTATAAATGCTTGTTCCTAACCTTCCTGGACAGGTTGCACCATGCTGATGATACCGAATGTCGGAAAGATCGTTTTTAAGAGTGAGACTCTATTGTAACTTCGTCTAGCTTTCCAGAAAATTTCCCTTCTCCTTCAGGACAATCTATAACATAATATTAGTGTTAATATGAAACATTATGTCGTAATGAAGAAAACATACCACTGTGAGTCATTATGCTGACTCTAACTTTTGCATTACACTTCAGGTAAGTATATTTAGTTAATGAAAAACAAGGATTTTTAATTTAGAACCAAAAACCACGTTGTTCTGTCTCAATTCTTAACTTAGGAGCACCTAAGAGAAGAGAGGACGAATACGCTGACAGAGGAACAGGCAGAATTCCAAGCAGGAAGATCAAAAAAATCAGCTATACTCAAAATAGGTATACGATTATTCCCTGGCATTCAGTAAATTTCACCTCTTTAGTACTGTAAGCTATCAAAGATTTCACTAAATTCGCCTTAGCCCACTGACCATATTAACTCCTTTTAGGTATTTATAATCAAAAGAATACCTGACATTATTGATGAAGCAAAAATAAACGGCAAAACGACACAACTTCTACTTAGGCATCACCTCAAAAAATTACGTTTTGAGGTGGAAAAAATCCAAGCATTGATTGACACTTGGCATTAATTGGTACACTTTGGAATTACATAGTTTAGCATGTTAACCGTCGATGCAAGCTACAACTGACAAATCATTTTCTGTATATTTCGATACATTTGAAAGAACACCCAACGTTGCAAACTTATGCCACTTGCGTAACAAACACATGAACTACAATGTAAAATAAACCCGACGTTCCTGCCTCGAAATCTCTACGCTTCCTCTCAGTTTTATTGCCGTATTGTGCTTGAACAATTCCGCCCGATTTGTTTCGCCGTCCCTCGACTAATTAAAACAAATGGAAGTGACTTTTTACTGAGGAACGAGAAATGGCACGAACTCACGTAACACTGATTGATATGCTAAATAAACTCCATTTTTACGGCGGAGAACCGTTCCAAACAGATTTTCCGAGAGAAGAGAAGTCGTGCGTTCCAGCAAGAAATCATGTTTTACAATTTTACATAAGAATGCTCGCACGTACATTATTTAATTGTGGTGTGTGCTTCCAGTAACAGACGTTTTGCAAGGAAACCAGTGGGATTTCAATGAAGTGCGTGGAATTAAGTCTTAAAGCGATCTCAAATACAGAGGAAAAATCAGTACCTCAAAACACCAAAACACTGTATTATACCACGATTCATGGAGGAAAACTTGAGAAATATTTTTCAAAGAAAAAGTCGTTAGCTTGAAAGCTTTTGGTGTTATAGTGGAAATAATGTAGTAGTCTCGTTTTTTGGGAAAACAAATCAGTGATGAAAGCAACGTTATAACCAAAAATTTGGTTGTTTTACAGAAAAATTTTTCTTTATGATATCTCTGCATGCTTTCTAAATATTTTTCACAGGAAAATGCCTAAGGAACATTTTGCTCAAACACGTGATATTAGGTCCAATTAGATCAGGAGCTACAAGTGCTTTGCACAAGGGTGCTGCGATACCATGACTAAGTGCAGCGTCACCTTAATAAGTGCCAAAGCCAATGTTTCCAAAATAGTAGATCCTAATGTCTTCCACCTCGTAATCCTGTAATTACTTATAAGATTGTGAGTTTGAAAAATTAGTTACGAAAAATACCCATTAGCTTCACATTAACGTGCAAATTTATAATCGCACCTTGAGGATTGTTCGAACCTTTAGGTGTAATTACTGTGCCATTTGTATTTTATAGTCAACTAAGGGCACCTTAAGGATAAGATGAGGACGAGGTCGGTTTGATCTTACCTTGAGTATCCCTCAGAAAATATTAAAAGTTAAGTTCGTCTTCAAGACGTGCATTCAAGATGAATGACGATTATAAACGATACTTGAGAGACTGGCAAAATCCGTTAGATCTATTTAGGGAACGTGTGGTTATAAGGAGGTATTGCTTTTCTAAAAATACAAGTTTACGTATTATTTTGCCTCTGATTAATGATGCTCTTCATAAACCCAATAATAGAGGTTTGCCCGTGGTTCCACTGATCCAATTATTAATCTGACTTTTTGACCTTTATTTTTCTATTCTACTATTTCTGGTGATCTTAGGAAATTTTACGATCTACAGTGTCTCTATTGACAAAAAAGATTTCAGAGTCATTAGCAGAAAAAATCCCAAGGAATATCGTAGAATTCCCAGAAGACCCTTATCATTCATTATCAAGTTTTTATGAATGAATTTAATCAAATTGCCAACTTTCCTGGTGTAATATCTTGTATAGACGGTACCCACATCCAAATAAAAAATCCTGGAGATGCTATAGGTGAAAAATACAGAAACAGAAGGAGAATTCTCTCCATTAATTTACAGATACTTATATTACCTCAATAATGATTGATGAAATCAGAAGACGGAAAAGCGGCCCGAACGTTTGGCTCCTTCGAACGTCGCCACATTCTCGCTTAATCGCCCGACTCCATAAATCACCGTACCTACCTACTCGAGTCATTTACATAAATCGAACCAGGGAAGAGTCCCTGCCTCTTTTACCTCCCGTGCAGTAGATCCGCGACGCCCGTAACGGATCCACTGTCTCCATAACAATACTTCAAGATGTTGTACTCGGCTAATTAGAGCCACGTCCCTTACCACTCTTACGGAGGCTCTAAGAGACGTCCTTCTGACAGTTTGATGGAGCTGTTTGGAACGTCTCCAAAATGTCCGCGACGATGACAAGTACGAACAACTGAACGGAAGATTAAGTATTGTCGGATGTTATTTCGAATATTCTGACAACGGTCTGAATGGGAAATTCGTGTCGGCCGTTTTCTTTAATCGAGGAGAAAGAGCGCGGGATGAATAAGAGTTACTTAAGGTAACGTGCCTCGTTGGTTTCAAAGACGGGAGCAAGTGACATATCTAACCCTTAGTTCGAAGCAGGTGTCTGCTTAACCTTTATCTGGCACACCTCGCCTGAGTAACATACCTGGCACATGGGGTTCGTACGAACCCCAGTGACAAATCTCCTTGTAAAACTTGAAATATTGATTGTATCTTTTTAGAAAAAATCAGAGATCAACTTCAGTTACCCCTTCAAAGGGTGAAATAGTCAGAGTTTAGAAAAATGAAGATTGGCGTTCAGGGAAAATTCGGAAACTTGAAAAACTTGGAAACAAAAATTTTTCACAAAAAAATTCATAACTTTTTTGTTTTTTGATAAAAAGGGCTAAAATTTTAGGTGCGTCTTCAATTATATCACTATAAAGGAAAAATATTAGTTTTTCATGGGTCTTCCAAAAAAGGTATTTATTTGGAGAAATGAAGGTATGGATTTCACGAAAAAAAATTTTTTTAAATAGTGAAAAAGTCTTGTTTTTTTTTATTTTTTCAACAAATTCATTACAAAATATTCTTTTTTCAAGACGTACAGTCTAATTCGTTAATACCCGGTACAATTGGGGCACATTAAAAGTCTATGGTCAATACCCTTGTGCCCAGTACCCCTTGTGCCAGGTAAAGGTTAAAACAAATCTCCTCTTCTCTATTCGAATGTTTTAGTAGAATTCTAGTAATTTCCTTGTAGCCCAGTTTATAGAGCAAAAAGCTGTTTTAGTAGAAAAAAATTGAACCCCAGACGGACCAACAAACTTTGTTTAAAATGGATCAAAGATGATAAAAACGCAAAGTCTAGAAAAATCTGAGCTTTTGCTTTTTTTTCAACAATAAAGATTTTAAAAAATAGAGCGTGTTTCCGTTTTTTCACCACAGCGTGAAAATTATTGTGGGAAATGTAATACGTTGTACAGACGATTTGTAGAAAATTAAAAAATCTTAAAAATTAGCGTTTCTAAGAGGTGATCAGAGCATTTTTCACCGAGAAAACTTGGAAAAACCGTTAAAATGGACCCTTCAAAAATTCATAGCTTTGCTCAGTTTAAAGCTGGAGCGCTAATTTTGCGTTTAACGTTAGGTTGTTATGTCTACTTTAAGCATGAAAAAGTTGGATGCTGTCAAATGAACAGTCTTTGCACAATTACGTTAACAATAAACACCGAAATTTTGCAAAATGCGCCGCATTAAGTGTGATGGGCCGATTTCAATTTTTCAAACGGTTTTTTAAAGAAGATATCAATACCTACAACTTGGCTATCTTAGATTTTCATATACTTCGAAGAAAAGTGCGAAAAATGGGCTCGAACATTGCGCGAAAGTATACCGTTTTATGCTGCTGTATTCATAATTGTTGCATATTTACGAATGTACTTACCCATTATAATATTTACTTAATTGAAGTAGAAAGTGCTGTTTTTGGTGCATGCGCAAGTACACATCAAAACTTTCTTAAAAACTTTCAGTATAGTCCTTGTGAAATGAATTTAAGAGGTTTAAATTTAATACAATTTGTTTACTGTTGCAACATGTCATAACGTTTAAGAAATGATTGTGTAGAAACATCCATTGTAACCTTTGCTAAAAAAATTTAAAAGGTTTTAATAAGATCCACTTTTCATACTCTCGCCACGTACCTCAAAAATATTTAAGAGATATTTCTAAAAAATATTTTTGAAATCTTTTTAGAAACGTTGATTTAAGTCGTTGTGAAATATTGTTCAAAGGTTTCAATGTTCTTCGTTTTTTCAAAATGCAAAATATTTAAAAAATTTCAGAGAAATGCTTCTCTGAAATTTTTTATGGTGACGTTCATTGAACTATTTCAGAAGGATTTCAAGGGACTCCAGTTTTCTTGGTTTTGCAACATGTCAAAATGTTTTTGTGTCGAAACCTTTTGAAAAACTTTCATTAGGGCCTTTGTGAAATGTTTATGATAGATTTGATATGACATGATTTTCATGTTTTGCAACCTGTCGTAAACATATAGAAAATAATTTTGTAGAAACGTCCTTGTAACCTTTGTAAAAGATTTCAATTTTGATACTGTTGCTAGATGTCAAAAATATTTAACAAATAGTACAAAGTAAATTTATTTTGTGACTTTCCTAGACAGCTACATAAAAATATTTCTGAAAGGTTTCAATGTACTCCAATAAATATGCTTTTGCATCGTGCCAAAAACATTTTCGAAATAACCCAAGAAAAACTTTCATGCCAAACATTCATAGAAAAGTTCGTTGAAGATTTTAAAGGCATTTAATGCTCTTTATTTTTCAAATACATTCAATAAATCCAAATCATTTAAAAAATGGTTCAATGGAATGGTTTTCTTAAATATTTTTGGGAACGCGCATTGAACCGTTTTTAGAAAAATTTGCAATATTCATAGAAGCAGTAAATGTAATCTTTGTGAAATAATCTTGTCCCGTTTTGAAGTCCCCTGGGTTTTCAAAGAAAATTATTGAATCTGAAACATTTATGAAATTCTTTTGTATTTGTTTAAAGCAAATAATTGTAAAAATTAATTGTTTCTGTAATTTTTGTTCAAAAATGTTCATTGAATCCTTTGCGAAACACTTTTGAAAGGTTTCAATGGATTCCGTTTTGTTTAGCTTTAAAACATCAAAAAAATTTGAAAAATAATTCAAAGTAAGATTTTTCTGCAAACATCTTTGAAATATTCTTTAAAACCTTTGTGAAATATTTATGAACAGTAAAAATTTTTTAAAAGTTGGGTAATAACATTGCAATATGTCACGTTTATTGAAATCTTGTGAAATGCTTTTAAACGCTATTATTACGCCACGGTTTTTGTAAAGTCAAATTTTAGTTACAATACATTTCGCCTTTGTATTCAAATAATGTATCAAAATCATTAATTCGTTAATAACGTTGTTTCTGCTTGACTGATTTCATTCAAATTTGGACAGCACTTATATAAAAATATCATCCATAGTTTTTGTAAAAATTAGCTTTCTAATTAAAGTACTTTGAGAGTTAACGATGTGTTCTTAAAGCGGTCAAAATTCGTTATCTTAATTGCCTACGAGGCGACGTCATGTCGCCAGCCCAATGAGGAATTACAATGGATATTTTTTTAATTTTGCGAACGGGTGGACTTAACTGCAGGTGGCTAAATATCATTTGATTCGTTTAACTCCGTTTGAGTAGGAAAAATAGGTGGGGCTTAGGTTGGGGGAAGAAAGAGAAGAGGATGATAGGAAGAGTATTCGGTCGTCTTCATTGATGTTGTGACTAAAAGGAAGAGACGTTTTGAACTTAAGCAAGAAAGTGTTAAAGTAAGTTAAATTTGAGATGAAAAGGTTTTGAAAACTTTTCATGCTTTCTAGGTGTGCAATTAATTTATCCTATCTCGATACTGGAACTACTTCATTCTACTTTCGAAGTCGTCGAGATGACCTCCCATTTTTCAATTTAGTTATTATCCAACGTACATTAAAGAATGATGGGTTCTCATGTCAATTGTTTATGTACATTTTATTTAAATTTTCATTGCAACACCGAGCAGAGTAATGAATTGCAACGTTACTTGCAATAAAAGTGTCAAGTCACGAACGTTATGTAAGCATACGTACTTATTCTCTTGAAGATTTTTTCAGGCTAACTACATGGAATGGTATTCGGGAACATTGTTTAAACAGACAAAGGAGAGAATTTCAGCGACACTACATTAATTAAAGAGATGTGCTGGGTGTAAACCGAGCATTTCAGCGACTTGGCAGTGGAAATCGATTGAAAGCATGGATTTCTGACATGTTTGTGATTTCTTGACTTCACTTCGTTCCTGGTGTCCTCGATGACAATAGCGCAAGCCTTAAAATTTACTTATAAATAGCAACTTACGACCGAGAAAATGTGTCAAACGGCCGTAAAGTTTTACGAGCGACTACGTTAAAAGAGTGGAATATAGAAAAAAAAAATCATCAACATCCAAGCACATCTCCTCCGATCGTTCCGTTTGAAATATTAATAATTTCAGGAGGGGCAATAAATAAACTTTTCGTGCGGCACTCAAATGCCCCGTGAATTACAAGTTTTGTAAACCGTACGCCACGAGATGAAATCTAACAGATTTTTTTGATCTAAAATTATCCGAAATGGTAACATGTGACGTAAACTATAAACTTGTAAAGTTTAAAACCGGCGCCGCGTTACTTCTTCGGCCTTTGAGGATCCCAGCGACGAGGGGAGAGGCGGGAGCGGCTTTCAAAATATTTGCGCGCCAGCGTTTAGCGTGAAAGCTTCGCGCGGGATTCGGGAAAAATTTAATGCGCCTCCATTACCGCCGCCGGGCGCAAACTGAACGGGGAAGGGGGGAGGGATGTATAAAATTTAATTACGACGTGAGCGCTTCAAACTCTGGCTGCCAAATGAAATTTCGCGTGGCTACTTTTGAAATGATTTAACTGGCACTTGTCTCAAGTGTCATAACATAATTTTTGTTGGCTTCAGTAAGAGAAGAATCCTACAAAAATTGATTAGGGTCGAAGTGGCGGTCGAAACGTCGAAATATACGTTGAAGAAGGGTTCTGAAAAAAAAAAAAACATTACATTATTTAAAGCCCATACTTACTCCCTTAAAACGAATTTAATGTTATCCACGTAAAAAGCGAAGAACGTAAAACCTGTGTACCGGCCTCTTTCACTCTGCTGGCGAATCAAAAATAACGGCAGCAAAGCGGAAAAAGACATGTCCACAAGTCAGTCTCCTCGCAAAAGATTTTCCTGAAACAATTCTTCCAGCTGTATTCCAGTAGTACAAACCTAAATAAACGAAGATTTAGGAGTCTACAGAAGAAAGCAAGAAATTAAAATTTGTAACAAAGGACAAGTGTTTAAAGGTGCCTTCGCCACCAGTTAAAATGGAAATTTTATCTTTGGTGATGACTGACTTTAAGTGATTTTCACTTGAATTTCGAATTTTACCCGATTCCTGCGACGATCACAACCTCATCTTACCTGAAACAAGAAGAAAAAGAACAATTACATATTCGCGCAGCGTTTACACATTTGTGTAGTATTTGGTGCAAAATAGTACAAGTACTAGTACAAGGAAAATAAACAAGAAGCATATATTTATAAGACCCCTTTTTCACAATTATAAAACCAATTAGAATGATCAGTATTTATTGGTAATTTAAGTAATAAAAAATATAATTTACATAAAACACTTTTACAAAAAAACACTGTACATATACAAACTGTACTAGAGATTTTTCTTCTTCCAGGTCGATATCAAAAATGGGAATTTTTTTAGTAAAATAGGACAAATTTAGGGCATAGGGCATAGTGCATTTAGGGCAAATAGGACAAAATAGGGCAAATTTTGTCAAATTTGCCGGTTTTCAACGTGAATTTTTTTAATGTCTTTATGTTATTCTCATGGGTTAAACAATAATAATAAAGTTTGATTATTCAACTTTACGCAGATGTTCAAATTTCGTGAAAAGAGTATGAAGAAACAAGTGAAAAAACGAATATAAACAGCGCGGTTTTCGCGCCTTCGCCATTTTGAAAATTTAAGTGGGGGTGTGCTTAGTGGAGATAAGGCAGTGGCTAAACGACCGTCGTCATTTATATCGTATGTTGTTTATGTCGAACTTTTTAACGTTTCTATAAAAAAAATTAAGCAGAACAAACCGCCTAACCTAACTCTGCCTTTGGACGAATTCTACACAGAAACTGGTACTTTACAATATTTCTAAAAGGAAAAACAAGCCGAATTTCAAATTAATACGGTTTCAGTGCGTTCTCCTCGGTCGATTAACCACTACCATTTAAGTGTCATCGTCGTGTGGCAACCCTGCGATTATTTTGACGTACCGTTTGAAATGAATGTTAAATCCGATGAAAATGGACATACTCATAAAAATTTGTTAATTTTTATGTGTTATTGTGAAATAAAAATTAGTGCGACACAAAGTGCGGCACAAATTTTCATGCAGTTATCCTCTTATGGAAAACTGCATTGCTAAAAGGCTATAACTTTTGGACGGATCATTTCTTAATATTACAATTGATATTTTAGAACTATTTATTTCATGTATTTTCTAGTCACACATAGCTTTTAGCACCCCTAAAGTGGCCCTTTGTAAAAATTTGTTATGGATTAAAATATTATTTCTCAAAGGAATTTTGGAAATTGTAGTGGCTTATATTATAAGATGAAAATTAAGAAGTGGAAATCTTCCTAGAATATACAGGGTGTCACAATATTTCATTATCAAGCAGGGGTTATGAATTGAATGATCATTATTTTCCATGGGAAGCTGGTCATTGCCCATTTCTTCAAAAATATTTATTGAAAAGCTCCCCTCAAATTCGCTAGAATCTAACTACGCGACCCCCAAATGGGTAACGCGAGCATTTTGCAAACTTGCAGTTTCACTTCAGGCCTAAACAGATATAATTCCTAAATAAAAGTCATAAATTGGTACTTATTTCCTGGAGGGGTGGATCATCTCTCTTGGTGAAAGAATTCCTTCCCCTGTTCAAAGGTTGTAATTGTTTTTAGTGCATTTGCAAAATTGGTGAAACGTCCTAATACCCACTATATATGTAAGCGGTTTGTATATATTCCATTACCAAGTTTTCAACTGGCAGGGCGAGTGTATGTCGCTGGCGGAACTCGATTAGTTTACACCTCTGTCAGAACTCGTTATCTTACCTACCCAAACCTCTCTACCTACTTGCGCCTAAATAAGGTATGGAGATGGTTGTTTATTTTGGCGTATACCGGAGATATACACTTGGCAGGTAATAACTGACGTTCCAAAATAGATTACTATAATTAAATTACCCTTTTGGCGCCATCGCTGAAAAATCCTATCACTTACTGACCCATTGAAATCAAGCGTCCCGAGGAAAATTCGAGCTTATGACTGTATAAAATGTACTGCTAAATGTTTCAAGTAAAAACTGTTGTAATTTCAGACCATCGTCGATAGTACTTTTACTAACAATGCACTAATTATCACTGTGCAACGAGGTGAGTCAGTTTCCTGGCTTATTCACCTTCAAACATTGAGTCATTGCATTAACTCTGTGCGATAGATAAGAAGCGGCGCGTCGTCACAAATTCGCCATGTTAAGTACGAAATTCGTGATGCCAGTCATGTATCGTGCGATAGATAGGCGTTTGAATCGTCCCGATTAGCCGGAAATAAATCGAAAAGGTGCCACGGCGAATTTCACTGGAACTGGATATTATCGGACGTCTTTAGACTCGCGCGAGGAAAAAATAATACTTCGCTAGCTTAAAAAGTAAAGAAAAAGTAAAGTAAAAAGAAAAGTTAAAGTAGTTACATGTCAGCTAAATATAGCGTAGGTTAACGACGGTTTCGTACTTTTCGCCTTTCGCGATTCGTCGGGCAGGTATTTTTCGTTAACGTTTTACTGGAGAAGTCCGGGGGTTTCGAAGCAGGAGAGTTAAGAAAGTGTAGCAGTAAAGATATGGTGTAAAACAAAAATCGAGAATTTATAGCAGCAATAGTCGATGATTGTTCAATTCATAGCATATTCCATGGGATAGATAGAAAAACACTACGTGAAAAATATGCAATATCTGTGATTTAAGCCCGCCGGACACGATGCAGTTTTTGGTGGGAAATTGCATGGAAAAAGGGATGGGGAGAGACGGTGGGGAAAATGACGTCACAATGGCGAAATTGCTGCACATTTCCGTGAATAGAGCGTGTGCTTATTTTGCTGCACTCGGGGAATTTTGTCGGCCTGTCAAAGTGGAAGAAAAGTTATGAGTACGATCAAATATAAACAAACCGTAGTTTTTATCTAAATGTTTTTAATGTTCTGTTACTATTTAAATTGGTAGCAGATGAAGTAAAGTTGGATTAAATCGAGCCAAGGTTAAAACTAATTATATTTGAATATAGTTTAAGTAATGTTATTTCAATTAAAGGATGAATGTATTTTAAACCATCCCCAGTAAATTAATTTTTAAATTATATAGTATTAACAACATTAAGTTTGAGATGAAGTAAAGGCTCCATCAAATTATTTTTAAACTAAACCACTTTATGGTAGGTCGAGCTAATTAGTAGTTGGTAAAGTTATGGTAACACCTAAATGAAACTGAGTCAGATTTAAAACTGTTTAAGTCTGAATTAAGTTTGAATTATACTAATTTAAAGTAAACATATAAATTAAGTGCATTTGGTTCAGAACCCTACAAATTTTATTTCCATGCAAAGCCAATAAATTGTCTTTTCATTGACGTAATTTAAGTTATTTAACCATTTTATGGTAGATTCATCCAGGTTAACAGTTGATAATATTCTCAGTAAAATCTTAATCAAACCTAATGAAAAGCCAAAATCGTTCAAATTTGAGCTGAAAAAGACAATTCGAGGTTAAAAGTTAAATGAGCTTGACTGAAAAACTAAAATCTGAATCAAACTGAGTCAAGGTTAGAGTGATTCAAATTTGAATTCAGTTTGAGATAAATTGATTAAAAATAGATATGTCATTGCTAAAATTTAAATCGACTTATCTCAAAATCCAAAGAAAAACTTATGTTCATTCATTACAAATTAATTTGACTTTTAAACAATTAGGGTTGAGTAATGTTTACCTTAAGCTGAATTAAATTTCTAACGATTTATTTTTAATTTATATCATTGTGTGTTAAATTAAGCCAAGTTTGTAGTAGATATTCGTTATTATTATTAAAAAATTATTAATAAAGTCTGGGTTAAATTGAGCCAATGTTAAAATTATTTAAATTTAATTTAAGTTTGTCTAAAAATAAACAAAATATAAAATTCGGTTGGACTTTCTCCACAAAATCCTGAATTAATAAATAATTTTCATTTTAATTATAGAAAAAAATTATTTTAATCCGCTGTCAATAAATTACTCTTAAAAGCTATAATTTATTTTTGAATTCAAACCAACGACTAGTAGAGAGCCAATTGATTGACCGATTGGTGAAGTTTAAGCAACATTTGATTCAATCTGAATTAAATTTAAAATTGTTTTACTTTGAATTAAGTTTGACTTTCAGTGCACTTGATTAAGAAAACTACTAATTTTAATTTAATTCAACGCCAATAGATAGCTTTTTCATTGACGTCAGTTAAGTTAATTAAATTTAAATTAATCTTAATTTGATTAAACTAAATTAAATTTAACTTAATTTAAGGTGTTCCAATAATTTCTTTTCAATTTAAATAATTTTAAGGCAGATTGAGCCAAGTTAATAGTTGATAGATTTCTCGGTAAAGTTTGAATTGAACTAATTTAAAATAGTTATAACTGCGCCTGACTCAACAACTATTCACTAATTCATCACCAATAAATTGCCTTTTAATTGGGGTTAAGCTAAGTTAGATACGTTGGATCGAATTTGACTTAAAGTCTTGAACAACTTATTTTAAATCTGAACCATTCTATGCCAGATTGAGTCAAGTTTACAATCGATAAAATTCTCAGTTAAATTGAATCAAAATGAGTTGAAGTTAAACCCGTTGGAACCTGAATTATGTTAGAAATAAACGATTAAAAGTCTTTAATTCGATATCGAAAATCTAAACCGAGTCAAAGGTAAAACGGCCTGAATGTGAATTGAGTTCGAATCGAACCAATCCAAAACATACACACCATAGTTCAATTTTGAATGGACTCGACTCAGTATCCAGAAATTCTATTTAAACCATCTAAGGTTTTTCAAAAATCCTAGAAATTCCCAGGCCGAGTTTTCGATATTAATTACCTGAATACTGCAGAGGACAAGAACATACAAGCCTAAGCTTTTAACGCGTACACACTTCGCACGCAGCAGGAACGAGGATCACATGTGGTATTACTTAGGTTAACAGCAGGAAACGGAGGGTATTGAGTAAAGTGTTTTCTTTCTCACGTCGGGTCACTATCGAAACGTCGAACGGACGATAATTGCGGTAACGCGAAAATCCTGTCCGGGAATTTTCCATTCGCAGGAAAATGCTGACGGGAAATAATATTTCTGCGTTGCGGGAACTGCTCATTCGTTCTTTGGCGTTACGAGATACGTTGATTCGCTTACGTGTTGTACGTTATTTACACTGCAAATGTATGATATCATCGCAATAACAATGATAAGTAATTTCAGCCAGTGACGGAGGTAAAAGTCATTCGTTTTTAGCTATTGTTGGAACATCCATACCGTTGATTTTGCTGCGAAGTTGGCAACATTTTTAAACCAACTAACACACAAGTCCGATTTCTCTGAGCGTGCGCCAGTGGGCAAATTTATTCCACAATGTGCTGTAATGGCGATAAGATTAAAAGTTTCTAGTCTTGTAAAATTTACATTACTGCATGTTTCAAACATGGTAATTCACTCAGTGGAAAACCAGAAGTACGAAGCAAAGACACTCCCAAAGGGGCTTGGAATTAAATGTAGCTTCCTGTATTCTTTGGGTTAGAAATGGTGTTTTTTTTCAATCTGGATCTCCGCCACTGAGCAATATTACTCATATTGTTATCGCCACATTATCACACACCTAGAACGTAAATAATGCTAAATGGCCGATTTTTCCAATAGGAAAAAATTCCCTCGTCCATGAAGCATTCCACAAGGACGAAAGGGAGAGAACCCCGCGGGACCTCCTGCGTCGATGACGCGAAACGCTCCTCGGGAATTATATATTTTTTAACAGGTAGGTTAAATTTATTCCCGTATAACTGGAACGAGTCCAGGACGTCGGTACGCGAGCCGGCCAATCGGGGACGGGTCTTCACCTACTCCGGGGGCGTGTTTCTGTGCAACCCGACTGTCCGCGAAATACAAAAGTCGGCGCTGAGGAAAAATTGTAAACAAATATTTTTCTCTCTCGAGGAGTATTTTTAGCGGAACATGTCGAGTAAACATGTGAATTTACGTTATTTTTTTGACATCAAAAATTCCCGAATCATTCAAGGTGTCAATACAGGAAAAGGGTAGTCACGCAAATTCTGGAAATCACTGGAGATTTTTTCTCTTAACAGTCAATCACAAGAATATTCGTACAACTAGACCTATAATTGTGTAGGTACGCCTAGTAGAGTACTATTGGTAGAAACTGGTGCTTTAGGAAAGGGGAATTAATACTTCACATCCCTCTCCTCTGGTCCAAAACACATCTGAGGCTTTTTGGCATCGAACACAGAATTTTACTTATGAAGTTAATATCTATTTTTTTCCATTCATCTTGTAATGCTTTTTTTAACTTTCTGTATTAAAAATAATTTTTTCCTATTCTCTCCTACTCCTACTCTCCTATGCTCCATTGGGTCAAGGTATGGTAATTCTGGAGCTTTAATAACCTTTAGACAATTACCTGGAATCGCTATCCTTAGTACGCCTATGTTTTTGGCACTTCCCTTTACTTTTATATATTTTGTATTAGAATAAAAATATTAAAATGAAATTAACCCATCACTATTTTTCTTGCATCTTATATATATTTCGAGAGTTTCCCTTCTTTTTCCTTATGCATTTCCACGTTTAAAAGGGAGAACTTTAAGTATGAATCACTCCGTATAATTCAATACCTTCAGTAGTACCAGCCATGGGAGCAGTTGTTTCGGGGTGATAAATATTTATAATTTCAATAAAGAAAATTGGATCTTTCCTTAATTTTCAAGCTTGTAGGATTATAGGTATTACAACGTATGATTTGATATTTTGTATTTTTGGTCACTCTGTGCATAGATCATCTAATGAAATAAATTAACCTTTAAAATTACGCCCCTTAGGTTAGTTCTTGATGCACCTTTGGTAATGTAAAATTCTGTATGAGAAGTGCATGTAATCGCTAATTAATATTGGTTTCACCGTTTCAAATTAAAAGGAAATTATTTGGAAGGTTTATAAACCTCTTGGATTTAAGATCTAGAGTAAATCATCTAGACTTCCTTTGACAACAATTTTGGACGTTTAAAGTCCCAGAAGAACCTCCGGGACCTTCCTTCTAGACTCTTTCAGTATCGTATTATTTCGTTCTAAGATTAGAAAATCCTCTTAGATTTTTTCTTCATCATGATTTAGACCGTCTATTGTTTGAAATTATAATTAGAACGCTTCTAAAACCTGTCCTGAGCTAGTAAGGAACATTTCATATTTTTGCCTATAGCCCTTGGAGAGTGACATGATTTGAAATTTGCATAACCCTCTTAGCTTCGATTTAATGTTCTAGAAAATGATCTAATTACGTCTCTTTAACGTTAAAAATGAAATCTTTTGAGTGTCTGTAAATCCCCTAGAATCAACTTAAAGCCATTGAATTCCTCTCGAATACTAAACGAACTTCTACCCTTTAAAGAGGTGATTCAGATTTTCTAGTGTGGTGGTTCCTGTGATCCTAGGGGAATGAAACAATTTGAACTTGATAAACCTTATAGATTCGATGTTAAGGCACTTCTGACAGTTTGACGTAGTAGAAAACCAGCAATTTCTAATATAGATTCTTTGAATCGTTCAAAATTAAAATGAAATTATTTAAAACGTTCAAAAACTTTTTTGATTCGATTTTCATGCATTTTTTGTGATATGAGGTTCCAAATGTTCTTAATTTTCTAAAAATTTAGATGAAAAAGTTGTTAAAGTCAAATTTCAATTACATTTCGCCTTTGTCAGTTCCGTAAAAGGAATAATATTAATATAATTTATCGAATTCATAAATTTGTTAATAATTTTTTTTCTGTTTGACCGATTCCATTGAAATTTGGACAGCACTTATATAAAAATAACATCCATCGTTCTGGTAAAAATTAACTTTCTAATTAAAGTACTTCGAGAGTTATCCTAGAGTGTGCCTAAAATGGTCAAAATTCGTTATCTTAATCGCCTAAGACGCAACGTCATGGCACCAGCCCATTAGGGAATTACAATGGGTATTTTTTGGGTATTGTTTTCATTTTCAATATTTTAAGGTTGCACCGTGCGGTTATTCTTTTATGAAAATGCTATAAAACTCGGTCTGAGTTTCAGGCAATTCTGACTCACTACTTCTGCCGACATTTAAATTCAAGAAAACCCAAAATTATTCGGGTGTATTCAAGAATTTGTTACTCAAATACTTGCCTAAAGTGTCCCACAAGTGTTTAATTGTTATTTATAGACAACAATCAGAACTGATGTTTTCACCAAATGTTCCTACTAGCGCATTTGTTAGCTAGAAATTCTGTGTTCAGTACTCAAAGTGTGTGTGACAGATTTCTAAACGGAAATAGGTTTATTGTACATTCATAAAATCTTAACTTCATGGCCCAGATAAAATATTGGCTACTTTAATACCGTGTATTATATTTAAAAGTAATTTCTTTAAGATCTAATAAATTTCGTAATGATTCCACCGACGATAATAAAGATTTCAACACAACTTCAAACAAACAGGAAAAGAAATAAATTATAATACTGATCTCGTTAAGTTTTGATATGACCGTTACACGCCTAGTAAATTTTGCCAATAGTCACATTATTATTTTATACCATTGTTGTTTTCAATGTGGCGTGTACAACTGAAAATATAATAAATAAATTACAAGAGTAATTTTCCACAAAGACTCGTAAACCGAAGAAGATATATCTAAGTGACATCTATAAATACATACCGATCCCTTCTCAGTCTCGATCTCGAATAATATTTCTGTTGGCAGAAGGAATAAAAAAGCGGGGTCGTAAATTCCACGATATATTAGCTCCTATTGTTTTTGTAACACTAAATCATCCGCTAATGATGGTTATTTAAAATTTGTCTAATTTATTAGCGTCTCGGTGCTAAGTCAACAGATTAATTTTTCCTATAAATCTAATAACTCCTATTTTTTACGCCTCTATTTGTTTCCCCGGACTTGACAAAGCGCTTTCAAACAACAACATTCCGAGCGTTAACCGACACGTCCCAACGGACATTTTTATTCTTCCATTCGTTGTGCGCTCCACAAAATCCACACGAATATTTCACAATTCATTGACGAGAGAGATAACACAAAAGTAACGTGAAACGGACCTACTGAAATCAAATTAGCCCAGAACGGAGTCTGGAAATTTTCACAAAGTGTTAAGGCATGTAAAAGAATTAAAAACGTGGGAAAAAGTGGATAGGATTTGATAATTGGGCATTTTGATTTGTTTTGTTGATATTTCGTGAAAACTCGTAATATAACTGTAGATATGTAAGGCCTGCGTAGTAACATGTGCGCAGGTATAAGATGCGCATATTCCAGCATATTACTATGGTGTCTCTCTGCATCTCCTGAACGCAACAAGATATCGATATGATTCCAAAAGCATATCGTCTCGATTACGAGATTTCCACAGCTCACAAACCAAACCAGAAACGAGATCACGGCCCAGGCCAAGGTGAAGTGTATAAAATTTCATAAATGTGTCGACTATCGAAATGTTTTGATAAATGACACGCCTTATATCAACAAACTCGGAAAACACAAAACAAAATACGAATATAAATAGAAAGAGGAAAGGCGAGAAGAGGATACAAGCAGCTTGGGATGGAAATGCAGGAATTATAAGTCAGTTACTGCAAAATACAGATGATACAGATGAACTTTCATAAATGCGCTGACTATATAGGTGTGAAATGTTTTGATAAACGACACGCCTTATATCAACAAACGCGGAAAACACAAAACAAAATACGAATATAAATAGAAAGAGGAAAGGTGAGAAGAGGACAGGGCTGTCCAGACGGTTGCCCTGACCATCGTTTACTACGATACAAGCAGGTTGGAATGGAAATGCAGGAATTATAACTCAGCTAGTGTCAAATACAGATGATACTTGCAGAAGAACAAAATATCATTCTCTCTCAAGAAACTATTGTACCAAAAATGGCTGGATGGATTCTAGCTCTACAAAAGCTTGAAGGTAAGCATAAAGCTGAAAATCAATTTCACCCTGTGGAGGCCCTAAGATTGTTGAAGAAGGGATCAAGCCTCGAAGCTATGTTCAAACACCATGATGCATGAGGAAGTCAAGTCTACCTTCAAACAAGTTATGGAAATAAATGGGGAAGTGGAAAATGGTAATCACAATATTGGTCATTTCGCTCTTTAGGCTAGTAAGAATGAAAGACAGATTTTGGTTTCCGAAGAGGTGTAGATTTTCATAAAAATTGCTTATACCACTGACAGACTGGTGGTAGGAAACCTGGATCCTAGCGTTCTATCATTAAACTTGCAATACCTCATCACACATTGCATATTGATCACCTTGGACTATTTATAGAGACTCCTGGCCATAATAGATGTAGAATTGTAACATTTATTTGCAAGAGTCAAGCCGTCAGGAACATTTTTCCAAAAATTCAATAAAAATCGCTAGAGCTTAAATTGCACAATAATTAGGTTTGAACAAGAAACGAAAAATTTGGGTCTTCTATTTCAGGAGTGTTAAATTATTCGTAATAGGTGCGGACGTTAAATTAGGATTTTTAAGTTGATCACACCTACGGATGAGCGTATGCGGATGCTGGAACTTCAAGAGTCGACTAATTATATTCTAAACGGTAAATATAGAAGGAAAGGGGGGACAGGTGGCGCGCTCCTCGGGACAGTCGCGGGGGAGGCGAGATCGTTCGTCCGGAAAGTCTATAATGGAAAACGCGAGGAAAATTTGGTTGGACAGATTCCTACTTGATAATCATGTGCTATCGGATTATCGCTAAATGACATTTACGTGGTAGGATCGGTGTAGATTTAGAAAATGTGCGCGAAGCACCGAGGCGAGGATTTATCGCTATCGAATCAATCAGCGCGATCCGGTCACGTTTAAAAATAATTTTATCATTAGGAATGAAGTGGGATTGTCGAATGAATCTCGCGGCTATTTTTAGACGGTTTAATGGTTTCGTTTTATACAGATTATTCGAAAATTACGACGAGTAACTATCGACCTGTCATTATTTCCGTCTGAATCGGTGAATTAAACCGAACCGAAGGTGCCGTCTCACAATTAAACTCAATTACCGACATTTTTTCATAAAATTCTTCCAACTTCAAGGGTAAAAGGCGGTTACGTCACCTATTCATAATCAACTGACAAAAGTGCTAGTACCTCCTCTTCATCGCCGCATTAATAGTGCTTGCTATTCTTATAATGTATTCTTCAGGTAGGTCCTTCAGCATCTTGTTCATTATCCTGTCGTGTTCTTGTGCCTTCCTGGGTCTTATCCTGATTAACTGCCTGAGTTATACGAGGGTATGGAAATAGGACAACAAGCCACTTTTTAGCCTCTCAAGTGGTCTTTGGAGCATCTTGTCATTTGAAGTATTAGCCCAGTTTATAGAGTTTCTTGTGGTAGATAAAATTTAACAGCAGCATTGTCATACAATATCAAAATTGCAGAAACTTTAACAGGTATACAGGAGTCAAAAAACCCAATTATACTAAAAATATTCACGACTAACACCGGACTTTAAACTGACGTAAAACAAAAATACACAATTTTCCTCAGATCAAGAGAAGATAAGTACAAATTGACTACGCAGAGCGGCATGAGGGTAACAACAGAAAACAAGCAACTTAAACTGAAACAAACACATGAAGGAGAGGATTAGTTTCACATACGTTTTCTGATGATTTAGGTACGATTAACTTTGCCTGTGATTCTTCGCGTATTTTGTAAAGGACAGTGTATTGATCTTGCCTGTGTTATTTTTTAGTGCAAGGAAAGTACTCGATGCTTTCGTAGTCAACTAAAAGTTTGTTGTGTTTGTTTTGCAAAATTAGATGAATGCGATCGTGATTCTAGTGATACCATTTGATTGTGCCGATATTCCCTTCGAGGTTTTAGTTCAAAACTTGCGAGATTACCCCCGTATATACTAGTAAAAGATATTTTTAATTTTCCAAATTTCCAAACATTCCAAGAAAACCTCGGATCGAATCCAATTTAGTGAATACTCTACGAACAAATACAATTCATCTCCACTTCGTAGACATTCGACTTCGTTAATTCAAGCGATAATCGCTCCAGACTCCTCCGTTAAATTCGCATGGGATAAATTTAACAGGAGAAATTCGTAATTATCGATCAGATTAAGTCCCCACAGGAGGCCGTAATCGAACAGCTCGTCGCGTAAATACATTAGAAAATGGGTTGATAGCGTCTATATTTATAGACGATGGTTCTACCATTTATAGTTCATGGGACGAATTTATATATAGATAGATGGTGTCTATATTTTAAATAATTTTTTACGTCCTCTTCTCCCATTCAACATCCGCATCGAGGCGATAAAAATGTTTGTGTGCATAGAAAACATTTTTCTTGTAGGAAAAAAGAAACCGTGTAATTCGGTTCTTAACGTCTCTCCATTGTTAACGCGGCGGTATTATTTCCATTTTCCGTTAATCTTCAAAAGAAAGAAACAATAAAACACTGTACCGTTAGATAAATAGCGCGAGGGCAACGCAAAATAAACATAATTTTGAAACGAGACACTATTTATGCTTTTAGCCAAAATTTATTTGGACGAGTTATCGCGTGTTTACATTTTTATTTATTGGTTAAGTCGGCCGGAACAATTTCTCATTCCGCTTTGAAATACGGATGTTTGATTTGTCGGGAGTGCGCAAGTAAAAAAAAAACAGAAAATCTGGAAAGGTAATTAAACACTCTGTTTGTGTGTCTGTGTATGGTGTCAGGAATGTTTCTTTTCTTGAAACTAGTTGGGATTTTATAAAATGGAACTGTGAGACTAAACATTGATTCACGCTAAAGGATGAATTCTTGTCCATTATCAGATTAAATATATCCGCGGGTCCTTCGAAATCGGTTCAATGTAGCCCCGGTAGGCCCAGTCCCAAATCGGAAATCGTTTGTAACATGGGTGGCTTCATCCATCTTAATGGCCATAGTGTTTCCATTGTAACACTCGATACATATATGGAATTCTTATTTCTTATGCTCCATCTGGCCGACTGGGATTAGTCATAGTTTTCCCTAACTTAACCTTGGCGTTTACCTTCGACCAGAATCTCATATCGCCAAATTATAGGCTGCAGTGCGCTACGCCACATGAAGTACATAGAGGGTATGGAAAACAGCCCAAAATGTCGTTTCGCTATAGCTATAGCTACAGCAGCATGCTAAGAGCTTGAGAGGGCTCAGTGAAGGTCTCTTCCTCCAAACAAACTCACCTCTCAACCTAATAATTGGCGATACGTCCATCGTATAGCCCAAGTAGCAAACTAACGTCTATATCTAGTCAGCCCCGGCACAAAATGCGTCATTGACGTCATTTTTTCATTAAATTTTGTCTATTTAGCGTCATAGGAGTGTCCTCTAAGCAAGTTTAGAAAAAAATATGTCAAGTAGAAATTAACACTCTCAAGAATAAGGTGCCTTTGGGTCCATATTTGAAAAACGTGTTTCACATAAAGATTACTGTGTTAGTACAGATGTGAAATGCAGTAGGAATTGGTGGAGATGTTTTCGAGAAATTTGTGAAAACTACAGAGATCCTCAAGAGAAAAGTGCCGTTTAGGGCCATGTTAGAAAGTTATGTTTCAAATAAATATTGTGGGCATTTAATCAGTTGTCCTAGTTGTCCCCCCTTTAGTAGGAAACGGTTTTGAAAATTTACAAGCGCAAAGGGCTCTTCAGGAAAAAGCGGAAATGGAAATTCAAAAACACCCAAAATGAGGACACCCTAACGTACATTGCGAATGCAAATAATGTACAAGGAAAGCGAAAACTATCTCTGATTCCTTGCAGGGCTCGTTAAGCGTCAGATAACCTAAACCTTGAACTTATTCAATACAATCATTGTTTGAAATTGCAGTTTTTTGTAAGGAAAATAAAACCAGAGAGTTGACCAATTGATATCTGATGCAAAAAGATGTATTAAACTGTCATTTGTTAATGTAACGAGAGTAAAGAGATGGTGTAAATGTGATCGATCAGAAGGGAAGCTAATGCAGCTAATTACAGTAGTAAAATTAAGAAATATTTAAAAAATTGTTATTACACGAGACACATGTGTCCACAAAGCATGGACGATGACGACTGCTTGGGAATTTTACGGAAAAGGTGGCAAAAATAGAAAGAGAAACGTGCATCAGCGAAGCGCGCCGTGTTCTAGGCCCGCGTGGTCTCACATATGAAAAATGGGAGTGAGAAAAGAGAGAGAGAGAGAACAGTTGTATTAAATTGAGTTTCGTCTCGTCTCGTGGCGTTTTTTATCAAACTACTCCTCAGCGTGTAACCACCCCATAAGAAGGCTAAGTTCCAAAAATGTTATATGAAGAAATCGCTTTGGAGATATTTTGGAGCAGTCTATCCTAAAGAATTTTTGTGTAATTCATATAGAAATAATAATAAGTGTGTTGATTTTAAAAAGAAATGTAAAATTGGTGAAAAATGTGTGAGTAAAGTGATTAAAAATGCTAAAGATACATGTGTAGTTAAAAATGCTAGAAATTCCTGTGAAGACGAGAAAAATATGTAGTCGTATATAAACACCAAGTTATCCCTATGAAACACAGAAGATATAAACTGCTGCCAAATAGTTAAATAAACCAAGTTTCCTAATCACTCTCATTTACAATTGACTTTTCACATAACAAAACCCTTGGTAATTTCTATCAATAATTGTATTGAAAATCAGGAAAAATATGCCTCGTTCGATTCCTTTATTACTCGAAATTACAGTAATCTCAATGACTGTTTGAAAAAGGAAACGCAAAAATAAAATGTAAATACGAATAGTAAACATATGAACCAAGAAATAATTTCATGTTTGTATCATACATTTGCCGAGTACAAATAAATGTCGACGCTGCGGAGATTTTCGTTGAAATATAAACTTCACTTATTTGCATCGTATAAATGTATACTTTGTGCCTTTCTATTCTTAGAGGCAATAAGTTTTCATCTTTCCACGTGTTATTATTTATTTCATTGTTGGTGTTTGGTGTTCGTGCTCTCCTTAATAGCACCGTTCTACTTTTGGGGTGTGGATTACGTAATCCGCGACCCGCTGATAGGTACCTAACGAGTCAACGAACCGCAGATTCGTCACTCAACGAGCCTCTAATGTTTTCGAAAATTTCCCGCTTTATGTACATTTATTTTTCTCTCTCGATCTCTCGTAACCGTTTACCTTCCCGCGCCATTATAAATAGATTTAGCCGGACAAACTTTCCGTAAATCAGGAGATAGTAAATCATACTCCTCTCACTGGCGCAACATGGTTCTATTTCGGGGTAATTCATACGAATGTCGCTCTGTCCTATGATGTATGTTCCGGAATGGCGTCGTGCCAGAACCGAATTCGACTTTTACGAGCCGACTGCCAGCTTTCCTATAAACTTGTGAAAATTCGTAACTCATTCGATTACCTGGCCTAAACTTGTCCCTCGAGTGCATGGATTACAACGATAAATACTGTAAAAGTATACAACTGCTGTGTTACACGTGCCAAGGACCGAGCGACCTAACCTAACTCGTTACCCTCATGGTCTTACTGCCTTCCATTATCGTCCAACGTATGGAACCCTTCGAGTCTTTAAATATGTTTACTGGACCTGTAAAATACAATCTTATAGAAACTTGAATAAGGGGCGTAACTATTTTTTTTATAGTAATAACTACAGCTTTCCTAGGATATGTTTTACCTTGAGGACAAATATCATTCTGGGGTGCTACTGTTATTACTAATCTAGTTTCTGCTATCCCCTATGCTGGAATAAATATTGAATATGGATATTAAATCTATATGGAATATGGATATTAAATATGGAATATTTAGCACATCACAAGAAACGTTAATAGCAAGGGGTACGTCTCTCCTGTTTGCAAATAGGGACGAAAATGCTTGTTGGAAAGAGAATGGATTAATTTTTTCTTCCTCTTGGGAGAATCTAACTAGTCGTTAACATGAAAAGACTCTTTCTGGCTCAAAATAGAGGAAAAAGTCAGGATATCTCGAAAACCACTAAGCCTAGCACGCTAAAATGTACGTCATAAGGTTAGCACCTTTCAAGAGACAAAGAGGGGGCGAAAATCCAAAGTTCACACTCAGGTTAATCCCTTGTCTCCCTTGACGATTTCGGGTTCTTAAAATTCCGATACCAAACGAAAAGACACATTTTCCAGACGACAGAGATGAAGTATTTCTCTCCTGCGACGTCAATTTTAGGTGATATAGGGGGAGAGTAGAACATCAATTTTCCACTTTTGAAAATATCTCGAAAACTGCTGGGCCTATTGGGCTTAACGCCTTAGGCCTTGATCTTTCTAAAGGATATACCCTGAGAAAGGGAGAGGTCTAGTTTTCGAGGCACAGGGTAGAGTAAGTTTTTTGGAAAATCGAAGTATCTTGTAAACCGCTTGGCCTTGTGAGCCGGTATTTACGCCATACACTTAGAGGCTTCTAAGGAACCTACCTAGCGAGTTCCATTGAGAAATTCCAAAGTTCATATGGTGGGACAAGAGAAAAGAAAGTACCTCACTTGCAGTTTTTACCAAAAATCTCATTGAGATTCTTTTCACTGTGGCCGATTAACCTGACGGTCGAATAAGAAAGCTAATGTACTTTTATTTCCATATTTTAATGAGTTTTTCACAATTCTTCACAGGTGAACTTTCTTCCTAATTAGCATCCACCTTTTAAAATAATTATTTCTGTAAATTACATGTTCAGTCCCTCCAATTAAGAGAATTATTTTAATGTTCCATTTACTATTTCGCCTAATTGCATCGTTTCTCTTAATCGTGTTTGCATACACTACGTTTATTAAATTTCAAATTGAGTCCCCAAACTGACAATTTTCCAAGGACGTTTATCAAAAAGCTAAAAATGTTTCCTCCCAATTAATCGATTGGTTCTCCTAATCCCCGACTGGCGGCGTCTCCCGGAAAAAGCACGATTTTGGATCGAGAATAATTATTGTTCGACATCAAAGTGTTTAATTAACGTTTCCGATTTGACGAACAGCGCGAGAAATTTTAATTAGAGCTTTTTTAATGGCATTAAAATCGATGTTATTGGAGAAATTTCCAACGTACTGGGTTATGGATGTAACTATCAAAAAATTCTCTTACTCTGTCATATCTTGAAAGCCTGACAAGGTTACGCTTTGTGCAACGGAACCGTTAAATTATTACGGTACGATTACGGACGTTAACCCGCGTCAAATGATAATGCCTTAAGATCCTTCAGACGTCAGCGTGTAGTAATGCTAAACAAGTCGATGAATCAATGGCCTTCTTTCGAAATTAAGTTGTCTCTAGCGCCATCGTACGTCCCATAAATGAAGCACCAAGGAACCTTTCTCGATGTAAATCGAAAGGAGTAGAACCTTCTATCCAGTTCGCGATATAGTGCCATTATTTTCTCGAGAGCAGCGACGTGGGGACAGTCAGTGATCGGCGGACAAGCGAACTAAGCGCGGTGGCAAAGCATCAGGTAAAGGTGAAACAAAATAAAATTATATTTTTGTCACCTAAAACGTGCAAACACGAAAAAAGGGTAAGGTCATTATAGAAAATCGTCATAACAATGGAAGGTTCGACTTTCGAAATGTGCCTAGTTTCAAAATCTGTCGACGTGTTGTTTAGAAGAGGAGTATTTGAGGGAAATGAAGAGAGGATTTCATTTATAAAGAGACGTTGCATTCTTTAGGAAACATTTTTGTATCTAACATTTGGTCAAATCAATATAATACGAGTATTACCTCTACAATTCGTAGTTCCTTTGCCTGGGGACTTGGGAAGACTCCGAAATCATTGTGGTGCTTGCACGATAAAGTTCTGCTGTCATTCCAACGCGAATTGACAGTATTTATTCAATTATTCGTAGTGGTAATGTTAGCATTACACGTTCAATCACTCATCAATCCGTATTACAGAATTCGTCTGAACCGATGCCAGACCGAACGCGTGTCCTCACGTTTCAATTACTCTTTCCTGTTAGGAAACGGACCGTAACGTTCATTTAATGTACGAATCACAATCTTTCTTCGAGTTGACTGGATTTCGTGTAGCGACATCCGAAAAACAGTCACATCTAATGTCCCGCTAATTGAGACGTCCCCCCATTACTCAAACTCACCTTTCCAAAACGCTACCTGCAACACTCGACGTCGACTAACAATGACACATAAACGTTAATAACTTTCGTGTATCCGCCGCACGACCGAAGTAATGAGCGATAATTGTCGACACAACGTTACGTGCCATATGATTCATTAAAAAATTCCCTTCTAATCAGTACTTTTCGATTGGCTATAATTAGTCGGTGTACGTTCGTTTAGGACAAGCTTTTTATCCGGAAGGAATTATGTCGTGCGCCCTCGCGAGCAGCGGTATCTAGAAAAAAATTACCTATCGTTCCTGTTATTTTTCCGAGGGACTAATTGGTTTTTTTGGTGTTTCGTGTACGAGCTTCAAAGTGTCACGGGTTTTGATTAGGCGAGCGAGAGCCGATAGGCAGAGCGTATTTCGAAAGTTTGGCTATTATCCAAAGTGACAAACCAGTAGATTCAAATGGGAAAGTTGAGTATCGACACCAAGAAATGAGATCATAAATTGGATTAAAAATTTTCAGTCAAAATTAATATCAAGAAATGTGTAGTGGTAGTGCAACTGTTAGTAACACTCGAAGAATTAGGCCTTTAGAATGAACTGTGTTTTTAATATTTAGAACACGGATTGTAGGCAAATTAGTCCTTTTGTCTGTGATTTGATAAAGTGTCTTGTTGCCAGTTGTCATGATGCGTTGGAACAGTGAATAACCTACGTTTGCCGTCGAGGCGTACTCTTCAAATGGACGTTCTGTGATCGCAACCCAGCGTGCCTTTCGATATCGGTTCAATGTAGCCCCGGTAGGCGCCGTCCTAGATCGGAAATCGATCGTTACACGGGTGGCTTCGTCCAGACAAACCGGGAGTGTGATAAGACGAAGAACTGGAGTCAGTCGACCCATTAGAACACCAGAGAACATTGAAGCTGTGACAGTCTCAGTATGGGGATCTCCACGGCGTTCTGCGCGCAAACATGGGTTTGTCCCTAGACTTTTCGATCGTTCGGTGAGGCGGATTCTTCACATTGATCTTCTTTACCATCCTTACAAGTTGGCGATTGTTCAAGAGTGATGAGGCCCATTTCCACTTGAGTGGACACGTCACTAAACAAAACATGAGTTACTGGGCTGACACCAACCCCCGTGAATGGCACCAAAGGCCTCTGCATTCAGCGAAAGTTGCAGTGTGATGTGCAGTCTCCTCAGCTGGGAACATTGGTCCTTGGCTCTTTAAAGAAAATGAAGTGACAATGACAGTGTATTCTGACCGGTATGTGAGCATGTTGGAAGAATTTTTTCCCTCGACTTGAAGAACTGGATTTAGGGGACGTTTGGTTTTAACAAGACGGTGCAACGACTCACCCTTCCAGGGCATGGATGGCTGTTTTGAGGGAAGATTTCCCGGGGCGCCTCATCTCAATAAGGGGCGAATTGGAGTGGCCAGCCTGCTTGCCCCTTGCGATACTTTTTGTGGGGTTATATGAAATCCCACGTTTATGTCAACTGTTCAAGGAAGCTAACAGATCTCCAGGCCTCAATATTCGGACAGAAATTGCCAATATGTCATACTGGAAAGGGTTATGAGAAACATCAGAAATCGGCTTATTCAGTGCATGGGCAATGGAGGGCTTCACCTACTTGATATGATTTTTAAAGCTGTGAAACAAAATTTTACATATATACCTGTATTAAAAAAAAAATCTAACTCACAAAATTTCATTGCGTGTTGAAAAAAGAAGTTATGAAGCCACACTCTGTATTTTGAAAACTCTAACTATATCTTTTAAGTAAAAAAAAAAAAATTTGTTCAGCAACGGTTAAGCAGAAAAGTTTTATCGAGCAATTCTCGCGAAAAATTTGCATTGAGTTGAAAATAATTTTTTATCACAGAAGTTTGATAACTACATCTGCATTTGTCAATGCAAGTATGACTCCAATATGAAGTTCGATGAAATCTTTGACATTACCTCCATGTTTTCTGCAAACTGTTAGATATTTTATCTTGAGGGACCGTTGACCGACACCTAGCTCATCGTAATTAAACTCACTATACCTTCTTAGAATTGTATTAATTCACAAAGGATAATTTTAAGGAAAACATTAACATTTTCTTATACCAATGAAGGCTAATATTGTAGAGAAATTTTCCTTACCCATAAACGTATAGGACGATTTAAAAATTTTCATGATTTTGTATGAACAGCATAGCCTGTTTGTGGGCTTTTTAGGCTATTTAGTGTATTAGTAGTTTCAACGTAGGAATTATTTTAGTAAGTAACTTACACCTTACACTTATTAACCACAAATAAACCTAAGAATTCATCCAGGATGTTGGTAATTATAAATAATTCTATTTTCATTCGTAATTACTTTTTACAGCGTTCAAATACACATTGAATAAATAAATATTCAGACTTAGCATGTTTACAATTTTTTCAATTTTTATATACGAACATTGAAAGCGGTACGATTGTTTAATGGCTTTTCAAGGATCGAACAGGTAGAGTTGTAAATTTATTGCTACCAGCTCCAAGCACATCGAATTTAATTAATAATGCTGGAGAGCACTAAAGTATGCCATTTATTTAGTATAAATTCACCAATAGAAAGACTCTGTGGTGTAAACCAGGGGCTTCTAGGATTTTCACAAAAAAATGTGTATATGCCAACTTATCAGTAGGAGCAGCTCCAAAATTGTCCCTAACTCGGTTAAATTTAAACTTTAAATATTGATTTGGAAAATTTCTCGAATGAAATACGAGTAAAACTAAAACATCGCCTCATTTGCTCGCCTCGCAATCAATAAAACATATTTTTTTTTATCTTTATTAGACGTCATAAAACCACTATTAAAGTATCGCGTTGCGATCGGCCTGTCAGAGATAACGACTTATTGAAAGGCGAAACGTACAAAGTGTAATAAAAATTTTTGTAATATTCAGAATACGTCGTTTCATATTTTATGGTGCGCGAGCGGGCGACGGTCCTTGAAAAAAATAATAGAAAATTTTAATGACGGTTGCGCAACTTCAATACTTAACATTTAGAAAGAATTACTGCGTTTTTCATTTTAGGCTCTTAACTGTCGACGAAGAGGTAGATATATTCCTACGGATCGCTATTATAACAAACAACTCGAATTCTTTCAACACTCGTATTTATCGTGACAAGGAAATCGTGTTCTCTTCCAATTAACAGGAGTGAAAACAATTCGATATATCAAAATTAACGTAGAAATTCAGAAAAATAAATATTATTTATATATATATCTTATACATCAAATAGGTTATGAAAACCTGCAGGTTTATTTTCGTATCAACGCTATCTGACGCTTTTATCGTCTCGATTATTTTTACGGAATTTATAACTTTAAACTCTCGATGTTTTTATAAAATAGCGAAAATAAATTCCGCCTTATGACAGGAAGGTTGTATTTAATTTTCCAGTCGATGCCTGATTTACGGCGCTGTTAACGATCCCAAAGGATATTATTATCTACGAAATTTCCCATTTTAATAACCAGATGTATTCTACGTTTATGAAAATTTCTAAACAAAGTTTATAGCAAGTAAAACTTTACCGATTCCATCTGAGAAAAACATTACATAGTTCCAGGGAAAATCGTTATTTTAATTTCTTTAATAATTTAAATGAATTACTTCATTTCTTCTTATATGCTTTAATGACTGCATGACGCTATGCTATACGCATAGCTTATATGCTATGACTGCTTTATATGCTTTAATGACTCTTATATGCTCATATGATTTTAATTTCTTCTTATATGCATCAGGTTCTTAGTTAAAAACCATATCTTGAATCGGCGTGATTAAATTTTGACTGAGCGTTAGATTTGAGAGAGAGAGAGATCACAAATTTCCACCGTGCCATGTACAAATACGAACCATGATAGAATTTTGGCGCTTTAAGCACGTTGGTAACACTTGCAAGACACAAAAATGTTTAATTTGGAAGAAGAAATGTTTGTAAAGTTGGCGAAAGAACCGCTGGTTTGGGACAAAAATACACTGGTGCAGTTCTTTATAACACATTATTAAAACAGCCAGTCAAAAGTAGTCAAAGTGCTTTAAACTTAAATTTCCGCAATAATAAGCTGCACGTACGCACGCATGCCACGTATGATGTTTAACAATTGTATAAACGACATTATCTTCTCGGATTCAGCATAGAGGACAGTTAAATACATAAATTTTCAAAAAAAAAAATCAATTTTACTTTTGCTTTTATGATGCGACCGTGAAAATATCCAGGATTTAAAACTAGATTTGCTGAAGATAACTGCATTTGAAAAACATTTTCATAAACGTGGCGACATAAAATATACGTCATATTTTTGAATCAATTTAAAAGGACAAAGAATCCCAAGAAAATACAAAAAGGAAAATTTCCCTGTCGAATTTACTCACCATTTTCTTCCCGTAACGGTCTTCTTCCTTTTTCTCTAGGGATAAACTCACACTTTCGCGAAAATCGTGTCCCTGCGCGTGCCCAGAATTTCCCCCGGACTCTTCCCCTCGGGACTCCGAACGAGCGGAAGCGAGAAAGCCGACTGAACGGCCCGAGGCTCGTCTGCACTTGCGTGCGTTTTTGCAACGGAACGTGCCGGTGTGGGAGGGGCCGAGGCGTCGCGACGGCCGCTGCGAGCGTCGCGTGCGCGCGACGACACGTTTTTCGCCCCCCACTGCTCCTCTCCCTTCCAAAAAACGGGAACCACGTGGTCACGGCCGCTTAGCAGCTTCTACCCTCCCAATAGGAGTGGTGCGATAGAGTGAAAGTGTCGATAGATCGAGATTATCGACGTTTATGGATTGTTCGCGACCACTTGGAGATCCGTTATATCAATGACACCCTGTCGAAAATAGTTCGAAAAACAATTTCTAGTTTAACTGCCACTAATCGACTTCCAAATGTCGTTTACAGATTTTAAACCAGTTTGTAAGGACAGCAATTCGAATTTTCAAGTGTCTTGCGTTTATGTATCGTGATGGTGTGGGCACTTTGGTATATCACTCGAATTCAAACGAAAATGTATTAAAATGCTGTCTGAACATTTATCTTCACGTGTCCTTAAAATTGTAAATAAATATACACGATATCAAGAAGTTACAGTTCAATAAACCAATTTCAACCATGTTTGGTGATATTCATTTGTAGAACTGAACCAGTCTCAAACGCTTATTCTTCTTCTTAGACGCATTCTCATGGCTAGGAAATCGTGATCATCCCCTTTTAATAAGGATACACTGGTGCTTTTCTCTATCTGTTTTTCTGGATCTCTGCAGCCTCTACACAGCTCCTCATGCGTGCCTCTATAGAAAACCTTCTGGGTTTCCCACAGCAGCGTTCCAGTTTCATCTTCTATGGCCATTGCTTTGGGTTAAAATGTGTGACATTTTTGGTTTCTCCTAGTTTGGCGTTCGATAGTATAGTGATTATTCTTTTTCCACGTCGACCTTTGTGGCATCTGCTTCATCATAGAATTTTTCAATAACTCCTCCTATTCCACTGATTCGTATGTTGGAGCGTATATCTGGTCTACATTAGGGTTTCAAGGTCTTGCCCATAGTTTTAAAGATATTATCCTATCGCTCACTGGGTTTCAACCTAGCACTGAGTTTTTCTGTGCCACCACTCCATTTCTCATTGCTATAGAATTCCTTGTTCTTGAAATGGAGTTTCCTGACCCCTTCCAATTCCTTCTCTGCCAATACCAGTAATTTTATGCTGGAACTTTGAGATGAATGGTTTCATGAGATTCTCTTGGGAAAGTGTGAAATGAAAGTAGGATCCCTTTACTTTCCTTTATAAGGCTTTGTAGTTCTAGAGGCTACTAGTAGTACTACTGTTTTTACTATTGATCTTATAATTGTTTCCATGGTTCTATCTCGAAGCTCTCTTCTGTATACTGTTGCCTTGACTGATCTCACAAGATGAAAGTTGGTTAAATCACAGTATTAAAAAGAAATCCTCGAATTCGCTTTGGAAAGTATACACTGAAATTAATTTTTTTACAGTATTTAGCAAACATTATATATTACCTACGCTGTCACAATCATAAAACGTAATCTATTGCTAACCGCACCTTTTCAGCTCTCACGATCCGTAGGGGCATAAAAATACCAATTAATGAATAACGTCGTATTTACAAAAATTACCAATTTTCTTCACACCCACGCGCATTTAAAATACATTGTTACATCAGTTCTAGCATTTAATTATTATCAACCCATAAATGAAATAAGCGGAACGTGCACAATTAACTGGTGAGTTTTTTTCAGGACAGGCATGAAGGACTCTCTTGTTAATGAATGCGACAAATCTTTTCTATTTTTGTATCAATTGATATATAACGAATGAGTTGAAGCTACTAACGCATCGCAGCATAGTCTCGTGCGATTTATATGCAACAGAAAAGTATTTTTGTAATAACGAATGATAAGCTGATTCAAAAATATTCTCAGGTTATTTATTTAGAAATGGCAACCTGGTGCTGGGAATGTCTGTGGACGTCTGAAGGCGTTTACTAGTAATATTTTGAAAAAGCAACATTTTTCCTAACATTTGTTGAGGGCGATAAATATTTCAGCAATTTTCAATAGGAAACATCGGAACTGATTCCTCATATTTATCAAATTTTGAGAATCTGCATTGCTCGCCTGCACCGCTCAATATTGAAACACCCATGTCTTTTCACATTTCGTATTCTTTCCACTAAATCCCCGACAACAGAAAATAATCGAACCGATAAATCCAGATTTCCCCTTTTCTCCCTGAATTTTAGATCATACACACATGCACACGTGATGTATGACTTCCGCATAATTCTGCACGTAGTCATTTGACGTTTATTATGGCAGATCGAAGAAATAAATTACCCCATGGTCGTAATAATAAATGTAAAAATATCATCGTCCCCGCGTACTTCACGTGCGTCGCTGCATTGTTCCAGTGCCTGGTACTCTCTGTGTCGAATAAATAGGTATATTACCGTCAGATAAACACGATAACACCGACGAGGTATCATTTTGATGCAGGTATTAGTTGATAATCGCGCAGCTGTCATGTTACCTGAAAATTATATTTTAGCCCAAGTATGTATACACACGATTTTTTCCTTGACACGTGCCGTCAACATGGGAAAGAAATTAGAGCTAGGAGAGGATTTATTTTAGGAGCAAAGTTTTAAATTTAACTCCCGTTGTTTTGAAATAAGGTACACAGAGATAATGGGAAATATGAAGGAAATGGAACTATTCCTTCTAGCACGAAGTACGTACAACGTCGAAGAGGAATAAGCGAGTGTCTAAGGTCCTTTTCTAAGGTCCACGAAACTTCTAGAAATATAAATCTTGACGCCCCAAAAATTTCCCATACAATAAACGCTTAGCCAATGAGAAGTCACCTTCCTTGCACTGATACTTTACATTTTAGGGGCATAACCTAGGTAACATTGTAAAGGGTATTAATGGTTGTCTACCCACATTGGTTCTTGTGATAAATTCATTAATTACGGCCGTTAGAAACATGATGGCTCTAAACCTACAGGAGTAATACATTGTTAATGAGCCGAACATTCTATTAGATTCCAAGTCCTACCGTCCATCTCCTTGTGAAATCTTTTAATCGAAAATTTACCATCATCGGCGCTTAAACAATTTAAAAGGGGATAAAGTGGGGTCGAAGGATGTCGCTCCACCTGATACATTAACGTAATGGGTGCTGGGATGTAATTAATTGCCCCTTTTCGGTGGGTATTGAATATGGAGATCAATATGACTTAAACCAAGTTCATGGTACTTAGCAAGGAGGCAGTAGAGAACATTACGTTTCACCTACTTAGAAAGCAGGATCAATGAGGATTAGGGACGTTCACAGGAGATAAGGTGCTAAAAGCTTAAAAACCACAACCTCAAAGCAGATATTAAGATAAGGGTTCTACGATGCCACATTTTCTCGATGTCCCTCTATGGAGTGGAATCATGGACACTAATTGAAGTAGTACAAAGAGACACCTACAACATGATAAGGATCGATAAGGAAAATGTTGAGGATCTCATGGATAGATAGAATGATGGACTTGGCAAAAAAGAAACTTGAATAACTCATATTATATGAAATGGAAGAAAATACCATTTTGTTTTTCACGGTAATTTCCAACCCCCATGGGAAATTCACGTATTTCGAGGTAGCACGCATTTATGCAAATTCTCATGAGGAAAAACCTGTGATAAAACTTTTTGGTTTGACACTTAGTTTCCCAGTTATTTCTTTTTTATTAAAATAACTCTTTTTACACAAATTGTTTGATAAAAAGGTTATTTCGTGTCAGGCCAAAAGGGCACACATATTCCTATGCTGCAAGATATTTGAGATCTATTAAAAAACTGCTTTCTACACGAATCGTCATGAAAAATATTACTACCTCCTGGAGTATATCCAAATACTGTAATGTCCTATAATTTCACCGATTAAAATGCAACGCTTTTTACTTCATTAAATGATGCATTCGACTGCCATAATAATAAAATATTGCATTGAGGCACTAATTAAGATTTAATGATTTCAAATTTATTTTAAATCATCAGTTGCCGCGCCACTGTTCGCCTTGATTAATACCTGATGTTATTATTTATAATGTAGAAGTCCAATAAGGTGAGTTAGCATGGACTTTGGCCGCAGTGTGGCCATATTGCGAGAAAGAGATGAAGTTGTTAACGATATTAATAGAAAGACGTAAAGTGTAATTATAGATTTATAACAAACAATATGCACATCTAAAATTGCAATAGACACACAAATGCCGATTTAATTTCAGGACAGGGTAATAAACCGTCACGTTAAAATAATCACAATGAAATAAGTAAAGAGAAAGGAGCGCGACTGTCGAAAAGCAAACAATTATCGGTCATGAGATGTAAATCTTTCACGACGCTTGAAAATTGGCACCGGATTGAAAAAAACCGATGTTTTCTTTTTCTTCTGCTGATTACATACCTACTGACATTTTAATTACCTTCCGTAATATTATTAATAGGTTAGTAAGGCGGGATTTCTATTTAAAACGACGTAATCGGCACGGATCTGCCCCGAAAATAAAAAATACAACACGTATTACTCAAAGTGTGTGTAGTGCGGGAAGTAATTTTTTACCGGCTCTGAAAAATTGTCTAATTCGGGTGAATGATTGTCCCGTTATTAGACGGGAATTAAATATAGAAAATTTTAAATAAGTCGCTGTGGCGTAAAATAGGAACTTATTTAATTTCAAAGCTCATCTTAAGTGTTCTTTAAAGAGGTTTCTGCTCGGATGAATGTCGATGGCGAATAAAAGTTAATGTGTTAGCGTGATAGTAATGTAGGGTAAAATACCCATTATGGGGTACATACATTTTTTAAAAAATTGGAAAACTGGGGTGCCATCTAGGTAATATGTTTGTCCTTCCATTTTCCCTTAACGATATTCTTCTTTCTTCCTTCGCCCCATTATACATAATTTTGGCATAATATTAACACAGAAACTATTGTTTAAAATTTATATAAGATTCGAATAAATAATAAATTAATTCGTAAGTACATTTGGTCACTATGTACACCTCGACAACAGACTGCTTCCTTTTCTTTTTACACATATTACTTATTGCTAATGATGAGCTTAAATTGCTTAAGACATGTCCAATTTTTATCGTTTTTTGAACAAATATTTGGTGGTGTGACTTTGAGCCCTTTCTTCAAGGCTTGAAAAAATAATTGATTTGCCCCTTTGCCTAGTGGCGTGTCGACAGGTGAGCCCAGCAAACTTTGGACTGCAGTCTAGTTGGTGCATTGTTACGCCACTGATAGAAACTTTTAAACTCCTTTTTCAACATACTTCAGATATTCTACCCTTCTCGCTTCCCATCAGCCTGTCTGCAATTACTCATGGGTACAGGTTCCCCTTGAATTTTTCATTTCCTTCAATATTGGGCTAATTGGTGCCATTGTCCCGCCATCCCCTTAATATCATCATCCACCATTTTGGTTCTCTTGCAATATTTCGTTTGTTACGATCTCCATAGCATGTCCCATTCAGCTTCATTACATTTTTGCTATTTTACTTATTATATCTTCTGCTTTTGTTCCCTTTCTAATATCTTCATTTCACATATGGTCTCTTAGGAACACTCCCAACATGACGCTTTCTATTGATTGGCTGAGTGAATCGTGAATGTCATTATTTTAATGCCAGAGTGGATTGGCACTAGCACTATACAGTTGTTAATTGTCTTTCTTATTAAATTTATTGAAGCCTCGAAGATGCTCTCTAACCCGCCACGCACTGTGAAAATCCGAAGGTCCGAACAACAGCCCTCTATTAAATAAGTCGCCACCCTCGCCCATCACACCCTTACTCCTAGGATTCGCTGTGCCAGAATCTCTTGTTTATCTCTCTTTTTTTAAGGATCTTTTTTAGTGCCCAAACTTATTGGCTCTCCGCCCCTAGGCGACAATACATCCTCTTCTTCTTATGTTTTTCGATAATTTGTTTTATTCACAGCAAGCTCTTCCCTTGTGACAATATAATAATAAATATTATAATAAAATAATAAATAATATAAAAAAAAGCGCTGGAAAATGGCGTTTAAATCGCACGAGTGCAAGCGATGATGTCGTTGACGTGACGTCACTCGTTAGTAAACATACGTAACACGTACATACATACATACACGTACACATGCATATACATGACGTATGTGCCATTAGAGCTGGTAGTTCGTATTGTAAATATTTGTGAATTAGTGCCTCGAAACACATTTCCAACCGAAATTATAAGTTTCTCCTTATGCCATTAATTCCTACTGTGTCAGTGCAAAAATCAATGGGAACAAAACATTAAGGCGTGTAATATGTCTGTTGTAGTATCAGAAAATCATCATTTTCATCATTTTCTTTATCATTTCTCATCATTTCTTTATCATTTTCTCAAAAGCTAAAGCAACAAAGAGCAAAATACGCAGCGAAAATAGCGTCAAATATAGGCATTTCTCGCAGTTCAGATATAAAATTATTTCCTTCGACCACGTTAAAAAGGAAAACAATATGTAGGGTGCACTGAGAAGCCCAATTGGTCATGACCCTATTAATCTGCGTTGAAAAACACATCAGTGGATATTTTTTACTCTAGGAATAGTGGAAATCCCTAAAACGCATTAAAACGATATTATATTTGTAACCATAAAATCCTTTGCAAACTTCATTTGGCAACATCACAAGAAAATTCATTTATCAGGTAAAGGTATCAGGTAAAGGTATCAGGCAGGTGTTTACGACTGCGACCAGGATTCGCAACCAGGACTCTCGAAAGGTATATAAGATGTAAAAAATAAGAACGGTTTAATACCTAAAATAAATCATGTCAGAGCCGTCCGAACTGATAGAAACGGTAACCACCGAGACGAGTTTCTGCTTATTAGCTTCGTCAGCGTGGTGTAACCAATGTTGAGGAAGCGATGGTGGTCAAAAGGGACAGCAGGCAACAAGCACATTTGTGCACGACAATTTCCTATAATTTTCGTGCCTATCCTTAGTTAATATTAGATGCTAAACGTAGCTTAATCGAAATTACTATTAGGATGAAGGTTTTAAGAAAAATTCAAGATTACATCGGCGTTCGTCCCAGAAAAACCACTGAACAAGTCCGATTCCAACTTTAGGGCGACATCGAACAGTACTTTTGAGGAGTTTAGAAGAAAATGGTGGCACTTCAGTATTCGTCCTTTATCCAGTAGTACTTTTACACTTAGCAGTTCATTTCGACTTTATTTTGTTTACTGAGTAATATTCCAATCAGGAATTGTGAGTTATGAGAAATTATCAAACGGCTTACCCGACTTATCCACGTAACACTCATACAAAAAATTATAAGTACACACAATAGACGTACCTAACCTTGTACCGACCTTGAGGATCCGCGTAGTATCTGTGCATTTTATTTGTTCAATGTCGCCGGTACATCCAGCTTCTGTTTACGTATCGGATTACGACACTGCAATTATTACTCGCATTTCTACATTTTTCTTTACTATTCCGGCTTTACGACTCTCATATTGACATCGCGTATGCGCGACTAACCGTACTTAACATACGAAGAATGTCACCGCACGTTTATGCACAATGAGGATAATTTCATCGTCATTGTTAGATGACAAAGCACCTTTCCATTATGTGCGGGGCTTAAAGAAGAGCGAAGGCCGTCACGGACTGAATTTAAAGGGAAAATCGAAATACGCAACGTGTGTACTTTCAGTTAGTTTTTCTAATTTCGTTGGGATTAATTCCGGGTGGTGATTTATTTTTACGCGATCCAGCCTCGTAATCCGTGCTTCCTCGAAAATTCCCATAAATAACGATCTTACACGTGTCCAATTAAACATACCATCATCAGACATTTAGACACTAAATTACGTCGATATTAAAGGTACTTGATAAACTCGCGTTTATTTTGGTAGCCATTATAAAATTAGAACTCTCCTCCGAAGCGAGCGGGAACCGGAACCCCTGGAAAGAGTGAAAATCGCTTAATTGGAATAGTTTTAGTTAGCGGTAAAATATTTACTCCCGTTGTTTGCTGATTAAACCTCGAGTGCCCGTCTAAATAATTGTAATTAGTAAGTCAACAAATTTAAATTATGCATTATAACACGTGTAATGAATATATGTACGTTACTTTGTTAAGTAAGGTATTACCATGGAATAACGAACTTCCACTAATTAAATCGTCACTTATTATGAGACTGAAGTCATAATATATTAATATTTATATATTTAGTCATCTATGACCAATTCTCCGATGAAAAGGCTAAGAAAACTTATTTTAATCCACCAAATACAATACTTAGCTATGCAAGTTCCACTCTTTGTACTTTCTTCCACCAAGAAATTAAATGGTGGAAGTACACAAAAGTGGAATATTATTGATACATTCGGAATTTATAGATTGGAACTTATATTTGGAAAATAGGAAGACTTCTTAATTAACTTAAAAGTAATTAATTAATTTATTGCAGGGCTCACAAGCAATGCCACACAGATAATGAATTCTAAGATATCTAAGTTCGACCCAGAAAATTAAATTAATTAATTTGGAGCTGCAGTCGTTAAATGACAAAACTTTATTACATCTTAAAATTTCTAATAAGAAATGTCATATGTCACTTGTTTACTTGAAACTGTACTACTATTCACGGATCTATGGAGTATAAAATGGCGTGCCGCTGTTGCATAAAGGCGCCGCCACCAAATCTTTAGGATATGTATCTATTTTATTGATCCAGCGGCCCCCCTATTAATTTATATTTCAAGATTGAGATTTTTGTCTCAGTTGGTTAGTTAATACAGTAGTTTTTGAAAATTAACTGGAATATTAGTTTTTTGGAGTAAACCAGGGCGATTTTTTCTGGAAAACTGAATTCATTTAATTGGGACTTGATTAAGTTCCAATTAATCCTTGATGGAATCCCTTAATTCCCTAAATTAATTTCTTCATTAAGGAAAATAGGAAAATTAGTTCCAACTCCATATTGAAGAATCAGGTGTATAGTTAAAAGTTCATTTTCTGGAAAATTCATTGAAGAGATACTTACTTTAACAAAACTTGTATATTTCTGAAATAGTGAGTAGAATTCACAATTGTTTTCTGCAAGCTAAAGAATTATATGGTTGGAATATTTATATTCCTACCATATATTTTTGGTTGGAAATTTGAAGTAAAAATTTTTTCGCATAGTCGTACCTCATTATATTTTTGGAAATATCTGGATTATAACTTCGTTCCGATGTCTCTATCAGAAACATCAGAGTAAAAAAGGGATTAATGCCATCAGTATGCGCCTTCGCCATTTCTTATAAACCGTTGATAGAAATGATAAATTCTAATCTCTAGCTGGTAAACGCAATTAGAGGCTAAACTGAGGTAATTTTGTGAAATCATAGGCATGAAACGTACAAAGTACGCTGGAAAGGCGGCAAGAAATGGTATTGTCTTGGTCTAGTCATCTATTAATTTTGAAAGGTTGTATTAATGGAACACCTCAGAAAAATATCTTAAATACATCATACGATTGCTATGAATCCATGAACATATCAACTACAACAATGAAATACAAGAAATATGATGGGTTTCTACGTTTGACGTAGATACATTAATCTTTTACAACAGTATTCTTGGTAGCACTTCTATAGCGAAAAATGAAATCACTTCTCAGGTCATAAAGGATTAGTGATCATTGTCACCGTATGAGGTAACCTGTAACAGGGTTCTCAGTTACCCAAACATTCTCGAGAATATTTATGTAAGTCACTTTCTGTATCTCTACGTTACAAATACGTGGCAATTAGTAGTTCTTTGTCCATAGGCAAAATGTTAATTCGGTTCTTGTACAATGTCCTTCAGGGCGTGTCCCCTTGCTGTGAATTCTCATGTAGCAATGAAAATAGTAATTTTACAACAAATGAATAAGCAAAATATAAGGTGTATTGACACTTTGATCGCAGGCAAAAGCTTTAATCCATATCCTCTGCAGCACACACATTCTACGTTTACTCATGAAAGCATGATCAAACCAGCTGCAACAGAGAACCAGGTGGAGGCTTAGGAAAAAGGCAACTCCAAGGAAAAAGATAAAACAAATATTGTGACCTGAATTAACACAATTCCATTATTACAGAAGTTACATGAGATTGACGTGAGATGACTAGCCTTCAATCAAACCATAAGGCATTTCTAATTATTTCAAAAATGTATCATCAAAAAGCAATTCTAGATAAATAATTGCTTCAAAAAATTTAGCATGGTAGTCACTAAATCAGGCTCTAAATAAAATGAAATTATCTTGTTTAAATGCATTATTAGTGCAATAAAGGAATGAAATTGTGATACTCTCGAATCATGATTACTGACAATTAGAAAATAAATTTATTTGTGCTTTTACAGTAGCTGTACAGCTTTCTTCACAGGAGCACCATCCTGGTCCATGTCAGAGTTTATTAATTAATAAGTTAATTAATTAAAAATCGTTTTAAACACCTCCCACATTATTGTGTAGTAATAATTTCTAGATTTTTTTTATGGAGTTTAAGAATAAATTTTTTTAGTACAATTGCTCCAATAGCCTTAATATTATTTTATGCTTTTATACTCTATCTTTGTGAAATGCATACCTACACTTTTAAAGCAAAGAAAAACCGACTTTAACACGCTTGCCCCTGGGCCCCATAAGTTTTATTTACAACAACACCCAACCGAGCCTAAATCGATGTAATCACTTTAAGTTAAGGGAACTGCCTTTTTGGAATTTCTGTTGTCCTAAGGGTATTACTAATGCCATTACTTTTACCGAACGCGCGGTGTTTAATCGCACGCCATATTAGAGATCGTCCGCCAAATTAAAGCCTAATGGTGTATTATGGCGAAGGCGCACTGGGTGTGCACCAAAATACCCTGGTAAATGAAAAGGTAAATATTTCATACTCATTAACGACCAGAGTGTATTGCTACGTTTATTTGTAATTATAAACTACAATAAAGAACAAATGGTAAATTTGGGCGGGCATTATTAAAACATAATTTCTTGATCACACTGTCAGTATTATACCTCAGGAATTTTATTATTAGTATGAGCTACGAATAATACACGAAATAAGTAAAAGTGATTTATTCTTTTATGTATGATTTTCACTTATAAGTAAATCACATTATTACATAATATGATGTCCCTTTATAAACAAAAGTACGTGAAACAGAAAGAAAAACAAAATTTACAATTTAAGTCGTTTTAATAATTCACTAATACAAAAAACATTTTCATTAATTTGTTATTTATTATAATAATAAAATTTAATTATAATCACAATTTTCTTGTTGTTATGAAGACTTTGATTGGCTTGGGGTTCATACATATATGCAAAAAACTAGCCAATTGATTTTAAATCCTATCTTGTTTCGAAGAGATTGTTCATAAAACAAATAACATTTTTACAGATCTACAAAAAATATACAATAAATTAGGAATAAAAGAATATAAATTAACAAATAATAGTCGATCTGTTCTATAAACAATCGGGAATAAAATGTATTGTAAAATGGAAAAATACAAAAAATATAGTTAAAATAAATAATACATCTGCTTTTTTTTATACACAGTAATAGATTAATTTTACGTGTAACTATAAAAATAATATTTTTAAATGAATAAATATGATACAGAGTGTTTGTGGCAAATGTGAAGATAAGTCAGGCTCACAAGTTGAGTATATCTGTGACAAGTATTATATTATTACTATTACTTTTAAAGAGCTGATTGTGATATTTGATGCGTGATACTTGTAAGTTCTCCCCTACGACTTTGGCATCAACTTTTCTCCCATTTAAAAAAACCGGCGACGTCCGACACGGAAGGCGTGCGCAATACTGTCTTTTCTCTCTGGATTCGACTTATCCTCCGGGTCGCACGTCGCTTAAATAACCTTTCATTGCACCTCAGACCACCGGACGGATCCCCGAATCGAGAAATTCGCTCCTCTCTTCCACACGTCAACTTTATTCGAGAATTCGAATCGAGGATCCGGCCAGTCGAATGATTCCTTTGTTGCATCCTTTAAACTAAAGTGGTCCTCGAAGTGGGCCATATCTCGACAAATAAATAATTATAATAAATATCAAAAAAATATATCTTTTCTTTTCTTTGCTGTACATTTGATTTTATCGTTTTGCTTTATTATTATTTAATTCATTTTTCTTTTAAGTTAGAGTTATATGCACATATCATGATCCCAAGCACCAGTATCATCACAATAATGCTTACTATAATATACGGTTTTTTGTCTACCATATAATATTTTTGTAATATAATTAATTATATATTTTTAACATTTTGCTAGATAGACTTCTGGGGGTGTGTGTAGAACAAAACTGAACGGCTCGCTATAAAAAAATTTGTTATCAAACGACGAACGTCGTGCTACCGCCTATTGGCCACCTCGGACCTGGGGTCATTTAAAAATAGTGATAACCTCGCCGATTCGAATAATTACAAAAAAATTACCAGACACCGAACGAAAACAACTTTTCTCTCTCTATCTTCCTCGCAGACGGACAGACTAAACAAAATAAAATTTATATATTTTACTTACTTGCACAACAATCGATCAGATCGAAAAAAATAATGCAATAAACTTAAAATAGAACTCGGCTGAGTGATACAGACAGAAAAGGCGTGTAAACGAGCAATCTTTTCATTTTAATAATACGGCGAGAAGGGAAAGTACATTTACGAAACGTGTCGTTCCCCAAAACGGCACGTTTTAGCTAATAGAAATGTGACACGGTGGCGAAAACCCCTTCTGTAACAAAAATTTTCTAATTCCGACGTTCAATAACGAAAATTTAACCGATTCGGTAATGCGTCAATTAACTTAGTGTGGATTTACAGGTGTGTTGAATGACTGTTGGTTAAATACCACTTATTTTGACTAGATTAGTACAAAACTCGTCTGATTTCGGTTTACACACAAGCCCATAGTGAGTGATGATTAGTTGGAGCTATTTGAGACGACGGTTTGACTAACAGATGAACACTTTTAGCATAGAAGGAAAAACGTCCTTAATTTGTTTTCTCTCAAGTCTTCCATCTTCCATTTTGCACTTAAATATCCCATTTTTCGTATTTCTTTAATCATCAATAAACAATATTTAAAAACAGAACAATGTTCTACTGTCAATAATTATTTTTCATTTATGGAATATCTTAGTGTTAGCCAGCGCGGTTCTTCGTGCCAAATCTATCTTTTGATTGATTTATAATATCATTCGTTTTACGACAAAAAGCGTGCATTGCAACGCAAAAATAAAAATAGAAATACTAAATCTGCACTGATAATACAAACAAAATGAAAAATACTGATAACATTACTGGCAAAAATGAAACGAAAGTATGACAACTGATCAACTTGCAATGCACTTCACAAATCAATGTACACAGTACACAAAATTATTTAAAAATTACATTTGGCCCCGCGCTATCGGATCTCGATATCCCACCATATTTTTTCCTAGATGTGAATGATTTTTAGTCTTTCCTCAATTTATATTACACATGTATACCACATTAAAAAAGTGTCCTTTCTCACTGCTAAATGTATCTTTTCATTTCTTTCATTTATATAAAATGCTAAACGTCCTTAGAGTCGTTGAAAAATTCACTGAGTCATACAAAAAAACGTTTTTTTAAAAAACGGTACTTTCTGTGATAGTCAGTACTAATAAAGCTACTTTTCGGAGATGCACTGTTTATACTATGTACACGTAGGAAGATTTGGAAATTCTCTTTTCTCTGAAATATCCCCACTAGTCTTAAAAAATTTCAAGAATCATCTGTATTATGTACAACACTGAATTTTATTTTAATAAAACTCTTGAAACCAACCAAAAAATTATTCTGGAAATTAATCGCCATCGTTAAAAATTAAAAAAACGATTCTGCATACGAAAATAAATGAGTTAAGGTATATTTCAGAAAAATCATGTAGTCAAGTAGAAGCCATGTTTAAATATAACCTGTTTTACATAATGGCATGAGAGGAAGAATGATAAGTCTCTGGGCATTTCTAAGACAGGTTTAAGAACGTATTGCGCAGTCTATCAAAACTTGCCCTAAATCCTTTAAATTGGACAGTTACACTGAGAACCTGGTAAAAGTGTGTGATTAATAATTCAAAGGATTTGAACCCGAAAGTGGTAATCATTAATGAAGGAGAAAAACAAAGGGGACGCTATAGTCTCGCCAACTATATTTAATAGTTGGCAAGACTATGGAGTTCCTTTTGTTTTTCTCCTTCATTAACATGGCAAACTTTAGGATTCTGGATAACCTTTTACATGAGCAATCATTAAATTTGTCGGTTGCTTATAAAGGGAATTTAAAAGACACGGTTGTAGCACATGCGTGGTCTCAGAAAGGCTAATAGGTTTGAAGTAAAATAAAACTGAATAAAATCTTATGGTAAATTCAAAGGACTTTTCGAAAATTTGATTTCTTAATGAAGGTTTTTGTTGTTTGTACTCGAAGATTTGTGAACATTATACAACAATCAGAAGCTGATGATTCATTTTAAAGATCAAATGACGCGTTATATAATTCGTCGCATTTTATTTGTGACTCGAATAGTGGTAAGCGTTACCCGGACCCTGACTGTAAAAGATTATAAACGAAGAAGATGAAGAGGCTTAAAATTTGTTATCCTCTCGTTATGGCAGGGCATTTACATACATTAAATGGACCGTACTTAGAGTACTTAGACAAGAGAGGTACTTAGAGAGGATTTAAATTTTTTTATGGCGTGGAAAAGATTTGTCTGTGATCATTTAAAAAGTCCGGTACGGTCCAAATATCCCAGACGCTATTTGAAACCATCTCCTAATCGGCAATAAAGCACTTCACCTTTCTCCATTCAACAGATAATTTATGGCCTTTTATTGGGGTGTCTCGTACCACATTTACTGTTACTTTGTCTCAGATAAAATGCGACGTACTATAGGTTTGTTCCAGCAAGACGTTTGAAATATGAAATAGTTGCTAGTCAGTCATGTATCTGCTGACAATAATGTGGCAACATGTTAGCAACAAGATATTAATAATTTTGAAATCGATAAGAAAGGGACTAGAATATTTAAATTACAGTGATGGCATGGAGAAGTTTGTGAAATGGAACTGACTAAATATTTTCGAATCAGTCAGTTGGAAAATGCTGGGTTTGTTCTAGTATGTTTTCGGAACGATATCAACGAAACATGAAACATTTGTCCTGAATAAATTTGCCTGTTACGTGTAACTAATGGGTTTGCAACGTCTTGCCCGAAGAAACCTACGGTATTTCATAATTTGGAAATGTGGTGTTCTGAAGGTTAGCGCAATACGTGCTTAGTTGAAATGCCTCGTAGGGGGACTCGTCACCCTCCCTCAGGCGGTGTCGCTCCGAGGCGAATTAGTAGTGCAAAGTGTGCGAACCTCCGAAAAGTAGCCGAACAATAATAATTAGAATGAGTTATATGGAATCATGCTATCAATTCACAAAAAAATTTAACGTCAGCTAAGCGGACACGTGTGGTCAGACGGCCGGCGGCTGTTTGGGGCGCGTCTGCTGCTGCTGCTGCTGCTGGTGGTGGTGCGCCGCCCTCGACGTGGGCACTACGACGACGGGCGTCGGGGATGAGGACGCGGGGAGCGTCGTCGCCGCCGCCGCCGGGGTCGCCGTCGCCGTGGCCGCCGCCGCCGCAGCCGTCGGAGTCTTCTTGCTTCCCGTGAATATTTTAACAGTCCTTTGTAAAAAATCAGTCTTTTGGCCGGCGGCCGCGGCGTGCTGGTGCTGGTGGTGGTGGTGGTGGTGGTGGTGGTGGCTCGAGGACGTCATCGACGACGGTTTCGACGTCGAGGACATCGAATGGCACCGGACGACGAGCGGTCCCGAGCCGGAAGACCAGTCGCTGCAGCCGCCGCCGCCGCACGAGGACGCCGAAGAGGACGACGACGACGAGGGGAGGACGCCCGCCGAGCTCGACCGGTACGGCGGCGGCGATTCGCTTTCCAATACTGTGCGATTCGGGGGTGGCCGGATGCATTTCTGGTAGATTTCGGACTCCTAAAAGAACGAAACGGTCATGTAATCGCAGAACACTTTAGCCTGTAGAACTGTGCGTCGCGGCGCCCTTGCAACCCCTCTACAGGGGCGCCACGAAATACTGTTAATTTAACAAAGGCATTTCCTCTAAATAAGGAAAAAAGAGAGAAGCTAAAATTATCTCAATTCTTCGTGTGATTTGTTTTTATTTGACCCCGTATGAACGCGTGCTGGCAACGTTAGATGGATAAGATTTTGCTTGCATAAGGATCTATAGCCTATTGGAATTAAAGTCCGTTCGTTTGAGGCTGACAACTCAAGAATCTCGCAGTCAGTGGTAAAAAATACAAAACTATGGTATTTACAGTAGTTTACATAGTGTTCATTAATATAATAAGCGAATACACACAATCATTACAGCAAATTTTTTAATGAGGGTACTTAAAAGGCAGCTAGGGGATGAAGGGGGTGGATTTGAGACCTTTCCCCTGTACAATTCCATAGCAATTAATTAGTAACAAAATACGCCTCCCGGATTATTAAGACACCTCTTGTGGTTCCACAGAAATGTGCTGTTCCCGTACTTTCTTTAGGGGTTGGGGTGGAGCAATAAATATAATTTCCCGATAATAAATTAGGTCCGGTTAAGGGTATGACACTGCTGGGCTAGCTTCACTGACAACATTCTAGCCAAATAATTGCTAATTATTTAGATCGATGTTTTAGAAACAAGTAATAGCGGCCTAATTAACCTCAATCGTTTAGTCCATTTAGTTTCAGTTATTTAATTGACACGGCTTTGATCCTAAGTGATAAATAATTCCATGATAAATAATTAAATCAGTGTCACAACTAAAATTTTGACACTAAATCAATATTAAAGAAATACAGGGTGTAAAGTAGAAAATCTCACTTGCATTGCCACGTAAGAAATCCTTATTTTCAAGGGATTTCGGAGATAGTTGTTGGGTGAAAAAATGGGACGCCCCTTATGTACTGTAACTAGTTTTACATTGCTTCTATAGTACGGAGACCTTATATCGATATAAAGGCATATAAATTGTTAGTTGCAGGGAGAAACAAATTCAACAGTTTTAAATGAAACATGACTTGTGCTTCAAAGAAACTTACACATTAAATTCGCTTTGAAACACACTTTGAAACAAGTTACATACTTAGTGAATGACATCACATCAGAGAGAAATGATCAGGAAATACCGAAGACATGGCCTTTTACAATTAAAAATGATACTGTTTAAAATTTTGAATGGATAAAAAGAGGCAACTAATCCACAAGTTTCCGCCGTAGTGTACGAAATGTCAGAATAGCGCATTGATGGAGATGCCAAAGTGATTTGCTCTTTTGAAAACGTCAAAATTTCCTCTTTCAAAAATCTTTCACACGCATACTGGTTTTTCCTAGTTGAATCATAATATTTGAATGTTTTCTAAATAGTCGAGGCCTCAAGAGAATTGTCACGTCTGGCCTGGCCGGTTCTCTCCAGAACGTCATTAAAGAAAACATTAAACGTCTATACTTGTGTAAAATAAGTGATTTACACGTTCGATGTGTTTAGTCTAATGAATTTTATGCTCTTCCAGCTCGTAGCTCGGCTTGAAGGAGGTTGGGTATATTTTTTAAAGGAACGACTGAAGTGGTATAAATAGCACACGACAATTCCTTCGAAGGCGTGCGGTACATTACGAAATCAAAAATCTATGACGGAAAGGATTCTGATTTGAAAGGAAATGGGATGACTTCACATAATGAGGATTCAAAGAGAGAAATGAAGACTCAGAACAAATTGTGAGTAGGTATACTAAGAGGCTGTAGGTATACTACATATATCATGAAATCGAAGTATTTTCGCACGAGGAACAGGCTAGTCAAATTATTTTTGATATCTCTTTTAGTTTTTGAAAAAAATCTCAAAAAACCAAAAAATTATCGTGGTTTTTTTTGCGAATTTCAACCCCTCGTTGAGGCTTGCGCCGATTGGACCCTAGAAATTGGAAATCCTGAGGGTCGAAAACATATTTGCGCCCAGCTTTGATGGATGGAGGAAAAAATCGAGGATCAAGCCTCCATTCAGAGGCCTATCTTAACGAAATTTTCATCACAATTCATTAATTTACCCATGCCTGCATTGGGAAACGGCAATCCCACAACACGAGCGTGGGATCGCGTCGCCTCTGCGGCCATTCTCGTGATCGTGAACATTTCTACGACCACCTAAATCGCGTTCGGTCGTTGAGCCTCACCTGTTCCGCGTCCCTGAAATGTAGCCTCGCCTGCGCGAAGGAGTGCTGCTGTTGCTGCTGCTGCTGCTGCAGCTGCTGCTGCTCCTCGCCGTCCGGCATGGCGATGCTGTGCGGCAGGTCGATCGCGATGTCCGCCCGGACGGCGCGCAGCCGCGCCTGGCGGTCGCGCGCGTGCGCGAGCTCCCGGGCGGCCGCCGCCGCCGCGGCCGCCCTCCCGCCGCCCGCGCCGCCACCGCCGCCCCCGCGCAGCCGCTCCATGCCGCCCATGCCCGCCGCCGCGGCGTTGCTGCTAGCGCTCACCACCGACAGCATCTGGACCGGCAACAAGCAGAAAGGGGAACGGTTAAAATCGGCAGTGATCGACGTTAAAAATGGTGATGCGTGTGGAGATCGGTCGTGAGTGTCAGTGGCGGAATTAATGATCGCTACAGAGATCGGTAAGCAAATCAGTAATCAGCCTAAGGGATGCCAGTATCGACGTTGGGTAAATTAGTCGAAAAGGGATACATCAACCTATCGTCGAAGTTCGTCCAAAATAGCCACTGATCGATCGATAATTAGTCGATAAATTTAGGATGGAAGTCGAATCAAACGCTATTGTTTTATATACCATTGAACAAAACCAAACATTCTAAGCTAAGTCCTAATCATCATAGGTAAATTTATGTGTCAACAGTCTAAAGGTGCAAAATTTACTTTCCACTAATTGTTATCGATAATTGATCAGATGCTATGGGAATCACTGATCAGTACCAATTATCATATGCAGAAATCAATGGACGTTTCATAATGAGTAATCAGCACACAAGTTTAATATGAAAATATGTGATGAGTAGGAAAGTCAGGTGTTAAAATGAAAATTATTTACAACATACAAATTAGTAATTGGTATAAAAATCGCTAGTCAATTAGTCAAATGTATAAAAATAAAAAGCAGTAATTAATATCAATAATTAGCCTAAATCACAGTCATCAGTATGGGAACTGACAATCCATTAAAAAATCGATAATCCTTGAGTAAAATGCAATTATCACATAATAACATATAAGTCAGTGAGCTTTAGCTTAAAGTTTAGCATTCAACATAAAAGGCAGTAATCAGTATAAAACATGGCGATCAGTAGAAAAATGAAAAAATAGCTTGAGCCACAGTGAGTCAGTCAAATACAATTCCATACAAATCAATGACTGGCATAAAGATTAGTGTTCAGTATAAGAGGCAGTAATCAGTATAACATGGTGCTCACTAGAAAAATTAGCCTTAACGGCAGTGGTCAGTACGGAAATTGATGATCAGTAGAAAAATCAGTAATCAGTCAGTCAAATACAATAACATACAAATCAGTGACTGGCATAAACATTAGTGTTTGGTATTAAAGGCAGTAATCAATATAACACGTGGCGCTCACTAGAAAAATTAGCCTTAACGGCAGTGGTCAGTATGGAAATCGATGATTAGTAGAAAAATCATTAATCAGTCAGTCAAATACAATAACATACAAAACAGTGACTGGTATAAACATTAGTGTTCACTGTAAAAGGCAGTAATCAGTATAACACATGGTGCTTAGTAGAAAAATTAGCGTAAACTGCAGTAATCAGTACAGAAACCGATGATAAGTAGCAAAATCGATAATCAGTCAGTTTAAATACAATAATCAAACAATAACACACAAAACGATGAATGGCATATAAGTCAGCATTCAGTACAGAAAGCAGTAATGCATATAAAACATGGCGTTCAGTAGAAAAGTCACTAACGATCAGCGTGAACCGCACCAAGCAGTATGGTAACCGATAATCAGTAGAAAAATCGATAATCAGTCAGTCAAATACGACACCATACAAATCATGACTGGCATAAAGATTAGCGTTCAGTATAAGAGGCAGTAATAAGTATAACACATGGTGCTCAGTAGAAAAATCTGTAATCAGTCAGTTAAGTACCATAATCAAACGTCAAATAAATGAGTAGATGGCATAAAGACTGACGTTCAGTATAAAAGCAGTAATCAATATGAAATACAGTAACATGTACAAAATGACATTTATAATCAGTATGACACTGACTGATCAATGTAAAAGTACACACGTAATAAAAATCCCTTTAGGAAGCATTAGGATCCTGAAATGTTTGCACTCGTTGCAAAATAAAATTGACAAAGGCAGAAAAGAGCATGTTTTCCAAAGGGAAAAAGGCAAAACCCACCAAAAATCCACCCCTTACCGGTAAATACACACATTACAGTTAAGTCAATACTAATATAACCAGTTCCTTCTTAAATCCCATTCCTCTCCCTACGTAGTCTGTCGTTTTAAACTTGTGATGAACCGACCAAACTTGATCACACAACCATTTTAATTGACTGCAGTAGTAATTTTATTTATGACAGCCAGACATAACTATTAGCCGAGCTTAGTGGTTAGTTGTCGCTTCGGAACTGGTTCGAGAGGCAGGAAAAGAGCAAAACAGAGAGACAGAGAGAGAAGGAGAGAGGATTTCGATTTATCGCCTCAAAAAAGAAAAATAGCCTCCACTCCGTCTCTTTTTATCTTTCCGTCTAGCCGTGCTACCGTAACGCTTGTAAACACGTTGGGCCGGAGTTATGACTATTTTTTTTTTATTATGTAACTGTTGAAATGTATAAATAAATACACGGGGGCAGTTAAAGTCGAAAATAAACGTAAGGTCGTGATTAACGAAGAGAACCGTGACATAAAGTCTGTTCTTACAAGGCTCGGGTTTCCATCGTCGTGGGACACCCGGTGGGGAAATAAACACGTTAGAGAGCGAAAAGAGGAACTACCTTGGAGCGTCGGAGATTTTCGCAAGAAATCGACAAGCTAACATTTAATTTCCGTCAGCTACGAAATTTATTACAAACATTCAAATTCATGCGAATTCCCTATTCAGATCCAATAACACGTGGTCGGGGCATATAAAACGTCGCAGGAAAAAAATGTTGCACCGATTAGACCTCGCATTAGAACCGAATCCCAAATTAACCGTCCATTAGATTTATTTAAATAAAAACGCCGTTCCTAAGCCTAAACGATACGCACATCTACGTGACTGCAAACTTAATTCGACGACGCCTATTAAACAATTACAGAAACACGAGTAGGACTTTGTAATGAAGATATGAAAAAAGCATTAATATTAATAATTGCAGGCGGGGTCCGTAAATTGCTTCCTGCATCATTAAATTTGCATTTAATGCGAGCTGATTGGAATCCTAGACGACCTCGTCGCATATCCACAGTATCCATCGATTTAGCGAATCGCATGCCAAAAGGGAATTTTCCCTTTAGTAAAGAGAGAGACTTGAGCAGTTTAGAAGCAATTAATTGAATGAATACACAAAGGGATATTAATAGAAAATTTATTTATAAGGAAAGATGTGTTTACGACTACGACCAGGATCCGAAAACAGTACTCTCTGAATATATACAGGATGTAAGAAAAATAATGACGGTTTAAATCGCGATACAGCCATCCAAACTGCAAGAAACGATAACCACCGACATGTGTCGCATTATCTACGTCAGAGGTGTCCACTACCCGTGTTTCCCGAGCTCCCGGGAAGAAATCATGACATACCCGTCCACATTTGGAATCTCATTAGAAGAGCGGTTCGTAACAAACCCAAAGTACATTAAAAATGGCAAGAAAAAAATGTGTACCAAGGGAATAAACCTGTACACGTTTCATTTTGTCTAAACTTAAATTTTGCAGTGATTAAACTGGATGTCAAAGTCAAATCCAGCTTGGATAGTAAAAGGATACCAAGTCGGTGTAAACAATCCGTTTTCCACGCTCGTTGTCACTCAGGTGAGCGATATCACAATCGTCCTTCTCCGGCAATTCCGCTTATTATTCTCTTCGAAAATACGCGAGAGATTACATCTCGCTACCGAAGCCCCCGCTGTTATTTGGCCCGTTTCCTTCAAAGTCAAAGAAAAGACAAATGAGACAAACAAGCTACACATGCACACGCCCGTCCGTCCACAAAAGGAAAAAAGTTTGATTGAAGATATAAAATCCGCCGGTGGGTTTTTTCCTCTGTCTCCCCTACGTTTTGTAATGATGTTGTGGTTGGATGAAAACGACCGAGAATCCTTGAAGAATTCATAATGGCGAGCCTCTCCCTTTTTCGACGCTGGGAAAAGTAAACGCCCCCGAGAGAGAGGGCTTATTTCGTTAAAACTGCCATCGGCGGGTGTTGATGGAGAATGTGGATGGATGGAAAATGTGGCTTTATTCCATTCGTGAAATGACAGTATAGACAATTTGTAGAGAATTAAAGGAGCTTCAAAATGAGGGTTTCTAAAATGTGATCGGAGCATTTTTCACCGAGAAAACTTGGAAAAACCGTTAAAATCGGCCTGTTTTCAAAAATTTACAGCTTTGCTCAGTTTAAAGCTAAAGCGCAAATTTTTCGTGAAATGTTAGGTTATTATGTCTACTATAAGTATGCAAAAGTTGTATGCTGTCGTATGAATAGTTTTTGCACAATTAAGTGATTAACAATATGCACCGAAATCTTGCAAAATTCGCCGTATTAACTGAGGTGAGCCGATTGTAATTTTTCAAACGGTTTTTGAAAGAAGATATCAGAACCTACAACTTGGTTATCTTGCATTTTCATATACGTTTGAAAAAAGTGCGAAAATGCTTGCTTAATGCTGCCTGAAGTCCCACACCACTCAGCTCGAAATGGGAAATCGCATGTTTCGCGCAATATTCGAGGCCATTTTTCGCACATTTTTCCAAAAGTATATGAAAATTCAAGATAGCCAAGTTGTAGGTTTTGATGACCTCTTTGAAAAAACACCTGAAAAATTAAAATCGGGCCATCTCAGTTAATACGCCGAATTTTCCAAGATTTCGGTGAATATTCTTAATAACATAATTGTGGAAAAACGATTCATCAGACAGCATCCAACTTTTGCACGCTTAAAGTAAACATAACAGCCTAAAACTTTTCCCAAAATTAGCCCTTCAGCTTTAAACTGGACAAAGCTTGGAATTTTTGAAAAAGGGTAGATTGTAACGAATTTTCCAAGTTTTCTCGGTGAAAACTACTCCGATCACCTTTTATGAACGCTCATTTTGAAGGTCTTTTAATTCTCTACAAATCGTCTGTACAACGTATTGCATTTTCGTCAAAAATTTTCTCGGTATGGTGAAAAAAACGGAAAAACGACTTATTTTTTTAAATTTTTGTCGTCCAAAGAAAACGCAAAAACTCAGATTTGTCTAGATTTTGGGGTTTTAACATCTTTAATCCATTTTAAACAAAAATTTTTGGCCCGCCTGATGTTAAATATTATTTTCCAAAAAACTCTATAAACTGGCCTAAAGAAAATCGTTTCGTCCTTTCTAAAGAGTATCCTGTAGATTTTTGTGCTACAGATCCTGTGAAAAATATACGATTTATGTTAAGTTCTGATGATTTTTTAGTGGCAAAAGTGACTTAATATAAAGCACAAGAAGCTGCAAGACTTAACTGAAAAACGTCTCATTAGCTTGTTTCAAGTAATTTTCGATGTGAACTTGGAATCTCCTTCCCTACATTTTTAACAGCCCAGCATCGTAACTTTCCGCAGTAGACAGCTGAAGCGTATTTGTTCACGTAGTGTCGAAATTCCAAAAATCCAATTATAACTTTACTAAACGGATCGAATCTAGTCTAGAAGCTAGCTTGAATCAATTTCCTCGACGACGCCACGACGTGTGTAAATGTAAGCAAAACGTAAACACATCCCGAAATTAACCGCTGTTTTCACAGTCTCGACCCGACGCCGCTTTTTTCTTCCGTATTTTTAGAAACTCAGGTGTATCCACCTTTCGACGTTACGTACTCAAAAAATAAATAAAGGCGTACTACACATACTTGTTTGTCTCTTCAAGTCTCGGAAATCGCGAATTTTTTACTGTGGCGACGTTATTTAAAACCTCAAAAACAGAAGAAACATTTTCCAACTGGAAAAAGTGAACCTGAGTATTATCGAAGGAAATTTGGTAATTTTTTGAAAATCTAAAAAAGGTTTAAATCCTCTAAAACAGAAAAGGAAGTCTGAAAAACTTGGAAATAATTCGAAACGTATTTAAATGTTCTTACGATCTTCAGAAATTGAACAGAAAATCTTGTGACTCGCAAAAGTAAAGCTGAGAGATTTCAAGGCGAATATTGGGAAATATTGATGATATTTCCAATTATCTTCCAATTATTATCGAACAGCTAAACCGAAAGTAAAATCACAGAAAAATTTGTGAGCCACAAAAGTAAACCAAAAAGGTTTCAAGAGGAAATTCGAACGTTTTAGTAAGTCGTAATGATTTTCACATTTTTAAAAACACGATAAAATCTGGTGGCTTCAAAGGAAAAATTTGAACAATTTTGGAAAGTTCCTTCAATTCCCAAAATCGAAAAAAGCAATTGTAAAACAATCTATCGACTAAAGAAACGGAATCTGAAACATTTAAAAAAAGGTAAAGATTGTAGTAAAAGGGGACAGTATTAGGGTGCCGGAAAAAATAATTTTAACTTTAGGAAACCAGCAGTTTTTGAGGAAAAAAAAATGTGAGAAGTTGTCAAATTTGCCAGTTTCCAAAGTGAAATTTTTAAAGGTTTTCGTATGTTATTCTCATGGGCTAAACAATAATAACAAAGTTTGATAAATCAACTTTACGCCGGTATTCAAATTTTGTGAAAATAGTATGGAGAAATAAGCGAAAAAATGATTATAAACGTCGCGGTTTTCGCGCCTTCGCCATCTTCAAATTGTAAGTTAACCTCTTATGGAAAATCGGGTTTTCAAAAGGCTAAAACTTCTGAATGGATCATTTCCTAAAATTATAACTAATGTTTTCGACCTAGTTATGCCATGTACTTTCTAGTCAAAAATAGCTTTAATCAAATTTCCATCTGGAAAAAGGTGAAGGTTTGCCTTTAAAAAAGTATTAGGATAAATCTTGCAAGTTTCAAAGAAATTCAAGCTCAAAAACCGAATAGAAAATTTTTTGACTAGTAAAAGTAAACCAGGGGGGAGGGAATTCAAGGGAGAAACTGGGAAGCGCCAATTATTTTCAAATCAACAAAATCTCTATAAATAAATATCTGAAAAATATCTCAATAAAATCTTGTGACTGGAATTAAGGTAATACATTTCAAAAGGAAAATTTGGTTTTGGGACAGTTTTAATGATCCTCAATCCTCTGAAAAAGAACAAAAATTGGTGACTCGCAGAAGCAAACTTCAGAAATTTCAAAAGGAAAAGTTGTGATAAGTCGCTTAAAACACAAAAAGAAAACCTCCTACAGACTAAATTGAATTTGAAATTTTCCAAAGGGAAAAAATACCCCTATTTTAAAGCCTCAATGAGCTTGGATTAGCTCCCTGAATTAGCTGAAACTCCCGAAATCCGAACAGAATTTTTTTTTATTAAGAATTATCAAGGGAGAAGTTGAACCTTTACAGCCACTCTCAATGGTCCTCAAATACTTAAGAAGCGAAAATAAAATCTGAGAAAAAATTAAAAAGAATTCTAAACAGTTCTCAACCACCAAAAACAGAATAGGAAATGTGAGACAAAAATTTGAAACACTGGTAAATCTCTTGGAGTCTTCAAAAGCAGGTAATAATCCCGTGACTGTGAAGACTAAATTTGAATTATTTCAAAGTGAAAATAAGCCTCTAAATGCGAGAATTACATCTTGCGACTGAGAAACCACACTCTGTAACATTTCAAAGGGAAAATTTTAATGGGCTTCAATCCTCGGGCAACTGCAGCTGAAAGCGTTCCAAAGGGAAAGTTGGAACGTTTTTGAACGCCTCAAAACCCGCCAAATCCTCGGGGCTGCAAAGTAAAGGTAAGTGAAATGCGTGGTAATGATAACATCAATTTGCCGCGATAACAGCGTTTTGCATTCAAAATGCACCGAGCGATACATCATAGCAGCCACAACATCCCATTAACATTACAGTAGCAACAAGCGACCACCTAACCGCAAGATCAGATAACGCCGTTTTACCATTCCGATTTCTCACGAAAGCTCGCCGTAGCTCTTCCACCGTCTTCCGCTTCTCCAACAGTCGTCCTCTCTTTCTTTACCTCTCACAAAGCGAAAAAAAGTACCTACTGCACATATCAAACGAAGAAAAAAAAGGAAAAGGAAAGGAACTTCCAATATAGGACGTTTGTGTTGTGTTGTGTTCGTGCGTGTGTGCGCGCCTCGTCCTTTATTCGGTCGAGGTAAACCACAGGAAGCGTAAACAGTTGGTCGTTTTAATCGTAACGAGCGATAACAATAAAACAATGCCGGGACCGTTATCGAAAATAAAACGAGGAGGATTTTACGTTTGATTTATGGTCGTAGTGTGAAGTGTTTACGTCGTGAAGGACGTGGCCGGTCGAAGTCTTCCGCATTGCTGCGAAAGGACGAATTCAAATTCGAGCTACAAAGTTCGCCTTGCGATTTTATAGAGAAAATATCGCTAGTCGCTTAAAGAAGCTCGGGAGAGATCGGCTGACAATCTTGGAAAATCAACTGTCTAGTATTGCGCCGGCGCATTCGCCAATTTTCGCGACAATTTGGCGCACGCTCGACCTCTTCAATGACCCTCTTTAAGCATTTCCCTAAAGCGTTTTAAGTAACGGTAAGGCGAATGGCAGAGATTCAATGAGCTTTGATGAAGGTAGTTAAAAATCGCACTGGAAAAGTAACCAAAGTTACCAGGAAATCAAGCCTTCCTTTAGAAATTTCCCATCGACGGTTTAGCTCATTTTATAGAGCAAAAAGGTTTTTTTGGTAGATAAAATTTAACAGCAGATGTACCAAAAATTTTTGTTGAAAATGGATCAAGGATGATAAAAACCAAAAACCTATACAAATCTGAGCTTATATATTATTATATAAAATAGGTCTTTTTTTGGTTTTTTTACCATAGCGTGAAAATTATTGATGGAAATGCACAATACGCTGTACAGACCATTTGTAGAGAATTAAAATACCTTGAAAATGCCTTCAGTTTTCACCAATAAAACTTGGAAATACCGTTAAAATGGATCTTTTTTCAAAAATTCACAGCTTTGCCCAGTTTAAAGCTGAAGCGTTAATTTTCCGTGAAATTTTAAGTCATTAAGTCTGCTTTAAGCGTGCAAAAATTGGATGGTGTTGAATGAACAGTTTTTCCCAATTACGCTATTAACAAGCGAACAAAACATACAGCGAAATTTTGCAAAATTCGGCGTATTAACTGAGATGGGCCGATTTTAATTTTTCAAACTGTTTTTGAAAGAGGACATCAAAACCTACAACTTAGCTTACTTGGATTTTCATATACGTTTAGGGAAAATTGCGAAAAATTGCCTCGAACATTGCGCTAAATGCGCGATTTCGCATATTGAGCTAAGTGATGGACGCAAGTACACTGTTTTATGCTGCTGTTCATAATTTATGAATTTTACATTTTTTGCACATTTTATGAATGTACTTGGGCATTATAATATTTACTTAATTAAAGTATAAAGTGCTACTTTTGGTACATGCGCAATTACACACTAAAACTTTCTTAAAACGTTCATTCTGGCCTTTGTAAAATATTTTAGGGTTTTAATGAAATACAACTTCTTTACTGTTGTAACGTGTCAAAAATTATTTAAGGAATAATTAGAGGAAAGCTTTATTGTAACTTTGTTAGAAAGGTTCTTTGAAACATTTGTGGGATATTTTTCAAAAATGAATTCTCTCAATTTTTTTTGAAATAAAATGAACAAATCTAAAACATTTACGTTTAATTAAATCATTTTTGGAAATGTTCAATGGGACCTCAGTGAAAAATTTTTGAAAGTGAAATGTGAAAATTCTGCATATTAAGCGAGATTCGAGACAATTTTTCGCACGTTTCTCCACACGTATATGAAAATCGAATACAGCCAAGTTGTAGGTTTTGATGTCCTCTTTCAAAAACCGCTAGGAAAATTAAAATCGGCCGATCTCAGTTAATACGCCAAATTTTGCAAGATTTCACTGTATATTGTTAACAAGGTAATTGCGCATAAACTATTCAACCAACAGCATCCAATTTTTGCGCTCTTAAAGTAGACATAATAACCTAACATTTTACCCAAAATTAGCGGTTCAGCTTTAAACCGGGCAAAGCTGTATATTTTTGAAAATGGGTCCATTTTGACGAGTTTTCCGAGTTTTCTCAGTGAAAAATGCCCCGATCACTTTTTAGAGATGCTCATTTTGAAGATCATTTAATTCTCTACAAATTGTTTGTACAATGTATTGTATTTCCTTCAATAATTTTCACGCTATTGTGAAAAAAACGGAGAACGACCTAATTTTTTCAAATTTTTATTGCTTAAAAAAACCACAAAAGCTCAAATTTGTCTATATTTTGAGTTTTCATCACCTTTTTTAACCAAAAATAACTAAAAATTGCGGTAGTTAACTGTATAGACAAGCCACCAAATTGCTCGCCACTACGTGTGTCACGTCGAACACATAATTACGCTTAGTAAACTTAATACCAATTACTTAACTCCGGTAAGTGGAAGTGTAAACAGACTCCGCGAAATAGAAGCTTTTATCATTAAAAACAAAATCTCGAGCCCAGACGCCGCGCGAAAATTAATTATTTATTAGCGCTGCCTAGACGGAAACACGTGACGTTTCACGAAAATGCGTTCATGTCTGAGCAAATGTAGACATAATATTCAGACGTTAATTCGGCTTGTATACATACACGAAAATGAAGGTCAAGGCGCACTTAACGCCGCTTATCAAGATCGGCGCTATGTTATGGAAAAGTCTGATAACGTGCGTTCAAATGATCCACTATATTTCGTCTTTTACACACGAGTAAATAAGTACTTGAAGGAAAATTTCATCACAACTTCGAGGGGGAAACAGAGTCGGCAAACAGACATTTTCACATGCTTTAATTTTTGCGTACAATATATGCAAAATTAATGGAAGTCATCCAGAAATAATCCTCGCCTCTATGAGCTAACGATCGAAACACCTGGGTACATTTCTACATTAAACGTATCACATCATCCATCATGTTCTACGAGCTGAGTTCCTGCATTAAAACCCATAAAAGTAAAGACCTTAGCACGTCCAGGATGTGAAAAGAGAAGAAACTCATCTGAACGATGATGATGATGATGATGATGATGATGACGAAATAACGTGAAATACGAGAGTGGAATGCTGTGGGCAGCAGCGGTGAAGTTATGTAATCGTAAAAGGAACTAAAAGTAAGTATAATTTTACGTACGAGAGGCAACCTTCACGGCTGCACCCACGAGACTTTATAAACGGTTGCATTGACAACCTTCGCTAGATCGGCTCCATTGCCACACAATCTAACAGCATCGAATTACAATGTCGCAAGGTGTAAGCGCGGAAAGGAAGATGGCCGAGCGTCTAGAAACCTTCGGGATAAATTGGGGCGAAGACGACGTTACCTTCGGTGCTTTTGTAACGCTTTCTAATGAGCGAAGTGAAGAAAAAAATAGATTGCTAATCAAGTTTAATAGCTCAATTTGTAAAGCAAAAATGGTGTTTGGGTAGATAAAAGTTAAGAGCAGGCGGACCAAAAAATTTTGTTAAAATGGAGCAAAGGGTATAAAAATCTAAAATCTAGACAAATTTTAGCTATTGCGGTATTTTTAAACAGTAAAAATTTTAAAAAATTGGCCGCTTTTCCGTGAAAATTATTGATGGAAATGTAATACGTTGTACAGACGATTTGCAGAGAATTGAAAGGCCTTCAAAATGAATGTTTCTAAAAAGTGATCGAAGCATTTTTCATCGAGAAAACTTGGAAAAATCGTTACAATGGACCCTTATACAAAAATTCACAGCTTTGTCCAGTTTAAAGCTGAAGCAAAAGTTGGCTGCTGTCAGATGAATAATTTTTGCATAATTACGTTATTATTAACAATATACAGCGAAATCTTGCAAAATTCAACGCATTAACTGGGCTGGGCCGATTTTAATTTTTCAAACGGTTTTTGAAAGAGGACATCAAAACATACAACTTGGCTATCTTGGATTTCCATATACGTTTGGAGAAAAGTGTGAAAAATGGCCTCGAACATTGCGCAAAACGCGCGATTTCATATTTCAAGTTACGTGATTGGCGCAAGTATACGGTTTTATGCTGCTTTTCTCCAAATGTATATGAAAATCGAAGATAGCCAAGTTATAGGTTTTGATGTCCTCTTTCAAAAACCGTTTGAAAAATTAAAATGGGACCTCAGTTAATACGCCGAATTTTTCAAAATTTCAATGTTTATTGCTAATAACGTAATTGTGCTAAAGCTATTCATGCGCCAGCATCCAACTTTCACACGCTTGAAGTAGACATAATAACCACACATTTCATACAAAATTAGCGCTTCAGCTTTAAACTGGGCAAAGCTGTGAAATTTTGAAAAAGGGTCCATTGTAACGATTTTTCCATGTTTTTTCGGTGAAAAATGCTCCGATCACCTTTTAGAAACGCTCATTTTGAAGGTCTTTTAAATCTCTCTAAATCGTCTATACGACGTACTGTATTTCTGTCAATAATTTTCACGCTCTGCTGGAAAAACCGAAAAACGACCGATTTTTTTAAATTCTTATTGTTTATAAGAACGCAAAAGCCCAGATTTTGAGTTTTTATCATAGTTGATCCATTTTAACAAAGTTTTTTGGTACGTCTGCTGTTTACTTTTATCTACCAAAAAATATATATATATATATATATATATATATATATATATATAAACTTTGTTATGAGAAGGTTTTAAGATGGCATAACATTAGATCTAATCGAAACGTTGGAGTACATTTTGCTTCAATGGTGCATGAATAGCTTCATAAAAGATATCGAGAATAAAAGTCAATTTCTGTGATACTTTTTTGGGTGCTAACATGTGCTCCCAGAGACTAGAGCTAGACTAGTAGAATTTGGTGATTTTCTTAGTGAAAATTTGTTTCGATTTATACAGACCTTCAGAAGGTATGGAACCTCGGTACCGCGTCAGCGACCTTCCCGTTAAGGTATGTGATACCTTGTAGAAGATACTAAAAGATTTTTCTCTAGCATGGAGTACAAGCGTACGACGCGATTAAACGCCACGATCGAAAAATTGGCGAAAATCAATCTTGCGTTACCCTCAGTAATCCCTAAATAAACATTAATTACGACCGAAGACCGCCCGACATTTGCATATTGTTTACCGTCTAACTTAACTCCTGCATCGTAACGGCGTTGTTAAATTTAACGCGGCAATTACGTAACCGCGAAAAAACCTCCGGGAAGTCGTCAGTTGCAAGTGTGCAATCGCGCGCACGTACGCTCCTTCCAGACGCGATGATATTCGGTGAATCACGAAAAAAGAGGTCGTTCTTACAATTGCGTATTTATCATATTTATAAATCCCGCAACCTTGTCCGACTGTCAAAAAAGGTGATGAATGATGCCCGATTGCGAACAGAAATATTTCGAATGTCTACGCTCACACAAATGTATGAAGGTTGATCGAAGCCAGACGTCTCGTTATTTGCATATTGCAGTTATAATCTTCACTTAATTAATACATATTTGGTATTAAAAAAAGCTACATTGAGTTCGCTTTAACCTTTGTCATAACCTATACGGGCCATGAATTATTCATGGCCTCCATCAACCGTCAGAAGGATTAGGCGATAGAATTATCAAGTGTGATACACCTCATCTAGAGAAAAATGGAATGACATGCAAATATCCTCAAGGATGTTTTGTAAGTAAGTACCATAAAAGAATTTACTTGACAGACACCACTGCCAGATGGTGCGGGGACTTGGTGCTATCTACGACCCCCATCCAGTCACAATAGCCTATGTCGAGGGTGTCCATTAACCGTGTTTCCCGAGCTCCCGGGAGCAAACGCTTTATCAGTGGTACCGGTAATTTATGGCACCCAAAAAAGCTATTACCGCCTGTCTTTTGGGCCATTTTTCTGATTTTTACGTCAGTAGATCCAGGTCTGATTTAATATGATTTTAGTTAGACGTGTTTGAGATTTTAGAATTTTATTATTTCATATATGAAACATATACGAGCATACCAAAAATGTTTTTACCTGTTTCTAAATATTTGGTACACAAAATCGTGTACAAGTAATTAAGTAATTGTTCCCAGTAATTAATAAGTGTAAGGATGATTGCGAATTAATGTATTATCCTTCATCCTTTCAAGAGAAATGTACCCGATGCGTCGTAATGATCAGGTAAAAATAGGGCAAGAAACTGAGTGATTACCACAAAATCTTGACGTCACTTTAGAAAAATCTATAAATTGCCACCTTATGATTAATAATATGTAGTCTGTGAGTGACTGTACTAATGTGCTTTGTATTGGTAAAAGATTTTACAGAGTATTGTTTTATTCCAGTTCTGTTTGTCAATTTTGACTTAAAACGATTTTCATTTTCTCATTTTTTTAATAACCTGTGCGTAATGGAATCAGAAGGAGGGCCAGATTACGATACTAAATGGGGGGATTTATTTGGGACTTTCAAAATCTATAACATCATTTTATGCGTCATATGTGGGCAAAGTTTTCTAATATTCAAAAAATATAACATTCAGCGGCATCATCAGAAACAGCATCAGGATTTTTATAGAGATTTTCCATTAGAAAGTGCGTCACAATCCAGAGAAGCCTGGATACCAGAAAGCCTGGAAAAGTGTGAAGGGAAAATGACATAAATGGACTCAACCCAGTGCTTTTTTTTAATTTAACGAAATAAATTTATTTTGAAACATAACGTCACGTCTAATTTTCATTAATCATTCATACATAAAAGACGTTAGAATTACTAGTCGATATAGTCATCATTTTAGTATTTACAAAATCTGTAAATTAGTACCTATTTACAATTATACAAGTATTAGGTAATTGCTTTTCATAGCTTCTCTTCGGCAATAGTTCAACTCGCTTTCTGAGTCCGACCCTTTGCGTGTTGTACGGAAACGGCATGCATATTAATATCCCGACTATCACCTCATTAGGGCCCGTTTATGATAGGTTGTACCTGTCACTTCTCTATCTCTCCTGATCCTAGTGGACACCTCTGGCCTATGAGACCTGAGAAGCCATTTCATTTTTTGCTAGAAAATGAATTACTTCAGTCCAAACAATGGAGAAGGAACATGGAGTATTCACCAAAACGTTCACTATGCCCAATCGTAAAATTAATCACCCTACGAATAAGCCCTATTAGAGTTTACCATCGACTAGACAGGGGGGAGCGGAGCATCGTATCCGTAGCCATTAGTTGAAAATCTCGGAAAAACGGACACCGCGAGCATTAATCAAAGAGTCGCTCAAACGATCATATTACCTTTCACGGCGAGAGAAAAACCGACGTAATTAGTACGTCTGCTCCTTTACTTCTATTGTCCGGTAATTTTTTAAGGCAAACCCATTATTTCGCGGCGATTTGTATCTGTCATCGGGGATATAACTTCCGCGTCTCGTCACACTTCCGATCCTAACGATCCGCCATCCGTAACGACTCGAAAAGGGGGGAATGCAAGAGAGGAAAAACGCGCGAATCCGGCTGTGCCACAAGTTTTACCATAGGTTAGTGGCAGGTTATGAAATGGAAGCGTAAAGCTTAGATGTGTTAGGGCATGGTAGGCTATTAGGGCCAAAATCTAAAAAACACATTTCTAGCCCTTGAATATGATTTCGTTAATGTTTCAGAGGCGATAATACATTTAGTGCAAACGTACCAGTGTTTTCAGAAATTTTTCCAAAAATATTTCAAAATTTGGACTGTCATCAATAGAGAAGGGTAAATATGGGCATAAAACTGCCAGAAATATGCACATAGGTATGCACTTTTTCCCTACATATATGCAAAGAGCTAACAAATACGCAAGGACTAAAATATGACGATTACATTGGAGTACATTGAAATAAGTACGTAAGTAGAAATTAAAGAAGAAAAGAAACCTTCCATCTGTACTTGTGTGTTTATAAACGAAAAATCTCCTTTCTACAACAACTGATACAATGGTTCTGATATAATGTTTTTACATAAAAGATACTTTCGCCAATACTAATCCTAATCACTCTAAGCCTCGTCATTACCAAGGACTTACTGGGCTATTTAAGACAAACCGAGGTATTTCACTAAATAAATTTTAATGTAAAAATAATAGTCATTTGTGATTTCAGGGCGATTTAGTTCAACTCAAATGTTATGCAGAGCTATAAAGAAATATGACAACAATTTTAAAACTACAAAAAATATGCCAAATATGCAAAATATGCACTTAGCATAATGTTTTCTCTGCTCATCATTTGTTCTATAGCCATTATACATGTAAGATATCCTCATACTCTATTATTCTTCTTAGTTTGAATACTAGAAATCACTTCGGCCTGGAATATGCTAGAATGGTATTTTGATACAACGGTGCTATATCCTGGAAAATGTATCAGATATGTGCTAGGTGTTTTGCTTATTCTAAAGTCAAAATCATGTTTTTCTATAGAATTCCAACACAAGCATCTAAACATTAAGATGATTAAAATATGCTAGAAGCTATAATTCATATATGGTATACAGTCTCTAGAAAGGAGCTAAGGGGTGCATTTCTCAATTCTGCGTCCTGGACGAATTAGGAAAGCGATAAATGGTACTTGAATTAATCACTTAGTGTTTACATGTGAATAAGTACGTATGTGGTCGAATTTTCCTTAGGAACTGTAAATAGTCAAAAACTGGAACTTTGCATTCAGGCTTGGTTTTCTGAAATTCCGAATACGTGCGATTTTGGTAAAATAAGTTAAGAGCAAAGGGCACTTTACTCTTGTCATTTCCGTGTTATTGCAACGTCTTCATTTATGCATTGAATATTTAATCTACTGAATAATCGAAGTTGAATCGTTACCTTGACTGGTCTTCTCTGAAGGACCATAGTGAATTTTTCTAATTTTTTTCAAAAATTGCTTCACATATTCGTACTAAGTTTTGGATTAAAATTAATACATTAAATGCCAATCATTTCTGTGTCAAACAAATTTTTGTAAACCCGCCCTAAAGGGTAGTTTACTCTTGAGAATTTTCAGATTATCGTAATTTTTTTAAAAACTGTTTTTGTAATTTATTGCAGACTTGGTAATTTGATTTACCTATTTAACTTCTATTTACCTATTTCTATCTATCTAATTAACATCTATAACTTTTATTTGAAATATTTTTCTTTAAACGCGCCCTAAAGGGCACTTTACTCTTGAGTACCATCAGTTTTTCCTGATTTTCTTGAAAACGGCCTTAGTGATTTATTTCAGATTTCGTAGTTTCACTTAGCTACGTAATACTTACGACTTTTGTCCGAAACCTTTCTTTGTAAAACCGCCGTAAAGGGCGCTTTGCTCTTGAGAATTTCCTAAGGGCTTGTGAATCTATGTAGAGCACGTGTCCCATACGAGAAATGTTTTTACACCATTTTGCACTTGAAGAGAGCAATCAGGATCCACAAGGTTAAGTCACCTTATTTCTAAAGCCTGTATGACATTTTCTGTATTATGAAAAAAATGACTACATTATAGTGATTGTTTAGACAAAAAACGTGTAAACTTTGGTTAGCATCATTACTTTCCGTTTGTAAAGTAACCCTAGGAAAATATCACAATGGAAACCTCTTGAGCCTCAAGGGACATTTCGCTTTCGCTGGTGGAATCCCTACAACACCCTCAAGCTTCTAAGCTTCGGTAACAAACTTCGAATATAAAATTATTCCAGGTTCATGAAAGTATCATTCGTGTCCTGAGGGACTCTTCCCTTCGAGCGGCGATATGTTAAAAACGAAATTTCTCCGTCCGCCCGTCGACAATTCCCGTCCTTCCGCCATGGGTCGCCCTCGAAAAGGTGGGTGGAGGACGACGAGGAGGAGGCGGTGGAGGAGGCGGAGGTCGACAACCTCACACCTGCTCCGAGGCGGCCGCAACCACCTGCATAAACACCTTTACTTATCATTCTACCGGCTACACGGGCGACATTATCGCGCCACGGCTCGAAAGAGAGGAAGAGAGCCAAAAAGCAACGGTACCTTCGGACGAAACGAGAGGACGTCTGGAAGCTACATCGAGAGAAGAGGTAAAAGATTCGAATTTACTAACGCGGAGCTGCGCAGGTTCGACTTTACCAGAGCATGTTCGAACATGGATTGAACATGCGAAAACCGAAGACGCCGCGTCAGCGACGATCGTCACGCAGAAGACCAAAGGAGAGGAATGCAGATTCGAGACGGTTCAAACGTTTTCGCCGTCAAATATTTACAGCACTCCTAAAAATAAACGCGGCACTTCCTGATTTATGGAACTTAAACTGAAAAATTACGTGAGACGACCTTGGCGCCGCCGCGACTCGAAAATTATGATGAACTTTGGTTTCGCAATGTACTGTTTATGATGGGGAAATTGCATGTGACGATCTTTTATTGCAACTAATTGCGGTTGTTATTCCGCACACCATCTCGGTGTGTGTGTATGATAACCTTGACATTAAGAGGCTTTATAAGTACGTGCAGCGCGGAGTCGATTTTTTCGGGCGATGACGGGAAAATCCTCAAAAACTCCAACTGCAAGCGTGACGTGGGGAATAACTGAGTGAATCATGAGGATCTGCATACGAAATTTTTATACAGACAGGTCGATGTGTGTAAAACAAGGCGTTTCTACACGAAATTCCAAAATTTGCCGGTGATATTTTCTCAACTTGCATGTTTAAATCTTTGGAATCTTGTCACTCTAAGTGCCTAATCCAAAAAGCATATATCACTTCAACTACCTTTGCACCTACGTGTGTTTTTATGAAACCCGATTCGCTTGTAGCCGGTAGCTACTTTACCTGTTCGACCCTTGGAATACATAACCGTACCGCAATCATTAGTAATATTCCATGTTCACAGGTCGCATTTAAAATTGGAAAACAAATCGATTTGGAGTACTTACTTAGTCGATATGTATTTGAAAGTTAAAAAATATAATCTATAATTAAGTATAATTAGGTATAATGCATATAATGGCTATGAGCTGGAGATAGGTCAACGGCTCCTCAAGATAAAATATCCAACATAGGCCAAAAGAGCACCTCTAAGCAAGTATTGTATTAGATTCTTTGTATTATAAGACTACATATCGTGTTAGAAACTGTTACAAGTGTCCAATGTCCAAGAAGAAGGCTACCAAGGAAGTTATAAGGCGTTTAAAAATTAAATTAAAATTATCGTTTTGTGTTTGTTGTACCGCATTAATATGTAATAAACTTTTAAGAAAGTATAATGAATACAATGGCTACGAGCTGGGTCTCAGCCAACGGCTCCTCAAGATAAAATATCCAACCTCACTCATAGGGGCACCTTTAAGTCACTTGCTATATTGTACTAGAAATTGTTATAAGGGAAATTAAAAAAAGTAGTTGCCCCTTGTTCCCTCTCTATGGCAAAGATGGAGGCTACCAAGGTGTTAAGAAGGTGCTTAAACACCTTACCTACTATTCGACTCATTAGATCCTTAACTACCTGGATAGTATGCAGATGCAGATAGGAGCATTAGTATTTTCAAATATGGCATCCACAAGTTCAGCACAGCGATTGGTAAGTGATGCTTCGTATACTGACAGGGGAATTCTATTATTTTTAATGTTTACGATGGCGATACGCGTGGTATTTTATGAATGACGTACAATTTGATAATATAACGATAGTTTAAAAGCAACTTTGCACTTTCACCCAACTCAACGCCGCTTCGCCACTTTTGTAGGCAGCAAACGCGCATAATGCACTCTTTTAGACAAGTACAATAGGGTCAGAGTGGTGACACTAAAGCTGTCTAAATAAATGCTTCTCTCTTGTGGAAAAACGTTGCAGTTGTTTAAAACTTTCTTGAACAACTCCATGTATAATTTGATCATTTTCAACCTCTGTTCAGCAATGTAAGTGAATCCATACAAAAAACGTGTGGATAATAAAAAATGAACGATTTAATAACATTTATATCAGATCTTCCTCTCTGGTTGGTTGTAACGATGTAATATTACTATATTGTAATTAGAGTACTTAAGTATGATGTTTCAAATTTACAATAATGTTGCGTTAAGATCGTGCATTTTTACTAAAGCAATCGACGATATAACGTGTAGTTAAACAGTTAGGAAATGCAGTTGACACTGGACACTTATTTAGTAGATAAGTAGAGAAAAGTAAAAGTGCCATAATTTCCCTTGCAAGTACAAGACAGGCCTCGAAGAATACAGTAAATACTGAAGGAAATTCTGAATAAGAAAGAGGTAGTCCTTGTACCAGACGAGTGAACAATTGCTTCAAGCTAATGTTCAGATAGTTCAATTCTTGGTGTAATTTAAATTAGTTAAAGTACGACCAACTTAAGGGATCCCCTGTAACAGGCAAAAGGCTGTGCGAAAAATTCGGTAACCCTCCCACCGCCGGTCTGTCGAATAAGCGAACGCCACACCTGACACGTAAGGTGACTTTTCGTCGGTTAATTGCAGGCGTGCATCCTTTTTATTTGCGTCTACCCCTTCTGGCCAGACGGACCGGTAGTTGTCTTTTTCTCTTCGTCTCTCGTTCTCCTTTCTCTCTCCCGTTCCTGCGGTCCGTCCATCATTTGGAAACGACCAGGGGCTTTTGGGAAAATTACAAAGCGCATAATGCTTCCGGTTTATGCAAAGTCACCGGCAACAACTGTCCGGGCGGCGGTCCAAAATGACCAAAACGGCATGTGCACGCAGGATATTTTTCTTGAGAGCTCGCAAGACATGCCCGACTGTTGTATAATCCCACTAGAATGAAGGGAAAGCCAACTTTTGGAAACGTGAGGTTGCGATGTCGTGTTTTCTATAGAATGGTCGCAAATGGGGAGGAGAGGCCTGAAAAGTTGTACAAAGTAGAATGTTGGTAACCAGGGTATAGTGACAGGGATATAGTAATAGGGTATAGTGATAGACCAGCTATGACATAATGTAGGTACAAATTTGTATTAGAGATCATATGAACTTCAGCGCAGTCGTACTTCTCCGAGGGAATATATTGTCAAAATAATTTGATGAGCAAAAAACTGGGGGAATTTACTGACTTTATCGCATGAAAATGCGACCATTTTGCAACGTGACAGGTTGAAATTGGTAAAATTTCATGGAAATAATTTTATATTTTTTTTTTGTTCCTGTTTATATCATGAAAATTACTGATTAAATCGCGTTGCTGTCCATAGGATATTTGGGACATAGAGTGAAAAAACCTTCATAATGATATTTTCTGGACCTCGATCAGACCATTTTTAACTGAAAAAAGACGAAAAAAACGTGAAAAGTACCTTTTTGAAAAAAAATCATTCCTTTGTTAATTTTCAATATTATAGAAAGCTATTTCAGAAAATGTTGGTTCATTATGTTACCTTTAAACAGAAGCAAAATATAATTTACCGCATTAACAGCTTTTGCGTAATTGCCAATTAAAAAAATTAGAAGAATTTCTTGAAAAATGCACCGTATTAGCTGTAATTAACCGATTTTAACCTACCAAACGAATTTTAAAAGTAGAAATGAAAAGCTACAATTCGTCTATCTTAGATTTTTAAAAAAAAAATATTTTAAACATGCTAAAAATGCTTTTGAACATTGCGCGAACCGCATGAATACGAGTGCGAAGCCAAACGGAGTAGGAAGAGTGGGGGAACCAAAACGGAAAGCATGATAACTCATGAGGCTTCTTTAATTAAACAATTTACAAATGTACGTTGTGGTAAATTTTAATAACCAATAATGAACGTACGTAGTATGTGTACGTTGTAAATAAATAATTGTAAATAGGTAATATTCGATTAAGATACGCTGGAAACGCATTAAGGACTTTATTTTTCAAATTACATTTTTTAATTTATTTTTGATTGTTTTTTCCATTCCTAAAGTTTTGATTACTATTTTTGCCACCAGAAAATCCGCTCTATAATCATTATGTACCATTTTGCCAGGGTTAATCGTTTTAGTGCAGATTTATATTTTACGTATTTCTTAAGGATAAATCTTTTTTTTTTGTTTTCAAACCCAAAATGTCGTCTAAAAAAGTATGTATTTTCAAGCAGTAGCCAAGGTGCACTTTGCAATAATTATTTTTATTACATTTGATGTGAAACCAGGAATATTCTCGTTAGTTATGGACAAAATTTGACCTTTGTTTCTTTATGTTGGGTACCTTGAAGAAACAAAAGGTATGGCAACATCAGTTTTATCATTTACATCTTTGAATTTGTTATAAACAATTGTTCTTGTAATTTTAATTTTATAAGCATATATACATGTTCCTTCATACTGAACAAATGTACTATCAGAGACCAAGAGGCACATGTTTCTTCATGTAGGTGAAAAACTTCTAAATGGTAAACCTGAAACATAGTTTTTACTCAGACCAGGTGTTTAAAAAGGCACATGCGCAGTGCCAACTACGAATGTCTCCTGCGCAGGTGCAAAATATAATTTAGCGCCCTTCCTCATGAGACCGTAAGAAAAGGTAAGGTTGATCATAAAGTTCAAATATAAATTTTGCGATAACTGTTAATTTGCTCCAAAAATTAAATTAAAATCATCAACATGAATAATTAAATTAATCATTAAGCAATACTTTATTATAATACTTGGTTATAACGAGCGACTGGATATATTTTTCTAAGAGACAAACGAGGGAAGGGGGAAAATCGTAAAGTGCTTTTTCCCAATTGGCTAAAAAGGGTCATTAATTGCAGAAACCTGAAAAGTTGCCACTATTAATTCAAAGCCATTCAAAATGGGGCCAATAAATTTCCAACAAGGATTTCAACGTTTGCCGAGTAACTCCAAAAAGGCTACACTTTTATCACCAGCCGACTTTCTAACAGATTGCCCAAAAAAAAATTGATTTCTCAGACTTCATGTGAAAACGTAAAGTTTAATGAAGAGGAAATTAGAGACCTTCATGGAAAACTACCGAAGGAAGGGGAAAAAACCGTTGAGTTGCCCATTTCCAATTGCCCTAAAAAGGATCATTAATTGCAGACCAAAGGGGTGGGAAGGGGTGGGCGTACCTTCAGTCGCAACATACATCCACCATACACACGCACACGCACGTACGCGCATAACCAGACAGACAGACACTTACACCTGCGGCCAAAGGGGAAAAAGAGGAAAAAAGCGAACTTGACGTGTACGAGCAAAGGAGAAAGAGCTAAGAGACGACGTGTATAAATACACACGGAACGGGAGCGAGAAAGAGAGAGAGAGAACGAGACGGCGATAAACGTGGAGTGGCCAGACCGATGCCAGACGTACACAACCAAGGCCGGCGCGATTCCGCTCGTCTCTTTTCCTCTCTCTCTTTCTCGCTTCTACCAGTTTCTCTCTCCCCGTCTACTCCACCCTTTCAATGTGACCCCTAATCAGCCCCAGACTGTCGGCGACGTTGCCGGATCGGCCCTTTTTTTCCGCACGTCTGGGGGATACACCCGTCGCCGTCGCACACGTGCCGGGGGGCGAATTTATTACTGCCCTATTCCAGGGATGCAACGGTACTATCGATGAATTTTTCAAGTTTTTAGCCCATACCATCAGAGGAGATCAAATAGTTGCTAACAGTAAATAAGGTCGATACTGTGAAAGTATCGATGTTTCCTCTTATCGTTTAGTATCGCGACACTTTTCCACAGATATTATCGATGTATTCACCAAGTATCGATTGTATATTTTACTCGACACTATTACATACCTTTTAGGTGGGGCCAAGTAGTGTAAAACTATCGATATTTCTCTTTTGTACTCATTAGACGAGACGAAGTACGTAAACGATACTATCGAATTAGAACCTGGATATATTGTGGGAGTTCAAACGAACAGATTTAGACTAACCAAGAAATAAATTGTTTTCGAATTATTTTGAAATTTTAGTTCGATAAACGTTGCTGCCAGAATAAGCTAAAGATTAGGGACATTTTACTTATACAAAACTCAATTTTGGGACAAACTGCATGTGATGAAGGGATGTGTTATTGCATTACATGCAGATTAGTAGAAATTTAGTGAAAATTTAGTGAAATTAGTGGGTGGAAAACCAAACGTTAGTGATAAAGCGCGTTTAAGCGCAGACTCGAAAAAAAAACGTGCAACCAGTTTTCCAGTTCTACTTCCTAAACCTTAAGGGTCACAAAAATTTCGTAAGGAGACGTTCCGAAGCCAACGAAATTCCCCACGACTTTCTTAAGTAACTTTTCGACTTAGCGTTACGAACAAGAAAGTTACGACCCGGGAAAATCGAAGGAACGAAAATCTCCCATATTTTCAATTTCACGAACGGCGACTTTCCCCAATTTTTTTCCCGTCGAGAGTGCAGGTTAACAACTATCGACGATCCCGGATCGATCGCCGGCGTCCCCTCTCCGACGTCGGCGTCGCGACGACCGGCATCGATTCCGTGGAAAGCGTCCCCGTGGAGGCGGCAACGTCGCCGCCGCCGCCGCCGGTGACGTCTGCCAGTATGTGTGTGTATGTGCGTGTGTGTGTGCATGTATGTGCGCGCGCGCGTATGCGTACGTACGTGTGACGCTCCTCCACGTGACACAGAACCGGACTCGTCGAGACCAACTGAACGAGAGGGAGAAAGAGACAAAAAAGAGAGAGAGAGAGAGAGAGGAGACGAGACGAGAGACGAAAAAAAAGACCGATTGTTTTAGTCTGCCAGTCGGAATCTCAATAAACACGTCTGTTATTCGGAAGTCGTCGGGCGGGAGAGAAAGAGAACGAAAGAGAGAGAAAGAAAGGTTGTTTTTGGAAGGTCGCGAAAGGTAATAGCGTAACAGCGACTATGTAATAGCTAGGGTAGACTGGGCGAGAGAGCGCGGACGCAGACGAAGAGAGAGAGAGAGAGATATAGAGGGAGGGTAGAGGTTCTCGTTGTCGGTATGTTGTTGCATTTACATGCATTACCTACTCGCTTATTCCTCTAAAATAGGCACAAACTGGAACTCTACTCCCATTGAAACTGCTCAACTTCGTCTCACAAACACTATCACTAGTGACGATCTCATATCCAAACTCTAGATAGACTCATACTCTATCTAAAATTCTTTCACTTTTACTAGAAAATGTGTCATAGACCTACTGCATGCACCGAGGCACTCAACTTTCTGGAGATTAACATAAATGTAATGTAGATTAACATTAACACCTGTTGAATTTAGGTTTGCTACTTTCACTATCTGTGTGAAGACAGCAGCGGATTTCCAGTCAAATTTTGAACGGGCGTTGCTTTCCTAAAATGTTGTCTTTCACACGTAATGCAAGGAATTACTTAATGGGAGTAACTCCGCAAGTAACTTTCTACAATTTTCTTTTCATACAAGAAAACAAAGGACGAAAGGGCCCACAAAACTGTTTCAGCAAGGATTTTCATAGACCGTCAATGACAGTGCTATGAGTGTGAGCGTCGATTGAACTCAGGTGTATTGGAGTTACTTAACGTGTTGTAACTTCAGAAGTGGAACTTTCTACCTTTTTCTTCTTATACCAGGGGGTAGATGACTAAAGTGCCTACAGAGTTAGCAAGGATTTTCATAGAACATCAATGACAGTGCTACAAGTGTGAGCGTCGATTGAACTCACGTGTATTGGAGTTACATAACGTGTTGTAACTTCAGAAGTGTGACTTTCTACCTTTTTCTTCTTATACCAGGAGGTTGATGACTAAAGTGCCTACAAAGTTAGCAAGGATTTTCATAGAACATCAATGACAGTGCTACAAGTGTGAGCGTCGATTGAACCCACATGTATTGGAGTTACTTAACGTGTTGTAACTTCAGAAGTGGAACTTTCTACCTTTTTCTTCTTATAACGGGGTAGATGACTAAAGTGCCTACAGAGTTAGCAAGGATTTTCATAGAACATCAATGACAGTGCTACAAGTGTGAGCGTCGATTGAACCCACATGTATTGGAGTTACTTAACGTGTTGTAACTTCAGAAGTGTGACTTTCTACCTTTCTCTTCTTATACCAGGAGGTAGATGACTAAAGTGCCTACAAAGTTAGCAAGGATTTTCATAGAACATCAATGACAGTGCTACAAGTGTGAGCGTCGATTGAACTCACGTGTATTGGAGTTACTTAACGTGTTGTAACTTCAGAAATGTAACTTTCTACCTATCTCTTCTTATACCAGGAGGTAGATGACTAAAGTGCCTACAAAGTTAGCAATGATTTTCATAGAACATCAATGACAGTGCTACAAGTGTGAGCGTCGATTGAACCCACATGTATTGGAGTTACTTAACGTGTTGTAACTTCAGAAGTGTGACTTTCTACCTTTCTCTTCTTATACCAGGAGGTAGATGACTAAAGTGCCTACAAAGTTAGCAAGGATTTTCATAGAACATCAATGACAGTGCTACAAGTGTGAGCGTCGATTGAACCCACATGTATTGGAGTTACTTAACATGTTGTAACTTCAGAAGTGGAACTTTCTACCTTTTTCTTCTTATAACAGGGGGTAGATGACTAAAGTGCCTACAGAGTTAGCAAGGATTTTCATAGAACATCAATGACAGTGCTACAAGTGTGAGCGTCGATTGAACCCACATGTATTGGAGTTACTTAACGTGTTGTAACTTCAGAAGTGTGACTTTCTACCTTTCTCTTCTTATACCAGGAGGTAGATGACTAAAGTGCCTACAAAGTTAGCAAGGATTTTCATAGAACATCAATGACAGTGCTACAAGTGTGAGCGTCGATTGAACTCACGTGTATTGGAGTTACTTAACGTGTTGTAACTTCAGAAATGTAACTTTCTACCTATCTCTTCTTATACCAGGAGGTAGATGACTAAAGTGCCTACAAAGTTAGCAATGATTTTCATAGAACATCAATGACAGTGCTACAAGTGTGAGCGTCGATTGAACCCACATGTATTGGAGTTACTTAACGTGTTGTAACTTCAGAAGTGTGACTTTCTACCTTTCTCTTCTTATACCAGGAGGTAGATGACTAAAGTGCCTACAAAGTTAGCAAGGATTTTCATAGAACATCAATGACAGTGCTACAAGTGTGAGCGTCGATTGAACCCACATGTATTGGAGTTACATAACGTGTTGTAACTTCAGAAGTGTGACTTTCTACCTTTCTCTTCTTATACCAGGAGGTAGACGACTAAAGTGCCTACAAAGTTAGCAAGGATTTTCATAGAACATCAATGACAGTGCTACAAGTGTGAGCGTCGATTGAACTCACGTGTATTGGAGTTACTTAACGTGTTGTAACTTCAGAAATGTAACTTTCTACCTATCTCTTCTTATACCAGGAGGTAGATGACTAAAGTGCCTACAAAGTTAGCAATGATTTTCATAGAACATCAATGACAGTGCTACAAGTGTGAGCGTCGATTGAACCCACATGTATTGGAGTTACTTAACGTGTTGTAACTTCAGAAGTGTGACTTTCTACCTTTCTCTTCTTATACCAGGAGGTAGATGACTAAAGTGCCTACAAAGTTAGCAAGGATTTTCATAGAACATCAATGACAGTGCTACAAGTGTGAGCGTCGATTGAACCCACATGTATTGGAGTTACATAACGTGTTGTAACTTCAGAAGTGTGACTTTCTACCTTTCTCTTCTTATACCAGGAGGTAGACGACTAAAGTGCCTACAAAGTTAGCAAGGATTTTCATAGAACATCAATGACAGTGCTACAAGTGTGAGCGTCGATTGAACTCACATGTATTGGAGTTACTTGAGGTGTTGTAACTCCGGACGTGTAACTTCTACACCTCTCTCCTCATACCAGGAGGTAGAGGACTAAATCTACAAAAGTTGATTTCAACTTCAAATAGCCCCATCTAAAATTCCCGATAGAAATCAGATTTTTCAACAACAGCGATCAATGAATTTTGTTAGAGTGCTAAGGATTATGGGTACGTATTAATATAAATGTTAGCACTTTAGTTACGAGAGTGCATTGAAAAATGCCCTATTTGTAACACCGTTCCCGGTTCGAAAAGGGGCAGATCATTCACGCAGGATCCGACGCCGACGCCGTCCCGCCCGTTGACAGTTCTATGTTTACACGTCCGCGACAACTCTCATTAATATAATTAACATCGTAACGCTCGGATTAATCGACAAGTCGAGAGATGCGCGGCCGTTAGGCGGAGAGAGACGGCAAAAAAAGCGCTTTTCGACTTTCTATTAATTAACATTTGACGCCGTCCGACCGGAACGTCTGGTCCTTCTCCGCGACGGATGAGAGGTCTCTTCCGTCTTCGCCCCGGTTAAAAATATAGTGAAACTCGCTTTCTACGTCCCGCCCGAACGGGAATACCGTTAATCAATATCGACGAAATGGCCGAAATGGTGTGGAGACATTTAAAATCGCCAACATACCTCAAAATAATCTCCTATGACAAGACGAACTGTTCAGATAGTTAGGAGGATACGTCCAACTACTTCGAGGGCAAATACCCTTACCGACATTCAGTTATACCCCCAATTCCCCCTCTAAACGGTTTACTGCATCATGTGAATTTTTACAAGCGAAAGAACATATAATTTATATCAGTTATTAGGGGAAACAACCACTCAGAGGGCAAATACCCCTATCAACATTGATCTATAGCCAAAACTCCCCTTCCAAACGGTTTACTGATCACGTGAATTTTTACAAGCGAAAATAGCTATAGTTTACATTAATAATTAGGGGAAACTACCACCTATAGTGCAAATACCCCTACCTACATTGAATTATACTCCTAATTCCCCTTCCAAACGGTTTACTGTATCACGTGAATTTTTACAAGCAAAAGTAGATATAATTTATATTAGTAATTAGGGGAAACAACCATTTAGAGGGCAAATACCCCTACCGACAATCAATTTAACCCCCAATTCTCCTTCAAAACGGTTTACTGCATCATGTGAATTTTTACAAGCAAAAGTAGATATAATTTATATTAGTAATTCGGAGAAACAAGCACTCAGAGGGCAAATACCCCTATCAACATTGATTTATACCCCTAATTCTCCCTCTAAGCGGTTTACTGTATCATATAAATTTTTACAAGTGAAAATGCATACAATTTACTCTAGTAATTAGAAGAAAGGACCATTTAGAGGGCAAATACCCCTACCGACATTGAATTATACCCCCAATTCCCCCTCTAAATGGTTTACTGCTTCACGTGAATTTTTACAAGCGAAGATGCATGCAATTTATACTAGTAATTAGGAGAAACAACTACTTAGGGGCAAACACCCCTACCGATATTGAATTAAACCCCTAATTCCCCCTCTAAATGGTTTACTGCATCATGTGAATTTTTACAAGCAAAAATAGATACAATTTATAATAGTATTTAGGGGAAACAATCACTTAGATTGCAAATACCCCTATCTACATTAAATTATACCCCTAATTCCCGTAAGTAAACGAAAGTAGATACAAATTATATACGTAATTAGGGGAAACAACCACTCAGAGGGCAAGTATCCCTACTGACATTGAATTATACCCCTAATTCTCCCTCTAAACGGTTTCGCGTACCACGTGAATTTTTTCGAGTCAAAATACACACAATTTATATTAGTAATTATGAGAAACAACCTCTGAATGTAAATACCCCTATCTACATTGAATTATACCCCTAATTTCCCCTTCTAAACAGTTTACTGTATCACGTGAATTTTGACAAGAGAAAATATATACAGTTTATATTAATAAATAGGGGAAACAACCACTTAGAGTGCAAATGCCCCTATCCACATTGATTTAAATCCCCAATTCCCCCCTAAACGGTTTATTGTGTCACATGAATTTTTACAAGCAAAAAAACATACAATGTATAATAGTATTTAGGTGAAACAACCACTTAGAGTGCAAATACCACTACCTGCATTAAATTATACCCCCACCGCCCCCTTCCCGCATTTTGCACTTCCAGACTTGCTTGGTTAATTCGTTAATGGCTGGTCACAAATAAAAACATTTACAACATTGAAATACCAGAGAAATATATGGAAGAACTTCTGCGTCACTTTAGGTGACAACATAGTTCTGAAGATCCTTGAGAGGGGTCGTCCAAGGACTTACTCATGCATGTAAGGGTATAATTTTGTTGGATGATTGATAATATTGGAAATGATTATGTAGTATAAATTATTATGAATATGAACCACCCCGAAACAACTACTCTCATGGCAATACCACTCTAGGCATTGAACTCTACATGGGATGATTGATATTTAAGATTTTAGCCCTTACAGCCTTATGTGATAAAATCACAAGAAAATGGATTTTTAGGAGAAAGTAGCAATCGAACTACTGCTGTGCTAAAACGATTTACTGTATCACGTGAAATTTTATAAACAAAAGTAGTTTCAATTATATTAGTAATTAGGGGAAACAACCAATTAGGGGGCAAATACCCCCTATGATATCATATATGATCAGTATAGAGTAGCCGAGTATATAGAGATCAGAGTATCATATGAATTCTTACGGGTGTAAATAGGTAAATTTATATTGGTACGCTTGTGACAAATTAGATCTAAACAGAATCACCAACCGGTACTACTAATTAATGTAATTTTAATTAAATGGCATAATTAAATATCGTATTGTATTAAAAATACCGTTTCAAGACACTCTTAACGCGACATTTAATTGATACATGAGCAATTAGTCCCAACGTAACTCCGTGAAGGAGTGTACAAACGTACCATTCGCACGACCGAATCTATGATTTCTTCGCGGACTGTACGTGCGCCTCAGAAACGAATTCTAAACGACTTTCTAACGTCGCCGGGAGTCGTTATCGCCGGCCGGCCGGTGACGTCACGCTTTTTTCGGCACTTTTTTCCGTCCCTTTTCGAGGCCGAGTGCGTCCCGAGGTGCGGACGGGCCGTTCATTCGCCGTCAGTACCGCGTCGCGTGGACCCTTACGGCGTCCTCTCCGCGTGTGAATTTCCAGAATTATCGATTTTCCGAGCGTCCGGAGGCGAGGAGGACATCGACGGGACTTCGATGAGTACGTATACTTTCGTTCGTAAGATTTGTACGGTCTCTTACGTGTCTGTACCTCGAGGTGCACTTGAATTTATCTTTGCCCGTTTGCGTTCCAGGAAAGGGCGGCTACGCTATTCCCATCGTAATCTCACGCCTAACGCTTATACTATAGGAACATGTTTCATTAATAACTTTACTTAGAAAGTGTGTAGCTTTTCATTTTTGATTTATTAACTTGCAGGTGGAAGTGCGTGAGTGTCTGAGGGGGCGGGGCTTCCGAGCCGACTTCGACCAGGTCAGTAACAAACACCTTAAAAATATCCCTGTTACGTTCAGATATGCCATGGAACGACATCATCTTCACATTGTTTAATCTAGCCTAAAATGCTAAGAACACTTGGTTAACTTCATTAGTCATCATGGCGTACCTTGGCGTATTTTAATACTGAATATTTGATGAAAATTGCCTTTACTTCGAGTATTATGTGCTTGGAGCTGTTAATTTGCTTGTTCTGTAACCTACCGATTGCACCGTTTAATTTATTTCTCAGCTATAACTAATGATATCTGATGAACCTAAAAATAATCAAGATGGCGGCTTTTGTCTTTCCACCTCCATTGCTTTGAGCAGGAAATAAATACTTTGACATCAACTAATTTAGGAAAAATGACAACAGCTGGGTAGAGCTGTTGGGGAAGTTTTGGGGTAAAATGTACAATATGAAAACTGGTGATTACGGTTTAAATTTGCAATAAATTCTTGCCTTAATGCCCCTCAAATGCCAATTTGGAATGTAAGTCATGTAAAAAGCCCCTTCAATCACTTGTTATTAAATTAATTGCTTTAGCTTCTTAATCACGGTTCTGACAAAAAATATCCCAAAAATCCTTTCACAGTGTCCATTTCTTGTATTATTTTTATATTTGCAAACACAGATATTGAGTAAAAATTAGGAAAATGGTGGTTGCTCACAAAATAGGCAATGTTTTCTCAAGGAATTCAAATCTCCTGTAAGTGTTAAGACATAATTTAATTGCACTAGCATTACTTTTGATTCTGACAATAAATAGAAGGTGCAAGAAATACTCTACAAAATCTATTTCGAAACTTATTGCCTGAAATATGTTTAGGCAACATAAAAATATGATAAGTAGTAAGATTATTTCAATTAAATAAGAACTTTTGGAAAAGAAAAGTGTACAAAAGAGACAAATGGGGATTGCGCGTTAAATTAACAATAAATTCTTGTCTTACTGTTGCTCAAATATGAGCAATTCTCATATTCAAAATTCTGAATACTCAAAATTCTGAAATAATAAATTGAATCTATAAAATTTAATTGCTTATAGCGTCACTTTTGGTTGTGACAAGAAACAAAAGGTTCTAGAAACAATTTCCAAATCCTATTTCAAGGCCAATTACCTGCAATATTTTTATCTAAAGTAATAATACAGCAAATAGCGATTTTTTTAAAATTAAATGAGTAATTTTTGGGAAGTAAGAATGTATAATAAAGAAAACATGGGGATTGTGCCCCAAATGATCAAAAATTCTTGCCTTACTGTTGCTGTGAATGTAAAGAAATGTAAAACAATATCTTTCTGATTGCCTCGTATAAAATTTAATGCTTCAGCACCACTTTTGGTTCTGACACGAAACAAAGGGCCCTAAAAATATTCCACAAACCCTTTTTTGGAGCCCAACAGTATTTTTAGACAAAATAAAGAGGTAAAGATTTTCCCTCTCCAAGGTCGATCTCAAAAATGACAATTTTTTTAATTCAAGAGGACAGTCTTAGGGTGCTGGAAAAAAATAATTTTGTAAAAATAAAATATGACGAGTTTTGCCAAATTTGCCGGTTTTCAAAGTGAAATTTTTAAATGTTTTTGTATGTTATTCTCATGGCTTAAACGATAACAATAAAGTTTGTTTATTTAACTTTACACCGATATTCAAATTTCGTGAAAACAGTATGGAGAAATAAGTTAAAGAACGTTTATAAACTACGCGGTTTTCGCGCATTCGCCAGTTTGAAATTTTAAATGCGGGTGTGCTTATCGGAGATATGCTAGTGGGTAAACGACCGTCGTCGCTGATATCGTATGCCGTTTATGTCATACTTTATAACTTTTCTACAATAAAAAACAACCAGAACCAGAACAACAGATCAGTGGTGATTTTTTGGTGAGTTTTTAATTTTCATGTAGTTAACCTCTTATGGAAAATCGCAATTTCAAAAGGCTATAACCTTTGAACGGATCCTTTCCTAAAATTGTAGTTGATGTTTTTGAACAAATTATTTCATGTACATTCTAGTCATATATAGCTTGAATCAAAATTCTATCTGGAAAAAGGTAGAGTTGCCTAAAAAAGAGTATTAGTCTTGGATGCTTCAAGGAAATTCAAGCTCAAAATCCGAATAGAAAATTTTGTGACTAATAAAGGTAAACCGGAGGGGGTTCAAGGGAGAAACTGGGAAGTCCTAGTTATTTTCAAATCCTCAAAAACTCTATAATTAAATATCTGAAAAATATCTCACTAACACTTTGTGCCTGGGAAAAATTAAGATAATACATTTCAAAGGGAAAAATTTTAGCAATTTTTGGAAAGTTTTAATGATACTCCATCCTCTGAAAAAAACCTCCCGTTTTCAGGGAAAAAATACCACTACTTTAAAGCCTCACTAAGCTTGGTTAGCGGAAAAGCGACGTTAGATCAAAAATAATTTTTTTCTCAAGAAGTAAAAGGAACGGCGAAAATTGAATGCGCACATCGTTTTCTACAGTTTTTTGTTGATCAGTGGTGATTTTTTGGTGAGTTTTTAATCTTCGTGTAGTTAACCTTTTATGGAAAATCGCATTTTCAAGACTTTTAAACGGGTCATTTCCTCAGATTATAACTGATGTTTTCGAACTAGTTATTCCATGTACTTTCTATATAGCTTTTATCACAATTTCACCTGGAATAAGGTAAAAGTTTGCCAAAATGACAACATGGCGGTATGACGTTTTACTGTATCTGCGGTAAGTTTACAACGAATTTTTTCTATTCAGTTCATACAACATTATCACGTAAAAGACTGTCATAAGCGTTCACCAAGAGGTTTATTTTTTCCATCACCACTTTGGTTTGTGACGAGAAACAAAAGGCCCTAAAAATACCGAAAAACCTTTCCCAGGGCCCATTTCCTGCAGCGTTATATCCAGCGTCTCTGCGAGAGCCGAAATCGGAAGATCCGAAGGCGCTGGCTCGTCTTAATAGAAAGTAATTAAAAAAATGTCAAAAAGATGCATGAGCCACATTCGGTCGGCCAGATAAGAAAACCTATTTGATGTTTGCGGCGTGGTTAAACCGCACACAACTTCTATAAATAAAACGAAAATCTGAAATATGTGGAACTGCTCAGTGTCTCGGTATAGACACAACATTTCGATAACGCCGATATTTACCAGCAGAACACCAATTAGTAGAGCGAGACGGAAAGAGAGAAAAGAGCGTTCGTGATAAGAAGCGGCATGATGAGCGTGCCACGTTCCGATATACGGACAAGTGCACGCTGTCGATCGCTAAATGTCGAAAAGTGTTACAAGGAACGCAGGTTTTATTTTTGTAAACATTTCGTAACTCCTCAAAGTGCACAATATCGAACACGAAAACGTAATAAACCTAGAAAAGTGTTAAACGTTTAGTCTGCGGATCCGTATAGAGAACGATCGCGTTAGGCAATCGCCATTCTTTTCGCGGACAGAGAGAGAGAGGGCGGGGGGAAAAACGACACCGCGAGACGTTCACTATCGCTCGCCAAAGGTCAGACTCTTCAAGTCGACAATTTAGTATGCTAATGCGTTTTGAAATGTTTTAGTTACAATTCGTAATGGACGTTTTAATTTAAACTTTGCGGCCGTGTAACAACTTTTGTCGCCCGTTACGAGGATGCGTTTTAGCGTCGTCGTTCCCTCGAGCGACGAAAGCCCATGAAGTTAGTTCCTCTCTCGCTGTTATTAGGTGTGAACAATTAACGACACCTAATTTGATCCTTTTAAATTACGGCTACAGTTACCGTACAATTAACTAATTTTATAGTCTCATAATTACTGCATAACGTTGTATTAAAGCGATAAAGATCAACAAGTCGCTTCCGGAAGGGAATTAAGTCTATTAAGCAAAATTCAAAAAAATATGAAAAATAGTTAGGTTTGTATATCAGTTTCAATATTTTCCAAAAATTAAATTCTTTCCCTTTTCGGAATGCAGTTTATAGAATTTTCCTAAAAATAAAACCTATTTTTTCCTGAATGGTAACTGTCATCAAGAGAAAATTCAATCATTTTCATTTAGAGGATTATTGCAGTCTTTTCAGAAATAATGTTTCAACCATTTTTGGGTAACTAACACTAGTTCAGGTCTTGCCCAACTTTTCCAAGACATGGAGCCCATTTCCACCTTTCCCAATCATGGAAATCTGTGACACTTTGGTACGCTTTTTCAAAAAGTAAAGCTGTTTTTGACTTATTTCAATCTTTTTCTGAAACACAAATTCCAATCTTTCTTAAAGAGCACAGCTTCTTACAGTTTGTTCCAACTTTCCAGAATTTAAAACAGATTTCAATTTTCTCTTCAGAACGAACTTAATTTTAACTTTTTCCAACAGACAACCAACAAAACTCGCATCAAACTACCCAAATTTGTATGATTTACTCAATATTTCTGGAATTTCTTAAAACGCAGTCACATTTGGGCTTTGCCAAGGTATATCTTCCAGTTTGTTGAGAAAAGAGCAATTTCAAACTCTTCTGGAGGAAAAGTTTCTGCAGCCATTTCTAAAAACTTTCTTTACTAATTTTTCCAAAGTATCAAGTTCTTTCAGCCTTTCCAATTAAAGCTCCTTTCTCTATATATTTCTGGAATTTCTTAAAACGCAGTCACATTTGGGCTTTGCCAAGGTATATCTTCCAGTTTGTTGAGAAAAGAGCAATTTCAAACTCTTCTGGAGGAAAAGTTTCTGCAGCCATTTCTAAAAACTTTCTTTACTAATTTTTCCAAAGTATCAAGTTCTTTCAGCCTTTTCAATTAAAGCTCTATTCTCTATATATTTCTGGAATTTCTTTAAACGCAAAGTCACGTTTGGGCTTTTCCAAGTTGTAATATCTTCCAGTTTGCTCAAAAAAGGCAATTTCAAACTCTTCTGGAGTACAGCCACTTCTAAAATCTTTCTTTTCTAATTTTTTCAAAAGGTTCTTTCAGCCTTTCCAACTAAAGCTTCATTTTCTTCGAGGAAAAATTTAATTTTGATGTTTCCTGAAACAAAGTTACGGCTTTTCCGAAGAACATGTGTGATTCAACAACTTTGAGCATTGCAATAATTCAATCTGTCACAAATTTAGCAGCATTAAAAACGAATTTTAATCTCTGCCAATTTTCTCCAGAATTAGGTTTATATTCATATTTTTCAGAACTCAGCATTCTTCCCTTTCCTCTTTCCAGATTGCAGAGGTCATGTCAATCTTTATCTAATTTTTCAAAAAATAAACTGCATTTTCCTCTTAAAAATCATCTACTTTCTTTGAAAAAATTCAAACTTATCCATTTAAAACATTGTTTCAACCTTTTTGAGAAATAATGTTCCTCATGACCAGGTTTCTTTAAATTATAAAGTTTCAAAAAACTCTCTAAATGTTTTTCAGGCTTCACAGGCGCCTCGTTAGAATTACATGTGCATTTAGGACGCTTGGTTTGAATTGAGCAAAATTCTATTCAGGTTTTATGAAACCTTTAAAATTTCTGTTGATTCTGACATTTCGACAAGTCACTTAGAGTAGCTATTAGGCTCTCCAGGCAGTTCATTAGAGCCAAAATTATAGAAAGGATATATGGTTTGAATTAAATAAAATTCTCCAAGGTTTTACAAACGCCTCAGGGATCATTCGATGTTAGAATTTCAAAAAGATGTCCAAAGGGAATTTAAAGGTTTTTTAGGATTCATTACACCCAAATTTATATTCAGAAGTACATTTGGCGTTATTAAATTTGCATTTAGGGCATATGGTCTAAAATCGACAATATTATTTTCAGGTTATAAGAAAACCTTAGAAAATTTCTGTTGATTTTAGCATTTGGACTAGTCACTTGGAGTAAATTTTAGGCTATCCAGGGATTTTATTAAAGCCAAATTTATAGAAAGGATATATGATTGGGATACAATAAGATTCTATTAGGGTATTTTAAGGCCCCTTAGGTTGCTGTAGATTCTAAGATTTCCAAATGAATTTTTAAGCTTTCATAAGATTCATTGCAGCTAAATTTACATTTAGAACTATATTCGGACTCACAAGATTGTATTTAGGTTTTATAAAGCCCGTCAGGTTTCCTTCAATTACAGGATTTCAAAAAATCATCTAAATACATTTTAAGGCTTCGCGGGAGCTTCATTGGAATTAAATTTATATTCAGGACATATCGTTTGTATTTTACAAAATTATATTCAGGTTTTGTAAAACTTAAGAAATTCCTGTAGATTCTGGCATTTAGACAAGTCCTTTGGGGTAAATTTTAGGCGTTTCGTGGATTTTATTAAAGCCAGTTTTAAATAAAAGACGTATGGGTTGGATTCACTAGTGCTAACGAATATGTAAGAACTCACATTGGAGCTAAATTGATTTACAAAATTATATTTGGACTCGTACGGTTCTATTTAGGTCTCGTAAGGCCATTTAGGTTCCTACAAACTATAACCTTTAGAAAAATCGCCGAAAGACATTTTAGACCCTATACATTTAGCGGATAACTATAGTTATATTTGGGATTATGACGGACATCGATGACCGATCGGACACCACCGTTTCTCTTTAAAAAAAGTTACGAGGTTATCCTCGACAAACGTTCCTATCCAGTCTTAACTTCGACTGATTGGTTTTGCATGCATTTTCACGCTTCGACTATCGCCGTTATTAGAAAACTGGTCGGAGGCGTGAGAGAGAGAGAAAAAACGGGCAATTGCAGCGGATAAATCCTTGCAAGGGTATACCAGATGGAATCGTTGATCATTGCGCGACCTTGTCTCCTTGTCGATCCAAAAAATGACCCACATCGACGATAACAAAATTAGGCTAACCTCGCGCGATTTTAGATAAGGAAACCCTCGGGATCGTGATTCGATGAACCAGGGAAGTTCCTCGGGAAAGAGATCCACGAGACTGACTCAAGTAGCGTTCGCATGACAAAAGGTAGCGATTAGGGTAGATCGAGGAATAAATAGAGACCAGAAAGTTCCTAACGGCTAACTCTTTCAAAGGAACTAAAATTCCTCCTCCTCTATCGAAAAGGGTCACTCCGGTCCCCAGCTGGGTCCAGATTAGGGATTCAATTAAATATTCAACGCCGGGCTAGAAACTCTCCCATGCCAAAAACGAGGTGCCACCCTCCTAGAAAAACCAGATCCCACCCCTTTGCATCATAGAGAAATTCGTTATCTAAAAACTACTTTTTTCCTCCCTCTCTCCCTCGGAGGGTATTACCGAACCCGGAGGGTTAATGAAGGAGGGTTGCCATAGTGAATAGAAATAGGCTGATGATTCATAGAAAACAATGGATCATACGGTGGGGCGCAGCGGCTTATTCAATTCGGAAGGGAGGCATTAAGACGGGAAAGCGAAAGGGGGTCGAGATTCGCATCGCGACCCGACAGAAAAAGAGCCAACCAAGTATCGAGTTACGTAACAACTAACGTAGGTACTTAATTACCCGAACCTCTCTTTTTTCCTCTTTCAGAAAAGCCGAGAAGAGAATCCGACGCTGAATTTACATAAATTCCACGGGATTTCATAGTAGGAAGAAACGAGTTTGTAACCTACATACAATACGAAATAAAATGAGAGGGAGAGAGACGGAGAAACAGAAAAAAGTTAACTCCAATGTCTATAACGAAACCGCAAGGTTACGTAACGATTTATAGCGCAGACGACCGGCGGAGTCAGTATGGGTTGGTTCTCTTTAAAAGTAAACAGTGCGCTAAAAAAGCGCGAATCGTAAAATATCGCTTAAGAGGCGACGCGGAATTATTTTCTAGCGGAACGAAGAGGAAAAGTCGAAGTTCGACACGAAAAAAATCCGGCGGGAAAACTATTCGGATTGACGGCGCCAAAAAACTGGCGGGAAATACGCCACTTTAAATTATTCAGTAGGTTTTTTCGAGAATTAAATTTCGCGGGAATTACTTTCGATGGCATCGATAACTCGTGGCTCTTTATATTCAATTCGGACTGGCACACTGACTTTCAAACAGGCCGATATAAATTGAAATAGAATTCAAAGATTCCGAGCCCACGCGTTCTGCTTGGGATTTCTAAATATGTACTTATGTAATACGTAGAATTAATCGTCTGGTGCTTGAATTTGCGGCGTTCGCGTCGTTCAAAGAACGTTTTTTCCCTATTCCATCTAAAAATCAATACGCAAAATGCCTTCAAACTGTCGAAAGAAAATTTGAAGAATCTAAATTTCCTTGAAACATTTTTAAAGGAAAAAAAATTTCCCACTTTGTGTGTGTAGGTTCAAATTTTCTTCATTTCCCAAAAAATATGCAAGTGACTATTTTACCACCTCAACTAACGTCAATACAATAGTATTACTTTTAAGAAAACTTTGTTGGCAGTAACTTCCAAGGAGTCATTTAAGGCCATATTTAAATCTATACATAACTAGATGATTCCATGAAGTTACATTTAGTTAAGCCCTAATTTATCTGTATATTAAGCAAAGATACAAGAATACTTGCAAGAATGCTTGCAAACAATTGGTTTGTAACGGACTATATGGGGAACATTAGTACACATGACCTTCTAAGGGCTCTGTCACTTAACTAGCCATGGTATTTTTTGAGAACATATTTTACAACTTTATTTAGTATCCAATTCTAGCTTCCAGTTTTAAAGATGTAGAATTAGGAACTAAAATTGTATCAAATTTCCAGAGACTTGTAGACTAATGACATATTTAAATGTCATTTTGGACTTTTAGTACGAAAACAGACCACATAGATTGAATCTGTTTCAAATTAGAATCTCACAGAGATAAAACAGCCTAGAACCTCATTTTGAACTTATAAAGAGAAAAGTATAAACTTTAAGCTGGAATCTTATAGTCGGAATATTCTAAGCAACAAATTTGGTGCAATCCCAGTATTAGATTCAAAAATTTGAAATTAAAAACTGAATTTTACCAAATTTTCTATAAATTTATTTCATTACTAAAATTAAAATTGTGTAAAAAAAGTATATCCCTAATCTAGTAAAGTGTCGCGCAGCATTTAAAAAAATTAAAAATTAAGTGTATAATAGAATAGAATACCTTTATATTATGATGTCATACATAGTTTACGATAAACGGTTTTGTTAAGAGCGTGTAAAATCTCTTTTGGGCAATTAACCATTATTTTTATCAATCAAGCGGTATTCCCCAATCTCTTAAACATGATTAAATTTTAAATAAGGAATCAACAATTTTTTGCAACTAAGATGGCCTCGCTGATAAATCGCCTGGATTATACAGAAAGTTATAAAATCATGCGGATAATCGTTCCTAAACCGCATCGGAGATCCATCTTAACGTTTAAAATATGGGGAAATTATTTATGCACTCAGTACACGGTAAAACCGCGGGAAAATTACCTATGAAAGAAAAATTGCGTAGGAAAAAACCGCGGAATTGCAAAACTTATTGAATAACTTCGGATTCAAATCGCGATCGTCATTTCCCACCAGTTGATGAATTTCATATTCATAAAACGCTCCGTTCTTTCATAACTACCGCGCAGATGAAATTACAATCACAAACACGACAAATAACTCCTTTTATATTTTCATGACTCCAATCATAAAAATGGCGTAAAAATGCCCTTTGAAACATCAAATACGGAATGTTTACGGCCCGAGCGAAGAGACATTTTTGAGGAAACAGATTTCTTTCATAAAGATTTTATTATTTCATTTCTGAAGGAGCCTCGTAAAAACGCTCCCGGCCATTTCCTTAAACGCGAAGGAATCCGACAAGTACAAATAGGATTTTAGCCGGGAAACCTAACTAGCCCAGTTTATAGAGCAAAGAAGAAGCAGTTTTGGTGGATAAAATTTAACAGCAGACGGGCCAGAAAATTCGGTTTAAGATGGATTTGTTTAAAGATGATAAAAACCCAAAATCTAGGCAAATCTGGGCTTTTGCGGTTTTTTTAGCAATAAAAATGTAAGAAAATGGGTCGTTTTACACCATAGTGCGAAAAGCATTGACGGAAATGCAATGCGTTGTAAAGAAGATTAGTGGAAAATTAAACGACCTTTAAAATGAGCGTTTCTAAATGGTGATAGGAACATTTTTCACCGAGAAACCGAGGTTAAAATGGGCCCTTTTTCAAAAATTCACAGCTTTGTCCAGTTTAAAGCTGAAGCGCTAATTTTGCGTGAAATGCTAGGTTATTATGTCTACTTTAAGCATGCAAAAGTTGGATGCTGTCAAATGAACAGTCTTTGCACAATTACCTTAACAATATACACCGAAATCTTGCAAAATCCGGCATATTAACTGAGATGGGCCGATTTTAATTTTTCAAACTGTTTTTGAACGAGGACATCAAAACCTACAACTTGACTGTCTTGGATTTTCATATACGTTTGGAGAAAAGTGGGAAATATACTGTTTTATACTGCTTGAAGCTCAGCTATACTGCACTCAACTCGAAATGTGAAATCGCGCGTTTGCACAGTGTTCGAGGCCATTTTTCGCAATTTTCTCTAAACGTATATAAAAATCGGAGATAGCCAAGTTGTAGGTTTTGATGCCCTCTTTCAAAAATAGTTTGAAAAATTAAAATCGGCCCGCCTCGGTTAAAACGCCGAATTTTACAAGTTTTCGGTGTATATTGTTAATAACGTAATTGTACAAAAACTAATTATCCGACAGTATATAGCTTTTGCATACTTAAAGTAGATATAATAACCTAATATTTCACGCAAAATTAGCGCTTCAGCTTAAAACTGGGCAAAGTTGTGAATTTTTGAATAAGGATCTATTTTAATGGTTTTCCCAAATTTTTTCGGTAAAAAATGCTCCGATCACCTTATAGAAACGCTCACTTTGAAGGTCTTTTAATTCTCTACAAATCGTCTATGGCGAAAAAACGAAAAACCAAAATGTTTTTTTAAAATTTCTATTTAGAAAAAGCTCAAAAACTCAGATATGTCTAGATTTCGGATTTTTATCATCTTTGATCCATTTTAACCAAAGTTTTTTGGTCCGTCTGCTGTTAAATTTTATCTAACCGAAAAAAAAACAACAACTAAACTGTGCTAAACGTTTATAAGCGAAAAGCCACGAATATAATCCCAGCATTGTGCAGGTTTGCCGAACGGATTAATAACAATTCAATCGGTAAAAACAAACCCACATAAGTAATATAATTTTCTTTTTTTGAAGCGCCGTTAAAAAATGTTAATGATAATAATTTAATAGTTAAGACCAGATGTTTACCATAATGGTTTTCTGTGCGAACAAGCTCCCAACAAACAGCAATAAATTAATCAGTCTACAACAAAACATGAAGTTGAAAGCCCCCTCTGAAAGCCAAAGAACTTTATATCGAAGCAATTACCCACGATAAAACCGCAGTAGCTATCATCAAAATACGGAGTTGCGATAATTAACCTCGCATGATATTTAATTTAATTTAAAAACTCCCCGATAAGACGGCAAGTAAGTTTGAAAACACTGTTATTATTTAACCGAAAGCGTTTCTCGTGTTATTTACGTTTCGATACGGGTATCGTATTTCCTGCAGTTTATTTACACGAGAGCCGAAACCGCGACAACGTTAAATTCGGTACGTAATTATTATTAAAAGTATTTCGTCCCCTGCAGCTTTTACGACCTTCGTGCGAATCTGGATACAGAAAATCGTTGGAATCGAATTTCAAATTATAATTTCGAGGTATTATCGAAACGATTCGTGTCAAAGGCTCCCTCAAGGATATCGAACTATGAACTTAAGTGACACGCACGGCGCGTTATTGTTGTTTATCCATTTTTAAACGGGTTGAGGTTGGATTTGGAGGATTTCACCTACGAACCTCCGTTACTGAAGCATGGGTTAGCCGATCTGTGGCTATCGAAAATAAAATAAAAATATTCTTAAATTTGGACAAGCAATATCGGTTATCAATTCGTTCTCAATTCAGTAATCGCAATAACAAACAATTCTCGTATAATCACATTTCATCAAAACATTACGGTCGAAAGATAGGCAGGTACAGGCAAATAAAAATATCGAGACGTCGAGCAGCCGATGGAAAAAACATTTCGGTTATCCCGTCAAAGGGAATAAAATTAAAGTATAATCTTATGTTATTTTCTCATTTTTTTCATGAAAGAACTCAAAATAATTGGATCGCGTTCATTACGCCAATTTGCGTAGGATAATAATGAGGTTGGGAGATGAACCAAAGTTTATTTACCAACATTCTACAGCGATGGAGATAATTTAATTACGATAAAAGATTAATTAATGAAAAGCGCGCATGCAGGAGATTTACTAAATATATGCAACAATGGGCAATTGACGAACTAGCCAAAGACGAAATTAATCGCTGAACCAATAATTAATCAACAATTTGTCACAAGTATTTGCCTTATACGACCCATGGCCTTATCAAAAGTGAGATAATAAATTAAAATTTGAACTATATTTTTAGACATAATTTCAATCCCACTTCAATATACCTCTTAGGTAGGCTCAAATAATCACTATTAATATTGAAGGTGGCTAAAATGCAGCACTACGAGTTCGTTAATAGTCCAGTTTTTTCAATAGGACTAAAAGTATGCAGGCACCATGCACGATGAAATTTGCAAAATATGCAGGTAAATATGCGTTTGTTACGTGAATTTTTCGAGCGTAATTTTAATGGAAAAGCTGGAAATTGCGCATACAAAAACGCAGTAAAATATTCCAAAGGAATTAAACCTATCACATCGAAATTTCGCCTGTGGCGTTTGGAAATAACATGAAATGAGATTTATATTTAAAATATTTTTATTTATTTAGATTTCAGTCATTTTCACTTGTTTAATTATTTACTGGGCAAATCACTTATTTTCTTCAAGTTTTTCCACAACTGCATTCAAATTTGGAGAAACTCTGGTAATCATGAATTTTATTTATTAATTAAAAATAGGGTATTACTCAAAATTCTTTCGGAAAACACGAATTTTCATGAAAATCTGTAATTGCACTTACTTTACCATGTGCTTTTAACGTTATATGGTCTTGATTGTTTTTTGTTTTGTGTTTAGAAATATGATTTATGATATTTTGCTAAATTTCAACACTTAAAAGCCACCCCTTATAAGAAAAGTAAAGAAAAATCGGTATATTTATAATAGATTAGAACCCACTAACTGTTTATAATATAATTTATAATATAACCACTTATTGCATTCTATTATTTCAACCCTTAACAATTACCTTTTATAAAAATAATTGACAAAATTAAGGATGTAGGCGTTTTATACGCTGTAATTGTATAAATTCATCGAATAAATAATATTTTATGTTTTACGATGTGTTAACAATGTTGCAACTCTTAAAATGAACCCCAAAGACCAATTAAAAAAATGTTTTTCTTAAAACATTTTAGATCCTTTAATGCTGCATTTATAGCAGTTTTTCTGATGCAGGCATTTTTGCATTTTAAATATGTATTTTTTTGGATTTATTTTTTAAATTATTGTGGCGTGCTACGTTTCTTTTTTGGTCCTAGCTACATGTCCATAGTAGTACGATATATGAGTGCACATATATGTTTATATATGTAGGTACGGAAGGAGCATATATACATAGATATAAGCTAATGTGTTCATGGATTCATAAATGCCCCGAAATTCCTCTAAAATATTTGATTGGATTTTCAAAGATAATTTTGTTAATTTTTGAATTATTTACAAGTATAAGGGTATAAGTACAGCAACATTTCAGTTTTTCTGGCCTTTTTTTGGGATTTTTGAATGTTAAATGTAAAATTTTAACGGTGATATCACAATTTTTACGCTAGAAAATTAAAAAAAAACCAACAAAATTTTCATTGGAATAAAAGACATAAATTTTGTGTTGGGGCATTTTACGTACCTTTTTCAGTTTTTGAATTATTGTGAGAAATCGCCAAATTTCTAAAAAATTTCTAAAACCTTCAGATGAACCTTTGTTCAAATCTAGCGATCTCAAACCTTCTTAAACACATTGCTGGCCCTCAAACAAACTATCGTAAATGCATTACGTTCGAGTAGGAACAATTTTTGCCCTAAAAATCATCGATTTCATTGCTGATTTTACTGGGAAGTGACGAGATAACCATTTTATTTTCGTCATAATTCCGTTAGTTCACATGCTAACAACTTTTACTGAAGCTCATTTTAAAGGACTTTCAAATTGCTTCAAAAATTCCTAACCTTGAAAGGTTCGACTTTAGCGAGCAAATAGTAACTTTTAACGAGCCGTAACTTGTTTCATATTTCATCTAGAGAAATGAAAGAACAACCAGTCGCTTTGTAATTTCATAGGCTTTATTTTTGCTTATAACCATATATTTGATGAAACTTAAGGTTCCTGAGTTATCATTGAAAATGGCGCAAATCACACATATTTCGTACGAAAAATTGACATCAATAACTCAATAGGTATTTATCCTATGAAAATTTTTATAGATCATCTTTTGATTACAATTTGCTCCTCTATCGATTCATGTTGAATTTTTTGTAACAAAATTTGTTTTAATTTTTTTTAATTAATGATATTTTTGTTTTATAACTGCTTTTAATGCGTGAAATTTGATAATCAAATTTTTTTTAAACTACTAAAGTCTGAAGGCCAAAATTTAAATTATAATTTGGGAATTTATTCAAAATTATCAACTAGAATGTTAATAAAATTTCCAAGTGCTATTTTGTAAAAATAGGTTAAGGTAAGAAGGCAGTATCAGCCAGTTTAATGCAGGTGATAATGTATAATTAATTAATTATTGCAAAATTTATAGTTTTTTTTTTCTGTTTCTCTATAAAAGGCCATCTTATCTTGCTAAGGGCGGATACATATTATGAGAAGAAAAATCCAAATTATTCAAAAAAAAACCTTGCATATGCTAAATTGCCTATATTTGTAATATATGCAAATAGACGCTTTGTACGCATTTTGCATATTTTTCGAAATTTGATAACTCGATATCAGATCAGGTCTTAGATTTTACTCTTGATTTTAGTAGTAAACATGACTGATAGTAAAATAGTACTGCGTGGTGCTGCTGAATTAATTATATTTTCAGTTGTGATCGTATCATACCAGCAATAACATGTGGTAAAATAACTCAAATTCGGAGGGTATTTTTGAAAAACATTCGAACTCGTATCATTGTTCAAATTTCCACAAGTTACTCATATTTTTGGTCGTTAGTGACACGACGGAGGTTACGAATGGGGAGTTTCGAAAATTCTCATTTGGGATATACTAGAATTTCTTGAATAAGCGAATGGGCTTTTCCGCAGAGGATCTAAGCGCGGTCTAAGTCAAAATAATTGAAACTCGAAAGTTCGAACTAAGTGATGCGTAGTACGTTTGGTGCGATATGAACGAATCTGTTTAGAATATTTTAGAAAAAAGCGCGACATTGAACCAATCACGGTTTGATTTCGATCAGTTACTCGACGTCGATGCATCTCAGATAGGGGAGAGAAAGAGATAGAGAGAAAGAGGAAAGTAGAGTGTAGTGTAGTGTAATGTAATTTACTAAAGGTAGGAATGGTGCGTATGAATTATAAAATTACAAAAATAGTTATTTACCTAGTAGGGTATGAACCGGTGCGTTTTGTTGCCGTACTTAGCCATAAAATCACTAAAACTTACATTGAACGGACCAGATAGTCGGCTAGCTTGTCAAACGAGAAAACAAATCACACATTACATTTATGGTGTGTCAGAAAAGAGAAATGTAAGGTTAATGTGTCGTTGTCGTCGTTGAGTTGTCGTTTGTATCACAGTTCACAGCCTTTCGGTGATGGGATGAATGTAATAGATTTAATGTGATCGTCGTCTGGAGTGATGGTCGCGTACCTTCTTGTTAATCGCAAACTTCTGTCGCATGACAAACAAACAACACTGTCCGATGGCCCGTTTCGCGGTGTCCACGACGACGACGACGTTTCGTCTCTTACAGACTGTCATCGGCACGAAAACTTTACTTTCTCTCTGTCTCTCTCTTTCGCACGAATCCCTCGCTCGTGTCCCGTGCGCGTCCGTACTTCACCGGCCCACGGCGAACGCTCGACTGACGAGTGAGGCGCGGACGGGCCCAGGCGCACGCACACGCAAACGCGGACGGCGACCGAACTATACCAGAGAGCCCCACCGTCGCGGGCAGTGTCAAGTGTACGTACGTACGTATGCCGCCGCCGGGGTACACGGCGTACGCTATACGGCGAGAGAGCGTCTAGACGAATATCGGCGCGCACACACGCTCTTTCCCTCTCCCTCTCTCTCTCACTCTTTCGCGTTTCTTTTTCCCTCGTCGTTTTCGTCGCTGTTTCTCTTCGATACGTCGGTTCGGGGGGAGAGACGGGCGGTTTTATTTCCCCCCACCTCCGGCCCTCGGCGAACGATGATAACGAGGATCGTCCGCGGGCGACCCTGGCCGATGCACATTACGTACGTGGACGTCGGCGGAGGCGGTCGGTGCGGGCCGGATGTAGTCCGGAGGTTTTCGCCTCCGAATTACTCATAAATGAACGTGGGGAGCGCCCCGAGAAACGAAAGTTATGTAGTGTCGGGGCGTGCTCTTGCTCCGGGGGTGGCTCCCACCCCTTCTTGGGGGTGGAAGTTTTTGTATAAAATAGTCGCAGAAGTCGGTAGAGCAGGCAATTCTAAGCGATAAATGTTATATGAAGTTTTTTTGATAAACTGATACTTTTCGAGAAAAGGTCGATTTTCGATTTAAAAAATGAACGTTCTCGTACGGATTTTTTTTACAAATACCACAAAAAACCATTGGTTCTTGCGAAAAGGTCATAATGAACCAAAAGGAAGGTAAAAAAACGAATCGAATGGTGTTTTTTTTAAATGCATTTCAACCATGTTACGGGTTTTTGAAGTTTACTATACGTTAACCAAAGACAAAATTCGTACAAATCCACGTTAAATTACGCCAAAACGATAAATTTTAGAGAAAAAAAAACTGTTCAAACCTTCCTTAAAATACTTTAAAAAAAATGAATGTTTACCAAGTCTTTAGTATCAAAATTAAGGAAGGTATAATGAAAATTACATGAGAGCCTAATTTTTGGGAAACACCTTCATTTTCGAGACAAAATTCGAACCAATCCACGTTAAATTATGCCAAAACGATAAATTTTAGAAAAAAAACTGTTCAAATCTTCCTTGAAATACTTAAAAAAAAATGAATGTTTACCAAGTCTTTAGTATCAAAATTACCGGAGATGTAATGAAAATACCATGATAGCATCATTTTTTCGAAACACTTTGATTTTCGAGACAAAGTTCGAACCAATCTACGTTAAATTCCGCCAAAACGAAAAATTTTAGAGAAAAAACGTATTCAGACCTTTTTTAAAGTACTTAAACCTTTAAAATGAATGTTCACGGAAGTCTTTAGTATCAAAATTAACGGAGATATGATAAAAATACCATGATAGCATCATTTTTTTGAAAAATAAAATTAATAAAAAAAAAATCTGTGCCTCTGGCGACAGAATTAAAAATAAACTTAATCAATTTATAGGTGCTTTTATTTATGTTCTAATAAAATGTTTTGGAGTTGGCTGGCATAAATACCCTGATTTAAAAAAAAGCTTGATTTTTGAAAAAGCCAATTATTCAAACTTTTGAAAAAACTTTGTTTTTACGCTATAACTTAAAATCTAAAGGAAATGAGAAAATGCAAGGGTGATAAAATTTAGGTCTTTTCTCTAAGATTAAGAGTAACCGAGACGTCGTCATGTTAAATTATCATGTGAGTGAGAGAACCACGCTTTTCCAGCCTTTTAAACCCTTCAAACTTAAAAGAAAAAGGCTTAAACATCCAATTCCGCAAGTCTTAAAGCCATTTGAAAAAGTGCGATAAACATGACGGGTGGTACGCCGTAGTAGTAAGGAAGAATACACGGACGTTCAAATAATATTATTATTAACCTACACGTCACACCTACAAGTAACCTAGTAACTAGTAACTGTAGCTAGTAACCTACAAGCTCAAATATGTACTTAGATGCCCTTAGTTATCAGATTTCGGCGGGAAAAACGAAACGTTTTCCACTACAATAAATCCCCAACTTCGTCAATTAATCTACATTTAATATCACGCTTTCCATGTGGAATATACAGTGCATTGACTCGAACGAAATAAAAATGAAGATAAGACAGGCAGAGCCATTTTTAAGATACCACACTCTTGTTAAAAAAAAAACTTTCCTATATAAATAATAGATAACATAGGCTCTATAACAATTTATCTTAAGACACGTTTTGTGAGATGTGTCACGGTATGTAATCCAATACGGCGTAGACGGAAGCTGTCGTGCTAACTAAAGCAATGGTGAGTAACGAAGGAGCTTTCGACGTGTAATCGAACAGATTACTTGGAGATAATATACAATGACGAATATTAGAGTAAAGAATAGATGCCCTGAAAACGTCTGAAAGTCGAATAAGTCGATTAGAGGAACTGGTAAGCTGGAAACTTGGGAATAGTTTGATGGAAAGCATTTTCGACACTTTCATGTTTGTGCTTATAACTTCAACCTTTTCTATTTTAAACTGTTGCCTTATTTCGGATGCCTCACCCCTTCAATATTCAATGGTGACGTATCGATTATCGAACAACCTTCACGTGATGTATAAATGACGAACCCTTTGTAGACGTCTAGCCATGACCTAACCTACCCGGTCGTTAAAAATATCCACGCATAACCGCGACCCCTTTTTTCCAGTGCCTCGACTAATGGGCCTGCATTAAAATTTCATTTCTGATGCATATTGCTAATGTTCTCTTAAGAAACATATTGTATCGAAATCTTTGAAAAATTTTACCTAAAAAGTACTTAAAAATTACGTTGAGTAAAGATTTATTTTTTTTCTTTTTTTGAATATGAAATTTGACTTAAAGCTATTGAATTGACTAGCTACAAAGTGTCACTATACTTTGACGAGTGTCTCTTTCTACAGTAGTGCGAGAGAGCGAAATAATGTAGGCAGTATTCTCCTCTTTCTTTAATGGGGGCCTAGAAGGTGCGACGTTGCCAAGTTCATCCAGTTGATCTTACATATACAAATTATTAATCGATCTATTATATATTGCGATGCAAGTATCCAAAAATAATTTTTATTAAATCAATCTAAAGGGGAACTACTTTATTATCAATGCACCAATTTCCATTTAATTCTTAGTATTAACATTAAAGATATGATCTGAAGTGCTGACTCCCATACGGTATCAGGTTAATTTCGAAAAAATTATGAATTTTGTTTTCCTTATATCTCGAGTTAGGGGTTCTGAATCGACTTGAAAATTCATATGAGTTATTAACGCTTCTTACTTAAGTAGTCCTCGCAATTTGAAGTCATTTTCAGCATTAAGTCATCTTAGACTCAAACATCCTTAAGTAACCATTTAAGTTAGGAACAATTTTAAGGAAGGTTTCTGAATGCCACCCTTAAACTTTCAATATGATCGTATTTTCAAAGATTGCATTGTAATAACGTTAAGCATTGCAAAACCTCTCTTTGTAATAATTAGGTGATTAATTTTAATAGTGATATTTAAGTAACCTAAGAAATAATAAGTAACCAGTTAACAATAATCATGCATTAGTCCAGATACTGAAGCTGAAAATATAGTAATACCTTCGAATTCTTTATAACTGCATAGATTTTTCTCGAAATTTAGGATTCCACTTCAAAAGTTGCATGTGTGCTAGGTGAGCTTTTTGTTTTTAAGGGGTGAAAACCACCCCTTATTGAAAAAAGTAGAAAAATACAAATTCAAGCATTTTATGGATTTAAATCGTTTTTATTTCTGTAATGTAAGTATTCTCATGTGCTATGTAACGTGAAAATCGATAGATTCCAAATTGTTTAAACAATTTTTCACCAATTTTTGGAACTAACAACACGCAATTTTGCTTAAAGGGTATTTTGGACCAAATGTTTCAATTTTAAGACGTTCTTATGATATCGCCGGTGAGACGATTCCAACAAAACGATCGCAGAACAAAAGAGCCCCCGACATCACCGCCATGAATTATTATGCCGTTCTCCCTCGATTAACCCTCGAGACGTACGGAAATTTTCCACGATTTTCCCTACGCGACGTTAACGATCCTCCGCGGCGCGTGAAAAATCTCCCCGTCTGGTGGAAATTTCTAACGGAAAATTGGTCACTCGGCCGCGTATTTTCGCGTCTACCGTCGGAAAATAGACGCGCTCCCCGTCTACGCACGTATCGATCTTGTAAATATTTAGTCTGCGATGCGGTATCGAATAGTTTCGACGTGTTATCTGAGTGATTTCATAAGTCGACGATGCAGATGCGAGACGACCATAATGACGATGCTGACGAATGGGACCGGGAAAAATTCACAACGAAAACAAAGAAATTCATAACGAGGTTATGTAAGGTTTTGAGGGAAATCCGTGGCAGTTTGGTCGGTTTTTTTTTATTTTTTGGATCAGCTTCATTGATTTTCACTCAAAATCCCTTTTATTTTCATTCTCTCAAATGTAGTGTTTTTACCAGAACACATTAAGGCGCATGCGTGCATATTTTGTAAATGTGCATGCGCACAAACGGTCTTCTACTAAAGAATTCATTTTGGTTCTAATTCTTCGAACCATTTACTCCAAAAAGGCCAAGGGCCGCTTCATAGGCTATCAGATTTTTTTAAAAAAAGGGGAATTAGTGCCAATGTAAATTATTGTAAAAATAAAGAAAACACCTGGAAAATACACAAGCATTCTATACATAACCTCAAAAATGCATTCCTCGATACCTTCCTTCTTTTGAATGCAATCAAAGCAAAATTTGGAACGTTCCTTGAGGACATTAAAGTGTACCCTGCCACCAGAACAGAACGTTTAAAAATTAAAACTGCGCTAACTATAAGTGCAAGAAGGTGTGACCCTCTAGTGGCGATGAGATTAAGCAAATAAGTGTTTAGAAGGTTTTATTCAGAACCTTTTATTTCCCGAGCGGACCTTCAATTAAGAAATAAAAACAGTCGAAAATTGTACGAGGCGCCCAAGTGTCGGTTCAAAGCGCAAATTATAGTAAAAAATAAATTAAATCTTTATGCCGGTTACGAACAATTTTTCATATGACCCTAAGGGCGAGCAAATTTTTCCACGCCTTTTCAGTTATTCATTATAAAGCAGAATTTTTTCGGGGATGTTTTGAATTCGCTTAATTAACGTCGATTAAAGAGATTTGTTGAGTCTACGATTTATTTAATTTTAATTTGTTTCGTTTCGGTCGACATGTCTGTTGTTGGGTAAATTTTGATTTGAAGCAATTTATTTTAAATCAAGCTTACCTTATCGGTCTAAGAAATTGCTGCGTTTACTTTGAAGGAGTTAATTGCTTTCCAAAAAACGCCATGCAAGGTTTGTCAAAGCGTTGCTTTAAAAATAAGTTACTTAGGTGTTTTTTCGTGCAGTAAGTACAAATTCCCCCTTCTTCAGTATTTTTCTAAATTGTTTATTGCTCAGTTTATTGAGCAAAAAAAGCTGTTTTGGTAGATAAAATTTAGCAGCAGTCGGACCAAAAAACTTTGTTTAAAATGGATCAGAGATGATGAAAACCCAAAATTTAGACAAATTTGAGCTTATGCATTTTTTTAAACAATTAAAATGAAAAAAAAAATAGGTCGTTTTCCCCTTTTTTCACCATAGCGCGAAAATTATCGAAGAAAATGCAATACGTTGTACAGACGATTTGTAGAGAATTAAAAGACATTCAAAATGAGCGTTTCTAAATGGTGGTCGGAGCATTTTTCACCGAGAAAACTTGAAAAACCGTTAAAATGGGCCCTTTTTTAAAAATTCACAGCTTTGCCCAGTTTAAAGCTGAAGCGCTTATTTTACGTGAAATGTCCGGTTATCATGTTTACATTAAGCATGTAAAAGTTGGATGCTGTCGGATAAACAATTTTTGCACAATTACCTTATTAAAAATATACACAGAAATCTTGCAAAATTCGGCGTGTTAACTGAAGTGGGCCGATTTTAATTTTTCAAATAGTTTTTGAATGACGATATCACAACCTACAACTTGGCTACCTCCGATTTTCATATATGGTTGTAGAAAAGTGCGAAAAATGGCTTTGAACATTACGCGAAACGTGCGAGTTCGCGTTTCATACTGAGTGGTGGGCCCAAGTATACTGCTTCAAGCCGCCCTTTTGCGAAAAAGGGTTCATTTTAACAGTTCTTCCAAATTTTCTCGGAGAAAAATCCTCCGATCACCTTTTAGAAACGCTTATTTTGAAGGTCTTTTGAATTTCTACAAATCGTCTATATAACGTATTGCATTTTCATCAATAATTTTCTGGCTATGGTGAAAAATCGGAAAAACGACCTATTTTTTAAATTTTTATTGTTTGAAAAAACACAAAATTTGTTTGGATTTTGGATTTTTATCATCTTTGATCCATTGTAAACAAATCTTTTGGGTCCCACCGCTGTTAAATTCTATCTACCAAAGAAAAAACTCTATAAACTGGGTAACTAAGTAAAGCTTTAACTGCTCCTAACCCAGAAACTATCCATCATAGTGCTACGACACAAAGTGTACTATTAACTCCTATAAATTAAGTTAAGGCAGGTTCTGTTACTATCAACCATGTTCGTTTTATTAAAGCGAGCGTTCTAATTAAATTTCGATCTGAAATTTCATTCATCGACGCTCGGAAAATTTGTGAATCTAATTACCTCGGCTCACCCATCGAGCAAAATTTCCACGCACACCAAGCGAATCCCGATAAAGCTATCTCTTCTCGCTTCCAAAAATATCGAATAACTTTCTGACAGTCCGGGTGTTTAACATTACATCATTTTCATCTGGGATGATCGGCGAATTCGTTAATGTTGTTATGATCACGCGATCGAAGCTACGATCCGTCGATAACCTTTCTCCCTGGACGTTGTTTGTCTGATATTAGAAGAGTGAAGTGGTAGTTTTTCGTAATTTTTAATTAATAATCACTTCCTCTAAATCGGGAAGGTTACATGTGCGATTAGCATGTTTCATCACTCGTCAGTGGGATTAGATCATGGATTTAATGGTGACATTAATAAAATACATGATTACAGATTGTGTATGAAGGTAACGCATCTAAGGAACGTAATTGAATATATACTGCGGTTATAAACTTGTTACCTGTGAGGAACCAAAATTACTTGCTAGTAATTTTCGATCAGTTTCAGATACATGGCTTATTTGAGGTTGCATTATAAATGAGTTCACAGCAGTTGCGGTTGTATAAAAACATTACTTTAATTTCCTTTTGTATGAATTATATTAGCAGGTCAATCTTTTATCCTTGTTAGCTTAGTTTATGGAGGTTTTGTTTGGTAGATAAAATTTAACAGCAGACGGACCAAAAAACTGTTTAAATTGAATCAGAGATGATAAAAACCTAAAATCTAGGCAAATGTGGGCTTTTGAGTGTTTATTAAGCAATAAAAAATAAGAAAATAGGTCGTTTTCCCGATTTTTCACCATAGCGAGAAAATTATTGATGGAAATGCAATAGACGATTTGTAGAGAATTAATAGACCTCCAAAATGAGCGTTTCGAAAAGGTGGTCGGAGCATTTTTCACCGAGAAAATTTGGAAATACTGGTAAAATGGATCCTTTTTCAGAAATTCACCGCTTTGCCCAAATTGCAGCTGATGCACTAATTTTGAGTGGAATATTAGGTTATTATGGCTACTTTAAGCGTACAAAAGTGGAATGGTGTCGGATGAATATTTTTTGCACAATTAAATTATTAATAATATCACCGAAATTTTGTAAAATTCGTCGTAATAGCTGAGATGGGCCGATTTTAATTTTTCAAACGGTTTTTGAAAGAGGATATCACAACCTACAACTTGGCTATCTTGGATTTTCATATACGATTAGAAAAAAGCATTTCGAGCGGAGTGGTATGGGCTTCGAGCAGCATAAAACAGTACATTTCTAACTTTTCTCCAAACGTATGTGAAAATCCAAAATAGCCAAGTTGTAGGTTGTGATATTCTTTTTCAAAAATCGCTTGAAAAATTAAAATCAGCCCATCTCAATTAATACGCCGAATTTTTGCAAGATTTCGTTGTATATTGGTAACAAAATAATTGTGTAAAAACTATTCATCCGACAGCATTCAACTTTTGCGCGCTTAAAGTAGACATAATGTTTTAATATTTCACACAGAATTAGTGGTTCAGCTGTAAACTGGGCAAAGCTGTGAATTTTTGAAAAAGGGCCCAATTTTCCAAGTTTTCTCGGTGAAAAATGCTCTGGTCATGTTTTAGAAACACTCATTTTGAATGTATTCTAATTTTCTATAAATCGTCTGTACAACGTATTGCATTTCCATCAATAATTTTAACGCTATTGTGAAAAAATCGAAAAACGACCTGTTTTTTTAAATTTTTGTTTAAAAAAAAAACGCAAAAGCTCAGATTTATCTAGATTTTGGGTTTTTATCTTGTTTGATCCTCATTAAAGAAAGTATTCTGGTCCATCTACTGTTAAATTTTATCTACCAAAACAGCTTTTTTTTGTTCTATAAACTAGGCTATGTGTCAAAACTTAGCTTTATCGAGGCTAAAAAATAATTCCAACAATACAGAAATCTCAAGCAAAAACATACAAACGTCACTTCTAACCGTTACGTTATGAAATATTCAAAATAAAGTATCGTGTGTTACGTCGGGCAGCCATTAAAGACGTCAAGTGAGAGAAGTAAGAGCGCTCTTATCCTCCACGTATTTATTTAAAGTTCTCGTCTGACTTCACCTCGCTGGAATATGTCACGGGAAAAAAGGGATCTCTTTTGAAGCGCACGCCCATAACAGTCAAATATGGAGTCTCATATTTAAAAAGCGCATGGAAAACGTACGGCCGTCGAGGTCCCAATAACTCTCGCCCTCGCTCGAAAAAAGCTGTTAGGGACTAATTGAATCGTAGATTAACTGAATATAAATATAAAAATTCGTTATTTAACGCTTCGAGTGTAAATATTTGGAGAGAAAGAGAGAGAGGGCGACGCGATCCACCCCCTTAAAGCAACCGCGTCTGTCAGCAATAGTAGAAGATTACATTTTGATAGATTTGTTTATTATCTTTGAAACCCTCTTAGCGAGAGGCCCGGGTTTTATTAGTTTTCACACTTGGATTTCGATGCAGGACCGTAACGTCGCCGAAAATAGATTCGAGGTTTAACTAAATCGGACCATCGGATAACGCGGTCTTAAAGTCTTTTGGAGGCGCATCAGTCTTCATTTGAGTACAGAATCATAACGTTAAATTGAAGATGCCATCAGTTCAATAATTCATTTGCTATGATATTTGAGCAGCAATAAGCGATTAAATGTTTAATTTCTTGCAAACGTTCTGTGGTGTCATGTCAGTAATTTTTGAGTTCATTGATTGGTTACCCAGGCCAATGATAACACGATATGCCACTGAGTAGGCTTGAAGCTCAAGCAATACCTGGTTTTTAATCCACTCCAACAGGTGGCATTAAGGCCACCCAGCTCCCTAATTACAGAAATATCACAAAAAGTCTTAAAAGGGTAGTCTTCTTAATTCCTTCTAATTGTACAATTTGAAGTCTATAACTATAGAAAACTTTGAGCCCATTGAGCTCCTACCAGAAGCAATACAAGGCTACAAGTAAAGCTGTTCATTATTTCAATTTTGGTCTTTTGGTGTCATGCCAATCGTCTTTTAGATTCTTTAGTATAGCAACCCAAGGTGATCAGTTCAGACTGATTTGGGTTCAAATCCAGGCTCTTCCAAATCCTACTACTTTAAATGTTGATGGTTAAAACGACACGTCACTAAGCAAGGTTCCCATTAGAAAAACTTATGGTTATATCCTGGCAGATTCAAACCCCAGCAACTTTAAAGGAAAGTCTTAAAGCGAAATTATCCATTTTCATATCTTTTGTTAACGCTTTTCGGGTTCTTTGATAGAGGTGATGCAATGGTTGACCAGGTGATGAATTCATTTCAAATTGGGTGACAAATCCCACGTTTCATAACAAAGATAAAACGATCACCATGAGTTATATTCCATCTTTGATTTAAAACATCTTTCGATGTCCTATCAATCTTGCTTCGTCTAGAAACGTATCGATTAGATAAACAGCTGATCACGTTCCTTTGTATGTGTACGTTCAGTACGAAATTATTGTAATCGGACGTGGACCTTTGGCCTACATCGGATTTCGATACGGAACAGATGGGAATTAAAGGATATTTTTTTGGCGCGGATGGGCCCGATAACGCTTGAATACATTTATGGAGTGAACGCAGGCAAATATTGACGAGAGGCATTGGACGGGGTGTGCAAAACGGTGGTTTTAGTCTGTGGCTGAACGTACAGCAGACGGGGGGAGAATAGTCGATTGTTCAATGTTGAATAGTGTAGGATATAGTCTAGTCATCAGCGGGAAACAACCTTAAAACTGTGGAATTTTGGGGATCAACGTCGATTTTCACGAAAATTTGCACTTAAACTCTACTCTTACCCTCTTACTGCGAAATATTAAAAAATAGCAGATTTTAGCATGCATTTGGTTAATACAAAGTTTAAATGAATGAATTATTTGTAGATTTCTTGACATTCTCGAACAACTTTATGATTAATAAGATAAATGCAACCTCTGTAAATCTTCCCCTGAGGGTAGCAATTTTCAAAACTATATATTTTTGTAATTTAAAATGATTGAGAATTGCGTTATATTAAATTGGAATCATTGTACTTCTTTTAAATGACAGTATTATTCGCCGAGACACTTCAACCCCTATAAATCATCCCCTATGAGTATGAATTATTCTGTGTTCGACGATAATTCCCTTATTTCCTAAGCTAGAAACTTTTTAAACAATGCATTTTGTAAGGAATTCCAAGCGCTTTAAGATCAAATTAGTTAAAAGCTTTTACAAGCCGTAGTTTTGAAAAGGGTTGCGTTCAAAGGGCTTGGATGAGCTATAATTAGTACGCGAATGCAAACTTCGAGCCGCCATATCTCCTTCAATTTTCATTATACAAAGATAAACAAAAAATCAAAATTTTCAGTGAGACAAACTCTGCAATTAACATTTGAAACATATTTTGCTTACCTAGAATAGTTTTTGATCTATTTAAGAAAAATGCATCTTTTTTTCAAAATTACGAAAATGCAATGTTCCTTTTGCGCAATTATTTTTTCCAAAATAAGCATTCTAAACTAGTTAAACCACACGGATCATATTCAATAATACCTAAATAAAGTTAATTGCAAGTGGGTTATGCTTAATTTTTATCAGAGAGGTAATGACGAGGGTGTAGTTTTAAATTTTAAAAAACAGAAAGGTGTTATTTTATTTTTGTTATAAATCAGTCAATTCTTATGCAAAGGACTTTTATCAATGCTCATTTTAAAGGTTTTTTATGTACTTTTAAAAAGTTCTATTGAGTTTTCCCCAAAAAATTTCACCATTTTCATATTGAAAGTTGAAAATTTTCAATTTCGTGGTTCTTGAAAAATCCATCTTTCAACGAGCAATAACTCAGCCCTTATTGGGTTTACAGAAGTCATTCAATAACGCATCTCTTTGGTTTTTATTAGCTACTTTTTGTTCTGGATGTTTTTTCCGATAAAACAAAAACTTTTCAAGTTATTCGTGAAGTATGGTTAAAAAACATTCGTTTTTTCAATGAAAATGTATAGTTTCAATCGTGAATAACTCGAAAAAATATCAACTTTACAAAAAACTTTGTACAAAAAAAGTTGCTTAGAATTGGCCCATCTATCGATTTCCGGGTTTATTTTGATTAACAAAATTTTTACTCTTTAGAGGGGGTGGCTTCCACCCCTAGAGAAAAACCACATTGGCCCAATTCCAACTTTGAGGAAGGTCATAAATACTACCTAACTCTGAGTTTTCAACAAAATCGACTTTGATTTCCAAAATTCCACGTGAAAATGGCTGATGATTGGACTAATATAGTAGTTTAACTGCAAGGAATCTCAGCGAGCGCACTTATCGAGGATATTTCGCTTTCGAAAGGATGTTTCCAGGACAAAATATCGGTGGTATCTAATAATTTTCACCTGAAAACAGGATATTGCTGATGAACGTATACTGCTGAGTCTCTTCAACTTTGATTATCAAAGACCTTTTCTTTGAACAAATATTTTGTATTCAAACTACTACATTTGGTGGTGACTTTGAACCCTTCCCCATGGATTAAAATCGTTAATTGTTAATGGCAATCAGATCGTTTTCCACTTTGATGAAAATGCTTAAAACAAACCCCAGTTTTTTGGACTAGGAATTTTCCCATATTTGAATCCTAATTGCCTTCCTATTATTTTTGCCTGTTAATCCTATATTGCTGATTATTAATAAAATCCTTCGGGATCAGAGATTCTCCACGGTTTTGTTTCGCATATGGTTTAGCCCCCCACATGCTTTTTCGAAATTGCAAAGTTCATTCCATCACAAAAGCTCGACACATCAGGCAATTTAATAAATCTTTGAGGCATTATCCCCTCACAAAGTTTACACGTCGAAGCCATTAATGATTTCTCTTCTTTCCTTTTTTCCCACTGCACATACATATGTGCAAAACGTACGTTTATAAGTAGTTTCTCTCCATATATTGAATAACTTGACACTGTCTAGACCGCTTTTTTCGTTTTTACTTCGACCGTATTGTTTGCCGTGCAACGAGAAAACGGGTCTTGAAACGCACGCAAAATCTCCGTCGATAATAAGAGGCGCTGCACCGTAAACATGGAATAATAATATTAACGACGGTGATGGTAACAGCACTTCTAATCCGTCCAGGCATCGAGTCCGACACACGATTAAACCATAGCCCAGACAGAAATGAAAAGAGCTATTTGTAAACGAGGGATCATGGAGAGATTTACGGGATTAGGAGCGCGTAAAACCGAGCCGAGGACCTGATAGATTATCGTCGTAAATTAGGGGGAGAGAACTAAAATTGAAATGAATCAGGAGGAATTGAATAAATCAGAGGTTCGCCACCGTTAAGTAACGCCTCAAAAAATTTATCGGGAACGAGGGATGGCCTAATGGGTTTTAATCTGGTGGGGATTTGTCGTTAATAAAGGGAAAATATCGGAAGGAAATAGTTACTATAAATATTCCAAACAATTTCCAACAAAATTTTCTCCTTCAGGTTCGAATTTTTCCCTGACTAGCCGAAAGGAAAATTTCTCGAAAGTATAGGTCTTTTCGGATCACATGGTTTCTGACGTCACGATCTGCAAATACCTTCATTTTGTCCACGTCTATAGGTGAAAGCTGTTTTGGTTCATCGCTCATGTATTCCTAAGCTTCAATAAGAGTTACAAAAGAATTTTTATATTTTTAAATATTTTCTTGCAGTCTTTTGGCACAACAATGGCCGATTCTCGGTTTCGATTCTTCTTGACTGAATCACTGGAGGTAACTTTCCTCTTTCCTATTGCGCCCTCTCTTATTTCTAGAGGATACTATAATGCAGATATAACGCAGTCTGCGCTGCGTCGACTCATAAATTTGGCTGCGTCATTGTTAAAAAATTACAAAGTATTTGATACAATTTACTTTAGATTTAATTTATAAATTTAAATTTGTCCTAAATTTAGACCTAGTCGTTAAGGGTCTAAACCAGAGGTGTCCACTAACCGTGTTTTCCGAGCTCCCGGGAGCAAACGCTTTATCAGTGGTACCGGTAATTTATGGCACCCATAAAGCTATTACCGATCGTCTCTTGGGGCATTTTCAGTCAGGAAATCCAGGGTTGAATTAATATGATTTTAGTTAGACCTGTTTGAGATTTAAGAATTTTATTATTTCATATATGAAACATATACGAGCATACCAAAAATGTTTTTACCTGTTTCTAAATTGTTAGTACACAAAATAGTGTACAAATAGTTAAGTAGTTGTTCCCAGTAACTAGTAAGTGTAAGGATGATTGCGAATTAACGTATTATCCTTCATCCTTTCAAGAAAAATGTACCCGATGCGTCGTTATGATCAGGCAAAAATAGGGCCAGTAACTGAGTGATTACCACAAGATCTTGACGAACACTTTAGAAAAATCTCTAAATTGCCACCTTAAGGTTAATAATATGTAGTCTGTGAGTGACTGTACTAGTGTGCTTTGTATGGGTAAACGATTTTACAGAGTATTTGTTTTATTCCAGTTCTGTATGTCAATTTTGACTTGAAACAATTTTCATTTCCTCATTTTTTTTAATAACCTGTGTATAATGGAATCAGAATGGGGGCAAGATTACGATACTAAATGGGGGAATTTATTTGAGGTTTTCAACATATATAACACCATTTTATGCGTCATATGTGGGCAAAGTTTTGTAATATTCAAAAAATATAACATTCAGCGGCATTATCAGAAACAGCATCAGGATTTTTATAGAGATTTTCCATTAGAAAGTGCGTCACGATCCAGAGAAGCCTGGATACCAGACAGCCTGGAAAAGTGGAAAGGGAAAATGACATCAATAGACCCCAACCCAGTGCTTTTTTTTAATTTAACGAAATAAATTTATTTTGAAACATAACGTACGTATAATTTTCATTAATCATTCATACATTAAAGACGTTATAATTACTAGTTAATATAATAATCTTTTTAGTATTCACAAAATCTGTAAATTGGTACCTATTTACAACTATACAAGTATTAGGTAATAGCTTTTCATAGTTTCTCCTCGGCAAGAGTTCAACTCGCCTTCTGAGTCTGACCCTTTGCGTGATGTACGGAAATGGCATGCATATTAATATTCCGACTATCAGCTCATTAGAACCTCATAGAAATCTGCTTATAAAATGTGACTCAACTACACCTCTTATTGCCTTGTCATAAACAATTCTATCGTATCGTAATATGTTCAAAAAGTGGTATTTATCCACGTGTAACTTTTCGATTTGATACAATTTTATGAAAAATTACCACATCAACTTAAAAAAAAAGTATCGATAAGCACTATAGTAAATGACACGTACAGTCGCGGCAATCATTTTTATTTCAGTATTAATAGCATTTCCTGTACCGCAACAGGGCGACTAAGCCTCCAATTATCTCCATACGAAAATAGTTCAGTCACGCCATATGCCACGTAGATAACGAAAAATAATTATAAATTAGTTCACATGCATCGTAATCGACTTTTAATCACACATCGACGGAGGCCTGCATATGTTTATGATAAATAAAAGATAATTCACGTCAGACGTTCCGCCAATATCAACGTCTAGACTGGATGTGTCAACAGATAAAGTATCAATAATCTTTATCGCTTTATAGACGGGTTAGACGTTTTTGTTTCGGGGGTGAGGGGGCGTCGCCGAGAGAAATTAGAGATTTAGTGTGTCGCAGTTTCGATAATTGCATCTGGACGGCTTACGTAATGCGGGCGTCCGTGCGTGTGCGAGGAAGTGAGAATTGTCGTCTAGACGATTTAAAACGAATTTCAACCTTGTATTTTATTTTTGATACGTTTGTTTGCCTGATAAACTCAAGGTGTACCCATTGAAACGGCCTGTAAAGGTTTTACTGCAATTTGTACGCAGTAATGACTACATAGAATCGAACGTTGCACGAGTCTCGCGAAAAAATCCTTGAGGCGTTCATGGCGTAGATTGCAATTCGTTTCAAGGATTGTAACGGTAATGATTATGGAGAAATGGTGCTCAGTCGTGAAAGTCGAGATAAAATTTACATGGTATCAAGTTCCGATTCTAAAAATTATGTTTCATACCGGTATAATACTGATTAGAATGATGCGTAAAAATGTCTTAAACTGCTATAACGTAGGTATTAGTGGGTAACTTTTTCAAATATTATATTAATCAAACTTAACAGTGGTAGCACTAAGCCTGCTAGTAGCGCAGTTTATAGTTTTTTTGGAAGATACAAAAGATGGACCAAAAAACTTTGTTTGAAATGGATCAAACATGATAAAAACGCAAAATGTAGACAACCCTGAGCTTTTCAGTTTTCTTTAAACAATAAAAATTTAAAAAAAAACAGGCGTTTTTCCATTTTTTGAAACGGTTTCAAATTGAGAGTTTCTAAAAGGTGATCCGAGCATTTTTCACCGAGAAAATTAGGAAAAATCGTTAAAATGGACCCTTTTTCAAAATTTCACAGGTTTGTCAATTTTAAAGCTGAAGCGCTAATTTTGCATGAAATGTTAGGTTATTATGTCTACTTTAAGCATACAAAAAATTGGATGCGGTCAAATGAACAGTTTTTGCACAATTACGTTTTTAACTACAATACACTGAAATCTTGCAAAAATCGGCGTAATATCTGAGATGGGCCGATTTTAATTTTTCAAACGGTTTTTGAAAGAGGACATCAGTACCTACAACTTGGCTATCTTCGATTTTCATATACATTTGGAGAATAGTGGTAAAGATGAGGTTTCAAGCAGCCACCACTCAGCTCAAAATGCGAAATCGTGCGTTTTGCGCTATGTTCAAGGCGATTTCTTGAAAAAGGCTCCATTTTAAGGGCTTTTCCAAGTTTTCTCAGTGAAAAATGCCCGATCACCTTTTAGAAGTGCTCATTTAGAAGGTCTTTTAATTCTCTACAAATCCTCTATACAATGTATTTGAATAATTTTCATGCTGTAGTGAAAAGACGACCATTTTTTTTAAAATTTTTATTGTTTAAAAGATGCAAATGCTCAGATTTGTCTTGATTTTGGGTTTCTATCATCTATGATGCATTTTAAACAAAGTTTTTTGGTCCGTCAGCTGTTAAATTAATCTACCAAAAAAACCCATATAAACTGTGCTACAAGTCCAACCATTTTTGCATCATATCCCCCTCGTACACCATTCGAGGCTGTGCAAGTTGTGATTTCGTCCGGCGTTGCAAGCGTTAAGTTATTTCAATAATAACGTTATTAAAAGTCATTAAAATGTTAAAAACCAGGCAAGGTACTATCGAATGTAAACTTTTGTGACCGGCTACCAGACGGACGAAATTACGCCGTCAAAGTCAAGGTTCCCTGCATGTTTCCAACCGATGATTTATGGACATAAGTACGTACAGGTATCATTAGTCTAACAATCGCCTGTTCTACTTGCTATTGTCTCAGCAATAGACGAAACAATAAAAAAATGTAATAATCCGTATCGCGATGTAATCGCATGTTTCCCGTCTGAAATACTGTAGGTTTCAACAGACTGATTGTAACGTGGACCTCATGATGAATTCACCAAACATGACAACGTACATCTTCGGGACGTGATCCTTGAATCTGTTGTACACAGGCTTAAATTTTGAAATTTTTATAAGGAAATTCAACAGAAGCGAAAGTATTCGTCCTAGTGCAAAAAAGACTTCTGCAATGTATAGAGGTTTTCAGTTTTTCGGGGGTTTTGAAACACCTTAAACCGATAAGAATCTAAGCTTCCCATTATCAAACCCTAAAACTGAATTTGAGCTCGGTGTATCACTAGAAACATGCATCACTTGAAAAGTTGTCGAGGTGCAGTGATACAGCGCTATTGTGCCAATCACCACTGGGTTTACAAGATGTTTTGTAAGGGGATCTTCGGGATTTTGGGACATTCGACAGGAAGTTGCTATGTCGCGCAGTTAAATTAATGGTTTTAACCCTCCATCTGAGCTTATAGATGACAGAAGCAGTTTACGTTTAGGATCGCTTACGTTGCCGGGCTACAGGAGCGAGATAAATTATTACAATCCTCGCCGAGACTTGTTAAGCGAGATTACGGCCAGACCGCCACTTTCCTGAATCCATATTTATCGGTACCTGCGCCGATCTCTTTCATTACCGATAATTCCCAGAGCTCCCGACGTATATTTGTCACGTTTATCTCCCCGCCTGGGAAACTCGATTTCCACTTTTTTCCTGTGGCTTTAATTAGGAAATTTCCCGCCGTCAGTCGCGAAATATTCGATATGTAAATGGGAAAGGAGATTCGGATTATTCGTGCACGCGCGTGTCTGATCCGATAAAGATATTAAAACGGTAATTAATTGACGTTACGATGCATTATACTGGTTATTTAGTGGGCGGTTTCGGCGCTTCGGCTTAGTTATCGCCTGCTATGAGGCATTCGCCGAAAGCTTTCATGCCCTTATTGATTGGACAATTGGGCAATTGGCAATCGTCGTTCGGCGTTGCTAACGGCGATCGATTTTAAAAGAGCTGCTTGGAATATTTTTCAAAAATTCAAAACACATTTTCTCGAAATAACTGCTCAAATTTTCCCTTCGACAATCGGTCGTTAGACTGGAATTAATTCTATGACACCATTTCCCACTTCCTTCGCCAAATTTTGGTCCAAAATTTTCGAACACCCTGTGCGTTTTTATAAATTTCAACGTTAATATAATTGTTTACATGCTACGGCAATAACTTGATGGAAAACTAGTCCTCGACGTAGACTATTATTCCGCCCACGTTGGCTTCGCTGTGGTCATTATGCAATCTAAAAAAATACGAAGGTTGTCTCTGGGTTATGATGAGTTTGTGTTTTCATTAAAAAAATCGAGACAGGAAACTGAAACATTCTTCCCACTATCGACTTATAAAAAATTCCTGACTTAATCGCAATCACCTGAAAGCGTTTTATTTAAATCTATAGGGAATCCCGGGAAATAAACGGAGAATTTCTGATCGTGAATCGATTATTATTTAATCAAGTCCAATTATCACGCACCGCGTAAACCTTAAATCCCGTTAATCCGCCGATTTAATTTTTTCCGCCAATCTGAATCGTGTAGGTATCCATGGAAATTTTTGTATAAACTATAGTCCAGTCGTCAGCCATTTTCGCATAAAATTTTGGGAATCATGGTGGATTTCTTTGAAAATTGGAATTTCGGTAGTATTTATGACCTTATTCAAAGTTCGACTTGTGCCAAAGGGTGATTTTTCCCTAGGGATGAAAGTCACCTCTTCTAAGGAGTAAAATTTATTTATCAAAATCGACCCGGAAATCGATAGATTGGCCAATTCTAAGCAACTTTTATTCTATAAAGCTTTTATTGTATAGTTGATATTTTTCGAGTTATTCACGATTGAAACTACACATTTTTCATTGAAAAAACGAATGTTTTTTTACCCATTCTTCACGAATAACTGGAAAAGTTTTCATTTCATCGGAAAAAACATCCAGAACAAAAAGTAGCTAATAAAAACCAAAGAGATGCGTTTTTGAATGACTTCTGTAAACCCAATAAGGGCTGAGTTATTGCTCGTTGAAAGATGGATTTTTCAAGAACCACGAAATTGAAAATTTTCAACTTTCAATATGAAAATGGTGAAATTTTTTGGGGCAAACTCAATAGAACTTTTTAAAAGTACATAAAAAAGCTTTAAAATGAGCACTGATAAAAGTCCTTTGCATAAGAATTGACTGATTTATAACAAAAATAAAATAACACCTTCCTGTTTTTTAAAATTTAAAACTACACCCTCGTCATTACCCCTCTGATAAAAATTAAGCATAACCCACTTGCAATTAACTTTATTTAGGTATTATTGAATATGATCCGTGTGGTTTAACCAGTTTAGAATGCTTATTTTGGAAAAAATAATTGCGCAAAAGGAACATTGCATTTTCGTAATTTTGAAAAAAAGATGCATTTTTCTTAAATAGATCAAAAACTATTCTAGGTAAGCAAAATATGTTTCAAATGTTAATTGCAGAGTTTGTCTCACTGAAAATTTTGATTTTTTGTTTATCTTTGTATAATGAAAATTGAAGGAGATATGGCGGCTCGAAGTTTGCATTCGCGTACTAATTATAGCTCATCCAAGCCCTTTGAACGCAACCCTTTTCAAAACTACGGCTTGTAAAAGCTTTTAAATAATTTGATCTTAAAGCGCTTGGAATTCCCTACAAAATGCATTTTTTAAAGTTTCTAGCTTAGGAAACAAGGGAACTATCGTCGAACATAGAATAATTCATATTGATAGGGAATGATTTATAAGGGTTGAAGTGTCTCGGCGAATAATACTGTCATTTAAAAGAAGTACAATGATTCCAATTTAATATAAAGCAATTTTCTATCATTTTAAATTAAAAAAATATATAGTTTTGAAAATTGCTACCCTCAGGGGAAGATTTACAGAGGTAGCATTTGTTTTATTAATCATAAACTTGTTCGAGAATGTGAAGAAATCTACAAATAATTCATTCATTTAAACTTTGTATTAACCAAATGCATGCTAAAATCTGCGATTTTTTAATATTTCGCAGTAAGAGGGTAAGAGTAGAGTTTAAGTGCAAATTTTCGTGAAAATTTTCGTTGATTCTCAAAATTCCACAGTTTTAAGGTTTTTTACCGCTGATGACTGGACTACTAACCGTTCATGGCAATTAAGCGTGAAATCCTGCTAACGTGACATCGAGTTGCGGGCTTTTGTTGTACCTCATGATCAAATATTTAACGAGAGATAACAGACGGTGCTAGACAAAAAAAAATTGGGACTGGTTGGTGCGTAGACGTTTTATAGATACCGCGAATGTGGCGTATTTGCGTAAGATAGCCGAACAGCATGTGCATAAATTGTTCAGAGGATATATCCACTTACTTTTATCTGTATTAAACTGGATGTGTTTCGATTAAACGCACTTGAAATACGTAGTTAGGATTTAGGGAGTCGTCGAGTGCTGAAACTACATTACATTTGCGACTCGTAATGCCCGTCGTTTTGAAAAATGATTTGCGACTACGGACCCGGTTTTGCGACAAATCGAATTTTCGACCGCTTCAAGGGTCAGGGGGGAAATTCCTACTTCCCCACGAAACGAAACCAGTCCACGGGGCGGAAGGCACCCCGATAAACGCCATCACCGCATAGATTATCCCGCGCGATCCACTTTCACCCCCCGAAAGCCTGCCGGGAAGCGAGGGATGAAAATTCATACCTCCGAATGCTCGCACCTGACCTCGATTCCACCCTACCGTCGTAAATCCTTCCCCCAGCATCCCCTAAGCGGGAGGAAGAGGGGGGGAAGTAACGATGACTCACCCCCGGACTTTCACTCTCGCCCAGACGCGACGCCACCCCTCGACCGACGCCCCGCGGCGTCGGGACGCATGAATATAAAGACGCCCACGCGTATTCGAGGAGCGCCCCGCGATTACGTTCACACGTCGCCGCTTCCCGAGGGAAGAGCCTCGCAGGAGGCAAGGAGAGGGGGATGAGGAGGAGGAGGAGGAGGATAGGCGGACGACGAGACGGGACTTTATGGAACGACGAACCTGAGGGATTTTTTTCGAAACGACAGGGGAATGTACACGGGGATTTGTAAAAATATTTCGGTTTATATGCATTTCGTTTTGATTTCTTAACAAATTACCTGTGTGAAAGCATAGATGTGCATGTTTCAATAAGGAATTGTCCGCAATAAGGAAATTTTTTTATATCTGGTCGTTTTTTTGATTGGTTAAACATGTTTGGTTTTTCCCTTGGGCTGTCTAAATTGCATAAGTATTGATTTTTTTGGACTCAGTTTACAGCTGAATTTGCCAAATTTCAACTCCTCTAAACCCCAATTATATGCTTCTTTTCGCTTTTAATAGCCCAATTAATCTTTCTTAAATTTGGGATTAAAACAATCTAAATCTAAATGGTACTTTAGTAGTTAATAATACTTTAAATATTTTCACTTATTCCTTTAATGATGTGTTACCTTAACAGAACAGCGTTAATTAATGTGCAAACCGTATTGCAGTTGAGAATGTTTCATTTTCTATAAAACTCCCATATACATATTATTTTCTCGCTGTAAAAGATCTAAAGACCTGACCATAATTGAATACATTGTGAGAGTATGAAGAAGTAATATGATGCTTATTTTCTAATGGTTCAAGAGAAATTCCGAAGGAGTGGCACTAATTTAAAAAAAAAATAGGATAAGTATAGCGTTACAATTATCATTAGTTACTTTTCTTCAAAAGTAACGCGTTAAGTTACTCATTAAAGAAAACATTAACGTAATTACAACCAGTTCCAACCATTGATCACGATACAGTGAAAGGGAAGATAAGACATCGTGCATTATTGGGCGGGGCTAATTTAGCGGCTGACGTCACCGTGTGAGTAGGAGTTATACAATGAAATGTCCCAGTATCGTCCCTTGCATATTGTACATCAATTTTGTTATATACAATCTAATACAAAGTACTAATTTTTTAAAAGATAAGGAGATGTAGGACAAATTATATATGGAGAAGTTTGTGAAAAGCACTTTTCTGTAAACCCTTCATTTCCACCCTAAATTTTCATAAAAGTCCAAGGGTTTAACCTCATATTAGATGTAGTCCAATTGTATTTAACATATTAGACTGCTTTAATAAGTTGAAGAGTCGAATCGAATTTCCCTGGAGTAGAATTGTGGATTTCCAAATTTGGTTCGTTTTCCTCCTGGACGTTCTAGATTCCATGGGAACTGTTATTTCTTTGGGGTTCAACTTTATGGTGAAATTTGCCAAAAAAATTTTCTTGGAAGATGGAACTACGACCATTACGACCTAAAAACTTTTTCTGTGGGATTGTTGGGCCAAAAATGATTTTTCCTTGACTTTTCCTTTTTTTCCTGGAATCATTTTGTGCTTTTCTGGAAGTTGTAACTTTCTCCTTTGGAGATATCAAAATCTGTACTTCCAGAATGAGCAATTACATTCTTTACGAGGCTCTTTAGAGGGAAACAGCCATTATCACTAGTGGAACTTCGTGGGAACTTCGACCATTACAATCTAAAAAGTTTTTCTGTAGGATTGTTGGCCAAACTATGATATTTTCCTTGATTTTCCCTTTTTTACTGGAATCATTTTGTGCTTTTCTGGAAGTTGTAGCTTTCTCCTTTGTAGATATTAAAATTTGTACTTCCAGAAAGAAGCCATTACTTTCTTTATAAGGTAATTTAGAGGGAAACATCCATTATCACGCGCGGTTTTCATACAAGTTCAGGAGTGTAACCTAGTACTAGATACAGTGAAATTGTGATTTACATACTGAATTCCTCCAATAAGTATGAAATTTGGAGAAAAACTGTTTGATTTTCGAATCTGGCTGATTTTTCTCTTGGACTCTTAAGATGAAACTGATGTTTTTTTGGGATTTAACTCCATGGTTTTTCTCAGTAAATGGCAGAATTGGTAATTTGACTTACGTGTTTAATGTCAATTTTAGTTGGAAAATTTTGTTTCTAAAATCTTTCCAAATGGTAATTCCGTAATTTGACTTCTATTTAGCTACTTGTTAAATATTGCTGCTTGGAAATATTTTTCTAAGAATGCCGTAAAGGCATATTACCCTTGAGAACTTTTAATGTTTCGTAATTTTCTCCTAAATGGCTTTAGCGATTTATTTGAAACTTCGCAACTTGACTTATCTATCTAATACTCTTTCGAAAACGCCCCGAAATGACATTTTACTCTTGAGACTTTCCTAAAAGCAGGCAAAGTTACCTAAAGCACGTGGCTCATATTTTTGAATGACATTTTTGAAATGCTAGTTTGTCGTTTGGGAGTTTTTTCTCTCAAGAAAATTTCCTGCGAGATCATCCGCAGGAAAGCAAAACCCAACATAACAAACAATTTCCTAAGGATGACCCAACCGCCCACTTTTCTCGAAAGCTATTCAAGTCTAAAAATGTTTTTCTTCCCGCGCCTACTCCTAAAAAATTCCCTCTTGGCGTAATCCTCCCTCGGGGATTTACTTTTTTCATCTCTCACTCGTGGACGATGTCTTTCCCTTGTCTTCCATTGGAATTAGGTGGGATCGATAGACTCTAAGGGGCCGTGAGGCATATTCAAGGCCGAGTTGATTTCGGATTATAAAGGGATCTAAATTATGTAAACAGCGATTTTCCGAGACATTAATTCCAACTTTTATGTCTTGCCGTTCTTCTGCTCCTTTTCGGGTTGTTTCATATTTTTTATCCGGGCCCAGTTGCTCGGTCTCAAGGGGATTTCGTATATAATATATGATGATACCCAGTTTTTGTTTTGAATGTATGTTTCGAAATTTTTAAGTAAACGCGGAACAAAGAGTAAAATGTTGATATGGAAGTTTCTTCTGGTATTCTGCTTAAACAGTACGCACCACACAGAAATATTTTACTGTGAACTTAAGAATTATCCTAGTCGTAGTGAGCGCAACGATTTTAATCCTAATAATCAGCACTGAAGCGTTCAGCGGAGCTAACAATGATTCATCCTCGCCTTCCACCGTCACGCCAAGTTTCTAATCTCGACAAATAAATGACTCAAAAATTAGTGAAACAATAAACGAGGACTAGACGAAGCGACCCAAATACTAAAGCATCTCGTCTCATAGTCGACAAAACAAAAATACACTTCGATCTGATTCATTGCCGGTGATTGTATTTTGAGAATCAAATGCCAAAATTTCCACGGGAGGTTCGTGGAAACGCGTCTGTCGGACGTCTGGTAGTGAAAATAGAAATTTCCCTCAAGTTTTCGGAGAAATGCTAATGGGAAATGTTGGCGCTTTTGTGGTTACTGAGTTGTTAAAAAAGATTTGCAGGGGCAAGGTCGCCGCTAATGATTTCGCTTAATTAACAAGAGGAAATCCTTCTGCGGGAGATATTATTAGCATCAAACGATTTAATACCTCATTGCTTTTTTCTAAAAGTGGCAATTTATTTTCGGGAAAAAATTTTATTGTCGATGTTGCATTGTTACAACTTTCAAGATTTAAGCTGGATCCAAAAATGTTTTCAAAATTTATTTAATGCCAAATATCAACCCTCTATTTAACCCTAACCCTAATATTTAACTATCCTTATCTTGCCTCTTATTATTTTATTATTTGATCAACTGTTGCAAGTTTTACTTTATCCAAATAAGTCCTTGTAAATCGCTCTCTGTAACAATTTAATTAAAAATTTCGAATTTAATATTTTTCAGATATTTCCTTGGAACCTTTTTCAAAATCATCAACGGTCCTTGCCACCAAACAAAGCTGTTGTGAGCATCGACATTAGTGCTTAAATTGAAAGATTAAACTTTAGGGACTCTTTAATATATGCTATAAATCTTAAATCTAAAAATTAATCTATAATTAATCTAAAAAGAATCTATAATGCTATAAAATTATTCTGACTTTTTCCACACTCGTCAACGTCCTTAACTTTCCAATTTACTCTTGTGAGCTACGTTACATCGAGGTACAATTTAAACTGAAGGATGTACCATATCTTTAATGGCTCCTAAATATCACTAGAAATGATAGTTTCCGTTTGCAAAAATTTAAAGTTGTGGAGATATCCTTTCATTAAACAAAGTGTAAAAATGTATCAGACAATTATATATTTTTTCTCTTTTTCGAACATATATCTCAGTAACTGTTCATCTTAGAAAGATGTTAAAAAAGAATGAAAGTTTTATAATTAAATTTTACATATAACAAAGCTGGTTTCGGTTCCACAAATGCATAATTATGGCTAAAATGGTAAAAATCTCTAAAAACGCTAAAAAATACGTTTCTATGTTACTTTTTTTCCGAATACATATAGTATAAATAAAACTTTCATAGTTAAACCCTTGCCCAAAATGCGCAATCCAATGGGGATACGTGTTACGCGTTATTGTTCCAGCTCGACCTAGCGCTGAAGTTGAGATAAATCGAAAATATACATTATGAACCGTACTAAACACAACTATAATAGGCACAACTCAACGCTCAGAAGAAAACTCTGTATGTGACGATTTAATGCACAAAAATTTACCAAGATCGCTTTAACAGTTTTTCCTCGATAATTTTCCAATCTAAATTTTGCAAAAAATTGCAGTTACTTGAAACTGAAACAGAAGTTTTTAGGTAATTAATAATTTAATCACACATGAAAGAAAATCCACATTTCTGATGCATTTTATACAGTTGAAACCCACTGATTAGGACAGCCTGGGAAATTTTTAAAAAAATGTTAAATTTTGAGCTAATAAATACAAATAATGATAAATTTTACACAAATTAAATTAATGAAATAAAAAATTACCATAAATTCGATAAACGATAAATTTAACGATTAAACGAATAAAAACGATTTATAACGATAAATATATCATTCTTGTGGAAAAGCGTTGCAGTTGTTTAAAATTTTTTGAATCCCCCTTGGCGTTTCGAGCCATTTGCATGCACAATGAGGTCGTTTGCTATTAATTGCAATTAAGTAGAGAATGAGTATTTTCTTACTTCTCTGTATAATATCAAAACAACAAAATATTTAAGATATATACGCATGCTCAGTGGATATAGGGTGTAGGTGTAATTTTCCTTTAATTTCGTGGGAAATGGGAAGTTTTCCAACGCAAAAATTTCAGGTGATCTCCAATATCGAAAGTACCTAATCGTGCATCAATAATAATAAAAATTCCATTCGTTGTTATTTTCAAAACAATCGCTTCCATCGAATCCACCGAATTGTTTACCATAGGACGTTTACGTCGCAAATATTTTTCAGATTCTCGATACATTTCGTATCATATTCAAAAAGAGAGAGTATACCTCTCAAAGTATTTTTTCTGTGGAAGAGTTCCGCTCCTTCGCCCCGGACGCCCGGAGGCCCTTTGTGTTAGGCTCATTTTTATAGTCTCATGAATCTTGCATCAGAACCGAGCAGCGCGGACTTGTCGTAAAGTGGATTTCGAAACGTAATATACCGGGGCCGATTTTTTCCTCGGCCGGCGCTAAACTGCTCGAATGCCGGATAAGAGCGAAAATTGCTTTCGGGATCGATGCATTTTTCATGACGGCCGCGAATCAATTCCGAGCTTCCCCCTGGGGGAAGGCGGAAAAATTTTAAATTCCCGGTTCGAATTAAAATTTACAATTTTCGGGAGATTAAATCGATACGAATCCCCAACCTTCCATACGTGTGCTTTCCGTTAGACACGCCATAAGACCTGCAAGGTCGCAGACATACCGATGCCTAACCTAACCTACAATAAAAGTAATTACGCCGTGATATCATCGGATAACACGTAATGTACATGTGTAATTTACAAAAATAACACGCAATGGTATATCGTGCGTGTTAGTTTCGTGTTTTCCCCGCCGGATTTTCGGTAATTTGTTAAGAGAGAGAGAAAAAGACTACATGCGCTCGATGCGAGATAATGAATTAAATTACTCGAGCCGAAATCTCGTTCCGGGATTTATTCAGTCATTTTCACACACACTCACGTGGTTAATACGTTCCCGTCGTTAGAAAGAGCGGGAAATACAAAAGCTACGTTTAGATTCCACACAGACCTCACATATTACACATTAACCGTAAATTTCAAGTGCGATACACATCAGATCGGATCAGACCCTCCGGAGAGATAATTGAATTATATTACACGCACGTAATTATTTCGTTAATAACCAACACCGCGAGAGGAGATTTATTGCTTACTTAGCCCCTCACGTACAATGCCGTTCATGTTAAAATTAATTAAACATACCGAACATTAAAACATTCCGCCTGAAATATGATCGCTCGGATATCGAAGCGTAAACAAAGTCGGCGATCTTCCTACGATCGACTTTATCGGAATAAATACGCGGAGAAATCGCTTATCGCCTAAGAATGATTCAAAAAATGCTCGCCGACAAAACGCCAAAAAATGTGCTGGAATCGTACATTAACTGGTATGTTATTCGATGCAGTTTATAATTAATTGGGAAAGATTTGTGGGTGCGTTTCCGTTTACGCAGCTCTTGTCGAAATAGCGTTTATTGCTTAGATTTAAATTATTCTATCTCGTGTAAAGTCCATTACATTAAACGTATGGGAATTTGAAGAGTTGTTGACTTGACTAGAAAAATGCTTGCGATGTTCGGAACAATTCTAGAGGTGGAAAAAATAACCAACAGGATCATTTGCGTAATATACTTTAATTTGTATTATACGACTGCTGAGCGTATATAAGCCTATATAAGGGCTCTACCGATTTACATGTACCGTATCTAGTGACAAATGATCCTTTAGGATGTTTTGATGAGTAGGTATCATAAAAGAATGCACCTGCTTCGAAGGGGGCCTGTTACATGTTACGTGTCATGGTCGGTTTGACTTGAGAAATCATTTCATTTTTCGCTAGAGAATGTATACATTGTAAAGTAAGTTTATTTTGCGCGTTTTATCCTCACGCCTTTTTCGAAGCATAATGGAAATTAATAGACCGGTTGCTGGACGAGAGAAAATTTTCAAGTGTCTGCTAGTAGCCCAGTTTATAGAACAAAACAAAAGCTGTTTTGGTAGATTAAATTTAACAGCAGACGTAACAAAGAACTGTATTTAAAATGGATCAAAGATGATAAAAACTCAAAATCTAGACAAATTTGAGCTTTTGCGGTTTCTGTTTAAACAATAAAATTTTAAAAAAATAGGTCGTTTTTCCGTTTCTTCACCATAGCGTGAAAATTATCGATGGAAATGCAGTGCGCTGTACAGACGATTTGTAGAGAATAAAAATTCTTCAAAATGAGCGCTTCTAAAAGGCGATCGGAGCATTTTCCACCGAGAAAACTTGGACAAACCGTTAAAATCGACTCTTTTTCAAAAATTCACCGCTTTGCCCAGTTTATAATGTCTACTTTAAGCAAGCAGAAGCTGGAAGCTGTCGGATGAACAGTTTTTGTACAATTACTTTATTAACAATATACACCGAAATCCTGCAAAATTCGGCGTTTTAACTGAAGTGGGCCGATTTTAATTTTTTAAACGGTTTTTGAAAGAGGACATCGAAACCTACAACTTGGCTATCTTGCATTTTCCTATACTTTTGGAGAAAAGAACGAAAAATCGTATTTGTATTATTTAGTATTTATTATTTGATCCATTTTAAACAAAGATTTTTGGTTCATCTGCTGTTAACTTTTATCTACTAAAAGAAAACCCCGTAAACTGGGCTAGAATTTAATATGTGGATTCGGTACATGTTGAAAGGAGGAAAATATATTCCTGAAGTGTATGCACCAGATTGCAAAATAAATAAAAAATAGACGTTTTCGAATGATCTTAAATTTTCCGCCAGTAGCGTAAAACGAGTATTAAACAAATTAACATATTTGTCTGTATTATTATATTATGTATGTCTCTATATTTGTGCAAGAAATTGCAGCTTTTTCGAATATTTTCCAAATATCTTCCTTTGAAATATGTTATATAATATGCGCATGGAGGACAAAACACCATTGGTATACGCGCCTGCAACGAATAAAATCGTTGCAAACACGGAAATAAACCTATGAAAAACATTTACGAACGTTTGCCAAACGCCTGCCACATGGATTTTTACAGACTCACCAGTAAAAAATTTCGAAAGTATTTCAAGGTGTAAATAATTTAAAAGGTGTGAAGAAAGGAGGGTTTGGCATTGGATATGACCATTTTCACAGATGTTTTGTAAACTATTAATGTTTATAAAATTTTTAACATTTTAAGAGAAAGTTGGACAAGAATTGCATGCCGAATTCCTATGCCAATATTTTTTACTATAGAAGGGCAAATATGCATATAAAACTACAAGAAGTATGCACATACATATGCACTTTTTTAGCAACATACCAGCAAAAAACTAATAAATATGACAGGAATAAAAATTGTGTGTTTAATAAATTTATTAATATTAATAGTATATTAATATTAAAATATTATTTATAATAGCAATGAAGTATCACATGGTGCCCAAAATTTTCAAAGGGACTAACAAATATGCAAGAAATAAAAGATGAGGTTTTATGAAATTTATTAAAATATAAAATAAGTTATAGCCTAAAATCATATTAAAATGGTTATGACCATAACAGGGACGTCACATAAAAGATAACGTCGTTAATACTAATCCTAATCACTCTAATCCTCAACATCTAAGACTTATAACGGTAATCAAATGATACCTTACTTACATATTCCTCCCAATGAATTTAATATTAAAAATAAGTGTTTTTGTGATTTCAAAACGTTTTAGTCAAACTACATATTAATATTTTATGCAATTAATTCAAAAATGTTTCCGCGATTAAATTTTGAAAATCGTAAATCGATGATCCATGAAGGGTTTGAGTTTCAATGGATATATTGTATCATTTTATTCACTTGTATTAACAATTTAATCATTCAAAATTGACAAGGTAAATTGCTCCTACTTTTTTACAGAGAGCTACACGACTAAACCTAAGAGTGCTTTTGTTACATAATTCGACATAACCTTAGGATACATTTTGAAGGAATGTTAATTTCAATTTTTCCTCATTTTACATGTGACGTGACATTAATTGAGAGTAATCCAAAATAAAATATTAATTTGCCTCTGCACTCGGTGCACTCACTGCCTCCAGTACTCGAATCGATGAGTATCAAAGTATGTGGATTTCATCAATACCTAGTAAAGATACTTTCTGACTGTGCTATCTAAATATGTAGTACATACTCGATACTGATGTTTACATGATTAGAGTGCAGCGAGTACTTTTGAAAATCTGAGTACTTTTCGATTCTTCATTTTATGTATAAACGTTAGGTAGTGATTATTAAGGTTAAGATGTCGGATATTAGGCATTCCTTTGTAAAGTTAATCCGGTACCTGCTGATATTTTATTCAATGCATGTAGATATGTAAATGATTTTTGTCCTCTTTTTGTATATTTCCTAACGTACTTTAAAGGCTGACATGTTAATATCGTTACTTAACATTAGTAATTTTTTGAGTGTTTTGACTACCTTTCAAAGGTAGTCAAGGTAGAGACATTTCAAAACGTTCTTTTTTAAATGAGAAATAAAAATTCAATTTCGAGTCTGGCGCACGAGTGCCAACTTCCAAAATATGCTTTTCTGGCTTCCAATACTTTTGAAATTTGCACGTTAAATTGGCAGATATTTGAAGATCGCTTTACATACAATGGCGCTGGTCTACACTTGTATTTTCTGAAAGAAAGGTGGTATCGACTAGGTTTAGATAAAATTCAACATTTTTGAAAGGATCTCATACCTTCGAAATCTGCTCCTAGTGAAAGTTTCGACCATCTTCCCCAAGAGAGTTTCCCAAAAACACCGTGCAACGATTAAACAAAATCTCTTCACATCGCGTAATTAATCCCCGTGCAATTTAACGCCGCGGCGCTAAACTCCTAATCCGTGCGTCGATCCGAAGCCGCCGACTGTTATTTTTTCGTTCAAATCCGCAATTCGAACTCGATTAACCGGATAATTAAACTCGCGTTTGACGACAAATCTCCGCTCCTACCCTCCCGCATGGGGGTAGGGGGTGCAAGTGGCGCGCGTCAATCGATAGGAGTAGCCCCAAAGTCACCTTGGCAATTTAGGAGTCCCCCGGATCCGCGGGGGTAATTTAGGCGCGTCGGAATTAAGTGAACCGACGGAAATAGGCCAGATTTTCATGTTTTATGAACAACTTGGGGAGGATTTATGGTATCAGAGGAAGAAGTCGCTTCGAACCTAGTTAACATGAAGAGGGTGTAACGTGGAGTGCCACTGCTTAATTTCTTAATTCCTTAAGGAAGTTTTGCCTAATTTACCAGCCAGTTATTAGTTAAAGCCTGTCATAATATTAGAGAGGATAATAGATATTCATACAAGGCTTACACCTCCTGGCAGAGTTATTTTAGTTAGGTTAGGATAACGAGACCGCGAATTTTCTCCACATTTTCTCAAAGTCGAACTAGCGTTGATATTCCAATCAAAGTCAATTTTTTTACCGGAAGACCCGAGAGGACGACACGATTCACCCCCTTTTCTCCTCGTCGGGGAATCGTGAACGGTTACCGTTCGCACGTCGTTTTTACGACCTCTGGTGTGATAACGTTTAATTACGCGAGCACCATGAAACGTCCTCATTAAACAATGGAACTGCGGGGGGTCCGACCGGTCGCGGAAGTAGCGTCAAAACGTTCGGTGGATCCCCTACAGTCCAGGAGAAAACGGCCAAACCGAGAACGTAGCGCGGATCACAACCGTCCCCTAAGGGGCAGACATCGCAGCGCCATCTAGTACGTTCATTGAAAATTAAGTGTATAACGGTGCTGAGGACCGTTGAAAGTGCATGGATGGTATGTGGGTTTCCTATTTTATCAGGTATTATCTAGTAAAATAAGGAATAGCACAGTTATGGGGTTCATATGAAAATAACGTCATTTTTTCGATTATAATATAATTATATTATATTATATTACAATTTTATTATATTATATTAATTATAAATTAGGTGCATTAGAAAGGCACTTCAATCCCTATTTATTCTGTTGAGCACTTCGTCATTTAAACTCCTTCAACCTGAAGTGAAGGAAAACTGGCACTATGATGTATTTACGTAATGTAATAAATACTTTCCTTAATACAATATAAAATGGCCCAAGTTTCCACAGGAACGACTAATGATTATCCTCGCTTCATCAGTAATTATTATTTGAAACTGCGCGTTTTTCTGGCCTCTCTCTTTTTCTCAGCAGAAATTTAGTTGAAACTAAATCAGATTTCGAAAGGGCAGATTTGCACTGTTTCCGCTCTTCTATTCCCGGACTATCCGATCCCGTTGCCCATTAAAGCAACGAGGGAGGAGACGCGATAGGGGGAGATATAGAAACGGGATAGGGACGATAACCGTCGGGTATCGATTCGGTTAACAGGAGAGAACAAAGGAGGACGTGCGTCGAGATATGAAGTTTCATAAACAAAGAACGGGACAAAGAAGTGTGACGTATAGAATCGGGCCACGACCACCCAGGAAAAGGAGATTTTCCCTTAAAATGAATCGCCGTCGTGGGGCTTCAGATGAGAACTGCGATCACTCGATTAGTCTCGTTATCCTCGGAATTTACAAATTTCGATTTGAATGCACGTGAGGCTTTCTCGTAATGGAAAATTCATTACGTTTACATTTTCCCCGGCATTAACAGCGTCTGTCTGCGAGTCAAGCGGATCACTTCCTCGGGGGAGAAATAAAACTGCAAAACTACGTTATTACGGGCGGAACTCAAAAACGGCGCGGTTATTGGGGAACCGCGTAAAGTCTGTTCTCGAGGAAATGAAAACTTTAATAGGGAATATAGTAGTTGCAAATTTTCCCCGGGGGCGGCAGCGGAACGGTTTATTACATGGAAGTTCCATTTACGACAAAGGCCAATTTTTATAATCAACAAACTTTGAAAAGCCACCGGCGACACTATTAAAGCCTCAGCTGTAGCGAAAATGTCCAAAGGGGATACATTAAAAAGTTGCTATTAGTCGTTCTTTTCGTTACGAGGAAAATTTCGAAGATCAGAGGAAAAGTTATTCTTGACTTATTTAATTGCAAAACTAATTAAGATTTACGTTTACTGGCCTACTATGGACTATTGATCGAGTTTTTGAATAAAAGCAATATTATAAAAATACATATGAAGATAGGGAATACATTTGTGGAAAAGAATTCCTCTGTGCTTAGAAAATATGAAAAGGAAACAACAAAGATTCGGCGTTCTCAACTTACACGCGAGGCACTTATTTTTTCTCATTTTGTAAAGCTAAAATCACTAATATTTTCTTATAGAAGTGCACCGACAACTAAAACACCTTCCTTTCATCGTAGAAAAAAGAATGAAGTAAACTAGCAATACCGTCGATGTTTTAATAGGTTTCGGTAAATTAGGATTGTCGAATTAATTGGAGACGGGTCGTTTTGTCCCATAAATTTTCCTCTCGATGGGATTCGGCGACGGGCGGGAGTTTTATGGGTCCGATGGGTTAATTTCACTTGACGGAGGAAAGCGGAAACGTGTACATTAAAAGCTTCACAAAGAGCAAGTGACATTTTCTCTCTGTAGCAGATGGATAGCATTTCTTTTAGTACACAATGCATTTGCAACAGTGAAGGACTGAGCAGTAAACCAAACTAAAACTACTCCCTTTACAAACGTGAATTTATACTAGAAATATTAAGAAAAGTACGTTTGTTTTCAACAGTGGAGAAATGAACCACTTAACCCCAGAAATGGAGAAACAAGCTTCTATACCATACTTATTATTTTTATTATTTATAATATATATATTATAGCCATATCATTTTTTAGGTTTTTAAGCATCATAAATATAGTGAAACTTCTGTAACTCGAAATATGAGAGCAAACTCTATTCTAATCGACTTACTTCCGTGTAAAATGATTTCTAACCCGAATTTCTCAGCGAAGAAGTTTCCCTAATCTCGTTAATTTGCTCGTTATTAGCTCGCATTTTATAACTCTAAATTTACCTTAGGAATTCATGAAATTGTAAATTATGGAACTTTTCTTGGAGATCCATGAAGATTCAACTGTGTCACGTGAAAGAATAAAAGAGCACCTTTCAGTAGTTGAGAGACGAGTTTTTTTTTAACTTTCTAACTTTTAACTTTAACTTAACTACCTTTTTTTAATTTTCTTTTTTTTTTCTTTTTTTCTGATTTAACTGATATTTTTCAAACCTCAGAACTGCACTGTAGCAGTAAAATTATGTCAAAAGTTAATACAGCAAGGATTAGGAAATACTTTCTCAACAGCCGAGGACTCGAGAAATCTTCCCAATTAAATTTTAAGGAGGAGTTTTTTCTCGCATCTTAAGTTTTACTTTTTAAAGTCTAACAAATACTTTACTGACCTGAGCTTGTGTTAATTATTAACAGTAAAATAACTAAGAAAAATATTTTCTTAATAAAAATTTTCATTATCGTCTATAGCGAGAAGTTTCGTTCTGGCATCATTCAGAACTGCTTTATTGGCCTGAGGTTATGCCCAAGATTGTTATTAAAAGAATTAAGAAAACTGCTCAATCAACAGTTCAGGACTCAAAAATGATCATATTTGAAATTCAAAGAGCCCGTCCCTGCCATCTTACAGTTTTACTTCTTGAAGTTCAGAAGTACCTTATAGACGTAAGCCCATATCAAAATAATGAACAAAAATACTTTCTCAACAGTTAAGAACTCGGCCACTTTTCGTATTTAAATCTGGAAAGATGGGGTTTATTTCCCCCTTCTTATCGCATTACTTTCTTAAGCTTCAAAATTACTTTATTGGTCTTGACAAAATTAATACTGATAGTATTAAGGAAAACACTTTCTCAGCAGTTGAGGACTGTAAAATTATCTCAATTGAAATCTGGACGGGCGAGCTACTTTCTGCCATCTTACCGTTTTACTTATTAAAGCTATAGAACTGCTATAAGCACATAAGATTTTATCAACAATTTATAATGAAAGCATTAAGAAAAATACTTTCTTAATAGTTGAAAACTCAGAACAAACTCTAATTAATATCTGGAAGAACTTTTAGAAATTAAAAAGACTTGACTAGAGTAGAAAACATAGAAATCCATAACATCAAGGTGGAGGAAAATAACAGGTACCAGGTAATGTCAATAACACAAGTCAATATGTTAATGGAAATTCAAAATTAATTAAATTATTGGATGGCATCAGAATTCCATTACCCTGTATCACATCAGTTTCAAGGTCATTTGAAGGTCGAATTGAGAAAATGTTAAAAAGTCTAAAACACTAGACGTACAGGGTGATGGCTCGGATCTTTCCATAGTTAACATCTATTGGGACAAGCTTGTTTCTGGCAGTTTTTTAAATCCTAGAATTGCTTTATAGACGCGAGATTGTCAACAGTTAATACTAAAAGGATTATTAAAAACATTTGAGGAACCATTACTTCTTTCCATTATTCTCGAGAGGTACGAGCTTATTTCTTCCATTTTTCAAAGCATTGGGGCTCATTTATAGACATAAAGTTATGGCTAAAATTTATAAAAACAAGCCATCAAGAGTGTACACTTCGAACACACAAATCTAGAGCTCGTAGGATCCATTTTAGCCTTGAATTTTTTCTAATAAGTAAGGCAGAGGAGGGCCACAGCCTTTTAATTTATATTAATATAGATAATTTAAAAATATATACAAGGCAGCAAGGCAAAATATATACAAGCAGGAAGTTCACTGCAATCAACGTTTATATTCATCACTATTTTGATTATTGGCATTATTGGCCAAGATCACTTAATTACTCTTCACGAAGATTCTTCCATTGCCAAAAGTGGCTTAGACACTACTTGATATTGCAAGGACGCAACGTCATTCGTGGCGTTGTATAAGATATACTCGCCACGTTGCGAAATTATGGGTTACATGTTGCACAAGTGTTGCAAAAGTCCTTCAAGGGGTACGTTGCTATTTCTAAAGCCGTGTCATAGCGAACTGAAGTCGTCTCGAATTAAAACTTCCATGTGGACCCCTTTTCGCGATCTCACTGCTCTACTTTATGAAGCCTAAGAATTACTTAACTGACCTTAGGTTATGGTAATAATTAGGAGTCAAAAAATTAAGAAAAATAATTTTGTAACACCTGAGGTATTCGATATCTTCTCTATTAACAGCTATACAGCAAACTTGCCTTTGCCATCTTTTAGAAGACTTAAAAATGGTTTATGGACTCAAAATATGCTGTTTGTAATAAAAGGATTATGAATAATTCCTGGTTAACAGGGTAGGAATCATCAACTGGAATCGAGTTCTTTCCTGTTACCTTTTTGAATTAATGAAAACACTTCTTCGATATTTGAGGACTCAAATACGTTTCCAATTAAATTTTTCCTACCATCTTACCGTTTCATTTTCTCTGAAGCCTTAGATCTACCTCGCAGACGTACGACCATATGAATCATTAGTACTAAAAGAATCACGAAAACACATTTTCCGCAGTTGAGAGCTCAGAAACATTCCGATTTAAGGTCTGGAGGGAATTTTTTTGCCACCTCGCTGCTTTTCTCTTTGAAACCCCAGATTAACCTCATACACGTTCCTGCTTCGGTGAACCTCAAAGAAAATAAATGGAAACCCCTTCCAAGGCAATTACCGAGTCTGACACGATTCCAACGGCATTCAAATCGATATCGATAACGTGACGAGACTTCGTCGGATTAATGCCGACCCTGAGACGTTACGTCACAGACTTTTCGGCTTTCCACGTAAAAACTAGGTCTGTCTGCGCCACGAAGGGCAGGAACGTAGGGAGGCGATTAATGACTCGATTTTTTTCCCCCGCCGCCCGTCACGCGAACGTCCGTCATTATCGTTCCCGATGGAACGAAATTCCCTCGTTATGTTTTGTTTCGAGTGCAGACTTTTCGGCCGAGTCGCGCCTTCCCCTTTATCTAATCAATATAATTGATACCGACGCGAATTATCTCGTCCTGAATCGAGATGTCCCTGAGACGAGAGATATCGCTGAAAATAAAATCTAAAAAAAAGCGAGATAGAGTGGATTCCGAAAAAAAATCTGTTATCATCGGACGTTTCCCCTGCGATTGTGGAGCGATTCTAGAAAATTTGGTATTATAATGAAAGGAGATAACGAGATCGGTGTGATATTGTTTTAGTGCGCTATTTGTCATAAGTAGGGAAGGAGCGTGAAAAGTGCATATTTGTCAATAATCACGTGACATTAAAATTATTACTAGTCATTATACCGTATTTCGCTTCAACGCAAAGTAATATTAATGAGGTATCCGTCAAAAGACGGTATTTTATCGGGGTGAAAAAAGTTTCGCAGTTATCGTAAGCAGTCGCTGCATTTTCACCCCATTTTTTGATAATTCCGTAGGGGCCACCCGGTATGAGCGGTGTCAGGACGAAAGGCCCGAGAAAGACGACGAAGAAGTCCGGCGCTTAAGCGATAGTATATCGAAATGTCAGTGGCGTTTCGCGTTTTCGACAGAAAGTTCAGAATAATGCATAATGTTTTAATGATGAGTATTAGTACTAATTACATACTAACAATACAATATATGAATATACAAAATTAACATTATAAATTATTTCAATTTGAAATTCATTAATACTTATAATACTAATCATCTGAAAATTCAGAGGGGCCGTCATCGTAATTTATTGTGATAATCAGGGGTTCTGTTATTCTACCAATGAAATTATTAAAGTGTGCATTATCTGTTTTGTCCTTAGAGACTGCAGTAATCTTACCACCACACACTATGAAGGTAGTTTTTTCGTATACTACTACTTGATGTTCTTGGAAGTTTTTCTGTCTATCCTATTTTCCCTATTCGTTATTACATTAAACATAAAATTGCTGAGGGCGTCTCTTTGACGTGACGCATCAAACTAACCGAGTGAAATACTCCCAATTTTTTTTCTTCTAATTAACCTGGATTCTGTCTCGAATTTTCCCCAGTTTCCATCCATTTATTTTTTCAAAGGACGCCCGGTCGGCGCAATAAACGTCCCAACCATAAAGAAACACATCCCGTCGAAAGCTATAAAACGGCCTCGCGACTCGTAAAATTATTAAAGTGAAAAGCGTCTGATCGAATTTTTTTCCGAGGGCGGAGAGTGCCAGTAAAAAATTTAATAAGTCCGGCACTAAAACCGCCCGACATAATTTTCGTTTAATTAGAGGCAGTCGCGGGTCGCGGCATTAAACCGAGCAAGTAAAAGTACCATTTGCTAATCAGCTAATCGAGATAAGATCCACGCCGCGGATAACGATTCCTTTCGCTCCCCCATCACAATTCTAATAAGTACCGGGAGAGAAAAACCTGAATCGTCATCAGACTGTGACTATCGCAACGTGGAGGTTTGATGCGTAAAGAAATGGTTTAATATCTCATCGAGTGGCACGTTTCCTTTGGCGCAAAGTGGAACGTTTAAATAGAAAAGATATCATTAGTCGTTGGGTAGCAAATAATTTTCCGAGTAATTTAAGTTTGAGGTCAAAAACCGAGTGCTGCCGTTGGAAAAACTGGTCAAGAAGGGGAACGACAAGGGATAATTTGTCTAAGTTGATGCTTCTGGACCTTCCAATTAACTTTCATTATTGGAATTGGACTTAATATCTATAACGGTTTCATTAAATGCTACCTTAAACTTAAATGTGTGTCATATAGGATGTAACGCAATTTATGTTACATACTTCTATGGGTGATGTTGTACATCCTGTCTAACCCAGCATGTAGAATATATTTGAATTTTTTATTCATTCCCAAAGTTAGGAATCCGTTTCGACACAATTATTTTTCCCTTGCGACGTAAGAAAATTTTAAAACCGCTTTCAAGGCATTTTTGCATGTTTTTCCTAACCCAAAATTTAAAATCCAAAAACCAAAAGAGGCGTAGTAATTGGAACGACGAATGATCAAAAATCTACAAGGATTTAGATACTTTTCCCAAATGCTCTTGTATCAAACTTAATTTATTATGATTTAATTTTCCGGTTTTAGGTCTTTTGTAATACATACCAGAATTTTAGAGGAAAGTCTTTTGGACATTGTTGGGTGCAGTTAATACTCAACTTTTTAGGTTATTACAAAACATGTCGAAAATACGGTAAAAAGGGAGTTTTCGAGTTTTGACGTTGTTGAAAGAAAGAAAATTGGTGTTTTTATGGCGGAACTCAAAAGAATCGGAAAAATGTAAAATGAAACTAATGAGAAAATTTATAACCTTCTTTAGATCATCTATATCTATATAGACACTTTAGAAGTTTGAACTTTTTTTAGATATTTTGGCATTATTTTTTTTTTATATAATCATTTCGTGAGTGTAACCAGTTAGGCGGAATTTTCTGGGGCAGATATCTTATACTAGCCAAACTAGAGCGTTCAGTTTAATATTTTATGTATTTTGGTAATCCAAAATTACCAGCCACTATTTTAATAGCTGAAATGTGGAATTGACGTAACATTCTAATGGAATATCTATCAAATCCTCCTAGCCCCTCTGTATGTTTAATATTGATCCCGGATGCCTAATTTTTCACTATACAATTAGTTTTTCTTGCGTATTTTGTACGACGTACTGCTTTTCATATACTTTTCCTGTAGTTTTATTTCCTCGTATGAGCTCTTCGTTACATGACAAATGTAATATGGATCATTTTTAGAAATTAGAGTTATTACAATGTCCAATGGGTTCAAAAAACCTGTTTATTAAAAATGCTTGTGTGTCTATGGCAGTTTTCTCGTTAAATTACATTACAAAAGGATAAAACTTTGCATGTAGACTTTGAACCGTATCAGAATCTCGCAATAAATGTTTGTTAAAATCAGTAGGAGTAAAGGAAAAGTATATTCTTATAATTTTTCGTTTTTTTTTTTTTAATTAAATTTTGTCGAAATCCGCTTTAACAACGTTAAACTCTTTTCAAACATTGGATGTTTATTCTGCTATTAAATTTCAGTGTAATCTGGAAAAGTTGTGAAAAAGTGGAAAATCCTTCTGTAATGAACTTCTTGTTGTTTTCCTCCACTCTTCCTTATTTTTAGAGTCTTCGGGAAATTGTAAAATAAACCCTGGGTTAGTTTAAAACAATTGGAAAATGCTGGAAAATTCATCAAAAATAGAATTTTTCCATTTACTCTTCGAAACTGTCGACAAAATTCGAGAAATTGTACGACAGCCAGGAATTACCATAGAAGAGTTGGGAAAAACTGGAAAATTCTTTCATAGTAAGGCCGTACTCTCTTCCGTTTACTATCATAATTTCCTAATATCGCATATTTCTGAATTATCCAGAGAATTGTGGAAATTGTTAAAGTTTATCCTAGAGAAGTTGGGAAAAGCTGGAAAATTCATAATAAATCCGAATTTTGTCCACTTTCATCATTGAAACTCCCAAAGGTATTGTAGAAATTATTAAAAAAAAATCAGGAAAATTGTCTAGTCTAAAAAAGTTGGAAAACCGTAGGAAAATTGTTTCATATTAAAACCGAACTTTTTTCCATTTGGTGCTCGAAACTAACGAAAGAAGAAGAGAAATTATAAAGAGTTTTAGATTTAGTTTAGATAAGTTGGAAAAATAAGGAAAATACTTTCACAAAAACTGAAATTATCGAAAAAAAATCTAGAAATGAGGTTGTTGCTTAATATTCAAAAAATAATCCTTACTGTACCTGTGCAGTATTTTTCATATGGGGCACGCGCTTTGTAGAAATTTACAAGTTCTTATGAAAATCTCAAGAGCAAAGTGCCCTTTATAACATATTACTAATGTCGTTTTTCGGAAAATTAAGAAAAGCTAAAAATGCTCAAGTGTAAAGTGCTCTTTAGGGCCCGCTTAGGGAAAAATATGTCATACACAAATTATAGGCACGTAATTTGTTAGGTCAGATATAAACATTAATAAGAACGTAAACCGCTTTGGACAAAATTGAGAAAACCAAACAATTTACGAGAGCAAACGTCTCTTTAGAAGAGATCAGTCAAGATTATATTTAATGCTTTTTAAATATTTGGCCAAAATAATGCCTTTTTCCGGCTGTTCATTGGCCTGAAAGAAGAATGCCGAAGTAAAGTTCACTTAAACTTTTTTAATTCTAAGATAAAAATTATTTTGAACAGTTTAGATTCACTAAGAACCCAAAGGGACGAAAGTTAACTAATTTAAAGTGGAGGAAAGTTCGTCGAGCGGTCTTCAGAAAACTCGGGTACCGCTAGTTTGATAAAACCCCAAGAATCATTTTTTCCACAGTCACTCGCTCGATTTCCTGTTAAGTTTAAGGAAAAAACGAGATCAGGGCGATGTCAATGTATAACAGCAGAACAGCCACTGCCACTCATGTATCCTTAATTAACTACACGTTCATTATATATAAGAAACGGCGTATGCGTGAGGAAAATGGGCGTAATGCCTCACGGCGTTAAGAAATAATAGTGGCAGAGTTAATTTCAGTTAATAAAGAAAAAGGTGCAAGGAGGGGGAATGCGGTCACAATATAAAATTACCCAAAGGATAATGTAGATAAAAGTGCACTCGATTATCCTTGAGTATGGAATCTAACTAGAAACATGTATATGTATATGTAGCAATTGCCAGGTAGTTTCTTGCAATTTCCTCCTGTAATTATATAACGTCGAAGCCGAGGCGGTCTTAATCAGTAATACGAAATGACTGTCCCCTCCTAACGATTCATCCAGTTTGTTATTATTAAACGTCAGATCGATACTAGTAACCTGAGCTAATGGCACAGCGGAATAAATGCAAACCGATCCTAAAGTCAATTAGCGGAATGGCGCGCAGTCTCCGGACATTTAAGTGCGATCCCGCCGCACAATAATAAATTGTTGGGATTTAAATTGGCGGTAATTGGAGGTGCATTTAGACGATACTCGGCATAATTGGAATCGGTTAACTACGATCTAGCGATCTAGATGCATTGCGACATTAAAATTTTCAACGTCGGAGGAATCCTCGGAGGCGACTAACGAGGCCGTTCGTTTTAATTATATCAATTTTCAGGTGGCGTCGCTATTGAAATTTTCATACGAACGACGACGCTGCCTGCCTACCTACACTCGTAAATTATTTCGATCGATCGCGACTAAAATATTGTTAATGGGAAGCGATTGAAACGTTCGGGATCCTGCTACTTTGATTGAGTTCATTAAAGCTTTTAATAACGTATACCGGGTAGTTTTGCCGTAGTCGTAAAGAGACTCGACGTCAGATCTCTATCTTTGTAATGGCGTGGTTCTCTCGTACATTACGGAGAAACACCTCGCAATTATGAGATGATTGTCTTCTATTTCTTCCGCACGAATCCAGGGCGTCTTGGCGATATTCTAACCGCTTACGTTAAGTAAAAGAATCGTTACAGATCGCTCACCCACACTTCCATCTCTTAAGGCGGTTATCGACACATTTGGTTATACTAGCACGTTTCTAGCACACTCCGAGTTATGCCACAGACTGATGAATATCGAATAAAAATGCCGATCGCTCTTGAGATCCTCCGAGACTGATAGTGAAGGCAATCGTTCAGATCTAACCTGAAGTTGCGTCAACGCTTGGAGACAAGTGGGGAGGAAAATTGCGGAAAATTGAACTTTTCGAATTTCCTCTAAAACATGCGAGGTCGCTTAGAAAAATATTGTTTTCTTTTCGTTACCACGTTAGATAACCATCGCTTTATCAGCGGGAAAATTGATCTCGACCTTGCCGTGTAGACGAAACAAATAATAATAATTCCGACTCGAGGAAACGCAACGAAAATTAACACGTACCGTTAAAAAACGAAATCAAAAATATAAACGGAAAATCATACAGGGTGCGGCAGCATAACTTCTTTTTTTCATAACGCAATGAAACCCATTTTGTGAACTAGAATTCTTTTATTTATTTATTTATTTTATAATGAAAGTACATATGTAAAGTTTTGTTTCACACATCTTTAAAAATCATGTCAGGTAGGTGTCGTCGCCAACCTACCCCCCCCCCCCCCCCATTGTCCACACACTGAAGAAACAGATTTCTGGTGTTTGTCTTAACCCTTACCAGAGCTTTCAAGTACTTCAAAGGCGTTTCTCCGAGAATCGAAGTCACGCTCACAGATTTCTTGAACTTTTTTTTTGATCTCTTGAAGATTTTTCTTGAAGATCTTGAAGATTTCTTGAGATCCTTTTCTAAGGATGGTAATGGAGATCATCGTGAAAAATTCGCCTCAACGAACGATCGGAAAGTTTAAGGACAAACGCATGTTTGCGCGCAGAACGCCGTGGAAATCCCCATACCGAGGCTGTCACAGCTTCAATGTTCTCTGGTGTTCTAAAGGGTCGACTGACTCCAGTTCTTCGTCTTGTCACACTCCCCGTTTGTCTGAACGAAGCCACCCGTGTAACAATGTATGGCCGATCTAGGACAGGGCCTACCGGGGCTACATTGAACCGATTTCGAAAGGCACGCTGGGCTGCGATCACAGAACGCCCATTCGAAAGGTACACCTCGACGGCAAACGCACGCTCTTCACTGTTCCGACGCATCATGTCAACTGACAGGGTGGGGAACAAAACTTTATAAGTATACCAGTCGAATAAGACTATTCTCCGCCCACTACGACCTCTACAGCCTGAATGTCACGTATTTCAAAAAAAGGAAGTTATGATGTCTCACACTGTATTTCATTGTAACCAACCATTCTAGCTTATTGAGTTCTAGCCTGATTTTCTATGATATAAGATGGAAAATTGTAGATAACAGGTGAACAAAATTTATAACGAATGTAGAATATATGAAATGGCAACAATTTTGACAAGAAGATATTTATTAATTCAACTCTAAATGCGACACGCTGTGAAAGGTAACGAGTAAACTTACTATAACCAAACTTAAAAATTAAACTCGATGAGCTGTAACGGTTTATAGATATTTGTATGTTTAGCTGTTCATTTTATATCATAATTCTAATCATTCATCAGCATTTTGTATTAACCACTGCTTGACTGCTAGTCTGTCCTACGTTTTTACTCACTTGAAACTTTTTTATTGAAACACCTTAAACATATTTGATTTTATCCAATTTCCCTTTTAAACACACACGTAAACCTGGCATTGATTTCTAACGTGCAAATTTAAAGTATTATAAAGATTAATAAGATTGCCAAAGTTACATTCAACAGCAACAAAACTTAATTTTTATTGAACACAAAAAACCAGCTGGTACCTTTCAATTTGTTTGTTCCATAATATTCTTTGTTGGACTTGTTGAAGACTTATCCACTGTTCCAATAGGGCCGAAAGGTGTGAGTCTGATGTCTTTTGTAAAAATGTAGCAAATGTAAGGCATTTCCATAATTAGCCACTGGAAATTAACCGTTATTTTAGACCCTTACAAAATAATAGTATTGTGACCTATAGTCTAGAGTTTTAACCTCGGCGATCATAAATATATCCTACAATATTCGAGGAATAACCAGTGGGTCGGCAGGTCCATCCATGTATTAGTTTATTTTAACATTTAATCACAAACCGTCGATATATTCATCGAAAGTTAACATTTAATCTCCATCTGCGTTAGCCTTGGCCCATTGGTGGTCTCCCACCAGCCGCATTCGCCGTCGGCTCTCCGTTACAATTCAACGTAACGTAACAGTTTTCCGAAGTTAAAGTTCGCCCCTCCGCCCCTATTAATCCGAAGTAAACACACATGCACATGCACGATTCGTTGGCCCGCTTCCAAATCCGAACTAATAAATAACTTTGCTTTTGTTTACATTCGTGTGTCCCGGCGATAATAATACACAGGTATGCAAGGCACATTGAGAGATGTGGTTAAACTAAAAATTGCTCACCGAAATTAAATGCGTGAGTCATACGCGGCGCGCAGAATTAAAATCGAAGCCACTTCCGAGGGATCCGACGAGGAAGGATTCGTATCCTTGAAGGACTCGAGGGGTGAAGAGGACGTACAAAATGTACGCGATGAATACGGTTTTCAAGAAAAGATGGCAACGAAAATGGACATGGAGGAAGATGTAAGGTCCTTCCAGTAAGAGTTGGTCTTGTTAAAGAACAAAAAAATTACCGACTTATACCGAGCGCATTTAAAAAATATTAACACAAAAGCAGAGTATGTAACGTACCGTTTAACCTTCCCTCGTATATTTGGTGCGGAGAAATGTTAGTCGCTACACTACATGCCTATATTTAAAATGCTTATTACTATCGGGTATTAGAACAAGTCCACTACAGCCATTAAATTTGAGCGCCGAGCACGTGTTCATTTTCAGTCGTCACTAGAGTTCAGTGGTGTGTGTATGCAGTCGCAATTATTATCGTTCCCGGCAACTTGAGGGAGATTCCAAATTCTAACACAGAGAAATAAAAAAAAGGGTTTATGTGTTCCAAATGCAGCAACAAAGGAAGCTTTATTAGGCCTTATCATAAACCATAATTTTTAACCGCAATATTTTATTGACAATTTAGCAGCGGAACATAGATACACTGTTTTAAGGTGGCCACTTTATCATTGTGTTTTTAATTCCATAAAGTTAGTTTGGGCTACAGTAAAGGGTCGTTTGCGAATATATAATTTTGCCCTCGCACCATTAAATGTTGTTTTAGGAAATTTTCGCACTATTTGTAATGACGACTCCTTTAAACTTATTTGGAAAAACCTGTTCAATCGATATTTATTAATCCTAAACTCGATTCCTCCTCAGATAAATTTTCAGATTAATTTGGGAATATATATACGAGTAATAATTACACTCAAAAATATAATTCCCAAGAGCACATTTGTATGTGTAACGAAAAAATAAAAAATAAAATCAAAAATATATATAAAAATTAAAAAATATTATAAAAAATGCTTTATCCTGCTTCATTTCAATTATTTATCCTTTATTTGCTGTTGCTATTCATTTTGCACTAGTTACAGTTACTTTTTTTCGGTTTGCATTTCAAATTAACTTGCATTTATCTTGCTTACAATTAACGACCTTCCCTCCTAATAACTTTACCAGTCATACTTCCTATTCAAGCAAAGTTTACTTACACCTCCTCGTGGCTTTTACCGGAAAATAAAAATTTTTGATACTTTATTTATTTAGTTACTTATTTCAGTTATTTTGTTATATTACTAACTCCTATGTCAAAAAGTCAACTTCAAAATAATGTTTCCACTACTTAGACCCCGTCATAAAATTTTGCTGACAAAGTGAGTAAAAATCTTTTACATTTCGTTAAATATGGCACGCCTATGGATCGGCCTTTGTGTGGTGGTAGGTTTGCTATTAAATTTTATTGCTTTTTTTTTCAACTGGACCAATTCTGTCTGGAAGGGCTATAAGTGGACTCAACCGAGTAAATATTGTCAGTTCGCGCAGTAGATTCCACAAATTTACCCAAGAACAATACCTATACTCGTTAGAAAAGGCAAAAATTTGTATCAATGAATGGACTGCGCATGACCAAAATATTATTGACAGGCGAAGACTGGTTAAACACAACAAAAATCACTAAAACAAATTCGTTATTGATGATCTGTCATTAGTGTCGTCTGCACCTGCACGCAATTTCAGCGTGACTTTCCCTTGAAATTTGCAAAGGAAGGTTTGTGTAAATCATCTGAAATTCGGCATGGGGCAGACTTATGGGCCGTATATCGAGTCCTCGTCCTTTGGCCGCTGCGTCGTTAAGCAACTAATCAAGGCCGTCTGCGTCCAGCATCTCTGGGAATTATGGATTTCACGAGTAATCAGCGCGCGCGAGGGACGATTTATCAGCGACCAGTTCTTCCAAAAATGGTCCTGCGCTTTCCTCCGTAAAGGCCGATGGTGCGCCCGAGCCACGGCCGTCTGAAAATCGAGTCCACCACCGACGACAACAACAATAACGACGACGACGACCAGCAGAAATAGCAATAAAAGATAATAAATAAATAAATACGATGCTACTGTGCGTAAATCCATTGTACGTATGTTGGGTATGAATCGACGCGACGTCAGACGGTGGGTAACCTGTAATGAGGTCGAATCGCTGCCAGACCGCTGATATCCTATCAACGTTATTTTTCTTCACTTCTTTTCTGTCTTTAGTCTTTTGCTTTTCTTTCCTTCGAGAGAGTGACGCGTCGTCGGATGACCGGCCTAAATGAGCCTTTTATGATACGAGGGGCAGAGGATTCCGAAGTAAAATTTCCAAAAACGACATCTTCAAAGGTATTCATATCCAGCAATGGCATTAAATTGAAAGTTTCACTTCTTTGTTTTCTATCGTAGCCACCCGTACAGAAGAAATGATCCACTGATTCAGATCTGGAGTGAATAGAGGCTAAGTCCTTTCCAGGTCTGTTTCGTCCTCAGTGCTTCCAGGATTATTTGTGAACTGCCTTTATTATTGAACAGTAGGGAAGCAATCCTAATCAGTACTGTTATGGGACTTAATCCAATCTAGAGGTGGGTAATGGGGATGGAGCCCGTCGGTCGCACTTAGGAAAATAATAATAATAATATAACAATATTTGCCCTAAAAATTTAAAAAAAAATATTTTATCAAAAATCGCCTTATAACACAGCCCCACAAAAATTTTTGGTCTTTTGGGCCAATTCCAGGGTTGCAGGCCTTTTTCTGACCTCGCATTCGGATTCACCGATGAAAAATACATAAGAATACACGTTTCTGATCTACAGATCAGGACTTTTTTTGTGGGGCTGTATTATAGGGGCCATTTTTGGCCTCTGGGGCCAATTGCAGGGGTGCAGGCCTTTTTCTGACCTCGCATTCGGATTCATCGATGAAAAATACATAAGAATACACGTGTCTGATCTACAGATCAGGACTTTTTTTGTGGGGCTGTGTTATAGGGGCCATTTTTGGCTTCTGGGGCCAATTCCAGGGGTGCAGGCCTTTTTCTGACCTCGCATTCGGATTCATCGATGAAAAATACATAAGAATACACGTGTCTGATCTACAAATCAGGACTTTTTTGTGGGGCTGTGTTATAGGGGCCATTTTTGGCCTCTGGGGCCAATTCCAGGAATGCAGACCTTTTTCTGACCTCGGATCCGGATTCATCGATGAAAAATACATAAGAATACACGTGTCTGATCTACAGATCCGGACTTTTTTGTGGGGTTGTGAATTCATCATTACCCCTCCGTAGTGTGTTAATCTCATTACGATTATCATCAGGGTTGCTACCTGCTGCGAGTCATAAACACGGTTTTCAAATAATTCTGCCACGACTATACGTATGCGAAAAAATCTCTTTCTTTCCATCTTCCTTTCTCGTGATTTTATTTGAATGCATTCGCTTCAATAATCGTCCTCGGTAGGTTCGTAAGAAAATTCATGCTCTGACAATACAGAAATTGCTTAGTCAGAAATGTACGAAGAATGACTGGCGAATCGTGCGAATAATGCATCAGTGTTTGTTTATTAGGAATAATTACGTTGCAGGTCGATCTATAGGTGAATGCACGTGGTGAGGGCACCGAAAAACTCACGATGAATTGAATCATGACAAGAAAATATCGCATCCAGTTTTAGACAAAGATACTTTTATATTTAGTATTATAAGAGTATGTTAGTTCTTACTTCACTTGTTTGAAGATAAAAACGGTATAGTCAAATTTCTTTAAAACGAATTTATTTCTTATTAAACTTACGATTTAATGGATTATTCTGCAGAACGGTAAATACTTCTGAACCAATTTAATGAACAAAAATCTAAGCAAAATTAACGGTATATACCTGTAACAACAACGTTAACGGACTTTGGGTCTGTTTGCCTGTCTGGGCGTTTGTGCACGCGAATTTCTACAACTTTTGAACCAATTTAAACGCGACTTTTAGGGATGTATTGAGACAAGTTTCGGCTAACATTTAATGTTAATTTCTTTTAAATCGGTTGTCAAATAGAAAAGATACGTCCGATTTAAAGTGTGTAATGTGTATAGGTATATGGTGCCATCTTGCGGCGAAAACGTATTTTAAAAACGGTCAAGCTACTTGGCATCGCCCAGGGTTGGTTTCCCATAAAATTGGTACATGTTAGGCATGGAGAGAAGAAATTAGGGTGTAAACTCAAGTGCTACGTTAAAAATGTACCAAAAGAACATTTTTGTGCACCAGTTGATTCTGAGTGAACTGGGCATTTATTCAACATTTTTCACTTTCCCTATGCTGATATTTAAAATTTTCTTAAAAATTAGGATTTTTCTCGACAAAGTGAATTTTCATGAAAATTTATAATGAGCTTAGTTTACTCTCTTCTTCAAAAGTGATTTGGTCATGATAGGTCAATTTTTGTTATGAAAAACTTGGGGAAATTATGAATTTAAGCATTTCTTATAACATACAGAACTGGAATATAAATCATGTAATTTTAGTACATTTCAGTACTTGGAAACTTCCCCCTATAACATAATTTTAAAACAAATAATGCTTAATGGTGTATGTATAATGGATACAAAATACATTAAAACGTATTTTATAATTTGTTGCAACGTTTCAACCCTTAACCCCAATTTATTATAAAAAAATTTGGAAATTGAGGATCTAGGCTATATATATATTTCAAATTTACCAATTATTTCAAAAAATATTGCAACGTTTTCTTTGAAAATACGTTCGTTTTGCAAATTTTGCAATTCTAGCAAAAAAACCTCATTCTCATTTATCCTTAAATAATATATATAAATAAAAACCTTATTTATCTACCTCTACTCCACTACATACCAAACTTTATGAACTTTTTAAACAAAAAAATCAACCATGAATCAAATAAAAACTTTAGATTGCGAAAACTGTCTGACTGAATAGTGAATATCGTGGAAAATTTGGAAAACACAATTTGATTGCCGCTTCACAAAGGACAAATATTTGAAATATTGATTTATCTCGAGATGCCACATCGATAATTTTGTCACTACGTAAATATCGACAAGTGCCATTACCAGTACACTGAAATTTGTTTCAAGTATTTATTTATTTATTTATTTATTTACAATTAATAGCAATGAAACATGAATAACTGAAGATGTGGGTATTTACTAAGGCTTACGCTTACACCTAAAAATTATTTGTATTCATTTAGTTCTCCTTTCACCTTTTCATTTTTAAAATTCATCACTTAATTCCATATAAAGTAACTTTTTAAAATTCTAAAGGTCAAAAAATGAGACACTTTTCGAAATTGTCCCGGTAAAAACTCGGTCGGTATTTAATTTCCGAACAAATTGGAAAAGCAATATAATAAACCTAATTCGCATTTCCACGGAGTGCCGAGGTAATCTCGTTTGGTTAACGATGGAAAAATCCAATAGCATATTATAAAACCGACTTTAAAAATAAAACTGTGTCACGTCAAAAATAATTAAACAAGTTTCCTCTTGAAACTCTGCGTCGTACGGCGTGTGAATGGAGCAAATCTGATAAATTTCTCGATGAACAATCGATATCGATCTCTAGCCGTCTTAGATCATCGATATAGACGCGTACGTGTACTTGAATTTTTTTAACCAAGCGGTATATTTGTTCAGACGATTAAAACGTACGTCGCAGTAACATGAAAAGTCAAAACACCCTCAGGGTTTTTGGAACAGAATTTCCTCGAATTTACAATGGCGAAAATTAGATGGTCTCCTCAATTCCAACCGCTGGAAATCAGACATTAACCGCCCATTTTCCTATTCAAACTACTCAGATCATATAGAAACTAGAAGTTTTAAGGTTATCGCAGACAAACGTACAAAGACATTCTAATTTCATATTCGTGAGAGAAACAAACAGATTATTCTTTTAATTTTGACTTTTGGAACATTAAACGAATACTGAAAGTGTAAATGTTAGGTTACACAAAAATTTGAAAGTGGCTGCTTAATAGCTACAAATTCTGTCGCCAGACAGAATTCAAGAAGATTCTAGAGATACTGCATGTTAAGTGTAATTATAAATGTTATGACATTTTAGAAATCTGGTGTGACTTTTTGAAAAAGAACAAAGTACCCCACAGCTGCATAACAGCTATAAATTTTATCACCTCAAAGCTGTCAACATTTTAAGAAAGAGACACGCTACGTAGTTCCTGCATATTAACACTTAAGTACAGTGGTACTACCACTGCAGTTGGAAAAGAGTACTATCGAATATACCAGGCACTGATTAAGCCAACCAGCTGCTTCTATTTTAGCGAAAAATAGAACTTTTCTACTTCTAAGTCTCAAGGATTACGACCCAAAGAGCCCCTGACGACAGACACAACAACGGTATGGAAATCAAAGCCAGGGCAAACAAGACCCTTAGGAAGACCAAGACTTAGATGACCTGATAACTTAGTAAAAGATCTAAAACTATGGGAAAAGAGAGATGCAATGATGGATAGAATCAGATGGAGGCAAATCGTCTCTGCACCTTAAGACGAGAGAGAGACGGGGGAGGGAAGTATCAATACTAATGATATTTTGATGAGTCTCGACGTGATAAATTTATTTATCAATGTACCTGTTGACAAATCACCTGCAATCGCAATAGATAGGTTAAATAATGATCAAAGACTTCATGTACATAATTTTAAATGACAATGCAATGATGGGATTTTTAAGCTTATCTTTAAATGCGACATATTTCCAACTTGATAACTCTTTCCACAAACAAAAATTTGGAAGGGCAATGAAATCATTGTTATCGACAGTTATGAGTAACAACCTTATCCAAGACATTCAAATGAATCACGTATATGAATACCTAGATTAATCAAAAATATGGCGGAGATACGTCGAGGACGTATTTGTCATACATGGTGCTGAAACTTTGAATAAATTTTTAGATCATCTTCATTCAAGAGAACTAACTAAAGAGTTTACCATAGAAATGGTGTAAATATAAAATAGTGTAGTAGTGGTAGTAGTAGTAGTAGTAAGTAGTATAGTAAAAAAAATAGTGTACATTTTTAAAGTCTTACTCCCCTGTAACTTTGCACCCTTTTTGAATTCAAATTTCTGTCATTATTACTTTTTATTCAAAAAAGGTCCGAAATTATTTGTGGAAAATCGTCGATAGCTCTTAAATTAAAGCGCTTTTTGGCGTAGTAGCCTAGTCACCGAACACACAATTTCATTAAAATTTTGCCAAGAATTGAAAAAGGACGAAAAATTGGATTCAAGTACTTATAGGTACCTAGGTAAAGGTTCAAGATAAAAAACATTGAATTTTTTGCTGTAATTATTCAATTAATGGAGATTAGGTGAAAGTTTAAAAGTAACGTTAAACTTTACAACTCTGCCTAGGAAATTCATCTAAACAGTTTTTCTATAACTACATTTCCTGTCCAGATATAAGCAATTTTCAAAGTACTCTCGTCAAGCGGCAAATTTTGAGCTTTTTTTTTTATTGTAGTTATTCATTAAATACATATAGCAAATAACTTCAAAAGGTTTGAAAACTGCTAAATTATTTACAAAATAGTTATAAATTTATTCGTATATCATAATTATTCATGGGAATAATAGCGATTTTCGCTCCTTGTCGCGTCGTTTTTCGCTATTTAACATTTAAAATAATTAAAAGTTAAAGGAAAAATGTAGTACATTTTGTAGGTTATACTTTTATCTACAAAATACATCTAAACAATTGTTTGTATCTGTACTTCTCGCCGAGTTATAATTAATTTTTCAAGAACTTTCCTTAAATTTCCAAATTTTGAAGTTCAACGTCCAATTTCTTTTGCTGCAGGTATTTAGAAGATAAATATTGAAATTTACGTATTGATTTATTTACAATATAAATTTTGTAAATTTTTTGGAGATAATTTTATTAAATCCTCATTATTAATGTAGATAATGGCGATTTTCCACGTAGACCTAGTGCAAAAATTACTTTTTTTATTTGTTTTTTTATTGGTATTTTTGTAATATTGATACAAAATAATTTAAAATTTAGAAACAAAAATGATATGCACAATGTGACATAATTTCAAAATAAAAAAAAATAATTTAAAGATGTATCAATATATTTGGTAATTTCAAAGTAAAATATTCGACATTTATTGTATAAAATACAATATTTATTTTGTATTAAATAACATCTTCAGTTCTCACAACATGATTATATTTCATCTTAATCTGATATAAAATGTACCACTTTCTCTACTTTCGCTTATGTCATCATCGATGTTGTAACCTTGTAGCTGCTTTTGTTGATTATTTTGGTTTAACATGGTACATGGCAATGTGCACTTTTTATCTGTACATCTTTACAGCCAAGTTTAAACATTCACTAAACTTTCATTATTTAAACAATTACAGCAACAAAATCAAAAACCAAAAATTATTTCAAAATTTGTGCAAAAAATTACAAACATTTTTTATCTCGAACTACATATCGTTAAGTATCAAAATCCAAATTACCATCTTTTTTGACATATTTGCAAGGTGATATGTTCTTTGTCCATGAGCGTATAACTTAGAAGGCATTTAAAAAACGCCCATTTTTTAACAATTTCCACTACGACGTCAGATCTTCCATCGTCCCGTAAAATTTCCTTTAGCTTCGGAATCGCGACAGTGAGTACCGTTGAACCGGTAGCGCGTAAGGGCGGAAGTGCCCATTGTGTGCGACGTTTTGAGACGAAATGTGTGTCACCGTAACTGTTGTTACTATTCTCCTTTTATCCGAAGGACAATCGAACCAGGTAGTAATTTAGCAGTCGGTCTCTCTTCCTCTCTTTTTCTCTGTTTCTCTCTCTCTCACACACACACATCATAATTTTTAAACTCGAGCCCCGCGGAATGCAACAATGGAGAGCGATGGGAACACTGCGGTCTAATACCACGCAAACGTCAAATAGGCGGGTAGGAGATTTTTTTTTACGTTCTGAGGTAAAGAAATAATTGGGGGACATATGTTTAATGGTAGTCTGGTGGACGGAAAGTTTTCGTGGAGGTTTAATTCAAAGGGTTCGTCGCTACGTAGTAATTTAAGCGAGGGGGAGGTACTGGCGTCGGTGGTGCCCTCTACGAGTCTTCGTTGCTTTTTTAGAAATTCGCTTTTGCCCCTAAACTGTATTAAGGGGAAACATTTATAGTCCATCACTTTAGGAATACTCAAGGAGGCCTTGGTGGAGGAAACCTTGGTGGTACCTCAGATAAGCTATTCGATAGTTACAAAATCTTCTTGCCACCGCCAAGGAGCACTTAAGAAGGTAAAAGTTCATAGCGTAAATCGTGAATAAGGAATCCGTCTGTGGAGTATTATTTCTTTGGTTCTACGATCGTGTCAAAGTAAGGTTATAAACTACAACAAATTAAAACTTGTAATTAAACTAAGAAAAGGTAAATTTAAACCTTGAACCCTCCTTTTTGAGCAACTAAATCGTTCTTTCCAGATTCCCAAACATCTTTCGAAGATATTTCTGGTGCTTCTATGAGCCCTACTGTAATTTCTTTCTGCATGTGTATTATGATGTACTACTGGTGTTAGCAGATATCTTTTACATGCATAGCCGTTGTCACCTAATATTTTACCTGTAACAATACATCATTTATAACAGATTCATATTGCAAATTTGATGTTAAACTAGTAATTATAGGCTGATCTGGCACTTCATTATTTTCATATTTGACAAGAACCCCCCTTCCCTGAAATATTGTGTTATCATGAGTGGACCCTGGATACCTAGCGACAATATTTGATATTTGCATTCTTAGGCCACATACTACCTGTAAATAACACTTTTTAAACAATTTCATGAATCATTATTGAGATAATACAAGTATCTGTAAATTAATGGAGAAAATTCTACTTCTATTTCTATATTTTCCACCTACAGCACCTCCAGGATTTTTCATTGGGTTGTGGGTACCGTCTATCTAAGATGTTACACCAGGAAACTTGGCAATTTGATTAAATTCATTCATAAAAACTTGATAATGGAAAGGGTCTTCTGGGGATTTTACCACATTCCTCATTTTTTTCCGCTAATGACTATAAAATCTTTTTTATTATTAGAGACACTGTAGATTGTGAAATTCCCCTAAGATCACCAACAACAGTCTAAAATGAATATGAAATGGTAGAATAGATAAAAAAGTTCAAAAACTTGAATAAAGCATTAGTAATCATTCTTTTTCTAGCTATAAATACATATATAAAAATGCAACTTGCCTGGAAATTTCCTGTACCATAGATCGTAAACTGATTAATAATTGGATCAGTGGAACCACTGGCAAACCCCTATTATTGGGTTTACGAAGAGCATCATTAATCAGAGGCAAATTAATATGTACAGTTGTATGTTTAGAAAAGCGACACCTCCTTATAAACTCACGTTTACTATATAAATCTAACGGATTTTGCCCGTCTCTCAAATACCTCTTAGGTAATCGATTTATATTATGAATAATTCGATTGACGTACTCATAATAATCGCCATTTATCTTGAATCCACGTCTCGAAGGGGAACTTAACTTTTAATATTTTCTAAGGGACACTCAAGGTGAGATCAAACCGACCTCGGTCTCGTCTCATCCTTAAGGTGCACTTAGTTGACTATAAAATACCGATGGCACAGTAAGTACGCCTTGAGGTTTGAGGAATCCTCAAGACGCGATTATAAATTTGCCCGCATTTCTCGTTAGACTTGCAAAATCATCATCCGTCTCCACCATCACGCCTCGAAATCCTCCCCCAGACAGACGCTGGGGGTGGGGGTGGTGTGCATGGTAACCGTAATCGGCATGCGGTTATCGAGGTGGATAATTAGGAGTATCGAGTGAGCGCATTCACTGCAACCCCGACGATTGATTACATGCTGATCCTAATTGTTAATTAGGGCCGAGTTAAGCGTCGTCGTTGCCATAATCCATCGGGGTGCGGATTAATTTAGTCCGCCAGTTTTTTTCAGGTTGGGTATACTGAATGATCTGTATGATAACGGTATGGTAATCGAGAAAGTTACAAAAGCATGCCAATCTTATGAGAAAAATTGATGGTTTGTAGTTAGTTGGTTAGATAGTGACCTATAATTGGGCTCCACTTGAGATACTTTACAACTACTTCGGATACTTTTCTTATTAAATAAATACAGCCGATTTCTGAAAATCTGAAGCAACATTCAACTTCACGACTGGTTAATCTGTCAAAACCTTCGCGTTGCTCTCATCGCCAAATCATTAAGGGTACTTACGGGTGCGGTAGTAGGAGAATTCGCTGCGTGGTGGTCGCGGTGGTGTTGGTGGTGTTGGTGGTGCGGGTGGGTGGGTGGCGTGCCCGCCCCGCTGATACCCCCCGTCCCCCACTGGTGGCTCAGAAGGCACGTGACGAGTCCAAAGATCGTGCCCGTCACCAAGATCACCACCAGGATAATGCCGTAAGTGCTCACTGCCCCAGCTGAAAGATGAAAACGACACCATTATACCACAGACGAGCTACAATGCATTAAGTGATAATAGTAAGAAAAGTGTCGGTACGATTGGAGGACTGAATGAAGTGACAGGGTTCTTTTTAAATAATTTTTAGTCAACGCGTGACGTTTCTATAAGTAATTTTTCCGTAGATCAGTTAGCCACAAATAATCGTTCTTTTGCTAATTTATTTAGTACGGCATTTTATCATGTTACATTAGCTGTAGCGAAGGGTCGGAGTCGAAAAATGTACTCTAATACACAGGGTGCGGTATCATAACTTACTTTTTTCAAAGCGTAATGAAACCCATTTTGGGAATTAGAATTTTTTTATAATATATGCACATATGGAAAGTTTTGTTTCATACAGCTTTAAAAAACATGGCAGGTAGGTGACGCCCCCCCTTCCATTTTTCATACACTGAATAAGCCGATTTCTGGTGTTTGTCATAATCCTTTCCAGCATGGCAGCGTTTATGTTGGCAGTTTCGGCCTGACATAAACGCGAGATTTCATAAAACCCCACAAAAAATCGGGGGAGCAGGCTGGCCACTCTAAATCGCCCCTTATTGAGATGAGGCGCCCAAGGAAGTGACCCCTCAAAACAGCCATCGATACCCTGGAAGTGTAAGCAGTTGCATTTCAAAAAAGAAAGTTATGATACGGCACCCTGTACAAAGCAGAAAATGTGTGTGCCTGTGTAACAACGCTAGAAAAATTCATAAACTGTAAGCTAGCTAGGAACCCATAATTTTGCACACGTATAACTTAAAAGCTCCGAAATTTCAGCTTGGTACCGACATACCAATACGTACCAATACGATATCTTAAAATGAGCTGGATACAGTTGCAAATAGCGTGAATGGAGTGAATTATGAACAAAATTATCATTTTCCTATTTGAAAGCGAAAATAAATCATGAGGAGAGACGTTTCGTAGAAAACGCCGATAATAATAAACCCTGTTCTATTCACAGGGTAATAACAGTAATAATATTTGTTTCAAAGCAAAGAGTAATATTTATTAATGGTTACTTCTTAATGACCTCAAAAAGAGATTAATTGATGCCACAACTAAAACTATTTCTGTGTTAACTACTCACTAAAAATCTCAGGAAATTTAATTTCGGAGTCTTCCTTGACATTTCGTCGAATGCCTCTTTTAAAAACACCTGTAGCTTCTGCCATTCGTTCCAGCAGGTTGTCAAGAGGTGTCACTACAGTTTTAGCCATTTGTTCATTTTTCATGAGTTGTTGGACACCAAGAGCTGTTGTCGCCCTTCACTGTGGACTGATTGTTGTTGTATTCCCTGATAAATGATTTATGGAATTTAATGAAATCAATTACACCGCATTACTCCTGTACATAGCTTTCACAATTATTATTATTCGATGTAAGGATAATTTCGGCAGTGATGCTCTTTGTTATGCGTTACAAAATTACTTTTTCTATGCATTTAGAAGTGGCAAAAGTACCAATAGCTATATTAATAACAATAAGATTATATATAATTGCAGTATATACGTTTGTAATTTTTTTAATGATTTTCAATAACGATGCTCTTTGTGGCATTTCAGTCTCTATCAGTATGTATTGATAACAGCTTTTTTTATCTACACACAAAATGACATAAGTGCGAAAATTGTCGCCATTTCCACAAATTTTCCAAAATTCGGTGATAGCTTCGATAAAACTTCATTAATGATTTTCCACGTGACAGCTGTCTGCAGCACTTATGGCACGTTTTATAAAAGCTTTTGATAGCGTTTTTTACGCACACGGTAAATGGCATAATTGAGAAAATGGTCGACATTTCCCCACATTTTCCTACAACTTTATGACTTACGCCTTCAATCGTTATGCCGATTCAAAAAAGGGTTCAATTTATCATGAATCTCATACAGGTTCAAGGGCATAAGTGGGAAAACCACGGAACCAAACTAATAATTTCCAATATTTCCGGAGCCTAATTTCATTTAGCCACTATCTGCCCTTATAGTTTTTTTTATTAAATCTGTTAGTTGAATGATGAGAAAATCACAGGCAATCGCCTATTTTAACCTATAATTTCAATCCTAGGATTTTTGCTGCCCTTATGCGTACTTCATTGATGATAAAATCAGCGCTTAAATATCGTTTTAATTGTGGCAGGAGTGATAAAATTGTGGCACAACTCCAGAATTTTTTGAAAAGAAAGTTCAATTTTCACAAGGATGTCACCACGAGGATCGTTGGGATCGTTCAATTTTCCACTTATTTTACTTGTCTCTCATAGGATTTAATAGACAAATGATTCTGACATTATCTGTCTGTCTATAAGGGAAAGTACCGTGTACAGGAGAGAAACTTTGTTTCTATTTTTATTTTTAAGTCAGGTTGAAGTTTGAACGGCTTCAGTGTGTGTTTGCGCACCATGGCGTCATGCGCCTTGAGATCCTGAAAGATCTCTACAATATTTAAAAGCTAAATAAAATAATCTCAACTACTCTTATCGACGAAACGTTTGGGATTTCCTTGTGAATACTTGTTCGATTTCCATAATTTAAACTCTGTTAATATTCTTGACTTTCCATGCCGGCGACACGCTTCAGTCCTCGATCCAGATGTATTTGCGGTAAAAATTCTACACGTTTCTTAATTAAAAATGCGGGCGTTCGCGATGAACCCGATCAAAACAACAACGTTTCGACTGAGTCACCAAAAACAAACAAGAAACGTCTAGACGGTTATTACGATATATTTCGATAAGCGTCTTTTTTTCGGGAAAAAAAGGACGAGTGACTCACCGTCCTTAGCGATTCTTTTTTGTTTTCAGTAAAAGACTGAACGGGGTACGCGTCCGAGACAAATCGACACAACACGCCCTATCCTTTTTACGAGCCTCAGTGGACGTGGCAGTTTTAAGAACCGCGAAAAGTGTCAATATCATAAAAACACAATGGACGTTTTAGTGGTTCCTCTGACTTGAAAAATAAACAGAAATCATGCAAATTTATGCATCGGTAAATAAGCTCCGTGTATGCACGTTCCACGTTCCTCCCCCTCGCCCCTCTCCCTTCGCCCAAAATGACCGAAATAATAAAAAAACAGAAGAGGGAGAGAGAGAGAGTAAGAGAGAGAACGAGGGAGAGAGAGGGGAGCATAATTTCGAATGCGAAAAGCAATTGCAATCTCATGTTGCACGTCGCGGGACCGCATTTTTGTTGGGTGCTTTTATTTTATGTGCAAAAAGAAACAACAAAATATTTGCATATTGTTGCTGGAGTTGTCCGGTCCCAGACAAAATAAAATTTTGGTTTTATTTGATTCAGCTCCTCTCTCTCTCATTCGGAGAGACCGGGCGCGCCATTCCGCCCGTCTCAATGTCACACCCGACGACGGTCTTATCGGAAACCGGAGGAAAATTATACGCACACACAAACACGAGGTGATATTGAGAAAATATGAAAATTTCAATTCATACTTTACAATTCCGAGTCGCCTTCTTAGAAGTAAAGCGAACACTTTGAGGTTATTTTCCAAGAGCGATTCTTTTGGGAAAAGCTTGGGAAAACATGGATGCAACTTGACCAGACGTTATTTCCTGAGCGCGACTGAAACCAACACGAGCGCGATTTACAAGGGGACCTTTGAGGAAAAACGAATCACATTACACATTTTTGGAAGCTAGCCACAACAAATCGTTACCTCAAAGTTACACTGTTGTATGTCGCATTTTTTTCCGAAATTGAGTTTTGGGGAGCACAGAGTTGTATGTACTTAAACCTTTCTTTCTACAAGATTTCAAAGCTGTATGTTGCATCCTATGTCATGGGCAACCAGAAATACGTTGTTGTATGACTGTGAATTGCGATTTTTAGTGTCTCATAGTTCTATGTACAACATACAGCTTTGTGATTTTCGAACATTCAAACTTTAAAATTACACAGTTGTATGTACCGTTGTGATCTATGTGAAGAAATGAAAATTAAAGTTCAGGAAGACAATTTATTGGGGGATGAACAGAAAACCGTATTCGACAAACACCTTGAGGAGAAAAATGCATCTCGTTTGGACAAAAAAATAGATAGAGAAAGTCTCAATACTTTTTTGGTATTCGATTTACAAAATGTCTTGAGCGTGCGGAAGTAAGCAATTTTTACTACAAAAGTAAACTAAATGTTTAAAATTTAACTGCCATATTATCCAGCACAAAACAAGTTTACTGCGCGCTCTGGAGCGAATGTCTTATGGGAAGAAGCGGGAATAACATTGCAAGTGCCTTGCTGAAAATTTTAGATGCTGTTTTCAGAGACAATCCTAACTTGAAATCTCTAATACTATGGAGTGACAGCTGCGTGCCCCAGAATAGGAATTCCCTAATGTCTTCGGCAATTTCACTCTTTATCAAAAGGAATCCAAACATTGAATCCATAATAATGAAGTTTTCTACTCCGGGCCATTCCTGCAATCAAGAAATTGACGCAGTTCACAGTTGCATAGAAACAGTGCTGAAAAAATCGGAATATTATTCCCCATTATCACTTATGCGGTTGCTTTTGTTGAAGGTTTCTTCAAGAAACCCTTACAAAGTCATTCAATTAAAAGAAGTTGATTTCGTCGACTACATGTCCTATGCTGGTCAATTCAACTATAAAATTGTACCTTTCAGTCAAGTAGTTGCTCTTAAGTTTTCAAAATCTCTATTTGAAATAGAATATAAAATTAGCCACGCCAATAACGAGTGGAAAAAGTCTCCATTCGAGATTATCGCCCTACCAGAAATAATGCTGCTAAAAAAGAGATAAAGGAACCAGTTCGTCCTACCAATAAAAATTCACTTCCCCAAAATGAAGTTGAGGCTATCAAAAGCATGTTCAAGTGGATGCCTGAGGTGGATAGGGCATATTATGTGGCTATACTTCCCAAAAATAGTAGTACTTAATTTGTATATTTCCGTAATTTTGGTTTATATTCATATTTATAAGGATACTTAGTATTTGATAACGTTACCAAGTTGTATGTTTTTTTAAATTTATAATAAAATAGAATTACAAAATTGTATGTATTTTTTTTGTGCCTAAAAATTTACACAAAAAAACTGTATTTTGGAGTTTTTTTCTCAGAAATGTTAATATCTATAATAAAACTAACTAAGCTGCAATTGTTTTAAATGTAGGCTTGTCCATAACACTGTATCACAAGGCCATTTTTTTATTTTGCGTTTTCTCAAAACTTGGTTTACTGCATATACCACAGTGTAACTCTAAGCTAACGAAATGTGGACAGAAAAAAAATTCGTACATGGCAGGGCGTTTTAATAAGCGTCACTGCACATTTTACCTAAGGGACCGCCCCCCTTCCTGACTTATTCTTCATCCAACTTGGATCGACAACAAGTTATCCGTTCCCTCGGGCATCGAAACATCTCCCGAGGATCCCAGGGAAGACACTGCCCCTAATCCTCCTCCTCCTCCTCCTCCTCCATCTGATAGTCCGTCGGCCAAGTGTGTCAAGTCACGTCTAGGTCACGTCGTCTGGGCCCCACGACTCTCCTTTCTTAGTTTAGACGTACACATTTACCCACCGACGACTCCTCAGATGCACGAGACCTCTCAGACGGATCGATCGTCGGCGATCATTCATAATTTATTACCGAAACTCGATCTCGTCGATAAACCGAGTTTAAGAGAGGAGGATGAGAGGAAAAAAATGAGCGAGGAGAGGGTGAAGCGAGCTATCGATTCGAGAGGGGAGCCGAACGAGGGAGAGAGGAGGACGTCTGCGAGGTATCGATTCCCGTGGTGGGTGCGATTGTTATTGAAAAATTCGCAAGGTAACGTCGGGGCGATGATGAGTGGGCATTACGGTGCAGACATGTCGAGTCATCTACCCGACCCGGGAAATTAAATGAGGTTGCGTTTAGACGGCAAGCGAGTGCGAAGAAACTCCCCTCGCTGCAATCGGAAATGTTGCAAAACGCCAGGGGGTCTATTCCCTCCACCTAGCCAATCCCAGCACAGTCGATCGCCTTTCTCGCCTTGGATCCAACGCAAATTCAGTCAAAATAGACATTTCAACTAGCGATAATTCGCATTGAGCTAAAAAGTGGTGTGATGCATTATTATGAATAGAATATCAAAAATTCCCATCGATCTCAAGTCTGCAAAATAAATTTATTTAAGGGCAAGGGTCGCAAATATGGGGTCTTCTCGTAAATGGTGTGTGTCGTCATAAAAGTATTTCAGAGAGAAATTGTAGATCACGCAATTGTCTACAAAAATTGTCCTCATACCTTTTTTCCAACGAATCACCGTTCTTAAGATAAGGCGATTCCAAAAGTTGAACAGGCTGTATTGCGACTATTAGAGATTAATTACATATTAGCCAATATTATATCTATTATATAAAAATGAGTCGCTGAATGTCTTGCTAAGCGCAAAACTCGAGAACGGTTGGACCGATTTCGCTAATTCTTTTTTTAAAATATTCCTTGAAGTACGAGGATGGTTCTTACGGAGAGAAAAATTCTAAAAAAAAAATAAAAATTTTAAATTTCCTGAAAAAGTCTAAAAACAACAATTTTCTATACTCCCATACAAAAGATTTGTGATAATACTTAAAAGTCAATTTGAACTTTAAAAATAGTAAAAAAAAAATTTAAGTTTCCTGAAAAAGTCTAAAAACAACACTTTTCTATACTCCCATACAAAAGATTTGTGATAATACTTAAAAGTCAATTTGAACTTTAATACCATACGATAAAGTTTGTGTTAGTGGAGAGGTTCCGGGAAGGCAAAACAATTGAGTGACGTTAGTATCGTATAAATATTAATGTCAATATTTGTCAATATTTATTTTTTTAATCAGACACAAATTGTCTATGGTAAAATGTAAATTGTCTGTGGTAAAATGTCACTTGAAATGTAAATATCTCTTTGCTGTGCATCTATAATATTACTAAACCTAAAATACACAAATTTCTATAAAATTAAAAAAGGGTTGTGTGTTTGTGACTTAGTAAATATGCCTCCTATAAGGCGGCGGACAAATTTAGGCAGGAGAACCCGAAATGCAACAAATCAAATGCATTATCAATCTAATCGTACTGCCCAGGAACGTGAAGATCGCAATGAACGTGAAAGAATTCGCTTAAGACAGACCCGTGAAGCGCGACATTCGACTAAAAATGGTGCAAGTTTGAATCGAGCTGCTTTCTGTTACGATATGTCAATTGATTACAGTGCCTACAACTGTGTTGCTATTGGACCTATGAACTCAGTTTGCCAATATTGTAAGGCATTGAAATACAAAAATGAAGCCAATGGATTGTGTTGCGCAAATGGAAAGGTGAAATTGATACCATTGCTTCCACCTCCAGAGCCATTGTACTCATTAGTTTTAGGAATAGGAACAGATTCAATACACTATTTAAAGAATATTCAACAATATAACGACTGCTTTCAAATGACTTCATTTGGAGCATCAAAAGTAGTTCGGGAAAATTTTATGCCAACTTTTAAGGTTTGTAATAGTATTTGCAGTTGTATGTTAATTAATCATAACTATTATAGCCCATATACATTTTTACAATACATTTTTTCAATCAAACAAAAAATATCGTGTACCATAAAGTACTACAATAAAAATGAAACTTGATTTAGAATAAGTAAAAATAAAATCAAATATAATAAGTAGGTATCATAATAAGAAATCTGAAATTGTGATTTTCATTGTGATTTTTTTAGTGACTATTAAAAGAATTTTGTGAGTTTTATAATTTTTAATTTTTAACATAATGTAATTGTTGACTTATTAACTTAAAAAAATAAAAAATTAAAGAATCGACTGTTAGGCGATACGAAGTTCGCCGGGTCAGCTAGTTAATTAATAAATGGTACTATTGATTGCGATTAAAGTGGAAGGAATGTTGTTGATTTTGGGAAAATTTTAAACTGACTGATGCTACTTCGACAGTAATGCCCTTTTGGCCTTTTTCTTCTTCTTGTTGCTGGATATATGTAAATCGTCCAAATAAAGATGCTTCAGTTATCCCCTCATTGATATCATAAGAATCCTCATCTGTTACATTTGATTCAACAATGGACCAAGACCCTTGGCAATTGGTACTTACTGGTGAACAAATTGGAATATTGACTGTGCCATACAATAAGGAACTAAGACGTTCAGGCAATTTTATCTTTTCATATGTTCAATTGCTCTATAAAGAAGGTAACACGGAGGCGTGCAATTTAATTTAGGGGTGCGTTTTTGAGGATGGGGTAAGTGTGGTCATTTTTTAGTTTTTTAGGTTATAACTCAGAAACTATGCGTTTTTATTTAAAATTTACGAGAAACTTTTTGTAGGAAATTGAATTTCCTATCGAAACAGTACCTTAGAAAGTTACAAAAATTTACTTTTTGCTGAAATAAAGTCAAAAAAGTGATAAAATTAACATTTTCCTTTGTTTAACCTTCTTTATAGACCAATTAAACATATCAAACGAGAAAATGGCTTGAACGTCTTAGTTCCTTTTACCCCTACTTTTTTCGACGTTTTTTAATTATTTAATTAATTAAATTCGACTCTTTTACAGTTACAATCTGCATTACAACCCTTTTTGCAATTTCAAAAAATGATATTCAAAAGTTTTTCTAGAGCAGGTGGAAAATCGACTCCAAAGCATTATCTATTTGTTCAAAACATAGTCTCTTGGGTCAATTAAATTTCCTAGTCACACTTGAACTTGATAATTTACTCAATATAAGCGTTGATAAGCAGAAGCAGATGTTGGAGGAAGACTAGATAGTTGTACTCCTTTAGTGTTCAATCTTATACAAAACATAAATACACTTTGACTATACTATCAGTTTTTTTGAGCTCCATATACAGCAAGACGAAAGCCAATCTCGATTGTGATGATGACTTCTGGGGAAAAGTCAATTTTTTAATTTGCCAATTGCTTAGTATTGGTGTTTTGCTGAGTGCTCAACTGCCAATTGCATCTTTAAGTTAATGGGTGTAGAATTATCATTGGGTTTTAAGGGTGTCACTAGAAAGGCTAGAAGAATTTACATTGAGGAGAAATATGGTAAACGTGTGGAAACGACCTTCTGATTTTAAAACAAGCTCGGAAAATTTAAAAATGATCAATTATTTACTTTTGAAAACAAATAAATATCAGTAAAATATACATTTAGAAGTAGATGTGTATGTATGCATATATTTAGGTAGCCGTTTTTAATTAAAGAAATATTCTTGTTTCAGGTGCTCCTTGAACTGACCGGCAGAGCCTCGACAGGTAAGCGTAAGGCATGGGCATTAAAACGCCACTGCCATTTCGATATTCGATCGCTTAAACGCCGGATTTCTTCTACTTTTTCTTGATCTCCCTCGGACCTTTTGTTCTGACACCGCTCGTACCGGGTGGCCCCTACACAATTATTGAAAAACAGGTGAAATGCACGCGAAATTATTTTTCCCTAGTACACGAAAAATACTTCGCGTTGAAGAGAAATACGGTATAGTCATTATTACAATTTTTAAACGGAACTTTTAAAAAGACTACTTGTTTTTAAATTCAACTCAACGCGACGATATAGACGTCTCCGCTAAGGTAGACTTGAAGGTTACCGCACGACCGCAATAAACAATGAAGACGTACAGAATAATTATGTTAATTATTCCAAACCTTTTAAGAAAAAAACAATTAAAACAATAACACAATTCGAATTTTATTGTTGCCGTGCGCTCACGTATGCACTCGTAAACACACATTTCGAAGTTCGCCTTAAAAATATGCCGCGGTAAGTGAATCACTGCGGCGAAAAGACAACAAAAGCGAGACATGCAAAAACCTCAGGTATATTTTATAACGATTAATTGATTCGTAAGTGTCATTGCCGCGTGAAATTTACAATAACAATAGAAAGTATGTCACCTTTGTTACATGTAGATTTCCTTCACACAACTTTTATAATCGAATAGATGTTGTTTAAATAGTTACTGGCGAGACGAAAAATACACTGTTATGCAACTAAAGGCTAACTTTTTTTGGACTACGTCAGTAGAATAATTCTTAATTTTAAAAGTAATTAACGTTCAAGTTTGAGGCGATTTCGTAGGCCATTTTTCAAGGTGCTGTTACGGAATTTTTAGGATATTTTAGGGTAAAAGTCAAAAATGATCCTACTATGGTAAAAATAAGGAGTTAAATATTCAATTGCTTATTGTTATTACGCACATATACCAAAATCTGAATCTGTAGGGAAATGTTTTTTTGTAATATTTTCACTATTTTACATGAACAAAATTATTTATTTCACAAATCAAAAGAAAGCTTTGAAAACTGTTTGAAGCGCAGGAATGAAATTACACCTTACCCAGAGAAAAATAACAGAGTTACTCACATGTCCTCAAAAATGTTTCAGTAAGCACCATAAAAAAATGTACCTGCTTCTAACTATTATCTTCTACGACCCTGTAAGGTGAAAGGGGCCACTAATTCGTTTCGACCTGAGAAGTCATTTTATTTTTTGCTAGAGAAGGTTTAACCAAATTCACAGACGTTATCATACATTTTCACTCGTTTTTCCTCTTGAAAAAAATTCCTCAGATTTAGTGGTGCATAAAGTTTGTATAAATCTGTTAAGGGAACTGAGATTCCTGCGTTTCAGACAGTTTTCGTTAGTGTCGTTTTGCCTATGGCCGGTTTAAAAATCTTACTTGTCACAGACAAGTATTGAAAAGTGATAGTATCACACACTTACAAAAGTGCTTGATAATGACAAATTAGATACTCATCTAATAGTGGTAACAATGACGATAACAACTAGCACCAATAATAACAGTAATCTAAATTTTTCTGTAGTACTTATCAACTAATTCTAAAGTTCATTTTTGTTTTGACACTGATTTCAACGCAAATAACAATAAAGATTTTAAAACTTTTCCACTTCTCTTAGAGTTTTAAAGCAAGCGACAGGTGTGAATTAATTAAACTTTAATTTTGAACTTCGATAACGTCCATAGTATGCCGTTGGAAAGTAGTATACCAGTATAAAGCACCAGTGGAAAGTAGTATAAGTAGGTGGCATAGTATGCCACCATACCCAAGTAGGAAATGTTCCCAGTATCTTTTTGGAACTTCTGTGCCACTTTGTTATATTTTAATTTTAAGTATCCACTACTTATTTAATACTGGGTATACTTACTTGAAACTTTTAACTTTTCACTGGTACCCTTAAGCAGTGATTAAAATAAGACTTGAAATTGGTGCCTCTTCTCCTCTGAAATATTTGTACATTTGGCATATTTCTTGGACTATATTTCAACTGTCAACCCCCACCACTTTTTTAGTACGCGACTTACTAACCTTAAAGTTACATCATTTTGAAGTTAATTTAAAATCGAATAGGAAAAACTTGTACAATTTGCAACTTGCGATTTTCGGACTTGCATAACTTCGGAGTTAATTTCAAACTCAGTTAAAAAATGTGGTCAATTTCTGTGTACATTTATTAAACTTAAACTTATACTCCTCTAACTCTTTTGGCTACCTCGCCACTTTTTTTACTTCTGACTTAAATTTCTTACTAAAAACAAAGAGGAAAAACCTGTAGAAGTTAAATAACTTTTGAGTTAAGGGAGTTATACAAGGAGTCTGTATTATGAGCAATAAATATTTTTTTAAAGTTTTTGAAATGCCTCTGTTCGTATTGCAGAGCCCTAAGTAACACGTGAATACATTGGTATATTGCCCCATTATCGTCTCTAAATAATTACAGGACATTAAAAATGTGAATGATGTGCAATATTGCTTCAGTGTATTAAAACAGTATTGCGCGGCAGACCTAATTTCTTCACCACTTATGATTTCTTATCTGTATAACAAGGATACAGTAATCATATAGGTAAATTAGGTGGACACCCAAGTGAATCCCTTTAGAGGGTTTCCTAACCCTGTTAATAATGGATTTATTTCGATGTGGTTTTCACTGAACTATCGAAACAAATATTCTCTAAGACGTTAAGTGCAAATTTAATTCTTTAAATTAAGAGTAAACTGGAGTTTTCGTAAAGATTTAACAAAATAGTGCACTACGTACTGCTACGAGGCACTGCAAGCTTTCCTTTCTTCTGAAATCTTCTGAATTTTCCTTTAAGGGTCTAAAATATGGGGGAAAAACATATTTTAATACTATAAATGTAAGATTACAAAATTTCGCTTAAAAAATATTAAATTTCGTGTCACTTATGGCACAAAATCATATTTTTGCACTCCGATGTTGTGCTTGAATAATTTGCTTATACGGAAAGAAGTATAAGGGGAATATTAATATCAAAAAAAAAAATAACTGGGCAAAAAAGGATTCCTATGGGGAAAATGGGTGAGGAACGCTGATGAATATACCTATGCGATTAATGAACCTTCCATATTGGTGAGGAAAATACCTGCCAAATATCAGTTCGCGGCGAATTTACGTACGCCCATATTGTATAGTAACATTGGTTCAATGTTATACATTGTATGTCTTGGTACAATATCGATTTACAAATTCAGCCCATATAATATAAAGCTAGCTAGCGTTTCACCATGTGCAGCTCGGGGCATAGATAAGTAATTGTTCCGTAGATACCCTACGTCCTTAAAACGCCGACTAGACGAGATAAACTGAACGCTAATACTATTTAAACCGCAGAAGTATTACATTTCGACCTAGTTCCAACCTTTAAAACTAATTACACCGCTCCATTGTTAATTGTCGTTATGTTTCGAATTACAACGTTCCCCTTTGTTCCACTTTACGTACGCACATGCAGTTTCGTAAAAGGAACGGAGTTAGTTTTTCCACGCGCGCGTTACGTCTCCTCATCAAAACAACAATCGGCCTCTCCGTACTTTTTCCGCGTTAAATTGTGTTGAAAAAAGCGAACGCAACAATAAAAGTGAATGACCACCGATGTGGGTCAAAATCATTGCACGCTCTACGTGTGCACACGTTGCAACATTCTAATATGCAAATTTTCAGTATTCATTAGTAACTGATGCAATTCTAATTTATATCCCATTGAAACCGACGACAGGCCGTTAGAAATGAATTATTATTCTCGGTTTATGTAAAGCGATTCTACGCAGACGTACAAGGGAGAGGATCAGAACGGCGCATGGCTCGCTTACATGGCGAAGGCCGTGGAGGTCCTCTCCTTGGATTTATTGCATCACGGAATGGCTTTATATTTGCTATTCAAACGATCTAAGACTTATGTGCCTGGGAAGGATAACGTTACTAATACAGATTGCAGATAGATCTCAGATTTAACTCCACTCGATCGACAAAAGAGGATTAAGTCATGACTCTTTGTACTGAATTTTGAAACGTTTACATTTTGCCAGGACGAAGTGTGAAGGTTCTAACAAACGTATTTCCACTAATACAATTTCTCTTCTTTTACCACTGTAAAAATAATCGGTTGTGTGTTTCATTCGGGGTTGCCTTGTAGGTTCTCGTGGAAAAAGTCCTTTCTGGCGTGCCCTGCATCGCAATATACTTAAGATGAGCTGCAGGACAGTAAATGGGCTCTTAACGTAATTTCGTAGCTTCAAGCAGTACTAAATAAAATTTGAAATTGGTGAAGTGCCTCCTCTGATCTCCTGAGATACAGCAGACTTGGGGATTTTTGTAGGAACTTTAAACAGTTTGAAACCAAACCTTTAAAAAAATTGTAATTGGCTTCTTATCTTATGAGACACTCCAGTGACATTATTTTGAAGTTATTTAGAGACAAACAAGAATAATCAACCGTATACCAACATCTCGGCTGCTTCTATACGTTTCAGCATTGTTTTAGCATGGGTATTTGGGTGTCAGATCGTGGCTTGTTGGAAATTATTCATGCTTGCCAAAAAAAGCACGAGTCTTCTCTACTGGGCTGTTGATCTCAACAGTAGGATCCCATAGAACATTGGTGCTGCTACCATGATGTATCAACTTTTGGGCAGTCTACAACTTAATGCCACCGACGGTGATGCCCTTATTTTCAATATTAGGTTCTTTACTAATGATCATATCCTTTGTTTTGTTGGCGTTAAATCTCAAGCCAAATTCACGTGTCAGCTGTCTTGTCCATCAATTTTTGAAGATCTATTCCGATGTTAGTATAATTCGTGTATCATCAGCCTATCGACCTTTGTTATAGTCATGCCATTGCTATTTGTTACTGCGGTGATACCTCTGCTCTGAAGATGACACTATGGAGTGTCTATTACGTTTTTGAACTTTATGTAAGGTCCTTCCAGTCTAAATTGGTCCAGTTGAAAATAAAATCAATAAAATTTAATAGCCTTGTTAACGGCATACAAAGCATATACCGCTGCTCAATAGGCGTGCCATATTTAAAGAAATATAAAAGATTGTTACTCACTTTGTCAACGAAATTTTATGACGAAATCCCAAATTTGTGCCTCATTTGTTGCTGCGGTATTATTTGTATTGTGTACAATGTCTATATCATTGCCATTATTAATTTCGTCCACGTCGAAAGGTCTTTAAAAAGCAATTTGAAAATAATAATTGCAATTGTACACATACACCAGTGAACTCTAGTGACGACTGAAAATGAACACGTGCTCGACGCTCAAATTTAGTGGACCTGTCCGATTCTAGATACTAATAGGCATTACATATATAGGCGTGTATTGTAGTGACTAACAATATTTCAACTATACGGGGAAGTTTAAACGGTACGTTACATGAATAGTCTACTTTTTGTATATGGTAAGAACGCATTTTTTAAATGCGCTCGAGTCGGTAATTTTTTTGTTTTTTAACTCGACCAACTCTTACTGGATGGACCTTACCTTTATTAAGCTTCAATTTTACACACCCACAACTTCTGTAATAAGGTACTAGTATACAGATGCTTGTACACAACTTTTCGTAGATACCTTCAAAGAGTACTTAAATAAAATTTGAATCCGGTAGGGTGCCTCTCATCTTTCGAGACATTTGAAACTTTGGAATATCCCTGCACTTTAACTTTGAGCCTCCACAGTTTCTTTACTATTGAACCTACGAACTTCAAAGTTACATCCTTTTGATGTTAATTTTCAACGCAGCATCGTTTTCCATTGTGATAGTTCGGGACGGCTAGTAAGTTTTCGTGAGGGAAAATTTCTCTCCGCCGTGCGATAGATTGACGTAAGCTTTTGAGTTGCATGAATGGGAAATATGCTCGTGGCGCAACTCCGAATCGACGTAACTCAAACGAATCCGGCGAAGGCGCTTTCAAGAGCCGAAATGGCGAGATGTTACAAGATGCCATTTCGATAATTCTCCCTGCTATTTTCGTCGGCCCCACTCCTCCAAATTTTTAATACTACAATCAATTCGCATTACTCTCTTGTTTATTATCGAATTTTTTACATGGCGCGTCTCCGGGCTGTATTTTCGCAGGATGCATTCTTATCCCGCCACTAAAATTAGTTCAAGCGTATTTTTCGCTGGTTATTCACCTTCGTTTTCTCGTATGATCGGGATTGTGGCCGTCCTAAGTGCGCATATTTTTAGGAGAATTTTTAATACGTACATCGGAACGCAAAAAAGAATGGAAAAATGGGCCGTGGCAGAGTTAGAGGGAAGAAACGAAAAAGCCAGAGCAGAGAATAACTGATTGCTCCTAAAGGCAAGAGACCCTTTACTACGCAGCAACAGTGCAATATTAATAAATATTTTTGAAACTGCACGAGTAATTGCGCTTGTTATATTGAAATTGGACGTACAGCGAATCTCTGAAATCTGTCGTTTGAACCAATTGCAACGTGTTGTTACATGTGTTGCATTGAGATGTTACCAATAAATTTCATCAACCTTTTAAACTTCAGCTTGAAATTAATTTTTAGAACTTGTTAGAACCATTTCATTACACCTAACCCAGGTCATATCCCTGGAACTTAATGAGATAAGAAAATGAAACGGTCAGTCTTTTGATCAACACTCACTGTGTGTTGCTGTGAAATTGTAGTTTCGACAAATTGAACTTAATCTCTCTAATTTAGTTGTGCCTTTAATACAGAACATCTGTGAAATTTTACGAGTTATTCACATGAGGCTTGGACAATCTTTTAGTGGACAAACTGGACAAACTTGGTGAACTTAAAGTAAAAGGTTGTATCTGGAGTAGGTTGTCCAAGTTGTCAAAGTTGGTTACCAGTGTCAAGAGAAAAGAGAGAAACCCCAAGTCTTTCCAACTATTTTGTCGTTGTGATAGTTGGAAAGACTTGGGGTTTTTCTCTTTTCTCTTAAGGGGCTGTAGCTTTGAAACCTCAGGGGATATTAAAATGAAACTCCGTCAGTCCCTTAACACAACCTTGCTTGCAAAATTCTTCCAAAATAGTGTCACGCTCAAGTACATTAAGTATCCGGTACAAAAATTTGCTGATTCGGCGACTACCCAAATTAATGTTACATCGGCCGTGCGTCGCGAAGAGATCCACAGTCGGCGGACGAGGAAAATATGGGAATTTTTCATGGGCTGCGTGTATGCGACATTGCGTATTCGTACCTGCATGGATTCTCGTCCGCAACCTTGCGGTGGTATCGTGTTACTGCACGCGAATCCGACCCAAATAAGTAAAAGCAGGAAGCCGATTTTCAAATTTCTCGCCGATCCGATTACCCGATGTTTACCCGTACGAGCACGGCCGGTGCTGGTTTGTTTCGTCTCCCGAAGAGAGTTCGATAATATACAAACAAATTTTTTCCCTCCTCTCCGGGAGCGGAGAGGGTACCAGCAGATCTTGTTTGGTTTCCACCAACGGGTAATCGTCGATGCAATCCGATACTGCGAAGGAACTGTTTGTTTTGCTTGCAGGCTTCATTATTGGTGATGGTTGCGTAACTCTTGGAGTTTGTTTTAAGTAAAACGGATCCTGAGGGAACGATAACAAGTTATAGTCCCATCGATGAATCTCCGACATCAAAATCGATCATTATAATAATTTTTGATGCGTTGGCGACTTTTGTTGTTTGAAAAATCAATAAATAAATGATTATATCTCGAGAACGGGAAGAGATACCCTTTTAATCATTTTTCCTATAAATCTTAGTGAATGCTAATAATCTATTATCTTACCAAACTGGTAAACTTCTATAGAAATTACTTGTCACCTTTAATACCTCACTACTTAGTTTAGGCAGGAAGCATATATACACGGTAACCGGGGTCACGGTGACCGAGCACCGGACGCTGAACTACCATATGCAGAATATGGGGCTGAAAGACGATTCACTGTAACATTCATAACAATTAACGATGTGTCATTTTGAATCCTTGACGAAAATTAATTTTTAAGGAGATATTTCCATAAAATTATTCCGCTTCTCTCATCACTGCGACATTTTTGTGTATAGATCCTTTGTTTTATTTCGGCTTCATCTATAGCATGTCAATGAAGCATCATGACAGTGATTTTGACTTCAGAGCTTCGCTGATTGTACTGCTAGTGATGGTTTTCTCAGCCACTGGCCAACATCTCTTAATAAACACACATTGAAAGGGAAAACCCCTAGAAATTGTTTCAAAGGACAAAACAACAGGGAAAATTCTCCAATCGGGTTAACAAACGCCGCCTTTTACTCCCCTTTTAAACTCCCATTAGTTACATCCGAATTTGTATTTACAGATGGCAGTAAATAGTTGTAGGAGCACACAGTTCAACATTTTCGGAGACAGCAATAAAATGTTTAGATGTGGATAAATCAGTCCGTTTGATTTACGGTGATGTCCTCTACGATAAAAAGATTTTATTTTTAAACTGGAGGTGCTAAAAACAAAATTATGGTATTTAACACAACCATAAAATTCGTGCGCCTAGAAGAGAGATAAAGGATCCGGCACACGGATGTAATTATGGGCTCGATAGTAAAAGTAGTATGCGGGTAGGTAAATTAATTATAGTCTGTCTAAAAATGAGGCGAAGTAATAAAAACTCATTATAAATGCAAAACCGATACAAGGTGGCACCCACTAAATATGTCGAGTTCTCTAATGTTTTGCACGCTACCTTCCGTAATCTCTTTATATTACGAGTGTTTCTCCCTGACCATTGGCTATTTTGTACGCCTCGGCACATGCGAAGAACCACTCACTGGCGTACGGTCGGGAAAAATGACGAAATGTGCAATAATCGATAACTGAAAAAATTACGTGTGCGTGCGCGTGTGTGTGCGTGCGTGCGTGCGTGTGTGTGTGTTTGTGTGTGGGCGCGCGCTTGAACGAGATAGAGAGGGAAAGAAAGACAACACTTCAGTACATGTATGGTCGTGCATTAATTTATGAAATTTTGCGGCCCTGAGAAGGGCCAGTTTATGAAAAGTTTTTCCCAGCCGTCACCTTCTCCTTGGTAACCTCAGTCGTCGTTGCCATCGTCGAATTCTTCCCAAACATCGGAATCTGAAGAAGAATCATCATTTGGGTTGATAATACTTGATTCTATCAACGACTCCGAAATGTTATCCAACTGTAACATTTGGTCTTCAATTTTCAGAACGTGATTTATGCATTTTTGCCAATTTTCCTTGGAAACTTTACATATTGCTTCTTTAAGCAAATTTTTGACATCTGCTAATTTGAACGTTGTATTTGTTCTCGCCACGTCCCCTTTTATTTGTGCCCATATTAGCTCAATGGGATTCAGGTCGCAGTGGTACGGATGAAGCCGAACCACTGTTATTCCTTTCGCCTTGGCTAATTCATCGACGACGTGCCTTTTAAAATCACCTTTACGTGAATTGGCTAAACGCAAGAGTTCTACTTTTAATAGGTTTTCGGCACATTCGATCTTTTTCGAGGATAACCATTCTGCGATACGTTGTTTTCGCCAAGAGCTATTTGGTAATTTCTCTTCTAATCGGGAATGGTAACTAGCGTTGTCCATAACTATTATGGAACCATTCGGAATTAGATCGATCATTTGACCAAACCATTCTTCAAACACGTCCGCAGTCATTTCTTCATGGTAGTCTCCTGTCTTAGTTGATTCAAAAATTAGTTCTCCCCCTTCAACGAAACCATCCTCGCTTCCAATGTGGGTAATAATAAGCCGTCGCCTTTTACCCAACGAAGGCTTTAAACCGGTGGACCAACCTTCTAGAAAAGCTTGCCTTCGATTAGTTACACTGGTATCTTGCCAAAATTTTGGCACGGAATGTCCTGCGTTAATCCAAGTTTCGTCCAGATAGAAAATTTTTTTCATTTCTAGCCTACTCCTTCGAATATCGCGCAGGTAACTTCTTCTCCACACAATGATGTCATCTCTTTCCATCAATACAGATTTTCTATTGTGCTTCTTCCATCGAAATCCCAAATCCTTTAAAATCGTCCATAATGTACATCGGCTCATTTTTGGAAAGTCCTCGTCTTCTTGGACAGACAATAGAATTTTATCTAGTGTTGGAAGTTCGTTGCGGAAAAAGAAAGCGTGAACTTTTCGACGTAGTCCCCTTTTTAGAAATTCGTCTAAGGAAATTTTCGGACGTCCTGGAGACTTTTTCTCCGGTTGAACAGGACCACTCTTTCTTTCTTTTAATAACCTGTACACTGATGTCTTACCAACTCTCAGCATCGCAGCGGTTAATTTCACGGTTTTATCCACACTCGCATCTAAATTTTGTTTCTTGATGGAATCGAAACAATTCAAAATTAGAACTTTCTCATTAACTGAGAACGGCGCTAATTTTGGGCGTTTCGATGGTCTTGGTAAATTCTCCATACTCCAATACGTATCTCCGTACTTTAAAAATACCACTATGGACACACAGGAAAGTCACTGTCAAAGTCTGTCTAATCACACACACGTACACGTCTATAAGCAATGCTGACTGACTAATGATTTTAAATGGAATAAATGGGCCGATCTTATACACATAACCACCTGATATGTTAACGCAAGCATTAAGCGCAATCAGTTCCTTTAACTTACCTAGAATTACTGAGAAAATAATAGCCGTCTTGTCCCTTCTTGGAATAGTTAATCACATAATCCGAACTTTAGTATTTATCTGCACCTCGATTAGACAGCACCCACTTTTGTACATCGGTAGGAAATGTTCATATCTCTTCGTTTCTTCCATATCCCGAGGATTTATTAGACAAACAGTATGAAAAAAAACATTACCGTAAAATATTATAAAAATACCGATTTCCAATATTGTAATATGTTATATTAATGACGAGTTAACAACAATTCAGGTAAAAAGGGAAGCGTTCCTGAGATGATAACAATCGCGGTCGCAATACCTACCTTTTAATAAATCAATTATACCGGTTTTAAGGAAACTCAACATTACATAGACAATTTTAATGCATTTATTAATATTCGTTGATTTCTTTAAGAACGCCTCTGGTTAGCGGCGAAATAATCGGTTTATTACTTCGCCTCATTCTTTGACAGGGTATAGAAGTGACAAATTATTATTGTTTTTTTACAAGATGTGACGTTACCACCGATATTTGACACTCGGTTGCTGCTATTTTCATTTTGAACTTATTGAAATAAGTAGAGATGCTGTCAAGAAAAGAGTTGAATTGGAAAACAGTGGGATGTCGACCCGGTGACGGCGCTTTCTACGCCATCTGCAAATTGCCTATACAACTTCGCATGTCTTTCATGTCAAAAATCGCAAAAATCACGAACTTTCCTCTCGACACTTTCAACTAACTTCGCTAGAAAGCGATGAACGTTAGAAACGTCCGCCTTCGGTATTTTTTTTCTGCCAAACGTGTAATTTATCTTAAAATCCGATCCACGATAGGTGCGTCACCTCCAAATGATTTTTTTTCTGTCTTCGACCGCGCATAATTGGCTTTTTATCGTCACCCGGCTAATGTGGCGTTCGCTTTTTAAATTTTATTCATCATAAAATCACTGGCAGCAATCGTAAATTTAATGACTTTAATGGGGCATTCTTATTTTTATAGTTTTGTAAAAGCCGAAAATAGAAGGGAGCCCTCGTAAAACCCGAAACCGAAAAAATAAATAACCGAAATTAATGTTTGTATTGATGTCGAACAAAACGGTGGGGCACGATAAACGTAAACGTATCACACAACTGAGGCAAAAGTTTGTAACAATATTGACAGGTGACGTTTAGTTTCCTTCCTCGTCGAATTTACAACCGTACTATTTAATCACTGTTTGTTGTTTTCTTATGTGATATTTAACACTATTCACCATAAGCCTGATTCACTACAACATAACTGAAATGTTTTTTCAAGACATTTATGTAAATATTTTGTAGTCTTAAAATTTCAAAAATTATTCTAACATGGTGTCACATTTTTCAATGCATAATACTTGCATACTATACAATTGTAGACAATTTGGCATATGCAGTTAATTTTTTGCATATTTTGGATTGTTTAGTGTAACATATTTTCATTTTAGTTTGTGAGTTTTCTGATAGGTAACAAATTCCAGACAAAATTTACCATTTTTAATACATTTTTAAAGAAATTTTAGTCATCTCAAACCAAACCTGCTCTTGCAATGAAAATTGAGGAATTTTTAAAAAATTATAAAAACTGCATTGAACTGTATTTGAATTAAAGACAAGAGGTGTTAGAAAACTTGTATGGTTTTTAACACGTGCTGACACAAAAAAGCTACAAAGTTTATGACTTATGACAAAAGTGCTTTTGATGGAGTTTAAAGGAGTAGAGTAATTTTTGGGAACATTCTGCAATTGTGGTGTACTGATGACTTTTAAATGTATATTTTATTGGAGAGTTGAAGACATTCTACGTAAAATTCACGTATGTCAAAATAATTTTTTGTTTTGTCCACTGTGATTCACGTGTTCCATACTTGTTCGCTGCAGCAGCCTGTCGTATATAAATGTTTCGTAAAATGTTTGCTGTTTATTATGTACCATTGAAATTACTGATTAAAATGGGGAAAACTCTAAAGAAATATATTAGTGCTAGTATTAGGCATTTCACAGCCTCACTTTAAAGGAGGTATTAAAATTTTGTCTTCTGCATACTTCATGAGCCCCCAATGTAACGCTATTCGAACATGATCATTGATACCTAATTATAAGTAAAAATGCCGTACAGCCAAAGTACCGAAAAATGCTGAAGGGAGGCGCGTCTCCTATTCCGTCCATTTATCAAAGAAGTTTGAGTATTCAGACCTTCCTTATGGAGCCCCAATGTGCTATAGGGCTTAAAATGCTGGAATAAATTCAACAAAAACATTAAATTTGATGAATATGATCATTAAGGCTCAGATTATATGTGAGATGCAAATTAAAATCAAAAGGTGTTTTTATTGAATTTGAGACTGAAATGCGCATGCATATGTTGCATACAATTATGCATACATTAAAAAAGAAACACGTTTTACACTTAGGGAACGATAAAATCAACGTGACTTGACGAAGAGGAATAGTATCGATTCATCCATCCCCCTATTCGAAAGGGGGATTCAAGATCGCAATATCGCTTAAATGTCAAGTCCCGAATCTGCGTTAAGAAAATAAATACCGCAATAAAAAAATTCCCGGCGCTAGTACGGACGTAATTAAACTTCAGATACATTTCCAGGATTCCTCCCATCTCCAATGTCGCCCCTCCACCCTACCTCTCCCAGCGTGTCCTACTTTCTCTCTCGTCGGATCAATCTTTCCACCGGAATTCGACGCCGTCGCCATATCGGGAAACTTTCCAGACCGCCGCCGCCGTCGCCGCCCCCTTCATCCCCCAGGATCCACTCGACGACCTCGACGTAGTCTTTCCCCACCCCCCTCTCTCTCCCTCTCGGCGTCCCTACCCTTTGGAAATACGCACGACGCGCCGCCGTCGGCCTCTAGGCTTTCGCTATCCTAGCGAAGGACAAAAGCGAACGAGGACCTTGTTCCTGCTTCCCTAGTTGAAATTTCGGGATCAATACCCCCGCGCTCGCTCCCTCCCCCGTCGCCCTATTCACGCAACGGCACATGGGGACGCAGGGCTGGGGCGAGGGCGGGGACGTTCCAGACCTTATTTAAATCCTTATTCGGGATACGGTGTCGGCGTGGACGGATTCAATATAGCTGACTACAAGCTTAGTTACTTTTCCTTATAACCATAGAGTAGATGACAATAACTAAAATCCAACTAAATTTTGCTTTTTAGTGAAAATTTGAGTTATTCAGAAAACGAAAATCAAATTTATTTGGTGCAAATACATCATTTTCAGAGCGCGTGACGTCACGCTTCAGTAAATACACTGTTATCCCCTATGCGCCCTTTACAAAAATTCGATAAATTCGATTTGAAACGTCCTTACCAGCAGGGGTTTATGGTTTTGTGTGAATCATCTACGCTTAGAAAGCTGACCGTTTATGCGTACCAGATAGTGACGTCACGTCAGCCGCCATGACAGATAATCGCGCCAAAATCCAAATCAATATGAAAAGTTTAAAATTTCACATATATACGTTAGTTTCTTTCAAGGATAATATTTGTTTGGCAATGTACTGTTGCATATTACTGTTGTTATTGCTGGTACTTGCATATTAGTTTTGCAAAATTAGAACAGAAATAAAAGACTGCTATGCGTCCAGTTTTGCAAATATCCAATATGTCTCTTTTTTCTTTCCATGAAGCAAGTGTACATATCTTAGTAATTGAAGAGATTGAGGAATAGCTTGATCATATGTGATAGTAATAGCAATACGTCCTAACCACAACCACTCGCAAGCAATTATACCATTGGTACAGATTTTATTAAATAATTGTACCAGGATATCTATATTTCTCTCTACTATCAAAAAGTTATCTCTTCTGAGACATTTTGCAGTTTCACCCTTCCTTATTGGTGTCAAAATATCTTTCAGTGTTCTAAGAGAATTTATTGATTCGTGGATCTCCTATTCATAACAGCCTCTGTATGTATTTACTAGAGCCACTTAACTGATAAAAATTATGCAGAGCTATAAAAGTTTGAGGACCTGAAACACTCGAAAAATGCAATAATCACGACGGGTGGCGTCGAGGGGTAAAGGACTATTACTATTACAGGAAGGTGGTTACTAGTGATATTAATTTTAGCATCCACATTGATGATTTATTTTATTTTAATCAATGGTATTAGTGTGGTAATTAATTAACACACTTAGTAAATTTGTCAAAGACAATTAGCACAATCACTCTAATAATTGCATTTTCTTCTCCCTGTCTATATGCAGATACAGTTCCAATACCCCATAATAGACCTATTAATGTTTAGTGGGTATAATGCATCTGTGTGTAAGTTCTCTAATCCGGCTGTTCGATATCACCCGTCGTGTTCGATTTACATTTACTTTATTTTTCAATTATTTATCCTTCCATAAGTTGTATATTTCATCTTCTTTCAAATTCTCTTCCCATGTCACATGTGTCCTACTTGGAATTCCCGTCGCCCGGTCCTGGAGGGAGGAAAGTCTGTCTGAAGTGCGTGCGCCCTCCCGCCCCATTCACCCCTCCCCCGGATCTCGTTCCGGCGGGGGATGACGGAGAAGGGAAAAGCGAAAGAGAGAGGGGGAGATGAGTTTTCGCTTATCCACCCTCCCTCTTCTCCCGAAATAACGAAAGTGAAAGTCCGGATCCGCTTTTGTCTGTCGAGGAAAGTTCCTCTGTTCGATATACGTTCTTTTCAGATGCGACGAGGGGATTTCGGAATCGAAAGAGAGTGTCGTTCCCATTGTGTTTCGTGTGATTCACACAAATGGGATATTTTTCGTCCTTATAGTATTTTCCACGCGTACGCGTCCATGAGAACGTCATGGAGTAGACGTTCGAACTTAGGATAAATTTATTTACTTACTCATTTTCAGTACAGATTTACGTGTAATTAAATACAGCGAAAATCCATACAGAGGAAAGCGAAGCTACCTGTTCGTAGAATTGGGTATAACTTAAATCCAAAATCACTTACAACCAAGCAACTCAACAAAAACATATTACACGAAATGTTTTCTGATTAAATGTATTTGCTTTTCTTATATATTTCCCATTTTTAGACAGTAACAATAAGATAACAATATAGGCCCTAGTAGTGTACCTTGAGGAACTCCTATTGTAACGTCATTATAGCTGATGCCGTAAGCATATAATTTGTCCAGTAAAATTGAGTAATTTGCCGTGTCAGAAGCTTCGGCCAAGTTCAAAAATAGTTACAAGTATTTTTTTGTCTTTTTTAATATATAGGGTTGTTACTTTCAGTTACTTACTGAAGCTGGGTTTTCTAACAGTTTAAAAGCCTGATGTAAATCCAGACTCTAGTAAATTATTTAACGGCACTTGACTGAAGTGATCAATGTTATCAATGTATCGAATATCAATATAACTGAAAATAATCAAATCATAAATTGAAGCGTTGCCGTGCAGACGGTATCGAAGTCACAAAATTTCCAAAAAACATCATTCTACATTTTACGTGCCTCTTCGTGTCATTTTCCTCATTGTATATACCCCAAAAGGGAAAGAGGAAATACTAAATAAAATTTCTGTTTTGCGTTTTTGAATTGCTTGTATTATAAAACGGATTAGTATTCGTATTCGCCCATAATTCCCCTTTTAATCAGAGTAGCCAGTTTACCAAAGTGCCCTTGCTCGAATTATTTCATCTCTTTTAAGTTATTTGCTATAACAAATAAATGGTAATCGTGGTTTGCAAGATTCGAAGTTTTACATCTCCTCCAGCGAAAAATGGTCAAGAAGGTTGTTGACCGATGTCATCTTAGGGGTGGGATCGTAAAATATGTTGGCAGATCCCCACAGACCCCGGTTATCGACCGTGGCTCCTAACACGTAACTACATGTGCATTCTTTTATGGTACTTACTTACGGCAAACATCCTTTCATCCTTAACATTCTAGGGCATTTTGCATAAGTCCGATTTTTCATTTTTCTCGTCTGTTCGTTTCAATGCCTGCGTGGACAAAAACTTCCGCAAGTCTCACTTGACTTAGCATCGAATATGTTTTTATTTAATATATTAAAGATGTTATTTTATTTTTATGCAAGAAATCGATTGTGTCGGCATGTGAGTGTAAAGTTTTTCCTTTATTTGAGCGATTCCTTCGAAGTCCATGAGACAATAGAGCCTTTCTTCGCGTACGCGAATTCCTCATCAAAAACCCTCCGTAATTAATCATAAAGGAGGAAAAAACCGACTGGTAACGCATGTTATATGCGTCTGCGGTAAAAACAGAATTAGAAATTTACAGATTTTACGATCGTCATACACGTCATATTTGTAAGTCACGCTTCGTGCCTTTCGGGCACGGATAATAAAATTCCTTTGTCGTACTCACGTATATATATCTACGTATATATTAATTTCCCTATTCCTACTTTTGTACCAACGTCGTAATTTTAATTGCCGCTTTATTCGCAACCGAGGTGCAGTTTAGCTTTATTAATGCACCGACCGCGGTGTTTTATTGCCGAGTTCACATCGCCTTCCCATATATTATAATTAGACTTTCGCATCTTGGAGAAATGGAAATAAAATCGTACAACAGGGAAAGCCACTCTTAGGAAACTTTACACTGACGGTTATTTTTTAATTAAAAACAATGTGAAAATGTAAATTTCCTGCATTATCCCAAGTAGTAGTGAAATATTCTGGAGAACATAACCAGGCACTAGCCTACCGACGCACATGTATCATACCCCTGTTATTTTCTCTGCTTATGCTACCCCTAGCGCACGTCCAGGGATACTTCATCCCCCTGGGCGTGAGAAAATATGTTAATATCCTAATTTCATATTTTGTTACTTCTACATTCAAACTGTGCAGATATATACTCAGGAAAAAGGTCCTTGTCGTCCAGGACGATATTATACAGGAGGCGTCGATACATGGAAATTTTGATCTACCAGACTTTAAATCTGTGTAAAATTGTAATAAAATGGGGATATTCTGATTTTACGTAGGAACTTTATAATTCGAAACAAAGCCAAAAACAGTCAAATTTTCAATTTCAGGTGTTTTTGCCAAAATTGTAAAACAACTTGCAAACTTTTCAACTCAACTGCAACTTTTCAAAACTCATCAATTTTTGGAACTTTTACATCAGTAGCCTCTCCTTTTATTTAGAATATTTTTTAGTTTTTGAGAAATGAACCTAACGTGGAGTAATATAAGAATCCTCTCCAGGTTTTCGATAAATTTGCCTTGAGTCTCACTAACTTCCTTTTCCTTTTAGGACTTTTCCTGCTTATATTTCAGCACCCCCTCGGCTCGAACGCAATCTCCGCCCCTCATTAAACCCTCTGGGAGGGGCAATTAAACCCGGACTATAACGATCCGGGGAGGCGCCCCTATTGGGGATCCGAGTGGGAGCAATCGGTAGTCCCCCCTTTCGCTCCTCTCGGGAAATAGGGCAACTCCAGATAAATTCGTATGATGGAGAGATTGTTCAAAGATAATTCAGACTGGGATAAGTGGCCGTGGAATAGCTTGGATGCTTAGGGAAGTTTCCGATGGGAAATTGGACTAGGGGGCGTTGGGTTCAATTCAACCAACTCCTGGATATCGAGGGACGAAATGACGTTCTCGGTTAGTTTATGTTATGTGAGTGTTGTATTTTTGTACATTTCAAATCTCAACGTAGAATCATAAGCAGATATCGTCTTATGATTTAGACTGTTGTTTTCATGAGCACTGCTCGAATTTTTCGTTTGGCTTTTGAATGAAAATTTGGTTGCAATAATCGATTTCCATTACATATTCATGAACTCACTCGCTCGAATAAAATAATTCCGGTAAAGATTTTCCCTCATTCAATTCGATTTAAAAAATGGCCATTTTTTTAGTAAAAGAGGACAGTATTGGGGTGCTTGAAAAAATAATTTTAACTTTAGGAAATCAGTAATTTTAAAAAAAAATTGTAAGAAGTATTGTCAAATTAGCCGGTTTTCAAAGCGAAATTTTTAAATGATTTCGTATATTATTCTCATGGGTTAAAGGATAATAGTAAAGATTGATTATTTAAGTTTACGCCGATACGCAAATTTCGTGAAAAGAGCGTGGAGAAATAAGTCAAAAAACGATTATAAACGGCGCGGTTTTCACGCTTCTGCCATTTTGAAATTTTAAATGCGGGTGCGCTTAGCGGAGATATGGTAGTGGTTAAACTAACGTCGTCGTTTATATCGTTTGTCGTTTATGTCCTACTTTATAACGTTTCTATATAAAAAAAAAAGAATCAAATCTTCTGACCTAACTCTAATTTCCGAAGGATTCTACACAGGAACTGGTCCTTTGTAGTATTTTTAAAAGGAAAAACAAGCAAAATTATAAATTAATACGGTTTCAGTGCGTTCCCCTCGGTCTATTAACCACTACCATTTGAGTGTCATCGTCGTGTGGCAACCCTGCGATTATCTTGATGGTCCATGTAAAATGAATGGAAAATCCGATCAAAATGGACATTTCCACAAAAATTTGTTAATTTTCATGTGCTATTGTGAAATATCGTGTCAAAATTAGTGCGTCACGTGTAGAAGACATTCTATTGGTGTAGCAGAAGGTGAAATTGGGGTTCCCTCGTACTCACCATATCGGTTAGAAGTCGACGAAATAGCGGTTCTCCGAAAAGTGTGGTTAGATGAAAAATAATTTTTTTCTCAAAGAGTAAAATGATAGGCAAAAATTGAACGCGCACATCGTTTTCTACCGTCTTTTATTGATTTATTGGTGATTTTTTGGTGAGTTTTTGATTTTCACGCCGTTAACCTCTTAACGGAAAATCGCACTTTCAAAAGGCTATAACTTCTGAACGGATCATTTCCTCAAATCATAATTGATGTCTTCGAGCTTGTCATTTCATATACTTTCTAGTCACCAACAGCTTTTATCAAAATTCCACGTGGCCAAAGGCCAAATTCGAACTAGCGTCCGTGGCGTTTCGAGCGGGTGGGCGTCGAAAACGAACACCTCACAAAATATTACGTCTCAATATTCCATATACGGCCGTAACTAAATTGTGTTGATGTATGTTAATTCTGCGCCACATAACCGCTTTGATGGGCAATAATTTTTTGAGTAAACATGTTGTGTGTACGAGAGACGGAAAGAGGGAGAGACCGTAGGCGAATCTGCACTCTTCTCGTCCTTCCCGAGTCTGACAGACGTATTTAGCGAATGTAGATAATAAAAATACAATTAAGCCTCCCGTCGTCGTTGATGTCGCGGTTGTTTAACGTGATAGAAACACAAGACCATCTTATCTGTGGCAAGTAGTAGCAGGCTTAAATCTTCCTCTCTCGTCCTCCTCTATCTTTCTCTGTATATATGCGTGTGTATGCATTAGCAATTTAACCTCTTCCTACGGCGCATATCGTTAACGTTTTACTGCGAGTTAAAGCTGTCAATAAATTATGCAACTCGCAGGGTGTACTAACAAGGAAAAACATTCGAAGGTTGTTGAGAATTTTATTGTTTTTATTGGCAATAAGGAAACGGTTCTCCTGCATTGGTATGACACATAAATTCCCCTTTAATTTATTGTGACTGCACGATGTGCCGTTAGTGGGGATTTTCTTAGATATGTGTATTGTGATGGGTAAAATTGGGTATTTTTGGACCAAAATTTTTGTATATGATTATGGTGGTGTTTATGACAAATGATTAACATTTCATTGGACATATTGGTTGTAAAACATGCCAAATCTATTTAGTTGCTGTTCTGATCACTGGACTTCCCAGCGAGCTTATCACAAGGAACTTGTAGCTGTGACAGATTCATTAGGAGTTAAGAAGCAATGCTATTCTTCGATAAATTATAAGTCTGGTGATGGTGCAGGTCAAGGGAGAATTCCAATGTTGGCATGTTGGTCCAAAAGAAAACAAAAGCTCCATGTAATAAGGAAGCTTTTGAGACGTTATATGAACGGGATGCAAAGATTATTGGCGAAATATTTATCAAATACATAAGGATAACAATGTCGCACCTTTAGAGGTTTTAAAACAAATGGCGATATGGGTTATCCAATGATTGGTTGCGCAATAGAAACTCTACGCAAGTCTGTCATAGAAATAGGCTTTACTTTCTATGATATTGACAAAAGACAAACAATCATGGAAACAGAACGTCCCGGTAAAGTATTAATTCATTAATAATAAATATAAATAGTGACAGCAAGTGTGAGAGTTAAGCAAGAGTTTACAAACCGGTGCGTCAATTTTCCTTAAGGCGGCACACCTAAGTGCCATTCGAAACAGGTAAATTCTTTTATGTTACTTGTTTATTCAAAGTTTCATGAGGACTTCGGTATAAATAATTTCAGTTTTCGCTAGATTCGCATCAGAAATTATGTTGTGATTCATTTTTTTGTTTTATGGTAGTTGTAGTTATATTGGATCAAAATAAAATTTTTCTTTCGAAAACTCCCATAAGAATCCGTCCGAGGGCGTTAAATCTGGGGTGCTCGATGACAACTGCCACCCTGCAGCATTTCGTATCCATACTATTTATTGAATTTATATTAAAAGTTTGAATCAATAAATCATCTGCTCCTGGCAAAATCGTCTCTACACATTTCGCTGCTATTAATTCAAAGTCAAAAAATAATGGCCCAACCAATTCATCCCATTAAATTCAGCAACAGACGTTTATTGATTTCCTGACAGATTTTTTTATTTGGATCACCTTCTTTTTTCTAAGATTTTTTGTTCCCACAAGCGCCTGTTTTTTTTTCTATCAAAAATTCCAGATGTAGAAAATGTGGCTTCTACTGTGCACAGTATTTTACTAAAAAACAAATTTCTAACATTGTTTAAACGTTGCATCATTTCTTGACAAAATTCCAACCTCCTCTTCTTGTGAATTTCTGTAAGTTCATTGACTGGCAATGTTTTATATGGCCTGTAGGTATATTTTTTGCGTGTGTGCTTTGTGTATACGTGTTTGTATGCGATCGATTTTTTCTCAAAAACTGTAAATAGTGGATAGCTCAAATTTTGGATGGGGAAACTTGAATACATGTGATTTTTGTTAAAGTTGATTAAGGGCAAGGGGCACTTTACTCTTGGCATTTTGGAGTTATTCTTAAAACTAGTCAAACATTTCTTTGTATACCTTGTATATTTACTTATAGTTCAATCCATAATGAATATCACTGATTGGTGTTCTGTGAAGGGTCCTTTACTCTCGCGAAGTTTCTGTTTCACAATTTTTTACAGAACGGCTCTAATGTTCCTGAACTAACGCCGTGAATGGGTAATTTTTGTCTGAAATATTGTTCGCCCTACAGGACACTTTACTCTTGAGAATTTTTCTCTTTTTTTTGATTTTCTGAAAAACGGCTTTAGTGATTTATTACAGCCTTCGCAATTTGACTCAGCACTTTAATATCTGCAAGTTTTATATGAAATATTTTATTCGAAAATTGCCCTAAAAGGCAATAGGAACTTTACTGGGGAGAATTTTGTTGTTCTTAATTTTTTCAAAAACCGCCTTAAGTGACTTATTGCTGTCTTCGCAACTTGACTTACCTACTTAATGTCAACAACTCTTGTTTAAAACATTTTTTTTTAAATAGTCGTCAAGGGCACTTTACTCTTAAGAATTTCTAATTTCTCTTCATTTTCCTCTAAATGGCTTTAGCGATTTATTTCGACCTTCGCAATTAGACTTACGTATTTAATATCTGTAATTTTCATGTGAAACATTGTTTTATGAAATAGTCCTAAAGGGCACTTTATTCTTGAGAATTTCCTAAGAGGCTGTAAACTCCAAAGGAGGTTATAAATACATCGCTGATTTTAATTTTAATATCAGCTAAGAGGCTATTCATAGTGATGGTGAAAATGAACCTAGAATTTAGATGAATTTAGTTTTGAAATTTAAAAAAAACTAAAATATTTCCGATGGAAAGAAATGAAGGATTCTCAAAGGTGGCTGACAAAAAGCCTCATAGCAAACTTATTACTAAGGTAAGTTGCAACAAAAATATAATGTTTGGAATAGAAAAGACAATTTATGAATTCAATAAGGCACAAAAGCCCATGAAAACAAGTTAAACTTTCTTCAATGCCAGCGTTTAACAACTAAGTACCACTAGTGGTACACCAGACACAAAACAGTTAAAAGAAGGTGCATAGCTGCACATAATCTCCTATTTACTTCAATGGGTCAGTTACAGAAATTGATTTCTAAGATTTGTTCTGTAGCTAAAATGTGCTACAATTATAATCAATGTTACAGCTAAAGAAAGAAACGTTTCAAAATTTGTATGGAAGTTTTTAGAGATTAAAATTCTCCTTTATCCTAGATAAATGGCTAGACTTCGCCTCTAAATGTTGTTACTTACATATAATATGAATTCAAAACAAAAAAATGAATTAGACGGTTTATGGAATACATTAATATTCCATGGTCCATTTCTGCCAAAGAAGAGTTTCCCACCTCCTTCTGCCATGTCCTCTACCTCCTTTAGACCAATTCTTCCAACAACTATGGAATTTTGAGCCTGTACAGGGTGGTTAGACATTTTGACGACAAAAAACTTATGACCGATGGTGGACGCAGAACTAATTATTCGCCTTATTTACCTGCACGATCTCTAAACTCGTTACGAAATTCCAATGATTTTAACGCACCTTTAATTGTGATACAAATAACCGAGACCGTTCGACATTAACGTTTAACGACCTGAAGTTCAATTAAACAACAACAAATTCTAAATGAGAGAAGTAACACTAATCACGGCGTGCAATGGTAACAAGAGATTTATTATTCCTTCAGATTTCCCTGCCATGTCAAATTTTATAGGTGACGAATTATTTTATCCGAACCGTACATCGCATTACGTTTCGAGTTAATTGAAGAAAAGCGTAAGTACGGTAGTGACGCATCGTAACGTGGCTGGAATGTGACGTTTGGTACGTGGAAAAGGGAAGTTTCGGAATTTTAACGGCTTCGTTATCGTTTGTACAAGACGTGGTTTATTAGTAGTCTTAAAAAATTTATAAATTGTGGCAAATGCGAACAAATTGAAATCAATAATGGAAATAAATTATCTTTTGGGCTATTTTTATTCCGGATGGACATATTTCCTACTTTTTTGGGTAAATTGGAATTTTAAAACTAAAAACAGTGACGTGGACGAAATATTTGTGAACTTCAAGAGAAATCGTATTCTTGACTATCTCATATGAAGTGCTCGTATAATGAGAGTATTCTGGTCGTTTTGAGGACCTTTGAGTTCGAAAAACATGGAAAAATGACACAATGTATGTATGTGGTCGACTTTTTCTCAGACACCGTAAAACGTAAGCTGAAATTATGCATTTGGGCTTAGTTCCCTGAAAAATCAAATCTGTGTGAATTTGCAAACACTGATTAAGGGCAAAACGTACTTTAGTCTTGTACCTTTTTATTCCATATTGACTAGTATAATAGTTATCTGACTCATCTTCTCTTAGGGATCTCGTCTGCTCTTGTGAATTTACAGTTTTGTTTAAATTTTTCTAAAACGGCTCCACATATTCTCACTAAACTTGAACTAAACCTGAGCTACTCTATTAAACGCGTTCAAAACGATACTTTATTCTTGAGAATTTTTAATTTTTCTAAATTTTCTTAAAAATGATTGCGTGATTTAATGAACAGTTTGCATTTTAACTTTTATTTAATACACTCCACCTTCAAAAAATTTTTTTTGGGAAATTTCCCTAAAGGGCATTTTACTTTTGTATATTTTCAGTTTTTCTCAAGTTTCTCCAGTGGTTTTAAATATTCTTAGTAACCTATACAAGCTACTAGATTAAATGCTAATGATTTCTGTTTGAAATTTTTTTCTAAACGCTCCCTACAGAGTTCTGTACGTTTGAGAATTTTCCTTTTTTGTTAATTTTACTTATAAACGCAAATTTTCCTAACTGAAAACTTTACAGGTTGATTTTCTTATTCAAGGTCTATAAGCTGTATTCATAATATTTATGTTGTAAAAGTACCCTAAAGGCCACCTTAGCCTTGGGAATTTTCCGTTTTTCCTAATTTTCTAAAAAAGGCATTCGTGAAAATTTGCACTAATTTAAAACCTCCATTTGATATATTTGTTTACTATCTATAATTGCTATTTAAGATATTTTTTATAAGCCTGTCCTTAAAGGCCACTTTACTCTAGAGAATTTTCAATTTTTTCCTATTTTATTTCCAGAACGACTTTACATATTCCTACATTACAGCTACTCCAATAAACGCTTTTTCAACAAAATTTTCCCTATATACGCCCTAAAGGGTGCTTTATTCTTAAGCATTTTCAGTTTTTCTTAATTGGCTTAAAAGCAATCACAACGATTGATCTCAGTGTTCGTAATTTATGTTATCTATTATATATCTATAACTTATTTCAAACATCATTTCATAAAACCACCCTAAAGGGATCTTTACCAAAGAGAATGTTTAGTTTTCCTAAATTTTCTTCTTCCTAAATTTTCTTCTTCTAAGCTTGAAGTACGTGCCTCATATGAGAAAGCCAATTTTTATTTCCAAAACCACAAAAGATCACTTCATATAATTCATTGCAATTCATTTACAAATGTATAGGTTTTGTGGATGAAATTTAAAGAAATAGTATAAAACTATAAAAAAAATTACAAAATCTCAAAAATATTATAAATGAAATCATTTATCGACGCGAGAGAAGATTTTCGCCAAGAGTTTATGGGTTAATGATAAATAAATAAGAATAATAAATATAATTTTTACTGCCATATTTAAGGAATAGCTTTTGACTTTAAATTCTATAGTGAAAACGTGCAATATCATAACAATACTTTATTTAAGTAAAAATTAAATCGAAGTCATTAGGCTGTATGACTAGTTTTTGGAATTTTAGTCTTATCAATTAAATAATTATCTGAAATTATTATAAATAAAAAAATGCTTATTTCTTTTCTATTGTATGTATCATTAAAAAATAGCAATTAAATAGCAATCTTATGCCGGATTCAGTGACGTCACAACTCAATAAATAGCAATTAGGTTGAGATAGCCTTCTGCTGCTTGTGTTATTTTTTACAATGATTTTCTCAAAAAAATTATGTGTATTGACAACGTGCACAAAGACGTCATTAAATACATCGGAAGAATTATTTGTGTTCCACAAAAGAGGAAAATGTACAAACTTGATTAAAATCGCGATGCACTTGACAAATAGTATCCATCCTTTATGAGGATTCTCTTGCAGCCCGGGACATTAACCATTATAAACACAAGACTGCCATATAACTTTTTCATTATCGTAGCAAGTTTGCTATAGGAACTATTATTTCTCCTCAACAAGTTTATGACAGGTTACTTAGTAAGTTATATAGCTATCCCTACAATTCTAAGCTTAGCAGCAAACAAATCGAGGTTAATTTTAAAGAAAACTCGGGCCATAATGGCAATTAGGCAGGATTCCTCTGCCTGCGTTTATGAAGTCACTTTCTATGCTCAGATAGGATACAAGAATGTATCATGGAAATCGTAAAATAATGTTATATTATTCGAAATTATAATAAATCCCATGATATTATAGGACGGAAATTAATGACAGGCATGTTTAATAAGGAGTGTTATGGTTGATTCAGCTGATTCAGACAGTTTTCTATTAGATGGTGCCAGTTATGAAAAAATAAATAATTTTTTCTCTTTTTTTGGGTAAATAATTCACTATTTCTGTCAGATTAGTGCCAATTTAATATAATACAGATTATTACAGATAGTTAAAATTAATTAAAAATACATTTAATTTTCTAAATTAATTAAAAGTTACGAATAGACGGTGGGGCGGTGACAGGTGAAAGGTAATTATTTTTTGTCTGCCCGACTGATAAAGTCGAGAGTGTTGAAGAAGATAAAAGAGGTCCGTGACACGAATGACGTGGAAATGGGAAATTGATTTTCACCTAATGGATTTTCCAATGTTTGCTTCCTGTCTGAAAACGGAGGTCAAACTTGAAGGAAAATTTCGGAAATTTCCACGTAAATTTTGTCAATTGCTAACTAAGTTTACGCTATAAATAGCCTGTAAAAGTTCAATACGCCAAACAAAAATCCCGCAATTAAAATTCCCTTTCCCCTTGAAGCGATATTACCTGCAAAAGAACACACTGTAATACACAACTGATGACCTGGTTATATCTCAAGTAATAAAACATTAGCATTAACATACATGAATGATGAATGCGAATTACACAATTAATTTTGCCGCGAGAGTTAATCGCTAAACAATATATAGGTGCGCCGATGTTTTATGTCACAATACCTGCTTGAACTCCACGCTGTATGCGCAATAATTAATTGCACGTAGGAGGAAATATGACCGCGGTTTTAAGTGATTAGAAAAAAAAAAACAGTGTCTCGATGTCATGCCACCCCGACACCCCGTGAAACGTACATTAAAAGCATGAACCTGTATATTTACCAAAACGCCAGGCCGATGGGTAGACATAACACAAACACGAACGTTGTGGCAATATTTACAGTGATAACCCTAGTGATGTGGTTATTAAACTGAGTGTTTGCACGGAGGGTACATAAATATAAACGTTTCGAAATTTTTCCCCGTCGAATTCATTCGCTAAATGGTCGGTTGTTTTGTCAGCGGCTACGCCAAAAAGGGAAGCTACGATATACTTTGTGTATAGTGTTTATTTTTAAAAGGACATCGCGAAATCAACCCTCACCAGGCGTTATTTTAATCCCTCAGCTCGGCGAGCAAAAAAATCGATAGCTCCAATTTTTTCGAATTTTACTAAATTAATTTAGATCGAAATTTCTTAAAATTTTCTAGTTCTGCGGCGCCGTGTCAAAATTTACATTTTTCTCGTCAGAAGACCCTATATGGGTTAAGTAAGAGAGTTTTTGTATTTCGCATATTGGCGTTTACCTTATTTTGACATGAAAGCATGCGCATTAAGCACCTTCAATAGCGCTATTGCTTAATGCGCTTGCGCTCCTCTCAAAATGGGGCAAACGCTAATAGCGCCCGACGTTATGTGAAATGGTGTTGGAATTTTCATTGAGAAAGAGCAATCTCATAATAGCGCTGGGACCAGGAATGTTTTCGAAAAATCTTCCTCAGGGAACGCACGATGACACGCCCAGGGGTATGAAGTATCCTTAAGAGTGCGCTAGGGGATAGTCCTAGGGGAAACTGTACCTAAAAATGAATAGAATAGAGTGATTGTTCAAAATCTGAATAACTGAAGGAAAAAAACTATAACTCAGATACAAACAAAAATGGATGGCAAGAAATATTTATTGATTAATTTCGTTGTATCTAAATGAAGGAAATTGCTGATAAGGTTTCGTGTGTTTATTTAACATTCGATTCACGCTTGCCGAATTATAACATTTGATTGTGTTGGTTCGTGATAATTAAGGTAATTATGGTGACCTGGATTAAGATAATTAGATCAAGATAAGCGCGACGTGACGATATCAAAAAATAGATCGATGAATGAATGGCCAAAAGAACAGCGAATTTTATTGACGCAGAATCCATTTTCTGCACGAAGGACAAGAAAAGGTGGTAACAATACCTCGAATAAAATAGAATGTATTGTAAATTACAATTTTTTTTTCTTATTTAAAATCTTAAGTTTCTCTTTCCTCCTCGAATATCTTTACATGTTCACTGATTGTTACGGTAAAAGTAGTAGTTTCGCATGGGATTTTCCTGTCTCTTTCTCTCTCTCTCTCCGTCACGCAGGTTTCGGTTTCCATCTGTGGACTTATGGTCGAAGTTAAAATGCCGCCGTCTCATTATGCATTCCGTTTCCCTTAAGAGATATCTCTCCTTTGGCTAACAAACACCTAACGTGCCTCTTTTATCCATTAAATATTTACTTATTATGGCTCGAACGTACCGAGACGATTTATACTTTATGGTTATACATCGGCGATAACAGTGAATTTCGCATCCAGGAGCATTCCAAAAAGAGAGAAACTAGGAAACCGCGCGCCTCCAGGCCGCGCGAAAAACACCGCTCGAGGATTATAATTTGGCAGATGAATTAATTAGGCTTGTACGGAATTTTAACAAGAAAGTATTACTTATCTCTTGCGAGAGAAAGACAGAGCGGAGGGCTCCCGTTTTTGAATATATACCCACCACCACCACCCACTTCTTAAATTAACTCGAGGCGACGAGTAAACTCCTGCGGCTGCAGCGCCGAAATTTTAATCCTCCAAATTCCAGAAGAATCCAATTCGAAATTCCACTCAAGCGACATAACGAGTAAAAAAGTATTTTAAAGAGAGCATAAACAAACTTAACATAAACAAACAATGCTTAATACAACAGTCCCTTTCAACCGATTTGAGCAAGTATGTATACTAAGCCAAAAACAGTAAACTTAATGGCTTAGTGGAAGTTAGTACAACAACCAATTTGGGGGCATCAAGTTTTTGACGCGTTATTTTTTGAACCCAAAACTCCTCTTTTTTTTGTTTTTTGATATTGTGACAAAACTGGGTATCGCGGTGAAAAATGAAGTACAGACAACTTACGCGATTTTAAATGGTCTACAAGATAAGCTACAGTAAGTACCAATAAAAAAGTTATTGTAAAATGAACAACACACCATTTGAAGGGTGTGGAAAAAACACAACTTTAAGAAAAAAACCTTCTACAACCAATAGACAGAGACATTGACAGCACATAGCCATATGGGAGTCCAACATTGGTAAACTAGATTTGTCCATGATTTTACGTTATATGAGGCCGAGTTCTAAATGCGAACAGATAGATTGGAAATGGTATAAGCATATCATCCTATTACCAACTCAATACAACATTACAATAAGCAATAAGTACCACTGAATAAAATATATGTAATGTGTCTAAAAAACATGGCAACGTATACAAAAACGGTTTTTAATTATTATTATTAACTGCACCGCCAGATCACGATGAACACTCATTAAAGCGAGACTAGTGAAGGTTTCATCCCCCATTTTGTTTCCAAAGTAAATTCTGACCTTTTTAGTGAGGAGAAATATCTTTCAGGGGTTAGAGTGAACACTGGAAATGTGGTCAAAACTACAAAAAGCATTTTGATGGAAGAGAGGACTAATCATCACTAATCACTGGCTTCTAATACAGAGGCGCCACATATTTTAAGCCATATCTCAAATTCACTCAGGAGTATTGTGCATTCATACCCCCCCAACAATATTAGTGCAACTATTATTTTGTGAGGCAAGTGCGCTTTTATTTTAAGATACGCATGCTCCACACACCCCTACTTAAATGACTCGAGGTTCATTAAGGAAATGTCAAATTTACAATCCCCAATGTTCATAAATGATTACTGTGATTTTTCAAATCGTACGTACACAATTTTTCTCTGTGCTGCCGAATATTTCATTTCTTAGTCCACACGTCCTAATCTCCGTAATTTCCTAAGAAAATCTCCCCGGAATCCACAGGAATTTACATACTCCGCGCTCCATAACATTTTCCTTCTTTTTTCCCGGAGACATTCTTTTCGCGGACCGTTTGTAGAACTCGTGAAAATCCGTAAAGAAAACAATTATTTTCGGTGGTTCATTCATAGAACGAGTCGGGAGCGAATCTATTTTGAAATTTAAACAAAACGTCCAGACAAATAATAAACGAACCGAAAATAAGAGCACGCCGCATATTTGTATGGGCGGCGCATGAGTACCTCATTTCTTTATTAGAGCAAGTAGAGGACGACACGCTCGTGAACGTGACACCTTAATTTATTATTCACGCCGCAACTACTGTCGGGACGAGGAGTTTTGTAAAAATATAGTTTAGCCATGGATTATACCTCTAAAATGAGGTCTTTTACGATATTTGGTCAGTTTCTGTCCATAAAGCGATTCGCCATGGGTAAGCAAGCATTTTTCTCACTACCACTTTTGGATTTTCACACAAAAGTTATACGTGGTGGTGTTTACTACAACCTCGAGAGTGTCACGTTAATTGTATTGCATTTTATTGTTATTTAAAAGGGAGTAGTAAATAGTTACCTATCTTGCCTATGCAGTACAAATGGCTTCAGGAATTGATCATAAAATTGCTAAGTAAAAGTATCATTCTGGTTGAATTGGAGTTCAGTGGGGTTGGCAAGAGGAAAATTATCTGGGGATAGTAGTAAGCAGAGGTTTGTTAAATTTAGAGATGTTTGGATGAAACGGAGTTTCATTAATGTTTAATGTAGTTCCCATGCGTTTTCGTGACCTGGTTTGATGTAAAATCGGGTATGGGTTGCATTATCCACTGCAAATCCATCCCAAAAAACAATATTTGACCTCGTAGTACAACGCATCCTAAAAATACAGTTACTACTACCAGAAAAATAATGGTAACAGTCCCTTATGTGTCTACAAGGTTATGAGAACAGTAGTAGATACCTGGTCCAATAAGATGTCACCGCTTAATTAGCAAACTTTAAACTAACTAAAGATGACCCTAAAATGGGTGGCATAGTAAATATTCGTGGGATAAAATGATTAATTTGTATAAATGCCTTTAATACATCGACACTAAGCCAAGGCAACGAGTTAACCCTTCAGTTATGACAAGTAAAGTTATGATAATTAAACATAACTGTCAACTCCTTACCTCCTTTTTTCTTATTAGTCTCGTTCGACACTAGAGAATGGGAAAGTTTGGAAGGAACTATATTTGCAAATCAATCATTAATCTATTAGCACAGAAAAAAGTCATACACAAAATATGACATCTGATTTCTTTTAACTGGATACCAGGAATGCCTTCTCTTCCAACCAATTAATTAAATCACCAATTAATGAATTGCGATCGTGTGCGATTCTTCGGATTCGCTGAAGGCTGGAGGAGACGGGTCTGACGATTCTCCGGATTTCTGGAAACGAGTGGAGTCCTCTGGGAAAACGGGGCTTCATCATGGAAGTGTCGAAGATGTATAGTGGAAAAGGGAAATGCAAGTGGTTAACGAATAAAATGTTTTATTTTATTTAATTCCCTCTAACGAATGATAAAATTGCCAACATAATTACAGATAAATAATATTGCTGATCCGCCCTCTAGAGTCAATTTTTCCTGTAGCCCACATTCGTACTAATGTAAAGCTAAACCGTAGCCATTAATATCGGGAATATCTCGAGACGAGACAACTAAATCTCCCATAATCTCCCCTCGACGTTCCGCCACGTCGACGTACGTTCGTATTTTCCTTCGGGATGAAAGCGTCGGGACTCTGACTCTGGCGTACCGTCTGAAAGCTTAATTCGTCCGGTAAACCTCGCGACGAATTTTTAATCCGAACCTCCCATTGTTATCTTAACACAGTACATTTAACGCGAGCGCGACAATTTCCTGCTTTCGAATGACTGGTAAAAATAGATAGAGAGAGAGAGAGATTTGCAGCAACAATGCCTCGTAACAATTATTTCAAGAACATAAACTTTCGAACAAAAATGCTCTTGTCAAATTACGGACGTCGGGCTTGGACAAGGGAACGCGCACGCCTAATTACCTCTACGAGGTCGTCAAACTGCATTTGCATAATGACAATCCGGTGGGTTTTCACTTTGTTAGGGAAAAGTCGGAGGATGTTGGAAGTGCTACGTACTAGCTGCGCACGGCGGCCAGAAAATGATTCAAAGAAATTTTTAAGAATACGTGATTTCCAAAAACAAGGTACGAGGTTTCTTATTCTTTCCCCACTTGTATGTACATCACATTTTGATAAAGGATAACCAATAGACAGAGAGGACAAGGATTGTCATATGAAGTAAAGACCCTATTGGTTATTGACATAGTAGATGTACATGTGGAAAATAAAACAATACGAAGTAGACATCTGGTGGTTATAAAACACTACCCAAGTAGTTCGGGGAAATTGCCAGAAAATTCATAGATAAGTGGAAAACAATTCTCCATTCGGAATTTTTCGGATCCCTCACTGTTGTACACTGGCCGCCATGATGGAAAAGCGTAACGCGGCCTTTTGCACGAATTATTTGGTACCCATAACTCATGAGTAAATTTTAAAGCGCATTGTACAATCCCATATTAGTGATCCTTTTCCCTACGCTCGAAAATTGTATATAAGCTTGGAAATAAGTTCTTCGTGGACGAACGGAACATCGAGGCGTACGATAGTTGCTCCAGCTTTTCTTCGCTTTTCTTTTAACTCTGACTGCTTTGATTCCTTTCGAAATTTCGAAAAATCGACATTTTTCGAGTTACGGACCTAAATTGGTTCGATTTTAAGAATCGTAGTTTTACAGCATTTCCTCGTACATGTTTGACGAGTCCTTTAAAGCATTTTATATGCCTAATATTGGGTTTCCTTCCAAAAATTTGAAAAATCGATACTTTTCATGTTATTGTTCAAAGAGCTTCCGTTTTAGTAAAAATAGTGTATTTCGCTCATTATTGCGTTCAAATCGTCAAAGAGTCACCGCTCGACGATTCTATTTACGCAATTATTTCACGCCAAATAATATTACCTTAAGACCAACTTCTAATAAGACTTATTTAATGTTACACACAATGCTTTGAGCTAGAAAAAATTGAAAATAATGCAATTTCAAGTAGAGACACACTTTTAATCGTTGCACATTTGTGAAGGTGACAAACTCTTTAAATATTCCCTCAGTAATAAGGTTTGTTCTTTCTTCTTTTCTTAGAAAAGTAGCTTGTAATTATAGTCAACATGCCCTTTAAAGGTTTACATTGTGGTAAATATTTTATTCCATTTTTTGATTTAAAGAATTAGTTGTGAATTTATGCAAAATGCATGTACAAAATGTTCGCACTTCAATAAGACTTTCTTTTTCTTTAAAGAATCGCTTGCTATGCAGACCCTTTAAATGTTTAGTGAATAATAAAATTTGCTGGATTTTTCTTGAGAAAATAGCTTGTAATTATGCAGCTGACAAGCCCTTTAACTGTTTACATTGTGGTAAATCGACTCATTTAAACAATCAACTGCGAATTCATGCACGTGATACGTCCTTTGAATGTTCCTATTTGAATGTACTTTCTTGAAGATTTACACATACATGCAGGTAACAAGCCCTTTAAATCTTTACACTCTGGTAAAATCTTCACTTGACATTTTCAATTGCAGAAATGTTAACATTGCAACAAAAGTTTTACTGTGTATTTTCCTTTGAAATATTGTTTGCACGTGTACATTATAAAATTAGTATAACTCATTAGTACACCTTCCAATGATTTTAGTGCTAACCTAACCAAACTTAACCTGAGCTGAGCTGAGCCGAGCCGAGCCGAGCTGAGTTAAGCTGAGCTGAGCTGAGCTAAATTAACGTAACCTAACCTAACATAACCTACCCTAACCTGTACTGTTATAGGTTGTGATTTTGTGATGCCAATAGTTTATCTGCAAAAAGTTGTGACGATCCCACACAAAAATAAAACTGTATCACAAACGGACATAAAGATCACTGGTTTTTCAATTCCTGCTGCAGGGTTGAAAATTCCTTCTATCCCTCGACTAAAACTTGTAGCATCCTAAACATTTAGTTCCGCCGCCACTCTCGCCTGTGCAGCGACAATATTTATCGTGGAAAGTTAATTTAGGAAAGGGCCTCTCGTGCGGAGCAGTCAAAATATTTCCTCCTTACGCCACTTAACCCCTCCAGGGGAGCAGTTCGTCCTTATTCGATTTCCGTATTTCCCAGAAGCTCTCTCTCGGCTCTAAAAGCCTTCATTTTATTTTCCCCACGAATAAACCCCGCCGGCTCTCCAGAAATACTTACTTTGCTCGGATATAAGTAGTTTTCTTTCGAGTTACTTGATTCCTTGTAATAATAGTCTGGAGAGGGAGAATGGACTGGATGGAAAATAACTGACGATAGATCCCTTTATACGCATAGGGTGGTTTACACAAAGGGATAGCGATGATCTCGGTACGTCGTTGTATGAACGATATATCAAAGAATTTTGTGTCAATCTTGCGTCGAATTTCGAGACGAGACCGGTCGTGGTCTCGTGCCCACCACTACAGCTCCACCGCACTTTTGAACACATCCTTGAATAAATTTTTTCGACAGTCATCACCAGAAGTACTCCAAATATTCGCTCAAAAAGTATTCACTTTGACTCTGACAAAGTACTCACTTAGTACTTACTTTGAGTAGATATACTCAAAAATTCGAAAAATAAAATATATACGATATAGCTCCGCGGCCAGCAACACCGCCACCATTCCAGGCAATCTCCTCCTTCCCTTTTAATAATAATTGGCGCATAAATTGAGGAAGTGCCAGCGTGTAATCCGCACAACAATCACCATAATTAAATATAATTAATTGGGAGCGACATTGGAAACACAATGACAAATAGATGCGTAAATAAGGGAGTCAATTAAAAAATAATTACCGTCACCGTCTAGACGACTAACGAGACGGTTATTAGACTTGATAAGGCATGGCGGACGTTGAAGGAGGGAAATTGGGAAAAATACAAACGCAATGTCAGTCGGAGGAAATTAAAAGTGACAGCTCAATTTGTACGCTTACCTAGGGTGTATTAGAACCATCAGAATGTTGTTATTGTAGTGTAATTAATAATCAAAATGCCGCTGGAAATGACAGATAATAGAAGACTCCTCGCTTCGAGTTTAACGTTCATGGAATGGAGTGAAATGTGTAATGGACCTACACTGTTGGTTTTGTGACACAATGGAGAAAATGATGTTTTTACCTTCTTAGTTATACCCTCAAATCTGTTAAGAAATTAATTTATATTTGCTTAGGATTGAGTATGATCAGCTCAGAATTAATTGTCAGAATTGAGTTACTAAGATTGACTCCTTTTCAAGTAACATTTCACTTGGGAAACTTTAACAAAAATAAGGCAATGAATGGATGTGTGTAAGGCCCTAAATAAATAACATTAGCTATTCACTGATATCTGTAAAATTTTCATAAATTTCTGTTGGCATTTCTGTTAGTCTGTTTGTACCAATTTTCCATTATGCTCAGGAAGTAATTGTGATATCGCAGTGAAACAAAACTTGTAGAAACTAAAGACTTACTGCCTATCGATACGAGCCCTCTATTTAAAAATTCAAGATTCGAACGCCCACCCCGGAAAAATCCCGGAAAACTCAAACAACCCACACAGATCTATCGTCGCAGACGCGTTGCATCTGACCCCTCGAGAATCTCTCTCATTGTATATGTGTATACACTATGTGTATGTGGATGTGAGTGATGTAACCGGCGATCTTAAAATAACCTCAATAATATTCAGGTTTTCGACAGCGAAGGTCATCGTAGATAAAACTAGTTTTAAAATATGACTAAATTGTGCATGTGTCGCCGGTTCAGATAGAGAGAGGGGGAGGGAGAAAGACGGGCTTGGCGCAAATCGAGGAAGTCCCCCAAGTGTTCGTCCTACACGGCGCGAAATCTCATCAGGATTATAATCGAAAGAAATAATTTAGAGGACGATGTGGAAGGAGAAGTGGGAGTCCGAACTCAAGGCCGAGAGCTTTAAGTGATCAAAGCTCTAAAGGCATTAAACATATAAATAAGTCGTTGTCATTCTCGACTGGGGCGCGCTAACTTTAAACATCTATAACATACTTATGGAGACATCTATAACGTACTGATCCAATTTTACCTTATGTCTAAATTCACGACAATACACAAGGTTAATTGTGTCAAGGATTTTCAAGACGGGAAAAAGCTTTTCCTGTGATCGTATCTTCAGATCTTTCCTTCATATCCATTTTGTAATAAGGTATCTGGTCAAAGCCAAGTGGAGGCAAGACAAGAGTTCATTTTTCCAAAACAAAAACAACTTTTCTATACAATACAAGACCAATCCAGTTAATATCTAAACAATAATTGGACACACAAATGAATGTTTTTTTTCCTCAACGGAGATATTTAGTAGTATTACTAAAGATGGGTGTAAGATAAAGATATTACCGATCTTGTCTCTAAATTCAAGTCAAAAACCGAAAAAAGAAAATATCCTCTTTATTTTTCCAGGCAATTCTGTACTTTGAAGCTACTTTGTAAGATATATTTTTTAAGTTAGGATATCCCTAAACCCAAAACCAGGTAGAGGCAAGGCAAGATTTGCTTTTCCAAAAATATTTCAAAACAAGACGAATCCTTCCCAGTTTTCAAGTGATTAAAGCTGTAAAAGTATTGAAGAAATAATTTTTTTTTCTTTAGCTAAAGGCATTGATTTCATTGGCAAGCGAAAAATTTTCAGTAGAGATTGGTGTGAGATCGAGAAATTCTTGATTCTGTCTTGCCTTGTTGTTATCTGGATTGTTTTTTTCTGGAGGGCTCTGAAGGCACTTGTGGATTCAAATTTGCAATGTTTTCCAAAACGGCTTACCAAATTTTACGTCTGAAGTATTACGTAAAATGCCTTAACTTTTGTATTAAAGATTTTCTCTGTACGTGCCTTTTTGTCCCATATCAAATGCTCATAGCTCTAAGAGCATTGGTCGCACGAATAAATAAATGAATATTCCCTCAATTGAGCCATTAACTTCTTAAGAAAGCGAAGCAGTTTTCTGTTAAGGGCGAGCACGAGATAAAGATGGATCACTTTGTTTTAGGACTACCATAGTTGTTATCTGGACTGGTTTTTTCTGAAGGGCTCTGAAGGCACTTGTGGATTCAAATTTGCAATGTTTTCCAAAACGGCTTACTAAATTTTACGTCTGAAGTATTACGTGAAATGCCTTAACTTTTGTATGAAAGATTTTCTCTATACGTGCCTATTTGTCCCTTATCATAGGCTCACAGCTCTAAGAGCATTGGTCGCACGAATAAATAAATGAATATTCCCTCAATTGAGCCGTTAACTTCTTAAGAAAGCGAAGCAGTTTTCTGTTAAGGGCGAGCACGAGATAAAAATGGATCACTTTGTTTTAGGACTACCATAGTTGTTATCTGGACTGGTTTTTTCTGAAGGGCTCTGAAGGCACTTGTGGATTCAAATTTGCAATGTTTTCCAAAACGGCTTACCAAATTTTACGTCTGAAGTATTACGTGAAATGCCTTAACTTTTGTATTAAAGATTTTCTCTGTACGTGCCTATTTGTCCCTTATCAAAGGCTCACAGCTCTAAGAGCGTTGGTAGCACAAATAAGTAAATGAATATTCCCTCAATTGAGCCGTTAACTTCTTAAGGAAGCGAAGCAGTTTTCTGTTAAGGGCGAGCACGAGATAGAGAAGGATCACTTTGTTTTAGGACTACCATAGTTGTTATCTGGACTGGTTTTTTCTGAAGGGCTCTGAAGGCACTTGTGGATTCAAATTTGCAATGTTTTCCAAAACGAATTACTAAACTTTACATCTGAAGTATTACGTAAGATGCCTTAACTTTTGTATGAATTATTTTCTCTTTACGTGCCTTAAGGAACACTTCACTCTTGAAAATTTTCTTAATTTGCCTAAACACGGCTTTCATGATTAACTGCAGAAGTTTCTCTCATTTGCTTCTGAATGTATACTTTAATTTCCATCTTCCCATTCTCAACAGCTAAGGTTAAAACGACTATCCCATACAGAATTTTGCATTTTTAGGTTTTTCTAGTAGCCCCCTTTACATTATTTTTATATGATCTCCTTCGGAAATCCGACAAACGGTTTTCCCATTCGACACGCGCACGGTTGTGCATCCATCAACAATAACAACAACAACAATCACGATCACATCGAAAAGAGAAAAACCAAAGAGAAAAAGAGAGAGAAGGCTAACGTTTCCCGGAATCGCGAGTCTAGACGTGCGGTAAACCGCCGGACGAAATAAAAAAGTATGAAGAAAAATAAAAGTGCAACACGATTGATAAGATAAAAGCGCAAACGCAACGCGACTCGCGGTCATCGCTTCGACCGATAGCGCTTATGTTTTCATTTTCAAGACCTCCCTTTGTAAATCCAGAGGCTAACAATGGAATTTCTTAATTTCGATGATACTAAAACCAACACTTGACCACTTTGTAACAATAACTGTTAGGACCGTCTACGAGCGACGCCGCGGTATCCAATTTCATAGCTTCCTGATTTCCTACAGGTCGTCAACCCTACGCGCGAAGGAGGGAATTTCAAACAAACATCACGTAGTAGATACAAATTTCCGTAATATAATACCTACATGTGGATTGACAGATCAGTTCCCGATGGTCCCACGAAAATGATGACAGCATCGTCATTAACATTTAGTTAGAAGGAATACTAATGGCCGTGTCGTATAAAAATAAATATGAACTCATGAAAAATCCTCACGTGTCCATATCCTCTTCGCATCGAATGCTAAAATTAATGTTGCAAATAAAGGGACAGACTTAGGGCGACGGTGCCATGCAATCAGGTTCCGGCGTTTGCCGAGGCAATTACCTCTGCAGATATTTCCCTAAGAAATCATCACGTGGAACTAAGTTTAATTAGTGGCCTTATCGGCAGCCTCTCTTCATAAATTGACGACGCTTTTCGCCAATTAACATCCCTTAGGTTCGCCGAGAGGGAGGGAGGGAGGTAGGGGAAGGCGAAGGCAGGCATGGCAGAAATTAACTCAATTTCGGAATATTCATCAAATGGAGAGGTTTCGAGTGGGTTGGAAGGGAGGGTGGGATGTCCACGTGCGGGGCGATAATTTCGTTTGGGACGTTAATGGCTCCGCGATGGAAGTTAAAATGAAAATCTAATGGGAATTTAGGGAACACGGTATCCAACGTGATTTCCAGGAAATTTGATAATGCGTGGAAATCAGACGAGGCTCCTGAACAGTAAAAATGCGGAGCAAAAATGTTCCTTAAAAAAGTAAACGATTTATTAAGGCCGAATTTGAAAACATTAAGTCAACGTTTTCCAAGCTTGTTGGAATAATTTTTGTTTTTTGCGAATTTTCTCTCTAATGCAAGAAGTGCTTAAACATTTAGTCTAGGAGCTTTGTGAAAATTCCACATTTTTCATTTTCTAAGGACCACAAGAAACCTGCAGATTTTTCTAAATCGTCTCAAGTAGAATCCATGTAACGAAGTTGAATTTCTACAAAATTTGATTTACTTCTGACTTGACTCAAAGAAGCTTCTTTAGAAGATTAGAAGGTCTTTTACATTGAATCTAGTTTTGAATCTACATAGACATAGAATCTAGTCTAGTTTTGCAAAATTTCCAAACAAATTCATTTCAACTTTAAACTACAAAAATAATCTAAAATAAAGATTCCACAGATTTTATAGAACTGTAAATTACCGAATGTGCTTTAAAATAGAACTTAGAAGGATTATGAAAGTTTTTGTGGTTTCAGAATACCACAGAAAAATATATCGATTTTCCACAATGCTTCTAAATGGATTCTCGAGGTTCCTTTAGAATTTTGGTAGGCCGGAAGGGAGTAAAAATTAAAATACAGAAGCAATAAGAAAAATCAAAAGTTTCAATTTTAAACCAAAAAAGGGTGGTCGAAGACATTCTACCAGATACCTTCTAACGGTCTTTCATTCACAAATAGACGTAATTTAGACAACGTGCGTCCATCATCACTAACGATTTCTGTAGAAACAGAAAAATATGTCAACAAATCAAAGGATGTATAAGAGTAAACAGTACTTACACCATCTGTATACAAATCTATGAGCCATATAAATCTGTGCCTACAATAAAGCCAATCTAATACTATTGCCAACGATATTAACGACAGATTTCTTAGAACAATCTGCTATTTTTGTAGAAATCAGAAGTAGAGAGTGACAATCATGCCATCTATAGGAAAAATCGAAACGAGAACAACAGACACTACGTCCAGAAATGGTGGCATATACATGGGTACTTATAGGGCATAGTGGTAAAGTTTCTATTTCAATTCTAATCATCAGGAGACTTCAAGAAAAAAGGAAAATTCTAGAGGTCCTCCTGAAACCTTAAACATCCAAAATTGTTGTCAAAGGAAATCTTGATACTATAGCTGATGGATGTTTTAAGCGAACTTCTTTTAATGTCAATTTAATGTTACTCTAGAATTCAAAATCAGCTTCAAATTGACTTTAGGACTGTAAGTGCTATTAGATAAGTTCTAGACGCCTTCTCGTTATGATTTCATAAAATACAAAATCTGAATCACGCTGAAGAAAGACTGTAGAGGATTTTTTAGAATTTTGGACAAGACAAAGCCTGTGGCGCTTCTCGAAAAATATCCAATTAAAACAAAGATTGTAAATGAGGACCATACTTTGGAGCAAATATCACATTTCAAGATATCTTTTAAACGTATACATGTTGTATTACTTTCCACACCTTCTGGCGGAACATTTAAACAATACCATTCAACTGAAGAAAGGTCTATAGTCTAAAGTCACAGGGAAAACATTGGATTTTCACCAAGCTTTTAACCCTCGGCTTTATGTCGTTAATCCTCTGTCTTGCTCGTGACAATTCCATACTTATACCTTTCATTCTGTGAGAAAGTCCGAATGTTCCAATAGGAGTTTCGCCGTCGTTGCACCGGGAAACTTTCAGTTATTGCTGTTATTATCCCCCTAAAAAAAACTGTGACGACAAAAAAACCCATCGGCAACGTAAAGCTCCAAGAAATTCGCTTGTTAAGTGGAAACTTTGCGGGTGCTCCCTTGCCTCTTGGCCTTTATGTATGTACGCTGATGTTTCAGAGAATACTTAATATTCCAGCCTTATTACGTATTCATGAAACTGAAACTTTTGCTGAAATAAAAGCGGGCCCCGTATTTCATAACCGGGTTTCGGATTATTAAATCAACTCTCGCGCTACAAAGGGAATAGGTATAAGGCCCCGCGTGAAATGTACGGAACGTAATAGGTCAGGGCGGAAACGATGGCGCTGCGGAAATGAGAGGAGTTTAGAAAGGTTCTTTTTAATATTTTCGCCAACCGGATAAAGAATTTTCCATCCCCCCGCTATTTAGAAAATAAGTTATTACTCATACAAACAAAGATCTATTGGTGAAATTATCTTTGAAGTAAACGACAAGGAAATAAATTGGAATATGGAAAAATGTTGATGCCGTTCGTCGTTTCCTTCGATACTTTCTTCTGGCTTGTGCCACGGGGGCTAAGAGAACGGCTCGCGAAATACCCAATACCTCAAACATTCTCGTACTGGGTATGCAGTGGTGCTAAGGGAAAACGCGCAAAAGTATTCACCCAGCTACTAATAAACAACAATCTCAAGGGTCGAGTGTGCAGCGGTGCTAAGGGAGGACCTGAACTCCTACCAAACGCAATACACTAGCACCGAGAGTGCAATTCTGTAAAGGGAGAAACGCGAGGTACGGTGCTTCCTACTAGTGTCAATTATCCCAAGACGTGCAATGAGTACTAAGGGAGAAGCGGGCGAAGGACTCTGTCTCGAGGTAAAAAGGCGGCACTGCTACAACAGTTACTAAATCATGTGTGAATATGTCGCGTAGAGAAAACTACCCCCACCAATTGGTTATTTCTCCCAATTGCTGGTTAAATATTGTGGTCTGTACACACCAGAGACCACTTTCATGACAAAACATAAGCTCTTACAAAGGGCAATTGAAGAATGAAACATAAGGAAGCCTCCTTAAAGTCTCAAGGTAATCTTCCCTCGCTTCTGTGAGAGAAGAGATATCTTCTTGAGATGTTTTTCAATAAAGGTCTATTTTTAGAACGGTTAACTGCTTATCTCGCCCGAGACTTTCCTTCATAATTGCGGAAGCAAATAAATGAAACAAGAAGACAGAAAATAATTCTCTACAACCTACAGTTTGATGATTTTATTATTTCTAAAGCTCCTTTGCATTTAAAATGTACCAAGCTAGACCAAATAGATAGAAATAGATAGAAAATTCCGATGACTTCTGATTTATTAAAAGGGTAATAGCCTAAATAATTACACAGCAATCTTAGCAAAAAATACAAATTGAAAGAATCCATAATCCTACAAAGTAATCCACCCCGATCCCAGAGAAGCTTACTAACATAGTCCCCAGAATAAAACTATCATTATTGCTTAAGGGTAGCCTGGTGCAACCATAAGGCCTGTTAACGTTTTTCAATAATTCACAAAGAAATATTAAATTTACTATTAGGAAAGAAACGTTCGATTCATTTCTTTGTTTTAAAAAACCTTTGACAACTTTTTAGCCTCTCAAAATTATAGGAAACCTACCCTTACGCGGAAATAGATATTCCTTTTAGAAATAAAGCGCCTTCTGGAATTGGAGCTTTTGGAAAGACCCTTCTCATAAGATTACAGTTAAGCTAAGCATTACCACGCCATCCATGTTTGTGGGTGAAGAGATGAAGGACGCTCCTTCGTGTAAGACAAAGAATTCGCTCTGGAATAAAGGGGTTGGAACTTTCCACTGTGTTAATCCGGCAAACAGTGCCGCAGGGGGGATTACGGGCAACTTCACACCCGAAGAGCCTAAATTAATAGTGATTTGAAACTGAAAAGTGACTAAAAAATTACACTAAATTAATAGTGACAAAGTCCTAATGGATATCTTCGAGTCGAGCCTAGTGCCTGAAAATAGTACATGCATATTTTAGGTTTACCTACCAAAGAAATGTTGATTAAGTGCTAAAATTCAGTAATGCTTAAATATGAAGTTAAATGTATTACTTTGGACACAAAAATGGGCTGATTTGATAGTCTTGTGAAGGACTTTTTCCTATGTTCTTGTAATTCCATGTTGTTAATATTATGTTACAATTGTTACAGATTAGTGACAGTGACGGACATACTAGTGCTAGTGACGAGAAGCTGAGCAGGGCAAGGGTAGAAGCAGTTGCCATCATGCCGACGTGTCATTGTCAAATGGTATATATTTTTTAAACTATTTTCACACGAAAAGGTTATTTTATTTGTATCATATTTAACGTTCAATATCGTTAACATGTTTACTCTTACTTTTTCAGGTGAGTATTATCGTCGACAATGGCATAGAACTTCAGATAAGGGCAGAACTATAAGAGGTTCATAGTTGTTTCCAAGGTAAATTGTTGTTATATTATCCTTGACACTCTTGTTTTCCTTGTAACTTACTGTTGTCGTGTTGTTAACACCTTCGTTATTAATTTTTCAGGTAAGTTTTTCAGCAGCAGTAGAAGAGGTGTCTTCGTAGCAGGGCAGATATCATAAAAGAGGTTATGACACTGTGTTGTAATGGTGAGTATCCTTATATTAATTTAGAACGTTGATATACTTAATAATGATTTGATCTAACATTATTAATCTTTTTGCTATTACCCTAAGTGATTTTAGTAATGTATTATTTTTAAATGATCAAATATTGTTACTACTTCTAGTACATATTTCTCCCAGCAGGTGCCAACGCCACATTAGCAGTACTGGCAGGAGCACACCTTGACAGGAGGGAAGGAGTAGTTACATAACTTTCAAGGTTAGTGTGTTTAAATTATTTTTGAAGGATTGATATTAACCATACATATCAGTCAAAAAAACAATCAAATTTTTACTGAATAATAAGCGAAAAGTACTTTTGAAATGTGCTCCGACAGGAATATGCACTTTTGAAGTGCAAGCATAACCTCACTTTTATACTCAAGTTTTACTCTTGCGCGTTCCGTCGTTCGTCCAAATTTTGAGAGAACTTTACTAGCACTGTTAAAAAGCCTGCCCTTCATTGGTTACGTAGACTCAGACATTTTACAAAAATGGCGAATGACGTGATTGACACATTAAAAACTGAGGACCAATTAGTCGATTGGAATGCTTATAGCACTTTATAGCAAGTTTGATCTAGATTGGTAGGAGCAAATCGACATATTTCATTTTATTACTTGCTGATATATATGCTATACTACAGGGTCATCTTGGATGCGCACCAAACAAAAGTTGATTTTTATAGTGTTTGTTTATTAAGTGAGGATGTTTAGGTCGATGTGATTTCCTAAGATGTATTCTTATTTGGTTACCTAACTTCGAGGTCCAACGACAAAGCGTGAAACTTATCATACTGCTTATGTGTGTGTACGTTGTGTTGTAATGTGACTTTATTAAAAATGTGAATAAATTCCCAAATACTATAAGCAACGAGGTATAGAGATTTCCGCGCGTATATTCAAAACCGATCCGTCTATGGAATTTAAATTTATAACGACGGGAAGGTAGGTAGGGGGAACGAAAATGAAATATTCACATATTGTACCATGAATAACACGCGTACAATTGTCGAAAACATAAGTACGTTATTGGGGAGATCGTCGACCTCTCTCTCTCTCTCTCTCCTCTTCCATCACTCGTTATTATTCGTTTTTATCCTCTCTCTCTCCTCTCTTAAAAAAATTCTTTAGTGACGAATCTATTTTTTTCTCTCTGGACGGTTATTTGTTTGTTTTGCTCGGTCTTCCTGTGCGCGCGCACTCGCGCCACCTCGGACGCCGGATCCGCGTTATGGTGATCGGAGACGCGCGAGTTATTTGCCCGCCGAAATTCCAGATTTGAATTGGTAATTCTTTTTTGGTTCACACACGCGTAAAGTGCGAATTTCTCGGCGATGGTTCAGTAAACTTGACGGGATCGAGGTGGGGGCGAGTTGCGCCACACGCTAAGGAAAAAGGAGTAGGCATTAAAGGATTCGACTTGGAACGAATAAAAATTACTTAAAAAAAGTTGGTTGAAAGTTAGCCACTTGATATGCATGGTTTTAATGTGGCGCCAAATAATTTGAGAAACGCCGTGCATCATTCTAAACCGAAAGTGTGTGATTTTCTTCTAGAAGCTAAGAAGTTTCCAAAAGACATTTCTTCATATTGGCCACCAAATTTTTTAGAATTTTTTAAAATAGCTTTTTAGAATTTACGAGATAAAACTTTTAAGACATCGTTTTCTCGCAAGTACTTGGCGCTCGGTCAATTGAGCATGCTGATAATGCGTGTGACAAATCCTTGAAACTATCCATGACAAAAATATTCTAAGACTTTGGACATGATTTGGAGAAGATAAAAGGTTTTTCCTCTTTCTTCTTAACCTCAGAAACGGCATATTAATCGAAACCAATCGTGCCAAAAACCTTCTTAATACTTCAGAGGAAGACCGTTGGGTTTCAGAAGAAAATAAGATCTCTAAGGTCACGTTTTTCTTACAAATATTTGACGCTAGATCAATTGAACATGCTGATAATGCATTTAAAAGTTCTTGGAAGCAATCGTGCCAAAAACCTTCTTAATACTTCAGAGGAAGACCGTTAGGTTTCAGAAGAAAATAAGATCTCTAAGGTCACGTTTTCTTACAAATATTTGACGCTAGATCAATTGAGCATGCTGATAATGCATTTAAAAGTTCTTGGAACATTTCGGATCGCGATTTTGTTTCCCCCTTTCCTTCTTTATCTGAATAGGGGCATTTTAATTGGAACCAATCATGACCAAAAATCTTCTTGCTATACTAGAGGAATATCTATAGATTTTAGAAGATAAAATCCCTAAGGTAACGTTTTCTCACAAGCCCTTGACGTTCCGTCAATTGAACATGCTGATAAGGCTCGTAAAAATTCTTGAAAGTATCCATGACAAAAATCTTCTAAGACTTTGGACACGATGTGGAGAAAATTAAAGAATTTTTCTCTCTTTTTTTTCTTAACCTCAAAAGCGGCACACTAATCGAAACGAAACGTGCCAAAAACCTTCTTGATACTTCAAAGGAAGACTTTTAGGTTTCAGATCTTTAAGATCAAGTTTTTCTCACAAATACTTGACGCTTGATCCATTGAGCATGCTGATAATGCATTTAAAAGTACTTGGAACCAACCGTGCCAAAAACTTTTAGAACATTATGGATCGCGATTTTGTTTCCTGTTTGTTCCCTTCTTTACCTGAATAGGGGTATTTTAATTGGAACCAATCATGACCAAAAATCTTCTAGAGGAAAAATTATAGATTTTAGAAAATAAAATCCTAAAGGTAAAGTTTTCTCACAAGTAACTGACGCTAGATCAGTTGAGCATGTCGATAGTAAAAATTCTTAGAAGCAACTTGAAAGGCCAAAACGACTTAACATCTGATCTACTATATTAAATATCTATGATTTTATTCGACACCTATTTTTCTAAAGGCGTTATGAAGGGCACTTTACTCTTCAGCATTTTCAAATTTTCCTAATTTTCTCTGAAACAGCTTCTGCGATTTATTCCACCCTTCGCAACTTGAGTTATCTGCTAAATACCTATCAGTTTTATTAAATTTTTCTCTAAAATCGTCTTGAAGGGCGCTTTCCTCTTAAGAATATACAATTTTCCTCAATTTTCTCCAGAACAGTTCCAGTCACTTATTTCCAATTTCGCAGATTTACTTATCCACCTTATACCTCTAATTTTCGTTTGATTTTTTTTCTAAAATGGCCCCGAAGGGCACTACACCAAAATCGATGTGTGGGTATCATGGAGTTGCTCCGATTCCCCCGGTAGGTGCCCACGTGTAAACAGGAAGCTGCAATTGGTAACTTATTTGTCCCGAACGTTAGATTATCGCAAAACGTATTCGCATTTGAATCGAATCGAATGCAGAATAGATTATCTTAAGTGCCTCTGGAAATCATTATATTCTAGGTCGTGTCATGGAAATAAATGTGGGCTAACGACCCAAGAGGTTCTTTACATTGCTGCTATATCGTAACACTCTCAAGGCGAATCGGGAGAGTTTATGCTGGAGATTTGATTTACCTGCCATCGCCCGCGTGGAAAAGGAGTTGGCGTATTTATATCCGGAAATTTGTATTCAGGATCCGTCATCGCGCTCAATGGTTGAGATTAATTTATGAAGTCACTTGTCGAGAGAATATTGTAGCGGTTTCTTATACAAACAGATTTAGTTCTTCCGAAATTACAACAGCCTTTACACACAGAGATTTTGTACTACACTGACGTCAGTATTTACATTTCACAATTACACAAATAACAACTCTTGTTTTCCCATAACAACGACCTATACGGGGCATTCGCTACACTATCCCTCCCCGTCTTCAGGGTCGCCCTCGACCCTCGGACGATCTACTTCCACAGCAGTCCATATCAGCGAACTGCTACTGCTACGGGTACTGCTACAGCTACTGCTACTGCAACTGCTACTGTTCCTGCTTCGGCTACGGCTACTGCTACGGTTACGGCTACTGCTACTGCTGCTACTACTGCTACTGCTACGGCTACTGCTACAGCTACTGCTACTGCAACTACTACTGCTACTGCTACGGCTACTGCTACAGCTAATGCTACGGTTGCGGTTACTGCTACTGCTACAGCTACGGCTACTGCTACTGCTGCTACTGCTGTTACTGCTACGGCTTCTCCCCTTCTTCAGAGATTCCGCCTGATCCTTGCCAAATCCATTTGATTAACTCCATTGAGCGGGTTGGACTGCAAATCCTGTACAAAAATTCGTCAGCAGCAAATCGAAATCAAGCAGGCCAATCCTCTTTCTGACCATGAAAGACACCAGGGATGACCAATCCCATCCAATGCTCCAGGTAGAAGAGGGACCTGTCTCTTGAAATCCTCCAAGCAGGCCAATCCTACTTCTGACCATCAGAGACACCAGGGATGACCAATCCCATCCAATGCTCCAGGTAGAAGAGGGACCTGTCTCTTGAAATCCTTCGCTGCTCCTGCAGTTACTGAAATCCCCAGCAACTGCTTCATGGTTCCAGACGCACAACCCAGTGGTCAACCATCACCAATTCTTGTACTAAAGATGAACAGCGCCCGTCTCCCAATATGAGTTACAAATGTGAGTGTAGCACTCAAACGGGCCACGCGCGCCAGCCGCACGCAGTCAATCCATTCGAGTGTTATCCTAAATGTAACTTAGCTGTAAATCCTGTGGAATCTCGAGTCGCGCCAGCCGCTCAACAACTCCATAACGCCGCACAGACTGCACTCCTCGCCTCTCCGCCGCGTGCCATCGCCATCACTTCTGTACGCCATCCCAGGTCCACCAAAATTTTTCCGCTACTTCGGTTCACCAAATCCCGGACAAGCCCCCAAATTTGTAGCGGTTTCTTATACAAACAGATTTAGTTCTTCCGAAATTACAACAGCCTTTACACACAGAGATTTTGTACTACACTGACGTCAGTATTTACATTTCACAATTACACAAATAACAACTCTTGTTTTCCCATAACAACGACCTATACGGGGCATTCGCTACAATATTTAATGGACGTACGAAACGAGCTAACATTAAATATTAATATTTAACCGCTGCGCCGATTAAAATTGACAACCTGCCTCCAAATCGTAAAAGGATTATCGAAACCTTTCTTAAGCTTATCTTCAATCGAAGATACCCAATCATTTTTCTAAGAATAACGATACGATACCATAAAATTCGCCCAATTATAATCAAGAAAGAATCCCGGAAAACTTTCAATTATTTTCAAAAACCTTTTCGAGAGAAATCTTACTTTCCCCTCTTTTTCTCTCACGCAAAATATCCGCGGTGTGTGATAAAATTTAGGCGCCAAACCGTGTCGTAGACATTTGCACGACGAATTTTTTTTGGTAGCCTTGAACCTCACGCTTTCTGGTTTGCCTCGACTACTATTTTTTTCTTTAATTTCTTTTCCTAAGTTTTTAACGGTTACGAATTTACACGGGTCTATTTTAACCGCGGTGAGCATATTTACTCAGTACTTACTTATCTCTCGGGCGTAGCAGAGCGAGGAAGTAACGTGGAGGAGAAAACGCTGAAGGTAATGGAAATGTAATATGCAGCGTTGATATCGTTTCTGGAATAAATTTGTAAAGTTATTTTAAAGCAATGCAAAAATATGCCCGGACAGGTCAATTTTTAAGCCTTATGATACGTCTTTTAAATTAATATTTAAGCGTACAGGGACGTTGGTGTATGTATTTTTTTATTATGGCTTTGCACTGAAACAAAAACATCCAACATGTCAGGAAGTACATGTTAATGCTGACAGTGGAAACTGTTATTCGAAAAATACATTTATTTTTACATCACAAGGAACTGTGCCCAAAATTGTCTGTAGAATGTACATTTCTATGAAATTACACTTCTCCAAGTTATTGAATACTTTAATTACGAAATATCACAAAATAGTGCATTAAATACAGCTGTCAAACCACTTACCTTAGTGATTTCAATCAGCCTTCTTCAACAGTATAGCATGAGAAGGTGTGGAAGGAACAGATAGAAATTCAACCAATAAAGTACGTTTCACGAACACACGAAGTTCGAAATTACACAAAAAAATTAAATCTACTAAATCGGGTGTCAAAATGGCCAAGAAAAGGCAATAAACTCAAGAAGGAGGATCAAATACCTGGTATAAACTAATTAAGGTAACGCGTTTAAAAGTTCAGAAGCAATTAACATTGCAACCCAAAAATCAATACAATTTTAGAAAGGGATTAAAGGTTCCCATTAATGTATTTAAGGAAGGAAAAAATGAACTACACTTTTGCGATCCCAGAAGCCTGATAAGTTTTCAGGCCAAACTATTGTCCGAATTCCCTGGAGCCTAGCAGGGACCTCGAGCCTGACGATTCTTCATAGTCCTTGGCGGTTGGCAGGGACCAAGAAAAGGCAATAATCGTAAGAAGGAGGATCAAACACTTTATATAAGCGAACTAAGGTAATGAGATTGAAAGTTCAGAAGCAGTTAACAGTGCAACTCAAAAATCAATACGATTTTAAATAGGTGTTCAGGGTTCCCGATAAAGTATTTAAAGAAGGAAAAAATGAACTACACTTTTACGATCCCAGAAGGCTGATAAGTGTTCACGCCTAGCGACTGTCCGGATTCCCTGGAGCCTAACGGCCACCTTGGGCCTTACGACTCTCCGCAGTCCCTGGAGGGGCTGGCAGGGACCTCGAGCCTAGTTACTCTACGCAGTCCCTGGAGATTGGTTGGATCCGCGGGCCTAACGACTCTCCGTAGTCCCCGGAGATTGGTCGTCGGGCCTGGCGATGTTGCGAAGTTCCTGGACTTTTCAGGGCCTGACGATTGATGCCCGAATCGAGAATTCGGGACACTTAATTGGCGAGTAACGAGATTAGTAAGGAGCGCGTTTTAGGTGACAAAATCGGGGAAATATGAGGAAAAAGGTTAAAAAAGTTGAGAAAAGTTGAATGGAAAAGATGTTAAAATGTTAAATAAATTGTCGATCAGAATTAATCTTGATGGAAAATGACCAAAGTTGAATTCTTGAAGAAAGTTGAAAGTTGAAAAAAGTTGAATTGAAAAGCGAGGAAAATATTCTGAGAGAATTAAATGAACGCCAATTAAAAAAAGCATATTAAAGCGTTTTCAAAATTTAAGATTGGGAAATTCATACTGACAATAGGTATTTACAAAGACGTAACGTGACTTACGTGTGTCACGTGAAATGTAAAATTGTGCAGGAGAAGCTTTCCTCATTGCCTTGAACGAAATCTGACGGCGAGTCCAGAAAACCCACAAGATAATTATATCCTCAGTAACTTTTTTCATATTTCCCACAATTTGAACATGGCCGTAAATTAAATCTTACTTTAGATTCGTGTGCAACAAATATCACGAGAACCAGTTCCGCGACAAGCCCCCACTGACAGGTCGAGTCGCTCAACACTCGAATTATTTAATTAACGTTAATTACCGTCGATTTTGTCATACATTGTGTCCGAGGTGCAATCTCGAAGATAAAAGGACGGAGATAATTAACGGCGCAAAAAATTAATCGACCCCGTTCTCGTCGTAATCTAATTGATATATTATTTATAATTGCGGTCGATTTAATACCGCAAACATTACCTGATCGCTCGTCGGATAACGAGGTTATTTTCGTGTAGAGCGCACTTTTCTCTTATTGCGTCACTTAATCAAGTGAACTCCATTTGTCAGTTTAATAACAATCGGTGGTTGCGGCCGAATTTTTCGGCGAGCAGTTGGGTGCCCTGATAACCATCGACGGAATTTAAATGTTCCATTTACCGCCATATCGCATTCATCTAACGTAATTCTAATATTGTCGTCACGTAGACTTTTATGAACAGTTACTCTTCACGCTTTGACAGATGGTCAGTGACATTTCTCTTTAATTGGTAGGCGATATTTCATTTCGCTACCAAGTGGGTGGCGAAGTGAGTCAACGTAAATTTTACGACGAGGGAATAATAAAGACGTGTCGACTAAATCAAAAAGGGGAGTTTCACTCGGTTTCCAAATCGTTCAAAAGAGGAGCTTTTACTCCGCCGATTGAAACTGGCACGGTCTTCCCCTCTGTACGTGCAATTTATTTTTTTGCAAACACGATCCGACTTGATTCGCAGCACGCGCCCATTCACTGGGCAACAAATAAATAGAAAAAAAAGGTACGAAGATAAAACTGTCCCTGACTTAACGCGCGCACCCTTTTCACGTATAATACGACCAGGGTCCGTCCGGACAAAAAGCCGAAAAGATTAAAAAAGGTGGACGCTCCGAACCAGTTCCAGAGATCTGCATGATAATAAGCACGAGGGGGGGAGGGAGGCATTATTTAGGGAAAAAGTCCCTCCCGGACGCCACGTGTGCGTGACAACTCAAAAGAGCGCCCGATGGAATAATGGGGGATATACCTACGGTAAAATCGTGGGTATGGGATAGAAATTGAGGTGTTTGGAAAGCGTGGATCGGACCGTTTCTCGTCCTAAGAAATCCTCCAAGGTGATGCCTTGAATGCAAGCAACTGAGCCACCAGAAACATCTCATTAAATATTTTTCGACGATTTTTCTGGTTGTCATCCTCTCTTCCCCTCATTTCAACATTTTATTAAGGGAATGATACGGATGAATCATCTCTAAAATAGGGGTCGGACATAATCGTTTTAGCGGCCATAAATTACCTTGTCAATTTTTCTCTATTTTTGCTCCTATACCCACAAATTTCACTCCTAGAGCGGGGTAATAACGACAAACCGTACCCAAAGTGGAGAAGTACAGTATTTTTGGCGATTTTCCACCCCTAATTTAGGGGATGATGGCATTTCCCTAAATGCTTCCTCGATCTATTTTGATTACCTCTAATGTACAAGGATGTGTATCAATCTCTCTATTTTTCTTTGAGAAATACCATTTTGCCAGCCCCCCCACCCATTTTATCCCTCATTTCCATCCATAGAATAGGAAATGATGGAACTCTAAATAATTTTCCCACATTCTAACCTTCAGTTAAAAAAATGCCCTTGGATCCCTTGCAAAATTCTTCACTTTTAAATGTATTTACATAATCACCATATTGGCCATAAAAATTACGCAATGTATATACATCATAAATTTACTAAAACTACCAAGCGGATTATTTTAAATTAAAACCCAATTAGTACAGGGAGCTCCGTACCACACACAAACGAACTACCCATAAACACACACTCGCGCTATATCGATACTTGCAATCTAATCGTCTCGAATTATCACGTTTTAACTTCGTTTCTTTTATTGTCATACGTGCAACGGTGTCAGCAGGAAACGGTTAATAAATTTACAAAGTATGTTCTTAATAACGAATTAAATATTCATTTGGAGAGGGAGAAAATGGACGGAGCAGGTGGTATATGTAATCACTCTGACAGGATAATTGCATCTTGATAGTGGCATGTAAGCCACGGATTAAACGTAAAAAAAAACAATCGGCCAGTCGAGGCGGTCGTGCGAGGATGCGTCGCAAGTGTGTCAAATGTCAAAAAGTGTGACACTTGAAAAGCGTGAATTTTAATAGGATTATAGGCAATTTTTGAGTGTACTAATTTTTTGAGTCAATCAATAGGAAAATAGTAATTTAATTTCTGATTTTACAATACAGCCAATGTTTGATGGAAAATTTTGTGTCTGAGTTAGTAGCGCCGGAAATTTGCTAAATTTTTGGATTAACTTATAACTGCATAATACAGACAAGAGACCGTTAGTGAACCACATGGCCCATAGAGGTAAAAGTAGGGGGTGCGTCAAAAGGACATGTTAAGTCACCTAAAGAGAATAACTCACGTCTTTTTCACGTGGTTTGGAGAAGGAAATGAATCAATATATAACCCTACGATCCCCAAGTTCTGGTGGGGAATTTTGGATAAACATTAAGACTGCAGGAATTTCCTATTTCCAAACTTTCTGGGTCAAAGTAAAATTGAAAAAGCAAGACGAGACAGATATTTGGATCTGAATTGGAATTGCAGAAATTTTCTAAATTTTCCAAATTTTTGGGACAAATTTAATGTCCTATGGTCCTATAACGTAGGAATATAATCTATATTTGCAAAAAAATACAGTAGAGGCAAGGTGGAAGGGTGGGAAAATTTTGATCAAAATTTGCAATAGAGGAGTTTTTTAACTTTCTGAACCGGTTGATCTTTTAAATGGAAAGACAAAATAGGCAGGTTTTGATAGAAAGCTTTAGTTCTGATATGGCTCTACAGAGAGTTCCAAGGTTTGTTGGGCTAACCTTTACCTGGAAAGAAACGAAAATATAGATAAGTTCTTCTGGAAAATTTTGGATCAAGATGTAAATCAAGATGTAAATCTTGGAATCAGTATTTGGACTGCGGGAATTTCCTAAAATTGCTAATTTTCTGGACCAATCTATGATTGAAATGGAAATACAAGACAATAGAGTTTTGATGGAAAACTTTGAATATTAAATGAGATAACAGAAAGTGTCTGTTGCTAAATTCATTGACCAACGTAAAAAGGGACATCTACAGTCATTGGTGCAGAAAGATGAAAACTTTAGGTTATTGGGCATTTCAACTGACAGAAATTTCCCAAATCTCGAGACTTTGTCAAGGCATCTCAGGCCGGGTAAATATCAAGGAGAACTGTAGAATTTTTCCAAAGTTTCTGAATTTTTGCAATATGCAAAGGACTGCACAACTTTGTTAATTTCTGGATCAATCGACAACTGCAAATGAACTCGACATTTTCTTTAGTTTCATAACTATCTGGATTAATCTATAGTTGAAAAGAAGAGACAAGACAGGCGAGTATTAATGAAAAACCTGGAAAACTGTGTGTGCTAAATTTTTGGACCGACCTACAGCTGCAGTGAGAAATCAACGCAGACTAATTCTAGTGAAACACTTTAGAACTGCTTCCTTAACTGTATCAAACTGTAATTGAAAGGAAAAGGCAAAACAAATTTGAATCTCGATTTTGATTACAGGAAGTTCCTACGTTTACTAAGGTTTTGGACATACTTATAGCTACAAAAAGCCCAAATGCAGTCATGTCCTGGTGACTGAAAGTGAATCTGAATTCCAGAAATGTGCTAAGTTTCCCCACTTTCTATACAAATCTATAACTGAATTAGAATGACAAGGCATGCAAGTGTTGAAGGAATACTTTGGATCTCAGAAGGAGTTGCAGAAGCTTCCTAGATTTGCAGAAGTTGTTGGCCCAACCTACTTCTGCAAAATACAGAAAACACAGGCAACTTCATTGGAAAATCTTGTATCAGTATTTCATGTGAAGAATTTTCCCAATTCTCTTAACTTTCTGTACCAAGTTATAGTAGAACACAGGACATGCAAGTTTTAGTGAACAGCAATTAATGTGAACTGGAACTGCAGAAAGTCTCTAAGTTGCCAGTTTTCCCCCAAAGGGGAAAATGAAGGCAAGCAAGATTTGATGAAAAACTTTTGATCTGAATTGGAATTGAAGAAGGTGGCCAAATTTGTTGGATTTTTGGAACAACTTATTGCTTCAAAGGAAAGACACGCAGATAACTTTCAGTGGTTAACGTTGTATCAGAGTTTTAACTCCGGATTTTCTAACAAATTTGTGTACTTTCTGAATCAATCTATGATTGAAAAGGAATGACAAGCTCGGCCAATTTTAATGAAGAACTATGGATATGAATTAGGACTAGAGAAATTTTCCAAATTTGCTAGATTTTTGGACCAATCTAATGCAGACTGCTAAAAATAAAACAGACCAATACAGATAAGTTCTAATGGAAAACTTTGGGATTTATTAAGTTTCTTAACTTTTTGCTTTACTAAAACTTATTCCTGCAAATCGGAAACAATGGTATTGGCGAAAAAATTAGGAGTTCAAAAGGTCCCAAGTCTGCTATAAGCTGAGCATCTCCATAGCTGCAAAGGATGCAGCAAAGTTACGGTGGAAAACTTTCCCGGACGTTTAATTCGCCCAAAAAGTCGTTGCACTTCGCCTTACGTAATCGGTCAATTCGTCCGCCTCAGATTGCGTACCGTGCACCGGCAGTCAATTCCGCCCAATATTGCAAATAATAACGTCTCAAGGATCCCATTGATCATTGCACTCTTACCTTGACCGGGTATATTTAGACACGTTCCTCTCCTCGTGGATCGGTGACCCTAATAGTTTTTAAACTATTCCACTAGCGGCTGCAGCGACGGATTACTTTTGCAACGAAGGAGGGCGAAAATTAGCTCTGACGGAACAAATTCCCACAGGCGCGAAGGTTGCTAAGGGTCCTGCTGGAATAGGCGGGAGATGTTCTATACCTCCACAGACACTATAAGGGATAGTCGAAGCGGTGCACAGTGGCACAAAATCGGGTAATAAATTCAGGAAAATTCTCTCTTGAATCCAAACGATGGGAGGGTCTAGGGGGTCGGAGCGTATAGCTGTGAAAATTCTAATTTTCTCCCACAAATAAAACCGAAACGTGTTGAAGCATTTTATCGTCGACGTTTTGTATAGCTCGTAGACATCACCAGGGCAATTTTTTTGCAAGTCTTTTCAAATCATGTTTACACGTTATGATTAATGGTACAGTTAATGTGCTGCGTGCTGGATTTGAAGTCTCGGTATTTAACACATACAATAGTTTAGCATATTTTGGTTTTTATTTCGGGAGGAGAATTAGAAACCTTCACACCTATTTAAGCCAGGTTCACCGTTCGAAATACTCAAGAATTCTGTCTGATCTTTTGTAAGAAACACAACTGAGTTTTGAGGCTCTTTTGTCTTAAAAAATCTTAAACATTGAGGTTTGTTACTTTCAGATTTTCAAGCTCGTGTATTTTAGTAATTTAATAAATTTTAGGGAATTTTCTTTTGGATCAGAACTCCTCTCGAGTTTAATGATTTGAAACGTATCGAATGTGTTGCTATGGTATGTATTTTATGTGCATATACGTACACACGCGAATCGGCGAAGCAACCTTGGACACGAGGAAGTGCGCTGCCGCTAAATGCAGCGACAATTAAATATGCAAAATTATTTCGTATGAGTGTGTGTCGAGGGAATTTGCATAGGAACAATCGTAGTTACATAAGCCGCGCGCAGACTGATTATGTCGAATGGCGTGAGCTTATTTATAATATTACACGTCACATACTATATATCTCGCTAATCTAATATTTAAATTAGTCGACGTGTACGCGAAGAAACAGCTTCCGTGAGAAGTTTAATTACGACGTAATGGCGTTTTGTTCGGCGAGGAACGAGTGAGAAAATGGTTACATCATTCGAGGCGGTTTGAATAATTATTTCACCCCCGTAGAGTCCGTGGAAATCGATCACCGTCCACTCTCATACTACCTTAGAGAAAGGTCAACTTGGGTCCGTGTTTTTGTCAACTCGGCGACAATTTTAATCCAAAAATTTGGTCGATTACGAAATTACCAGTGATGAGCGCCTTCTCGTGGCGGAGACAGAATTTTAAAACGACGTCCCACAGTAACGCCATCTTAAGGCGAAAACACAACTTCAATATGCTCGAGTTATTTGACAAAGCACAGTTCTTAACCATGGAGGCAGGCTTAATGGTCTATTAAGAAAATTTGTCGATTTTGGTTTTTTGAAATCTGAAATTTGTGAACGTGAGATTTGAAAGAAAAATGTAGGTGTATAGGCATATCAGGTTGATCTGAATAGACAAAATAATACACCATAAGTGTTATTCATTTCTTCTACACGTAATAACTCTCCTATATAGCCCTTTACAGTTTAGGTAGGCAAGACCCTTGGGAGGCGTAATCGTTCTGCAAGTCTCAAGACCTTTTACCACCCTAAAAACGTTATTTTTACAACAAAAAGAGAAGGTAAATAGTAAAAGTTTCGATTTTTTACAGTTTAGCGTTGCATTTGAATTGAAAAGATAACCTACTTGCCCTGATAAAAAATTTAATTCCTCTTTCCTTTGATAGAGCGAAAACCATTCGGAATACATTATTCACGCATCGGCATTTCCACAACGTTTCTTTCCTTCATAATCCCCCTCGGCCTGAGATATAGCATCTAAATTATTTTTCCGCCTCGCAAGAATCCTTATACATACGTAACAAGGATGACCGAGGAAAAAATTAAGAATTCATGAGGCCGTTTCCAGCGAATTCTTCTAATGAGGTTATAATCGCGGCGCGTCCTGTTCTGGAATTTATGTATTTGTTGGAATAATTTAAACGGTAAATCTGGCAAAAAAATCTCTCTATTTCCTCGATCTTTCGTTCGTTTCTGGTTTTTTTTTTGAGTTAATTCCAGCCTAAAGGTCTATTTGATGTTACGCCGCGAAATTCGAAATCACGAACGTTCCGAATAATTAATTCCACTTAAGGAGAAAAAAGTGAGGAAGGTAAAGGAACGCGATGGTATCCGTGATTTCGAGGCGGATTCCCGAAATTTAATTCGATCCCCTGAGGGCGCAGAGAAGGAAAATTTCGGTCCTCGTGACTCGACCAATCTTCTTATTAAAGGACTATTGTTTTATATGAGCGATCCTACGACTAGAATGGAAATTGCAATGACGCGCGTTGCAATGACATTTGCGGTTTAATCAGCGTTGATTAAGTTGGGATGACGTAAATCGATGCGTCGATTAAAAGTAAACAGCGAATCCTTAATTAAAACGACCAAAAAAAATACTGTATTACAATTTTTAATTAGAAATTGACGAGATACTTGCTGCCGAAAATCGGTATGATGATTCAATCAATTTTGGATTAGTAGCGAAATCCAGTGAAAAACAAACCTGGATACTTTACTCTTACTAATTATGCAATTCAACTCTCCCTAATTTACTAGAAGAAAATGCACAAGTATTGATTTGCATTTGATGATTTGTAATTAAACGGGAATGCAAGAAAAATTCTGGAAGATTCAGTACTGTGATCCAAATAATACGTGAAGATGAGGCATTAAAATGTCGTCCCCTTAGAGATTAAAAAATAATATCATTAATTCCAGATTCGACTGAGACATTCATTCCCCCCGACGTCGATCAATTAATATAATTCACGATCGATTAATAACGGGACACGTACATGTATTGAACAATAATTTATCGTCGTCAGGTTACGTGTGCACCTGCGCTCCCATAAAATTAAAGGACGAACCGTTTTTCATATCAGGCGCGATGTTTATCAGCATTACGTGGTTTAAACAAATAAAGAGCTTTTACAATGGCAAATTCGTCTGGCTGCGGTCTAGACCACATAAAAATACCTGAATGTACAATCATCATATCGGCCGAGCAGACATCATCGATGTAACAACCGCCCGGGTTAAATTTGAACGGACGACCTTGCGTGAAAAAACTGCTAATCGCCCGCGAATCGCACGTCGGAAAACGTGCGGCTATTGCGAGGACCGCAATGTTATGCGAGAGTCGATTGAACCAAAACTATCAGAAGGTGCAATTTGCGCCATAGATTAAAATTGGGTCCAGCAGGATCCAAGATCATCTAAAAATATCCTTAACGTTGGATCTTCCTCTCAGAGAACCCAAACTTTTAAACGAATCACTTCTAGAAGCATTCACAATAGCAGAACTTTCTGTCAATTCAACCCAACTTTCTGACTAATCGAGATGGCTTAGAATGCTACACTTTCGAACTGTTGTGGGCCTTACAAGAACAAAAGTAATTTTAGAGACATACACAGAAATGTGGAACTTGCATTCAATCGTACCCAAGCTTCTGACCAGCTACGAGGTGCTGGTCAGAATACTTCTTGATTTTTAGCATCAACAGTAGGTCTCTAAGGTTGCTCGGAAGCTTGAAACGGAAATTTGGGTTCAGCAGGATCAAAGATCATCTAAAAATATCAATAACGTTGGATCTTCCTCTCAAAGAACCCAAACTTTTAAACGAATCACTTCTAGAAGCAGTCACAATAGCAGAACTTTCTATCAATTCAACCCAATTTTCTGACTAATCGAGATGTCTTAGAACGCTACACTTTAGAACTGTTGTGGGCTTTACAAAAACGAAAGTAATTTTGGAGACATGCACAGAAATGTGGAACTTCCATTCAATCCTACCCAAGCTTCTGACCAGCTAAGAGGTGCTGGTCAGAATACTTCTTGGTTTTTAGCATCAAAAGTAGGTCTCTAAGGTTGCTCGGAAGCTTGAAACGGAAATTTGGGTTCAGCAGGATCAAAGATCATCTAAAAATATCCTTAACGTTGGATCTTCCTCTCAGAGAACCCAAACTTTTAAACGGATCACTTCGAGAAGCAGTCACAATAGCAGAACTTTCTATCAATTCAACCCAACTTTCTGACTAATCGAGATGGCTTAGAATGCTACACTTTCGAACTGTTGTGGGCCTTACAAGAACAAAAGTAATTTTAGAGACATACACAGAAATGTGGAACTTGCATTCAATCGTACCCAAGCTTCTGACCAGCTAAGAGGTGCTGGTCAGAATACTTCTTGGTTTTTAGCATCAAAAGTAGGTCTCTAAAGTTGCTCGGAAGCTTGAAACGGAAATTTGGGTTCAGCAGCATCAAAGATCATCTAAAAATATCCATAACGTTAGATCTTCCTCTCAGAGAACCCAAACCTTTAAACGCATCACTTCTAGAAGCATTCACAATAGCAGAACTTTCTGTCAATTCAACCCAACTTTCTGACTAATCGAGATGTCTTAGAACGCTACACTTTAGAACTGTTGTGGGCTTTACAAGAACGAAAGTAATTTTGGAGACATGCACAGAAATGTGGAACTTCCATTCAATCCTACCCAAGCTTCTGACCAGCTAAGAGGTGCTGGTCAGAATACTTCTTGGTTTTTAGCATCAAAAGTAGGTCTCTAAGGTTGCTCGGAAGCTTGAAACGGAAATTTGGGTTCAGCAGGATCAAAGATCATCTAAAAATATCCTTAACGTTGGATCTTCCTCTCAGAGAACCCAAACTTTTAAACGGATCACTTCGAGAAGCAGTCACAATAGCAGAACTTTCTATCAATTCAACCCAACTTTCTGACTAATCGAGATGGCTTAGAATGCTACACTTTCGAACTGTTGTGGGCCTTACAAGAACAAAAGTAATTTTAGAGACATACACAGAAATGTGGAACTTGCATTCAATCGTACCCAAGCTTCTGACCAGCTAAGAGGTGCTGGTCAGAATACTTCTTGGTTTTTAGCATCAAAAGTAGGTCTCTAAAGTTGCTCGGAAGCTTGAAACGGAAATTTGGGTTCAGCAGCATCAAAGATCATCTAAAAATATCCATAACGTTAGATCTTCCTCTCAGAGAACCCAAACCTTTAAACGCATCACTTCTAGAAGCATTCACAATAGCAGAACTTTCTGTCAATTCAACCCAACTTTCTGACTAATCGAGATGTCTTAGAACGCTACACTTTAGAACTGTTGTGGGCTTTACAAGAACGAAAGTAATTTTGGAGACATGCACAGAAATGTGGAACTTCCATTCAATCCTACCCAAGCTTCTGACCAGCTAAGAGGTGCTGGTCAGAATACTTCTTGGTTTTTAGCATCAAAAGTAGGTCTCTAAGGTTGCTCGGAAGCTTGAAACTTCCTCCTAATTGGACCGAAACTCCTGGCGATTTAAGAGGTATGCTATGCTTTAGACTGTTTTTGGAATTTGTAGGAGTAAAAGTAATCTTCTAGAAACGCTCACAATAGTGGGATTTTCTCACAACCCAACCCATACTTTTGACCAGGAGGGGTGAAATATTTTGTAGGATCAGGTGTGATCTGTGCAAAAGTGTGCAATTTCTCTCAATTCAACCCAAACTTCTGTGTAACTAATCAGTAGTGAAATATCACACACGGAATCGATTTGGATTTTGAATTATCAACAGTAATTCCCTTGAAATTCTGAGAGGTGTAAAACTTTCTTTCAGGTTAACATAAACTTCTGATTAGTTAAGAGGTGTTGTTATGCTATAGTGTAGAACTCTTTTTGGTTTTGTAGAAGTAAATATGAACCTCCAGAAATATACTTCCTCTATAGTAGAGTAGCTATATACTGAGTATTTGTGTACTCAGATATATGCTCGCAATTAAACCCAATTTACTTGGTAGCTAATGAGTAGAGACCTGCCCCTAAATTTGTTTAAAATTTATAAACCTACATTTGCCCTCTACGCCTTACGGGAAATATATCATTGCTGTCACTACATTCAAGAATTATTTTGGGTTATGTATGATCAAAAAAAAAACCTTCCATAAACTCTGTAAGGTGCCAAAGTATACACTTTAGTATCTGTTGTAAGATCAAAAGTGTAAAATTCTCAGAAGTGTGAGAATCTTCAAAAATCCAGAAATTTTAAACTTTCTTTCATGCTAGTAACACAGGATGCCCAATGGAGATGCAGTCTTTGTCAAATTTATGCCCAGTATGTTCAGATCTCGTTTTAGTTCTTGACAGATATACACTTAAGCATAGGTTATTTCGTGGACGTAATGTGGTCATAAATCGGACCTATTATGAGTCTATGGATTCGTATCGTTGGCAAAATGGTGGCCCCCCTTATGGGGCGTACATGTGTTACTAGGGCAATTCATACTGATCTTCTGAATAGTTACGTGATGCTGGAATAACTCTTTTCTGTAATGGTTTTGGGTTTGGGTTGAACATAATCTTCTAGAAACGCTTGTAATAGTAGGAGTTTTCCAAATTTAACCCGAATTTCTGACTAACTAGCTAAGAGGTGCTAGTGTAGAAGACCAGGGGTTCATTTCTGGGTTTCTAGGGTCAAAAGTAATCTTTTAGAAATGGTTAGATATGTGGAACTTCCTCTTTGAAAATAGTTTTGTAATGGTTGGTTGTTTTATTAGTCGTTAAGGTTTTTTGGACATTATCTCAGAACGGTCAAAACTTGAGCGTACTTCCCTTGAAGCTTGCCATTTTACTAATAATAATGGTCGATTTGGATTTTGTGCTCTAGAGAATTTGTTCACGCTGAATATTCTACATTTAATTCCAAAAAATTTGTTAAAAATTTGTAATAATTTAGGGTTGCGCTATCATTACACTTACCCCCTTACGTAATGCAGTCGAACAGCTTACTTACCTGAAAACAAAAAGAAAATTTGTGTTAAACATGTCACTCATGAAAATAAATTACATTTTGAGAAAGTCAAGTTCAGGTGTTCTAGGTGAAATGCAAAGTAAATGTATATTAATTATCAATTAATAGTAATATGTGCGTAATGTAACTTAAATTTGAAATATGAAGATTCTTAGAAATTACAGGGGATTCTCCTACGTGTGGACTTAAAATGATTTATACGTCACTAAGTTAATTGGTGTTTCTATTGCAAAGAAACAAAATTTTCCCTTTCGTTTAGACGTGTTTAGTGTTACAAATTAATTGAAGCGAAGTCCTGAGACTCAAAATTTCGATCCCCCTTTCCCATTCGGACTTGAAAACCTTCAAGCCTTTGCATTTCACGGTGTAATCGTCTCGGACGGTTAAATTAAATTTACGACCTCGGTCTAAACAGTCAATGAGAGGAGGAAATGATCGGGAATATATAAATAACTAATAATCTAGTTGGCTCTCCACTGCTTATAGACGCAATGTGCAATTGTTTCAAAGTAACGAGACAGTTAACGATGTTCAAGGATAAAGGAAAAGGTGCGCGTCTAATTTGCTTTACGATAAGTGGCTTGTTAAAGGAAAAAGGTCTTGGAACTAAGGAATAATTTTGTACCGGTCGGTTTAATTTAAATGATGAAATAAATAAATTGCAATTTAACGACGGCTAAGCACAAGTATTGCAAAAATGATGGCACGTAACGTGGAGAGGGAGGTAGTAAATAATGGGAGAAATTTAATTAATGGACCGTGTACACGTCGAAAAATATTTTCCGATTCGTGACTCTAAGTAGTTATCTTAAATAGGTGTTGCGCTGTAATATTGTGTCACTTAAGGCTTCGAACGTCACAACGATTTCCATAGCCGAGGTGTTAAAGTGTGAAAAACATAAAAAATACATTACGTATTCATATAATCAATATAAATAAATTATGTATAAAATGTAAAAGAGGTCTCATTTTCATACAATTACTCCTTTCAGCTCCCAAGCAATTAACCGGCGATCTCCTTGAACACAGATCACCACGCATGTCAATCATTGTTAATAACAACTTAGCAATTCTCTCTCTCTCTCCGTCTCTCCTTCTACTCTCGAGAGTTCTTTTCTTCTTTTTCTCCTTCTCGCTTCTGATTTTTGTGCACCGCTTGGTACGATTATTATCCTTTTCAACTATAAAGAATCTTTTTTTTTATTATTTTATTCCGCCTGACAACCAACGGCCATTCCCAGAATCCTTCTTCGTTCTTGTTCTTCTAATTTTGTAATTGTACGCTGCAAGAGCAGGACCACGGCACCGTAATTATCGCGGGTAAATCTGTCATTATAATCGATAAAAATAATGAAGCTCACGCGAAATTCAACGTTGCGTGGAAAGAGAATTTCACGTAATAACCCCCGACGGCGCGAGGTACAGTGCGTTTTAATCTCTGCAGAACTTGCCTCAGAAAAATGGTTAATAAGGACCAAAATGTTCAAATTTCAAAATTGCAAATATAACTATTCTTCTTTGAGGGAAGAAACATTTTCGGGAACTGTGAATTTCCTATTAGGAACCTATTCGACTTGAGGGAACGAATAGGTTTTCTATTATTTTTTGGTTGCATATGTGTTGCTTGAACAGAAATGATCTTAAAAGTATATATAAAAATTGGCTAGGTGATTGTAGATGTAAGTGCACGTTTAGCTCAAACGCTCATTTATTCCATAATATTTGTTACTTGAATTTCCCTTAATTCGGGTGTGACGCCCTGTATACTTGCCCCGCTTTTTTCTTGAACTTCTCATATTTGGCTTCAATTCGTGATGAGCAATTGAAAAAAATCCCTAGACATAAATCTGTTACATTTTTGAAAATCATGATCTATGGCTGATTTTTTTGAGGGCAGGAAGAAAATGAGGCGTGCTATTTCAATTCTGGCGACCGATTTGAATTCAACTACATAAGAATATACCGTGGAATGTAAAAAAATTCGGTCGTTTCCTAGTGAATTTTCCTCAATTTTCACACATTTTCACGTGTTACTTGAGTTTAAGAAAAAAATAGTCACGTGATATCCCACTTCTGACACCAAATTCGTAATCAGGAGGGTAAAATACTACGGATAACGTAGTTGCACGTAAAGCTTAAAAAGACACCTTTTTTATTTTGTGTGGCTGTGTAATCATAGTTCTGTGCCTTGCCCTATACCGGTCGACACAAAATTTACTTACCGATGAAACGTGAAGAAAAGGAAAAGAGCAACAATATAGCCGATATGGGATGTCCGAATGAAAATTGTGAAAGTCGTAGAAACGTCTCGTAAGGAATGTCGCCAAAGTTCGAGCCGTTCATTTTATCAGTCATGCGCCCGATACCAGTGCGCAGCAATAAAATTTAATTATTTCCGAGCGATAAATACAACGAGTACACCGACATTGTTTTATCTCTAACCGATGTCCATATAAATTCTGAAGTAAATATAATAAAGTGTAATGGTGGCGTTTCCACGGCGACATTAATAATCTTTTGCAAAACATAAATTTCGAAATTCGACCGTTTCCGGGAATAAATTACGTCCACCGTAAATGGATGTAATCTCTATTAATTCGTATTACGGTGCCTATACATAACTTCGCTATTACAATTCAATGGGAGGATAAAATGTTTATTTATCGCTGCGATTTTCATATAAACCCAAATGGCGATTTCAAGAAACGGTTGATCGAACTCCGCGCACATAGTGCGACCACACAAATCTTCGCAACAAATAGGGACGTACTGTATGTTTGTATTGATTTGTATGCTAGAAATTAACCGAACACTTAGTATAACTAAATTTCAAAGCACATCCGCTAACGCTGATGATTTCCCCATGGAAATCGACCCGTAGTTGCGCCTACATTAATCATTACTTAAATTAATATAAACAATAATAGTTAATGGAGGTTCTTTTTGGTAGATACAATTTAGCAGCAGACGGACTAAAAAAACCTTGTTTGAATTGGATCAAGGATGATAAAAACCCAAAATTTAGACAATTCTGAGCGTTTGCGTTTTTTTTTAAATGATGAAAATTAAAAAAATAAGTCGTTTTTCAGTTTTTGCACCATTGCGTGAAAATTATTGACGGAACTGCCATGCGTTGTACACACGATTTGTAGAGAATTAGAAGACCTTCAAAATGAGCGTTTCAAAAAGGTGATCGGAGCATTTTTCACTGAGAAAAGCCTTTAAAATGAACCGTTTTTCAAAAATTCACAGCTTTACCCAGTTTGAAGCTGCAGCGCTAATTTTGCGTGAAATGTTAAGTTATTATGTCTACTTTAAGCATGCAAAAGTTGGATGCCGTCGGATGAATAGTTTTTCCACAATTACGTTAATACGATAATACACACCGAAATCTTGCAAAATTCGGCGTATTAACTGAGGTGGGCCGATTTTAATTTTTCAAACGGTTTTTGTAAGAGGACGTCAAAACCTACAACTTGGCTATCTCGGATTTTCTTATACGTTTGGAGACAAATGCGAAAATTGGCCTCGAACTTTGCGCGAAACGCGCGATTTCGCATTTCGAGCTGAGTGGTGGGGGCTTGAAGCCCCAATTTTCACATTTTTCTTCAAACGTATATAAAAATCCAAGATAGCCAAGTTGTAGGTTTTGATATCCTCTTTCAAAAACCGTTTGAAAAATTAAAATCGCCCCATCTCAGTTAATATGCCGAATTTTGCAAGATTTCGGTATGCATAGTTATTAACGTAATTGTGCCAAAACTATTTATCCGATGGCATCCAACTTTTGCAAGCTTAAGGTAGGCATAATAATCTAATATTTCACTTAAAATTAGAGCTTCAGTTTTAAACTGGGCAAATCTGTGAATTTTTTGAAAAAGGGTCCAGTTTAACTGTTTTTCCAAGTTTTCTCGGCAAAAATGCTCCGGTCACTTTTTAGAAGAGTTCATTTTGAAGGTCTTTAATTCTCTACAAATCGTCTTACAACATAGTGCATTTCCGTCAATACGCAACGGTGATAAAACGGAAAAAAACGATCTATTTCTTTAAATTTCTATTGTTTAAAAAAACTCAGATTTGTCCAGCTTTTGAGTTTTTATTACCTTTCATCCACTTTAAACAAAAATTTTTAGTCCGTATGATGTTAAATTTTATCTACCAAAACACCTTTTTTGCTCAAAAAAAGGCCTATTAAGATACCTTTTGCCCCGGATTCGTGTCGGAACGCCGTTAAGAAAATCCCGAAATCCGGGCTAATTACACGGCGAAGCGTCTAATCGTGCCAAAAAACGGCTCCCAGCTTTGCAACTTCGGAACTCAAACTATGGCGCGAAACTTTCAACGCTAATCCCGGCCTAAACCATCGAATATTACCGGGGGAAAGCACACGCGTTATACGAGGAAAACGCGCTTATTGCCGACTTTCACGCACGCCATTCTCCACACGTTTTCGATTGAAATGAGGGCCTTCTTTGATTTTCCACGATTTCTAGAGTTTAATGCCAACACAGGGAGAAGTTAGTATTGGCTCAATAAGTCGCCGTGTACGGTTAAAACAGGGTTAAATAGAAAGTTGCTGCTGATTTAAGGGCAATGAGGAAATAAAAGGCTACTATACCTTTTAGTGTCTTTGCCGTATTGAAAATTTTGCTGTGGTGAACGCAGAAATTGAAGACGCGATGCTCTAGGAAATTGAAATTTAACACCCTTATGATGTTCTATTTGACGTTGATTTTAATGTTTAAAGTTAATTTCATTTTTTAATGAAATTCAATTAAAATATTCACTAAACATTTAAATTGAAAATATTTTCATTTGGGCATTGAAGAGAATTGATAATAATACTGCGCATTGCTCACTAGTAGCCATATTGAACACGTGACAACTCTTTGTGCCCTCAATTTGCTCTCAAAGCTGGCGAATTCCATTACGTGAATAGAGTTCAAATAAATTTAATACAGAAAATAGAAATATGTGTACTACTTAAATTTTTAATAAGTTCCCATCATTTTCATTTGTTCCTAATATCACGAGCAGTGTTTGTCATGTCTGATGCGAAAGTAGGTTAAAAATATTTTGAAACCTCGTGCAACACGTTAATTTAACTTTATTACACCGTAAATATTCCAATTTGCTACATTAAGGATAATTGGAGCGTCGCATTACATGTGCACTAATGGAAAAATAAGGTATAAAAGAATAATAAATTATAAATTTAACGTAAATTGCCTTTAACACTTGAATATTAAAGAACTTGTCGCATCTATCAACGATTTACAGGATATGGTGAAGGCGCCTACCAATGGCAATTACCTATTTATGTTGATGATCCTGGTCGTGACATTTCTAATTTTGAAACCTTTACATGTATACATGTATTGTGTGAAATAAACATAATAAATATATCTGTTGCATAAAATGTTAACAGACTTTACGCCTTGAACAAGAGTTCCTATGACCGGTCATTTTCCTTAGTTTCTTAATTTCAGTCGCATTAAGATTTAGGATTTTAGCCGGGACCGCCCGGAGGAATTAGCTACTTATCCTCCGGTCGCGTCTCCTCGAGAGCAGATAGAAATCGACTGGCGCCTTTTTCCCTCCGAGGCGCAAAAGACGTTCTCCCAACTCCTAATCTGATTACGTCCCATCGAAGATTAGCGATTCGTTACGTCTCTGCCTCCCTCCTCCCTCCCGCCGTCCCGCTCTTTCTACTCCCGTAATTTACGAGGATTGATGCGAATTAAGTTCAGTGACATCACGTGCAGTTCGTTCCCGCCGACTAGACAAGGCTAGACCAGTTGCAGATAGACGAGGTCCCAGCCGGCCTAGCAACTTATACAGCAACAGGTCATGTACTTGTCCTCTTTCTCTCTCTCTTTCTCTCTCTTTCTGCAATTATGATGAGTTTTACCTTCACAAAGATGAGTGGAACAAATGCTGGCGGTCGTATAATGACTGTGGACTACTTTTTGTACGGCGGAGTATAAAAAATTATATATATAGATGTATAATTAACCGTTTATCTAGTCTTGGAAATTCAGCTGGTGACCAGTGAAGAGAAATGGCGCCGGGTAGTAACAGTTTGGGAGTGGAAGCGTTAGCGCATCGGTGCTCGTTATAGTATTAACAAATGTAATATAATTCATTTTCCTACTTAAAAATGAAAGATATGTATTGGAAACCATTGTTTCATGACCCCTCTTGGAGATTGCTTACCTCGCGATTTACTATAACCAAAAATCCTGCAGAATACTGTATACATATTTGAACGCAATGGGGTATTTGACTGATTTTGAAAAAATTGTCCCTGGTATACCTCTGCAGGTACCATTGCTAAAAGGAATATTATTCTTGAAGAAACTAACGTGTAAATGTAAAACTTTGAATATCTCACGTTGATTTGAATTTTAGCGCGAAAATGCTCTTATCTGTCATGGCGGCTGACCTGACGTCACTATCTGGTACGCATAGAAATTTAAACGTTATTCAAGTTCTGTGGAAAATTCCTGACCTGACGGTCTTATCTGAAGGGCCCTTTCTTCTGGTGAATTTTCATATTTTCTCGACTTTCTCCAAAACAACCTTACACATTCTTACTGGACATTACATCTGTACTGCTACGTTAAATAATTACAATTTTTATTTGAAGCTTTTTTCGTCACGCCCGTTAAAAACCTTTTACTATAGAAAATTTTTACTTTTTATTAATTTTCCCCTAAACGGTTTTAGGGATTTATTTGGATCTTCCCAACTTGACATATTATAACCTATAATTTTAATGGAAACATTTTTAAATCGCTCTAAAGGACATTTTCTCTTAAGCAAGTTTTGTTTTTGTTGATTTTTTTTTCTAAAACATCTCTGGTGATTTGTTTTAAACTTGGCGACTTGACTTATCAATCTAGTACCGAAAACTCACTCTAGAAGGCACTTTAGCCTTGAGAATTTTCTAAAAGCTTTTAAACTAATAAATGTGACGAAGTCAAAAGTCACAATAAAATTATTCAATCTTGTAAAATTTACAAAAATTCTTTTTACATAAAATACACTCACGAAATTCGGATTGAGGAGACAAATATAGTACAAAATAATGATAAAATAGTCAAAACAGGAGGGAACCTAAAGGGGATGGTCGGCTTTAATAGTACCATGAACCACCCTTCAGCGAGATGTTTTGTATTTCAAAAATTGAAACTGGGTACTGTGATATGCGAAAATGATATTTTCCATGTTAAAACCTATTTCAAATTTCAATACAATACTGTTTGCATCTTCCTGAAGAAGAGTAAATGGGGGCGAACGATGTCAAGTAGGGAACTCAAAGTCTGCCAGCCTATGAAGTGAAACTAACTTGTCTATGGAGAAGTATTTATTGAGATTTAAACATGTTTCGGGTATCTAGCACCCATCTTCAGTCACTCTGTATTGAGCATATTGTAACTCTCATACGACACGCTGTAGATAGTCGTATATTATTGAATAAAATCTTATAAATCTAGTCACCAAATTACAGCGAATAAAAATTAAAAATATGAAAAGCCATGCCTTTTTTCCCATAGAGGTCGAACGACAGTTGTCCTTACCTGGCATAATACTGTTTAATATAATAACAGTTTTCTTGTAGTGCGCGTTTGAAATTGCTTAGGTTAATATTTTCTCGCTTTCAGGTAGTCGGTTTTAAATTTCAATTCTCTGAAATGCATTTTCAGGTGGTAAAGTAACCAGATTAAAAAACTTACCAAGTTCAAGCCTTGCACTTTGAAAAGTTGTTTTCTACAAAAGATCTTTTATAAGCCACATTTTGACAAACGTTATTTTGGCTGCAAACCATTTCAATATTATCCCCATATCATTCTACATTCTATTGAAGTACTATGGGGGTAAAACAAAGTATCCCTGCCTTTTTGGAGGATTAAAACAAGATGGCACTCAACATAAAACTGTTTATAAAGGTAAACCATTTATTCAACGGTGAGGTATACTTATAAAATGCACGTGTTAGAGATATCATTTCTGTGGTAAGGAGACATCGAGTAATCTTGTACCAGACAATCTTATCTATCAGTTTAGGTGGTTAATTTTAAAATTTGTAATTAATGCCTAATGACAAAGGCGGAAGAAATGTAGGTAATTTGATCAGATGCTACTGTAAAAATTAACTGAAAAATTCGATGTGTAGATTGTCTATAAAACTAAAAATCCGTAAGTGAAGAGGGTGGATGTGAAGCAATACACTTTTCTAACAGTTTAACATCGTTTCTGCCAATTCTATACCGACCTTATGGAAAATCTCGGTAGGGAAAAAACGAACGGCTAATCTATCTACGTATAAGATAATTCGAAGGAATCGATCGCTGCAATCACGTCCGCACGGTAGTCGGCGACTATCGCTCTATTCCTACTCCTTCGCCGCTTACATAACGATCATCTCGATTATGGGGAAAGCACGCGGGACCGGCAAATGGGCATTCTCTCTCTCTCTCTCTCTCGCTCTCGCTCTCCAACCGGCAATTTATCTTCCCCGCGATCCTTATTTTATTTTGATTAATGTCGGGCGGCTCGCCCTCGAACATGATTCAATAAATGACTTTTTGCGGTGCGCTAATACGCGACAATGATAAATCGGACCGATTCTCCATATTTAGCCGGTCCCCGTGTACATTTGTGGATAAAAACATCATCCATTCCTCCCTAATGATCGTCCTGAAGTAATTGGATTCCTCCTGAATATCTGAAAGGATGACTCGCTCGATTGTAAGGGAATAAGGTGACGGTACGATTTTCGAGTGATTGATGTGACGGGATTAAGTTTCTGTTAGGGATTAATCTTATCGCACGACCTCGTACACGTCTTAATGCTAGTTTTTCTATAAACATAACTTTTTTACTATTGCATAACCGGAACTTTTTCCACGCGTTTCGCGCCATATGCAAGTCAGGACTTATCAGTGTGTAATTATTTATTTTTATGGTAGAAACGAGGCAAATGGCGAAAATGGAAAAAATGTTATAGCAGCAACAGTGTGTAAAGGTAATTGTGAGGGGTTTTCACAAAACTATTTCCATTTAGCCTCACGTCGCCTTTACCACCTAATTATTAAAGAAATTATCACACTTGCACACTCCTTGCAGGAAATGGCGAAGGCGCCTACCACTGACAGTTTCGCAAGAAATTCATATTATCTCCGAACTAGTTAAGTCTATCGAATTTTAATACAGGTTATCAACCACCTGGTGTAGTAAGGAATCTATTGAACCGTCGTGCATCGTAATCGCTTGAGCCGTTAAAAAGTTATATAGGAAAAAACACATATATACAAACCCTAGCACTGAATATATAACTACCGTTTGTATTTGTCGGCCCTGAAATAAAATATGTGGAGAATGTTCTCAGGGCTGACCGATTCGAATGAACAATGGGAATCCAAAGATATACCCTCGTTATTAACCCTTAATTATTAATTTATTGATTAATAACTGTTAAGGTTTCCTTAACAACGAAGGTTTCCTTAACATCGAAACTATTTCTCACTTGGTATGTCATAACCATTTGTTTTGCCTCCGTGTATGTCCAGTTTTTGTTTATGGTATTCATTTGTTAAGTTGTTTACAAACAGTAAAAATATTGAAGTTTCCCAATTGGAGTTACTCATTTTAAAAAATCTATGAGCACCTATTATTAGTTTAACGGGTGTGTTCGATAACCAATTCCAAGTTTGGAAAGAAGTGCCGAGCCTTCAGTTGGTAGAATATTATCGCGTATGGTATTTTTACCAAAGAAGCGATAGAAGACGCCAACAATAACTATAGCATAATGTATAATTAATTATTAACGCGTGGACGTTTCGCTTTGGACCTTGGGCGTGTTCAAGACAACAGAACTAAAATTCAAATAGTATATAAATAGAAGAAAAATGGAAAATAATTTAACCAAAAATCTTTAGACGTTTTCCAACCACGATGATGACAGTGTTGTCAATCTCAAAAAATTGTAACAGATCTATTGCCTTTTAACAAGTTTACACTTTTCTATCTATTCAAGAAACATATTACACTTTGGTAGCCCGCTTCTTAAGGTAATAAGTGCCTCAGGTACTCAAAAAATATATTACAACTTCTTGTGTTGGAAATACAACTCCGCCAGGTGTGTGAACCGGGGACTTTCAAAATTATATCCGTAGGGATTCTCAGGTTACAAATTTGGGCCCATATTTTTGTAATTCAAGATGGCGAATCAGATATGGAGTATCCTATCCAGTTAGCATCCCGAAATTGCAGCTAACGATTTGAAATTACTCATAATTTTTGGTACTGTGATATATGATAAGGGGTCCGCTATTTTGACCATTGAAATTCTAGCGACCCCTACATAATTTCAGCTGAAACTATCACACATTTTTGGATATCTATTCGCCATCTTGAATTTTGAAATACTGAAAATCTATACAACCGTCACCTTCGTCGTTGGTCTCCTGAAAAAGTGCTTCTGAAAATAATAACCAAAAATATCTTTTAAGGTTAGGGGCAACGTGAAGTTTGATCAGAGGAATCTAATATTCAATTCGATTTCAATGTATGTCAGTACATGTTAAAATATCGTTCTTTAAGTTTGTGTTAAAAACAAAAGACAGACGACCAATCCCGACTTCAGATTTGAACTCAGTAGGTAAAAAGGCATTAAAATGGCGTGAGCAAACTGAACCGACCATATTTTTTGTGTGATATAATCTACCTGTGTTATTTTCATTTTAATTCCATTTAAAATAGTAGTCAGTTAAAGCATGGTGTCAGTTATACGGAAGTTAAAACCTTCTTAAACATCTATGATATCATAAGCACTTACTATCGTTATCGCCATTTTTTGTCTATGAATGTTGATTGCTTCATATTATCTCAATCTTACAAATTTTTCAAAATGCTAGAATTTTAATAGCACGTTGACAAGTAAGTGCTAATTATAATCAAACATTGGCGTTAGTTAAAAATATTAGAAAGAAGAACAGTATAACATACTAACTAAAAACGTTAAATAAAAATAATTTTTCATTCAGATAGTATTAGGATTGGTAAAATAATTCTATTGCTCGAAGATATGCAGTAGATGAACATTAACTATTAATCAGTATAATAAAATGAACAATATATATTTTTTTATAGATTGCATTGGTTTTTAAGAGTAAATCATTGTAGTAATTGTTGAGTAATTTAAAAAAAAAAATTAAAAATATTTAACGGAACCGCAGCTTATTATAATTTTACTGTATCTAATTTCACACGTGAAACAAAAGAGAGCTGTACATTAGAGGCGAGAAAATGTAGCATTGAGAACCGTTGCAAATGGAAAAATGAGCGGAATTTCAATTTTCCCCACTTTTCTCTCTCTCTCTCTCATTTTACATAGTTACAATTCCCCTTAGGTTTAATTACCATTGTGATGCTGCGAGGTGCCTGCTAGTACGCACACAATCTCGATTTTCCCACGGCTCGCACCGACAAATGAAAAAAAAAGAACACCACTCGAGAGAAAGAGAGAAAAAGATCGAGAAGGAGGGAGAGAGAGAGAGAGAGAGAGAGAGAGACAATCACCACGTCGGGCGTATATGTCCCTGTTACATCCTAAATAGATTCCACCTCAAATCCGAAACGTGATAAAGATCGTTCCGCAAGAGCGACCATTTAGGCAAATATTCCTACGACCTTTTCTGCCCGCTCGCATGCATGCGCCTACTTTCCAAATTGCAAAATAGCTGAATGGATAGTTGCAACTCAGAACTCTCTTGGGTTATCATTTTGTTATTAATAGATTGTAATTCACGACGGTCTTAGGTAATTCTATACGAAAATTTGGCCAAAAAACTATTATAACTAAGAATTTCAAAGAGAAATAGAATAGAATTTTGGAAGCTCAGAATTGCTTTAAAATTCTATCTATGTTTTTGAAAGGTATAAACTTTTCCATTTTAATTTTTAACGATATGATGCTTTTTGTAGATCTTTTTAATTGTCCGAAGGCTATGGAAAAATCCTAGATTTTCCTAAAAGATCTAATATAGGAACCAATGCTTTTTCATCTTGATTTCAAATACTGTAATGACTGAAATATACCAAACAACGATTACAGTAATTACAGTAATTACAGTGACGTAACAACGCAATAAAGGGCCAAATTTTTCAAAATTCGACTCCAAATCAGATAGATAAGCTTAACTTGTATGGATCCTCTTGGCAAGCATTGACAAAAGAAAATTAACCTTAGAGTGTACTTTTCTGAAACATTAGGACATGAGGCAACGTGGGACAAAACCTTATACGTTTTATTATCTTTGACTAAGCGTGGCTTATTCATCTTTTTCTATTCTATTTAAATACGTCTTTTGCTTAAAAATAGTTGGTGTCTTTGATCAGTAATTAACGGAACAACTGTTTAGAACTAAATTATTTTACGTGATTATTTAAAAGTAACTAGGAGGTACTTGCGTTATGAAATATTATTTTAACAAAATTCTTGGATCATGTTTTGTTTATTTACAACTGGCATTACAGGAATTGTAATAATGTCTAATTAATTAACACTGTAACTTTTATCACTAAAGAAATAGTAATAATAGTACTTAACAAGATAAGTAACGCTACCCTTATTATAAACACAAAACTCTTTCTAATTAAGTAATACCGCAATTTTTATAACTAAAAAAATAGTAATAATAGTACTTAATAAGATAAGTAACGATACCCTTATTATAAACAGAAAACTCTTTCTAATTAAGTAATACTGCAATTTTTATAACTAAAAAAATAGTAATAATAGTACTTAATGAGATAAGTAACGCTACCCTTGTTATAAACACAAAACTCTGAAGTGCCTGTCTTTACATGCAAAGTAATTATACATGTAAGTGTTGAACTCGATAAGTGTTATTAAAGATTATTGGATTACAAATTTTAAGCAGAGGTAGTAAGTTATATCCAAACAAATTGTTTGGTGAAAATCCTTAAAAATCGTCAGCATTATTTTTTAATAATATTTTTCCAAATATAGCAAACTTTATAAGTAATAATTATTATAATAATTATATTATTATTATATTATATTATATATTATTATAAGTAATAATAATTATAATAATTATTGCCAAAAATCGCATTGAAAAAATTAATATCTCGTTTTGATAACATTTTATCGCTGATTTTAATAAAATACCTTTATTCGTTTCTGAGATATTTTACAAAAAACGATTTTTAGGGCAATGTGATGGTGAATTTTACCCATCAGCAGACCTTTTCAGCAGTAACATACGAACTTCATACTTTCAAATGCATTAAACCATATCGCAATCTCATGAATTTCAGCGACCGTCACCTGGGGTGATTTCCTCGTAAATCTGTGTTTTAGCCGTTATAAATATGGATGTTATAACTTAAAAACAAACACACCAGTGATTTGTCGTAATGGCGGTAAAGCCACTAAGTCAGTCGATGGAACATCACTATAATCCCCTCTAATGTCATCGAGGACGAGAAACGTGGAGCAAAAATGCGATTTGCGTGTCCCTCCTTTGTGATCCCTTCAATTAGAACAAGTGTACCAACTTAAAATTATACGTACATATGTAGATACGACAAAGTTTCTTAATTGTGCTGGTGTTTCGTGTTCTGGAATTATACTAATTAGTTGTACGACCTCGCCTGTATATACACAAACACACACATACACCGCTAATGAATTACCCAAATTTACTGGGAAGTCGTTGTAGATTACATTAAAACCTCCCGTCGACAATTAGAATATCCAATAGTTACCGTCGAAAGACGTAAACGTGGATGGTTTATAACAACGTTTTTGGACAGTAATTTTACGATTGAGATAAACGATCTAATCCTGGAGGATGGTACTATAGAAGGAACGAAACGTAGCAAGTATCTTGAATATTAGAAAAAATCAATAAGGGTAGAGCAGTAACCAGGACGTCGGACTCCCTTTTTATGGAATAATAAAATTACAAGGGCTACAAAGAGGCATATGTATAGAAGCCTAGTGTGACCCTCTGTGGTTCGGAAATATGGGACGTCACACAGGCCAACAAAAAGAAACTCATGGCAACTGAAACGGATTTCCTAAGAAGGAGTTGCGGACGATCAAGGCTCGAAAGGGTCAGGATTGAGGACTTTCGAACCCAAATGCAAATGGATAGGCTCATACACAAAGATATAGAAAAAGGACAGTTAAGGAAAGAGTAAAGAATGAGGACTTTCGAACCCAAATGCAAATGGATAGGCTCATACACGAAGATATAGAAAAAGGACAGTTAACTTGGTTCGGGCATTTAAAACGGATGAACGCTGACAGATGGTCCAGAAAGATGCTAGAATGGATACCATTAGAGAAGAGAAAGAGGGGTCGACCGAGAAGGAATTGGATGGATGACATTGATCAAGCGATGTCCACGAGAAAATTAGAGGAAGACGAAGTTTTCGATAGAAAAAAATGGAAATTGGGGACGGAGAAACGGCAACAGCTGTAAAAAAATTTGTTTTATATGGGCGATTCCATGTCAACTGTCGTGAGGTTAGCGGGTCATATATTTTTCCCAACCTAAACTATTTCATTGTATTGAAGGTTTAATTACATGTATTTAACCAAATTTTCAGCCCAAAATATTAGATCTAGCGTTTTTTTAATCAATTTTCGTATATTTGGCGTTTCCTGTTTTTGACGCCAAATTTTCTCCGAATCGTTATCAGAGCCACATCGCATGCTGAAAAAAATTGACAGTACATGTAGTCGATGTAAAATTTTCTAAGGAATTCATTGCCGTCCTTAGAATTGGCCTACATTTTTTCCATTTGCGAGAAATCCCAAAAAACCTTTTTTTTGCTCTAACTCGCGTGAATAAATTTTTGGATTTTTTTGCAGGAGTGCAAAATGTTTGGTTTTTAGTGTACTTCTGGGTTCTTTTAACTTTCTCGTGTGTCTTTTGGTTTTAAGTGCCAAAACAGGCGAAAAATGGCGAAATCAACCCAAAAAGGTGAATTACGCATGAGAAAAAAGCCTCACCGATGAATTAAGATCATTCTCATTGAATACCAGATCATCCGGAGGTTCATTATTGTGAAAATCCTGGAAAAATCGAAATTTAACGAAATATTTTGAATGAGCGATGCTTTGATATTACTTATGAAATTAATTTGAATGAAGTTGAATGGAATGAATATGAAGTTAAATTACGAAATTTACAAATCCTGGAAAAATGAATCCCAAAAATGTGATTTTTTTAAACTGAATTTTTTTGGAAGAACACTAACCTTATTTTTTCCCATGAAGATCCAGATATTTAAAGGAACCGAAAACCGGCGGAAAATCGAAAATCCCTTCGGCATAAAGCAAAAGCCGATTTTGTATGGAGTCAGTCTAATGAATTTTATGGGTATACACCTTTGGTACTGCAATTTTCGCATGAATTTCACAGTATTTGACATCCAGATGGTCTGGTATTAAGTGAGAATGATCTGAATTCATCCGTGAGGCTTGAGCAGGATATCCACAGGTATATTTCCAACTTTTGCCACTCTTTTCTCATGCTTAATTAGCCATTTTTCGCCTATTTTGCCACTTAATACCACAATACACACGGGAAAGTTGAAAGTACCAAGAAGTACACTAAAAAACAAATATTTCAAACTCCTGCAAAAAAAAAATCCAAAAATTTATACACGCAAGTTAGAGCAAGTTTAAAAAAAATATTTTTTTGGGATTTCTCGCATACTGAAGAATTTCGGGCCAATTCTGAGAGCGAGAATGGATTCCTTGGAAAATTTGACATCGATTACATGTACTCTCAAAATTTTCTAGCGTGCGATGTGGTTCTGGTAAAGTTTTGGAGAAAATTTGGTGTCAAAAACAGAAAGCGCTAAAAAACCGAAAATTGGTTGTAAAAACCGCTAGGTGTAATATTTTGGGCTGAAAATGTGGGTAAGTACTTGTAATTAAACCTACAATAGGATGAAATAGTTTTGGTTGGGAAAAAATATATGACCCGCCGACCTCACGAGAGTTGACATGGAATCGCCCATATATATCTATGAGAAATCATTCTCTGGAGGTAAATTTTGTTGTGAAAACAAATGAGCTTCTGCTTGTAAAAATTGAAGATCTCGTCAACTGTTAGATTTTTCGAATTTGGTCGTATTTACGTGTCATCCTTTGCCCGTTACCTTCGGCTCCATTCGTTGGGACCGAAAATATCTGGCATCCCGTCATGCGTGCAAAATTGCCGTTCCGATGTCAAATAAATACGGATAATTCCAGAAATAATCAGGCGAAAGGCGTACACGTGGAATCCGAGGCGTAAATCTAGAATAGGATATCTCAATAGTAATTTGTTGTTACTTAACGGCCGCGGACGTATTTTATAGAAGGCGGCGCGGTGTAAGTCGCGAGCGCACGAACGATTATTATTCAGCTGGTCGGCGCCAAGTTTTAATTTTAATTTATTCAAAAATTGCAAATTAGGAGGTCGACGATCTGGCGAGGGAAGAGTTATGCGACTTACACGATGATGAGATAATTCGATAATTTAACACCGTAGTATACGTGCGGGATAATGGCTCGGATGCTACCGGTAAATCGGTCTTAAGCCGGGGAGCTTCCATATGACTAATTCTGGATTATTGCAAAACAATGTGAACGAGACGGAAAGTGCGGGTGATTAAACCAAAGGCGCCGCGAATCGGGGTTTCGAAAATAACAAGCGCCTGCTTAAGCAGTTCATGGGGATTTAAATAATTTACCATGCACGCAAGTGATGTACTTGAAACAGAATTTCGTATATTGTAGACCATTGCAGACTTTCATTAAACGTTTCAATACCATAGATGATCACCAGAGCGATCTGATAAAATTTGCCTGACCAAAAAGCTGGAAATATTATAATAAAATCGGCTCATCAGTTTGTATTGTAGGTACATCACAATTGTAGGCAAAGTACGGTACTTAACCCACGTACAATGACTGTTACCTACTCAAGTGATTTCGTTTGGGACGTTAAATTTCATCGCCGTGGTTAATAATCGTCATTACACGCTAGTTGAACAGTAAATTTTTTCCTGACGTCCTATTCAATCCATGACAGTTATTTCCATTACTGTATAAATAATAACCGCCTACGATATTTGACAAATTTGAATTCAAATCCGACGGCGTGTACCGTATGGCCTCTCACCCGGAATTCATTAAACGCAATATATTCCTTTGCTGCAACATTGTATCGTCGTAGAATCGCAAAAAGAGCGATGAATTAACTTGGGTTAAAAGCTGGTTAAGAACCTGTCCGATGCACGCAATACATCATCACACAGGAGATTCGTATCGGAATAATGACCGGGTCCATTTACCTCTTACATTGTTGCATAATAGTTTCTCTTGAGGTAAGAAGAAAGAGGAGGAAATTTAAGCTAAATAATATAAGAAATCGGATAACAACCTGAAAACGTCTCTACTCGGGGAACGAAACTTTCTGCACTCTATACCGATTTGCGAAAGCCTGAACTCCGTTCACGCTTAAAATAATTATTTGGAACGAGGATTTTATATTAATCCGCCGATAGATCCCTTAGATAATCGCCGATGTTTTCATTCGGCATAAATTATTAATTATCTATGAAAATTTGTTTGGAAATCGAGGGATCGGATCAGATATTTGTTTATAAAGATTTGATACGAGCTAATTACTTTGTTGGTATTGGTCACTAGCCCGTTTGTCTACTTGAAGTTAGACTAAATTCCAAAAACGCCACGTTTCACTGCAATTTAAAAGCCACGTTCGGTTATTTCATGTAATCATGGCAGCATCTTTTAATTAACAGTGTTTTTCAAACGTCTGGACGAATCAGCACATTCAAAGAAGCCAAACAAACAATCAAAGTTTTCTATTTAAATCGAGTCAGTTCGAGGGGCGGTATTCACGAGCCCCTATTGGTTTCAGATGAATCGCTGATAGTGTCGCCTGACTGCGCCCCTAGGGCCCATGTAAGTGATTATTAAGATAGTATTTCGCTCTTCCCCAACTTAGAGTAGACATTTAAATGCAGATCCCAACGGTTTTTCCGCATTTAAAGAATTAAGTCAGGTATGAGCGCAGCTCAGAACGGATCATGTTTGGCTTAGAAACATCCAAATGCAGTTATAATTCTAACCTTCAAAATTCAAACCTGACTCAATTCTCGTACTTAAAAACTTGAACTAGCCTCTATCCCAATCGAAAACGGGCGAACGTTAAGTCACATTTCAACTGAATGATTAAAATCTGAGTGGCTTTCTAAGGCAAGGCTGAAATTTGACTCAGAAAGCATCAGATTTGCCTCAAAAAGGTTCAATGAGAATCTCCATTTTTATCAATGAAACCTTGTTATATTATTGAGTTTTTAAGGGCATCAGGTTTGCCTCGAAAAGTGACTCAAACTTCAACCTTTGCGCTCAACCCTCAGTGTACTCAGCACACCCTAGTTTTCATACAATTAAATCAGACTTATGCTGGGTGAAGAATGGATCAGATTTGCCTTTGGAAGACCCAAATGCTACTTGAACGTCAACCTTCCATGATGAAACCTGACACCACTCTCATATTAAAGACTTGAACCAGACCCCGAGGACTGCTCAGAATGGATAAGGTTTATCTCTGACAAACCTAAACAAAACTCAAGGTCCCAACATTTGAAATTGAAACGTGGCTGTCCTGGTATTTAAATAATTGAACCAGGCTTCAAATCGGAATTATATGGCAACCTTTGAGATTCTCGTATTAAAAGACTCGAGTTAGGTTCTAGCTAAGCCAAAAACGGATCAGGGCTGAGCCAGGTGTGAGCTCAAAGTTTGAAATTTGAGTTGCTTACCGAGACGAGGATCAGACTGAATCAGATTTTCCTCAGAAAGGCGCGATAAGAATTACAACCATTAACAATAAAACCTAACAAATATTGTATTCAAAGATTTGAACCAGGTTCTAGTTCGGCTGAGAAGAATCAGATTTGTCTTAGAGCGTAACTAAATAACTTTTGAGCTCGAACCTAACTCAATCCTCATGATTGTATCAGACTACAGTTTGGGTCAGAACGAAACAGGTTTGCCTAGGAAAAACCTAAACGCGACTAGAATCCAAATCTACAGCAATAGATCCTCAATCCATTTTATAAAGAGTTGCCTCATAAAAATCGATGAACCATGAATCCATGAAGGATCAAACCTCAATCAATGAAATTTAAACCCTTATTCTCTCGCATCTCGAGTCAGGTTTGCCTTGGGAAAACTTCAACGCGACTCAAATCCTCGAGCTCTAGCCTGATCGAGATTGGGAATATATTTAAAGTATCGAGCGCGGCTCAGAACAGATCAGGTTTGGCTCAGAAATATCCCTAGCCCTATATCTGCCTAGGCCAACCTATGAAATTCAAATCTGACTCAGTTCTCGTATTTAAAGACTCGGTGGTGATGTTTGAATCTGGTTTATTTCAGAAAGTGGCTAAAACTTTAACTTTTGAGCTCGAACTTGGCGCAGTCCTCGTATACACCAGCCAACTACATCTTGACTCAGAACGGAACAGGTTTGTCTCGGAAAAACCCAGACGTGACTAGAATCATTGAAATTTAAACCTGAATTCTCTCGTATCTCGAGGCAGGTTTATCTTAAAAAAGTTAAACGCGACTAAAATCCCAAACTTCGAGCTGAAGCCTGATTGAGATTATATATTTAAGTTATCGAGCGCGGCTCAGAAGAGATCAGGGTTGGTTCAGAAATATCCAAATGCAATTACAATTACAACCTACGAAATTCAAATCTGACTCAATTCTCGTATTTAAAGACTCAGTGGTTGAAATTTGAGTTGTTTTCTAAGGCAAGTCCTTCTAAAGACTTAACAAAAGGTTAACACAAGGCATATAAGAGTGGGCAAAATAATGTTAAGTAGTAATTAAAAAGCAGCGACGACACATACTTACCGATATGGTAATAATACCCACTATTTTGTCTTCACACGAAATCAACTTTGCAGTTAAAGATATGTTATTTTTCTTATGATTTTTCATCACTTTATTTAAGAAAAAAATAGATTAAAATGTATCTTCTACTTTCCCTAAGACTTGGAAACAGGGCGAAAAGTTTGGTTAAAAGTATTCCTCGATTACTTCGAAAGTTCTGAATTCGAGCACTCTTCAATAAACGTTTTCATAACGTTCAAGACTTTCATGTCTCATACAAGCATTTAAATAGTTTTATGTGAAGGAAACATTCCGTTCATAACAAAATTCCATGACATATACTTTGAAAATGAGAGGTGTTAGGCATTAAGTTTTTTTCGTAAAACGACCCAAGTAATCGCCCCCAGAAGCATTTCAGTTTGCTTAGCAAGCCGCATACTTTTTTGTATTTTACCCTATAAGTTATGCCAACAGGCAATTCGGCTCCCGGTAAATTCCCCCTTTATTCGCTTATCGAATTTTTTTCTACCTCCGAGGGGTATGGAAATTCTCGAGTAAAAAAAAGCGCTATTCTAATGTAGATCGCACTCGACACGCACAGCGATCAAAGAGAAAGAGGGAAAACTAGGCGAAACGAGAAAATCAAAGGGAGCGTTATTTTAAGCCCCCGGCCGTCACCCTCAACCTTAAAATCCCCACAGGAGGATTTCATAGTAGATTTGCCCCGGCGCCGTTCGATCGAAATTGAAAGTGTCGCTTCGTTAGCTACCTAGTTATAAAAAAACCTGGAGGAGGGAGGAAGGGGAGGGGCGAAATGGTGATTTCATTTTTTGTTCTCATTCTCGCCCTTCGCTACCTTAGCAGCGGGATGCAAATTGAAATCCTCCCATGGGAATTATTTATGCGCAATGACACCGGAAGATGCGAAGATTAAAAATCGTATAAAATACTGGTAACCTCATACTGCGCCCGCTCTGGTGGCAGACGCATGTTGAAAACAGCAGGGAGTGTCTAACACCCTGTAAATTATTTCCCGCGGAAAATTCCCGCAGAAAATTAATTGTTATTCGCGAAGCCCTCGCTGGGCCGTTTCATTACATTTTCTCTCTCAGTAAAATACGCATTGTAAGGATTCCACTTCAATTTGGTAATTGGAAAATATCTTATAAGCAAAGTATAAAGCCACTCACCTTTTGTCTCAATTAAAATCATATCATCAAACAAGCCGTATAACATTTCGAATCTAAGCTTTTGTATCAGGAAAGTTACATTATTGTCTCTCGTTCACAGTTATCAAAGGCAGGCTGTAATTATTCACAGAAAGTTTAACTGTTATATTTTACCTTTTGTGTATATTAAAACTCTTGTGTATCGTACATAAACATCAAAATATGCTTAACCAACACGAGGCTCCATGTCAAAGGATCTCGTTTCTAACAAAAGATAAAGTACGTTCCCTCGAGGTGTCGAAGTACAATTAATTACTCGAGATTAAGTGAATGTTGGTAAGATACGTGTGATGGGCAACAAAATAATTATATGGGGTAATTTTCATACAAATGATCTTAAATGAGGGCTCAAAAGACGAATTAAAGTACCAGCAGTTGATCATTAAACAGCACAAATTTCAAATAAATTAAGGGTTAAAATTATTTATTTGGAATAAATTTATCGTAGGAGATAGCGAGAGCCAATCAGCTGAAGAATGTCTGCTTATTGCCTTGTTGTCATGCCAAGAATCCTAATCTCCTAATCTTCCTAGTAAATACATCCTAATTTTATATTGCATCATAATTACATCCTAAAACCCTCAGATTTAACCCTTTGTATTCTTCTTAATTCATGAAATTTACCTCAAAATCAGATCTAAAAAGTTTAGAGACGTTTCAATCAGTAATGAAATTTCAATGTTTACCTTTCTCTGATGACCTCAGAAAGTATTTAGATTTTTCTAAATGGTGTTAAGTAGAACACAGAAGATATAGAAGATTTTAAAGGTTGGTAAATCATATTGAAAAGAATTCTGGAGATTCCTTTAGAACTTTGGAAGACTAGAATGGCTCTAAATCTAGAAGCCTTACAGAAGTTCCATACTATTAATAACATTCCAATATAACATTATAATATCTAAGCTTTTTGAAATCGAATCTAGAAGGCTTGTGCAAGCTTTATGTTTCATTCACAAAGGACTACAGAAAAATTTCTAGGTTTTCCTGAATTTTTGAAGGTAAGTCCTAGAAGCTTTGTTTTTATAATTTCAAGAAAAAAGAAAATCTGAATTCAAACAATTGACATTTTCTTAAGAATACCCGAGAGAAAACCTTCCATAAATCGAACAAGTGAAGAAAATTCTACAGGCGTTCATCCCAATATTTTAGATTCTCTTCTCTTGAGGCCGTTGGTTTCACAATAACCTAAATTACTACCCATTTAATCTTATAACCCATTTCGCTACAATAAGGTTAATTAACGCCCTTATTTCGCCTCTCCCTCAATTGACCTTTTTATCTATCCTTCCATTTCCATTAACGGCCTTTTTTTGGAGAGAAACCTCCCTATTTTCCCCCCATGAATTATAAAATCCTTCCCCCAGACTCTTTTATGATCCCCCCGCGGTCGACCAGACGGCGACTTAATACAATTACCAGTTGCACTTCATCTAATTGTCCCCTCGACCTTTGACCTAAGTGTGTATGTGTGTTTTATCATTGGCCGCAGCCTCGTAATACGACCGCGGTTTTATATCGAATCAGTGCCGACGCCGACGCCGGGACAACTGTTAATTAATGGGGAAAGGGGGATCTCTCCTCGTCTCGTAATTATTTCGATATAAACACAGGCGAGGGTTGATGCTTGGTTGCTATTTCAAATAACGCATAGTCTGTCCGGGCGTTAAAAACGTGAAGCTTTTAGCAGACAAAATGCTTTTAGCGTCATTTGCCGTCGCTTTGTGTTGTACTTAAAAATTATGGAAACTCATAAAGCACACTTATTGGTTCGCTCATTGAGCATTAAAAATGTAAAATCTTTTTATTTTATTAATGTTGGAAGTTTGGGACGATTAGAACACGCATGGTGGTATGTTAATATTTGTCCTAACGGTTTTCAACCCTTTGCAGGGGGTTGCGGCCAAAAATACTGTTAGTTTCGAATTTTTGAGCGTCGATAAAAACTTTCTTCTTCAGTTCAGGTTTTAGGTACTTTGCCTGTTGTACCCATATTTTCCTTGGTCTTTAATCTTCCATACCTGTAGAGTCTCACCCTAGGCAGGCAACCCAGTACTATATTATCTACAACTATATTTGTCCTGACTGGGTATTTACCTCTTCTTCTTTACGTTGCATATCCACTACGAAGCCATCATAGCAATGGCAACTGCTGCTCTAAAGAGCTCTTTAAATGACAGGGTAAATTCGCAGCCAAGTTCTTCTTGCAGAAGCAAGAGAAGATTGGGATTCTTCTTCTAATCGATCTCTTGTCCACAATCCTTCCCTGCGTTATTAGCTGAAGGATTTCATATTACATACCCTGCATTATGTGACCCAAGTAGACCAGCCCTTTCTCCTTTACCTGCTTCAACACTTCCAGTTCTTTCCCCGTCCTTCTCAGCACTTCTGCGTTGGTTATATGCATTACCCAGGATAATCTCAGCATTGATAATCTCTATTGTTGATTTTTAGCGAATGTAAAATTATCATCATATCTCGTGAGTCCAGGTTTTTCTGTCTTAGCACTTCTACTAGTTGGTTATGTCTTGTTATATTCTATAAAGCATGCGTAGAGTCCAAGTGTATTTATCTTCCTTTCTGAAGGAGCGGTTTGTTATCTTTAACTTATTAAAGACAGCAAAGCGTCTGATGAATTTTCCGTTTTCGTTACAATCTTGTCTTCTCCATAACTTCCAATGGTATATTTCCAGTGTGGGCATTGAAACTTCCCATTAACGTTACTAGCATAATAATATGTTGCTTCATCGACGCTATCGTTAAATTACCTCAGATTTCGTAGGTTAAACTCTTTTAATTATAAAATTTTCTTTGAGTTCCCTTAAAATGTGCATGTGGTCGTAGGAAATGAAAAATGTCGTAACAGGCGCGCCTTCAAAAAGCGACATTTTCCATTCCAAAACATACTAGCGTCCGTATTTCAATCTCGTCCAAAAAGGTGACATTTCCTAGGTCTTTAATCAGTAACGTCGCCGTTAAACAAATACCTGCCTCCTCTGGGGACTTCGCGTCGTTCCAGACTGATTGATCCCGTAAATAAATCAGTCCCTCGGAGATTTATGAGGCGGGGCGGTCCGCCCGAAATTGATCTCCCGCGGGATTTAATTTTCCGCCCGCGACCCCTTAAAACAATGTTATTATTTACGCTCGTTCGTTCCCCCCTCTCTCTTGCGGATCAATCCGACTTTTCATTACCGGCCGGAAGGAGGATTTTCAGGGCGCAAAACACAATATTTACTCCGTTCCGGACAAGTGGAATGTTGTGGGAGAAATGTTATTAAGGGACGAATTATGGCGCGCGAGGCATGTTTCAAGTGTGGGCGCGTGAGATGTGCGCGATTTGCGCTTGTTGTTGTTGTATGATCGAACTTTCGGATTTAATTAAAAGTTTCCGGCTCGCGGGCGAAATTTTCGCGAAAAATCCATCTAGAAATTGAGAGGGTTTGACTGTTTTTAAAAACATGTGCTTCTCCTGGATACTGCCTGCATTCTGATCTATAGGGTAAAGGTAATATATCTACCACGTTTTTGAAACACTAAAAATAACACAATAATTTCTTAACTTCCCCATACAAATTGCCCGGAAAAATTGTAACTATAACTTTTTGACAACTGTAAAAATACCAAAATAGATTTTTTTCGAAATCTGAGAATGAATGTTTATGAAATTTTACGAATTGAAACCCACCAAAACTCTCAGGAATATTTCAAACAATAACTTTAGAGTTTTACCTATACCCAAGGTTCAATGAATCGACAAAATTACTGACAGTTGCAACATCGACATGGCCAGAGCTGGAGGATCAGGAGGGATGGGAATAACGGCAAAGAAAGGCGAAAATGTTTCTGAGCCTCTTTATATGAAAGAAGCAAATAGTTAGAAACTGAATGCTGTTAATGCTTATTTCTGATACTTCTAGTTTAATACTTTTCAAGGGATTGAAGGTGGATTACAGTACAAATAATGAACTTTGAATAGCTCTTAGTTTAAGATTCAATACGCTTATTCTTATAGCTCTATTCTTATATTCATATTATAGAAGAAGCCATCTAGAAATTGAGAGGGTTTGATTGTTTTTAAAAACATGTGTTTCTCCTGGATACTGCCAGCATCCTCATCTAATAAGATTAATCAATAGACTTAAAAAAAAGCTAATATATCTACCACGTTTTTGAAACACTAAAAATAATACAATAATTTCTTAACTTCCCCATACAAATTGTCCGGAAAAATTGTAACCATGACTTTTTGACAACTGTAAAAATGCCAAAATAGATTTCTTTTTTCAAAATTTGAGACTGAATCTTGATGAGATTTTACGAGCTGAAACCCAACAAAACCATCAGGGACATTTCAAACAATAACTTTAAAGAGTTTTATCTATACCTAAGTTTTAAAAATTTGTTTCATGAATTTTTGAAATTGCAAAGTGCAAATTGCTTCAGCCAACGTCGGGTTGTTAAATAAACACCCATAACTGTAAAGTTCCTTCATAAAAATAGCGGAAACTTACCAAAACTCTTCAACACAGTTCGCTCAACAAATTTACGGAGTTTTACTAAAACCTGAACTTCAATAACTTTTTTACGAATTTTTAAAATTATTGCAAATGCAACTTCGTTCGGATTCTGCCAGGATGTTAAATAAACTGTCATAACTTTAACACTCCTTTAGGAAAACAGCTGAAACTAACCAAAACCTGTAATGACAGTTCAATCAACAACTGTAGTAAGTTTTGCCAAAATCTGACATTCAATAATTTTTTTTACGGTTTTCTTAAATTACTGGAAATCGTAATTTCATCCAGCAACTGTAATGTTGTTGAATAAAAACTCTCAACATTAATACTGATGAGGAGTTCAATAGCTCAAGAGCTGAAACCTCACCAAACCTTTTAAAAACCCTTCAATATATAATCTTATTAAATCTTTGATCAATATCTATGAAAAGATGTGAATAAGTTATTTATACATTTTTGGGACTGATGCAATAGTCACAATACTTTTTAATGAATTTTTGAAATTCGTGCAAAATGCAACTTCATCCAGCCAAGATGAGACCGTTAAATAAATATCCACAGCATCAAAGCACCTTCACCAAATGCATCAAAACTCAGCAAAACCCCTAAGGACATTACAATGAACAACATTAGTGAGTTTAAATGAGTCAGTGTAATATAGAATATATTGCAAGAATTTTTTAAGTTGTGAGAAGAAATATTTATTTCCAAAAACTGCCCTAAAGAGCGTGTTACTTACGTGTTACTGGGTATGAGCTTGTGCAGTGATATGGATTTCTTTTAATTAGGACTATTTTACTAACTTGTGGTGAAGAAAATTTTCCTTCTTCGAGAGATTCAAAAGAAAATTAAAGGGTGGATTTTCCAGTAAAGACTATTAGGGGAATGTCTTCTTGTTCAATGAGTGATTTTCTTACTAAAATTATATCAAGGATTATCTTCTTCATAAGAAAATGAGAGCTACCAAACTGGACAAAGGTATAGAGAAAGTAAGTAACGTGCATGATTTAATGGAGCTAAACTCTTGTGTGCTCACAATGATCGACTTGTTATTGACGTATTGCTGTGGGTCTTATAGATAGACAGATAGAAAGAAAAAAGGTTAATGCCATCGGACCTTCGTATTCAGTAGCCATTTTACCAGTAGCTAGTAAGATGACAGTTCTAAAAATAATTATTTAGTATCAAAACAGTTCCATTAACACTATATTCAACTGGATTAACAAACCATGCCTATCGTAATGCAAATGTTAATTTTGTTGCTAACAACTTGTTCTATGCAACAACTAAAATACTGTGGATATTTCATGAAAGAGATGAGACACTATAGAAAGGCTCATTATTCAAAAGAATTGTGCAAGCAAGGACACCATGGGAGGATCCAGGACTCCATGGATCGACAAAATTACTGACTGAAAATTACAACATCAAGATGACCAGAGCTGGAGAATCAGGAGGGGTGGGAATAAAGGCAAAGAAAGGCGAAATTAATTCTGAACCCCTTTAGAAGAAAGAAGCAAATATTTGGATATTGAATGCTATTGATGCTTATTTCTAATACTTCCAGTTTAATACTTTTAGAGGTGGCTTAGAGTACAAATAAAGAACTTTGAATAGCTCTTAGTTTAAGATTCAGTACGTTTATTCTCCATGCGAGTTTAAAATTGTTTATTCTATAATAATGCTATTCGCACATACTTCCCAGTACAGTGGCAATTTTTTTGTATATATGTAATTACACTTAATGGCGAATCTAAAAGGAATTTTCTAATTACCGATCAGTCGGATAGTTAAACTCGTTTAAATACGGAGCTGCCTTGAATATTTATGTTATTATATTCGAGCAGTATACCAAAATAGGAAGTTTTCCCATTTTAATTACCTCTCTCTTATGAACCTTTATATTATCTCGGCCGGTAATTACCGATAATTAAACTTTGATTTAGGCTTCATTAAAATCTGAAGTAGACCGCAATAAAATCGTCGTAAAGGCGAATGAGATTTCTTGCGATATGCGTCGCTGAAAGGCGCGGACTATCATTTAAGCTCTTCTCTAGGCGAGCAGAAAACGGATCCTCCGTCCGTCTCGACGCTGACGACGCATCTTTTCCAGTCTAGCCGGAATTCGAGACGGAGATGACAACAATAGTGCATCGAATATGCAAACATTATTTTTCACACAGGATGTCTTCGGTGTCGGACGGTCGGCCAGACGTCGACCTCTCGGAATCCGACCCTCCAGTTTTGAATTTCCCTAAGGTCGAAAAAGCACGTCACTGCCGCACCGCCAGAGGTTATCATTTAGGCGCGGAGGAAAAGTTGACTTTCCGCCAATTGAGGGTTCAAGTGGACCAACAAGCGAAAACTGCATTTTAATGAAAATCGCCTTTCGTCCGTAATTTTAAATTTCGACCAGTCGAGTTAATCATTATCGGATTAATTAATTTATATCTCGACGGATCGACAACTTCATTTAAGTCGTCGAGCGGTGCGAAGGCAGGGATCGTCGGCTATTAATTTGATACGATTTTAATTGGGGTTATGTTTCTGTTTGTTTCATTCCATCGACGTGCTTTTAACATTGATAGGTCTATTATGATTTCCGGCTGTAGCAATAATCTTATATAATCAATCAGAAAATTCATATTCCATGAGGGAATTGAGCTCCACTTAAATCTTACGGATGAGCATCCACTTGAAGGTTTTCTAATCAAAGGTTATCCAAAGGAAAATTTTAAATACAAATATTTATTATAAAATATTCGTCGTACTTGATGTAGCAACATGTTAATTGCTGTTAAATAATACCTTCCAATTGTTTGGAAATGGGTTGAAATCAAAAACTAATCATGTGTTCAGATACAGGGAGATATTTAAATGTAAAAATTATAAATTGATATTTGTCCAGGAAATGAAGCTTAAAATGCGGCAAAACCTTCCAATTTTTTAAAACAGCTTCGATTTGCCTGCCAATTTGGGATTAAGCTCAATTCACCGCCCACTTCAAAGTCTATATTGTGCCGCTGTATGCTTTTTAATTTTTTTTTGGGGTGAAAACTACCCCTTATTGCTAAAAGTTATGAATTAAAGCTTAAGGTGAGTAAAACGATGTATTACTGTTTAAGGTGAGTAAAATTTGGTTCAGATGAGTTGAATAAGGATTGTTTGATGCTCTGGAGCATTATTTCAGAATAATTTTACCCTTAAAAATCAACCCCTATTATTGGTTCAATTAAACAACATTATTTATCCTCAAAAAATTATTAATGTTAACTAAAACCTATGTTACTTAATATATAACTAATTTTATTTTGCAAGTTTTCAAGCCTTAAAAACCACCCCTTTTTTCAAAATGCATCGATTAAAATATAAATTTAGAATTAAGCCGGACTCATCCTTAGTTTATGGGTGCTTTTCATTTTTTAAGGGTGAAAACTACCCTTCATTTCCTAAATCTATAAATTAATGCTCAAGGTGAGTAAGTCGATATATTAAAGTTTAAGGTTAGTAAAATTGGGTTCAGATTTAATTTAATTTAATTACCTATAAAAATTTATATATATGTATATATATATATATATATATATATATATATATATATATATATAATATAAATATATATTATATATATATTTATATTATATTATATATAAATTATATATAATATAAATCACCATGCTCCGATTTGGGCTTTTCGATTTGTCGAAAAAAAAAAAAGTGATTGGTGTTTTAATCGTAATTTCTTTATATCCTATCGTAAAAGGTTTTTAAAAAAAATGGATTGGTAGATTTCTCAAGAGCTACAAGCCCATATAAATTAAATCCCTTTATAACCCTTAGTTTTAAAAGGGGGGAGCTTAAAAGGCTGAAACAAAGTAGTGCTTCCTGGTAAATATAGGTTTTAAACAGCCATATCTTACTTAATTATTGTTCTACAGAAAATTCAAGGATAGCAAAATGTTTGGAATTAAAAAAGCTACAATTTGATACTCTAGCATTTTTCGCGCATATCCAATAGTTTTGATTTATTATATTTATTATATTTATAGTTATTTTGAAGAGAAAGGCATATTTTACGAAATTGCAGTAATTCGTTTGTCATTTCTAGCTCCAATTTTTTCGAAATTAAGCATTTTAAACCTTTTGAACTTCCAGAACGTATTAATAAAAAATAATAACAAAAACTAAAGACTTCAGCATAAGAACTAAGAAGATAAGGAACAAGGTCTAGTAACAACCAAATTAAATTTCCCAAAATATAGAGATTTCAAATTCGTAGACATAAAAAAATAAACCTGGATAATCTAACAAATGCGAAGATACTGTTTGAAGATACTTTAAAGAAATCACCGAAATTTTAGAAAACACATGTAGGTATATAGGGTTTTTGACCCTATGCCTAGATGCTCTATAGAAAATCAGCTTCCAGATTTTTGAATACATGTACTTGCATAGTAATAACAAGAAAATTAAAGACATAAGCAAAAAATCTCCAGCTCTGCAGAATCTGGAGCTCACAAGTTCCCAAGGGAGGCTTTTTCTACATTTATACAAGTAGAAGCCCAAATCTGTATAATTCAATAAGGACTAGAGACTTCAGTACTGTAATTATTCAATGCCTAGAATCTAGAACCTTCCAGATAATTCTTCCCGGTTTCGATACTAAATTCAGGAAGAAATGGTAGTAGCCATTTTCCATGTTCAGTTGCTAGTGGGAGCAATCAATCTTTGTCTTTTTTAGTCTGGTATACAAACTCTACACGCTTTGTTCCTCAACGAAACTGTTCCATCAGAAATCTTAAACAATTTGATTCCAATCATTTAAACCTGGTATGTTTACCATCGCTCTATTCCGCCATGATATTTCAGCAGGCGATTTTTGGGCCGCGGTCGAGATTAAAACGCCACGAAAACAAAAGAACAAAGCAACGGAATTAGTCTTCCTTACAGAGGACGGATAAATTACCGTCGTCGTCGTCGTAGTACAAATAATCCAAGAGGTCTTGCGTGTTTATCGCATTTTTGCGGGTCATAAACCATGTCGCGCAACGTTCATTTGTTTTCATATACAAACGCGAGGAAACTGTGCCCGTACGCACCGAGTGTGGAGAGGAAAACGGGCAGAGCGTTTGGAGGAAACTCGCCTAAGTTTAGACGTGGTCGCAAGAGGAGATTAGAGTTGCCAAATTGTGGTCGGGACGGTCGGTGAGTGTTTCTCGAACTGCGATAAGGCATGGGTGTGGATCGAGGGTGGTTTAGGGGGTTAAACCCTACCGCCCCGCAACATGAAACCCTCTTCTGGCGTTCACTATTTTAATGCATTCCTGTACCAAATCTTCTTCACGACGAACACCTAGCCGGCAGACGAGACTGGCAAAACTCTTTTCTCCTGTGGTTAACCACACACTTAAATCACTCCAGATTAGACGATATTTGTGGAAAATGGACGAGTCCTGAACACAAGCTTTTCCTTAAAATCAAGGATGTAGGTTCCACTCCACCGTTTTAAAGGACGAATTGTTTAAATAGCAAATCAGAATTTGAACTACTGGGTAATTTGGCGAAAAGGCCACTGAATGGAGGGTTGAGCCTCGATTTTTTCCTACGTCGATCAAACCTGGGGGCAAATATGTTTTCGACCCTCAGGATTCCGAATTTGTAGGTTTCAATCGGGGCAACCCCCGGCAAAGGGTTGAAATTCGCATAAAAAAAATCGAGGATAAAGCCTCCATTAGGTGGCCAACGAACGTGCCTTCAATATTTCTACTTAGTGGAAACCTCGTTACCGCATTTCCGCGAGAAAGTTTCTTGTGAGACATCGCGGTTAAGAAGGAATATTACGGTTTCATGAGGACGACGCGAACCTCTCGATAATTGAAAACGTGGCTTTTCCCCGGAGTTTCCCCCGTTTTAAAAGCATGGCAAATACTTTTCCGAAAGCGGCCATTTTCCGGTATGGAAACGTCGCCCCGAGCTCTCTCGCCTTTCCATTATGTGCCGTTCCGGAATCGCGTGAGTTTGCAGACATCGTGACCCACATTCGGGAAACACATACACGCTTGCATGCTTACTTGTTTGCTTCTCCTCTTTCCGACTCTTTGTGTGTACCTGTCTTATCGATCGGGATCGCGTCAATTATTTCAAGCCATTACTTTTTTACGGGGAAACGGTCGCGGGTAGGACTTGTGGGAAACGTCAGGCACGTGCGCACCTCGGACTCTACGACGCGCTTTATGGGGGAGTTTTATGGGGAAAGCAACAAACTTGCGGTTGTAATTGTCATATCAGTGATGAAATCCATCATAAGGTGAACTTTTAGGGTTGTCGTCTGCCATTTTAATTTTTTGGTGGATAGTGGATAGAGATGTAGCAATGGGAATCCGTTGTCCGTTTTCCTGCCATGAAAATTTAAGTATCATTAAGTAAGGAGTTAAGTAGTGCTTCCAGGCATTGGGAAAACACTCTATATCTACATCTAGATTATGAAGTTTGGGGGATTTCTTTACTGAATTTTCTAGTTCACTCGTGTTTCTTTGATTTTACAGATTTATTTTTTCTATCTAGAAATCGGAAATCTCGATACTTCAGGAAACTTACTATGGAAGCTTTTAGATTCCGTGTTCTTTTCTAAGTCATTAATGTACCGAAATGACTTAAATTTCTTATATACAACTTTGAAAATTGGGACATCTTGTGCCAGGAAAATCACTGTATGAGCTTCTAGGCCCTGGACAGCTAATTAAACATTCTATTACTAAAAGCTTTTGATTAATTCTACTTATTGCATCCTCCATTTTTAGGTTTCTATAATTGGAAAAATATTTTCCAGGGAAGTTTTCATCTACAGGGAAAATATTTGCCTATAGAAGTTCTGAATTCTGGAAACTCTCAGATTTCGATTCGTTCAAAACATTGTTACTAAGGTCTTTCTCTTCGGAATAAATAATTGAAAAACGTATTTCAAGAATTCCTAGCTTCTAGATAGTAGACGTTCTTTGACTAAATATCATGCTCGACATTTGTTGAATTCTCCTGATTTAGGCTTCTGCATCTATAAATGTAGAAGACGATTCCCTTAAATTCTTGCAAAGTACGTGAAATAAACCTGGAAGCCTATAATTTATGTATAGTTGAACTTCTTTTCGTTATTCATTTTTTGTTTCCTTTTTATTATACTTAAGTATCTTTATTTAGAAGGTTGAAAGGTGCTTTCTTAGGGAGTTTCTATCCCTTATCCAGACTTTTCTGTATCTGGGAACTGAAAATCTTTATACTTCAGAAAAATTATCCTGGAAGCTATGGAATTCTATATAGTTGGAAGTTTTCATGGTGAAGCCTAAAATTTTCAGGAAAATCAGGAAATCTCACAGTACCAGGACAAACATTCTAAAAGCTCCTAGATTCTGAATAGCCAGTTATACATTCTGTGACTGCAAACTTTAACTCTTACGTATTTTGTTATTCGATTTTCGATAGAAATATAGAAGAAACTTTCCTTCAAAATCTGTAGACTTTCTACCATCATTCTAGGAACTCTAGACCCTCATCTGGCAATGGAAAATCTTGGTTCCTTAAGAAATTTGACAAAAAGGCTTTATTTCGTTATTTATATTTAAATCTTTATCTACTTTGGAAAATGATTTCCATGGAACATTTTAAGTACTAAGGAAAACACTTTTATATTCCAGATAACTAATGAAACCTTCTATGGCACAAAACTTTAATTTCAGTAACTAGAAAAATGTGTCCCTAGGATAGTTTTGATCTCCAGGAAGCTAATTCTGGAAACATTTGGATCTAGGGTCGTAAGAATTGTTGTTACTTCTAGTCTGTATTCCAGAAATTGTAAGATGGCTATACAAAAACTTCTAAGTAATTAGAAAAAAAATCTGTGTTATTGATAGCCAAAAGTTGCTTCTGGATATATTAACATAGAGATTTCCTTTATATTTAGATTGGGAGGTCTGGAATCTGATATTTGATAGATGCTTTCATAGCGAGCTTCTATGCATGGAAATCAGAATTCTGAAAGCGTTTCAGAGTCAAGTATTTGAAAGCTCCCTTCTATTACCAAAAGCTCTGGTTTTTTCTGACTCACTGAATTATCCATTTTTATGTTGCTGTGTAAATTAATTTGAATAATGTGTCTCCAGAGAAGTTCCTAATTTAAGAAACTTTTACATCCCGATTACTATATATTACCTTAGATTACATCCATTACAGATTACATTAATAAAAGATAAAAGAAATTGGAATAAATTATTTACTTTCTGCAATAAGAGATGGAAACTCAAAGTTTATATTAACAGGAAGTAAATTTTTTTCGAATTATAATGTAGGAATCCTGTTTATATTTCCTTCTCTTTTGTGTACCTCGCTAACAAAATGAGACTTATCAACGTTTATTTGAATGAACCCGTAAGTGATTCCTTAAAGTAAAGAAACAGAGAAACTTTCGTTACAATGCAAATATTTGAAAGGCTTATCACCGTAAACGGTTGTTCAAATGAACAGAAGTGTAAAACGATTCATCACAATGCGAGCATGTAAAACTATTTCAAATTATACTTATTGAAACGCTAACAACATAATACTTTCCCATATGAGGTACTCAAATCATGAGAAAGTACTGTTTTCGAGTCATTATTCGAAATTTGACATATTGTGTACGAAAAACATGTTTCTGCAAAAATTTCTGTGTGTATATAATGTACGTATGTGGTCATGTTTTTCTCAGGAACTGTAAGTAGTGAAAAGCTGAAGAAATGCATTTGGGCTTGGTCCCCGGAAAACTCAACTCCCTGAGAATGTGGTTGAAATTGGATAAGGGCAAAGGGAACTTTACTCTTGACTACCTTAATCGCCCTTTTAACTGCCTTTCTCTGAGGAACCCGTTGCTCTTGTGAATTTCCCATTTTTCTCAATTTTTCCCAAAACGGCTTGACATGTTCTCACTAAACAACACGTGTGAACTACTACGTCAAAACGCTCATAACTTTTGTTTGAAGCGTTTTTCTCTGAACGCGTCCTAAAAGGGCACGTTGCACTTAAGAATTTTTAGTTTTTCTCGCTGAGAGCCAACTCAGCACAAACAGAAAGCCAAACATGACTTAGGACTAAGTAAGTACTTAAGGTAGCCCTTCTAGTTTAAGTCGTAGTATAAACACCTCCTTCACAATTGTGTATCATACATCATGTACCCCTAAGGGTCATCATGCCCCCAAAAAGGGCACGTTGCACTTAAGAATTTTTAGTTTTTCTCGCTGAGAGCCAACTCAGCCCAAACAGAAAGCTAAACATGACTTAGGACTAAGTTAGTACTTAAGATAGCCCTTCTAGTTTAAGTCGTAGTATAAACACCTCCTTCACAATTGTGTATCATACATCATGTACCCCTAAGGGTCGTCATGCCCCTAAAAGGGCACGTTGCATTTAAGAATTTTTAGTTTTTCTCTCTGAGAGCCAACTTAGCTCAAACAGAAAGCTAAACATGACTTAGGACTAAGTAAGTACTTAAGATAGCCCTTCTAGTTTAAGTCGTAGTATAAACACCTCCTTCACAATTGTGTCTCATACATCATGTACCCCTAAGGGTCATCATGCCCCTAAAAGGGCACGTTGTATTTAAGAATTTTTAGTTTTTCTCGCTGAGAGCCAACTTAGCCCAAACAGAAAGCTAAACATGACTTAGGACTACGTAATTACTTAAGATAGCCCTTCTAGTTTAAGTCGTAGTATAAACACCTCCTTCACAATTGTGTATCATACATCATGTACCCCTAGGGGTCATCATGCCCCTAAAAGGGCACGTTGCACTTAAGAATTTTTAGTTTTTTTCGCTGAGAGCCAACTCAGCACAAACAGAAAGCTAAACATGACTTAGGACTAAGTAAGTACTTAAGGTAGCCCTTCTAGTTTAAGTCGTAGTATAAACACCTCCTTCACAATTGTGTATCATACATCATGTACCCCTAAGGGTCATCATGCCCCCAAAAAGGGCACGTTGCACTTAAGAATTTTTAGTTTTTCCCGCTGAGAGCCAACTCAGCCCAAACAGAAAGCTAAACATGACTTAGGGCTAAGTAAGTACTTAAGATAGCCCTTCTAGTTTAAGTCGTAGTATAAACACCTCCTTCACAATTGTGTATCCCACATCATCTGGAAATGCTAGGATAGTCGGTAGTTAAACGTATCGAATGAGGTGGAAAATGGTTCAGACGCTAATGGGTCAATACCCTAAGAGAAATACGTTTTATGCATTTGCTGACGCACTCGAAAGAAGAAAAGAGGAAAGCAGACTGGAGACGTCCCGTGCGTAAGAAATCCGGCGCGCGAGTCGAGCGAGTCAGGCGCAAAAAGACCGGCCCTTAACCTCAGCCGTCTGGTCTGGTCCGCGACTATCGATAAGTGTCTCTTTCTTCGCCCTCCGCACGCTTTACTCCACGCACTTTTTCCATGCCGTCTCTCTCGCTCACGTACACACGTACACACACGTACGCTCACTATCTCCTATCGCCCCCGTGGAGGAGAGGAAGACGACGACGGGTTCCGAGCCATCGGTCAACAACACAACCACAACAAAACGCAAGAAAGAAAGGAAAGGAAGGAGAGAAGAGGAGACAGGCAGAGTGGGAGCGAGAGCGAGAAGGAAGAGAGGACACGAAGACGACGATGATGGCACGGCGAGAGCCACGGTATCGGTCATCGAACCTCGAGATCATCTTCTCTTCGCTCCACCCCCTTGCTCAGCAGGAAAACAACGTTGCCGACGGAGATGGTACAGATTTCGAAAAACGAACAAGACGGGACAAAAAATGAGCATTTCGACAGCACCGCGGATTCGCAATGGTTAAAATGCGCTTCAGACTGCTGAGGGAACCAACCTGGATACTAATCGATCAATAGGATACGATACGATAGCACTAGGAACCCAAATTGATAGAAGAGGGTGCATTAGCGTCGCCATCTAATGCAGCTTGATCATCGCCCAAAAATCTGTTAAAGGCTATCATTCTGGGGGTGCTTTTTAGCATATTACTGGAAAATATCGACTCTTGCCGAAACCATACACAAAAATAAATACAATTTCCTACAATATGGTTCCTCACACCTTTTCTCGCAGAGCGAACCATCGAGCGTTGAATTTGAATGAGTGCTTCATAGGGATTTATCCACGAAACGGAACGTACTCCTTTTAGCAATTGATACGAAGTTGCTAAGTTGTGGGTGTTGAGGTTTTAACCTTTATAACTGCTTATTTAACAATGAAAATATAGTTTCTCTAATGGTAAAAGACAGACCTGATATTGCACCTCAAGTTGTAAGGCGTGGAGTGCCATGCTTTAGAGTTCGTGCCTTATATGTGGTTGTGAATTAGAGGATGGTAAAGTGGCAGAAGTTAAAGAATATGGGGTGGAAACGCTTTGTCAGCATTTTTATCTTTACAAAAAATATCGATCTGGAAAGTTATCTTATCATTTTGTACCTTTAATACTGAAACCAGTCGTTTTAAAGTGTCTTCAACCATGAGTCCACCGTTAAAGATTAGTGAAGAACGATTTTTTGAATTTGCTTTTGACAGTGCAACTTTTAATACTCAATGAAATTGAATGGCAGACTATCGCACTAGCTATGTAGAAAACAAGTATCAGGTACCGTACTTGAAGAAATGAGTCAGTTGCCTACTCCAGCATTCTGTGACTGAAAACTTTAACTCCTACGTATTTTGTTATTCGATTTTCGATAGAAATATAGGAGAAACATTCCTTCAAAATTTGTAGACTTTGTGCCATCATTCTAGAAACTCTAGACCCTCATCTGGGAATGGAGAATCTCGATTCTTTAAGAAATTTGAAAAAATGGCTTTTTTTGGTTATTTGGATTTAAATCTTTATCTACTTTGGAAAATGATTTGCACGGAACATTTTAAGTACCAAGGAAAACATTTCTATATTTTAGATAGCTAATGAAACATTCTCTGGCACAAAAATTTAGCTTCAGTAATTAGAAAAATGTGTCCCTATGATAGTTTTCATCTCTAGGAAGCAAATTCTGGAAACATTTGGATCTAGAGTCGTAAGAATTGTCGTTACTTCTAGTTTGTATTCCAGAAATTGGAAGATGGCTCCGCAAAAAACCTCTAAGTAATTAGAAAAATAATATCTATATTATTAATTTCCTTTTGGCTACATAAATATAGAATTTTTCCTTATATTTCGATTGGGGTGGGGGTCCGAAATCAGAGATTTGAATGACGCTTTCGTAGTGAGCTTCTATGCATGTAAAAAAGTACTCTAAAAGCGTTTCAGAGTCAAGACTTTATATGTTTCCCTTACTATAGTCTCTAGTTTTTTTCTATTTTCCCTAGATTTCCAAATTTTTTATGTATAGGAATAGGAGTTCTGTCGAATTGAAATTCTGCTGATTCTATCACTAAAAGCTGTAGATTTTTCTGACTTGTTGAATTATCCATTTTTATGTTGCTATGTAAATTAATTTGAATAATGTGTCTCTAGAGAAGTTCTTAATTTAGTTAGATTAGATTAGTTAGATTAATCTTATCTTATCATTTTGTGCCTTTAATACTGAAACCAGCCGTTTTAAAGTGTCTTCAACCATGAGTCCACCGTTGAAGATTAGTGAAGAACGATTTTTTGAATTTGCTTTTGACAGTGCAACTTTTAATACTCAATGAAATTGAATGGCAGACTATCGCACTAGCTATGTAGAAAACAAGTATCAGGTACCGTACTTGAAGAAATGAGTCAGTTGCCTACTCCAGCATTCTGTGACTGAAAACTTTAACTCCTACGTATTTTGTTATTCGATTTTCGATAGAAATATAGGAGAAACATTCCTTCAAAATTTGTAGACTTTGTGCCATCATTCTAGAAACTCTAGACCCTCATCTGGGAATGGAGAATCTCGATTCTTTAAGAAATTTGAAAAAATGGCTTTTTTTGGTTATTTGGATTTAAATCTTTATCTACTTTGGAAAACGATTTGCACGGAACATTTTAAGTACCAAGGAAAACATTTCTATATTTTAGATAGCTAATGAAACATTCTCTGGCACAAAAATTTAGCTTCAGTAATTAGAAAAATGTGTCCCTATGATAGTTTTCATCTCTAGGAAGCAAATTCTGGAAACATTTGGATCTAGAGTCGTAAGAATTGTCGTTACTTCTAGTTTGTATTCCAGAAATTGGAAGATGGCTCCGCAAAAAACCTCTAAGTAATTAGAAAAATAATATCTATATTATTAATTTCCTTTTGGCTACATAAATATAGAATTTTTCCTTATATTTCGATTGGGGTGGGGGTCCGAAATCAGAGATTTGAATGACGCTTTCGTAGTGAGCTTCTATGCATGTAAAAAAGTACTCTAAAAGCGTTTCAGAGTCAAGACTTTATATGTTTCCCTTACTATAGTCTCTAGTTTTTTTCTATTTTCCCTAGATTTCCAAATTTTTTATGTATAGGAATAGGAGTTCTGTCGAATTGAAATTCTGCTGATTCTATCACTAAAAGCTGTAGATTTTTCTGACTTGTTGAATTATCCATTTTTATGTTGCTATGTAAATTAATTTGAATAATGTGTCTCTAGAGAAGTTCTTAATTTAGTTAGATTAGATTAGTTAGATTAATCTTATCTTATCATTTTGTGCCTTTAATACTGAAACCAGCCGTTTTAAAGTGTCTTCAACCATGAGTCCACCGTTGAAGATTAGTGAAGAACGATTTTTTGAATTTGCTTTTGACAGTGCAACTTTTAATACTCAATGAATTTGAATGGCAGACCATCGCACTAGCTATGTAGAAAACAAGTATCAGGTACGGTACTTGAAGAAATGAGTCAGTTGCCTACTCCAGCATTAAATTTTAGGGAATTAAGTTTTGAGCTCTTAAGTACAAAACCTTAAGCATTAACATAGAGATCGATTTAATCAAACTCAGCATAACATTACTGTTTAGTATCCGATGTTTGTGTAAAATAAATAAGAGTGTTCTTCATTAATTTATAGTTGGACGTGGGCATAACTGAAGATAAGTTATCGCGACGAAATACAACTTTTGCTACGTTTGGTCGTGATTGAAGAGCCCTTTTTCGCTTACCATTCCAGAGTCATTCTGACCGTTCCCAGGACGAAAAGGCTTCAGACGACTTTTCCATCCTCGAAGTCCTCGAAGTCCCCTTTCCCACACCGGCGACAGTAAATCTCGGGAAGAAGGTCGGCGGGACAATTTATCGTAATCACGTATGAATTATACGAATTTCGCTTTGTCACATCTCCTTTTTCCGTCTCTCCACGCGCGTCGTTCCGATATTAATGGCGGCAGTAAAACATTAGGAGGTAATCAGGAACGGTTGCGTATAATGTGACGCGAGCGCAGCTTCCATTTTTCTCGGTCGACAGTAGTCGAAGGAGGAAAAAACGCACGCAGGAGGAATTACCTTTTACCGAGATCGATGGCCGGGAGGAGGAGGTTTTTATCGCCTCGGAATGGAGGCGATTAGTCAGTTCATAATAGGGAGAAATAGTGAAACAGCTACTCCATAATGTTCGTCGCGTAAAAGGTGGATGGGGGTTACTTAAGCAAGAATTCGAAATGGGATGGCAAACATATAAATTTCACAGCTTTTACCGTCTGCCTTCTACTCAAACCGTGTAATTTTTAAAATAGTCACCGTCGACTTAGTCGACGCGCTTACGATTGCATACCTAAAATTATGACTATACGGTTTTCCGTTCGTCTAAAAACTAAAGATCCACAAGAAAAACTCTTCAGCGAATGCATACCCGACGTCTGAATCGTTTCACAGTTACGGTCCCACTACTCCACGTACATAAAGAAGTCCGTCTTAACCGAATCGAATTTCGTATTCTCGCTTAAGAGATTTTCTCAATAACACTTAGGTACTCGGAGAGATCCTATCTGTGCGAAAGGTGCCATTTGGTTGATTAGTTTCCGGTAGAATCGATTAAGTCTCTTCTTTTTTTAAAGCGAATGATCGCCGTTGAAAATGATACCAAATGCAAGCGAGAGATACAGAAACGAGTACACCGGGAGAACTTGTTTAGATAGATTGGCGAGAAGGAGTGGGAACCGACGGAGGTGGAAAAAGTAGTTTCGGGTTGTACTGGGTTGATCCTCAGGGTGATTTTCGCAATGGGAACTGAAGAACTCCATAGGTTATAGTGAAATGTTTCCATTAGAAAATTTTACCTTAGTCACTACCAGATTCTAATCTAGGGGAATAACCTAGAATTTTCCAGTACTGCGTTGATTCTCAGGGTAATTTTCGCAGTGGGAACTGAAGAAGCCCATGGGTTATAGTGAAATGTTTCCACCATTGCTTTTTCGTTGTTAGGGAGTTTAAAAAATTTTACCTTAGTCATTACCAGATTCTATTCCAGGGAAAGAACCTGAAATTTTCCAGTACTGGGTTGATCCTCAGGGTAATTTTCGCAGTGGGAACTGAAGAAGCCCATGGGTTATACTGAAATGTTTCCACCATTGCTTTTTCGTTGTTAGGGAGTTTAGAAAATTGTACCTTAGTCACTACCAGATTCTATTCCAGGGAAAGAACCTGAAATTTTCCAGTACTGGGTTGATCCTCAGGGTAATTTTCGCAGTGGGAACTGAAGAAGCCCATGGGTTATAGTGAAATGTTTCCACCATTGCTTTTTCGTTGTTAGGGAGTTTAGAAAATTTTACCTTAGTCACTACCAGATTCTATTCCAGGGAAAGAACCTGAAATTTTCCAGTACTGGGTTGATCCTCAGGGTAATTTTCGCAGTGGGAACTGAAGAAGCCCATGGGTTATACTGAAATGTTTCCACCATTGCTTTTTCGTTGTTAGGGAGTTTAGAAAATTTTACCTTAGTCACTACCAGATTCTATTCCAGGGAAAGAACCTGAAATTTTCCAGTACTGGGTTGATCCTCAGGGTAATTTTCGCAGTGGGAACTGAAGAAGCCCATGGGTTATACTGAAATGTTTCCACCATTGCTTTTTCGTTGTTAGGGAGTTTAGAAAATTGTACCTTAGTCACTACCAGATTCTATTCCAGGGAAAGAACCTGAAATTTTCCAGTACTGGGTTGATCCTCAGGGTAATTTTCGCAGTGGGAACTGAAGAAGCCCATGGGTTATACTGAAATGTTTCCACCATTGCTTTTTCGTTGTTAGGGAGTTTAGAAAATTTTACCTTAGTCACTACCAGATTCTATTCCAGGGAAAGAACCTGAAATTTTCCAGTACTGGGTTGATCCTCAGGGTAATTTTCGCAGTGGGAACTGAAGAAGCCCATGGGTTATACTGAAATGTTTCCACCATTGCTTTTTCGTTGTTAGGGAGTTTAGAAAATTGTACCTTAGTCACTACCAGATTCTATTCCAGGGAAAGAACCTGAAATTTTCCAGTACTGGGTTGATCCTCAGGGTAATTTTCGCAGTGGGAACTGAAGAAGCCCATGGGTTATACTGAAATGTTTCCACCATTGCTTTTTCGTTGTTAGGGAGTTTAGAAAATTTTACCTTAGTCACTACCAGATTCTATTCCAGGGAAAGAACCTGAAATTTTCCAGTACTGGGTTGATCCTCAGGGTAATTTTCGCAGTGGGAACTGAAGAAGCCCATGGGTTATACTGAAATGTTTCCACCATTGCTTTTTCGTTGTTAGGGAGTTTAGAAAATTGTACCTTAGTCACTACCAGATTCTATTCCAGGGAAAGAACCTGAAATTTTCCAGTACTGGGTTGATCCTCAGGGTAATTTTCGCAGTGGGAACTGAAGAAGCCCATGGGTTATAGTGAAATGTTTCCACCATTGCTTTTTCGTTGTTAGGGAGTTTAGAAAATTTTACCTTAGTCACTACCAGATTCTATTCCAGGGAAAGAACCTGAAATTTTCCAGTACTGGGTTGATCCTCAGGGTAATTTTCGCAGTGGGAACTGAAGAAGCCCATGGGTTATAGTGAAATGTTTCCACCATTGCTTTTTCGTTGTTAGGGAGTTTAAAAAATTTTACCTTAGTCATTACCAGATTCTATTCCAGGGAAAGAACCTGAAATTTTCCAGTACTGGGTTGATCCTCAGGGTAATTTTCGCAGTGGGAACTGAAGAAGCCCATGGGTTATACTGAAATGTTTCCACCATTGCTTTTTCGTTGTTAGGGAGTTTAGAAAATTGTACCTTAGTCACTACCAGATTCTATTCCAGGGAAAGAACCTGAAATTTTCCAGTACTGGGTTGATCCTCAGGGTAATTTTCGCAGTGGGAACTGAAGAAGCCCATGGGTTATACTGAAATGTTTCCACCATTGCTTTTTCGTTGTTAGGGAGTTTAGAAAATTGTACCTTAGTCACTACCAGATTCTATTCCAGGGAAAGAACCTGAAATTTTCCAGTACTGGGTTGATCCTCAGGGTAATTTTCGCAGTGGGAACTGAAGAAGCCCATGGGTTATAGTGAAATGTTTCCACCATTGCTTTTTCGTTGTTAGGGAGTTTAGAAAATTTTACCTTAGTCACTACCAGATTCTATTCCAGGGAAAGAACCTGAAATTTTCCAGTACTGGGTTGATCCTCAGGGTAATTTTCGCAGTGGGAACTGAAGAAGCCCATGGGTTATAGTGAAATGTTTCCACCATTGCTTTTTCGTTGTTAGGGAGTTTAAAAAATTTTACCTTAGTCATTACCAGATTCTATTCCAGGGAAAGAACCTGAAATTTTCCAGTACTGGGTTGATCCTCAGGGTAATTTTCGCAGTGGGAACTGAAGAAGCCCATGGGTTATACTGAAATGTTTCCACCATTGCTTTTTCGTTGTTAGGGAGTTTAGAAAATTGTACCTTAGTCACTACCAGATTCTATTCCAGGGAAAGAACCTGAAATTTTCCAGTACTGGGTTGATCCTCAGGGTGATTTTCGCAGTGGGAACTGAAGAAGCCCATGGGTTATAGTGAAATGTTTCCACCATTGCTTTTTCGTTGTTAGGGAGTTTAGAAAATTTTACCTTAGTCACTACCAGATTCTATTCCAGGGAAAGAACCTGAAATTTTCCAGTACTGGGTTGATCCTCAGGGTAATTTTCGCAGTGGGAACTGAAGAAGCCCATGGGTTATACTGAAATGTTTCCACCATTGCTTTTTCGTTGTTAGGGAGTTTAGAAAATTTTACCTTAGTCACTACCAGATTCTGTCCAAAGGGATGGACTTGGAATTTTCCAGTACTCGGTTGATCCTCAGAGTAATTTTCGGAGTGGGAACTGAAGAACGTCATGGGTTATAGTGGAATGTTTCCACCACTGCTTTTTTGTTGATGGGGAGTTTATAGAAATTTGCCTTAGTCACTACCAGACTCTATTCCATGGAAAGGATCTGGAATTTTCCAGTACTGGATTGATCCTCAGGGCAATTTTCGCAGTGAGAACTGATGAAATATCTCCACCATTGCTTGTTTGTTGTTAAGGAATTTAGAAAATTTTATCTTAGTCACTACCAGATTCTATTCCAGGAGAAGGACCTGAAATTTTCCAGTACTGGGTTGATCCTCTGGGTAATTTCCGCATTGAGAACTGAGCAATTCCATGGGTTATGATGAAATGTCTCCACCATTGCGTTTTTGTTGTTAGAGAGTTTATAGAATATTATGTTAGTCATTACCAGGTTCTATTCCAGGGGAAGGACTTGGAATTCTCACTTACACATCACAGGAATACAAAATTAAAAAAAGAAAGGTTGTACGCACTGTAGTCGAATCGCGGAAATAAAACGACCTACTGGTAGTTCTTTTATGGACTACGAGGAATAGGATGCACACATCCTGAGTGGGTAGGGCACGGAGTGATAACCTGAGGGGGTGAAACCTTAAGGATGTAAAACCGTGCCTTCTAGCCCTTAAAACTGTGCTAAATTTAGAGCGTCACTTAATATTTTATGAAAAATTGAAACTCTAGATAATGTAATATCCCTTAGATATTTTGATATTCTAAATAATTTTTTGAGATAGTAGTTATTCATGATTTATATGACGATAGAATTTGATGGTAGTCCAGCTTATAGTTCTTTTTTTGGGAGATAAAATTTAACAGCAAACGGACCAAAAAACCTTGTTTAAAATGGATCAAAGATGATAAAAACCCAAAATCTACACAAATCTGAGCTTTTGCATTTTTAGCTGTAAACTGAGCAAAGCTGTGAATTTTTGGAAAAGACTCCATAAAAACGCTCCGATCACCTTTTAGAAACGCTCATTTTGTAGGGCTTTTAATTCTCTACAAATCGTAGGTACGACATATTGAATTAACGCCAATAATTTTTACGCTATGGTAAAAAAAAACCGGAAAACGACATATTTTTCGAAAATTTTATTGTTTCAAAAACCAAAAGCTCAGATTTTTCTATATTTTGGATTTTTATCATCTTTGATCTATTTTCAACAGTTTTTTGGTTCGTCTGGTGTTAAATTTTAACTACCAAAACAGCATTTTTTACCCTATAATCTGGGTTATGAAGCACGTGACTACATGACATTTCTTCAACGGTACAACGCATCAGCTTCAACGATTTATTTTATGTATTTTCAAAATTTGTGGATCAGTACATGTCAAAGGTCTATAATACTTCTATTAGACAACCTTTCGCAAAACTATTGAAATTATGTAAAATTGATCATATACCCCTCCTATACCTGAAGTAGTGGAGAATATACTTCATCCATCAAAATAAAAACCCCAAAACAAGCACACTTTCACCTTTATTTTCCTCAAAACAGCTTTCAAATCCTGACATTTCTTCTACAAATTTCAATAAACATTTTCCTGTTTTTCCCTCAACACCTTCCATTTTCACACTTTCTTCCGACGCTCTCTTCTAATAACCGAGTTAAGTCGTTATAATGTGCCAACCGATATCTCCCTGCCTGTGGCGGAAGACTTTACCTGAGCGAGAGAGAGAAGACGGCCATAAAATAAGTCGAATTAATTAATTATCATAAGTTACCCGTAGCTAATGAGCGATTCACTTTTATGTCTAAATAATCTTGTAACCGAGTCACATGGGCGAATTTACGGCCGCTTTTACAGTCGATAACTCTCTAATGGCTGTGGGAGAATTCTTTATTATGGAATTTTAGCGGAAATCTTATGTTTTCGTGAAACTAAAATCTGCATTTTCACCTTCTGACCAGGCGTTATCTGAGCTAAAGGTCGCTACGACAAGTAATAACGAGACGATGATTTATCGCCAATGCGTAGCTGAGTACAATTTTGCGTGTCGGAAAAATTCCTGATGGAAATCACATTTGCAACTTCACTCAGTTCAAACATTTTTTAAAATAACAACGAAACGCTGACAGGTATGGTTGTAAATCATACTGGTAAATGGTTATACGATTTTGCGCCTTTTGCATTATCCCCAGGAGTCTGTGCCATGACCATCATGGATATGTCATCAAAGTACAACGTTAATATATCTATTTTTATCTCCCTCTCACAGTCTCTAAACTATATTTCGCTTCAAGACGAAGTAATATTAATGAAGTGCCCGTCAAACTCATAGGCGCGCGAGTAATCATACAAGGAGGTTGCCGATTGCCGAGAACTCGCCTGATGGTATAGGGGCTGCATTATTCCGACCTTTCTATCCAAAATGCGAAACGCTACTGACATTTCGCCTTAAACGCTGGATTTCACCTTCTACTACCTCTTCCTTTTCTTTGGACCTTTTGTTCTGACACTCTAAACCGGGTGGCCCCTACACGATTATTGAAAAACAGGTGAAAATGCAGGAACTGCTTACGATACCTGCGAATGTTTTCCCCCGGTTCATGAAAAATACCCTCTTTTAACGGATACCTCATTAATATTACTTCTCGTTGAAGGGAAATACGGTGTAAGTGTTTCGTATTTGGGGCCCTACGTAATTATTCTTAAATATTCAAGTAAAAATGAGTTGCCCACCATCTTGAAGCATCATACTTAACTTCCTACTAATCTTTCTACCTTACTCAGAGCTGCCCTCATTAGGACAATCCCATTAAAGTTTTAACGACTTATCCTCGGATTATACCAAAGAAGGGAAGGGTATTAATAATTTCATGTTTGTTAATGTTGTAACGACCGACCTGTATTATGATAAACAGTGACATGTCAACGTTGATAGTAGAATAAAATGCCTGCACGTCACTCCGTGTGAAATCACTAGAATATTATAAATTCAGTGAAAATTATATTATGTATTAACTATTAGGTTGGTATAGGAAATTTTGGCATTTTTACATGCATAGAGTGATGGATGTCTATGCGACTTCCAATAGGGTGTTTTGCGTTTCAAGTGATCCAACTTTTTTGGAATTTGAGACACTTTCGCACGGGACAGTGTAGGTTGATTTTACTCGTTAGAACGTTGAGAAAGTGTATTAACCACATTAACATTAAGTTAAAATGTTGGGTGTTCCACCGAAGACAGAGGAAGCATAATTGAAAGTCGATTTGGGGCGAACTTGAGCATTCAAGTCGCAAAACTCCTATTTTAACGTCTGTCACATACAACATAAACTCCAAAGTTTTTTGAAAACCACGATCCACTCCGACGCTCCTTCTTCGGTTTGTTGCCCCGTATGTGCGATTCCCCCTCATGTGAAGAGCCACGGGAAGTCCGGCCACCCTAAACCGTCCAGTTTATTTTTAACAGGTCGCCGCTTAAATAGCTTCGCGCAATAACCGTAAAACCGAAAAAAGAAAATGGACGTCGACATTTTCCTCATTTTTTTCCACCCCCTCCGTCGAAAGTACGCGTCGATTCGGCTCGCAGCGCCAATTAACGACGCCGTCGCGTTTTAAAAAGCAAAACTGCATTTTAATGAAAATATGAGAGCACGGGTGTCGCTTTAATTAAAAATTCTGGTCGCGTCGGTCCAATTGGCGGTGCTCGAATGGAAATTCGTGCGCGCAAAAATTAAGGAGGGCGACGGAGAGAAAGGGGAGGGGGGGGAGTACGTTCGTTGCCCGATCGCCAAAACGAACACTCGTCATTTGGAAAACAACTTTAATCTTTTTGACCAGTTAAAAATCACCGGCAGGTCTATTTTTAAAGGTTGTATTACATTTTGTCTCGATCCGTCCAGTCTACGTTTGTAGTGGATTTGCAGTTTGGGTTCTTTTTGAAATGCGGACACTTGTATGGTTTTCGAAGTGTGAAATCTTCACCAGTCAACTATTTTTAGATGGGTAGTTAACTGCTTAAAAGGAAGACCAACTCGTGGGCTTTTTCGTCCTTTCCACTATTTTGAGATTGTAGTTGAAACCAATAATTTTTCCTTTTGGTATAGTCATGTCGGGAAAATATTCCAGATTTCTGTATTATTTTAGACTTGCATACCACAAAAAATATGACAATTATTAATAAAACGAGTGTAATTATGGATACACATGTTGACTTCTACCTTATGAAGAAGGGTTTTGAAAATCGGACATGTTTCGATATTTGAGAAACTTCAAAGTGGAAATCTGATTCCGGAATTTCATACAGAACCCATACTGCATCACTTTATGAAAAATTTGCCATAGCGACCATAATATCACAATATAATATAAATATATATCAAAATTGTAATATATAACAAAACTTCAAAGTGGAAATCTGATTCCAGAATTTCATGCAGAACCCATACTGCATCACTTTATGAAAAATTTGCCATAGCGACCATAATATCACAATATAATATAAATATATATCAAAATTGAAACAGAACTGCCCAAAAAATTCAAAAAAAACATCTACTTGTTTCAGATCAGGCGCCTGGTTTCCCACCCTCAGGAAATCCTGTGGAATCCCCTGTGAGATTCTAATATCGACCACGCGAGGAAATCAGTTTGGAACGCACAGAACAGCGAGCCCGACCCACTCCAAGTAAGTGCCCTACGATATAAATACTCTCGATTTTCTCTTCCGATTCAGAACTCTCAGTTTCATTGTTTTACTGTAAAGGTATCTTTTCTGCACGAACTAAAACTTCACCCACATGTAGACAAGTACAATATAAATACCCTTTGTCAATTTTCCCTTCTGCTTCAGAACTTTTAGATTCCTTGTTTTCGGTAACGATAAAAATGTATTTTCTCTACGAAATGACACTTTTAACTGCACAACCTTATACATTTTCCTGGTTTTCTTTTGCTGTCGTTCGGCATTCTTCAAGCTTTGTTTCATAAGGGCTGCTCGTCAACTATACAGCGATCTGTATGGCTCTTGCTCCTGGCTTTTCCTTCAGAAACTTAACTACAGGCCATTTAAAACAAATCTAGTTGCGCGTCATCAATGGAGAGGCTAACACTGTTGCCAGCGTTTTCAAGAGGCAATGAGATCGAATGATCTTAAACGGGTATTCAGTATAATTAATTCAAAAGTATGTTCTTAAAAGCACAGGTGGTAAACTCTACACTCTTTACAATTGTATCTAATGCAAACCATTAAGTTACAGTCGAAATTTCGAAATAGTTTATCTGCCCACTTATTTTGTCCTCTGTTAAATGTAGAAATAGCTTATCTACCCACTTATTTTGTCCTCTGTTAAATGTAGAAATAGCTTATCTACCCACTTATTTTGTCCTCTGTTAAATGTAGAATATGTCCACCATCAATATCAACCTCTAGACAGTAATAGAGACATCGCTAAAGTTATTTTCTGATATTTTGTAATACTATAAGGGTAGTTTAGTTGCATTCATTAATAACAGGGTAACGCAAATCTTCTAACGTTTCAGGCGACGTTGCATAGAGTTTTAATGCCTTTTAATGCCCAAACATGAGAATAGACCGATGGAATTTTTACAAATTTCCTCTTATTGAGTCAGAAATATTTTCACACACTGAACGATTTTCACGGAACTAATGGCGAACAGATCAGATTGTTTGGCGAATTCACTTAAGTGAAAATATTTACATAAATTGGAGCGAACACTTAATTACCATAGCAAGTGTTTTTATTGCTTAAGCAGAGGCATGGACGTGAATAATAGGTCTCTTGCCCTTATTAATATTTCCCCTTTCCGCTCTGGCGCGTTTTCGGCTACAAATCTGGAATTTGGGTTAAGCATTACGGGACTTTATCGGGTATCATTAATGCCACTCCATGAATAATGGTTTCCCTTCCCAAAATATCGAGCCAATAAAATAATATAACGTGTCGCGCGTGTCTTGCAATAAAGAGAAAGGGAATTGTCGGATTCCGCCGTGTATTTTATGGACGGTCACGTCTCGTCCCGTTTCCCTATTCGCGCCCACCTGCGTTTTCCCTCAGTACTGAAGACGGGCCGTGAAAAGTTCCACTCGACGGGAAAACAGCTCGTCGCTAAAGCCTAAAACCCTCTTTAGGGCCATCCAGAAAGGTCGACGACCTCTCGTTCGTCCCCCGTTCCACCCCCGGCGTTGTACGGGGCGACCCTTTTGAATTAACCGCGGTCTCTCTTTCTGCGTTCCTTTCTTCGGCCCCCCTTACTCGTACTATATTATTTTTTTCGGGAAAGGAAATCTGAATAGGCGAGAAAACCACCCGTCCGCGCTTTTACGAGTTTCCATCTCGTATGCGTTACGACTTCGAACCGCCTCTCCCATAAAGTCCTGTGGGTGAGATCCTCGTCTCCCACCTACATTGTATTAAAACCTTCCCGTCGGCGTTACGCCTGCCGAATCGGAATTATCCTCGGACGCCGACTGCCTACGGAGTTTCGTTATGTCCGCTTTTATCTTATCTTTCGGGTGATTTCTTCTTTTTTTTATGAGACTTTCTCGCTGCAGTCCGTAAATTTAAATGGGACGGGGTACCGTATGGGATTATCTCGCGACGAGCCAGCGTCTGCAGACCCGCTGATAGGTCTTTCAAACTGTTACGATTTATGAGCGATTTTCACACTGTTAGTGCCTGAAGTGACTTTGGAAATTTTAGATGAAAAATGCGTTGTTACCCCGAGAGCAGGAGTTGAACCAATAACCTCCGGCTTTACGCGTGAATGCTCTTTATAAAATTAACCACCCAAATAATGAGTTAAATACAGAAGGTATAGAACTTTTAAAGATCTACAAAAAAGCTTTATAACATCACAGCATCACATTGTGAATTTGACAGGCCGCCATTTTGATTTTATTGGACCACTTCGGATTGTTAACGACCTTAACCGAGACATTTAACCAAACAATTTTACCTACCGAGTTTCGTTTGGATTGGTCACAAAAGCGAAAAAGGAAAACGTGCAATATACCGAAGGATCTATGGGTAGGTAAGCACTAAGGCTGGGCAAAAGCATAATCGCATATTTTTTGTATTCATGGATATATTTAGATGAAAATGATATATTTTCGTATTACATGCCTGTTTTAGTTAAAAAAACTAAACTTTCATTATCATATTTTACATATTTTGGGGTTTTACATGTTTCCGTCATTTTTGCTGCAAGTTTCTAAAACACAACTCTCTTCCACCACAACCTATCCTTACTAGGTGGGGAACATGACAACATTGTTTTACGCTTAGCATATTGGAAAATTCACAAATGTAGTTCAAAATTTTGATGCAACTTCTAGTCAGTGTATAGCAGATTGTAAACAACTTTTTGAAAAATCAGAATTAATTATTCGATTAAACTTCATTAAAGCCAATTTTAGCAGAATTCCAATAATTTTAAAAAAATTAGAAGAACAAAAACTTCTTCTATCAGAGTCACTCTCATTAGTGGAAGATTTTCGTGATCATATAAAATTATCAACCAATGTCGTATGTTCACGCATATCTGAAAAACTGAATTCGTTATTCACAAAAAATTGTCATTTCAGTCAGTGCAGTTCCTTTCTGATTTTATGATTTAGTTTCAAACAGCCACTCTTTTCAAGGTTTGATTTATACTAGCATGTCATAATTCTTGAGATCACTTGCCTAGTTTGGGTATTATCAGCATCTGTTTCATTGGTGTAATTTTTATTTATTTCCTCCAGAAGCATTGTAGAGGCTAACACTGCTTGCCCATCTCGTTGCCCTGAACCCTGTAAGTCATTTAACACTAAGAGGACAGAAGTTGATGGTTTCAACATATCTTATCTGACTTCTCAACAGAGGCATACCTCACATAGTTGTACCTATTTAATATAATCCCTTGCATCCAAGAAGCACACAAGCCTACTCATTGCGTCAAGCTTGTACGAAAGGGTTATTTCTCATTCTATTCTTACATAAAGAAGCTTTAATGAAAACTGTACATTTGGCATATTTTAACCTTGTTCTGCATATTTCCATTCATTTTTCCATGTTTCCAAAATATAAGAAACTTGAATTCTCAATCATATTCCTTTTTTGAAACGCGACTCATCTCATCACAATAGTACAACGCCTCAAACAAGTTGTCAGGACGTTCTAATCAGCCTCTGAGAAGACACAAGCCTCTTGGCTCGCTGTAGGCTTCCTGTTTTTTCCAAACTATTGAACAGTCATATTTCGTATGCAAAACAAAATCCATAACGATAAGATAACTGTTTGTAGTCGATATTGATTACTGTTATCCAAAAGAATGTACGTTACGTCGTAATGACGTCAATGCTGCTCAAAAGCTGCTACAATACCGTTAATTTCGTCACAGATTTTTCCTGATTTAGGTTAAAGCGTAGAAGATATTTTTCGTAAGAAAGTGTCCAGGTTAAATTTAAACCAATTTATAGATTACCTCGTTCTCGGCCTACACTTACTAATTATCTAATATTCAACGCTGACATCATTGATTTACGTCTCTATCCGAAATAAGAAACCACAAATGGTGGTTCCAATTAGAATTCCTCGCCTCAGAATTAAAACATTAAAACGTCCAAAACCAGGAAAACGACTATGAAAAATCACAAGGAGAGATACAATCTCTCTCTCTCTCTCTCTTTCTATCTCGCTTGTTCCAATCGGTCGTTCGGCAACCCCGCCGTGCTGAGCACTTCAGGAGCCTAATTAACCATTCTTCGGTCGGGCAATTCGGCGCGTTAAGGCGGGCACGCACACGTGAACACCATTTGCATATATTCTCCTCTGGTAAATTCCTCGATTCGGTTGTTTGTGAGAAATAACCTCCTAATGGTCCGGCTTTTGTTCGGGAACAAATGAATAATGTACCATAAGTTCTTGCCTTTTGTTTCGACTGACGTTAACGCCTCATTTTATGGATGAGGAATCCGTAAGCTACGTTGATGAGATGAACACGAAGAGAAAGAGTTACAGTTGAGGTTAAGGGGGTGTAACCACTTTGCTCATTTTCCACAGTCATATTTTCATTTCGCTCGGTATTTTCCTTCTCATGAGATTATCCGTTGAAAAACAGAGGTAAGCAACAAAAATACGAAGTATTGATATAAGTAAGCACGTGGTTGCCACCTACATTAGGTAAATAAGCAAGGGTGGATAAGAAAAACAAGACGCACGGTAAGAGAGAAAGAAAGATAGAGTATAAGGAACTACGGGAATAGAGACTAGTCGTTCGACGATGTACAAAGATATATCTATATATGTTTCCGTGACGCTCTTTGGTGTCGTTTTTTCTCGATTCACTCCTTTCGCCCACTAGCGTTAAGAAGCTTCGCTTAAAAAAATCTCTCTCTCTCTTTTCTTTCTCCATCTTTCTCCTATGTGAGACCCAGCGGGCTAAGGACACGGCGCTCTCATCTGATGCCTGTTGCCCTTTTTGCATGTTTTCTTCAAAATTCCCAAGGAGCTCATATTGTTTAAAATGTTTTTGTCTTTTGAACACTTGGAATGATTTTACACCCTCAGAGTGCTTAAGGGTGCATTTTAATAAAAAATTGAAAATTTTTAATTGAAAAATTTGAATATTTAAAAAAAAAAACAAATAAATAGTGAAAAATAAAAAAGTAATGAAAACCCTGCATGATATTTTTTATCTTTCGAGACTAGTTGTTCGACGATGTACATGGGTCTATATCTATATATGTTTCCCTGACGCTTTTTGGTGTCGTTTTTCCTCGATTCATTCCTCTCGTCCACTAGCGTTAAGAAGCATCGCTTAAAAAATCTCTCACTATTCTTTTGCCCTCTTTTTCCTATGTGAAACCAAGCAGGCCAAGGACACGGCGCTCTCCTCTGATGCCTGTTGCCCTTTTTGCAGGTTTTCTTTAAAATTCCCAAGGAGCCCATATTGTTTAAAATGTTTTTGTCTTTTGAACACTTGGAATGATTTTACACCCTCAGAGTGCTAAAGGGTGCATTTTAATATAAAAATTGTTTCATATTTATTGACACATTACAATTTCTTCGGCTTTTGAAGAATTCTCAACCCCTGAATAGGGGTAACTTCTGAATATTTTCAAAAAACAAAGAATAATAATGAAAAATGAAACAAAAATAATGAAAAACCTGTAAGGTGTTTTTATCTTTCGTCCTTTAGTAGCTATTAATTGTTTAAAAACGGGGAAAATACCTTTTTTGCGATCATTCTTTGGCCGCTTTTTACTACTTCTTTGCACAAATTTGCCATTGGCGCAGCTGAGGACAAATACATTAGCAGTTCCTTTCCGGTTTTTTTTTTAGGGCCTTCTCTATTAGTAGCTTTGGCTTCCTTTGACAGCTTTGCTTCAAATCTGATATGATTAAACCTTCCCTTCTCTAACTAAATAGTTATAAGTGCTGCCCCCCTTTTTTTTTCGGGGTAGCTTCCAAACCAAAACATTTTAGTGCCAAAATAGGTATTTCCTAACTTTTCCTGCTGTGTACAGTTCAGAGCTAGGACGAACTCCTAGAGCTAGGAGCTATGGAACTAGGGAGGAACTTTTTGGCACTTGCTTTCAATAATTTTGCGAAGGTACGAGAGAGAACCATTGGTAATTTCGTTGGTAAACGTATCCCATCGAACAGAATAGAACTTCAGACCATATGACGGATAAGTCAGTATAGAACGGCACAAAACCAATTCATTTAAATGCTATAAAGTTCCAGGTGGTCCTCTAGAGATCTGTAAGTTTTTAAACGGATTAATTCCATAATTCCAGTTTCATACATGACATTCTATGTTTTTGGCAAATTTTCTTCTGCTCGCCTGACATTTGCGAATTACAATTGTTGTGCACTTATACAGATATTTCTGTCTGTAATTTTTAACCAATGCCTGGTACTCAGGGATGTGAAAAAATAATCGATTTTTATATTAATCGATTATTTTTTCTTATAATCGATTTTTAATAATCGACTCTCTAAATATTAAAAACCGATTTTCGATAAATAGATTATAATAGTTACTCAGTACTTTTTCCTTTCTTCTTCTTCTTTTTTTAAGTAAAAAAGGTAAATATGCGTTGTTGGATTAAACCAATGTAGCCAAGCTATATATTTAAATCAAATTTTGTAATGAATAATTTGTACTATTTTTTATTCTTTAATCTTAAAGCTTAAGGAAAGTTGTCTTTTGTATTTTAGTTTTGAGACTAACAAGTAGTCTCAACATTTCAGTAAAATGTTAAATAGTACTAAAAATTAGTAGTAATAATTTTATTCGATTTCCTCATTATTTTAGCCAAAAGTTGAAAAAAAAACTTGTTTTTTTTTTGTTTTAAAACCAACAGATTGTTGTTTTAGTTAATTATTAATGTCGACTTGGTAATTTTATTAATATATACAAAAAATGCAACTTTTCGAATAGTTAGAAAAAAATCGAATTTCTTGCACAAATCGATTATTTTTTGATTAATCGATTTTTTTGCAAATAGGTTTATTTTATAGGGAGAAAAATGGATTATTTGGTAATGGATTTTTTCCACTCCCAAGTCACATCCCTACCGGTACCCACCAAGAGAAAGACCAATATCGCCCATCCATTCCCGCACTCAAACAATTACCTCGAAAGCTATAATACAACTATCCATTAAAATTGCACTTACCACGTTATTAGAAGCTTTTTTCACGAAACGCTGATCAATTATCGGTAGCATTATTAAACGGGAAAAAAATCGAGAGCGCGCACGACGTCGATATCCCGTCCGTGGTTATTTCGTTTTAATAACACCATTAAATTACGATTTGGGCGCAGCCGGTTATTAGCAATTTTTACACGTTTAAAATTTCACGGCGCGCCACGTTAATTTCGCGTAATTTGCCTGGCGAATTAAAAAGAAAATGACCAAAGGAAAAATCGCCCCGAGAAGCTTTAATCGATTTGCTACCGAGTTGTGCGATAGAAGAGGAAAATTTAACCGACGTGGGAGGAGCCTCGCGGGAAATCTCCACCGCGGTTTGTTTATTAGATTTTATTTCGGGTACTCTGATCACTTCGTGAATTCGTAGGATCGTAGGAGTACCCACGTGAAGTGAGATCGCTCCACGGCGGTTTGTTTATTTGATTTCATTTCGCCTGCTCTGTTTTATAAACAAAAATGGAGTGAGTCTCGGCGGCATCGATAAAATTTTATGGGTCTCCCACGTTTCCGACCGAATTTGGAGCCCCTCTTAATTGCCAGGCGAAATATCGATGGCGGAATTAAAATTTGTATCGAAGAGCTTTTATTGGCGATAAAACGGTTCCGGAGATGTACTCGTAAAAATACGGCGGCTCATCTTTTGACTTATAAATTGGCGATAAAATCGCGGCCGTAAGATTTATCATTCATTAACCATCCGGGGAAATATAAAACTTGTTTATTTAACATCCCATCCGGATTCGTTGCGATCGAAACGTTTATTCAATTTTTCTGATCGGATTTATGAATAATTTCGATCGGTCTAATAAACTTCGATCAATCACAACATTGTCAAGCGGCGACTTAAACGCAGTTTAAACCAATTTAATCAGGTAGTCCACTTAATTGGACGACCGTCTAAGTACACTTATAAAATTCATTTAAGTACCTCATTAAGAACGTATTAAACCATCAATTTTCCTCGGGACGAGCTTCACGTCTCCGTTATTTACAAAAAAAGATTCTTTAAATTCGAAATACCCCGAACGTCGTCTCGATTCCATGCCAAAAAAAATCAATAAAACAAGATGTTAATCCGAGGCGTTTACCATGACTAACGAACGCTATTAAGGGAGAGCGATAATTCTACGGTCGTAAAAATTATTCAAGTAGAGAATGGAAATATTTTGTGAAAAAATAGTCGTAAAGTGCTTCATTTGGAACAAGGAAATTACGTGAAATTGACGCTTTTCTGAAGTACCCTCGTATAACGTCCGATACGACAATTAACGGTTGGTACTTACCAAGGAATGATCGGTGATATTAACCACTTGAACTTACCTGGAAAAGAAATAGAGAAATCCATGAAAAAGGATGTACATTTAAAATCATAAAAGGCAAGACATTCACAGTGAAATTATGCATATCGGTTGGCATTTTGGTATGCTTTTATTGTAGAAACAACAATGTAAAACATAGTGAATTGTCACTGCGCATGCCATAACATTTTTTACCGTTTCTATTTTTTTCAAAATACCTCGTAATCAACTAATCTAACAAAAAAAATGTTGTTTCCAAAGTTGAAGTAGGGAAAATTTTCTAGAGCAATCAGTCATAATCAACGGTTTAAATCTGGTAGAAGCAACAGTGTAAAATATAGTGGGTTGTCACTGCGCATGCCATACCATTTTTTACCCTTTCTATTTTTTTCAAAATTTTTAACAATTAAACAAAAAAAAATGTTGTTTCCAAAGTTGAAGTAGGGAAAATTTTCTAGAGCAATCAGTCATAATCAACGGTTTAAATCTGGTAGAAGCAACAGTGTAAAATATAGTGGGTTGTCACTGCGCATGCCATACCATTTTTTACCCTTTCTATTTTTTTCAAAATTTTTAACAATTTAACAAAAAAAAAAATGTTGTTTCCAAAGTTGAAGTAGGGAAAATTTTCTAGAGCAATCAGTCATAATCAACGGATTAAATCTGGTAGAAACAACAATGTAAAACATAGTGGGTTGTCACTGCGCATGCCATAACACTTTTTACCCTTTCTATTTTTTTCAAAATACCTCGTAATCAACTAATCTAACAAAAAAAAATGTTGTTTCCAAAGTTGAAGTAGGGAAAATTTTCTAGAGCAATCAGTCATAATCAACGGTTTAAATCTGGTAGAAACAACAATGTAAAATATAGTGGGTTGTCACTGCGCATGCCATACCATTTTTTACCCTTTCTATTTTTTTCAAAATTTTTAACAATTAAACAAAAAAAAATGTTGTTTCCAAAGTTGAAGTAGGGAAAATTTTCTAGAGCAATCAGTCATAATCAACGGTTTAAATCTGGTAGAAGCAACAGTGTAAAATATAGTGGGTTGTCACTGCGCATGCCATACCATTTTTTACCCTTTCTATTTTTTTCAAAATTTTTAACAATTAAACAAAAAAAAATGTTGTTTCCAAAGTTGAAGTAGGGAAAATTTTCTAGAGCAATCAGTCATAATCAACGGTTTAAATCTGGTAGAAACAACAATGTAAAACATAGTGGGTTGTCACTGCGCATGCCATAACACTTTTTACCCTTTCTATTTTTTTCAAAATACCTCGTAATCAACTAATCTAACAAAAAAAAATGTTGTTTCCAAAGTTGAAGTAGGGAAAATTTTCTAGAGCAATCAGTCATAATCAACGGTTTAAATCTGGTAGAAACAACAATGTAAAACATAGTGGGTTGTCACTGCGCATGCCATAACATTTTTTACCCTTTCTGTTTTTTCCAAAACACCTCATAATCAACTAATCTAATAAAAAAAAATGTTGTTTCCAAAGTTGAAGTAGGGAAAATTTTCTAGAGCAATCAGTCATAATCAACGGTTTAAATCTGGTAGAAACAACAGTGTAAAACACAGTGGGTTGTCACTGCGCATGCCATACCATTTTTTACCCTTTCTATGTTTTTAAAAATTTTTAACAACTTAACAAAAAAGATGTTTCCAAAGTTGAAGTAGGGAAAATTTTTGATCTCGGTATCAATTTGATCACAATGATATATTAATACGTATCGAGAAAATCGCAAAATTGCGCATCAAGTGAACCGCAATACTTGGTATTATAAAGTAAGGGAAAAGCCCTCCTCCCCATGTGAATTGACACGATGACAGAAATTTCAATACCAGAACATTACAATTACATTATTATTACATTACATTATTTACAATCCTTCATGCAACGCATCCTCGTATAACTAAGCTAGTTGATCAGATGGAGCATAAGAAATAGGAATTCGCACCTGTATCAAGTGTTACAAAGGGTACAGTGAAGTCTTTAAAACTCCATCTGTTTGCACATAGGTGGCTATTGCAAATTATTTTTTAGCTTCCAATGCTTATAGGTTCAAATAAGCTTTTTTATATTCGGGAAGAATCGATGATTACGATGTTATAAAACATGTTTAATTAAATCGTTAAATAATGAAAAATTGAACGGTTCACCATAAATATGTATGACGATATGGCTTGTTAAAATTATTACTTTTTTTAATTAATTACCCCAATACAAATTGGTGAGGCAAATTAAAACATACTTGTTATTTTAATGACGTACTAAATTAATTGATGTGGCTTTAATTATTTCATTAAGATTTTATTTCGTACAACCGTGCATAATCGCGTTATTACGGAGTTATTTACGTTCATGTTGAAAACGTCATGAGATCCGTAGTCCATAGAAAATATTGAAATTCATCTCAAAAATTATCTTTTGTTAGTATTATTTTTTCTTGTGAATTTTTCACCTTAGAAAAACTCGCTCAATTAGGGGAGGTTGTTAACATCAACTCCGAGCAATATCATTTACTTTACTGTATACCCCCGCGGGCGATTAACGAATCAGACGTATCGATTAGTTAAAGGAAATATGAATATCCAGGCGAAGAAAGTGTCGGAAAATAAGAGGGTTCATTAAAGAAAATGCGACCTGTGGAAAAGGCCATTATCCACTCTTCAACGCTTCCCAACGTCTAAGAAGCTGAAGGGTCGTAAGAGAAAACCTCGCACATGTAATTAGGTCTTCGACCTCGAACTTACTGGATCAAACTGGAGGAGTTAGGGAGAGGAAAAGGTGGCGCAGCAGAGACAAACATTTGCTTTCGCTATCGAATTCCACTCGGGAGGCTTTCCACTATACGAGGGTTGTTGAACTCCACCCCGACCCGGAGCCGACAGGGTCGAACTTTAATGCGATTTACGGTGAATTTTTTCCGGGGGCAGAGCCATAAGGGTTGGTTCGAGAGGGAGATTTCTGCTTCATATGACGGAGGAGGTTAAAGGACGACGAGGGGATGAACCGGGAGAGACGCTCCAGTAGCGTGGATTAAATCGAACTAATGTACAATTGACAGAACTAATTAATTAATTTGAAGCATTAAACTTGAATCGAATAACGATTTGAACATTTTATCCACGTACAGGTTCCGTATTCTAAGTAATTTAGCTATCAAAATAGGATTTTCTCGAAACGGGAACACGCCCACACGTCGCGACGATCCTTCCCGATCGCTTAATCCCCTTCATCCTTCCCACGTCGGAAAAATATCAAAGCGATCGACGTCGTCGACGCACCCCGAATCGGTGAACTTAACAGCCACGAAAATATAATTAATTTCACTATAATTATTAATAGTGCCATCAGACTGATAGATACGATCCGTGGATAACTCGCACGCAAACTAATCGCCACGGAGTGAATCTCCGTTCCGATCAAAGATAACGGCGGGAATTAGTCCACGTGAAAATGGGCCGAATAAATCAAGACGAATTTGATTCGAATTGGTACATGTTTAGGATCCTGACAGAGAGGAAATGATGTCGGCGTGGATGGTCTCAAAGTTTAAAAAATAGTGTATCGATTAGGGAAATTTTAATACTAGTGTTTTCTGAAGGTTCAACTTGTTTTTCGCTACGTTTTCCATACATGCTTTGGTTTATATGCACAGAGAAAGGCATTGAAGAAGAATTGCATTGACGGGGATTTAATGTTTGAGACATTTACTGGACCCATAAGGGCGACAAGACACAATGCTATTGAATCAAGATACTAAGGTATAAAAGGTCGTTCTTCGGCGGAATAGGAGACGAATACGCTTTCTTGCAGAAAACTGCTCATCCCGTCGAAATAGTTTATTTCTAGGACTTTTTTGTAAAATATAATCCAAAAACTAATGTGAAAAGTTCGAAAAAATGGCGAATTCTACTTGATCACATTTTTCCTGGTAATTTTTTCTGGGCAAAGGTAGTTGTAGGAAGTCTGTTAAAGAAAAAAAGTTGAAGCCACAGCGATTAAAATATGTTTATGGTGAAGTTCCCTTGATCATAACTGTTGAGGCATCGCAATCCAAACTTAGTTTGCTTTTCACATTTAAGCACATTGTCTAACTTGCACATTAACTTGACGTTCATATGCAGAAAAAGTACAACTGGCCTATAAATAGTAACGTCTTTTTAGTTCGCCAAATTAATTCAACTCAAACTTTTCTTCAAAAAATATCTTAACTTTTCTAGGATGATTTCAAGATCACCCTGTACTTCCACAAGCTAATCATTTGATTTCCATATGCGCTGGATTAATAGCAACTGAAGAAGTAGGTTGCTATAAAGCTCAAAGCAATGGCATTGCAAAAATTGTTTAAGAAATAAATGGAAACTTTGATAACAACCATGACAGTGTCGTTGTCATTGACTTGCGTACCCTTTCGTACCTTCTCTAACGAGAAAAGAAGTGACTACTTAAGTCAAAAACGATTAGTGGTCATTTGTAACCGTAAGGTATAGGTTACGCACTGTTGACGTTACTTCGGTAAGTAAGTACCATAAAAGAATGCACTTGTTTCGCAAGTATAGATACCTACTAACGATGACCATTAAAAGGCTGCCTAGGATGACATTGAAGATGACATTGATAAGGATATGGATGAAGACATGGACACTGAACTTAGTGATTGTAGATATGTAGAAGCGGAAAGAGCTTAAAAAATGTTTACAAGCAAAAATGCAACAAAAAAAGATTCCCAACTTTTTCGATTCTTTTTAGAATTGAAGTTTTAACTTGGAAAATTTTTTCTCCATAATCGATACAAGCGATTTCGAGAGTGAATTCAGTTTTCCACGAAAAGGTCCTTTAGTACTTTTGTACCATTCGGCTTAATTTTTGAGATACATTGAAACAAATGAATACTGAACTTTTTCACTCTTTTAATGCCCCTTTTCATTTAATAGCACATTGCCTTCCTAAATTACATAGGCAATATAAGCCAAGCAATTTATCTTTTCAGTGAATTTCACATTTAGATCTCTGCGAGTCCAAGACCTTCATTACAGTAGAAAGCACGTTGGTGGAACCCACGGTTTATCCATTTTTTTTTGGCAATTTATTAAGTACAGGCAAGGATCCAATTCAATAAAAGAACCAAAAAAAATTGTAGTTTCAGCTTTGAAAATTAATGCGTATGAAGGCCTCAAGTAGTGGGGCAAGAGGAAAAGGGAAACGGAAATCCTAGGCGCCAGTTTTTAAAAAGTGTGCTGCCTATAGTACTCCCGGCTAGTTTATACTCAGGAGAAGACCGTGGGTCTGTGAAAATAACGATAGTAGCTCACATATTGTGTGCTTGAAATAAGAAAAATACGTTTCGGATTTGGTAACAATGTGCGCTTAGACCTATAGTACTCCCGGCTACTTTATGCTCAGGAGGGGACCGTAGGTCTGTGAAAATAACAGCAGAAGCTCACATACTGCGTGCTTGAAATTACAGACATACGCTTCAGACTTTATAAAAACGTGTACTTAGTCCTACAGTGCTCACGGCTAGTTTATGCTCAGGAGAAGACCGTGGGTCTGTGAAAATAACGATAGTAGCTCACATACTGTGTGTTTGGAATTACAGACATACGCTTCAGACTTTGTAAAAACGTGTGCTTAGTCCTACAGTGCTCCCGGCTAGTTTATGCTCAGGAGAAGACCGTGGGTCTGTGAAAATAACGACAGAAGCTCACATACTGTGTGTTTGGAATTACAGACATACGTATCAGACTTGGTAACAACGTGTGCTTAGAATTTCACGAATCTAGACATTCATGAATTAACGGCAACCGTGTACAAACTTCCTGAAAGTCCTGGCAAACGGTGTATGCGAGGTATTTAACGAAGTTGGCTAGTTTAAATGCAGTTTCACCCTGCCGGCTTTATATTTTCGTGTACCTAAGTCGATGATGGGTTCCAGACGAATTTCGACGGGCCACTTCCTCGTTCCATTTTTAATAAGCTCGTTATTCAGCTAACGGCAACGAAAACCCCACGAAATCCCATCAAAGAGATCTTACATTCTATTTCGGCGACGTCCTCGCGGGAATTTTTGATTTAAATCAACGTTGATAGTAAACATATTGCTGGCGCTACGAGCGTGTCATTTTAAAAATATACGCATAACTCGCCGATCGGCGATCAGATAAATATTTTAGCGCTCCACATTTCATTCTCGGTCTGTGCCGTTCACGACGCGAATTCTTCAGGTACGCATGTGTCCTCTTCTCTTCTTCTCCTAAACTGTTCTCCTTCCTCCAAGGAGTGTCAGTAACCTTCCAAAAAGTTGCGTAACTAGTGTGTGCGTGTGTAGTATGTAAGTTTTCAAGGTTGAACGCTCGAAGAGTTGCTTCATTATTGATGGTCTAAAATAAGAAGTTGACATAATATCGGGCCGGTTCGGTTTTTTGTTGTATCTCATCTCTGTAATGGTCCACGCATCGACGCATGTAGCGACTTAATCGCCGTATAATCGGCGCGGTTATTTCGGCGCGACGTAAACCACCGACTTAAACAATGGAAATAACAGAGGTTGCGTTCGGGAAGCTTCGTTTAAATTTGACGAAATGTTGGAAAGAATGCGATTCCAATAACGAGGTTTAAGTGAATACAAATTTGATAGATTTGGAACAATGGAAGTAGATGGAACCCTATGCGTACTATAGGCTGTGATTTTAAGCAGTCTGCTACGAGAAAGAGCTTTTGATATCTCTATGAACCTTAAAATACAAATCTGCATTACAATACTGTATTACAAGAAAGTTGTATAAATTGGAAGTTTCGCTCACGAGTTTCCTGCTGTAGTGAAACATACTTTTCTGAGACATAAAAATCCAGTACAAGAAAACAGAACTCCCTCAAAAGTAGGGTTTAAATTATTGCAACATTCATAGATTTGGAACATCAGTCAGGCCTCAAGTTAAAAATGATCCATAAACTCCAAATCCCACTTATGACCTTTTTGAAGTGAAGGGCTTTTGAGCACCTTTTATAGTTTTTTTTTTTTTGAAGTTACATTTAACAGCAGACGGACCAAGAAACATTTTTTAGAATTGATCAAAAGTGATAAAAATTCAAAATCTTGTTTTTTGTGGTTACATTTAACAGCAGACGGACCAAAAGACTTCTTTTAGAATGGATCAAAAATGATAAAAATTCAAAATTTAAACAAGTTTGAGTTTTTGCATTTTTTTTAAACAATAAAATTTTTAAAAAGTGTGTCGTTTTTCCGTTTTTACACCATAGCGTGAAAAACGTTTGGTCTCTCTACCAAAACAGCTTTTGTTTGATCTATAAACTGGGTTATTTCAGAAATTTAAATGTAAACTCCAGGGTAAGTCTGGAAAACCAGAGTTAAACACACGTTTTAAGTAATACAGCTTTCACAGTTTTGGGAAATAAGTCTTGTCCAAAATTACTACATTACAAGGATTCCACAGGAACTGGTAGTTTTTTGTTCAGTTGAGCAGTCTTCTGCTGTAATCACGAGTCTTTGCATACTGTAAAGGGCACACGTAACACGTGCCCTTAAGTCGCGAAATAACTTTTGGGACGAAAATTGTCTCAGTAGGGCGATTTTCTTCCAGCCTCGAACGCGAAGCCTCGTCCATGAATTTCTATTTTTACTTTTCCAGCAACTCCGAGGCGATGGAAGTTTTTGATCTCATTAAAACTCATCCCTCCAATTTATTTACCCCCGGTTCGATTCAAAATCAACTACCCCCCGTCTCTTCCCTTCCGGCAGGAAACGGCCCCCTGCCACCCCATCGATTTTTTCTCAGTACTTCCTTCGCCTGGCATTAAATTACTTTTTTCCGACTACGACAGCAATTAGAAGACGTTTTATTTTCTCTCTCTTTCTCTCTGTGTTTCCCTCTCCCTCTCCCCCAGTCTCCTTCCTCGGCGACCCTTGATAGATGACGTAACGTTGTCCCCCATGTCACGTCGCCTAGGCAACCGGTCTACTTCTCCATGCACGTAGCAACAGAGCTCTCTCTCTCTCTCTCTCTCTCTGCCTCTCCTGCAGCTCTTGCAGGATTCTGGCTTGTAATCAGGAAGTCCTTTAGGCTAATGACGTACGTCTTCCGAAAATAGAACGCGAGAAAATGTGCGGATCCAGAAGATACTCTGGGAAATTCCGGGAAATCCAGAACGGACGAAGGGGTTTTCCATCCAGGGGAGTTCTTCGGATGAAATACAACGTGGGAAACTAAATGGTGAATTGTTTCGAAGGGCTGAATAATAGAAATAAGCCGAGTATTCATTTCATGACAAGGAAAATGGAAGGGTTATTTGGATTCCCTATCGTGCATGTCCTAACAAATAATCTTAATGTTTTTCCATGATCTCTGATTGCTTACCTTTGAAATATAAGATATGATTGGATTTAAGGCCTAATAAATTAAAGGGTTGCACGCCACAAGCGGAAAGGGATCGAAAGGATGTTTTTCAAATAATTTTATTTTGATTTTCCGTGTTTTGAAATTCCATGCCTATGAAAAATAATTTAAGATTTTATGAAAAAAAGTACTGAGAAAAGGGCATAGTAACATGCACCTCTCGTTAGTTCAAAGATGAAAAATTGCGGGAAAATAGTGTAAAAGTGATTTTTTGTGATTTAAAATTACATGCCATTTTGACTGTAGTTATTTTAAACAATTTAATGATAGCAAAGAATATTGGCACGCATACCAACACCTGCGAAAAATATGACCAGGGAACTTAATAATCCCTTGAAACTACACCAAAAAAAATTTTTTGAATGGTTTATCTGTTTTAGTTAAGAAGGAAAACACCTCAAAAAACATTGGAAGTACAAAATAACCCTCCTCGCCTTAGAAAAACTTCCAAAAACGTGAAATTTGCCACACCGAATGTTCTCAAAAAATATTAAAAATACAAGCCATCGAGGCGAGGCGAGGCGAGGCAAGAGGTTATGCACCCTTAACTCCAAAATTCAAAATTATCCCACAACGGCGATAATAAAAGCATCGCAACTGAAAGGAAGCAGAGCATTCGATTCACCCTCAACTAGTCGCTCTGACCTACTATTTCACATTAGCATGAATGCCTCGTCCGCTCCTCCGTTTCCCGTTGCACTTCCACCGTTTCCACCCCACACGGCAAGTCGATTAAAAAAATGGGTACGCGTTACGTACGCACGCACCGCCATTCACACATGCGAGGAATAAAACAATCCGAGTGGATTAAAACAATCACCGCCGAGTGAATGGCTTTTGTCGTGCAGTCGTGGCCTTCTAATGAGCTTTAGTATTTCGAGCGTATGTAGGTTGAGGGTTTCGCGGTGCGTAAGGGCCCCGCTCTGATATTCAGGGAGTTTATGTGTACCGGTTGGTCCTCCATTTTTTAAATGAAAGCGCCGATCCGGCAAATACGGCGGATTTTTCGATGCCCGCGAGGAGGAAACCCTTGAAACGTACGCGGTTCCATCCAGGAAACCTTTTGCACGAAAACGAGAGAATTTTCGCAAAGCTGAATTTATGGCGGTTGATCCTGTGGGTCATTCTAGTACTAAAACTGAATTTTCGTTACTATAGGGGATTACGACAACTTTTAGGGGATGATGCCCTTTCAAGACGTGGGGAGGAAAGGGGGAGGAAAGGGGAGACTTGTTATTCTCATGGATCCTAGCATCATATTTGTTTCGCACTGTTTATTGCGGAGTGAATTTGGGTAAAATCAGCTTTTTCAAAATATCTCTTTAGCAAAAAGTCGTAAAATGTTAAAGTCACGCTGTAGATCTAAAAGAGGCCGTCGATTTTGTAAAGCACAATTTTCCTAAAAAAAGGCTTCTCACCCTTAAGAAAACATCTTTTAATTAATAAATAAATAAGGGTGGCTTTTAGGGCAATAGTGTAAATCTTCGAGATGTGGGGATAATTATTCTCTACACTTTTATTCTGGTGTACAACCCCCGATTCTTACATTTTTCTACCCCTATATGGAGTGAATTCTAGGCAAATAATTTAGTTTTTCGCATGGCATTATGGAAACTTTTTGTAACTTCAACTACATTTTCGCTCTTAAGTTCAGGGGGCATTTTGTTGCCTCCATCATCATTTCTATTTTATTTTATACAAACCGCCCCTTAGTGTTACTCTGGTTTCATCCCCATTTCAAAATAAATTTTCTTATATACAGAAAATTTCGTTAAATAACATTTGTTGCACATACTCTCCCCTATAATTAACCCATGTTGGGTTTACTCCCAAACCCATCCATGGGGGTAAAGAGGGGGGTGAATGTTCTTGGATATGGCATGGGATTCAAGTGGGAATGAACAGTCGATATGTATGATGTACAATAGATCTTATTCAAAAGAGACAACACGTTGTATGCGTGCACACAAATGATATTTAATTTCGATCACAATTTTTATGGTGTAAATGGTATATGGAGGAATGAAACTGTTAATTACTAATTAATAGTAATTAATAAGTATTTTCATTAGATAGTGGTACAACGAAACACGACAAAAAAAGAGAGTAACTCTCCATCCCCTACAAGGGGGATGAAACCATGATAGGGGTTAATTGCAGGTGAGGGGGAATTAGAATTTAGGTTTTTTTAAACGAATTCCAAATCTCATTTCGAAAAAACCGCGCAAGACATGCACCCCCTGTTTCATCTACAAGGGTGGGTTCGAGAGGAAAATGCAACAGGGGTTAACTGTAGGGGGTACGTGAAATAAATTTTAACGAACGAAATTTTCTGAATCTATGCATATTTCGCCACAAAAAAACAGAGGAAATTTATTCTGAATAAGGGATGAGCACAGCAAAAGTAAAGGGTGGAAAATGTAAATAACGATGATCCCTACATGTAATCATGAAAACTAGGTGAGAAATGAAGAGTTTACGAGTTATTAAATGAAATTATCTTTGTCATGTTTAAACGTTTTTTTAATGGTTGAATAAGAGGAATGTCGACGTGCCTTTTCGAGGTCTGAAACATTTTCATTTAGTCCAACTTGAAAAAACATTTTCCCGAGGAGATAATAAACAAAACTGTTTTTTTTTAATGCTCTCCACGTTTTCTTACCACGAAATGTCCTTAAAAAATTTCCAGGGCGTCATGCGAAAAAATGAAGGGTTTCCTTCGAATTCGTTCAAGCCCCTCGTAGGGGTAGAAGAACGTAAAAATCGGGGGTTATGCCTGAGGATAAAAATGTAGAGACTAATGATTCCTACATTTCGTAGTTTTAAATTATAGCCGCAAAGGGCACCCTTAATTATTCATGAAGTTTTTAAAAAATACAGTAAAATGTATTTTTTAAGGAGGAAAAAGTATTTTTTAGGGAAATTGTGTTATAAAAAATCCACGTGTCTCTTTGAGATCTACAACTTTTGATTTGACTAAAATTATACGATTTTTTGCTAGTTATTTCGAAAAAAAAAACAATTTTACTCAAATTTGTCAAATTTTTTCGACCCCTAAATGAACCCCTGCGCAAAAAAGTATTCAACTTAAACTAGGATCCTTGGGAGCAAAGACTTTCACAGCAGCGAAAACGTAGGGGTTACGTTTTAGCACCAATTCCCGCATCATCCCTTAGTGGTTGTCTTAACCCTCTAGAGGGTAATTTTATTCAAGATTAACAGGCGACACGATACATTGAAGCTGTTGTGCTCATATTAATGTAATCAGACAAATCCAGTAATTTTTTTATTAATTATTTGGCGGTCTACAATGATTCATTTATTTTGGTCTTTCACAGCCAATTTTGTATTAAATAATAATTTGTTAATAAAAATAACAAAGGTTTAGTAATTTAAAATATAATAAAAGGGAATGGCATTTACAATAAAATGTTCAATCCCTGGGGGAAGGGCTCAAAATCTCGTCCCCAATTTTTTTTTCAAAAAAAAAAATAAAAATAAAAACTGATATAGTTTCTGGCGACTAGCGTTCATCATCATATGGCCTTCATTATAAGTATTCTATAGTTCAAATATGGGAGCTTTTGCTTTTGTTGTTCTACAAGAACACTGCCGAATCGAGCACTTTCATCAAAATTTCCAAACACATCCCCAAAAAACAAAACCATCGACACCCCAAAAAATCCCTCCCGTCCCTGCAAAATGGAAGCCCGGCTCGGATCCTTTTAATCCCACCCTGATTAGCCGGGGGAGCGCTTTTTTGTTTCCATTCGCGATTCGTCTTAAAGGAGAGAGAAAGAGGGGGCGAACGACGCCATATTAATTCCGACGAGAGACAGGAGGAGAAGTCAAAGAAATTTTCCGGGTGAGCGATCCGCCTCGGAGTGATTTGTCGAAACGTCGCATTTAATAATCCGGGAGCCTAGCCTGTTTTTGGGCATGTAATGTTGGCAGCGGTGCGTGACTGGAACTTTTTGAGGGTAAGAGGAGAAAGAGGCTGAGCTACAACACGGCTTTCGTACAGATCTAATTGTTATTTACTTGGGAACATTATGAAATGTGCCCTTTGTGCCATAAGATATTAGTTAAAGGCTGTTTTAGTAAAAATTATTATTATGGAAATTGTTCATATGAAAATGTCACAGGAAAATGGGGTAGTTGATGCTCGGATCATATGCATAATAAATAGGAAAACGTGCAGAACAAATATTGTAAATTTCCTTTGGAACTAGATATTATTTATAAAGAAACCTGCATAAAATCTTATCCTATAAAAAACCATACAAATCAGTTAATGAAAATACTTAATAGATAATTGAAAGAAGACTTATTACTCTTAATAATAACATCTTTCTCATGGCTGTGCAATAATAGGTTCGGTTCATAAGGTTAAAATTATACGTTACTTTATAGTAATATTAAATTATTTACTATTATATAAAAGACCACCAGTTGTTTACTAAATAGCAAAGTTTTTAAATAAATTAACATTTAAATATTTCTCGCGGGAACGGAGAAGCCGTTACGAAAACTAATCAGGGTAATAAAGAAGCACGTAAAACGCGTCACACTGCGTTGCTGCCATGTCAACGAAGAAAATTAAGATGTAAATATAACATATTTTCAGCTTTACGATTAAAGGTTATACTTGTATTACAAAGAGACGCAGGAAAGACTTTTGTATCACAAATATAGGACGCTTAATTACAGATAAATTGTTCGGTAAGGACGTAGAGACATTTGATTGGCCAATGTGAACCGACGTCACCTCCCATGGGCTGACGTCACTTCCCATTAGTTTGAAATTTTGTAAAATCCAGGAAAAATTAGAGTGGTTTTACGAACTTTTCCTCTCAAATGAGGGAATATTTTTTGTGTACCGACACCATTAGCGTAGTGTAAAGGTCCTAAGAGTTGATCAAAGTATACCCCACATAAACATTTCGATGTTTGTTAGAAAACTTTAATTATTATCTGATTCGTTCTTCGATTTTTTTTTTCAAAATTACTTTTTCATTCTTCATGGCAATTATTAATTCGATTTTAGTCTATCGTTCAAAAGAGAAAGGATTTATTTGTAGCGTATTTCGTTTTCGAAAAAACTTTTTGTATGTAATTTGATCCTTTTCCATAACGAAGTGTACCTTGATTTCTAATGGAAATTTAGTGCGCTATTAATTTTTGTATGCGTCAATTTGAAAGTTTACCAAAATCTCTACAAAGGTTTTTCTATTGTTAAGAAATGGCTAAATGGTTCCCCACTCTTATGGCCCCAGACGAAACAAACACACTCCTGTATAGTACATGAAAAAAAAGTATATCTTCTCATCAAATTTCACTTCATTTTTAATTAATTAATTAATACATCAATTCCTGTTAACGACACCCCTTCCTCGTTTTCTGATCATGGAAAAATATTTCTTCCATTTTGTAGGGCTTTTCTTTACCTTTCACCAATGTAAAAACGTTCTAGTGTACAACCAGAGCACGAAACTTCATAACGTATGTGTTATGTGAGAGCGACTGTTAGAATTTTCAATATTTCATCAAAATCCTCCCGCCTTACCAAATTTCAATATTTGCCCACATTCCTCCAACGTAAAAAACAACGAATAAATCCCGTTTTCGCGAATCCGATTTAACGGAGTCTATATGAACTACCGTAAAAGGTAAATATTTACTCATTTTACGGTTTCAGACTTAATTCGCCTTCCTATAGACATTACTCGCTATCTTGTTATATCATCCCTTCAATTAGCCCGAAACAAGCTCGCCTCAGAGGTAAGTGGATAATTAAAAGAGTAGGTGGCTGTACCCTTTTCCTCCCTCGCTGACGCTTTGTTCCCAGGAACGTACGTCATTTCCAATTCAAATCGTTTAGGGATGGTATGGGAATTAAATCCTCAGGGGATGTGCAACGAGAGCTTTTTTGCCTTGCCAATCAACTTACCTAATTAAAACTTCGCATAATTTTATTTCCCCAGGTATAATTAGAAGAGATGTAATTGAATCACCATTAGCCATGATTCTGTTTTCGACTGTAGGGGTACGAATTAGGGGTTTACCTCATTCTTTATTGGAATTACCATGAGAAGTTTGTTGCATCAATCTGATGACTTAATCGAATTTTCAGGAATATCAGGAATTTTTTCAGAAGCAGATTGTTATATAACACCTTATGGATGAAGTATAGTTAATCCCACCAGCTGATTGTTTTCTCTGGGTTATTAATTAGATTATTGTTATTGTTTAGATTAATTGAACTAATCAGTTTGAAAGAATTATGATCTCCATTTTCACTTCACACAATCTTAGTTATCGAAATTCCCTTATTCCTAAAATTATCTGCTAAATTTATTGAATCTACTTAACTAATTAGTTTGACAGAATTATGCGCTTCTTCTTTTTCTGCAATATAAAATTAATGAAAATATTTTTAAGGGACTTTTTAAACCTCTGGTGATTAAATCCAGATGCCAGCGAAAAATTCGGAACAGTTTGTTACAAACAAAAAAGTTCCCAAAAAATGGCTATTTTCATAAAAAGTCTTTAATAAATCGGGAAAATAGATTTGATAAAAAAAGTTTTGTTATACTGGTGTCAGAAGTGGGATTTACACCAAATATGGCTGGAAAAAGGACTCTCAAAGACCTCAAAGTGGTGGACCTCAAACGAGAATTAGAGGAACGCGTTACTGCCAATAGGACATTTGTAGAGAATTGAAAAATCTTTAACATGACGTTTTGTAACCTGTGATTGGACCATTTTTAATCCAAAAAGCCGGAAAACGGTAAAAAATGACTTTGTCTTGTAATTCATAGCCTTGACAGTTATTAATATTGATGACAGATGATATTATGATGATATTAGATGATATTAGATGATATTAGATGATATTAGATGATATTAGATGATATTATGGGAAATTATAGATTAGTATATGTACTTTAATTAGGCGCAAAGTGAAGTTTATCGCATAAATAGTTTTTGCCTAATTGAAATATAAACAAATTCAGTCAATATTTTGCAAAATGAAGTCTATTAACTGTAATTAACGTAATTTATTTTTCTTAGCAGATCCTAAAGGTATAAATTATAAATCAAAATTCGCCAATCTTACATTAATTGAATTGTTCATATACATGTGTATATACATACCGGGTGACAATTTAAGAAGTTTCAATTGGGTGTAAATTTATAAATAAAGACAATTATAAAAATTGGCGAGACACGTCGATTTTCATTTAGAGGGGGAATTTTGCGCATATTTTCAACCCTTTGGCCAGGGTGAGTTCCACCCCTAAAATTTAAATAGGGCAGAGGAGTCAAGTGATACCTCATTTTAAAGCTTGTCAAATTCTGAATTCGGCGGTTTTTTGTTTTTTTAAATTTGGTTTAGTAGTTTTCGAGAAAATGAACAAAATGTGTTCCTTAGATAAAAAAATCAACTGATAATTTAGAAGATTTCGAAGTTTTTACTTCGGTATTGATTTTTTTTGTGTGCTTTGGTTGTTTTTAATCGTATTTGTTTTTTGTAAAAAATAAGGAAACGAAAAAAGAAAAATATGGTTTTGAAAGCGAAAACAGTACATTTCCAAGTATGGTTCGGTTCGATATGCCAAACGATCTTTTCAGTCATTGTGTTACTTGTTCAAAAATTCAAAGACGAATCGAATTTTGTGAATTAATGACTGCCCGAATTATTGCCGAGCCCAGACTTTTAAAAAACATTTGTTTTCACCCTCTATCTTAATGGATGTGTAAATAGACGGAACTGCAGGTATTGGTGTGACGAAAATCGTCATATTTTTAGAAGAGGTCATGCTTAGTACCCTTAAAAGGTGAATGTATGGGCCGGTGTTTTGGGAGATTCCATAATTGGTCCGTTATTCATAGATGGAAATTTGACTGGTCAAATATATGCTGAAACGTTGGATACAACAATACAACCAATAATAGTTGAAGAATTAGAAAATCAAAAAGACTTGGACTGAAATTTTTCTTTAACAGAAGAGTTACTCCATTTTCAACAAGATGGAGCACGTCCTCACTACGTACTTCCTGTTAGACGATGGTTGGATGAACACTATGAAAATCAATGGATTGGTAGAAGAGAAGCAGTGTACTGACCACCACGTTCACCTGACTTAAGCCTCATGGGTTTTTTCCTCTGGAGTTATTTAAATTCTGCCGTTTTTCTTTCCCAACCTGATTCAGTTGAAGAACTAAATAATAGAATTACTCAAGAATGTCGTCGCATATGCAGAGCCACTTTTGTGAAAGTTCGAGAAGGGTTTAACACTAGGCTTTATTACTGTCTTGAAAATAAGGGAAGCCACTTTGATCTATTGCAAGGAACTCATTTTAAATAAATCAGTTAATTATTCGATGATGATCATTACTTTTATTTCAAACTTTCGTAAAACTTTTTGTTTAATAAGATACGATTAAAAACAACTAAAGTATACAAAAAATCAATACCAAAGTAAAAGGTTAACTTCGAAATCTTCTAAATTAGCACTTTATTGTTTTATCTAAGGAGTACCTTTTCCTTGGCAAAATCAACGAGCATCACAACGAAACGTTACCGAATTACCTGACGCATTTTCCGACGGTTCCGTACAAAACGTAAGAAATTCGAAGATGAAAGACAAAGAAACGAAAAAACAACGTGGATTGACATTCAGAACGGCCTTCCCTCGATATCGATCCTCACCCTCCCTCAACTCCTGGAGGAGCGGAGAGTTTACGCCACCAGCTCGAGGGCGGACGGTAAAGGAGGAAAGGAAACGTAAAAAGTTGCTGACGCCAGCCGTACTCAGTTAACTTCGAGAGGATCTGGATCGAGGGATTACGGAATTTAAGTCTGTCGAGGTAGACGATTTGAAATAGAGAGAAACGTTGATTTCTATTAAGTTTCAAAAGCGTAACTTTGCATCTACGGAAATATTGGAGAGGCGACTCTTGTTCCACGTCTCGGAACTAATAAGATGTGTACATCATTCTAAATGCGACGATGTCGTTTCCCACAATTAACCGAAAAATAAACACTTCCCAGGTCGCACGTTAAAACCTTCGGCCGTACGCAGTTCTAATTAATTTTTATTATCTCTTAACGCTCGTGAGTCCCGTCTCACTACATTAAACTATTGTGGCACAGATATAATCTTCGCTTTTTTCCTCTCTTATTGTACTTTATTTTTGTAGGCGAATGGCAGTTTTAAACATTCTAACGGGACACCTTTAACAGTTCGTCACGCGGTTATTTTCGAATGGGGAACGAGCCACTAAATCAGACGATAACATCTGATCCAGCTTTGTGTTGCGAACGGTGCTGAAGGAGGTTTAAATCGAAAACGGAATTAATTTCATAGTTTTGCCGTAAGTGTTCTAGGAGGAGGTAATTTTACCTTTAGCCCAGATTAGAGAATTTTTTTTGGTAGTTGAAATTTAACAGCAGACGGAGCAAAATTGCATCAGAGGTGATAAAAACCCAAAAGCTAGACAAATTTGAGCTTTTGCGTTTTTTTTAACAATAAAAATTTAAAAAAACAGGTCGTTTTTTTCATTTTTTCACCATAGCGTGAAAGTTATTGAAGGAAATTCAATACGTTGTACAGACGATTTGTAGAGAATTCAAAATGAGCATTTCTAAAAGGTGATTAGAGAATTCTTCACCGAGAAAGCTTGAAGAACCGTAAAAATTGACCTGTTTTCAAAAATTCACAGCTTTGCCCAATTTAAAGCTGAAGCGCTAATTTTGGGTGAAATGTTAGGTTATTATGTCTACTTTAAGCATGTAAATGGTGGATGCTGTCGGATGAATAGTTTTTGCACAATCATATCATTAACAATATATACCGAAATTTTGCGAAATTCGGCGGATTAACTGAGATTCTAATTTCTCAATCGGTTTTTGAAAGAGGGCATCGAAACCTATAATTTGGTTGTCTTGGATTTTCATATACATATGCAGAAAAGTGCGAAAAATGACATCGAACATTTCCCATTTCGAGATGAGTGGTGAGGGCTTCAAGCAGTATAAAACAGTGTACTCCAGGCCATTTTTCGCACTTTTCTCCAAACTTATATAAAAATCCAAGATAGCCAGGTTGTAGGTTTCGACGTCCTCTTTCAAGAACCGCTTGAAAAATTAAAATCGGCCCGCCTTAGTTAATACGCCGAATTTTGCAAGATTTCTCGCAAAATTAGCGTTTCATCTTTAATCTGGGTAAAGCTGTGGATTTTTGGAAAAGGGTCCAGCTGAAACGGTTTTTCCAAGTTTTCTCGGTGAAAAATGCTCCGATGACCTTTTAGAACCTCTTGCTTTGAAGGTCTCTTGATTCTCTACAAACCATCTATACAACGTATAGCATTTCTGTCAATAATTTTCACGCCATGGTTAAAAAAGGAAAAACGACCTCTTTTTTTCTATTTTTATTGTTTAAAAAAGCCGCAAAGCTCAGATTTATCTAGATTATGAGTTTTTATCATCTTTGATCCATTTTGAACATTTTCATCTACCAAACTTTCTCTTGTTCTATAAACTGGGCTACGTGTAGTTCATGCAAAACCTGCAGAAAAGGCTACTGCGGTATATTTCGATGTACATAAACGATGCTTTTAACAATATTAAATTTGTGCAAAAGAAACGAGCGGTAAATGTGGACGTAACATTATTGTAAGGGGCAAAGAAATTTAGTGGTCTCTCAAGAGAGTGAAAAAAATTTTTTCTGAACCGAGCCCATCAAAACGTTGCTATCGTGATTTTCCGTCTAATTTTGAATTTTTCTAACGTAAGAAACACCACCTTTCTTTGACAATACCACAGTTTCCACAACCCCCTCGACTTAATTTTTCCCAGTCTCGAACGCTTTATGACTCCCTCCCTCGTAAACACAAAAGGGCGAAGCATAAAATCGCCTCTGCCTGGAATATTTCTTCCGGCCTGTACACAACTTGGCGGACAGTAAAAAAATTTTAGTATGATGGCCTCAGTAAAGGAAGCTGCGTATCTTCCAGTTTCCAAAGACGATGGAAACGAAAACGGCTTCCCTTTTTTATACCCCGTAGGTAATCTGCTGTTGTCGTAAAAGCCGTGGGATGCGTTTCATCGCTTAGGTTTCGGGGATGAATGCGGGGGTGTTACGAAAAAATTACAAGTGGCGACGAGCACCGTAAAGAAAAGATGTGGATTAGACAGTACAACCGATGTCTTGGTTGAAGTCAAAAATATCTTTCTTACAAATAAAGAAAATTGCTTATAGCAGTTGTGCAACGATTCAAAATACCCTTGGTATAGACATTCGTTCGATTATGTGAATGTAATATTTGCTTTGTAATTTTTAAATCAAAAATATTCATAAGAAGTCTTCAACGACACCATAGAGTCCAGTATATAGAGTTTTTTTTTTTGGTAAATGAAATTTACCAGCAAACGGACCAAAAAACTTTGTTTAGAATGAGTCAAAGATGATAAAAACATAAAATCAATACAAATTTGAGCTTTCGCATTTTTTAAACAATAAAAATTTTAAAAAAAATCGATCGTTCTTCACTTTTTTCACCATAGCGTGAAAATTATTGACGGAAAAGCAATATGTTGTACAGACGATTTATAGAGAATTAAAAGACCTCAATGAGCTTTTCTAAAAGGTGATTAGAGCATTTTTCACCGAGAAAACTTGGACAAACCGGTAAAATAGACCCTTTTTCAAAAATTCACAGCTTTGCCCGATTTATTGTATTGACTAAATTGCTTTATAATCGATAGAAAATCTTCTTGGAGACACGAAAAACATAATTTTATTGATAAAAATTGAAGATCTGTCCATAGTATAGCTCTCGTTCTCTATATAATTTTGGAAGTTCTCAAAGAATTTTTAAGAGTAAAGTGCCTTTTAGCAACAATTTAGAAAAAAGATATCTCGAATGAAGTTAAAGATATTACATAGATAAGTCAAACTGTGAATATCCAAAAAAAAATCGCAAGATAGTTTTGAAGAAAATGGAAACACTAAACAATCTTAAGAGCTAGTGCCCTTTAGTGCGATTTCAGAAAAAAATGTTTTTCTCAAAGGCTATAAATATTAAACATATAAGTCAGGTTACGAAGGTTGAAATAAATCGCCACAGCCGTTCAGAAGAAAATTTAAAAAAAATTACATTTTCTCAAGAGGAAAATACTTTCTAGAACGATTTTGGAACGAAAATGTCTCAAGCAAAAGCTGTATTAAATAGGTCAAGCAGGTAACGAGGTCGATAAAACCACTAAACAATTTTAGGAGAATTAAGATTGACTAAAAGTTCTAAAAGGTGAAGTGCCCCTTAGGGCAAATTTAGGAAGACATTTTCAGAAAAAAATATAGGCATGATGTGGTAGTTCAGATGTAAAGCGTAGGATAAATTTGTAAAACAATTCTGTAAAAAAATTGTAAACCAAGAGTATAGTGCCCTTTAGAGCAGTTTAAGAAAAAATATTTCAAATAAAAGTTATAGATATTAAAATAAGTAAGTCAAATTTCAAAGCCTGCAATCAATTGCGAAAGCCACTTATAAGAAAGTTAAAAATCATGAAAATTCTCGTGAAAAGTGCCCTTTATTCTTTCGATACTTTGAAATAAGAAGTTTGTGCAACGGAGACACTCCAGTGTTAAATGCTTATTAAAAAAACACCTCCATTTTTAATAGAATAAATGAGGCGTTAAAGTATGATTTTTCTCCTTATAGGGATTATGAAACTAAATTTCTTTCATAAGGGAACAAACATCGAAAGAACCCAAAATGTTTATAAACAAAAAAGTTACATTTTATATTAAGCGCTCTGGGATAAACAAATTAACATATCTTAGCACCAAATTTACAGATCTGACTTATGCAACTGCTGTTTGATTCAAAATGATAAGAGCTTCATACTTAAGTAATTACAATGGAAAAACGTCAGTTGTGCAATGATTATTAATGTTGCAATTGTTTAAGATATTTTTACAATAGCTATTTGAAAAAACTTACTTACCGCATCCTAAATAATAGGTCTTTCACATCTCTACATTTCTAGATGTGGAATCGTAATCGTCTCAAAATTTCCCATAATCAAATAATAATCTGTCATGTTCTCATAATCGTCTAAAAAGCAGTCTTGGGCTCGAAAAGCGCAAAATATTTTTGTCAGCTTTGGACGCCCACCATTTGTTACATAGGCAAACTAAGTGGTCGTTTTAAGTATAGATTATTCTCTACAAGAAAAAAGCTATTTCGATTGGGCTATAACAGTTATACAAACAAAGCAGGTAGTTGGGCAGTTTTCAAGGGAAGCCTCAAGATAGTAAAGCTACAAACACACCAAAAAATGGAAACGATCTGACCATCGGCAGGGCAAACCATTACGCCAGGACCGATTTTTTAAAATTTAGCGAAAAATTCCCCGGCTCGAGGAGAAAGCCGACCGCCCTGGCAACCGCGTAGCCTCCGTTTTGTCTAGCGTGCCCGTATAGTTTACTCATTGCCCGTGCACTTAGGATCGACCCCCCCGCTCGCTCCTCATTTATCTTTTGGCATCGCCCGTTGCATTACTCAGAAAACAATTTCTGAAATAGATTTCTTCCTATCTCGTTTCGAGCGTGACAATTTTGTAACGGTGCCGTCGGAATAGTGAGAGGATGACTCATTCCCGTCGTCACCAATACATATGAGACGATCTGGAAAAGCGTTCACCCTGTAAGCGCCAGAAATTTGACTACCAGTTTCTGCCCGGGCCATCATCAGACATTAACGAAATGATGACATGAAGGCCACCTGGCGGTGCTCGTTTAAAGCAACTACATTGTTGCTGCGAATACCAAGATTGTAAATACATCATATCATATCATCAACATCATAAATTTCCACCACCTGAACTAATAATGAGGACCCCTAGCCGATAAATCCTCCATTACCAGCTTTAGTTACACTTCCACCACCTAGAGGGCCTGCTTCGTTCCAAACGTAAAACGCCCACTAACCTATTACTACCTATTTGTCGTCTAACTTAATTAATGCTTTCCGGTAATATTGCCAAAGCGAATTAGTATTACATTTTACGGGGATCCATTACGACTCGTAGCCGAAATGCGTCAAAGGTGGAAACTTAAATTCGGTTAATTGGTCCGGTCTGGTCTGCCAATGAAAATCCCGGACGAGAAAAATACGCTTACGTAAACCTCGAAGTGGGATCGAGAAAATTCAGGAAAGTTTCCTTTCCCGCGCGATGCAACCTTCGAGACTTTTCCCCTTCTGAATTTAAAGCAGCACGATGAATTTTAATGGCCCAATCAACCGAATTAACGCTTGATTGTCCCATTTACATTTTCGATTGTATTTTAAAGTACACACGCCGCTTGATTAGCTCAAATGAGGCATTATGACGAACTCGATAATTATTCATTAAAGCAGTGAATCTCCGTATTCAATCAGCTGTCATTTTCGAACACAAAAGCCGGTGTGATGATACCCAGAATACCTTACGAAATAAAAATAAAAGTCGGATTGATATGTACGTATGGAAGCGAGATTTAATCGGCAATTGAAGCTGAAATCGTAGCTTGATTCAGTTGGATAATAATCATATAGTCTAGGAAACGACGCTTAAAATGCGGCAAAACCTTGCGAGTTTTTACAAATTTTTCGATTTGCATGCAAATTTACCGTCTACCACAAAATCTATATTATGCCGCTCTACGATTTTCATTTTTTGGGGATGAAAACTACCTCTTATTGCCAGTAGCTATGATTTAAAGCTTAGGGTGAGTAAAACGTGTCTAAGTGCTTAGAGTGAGTAAAATTTGGCTCTGATAAGTTAAATAATGATTGTTTGATTCTCTGGAACATTATTTCAGAACATTTCAACCCTTACAAGTCAACCCCCATTGTGGTTCAATAAAAAAAATATTTACACTCAAAAAAATTTTTAATTTACCACATCGTTTTAATTCAAAAATATTATCTAAAATATACGTTACTTAAAATATAACTAATTTTATTGTGTAACTTTTCAAGCCTTAAAAACCAACCCGTTTTTTTGCATAAAAATTTGGGATTAAGCTCAACATACCCTCCACTTCAAAACGTATATTATGTCGATGAGCGCTATTCATTTTTTATGGGTGAAAACTACCCCTTATTGTCAAAATCTATAAATTAATGCTTAAGTTGAGTAAATCGATGTATTAATTTTTAAAGAGAGTAAAATTGGGTTCAGATTTAATTTAATTTATTTACATATAAATACGAACAATTACTGATAATATAGATCACGATGCTCCGATTTGCGCTTTTCAAATTTTTCGAAAAAGAAAGTGATTTTTCTTTATTTTTTATCGTACAAAGTTCATTAAAAAATCAATATATAGGTTTTTTCAAGAGCAACAGGCTTATTTAAATAAATTCCTTTAAAACCCTTAGTTTTAAAAGGGCTGAGCATAAAGTGCTGAAACAAAGTAGTGCTCCCTCGTAAATATAGATTTTAATGCGCCATATCTCTCTTAATTTTTGTCCTACAGAAAATTTGAAGAAAGCAAAATGTTTCAAATTTAAAAAGCTACAATTTGGTACTGTAGCATTTTTTACGCATATCCAGTAGTTTTGGAGTTATTTTGAAGAGAAAATTTTTATGAAATTGTGGAATTTCGTTTTTCACTTTTAGCTTCACTTTAGCTCCAGTGTTTTATAAATTAAACATTCGACCAATTCGTTGCATCTTAATAATCATTAAACAAATTAAAATTAAAAAAATTTCGAATTCCGTTTTTGCCTGTTTCTGCGATATTTCATTACTGCCGGCCGTCCCATGACACACATTTTATTAAAAAAATATTAGTACTAAGTACCTTCCTTGATCTTAGATAAGAATGGAAAAATTGGTACGTGATCAATCACGTGAAAGCCAAGTAATCGTCGATTATGTAAAATTACTCACTGGGTAATTATTAACGACCGCCTATTGGTAACGACCGACTTGTGTTATCGATTTTGAATAATAATGTGATGATGAAAAATATAACACTTTTTTGTAAAAAAAACTCTTATTTCAAGGCTTATTAATTATTAATGAGATTTGATTACTCTTACCTTATTTACAATTTGACTATATTTTATTAAATAGGCATTTGGCATATAATTCAAGCCTTACTAATCAGGAAGGTCCGGAAAATGTACATTAACTTTTGTTAATTGTATTCTGGGTTTTATTAGGGCTTGTAAAAGACTGTAGTTTTTGCCAATATAAATTTATACATTTAGTAGCAAATAATTAAATATACATAAATGGTAGATGAGGGACAGTTGATATCAATTTTGAATATTTTGATATTTTTAATGATTATTACATGTAACTCTAATTTTTCTGACAGTACAAAAAAATAATTATTTAAAATTAATTAGATCTTAAATTTTTCTGCTTCCTATTCCATCCAAGATTAGCCACCCTCAATACCAGAAAATCTATAAGTTCTGTCATTAATAAGTTAATACCCTTTTGTGGATTTTGGAATTTACTTTTTCATTTTCTAATTCAGTAATTAGATATACTGATGTTCGCCCTTACCTCTAGGCACATTTTTATAGATACATTAATTCTATTAGAAAATATTTTTAAATTTTAAAACCATGTAGAAACTACTTACCCTTACTAAGTACTTTGTTATTATTGCACTGCCTTACCTAAAGTCAACAATTCGATCTGACAGTACTGATTAAAAAGAAGGAAAAGCATTACTGCTTGAAGAAGTATTGGATGATTTTTCAAAAGTACCACAGCAGAGTATACCTGATAGGTCATTACAAATCGAACAACTGACAACTTAAGTAACTCCTATTGCGAATCTTGTGAGCAGCTGAAAGGCTGAAAGCCTACCTTATGTATGCCAGCTATTACCACTAGATGACTATATACAAATAAAAATGTGTTATGGTAGGCATTGTCAGTTGTAAAAATGCATGTGATGCTGTATAAAACGTTTGTAGGGAGAATTAATGTCAGCAGGGTTGTTTCCCTAGAAATATCTTTTTACCATGTGTTAACAATAGAAATGTGTTAAATGTCTCATCAGAAAATGAATGTATCATAGAATAAATGCTTTTTTAGCAAAGCAGAGGCCAAATTTTTGGAACAATTAAGTCTATTGAAGTACACCAACTCCAATTTTTAGGGTAGCCACCCTTATAAAGTAAAATGGAAAATTTAGATTTGCTAAACAATTGAACAATAAAAAGTAACAAATATTATAGATTATTTAAATCCTGTTGTATTTTGAAAGAACAATAACCATTAAGGTTGACAAGTTTCCAAAATTTTGAGGAAATAATCTTCTTAGGAAAAGATTCACGTTTTTAATCCATTAAATCTCACGCCTTAATCAATTATAAAACCATTTTCCACTTAATTTACAGCAGCTACCAAAATGCGATACGTATCAAAATGACCCCAATTTTCAAATTCCGGTTATTCCGATTTTCCTAAATCGTATACAACCGAAGATTTTTTTGGAAAATCAATATTGCTGCCTCGTAGGCACGTCTAGCTTAAACACATTGCCGATAGATTATCAAAATTCCATTATACTCTTTAATACACCTCCTGAAATTGTTTTTTCTCCGGGAGAAGTCACGTCTACGGTCACATGCGTTATTGTCCCTGGAATGCATTACGAGACCGAGCACGTACATTCCCTCTATGAAATAGGATGCGCTCGGAGATTTACTAAAACGACTCGTAGAATCTTAACGAGTCACTTGAAACGCACCGACTTGTCTTTGTGTGCCTTTTATTAACGGCGTGGATGCGCCTGAGGAAGAGACGAATGACGAGTTTCGGTTTTCGGGAAATTTCGGATCCTCGTCAGATAACAAGAAACTTAACCCAGGTTTCCTCCATGTTGAAGTAATCTATCTAAGTTTGGATCATATGGATGATGGCTGTGTTTAAAGTGACCACATTTTTCTTGTCGTTAACGTTGAATAAGTGAGGATACGCTCACATGGTGTGCGGCCGAGGAAGATCGTCCGAGCGTCGAGGACGACACTAAAAAGGGAAGAAGGGGGTGTAACGAACGCTCTGTATAGTACAGTTTCCATGCCATTTGTAGTTGTTTATTGAAAATAAGAAGAATGTTAATAGGAGAGTGAAACGTCTGTACGTCACTCCGTGAGAAATCGTCACAATATTCTATGCCATATCATACTATAAATCACATTGTGCCATTTCAAATGACCCAAGTTAATTTTAATGAAGTTTAATCAAACTACGTCTCCCACGTATTTTCATAAACTTAGATTAGACCTGGTGATCATGATCATCTAATTTCGATCCTAATCGACTGGATCATATCGTCATATCGATTCATTTAGAGGGTTTTATGAACAGAAAAACGTTCGGATTTCGTTCAGTCCTGTAGGACACTTTTATGGGCATTGTTAGAAATGTTTTTGTTTTGTAGGAAAACAAGAGGATGGGAGGTATAGTGCGGATTGTATTTCAGAGTTGTGAGTACTAGGCATATGTACGAAATATATGTACGAGGTATGTTTACCAGGTATGGGTATGTTTGCTAGGTATATGTACGTAGTATGTGCACAGGGCCTCTGTACAAGGAAATTTTCCCAGATATCCCTACCATGTAAAAATAAGAGGCCTGGGTACGAGGTATGTGTACAAAGTATGGGTTCACGGTTTGTGAATGAAGCATCGACACGACTTTATAGGCGTGTGCCTTCGTTTCTGACGATGATAAAGCTTCGAATATTGGAAGGAATCACACTATGCTTGCGACGTTATAAAATTCTCAAGAGTAAAGTGCTCTTTAGAACTAATTTAGAAAAAATTGACGATCATAAGTAGTTTAGCAGTTTCTCCGATACCTATTGCACCCCACTCTCCGCCTAAATGCTTCTTTGCTTTATAACCTCTTTTGCTTGCACGTTATTCTAATAGGCCGCTTAAACCGTTTAGTAACTTATCTAGCTTTCCACTTTGCCTATTCACTTTGTAAACTTGTAGATAACGTATTAACATTTCCGTAAATCCATTTCCGCTTGAAACGAAACATTGTTTTTAGTTCGCATCGAAAGTACATAAAGATAAGTTTTTTTCTTTTCGTTGTAATTGCCTGTTGTGCGTTTAACACTGTTGCCGAGGGTTTCCTGATATACGACAAACCCAGTATTTTTGCAAATTCCGTGTTTGTTTTCTGGATTATCTCCTGAGTTTAAATTACCCGGACCTACAGACAGCAAAGTCTATAAAAACTGGCGCCCGAGAAAACTCCATAACTCCGTAACTGTAGCTTCGGAAAAGTACTGAGCTGGAGTAAGGCCTGGACTGTAAGCTGGAGAATAATAATAACTGCGAGAAGAATAAAGTTCTAACCAACGTTTGAGCAGTATCCTAAGGATCCTTCGAGAAAGTAGTAGTGGCTAAACACTTGCTTCTTCAAATTTTCCACCCTTAACACAGCCCATACAAAAACCTACAAGCTTAAGGTACAGTAACCACGAAACATTCAGAAAGTCTTCTTACACGTGATATTTATTTCATCACGAAGCGTTTGATTAAAATTAAATTTAATGGATGAATCTGCATATTTGCGATACGGCAAATTGCAATAGATCAAAGTGCGAGAAGTGAATGCACCGTCTACGTCGGATAATAGACGGGGTAATTCACGTGGCGAAGGAATCCAGCGCGAAGCTATTAAATAGGAAATCAAAGATATTTCGATATCGAAATTGCGTTATATTAACGATGCATTATAACGGTTACGACTTGCATATAATATATGCCATTATGCAATGTTGGTGCTAGTAAAGACAAATATTTCCTACGTTTGAGGGTGTTAAGTAAAGGATTCGGTTTATTTATGCAAGAAAAATAAATGCTAACGCTCCAAAATCAATTTTTTTTGTTAAAAGCGTCTTATGTTCCATTTGCATATAATAAATGACAACTAAACTGCTCCACGGGTCTTCCCTTATCGCGAATTTTTCCCGTAGCTTAATTCTGATATTCACTTTACCTTGGTTAAGTAAATTTTTTAGCTATAACATCAATACAAAGGGTATTTCCCTTGAATACAACAAATTATAGATTTCAGTATGAAAGGTCACGTGTTTCTGACTTATCAAACTTCAGAGTATGACCTTTTCTTTGTCGCCTCCAGCAGGGCCATTTCCAAAGTTTAATGATACAAAGTAGTCACTGGTTTGATTATCCAATATAAATAAACACTAATGTAGTCCAATGAAATGTATTAAGAGTAATGTATCCATTTGGCACACTGGTCTTTGCTCTTGAACTTTCAAGCATCTTATTTATAATTTCACTGTAAAGTTAAAATAACCGCTGAAACTTCACAAAAAAGCCCTAATGAGCTAGAAGGAGTAAAAATTGGTAAAAATCAAAATAGCATCCTTAAGAAAAAGAGGTAGAGTAATTTATTATCTGATCTCTGTTTGTTACAAGTGTATATAAAAAGTACCAATTAATTTGTTTAAAATACTTGCACTTTTGGCACGTTTCTCCAACCTTTCGCCATTGTGCTTGTACTAAAACTCAATATAATTAGCACTTGGATCGAAATAGCAAGGAAATTACACAAAAAAATTAGCCAACATGTCTAGGCAAAAATTGCAAATGCATTTACTACCAGGGTTTTCTTCACTCCCAGGCTTTACAACTTGGGTTTACTACCTGTATATTTCAAGGTTTCAAGAAATTCATAGCCATAACCGTCGTACGTCTTTTACGTAATAACGTAACCACCTAGTTCCTAATTGACTGTGGGCATCGTAAGATACATATTAAGCACTAGGTTCGACGTTATGTTCTTTGAATTTTTCAGCAACCTTATCATATAGCAGCCACCTTGAAGTAATCAACTGAAACGAGGTCCATGGCAGAACTCCTGCACGCAGGTTAACGAACCCCGTTTGACATTCTACTTAGTAGGAGTAAATTAACTCAGTTTACCTCGAAATCCCTCTACAAAATATACCTGCCTGTTATGCCCACGAATGTGTTGCACTTACTCGTGTTTATTATGCGTACGACTTATGATCGCGCGACTCAGGAGACAAGTTATAATAGCACTCGCCGCAATAATGGCGGTGACTACTGCTTATTTGCGAGTACACGTTGAGTGAAATATAACGCGTTAAGAAGTTTGCGGCGCAGGTGTCCGAAAACACTAACTGCATTAAATCGCACTAGAAACTAAAAGAAGTTTCCAGGAAAATCGCAAGTAAATTTGACAAGTGAATCAATGAGTGTGCGGATTGGGAACGTACAAGCAATTCAATTACTCCATATGCAGGCATTAAAAGAACATTGGAGAATGTGGTGGTATGCTACAGCGAAATAACCTTTCAATTTTGGACCCTTTCATTAAATTTAAATGCTTATCTCTACTACACTGAACCATCATGTCGGCTTACTCACACTCCCTTGATATAATCGCCCACTTTGATAAATTTCATAAAAATCTGCATTTATTTGTCAAAAAGTCACTGCGCTAACGTAACCTACTTTTCCTTCTGTTTCAGTGATTCAGCACTCTCTGAAGAAGCCAGAAGAAATCAGCAAGTATTCTCGTCATTGAATTTGGGTAAGTTTACACGAGCATTTAAAAAATGAGTAGAAGTATCCACAAAACAAGGATAATTCAGTCACCAAATATGATTTTCCACTAAATTACTGATATCACAGCCTCTGAAAACCTCTGAAACTAGTCAATTCATGAATTAATCCCTAAAGTGATAGGCAATGCAGGGAAATAAGTTCTAAATCTGAATTTATGCAGTCGTAGAACAACGGGGGTGGAAAGGGGTAGAAATGGTTTAAATTTCAAAGAAATGAAAAATTGAATATCACATAAAGGGATGAATATAACGATCGATAAAAACAATTTTGCATTTTAACCCAACTCTACGCCGCTGCACCACTTTTTTCGGCAGCAGATGTATGCTTTCCTTAGTATAATGCATCCTTACGGGCAATAAGATCGAAGTGGTCACACAAAACTGTCTAAATAAATATATCTCTCTTGTGGAAAAACGTTGCAGTTGTTTAACGCTTCTTTGTGTCACCCCTTAGCGTTTCAATGTGCGATTTGCGTGTGCAGTGAGGCAGCTTGTTATTAATTCCAATCAAATGAAGGTTTAAGTAAATGTTATATGGTACATAAAATAATGAATTTCCATAGCTGCATACCTACTCTTTTGCGAATGTTAAGATATATACGCCCCAGGCCGAAGTGAGGTGAGAGGGGGACAAGATAATTGCACTGTCAGTATGAGCGAAATAAAAATATAAATCATCGCGCAACTACCTTAGTAATAGTAATAATTAGTTCTTAAGATAATAATACTAATAAATCGGTTTAAAAAATAGTAAAATTTGGTATTTTCGTGAAGTGCAGTAAAATTTATGTTGAAGTTTTTACAAAAGTAACGGAGAAAATATGTTTTTGAGATGCCAAAGCCGGTGGGTATCGTAGCTTCAATAGTCATTGAAAAATTGCAATTAAACCATAGGAAGCCCCTTTTGTAAAGGGCTATTTTACCTCAGCGAGTAACTTTGTCGGCATTTTTAAAGTGGATTTTGAAAGAAGAGGAATTTTTCTAAACATGGCTCATCTCAATTGTTTTTCAAATTTTGAGATGAACTCCCTTAAAAATGTGATAAAAAGAGGTATTAAACATTTCATAAACAAATTGTTGTTTTTTAAACTTTTTATTCGCAAATTATTATTTCAATGTTGTAATTTTTTGTGTGTCGATTGAGCATCAATAGATCTACGTTTTTGCTTGATATCAAAGCTCACTCAATGAAATGAAACAAATTATAAATAATTAAAAGAAAACGGATCTCTTAACATTTTTCAGGTTTCTTAATTTTCTACAACTATTCCTATTATAGCATATGCGGTTTTGCAGTTAGACTTTGCGCAAAAGCAAAAAACTAAATTTGGAGCATTCTTTGAGGTTTTTTGTTGCAAAAAAATTCACACGAAAAAATTAGTGGAATTTTATGGCAATTAGTTTTATTTTACCCCTAAAATAGGTTTCTTGGTAAACATTTTTCTCATTGAAATCCGATCTCAAGAATGGTAATTCTTTTTGTAAAAGAGGACAGTATTAGGGTGCTTGAAAAAATAATTTTAACATTAAGAAACCAGTAGTTTTTAAGGGAAAAAATAAAATGTGAGAAAATTTGCCAGTTTTCACAGTGAAATTTTTAAATATTTTCGTATGTTATTCTCATCGGTTAAACGATAATAGTAAAATTTGATTATTCGACTTTACACCGATATTCAAATTTCGTGAAAAGAGTGTGTAGAAATAAGTGAAAAACAATCATAAACGGCGCGGTTTTCGCACCTCCACCATTTTGAAATTTTAAATACGGGTGTACTTAGCGGAGATATGGTAGTGGCTAAACCACCGTCATCGTTCGTATCGTATGTTGTACTTTATAACGTTTCTACAAAAAAAAAAACAAACAGAACCAAACCGACTAAACTAACTCTGCTTTCAGGAGGATTCTACACAGGAACTGGTACTTTATAATATTTCTAAAAGCAAAAACAAGCAAAATTACAAATTAATACGGTTTTAGTGCGTTCTCCTCGGCCGATTAACTACTACCATTTAAGTGTCATCGTCGTGTGGCAACGCTGCGATTATTTTGTTGTTCCATGTGAAATGAATGGAAAATCCGATGAAAATGGACATGTCTATAAAAATTTGTTAATTTTTACGTGTTACTGTGAAATATCGTGTGAAAATTAGTGCGACACGTGTAGAAAACGTTCCACTGATGTAGTATAAAAAGAAATTGGTGTCTTTTCATACTTGCCATATCGGTTGGAAGTCGAGGAAATGGCGGTTCGCGGAAAAGTGGGGTTAAATGAAAAATAAATTTTTTCTCAAATAGTAAAAGGAAATGCAAAAATTGAACGAGCACATCGTTTTCCGCGGTTTTTTAATGATCAGTGGTGATCTTTTGGTGAGATTTTAATTTTCATGCAGTTAACCTCATATGGAAAATCGTATTTTCAAAAGGCTATAACTTTTGAAGGGACCATTTCCTAAAATTACGATTGATGTTTTCGAACTAGTTATTTCATGCACTTTCTAGTCATCAATACCTTTTGTCAAAATTCCAAGTGCGGAAAGGTAAAGATCTGCCGTTTTGGTAAAACTGGGAAGAACCACTCGACAGCAACTAATTAGCAATAAAATAAGCCACCCAAATCACATCGAGACGAGCAATTTCGTGTAATTTGGAAATTTCAGCCTTAGGAGATGATCGATAGGAGATGATGGGGTGGTTTTAAGCGGACAACAAGTAAACAGCGATGAAATATCGACATGCCTCTTGGATTCAAAGATGCTGGGCCAGCTCAAATTCACGCTGGCCCAGCACGTGTTTTAAGGGTGGAGGTGGAGCAATAATTTAACAATGAAACATGCAGCAGGTATGCTTGAGGAGGTAGGATATCGCTGGGCTAGTTTGACAGACATTAAAGTAACAAAAGCTCCAAACTTAAAAAGGGGTACAATTAAGGTAGATCGGTCCAAGAATGGAATATGGAGTTTACACGGTAGTGACTCAGCCCGTTTGCGAAAGTCCATTTCGGCGTGATTCCTGCGAAATGTGCGATTTAGCCCCTGAATCACGGACGAGAGGTCAACGCAAAGAAGGAGCGGGGCACCGTACGCGGCGATAAGGCCTCCGCACCATCGTCCATTCCCCTCACGAAAATGCACTTTGATGCGATTCGGATGCATAAATTCGAGATAATAGAGTACTCGGGACCGGCGCACTCGTAACGAGCCGTTCCCTCGTCTCTCCTTTTGGAATTGGACAATCACCAGATACCATCACGCGCAATATTAAGATGATATCTCCATTTCTCTTTCTCCCTCGGTAAGAAACCTCGTCCGGGCCACTCGTCTGCCCACTTCGCCTCTCCTCTCCTCCGCGCCTCGCGCGCCGTAATGTCCACGGGGGCCTCGGCATGAATTCGAGAAAATTGAGAGGAATTCCGAGCCGTACGCCTCTTATCCGCGATCTAATTCCGTTCACTTAATCGGACGATACGATAAAGTACCGTCTCACCTGGAATATGCAACATATACTTCGCACCGCTGACGCTAACGGCCCCCTCGCTTTTCTTTACCGAGGGGAATTTACTCGGGGCCGTTTGATCTCCGCGATAGGGTTTTTTGAAATTTCCGATTTTAGCCGACGGGAACATTTCAGGAAATTATCCTGACGCTTTCAGACGTCGATTGCTGTAACGTATGGACCTGTACCGTGCGAATGTAATTTGGTAAAGAGGAATTTGTGAGTGCAGGAGTGATGGGGGTAAAAATTTTTCTCATTGAATTTCACCACTGAAAACGATTATTTCTAATTAGAAAAAGACACTAACATTGTAGTGGGGAAATAATATTAATCCAAGGAAACCAGTAGTTATGTTTGCAATTTTTGTAGCAAGTTTGCCATTTTTCACCAGAATTTACGTTCCCATGGGTTATTCTTATGACTGTCAAGACGATAGTGCTGAAGTTTTATTATTCTGCTACACGTCAATGTTTCACTGTTACAGAGAAAATCTGACGTCCAGCCTGTAATTGTCTCACATGAGGCACGTGCTCTAAACAAGTTTACAAAGTTTTAGGAAATCTTCAAGACTAAAGTGCCCTTTACAAGTATTTTATAAATTATGTTTCAAACAAGAGTTATAGGTATTAGATAGATAAGTCAAGCTGCAAAGTGTGAAATAAAGCACTAAAGCCCCCTATTGAAAAACATAGAAAAATACAAATTCAAGCATTTCACAGATTCAAACCTTTCTTACTTTTGTAGTAAAGTATTTTCACGCGCTATCTTACATAAAAATTGATATATTCCAAATTTTCGACCCTTAAATACCACCCCTTTTTATAAAAATAATGATAAATTTTTTTAACAGTTTGACACGTTTTAATCGTGCATTTTTATCAAATTAAAATTGATTTCTTGGTTATAAAATATTTTATTACTGCTTGCAACTTTTCAACCCTTCAAAAATACCCCTTTTGTTGAAAAAGGATGTTCTAAAGAATAGAAACATTTTTAATGTGTGTTCTTATTGAACAAATCTTTATTCCTTTAAGATAAAACAATTGTTTAATTAATTTCTTTAACTAAAATTCTTATCTAAACATACGTTTAGTTTCTAACGATATATTTCTTCATTTTTAAGATTTTCTATTGCATCAAAGCTCATTTTACAGGGAGTTTAAAAGGCTATATGACCTGCTGAGTTGAAGCCCTTCATTTTGAAGTTTGAAGGTCTTAAATTGCCGGAAAGGGTGGTTCTCTCACTCATGTGATAAATCAAAATTGCAATATCTCGGTTACTGTTAATCTTAGAGAAATGTAAAAAGGAAACAAAATATTCAGCAAAAAACCGCCAAATTTGCCAATGTTGCATTTGTTCTCATTCCCTTTAGACTTTACGTTATAGCGTAAAAAACAAAATTTTTCCAAAAATCAATTTTTTTGGAAATTACGCTTTTCAAGCCAGCCAAATATCTAACTATTGTTAGAACATAAATAAAGATTGATTGCGTTTAGTGTTAATTATATCGCCAGAGGTACTGATTGTTTCATTAATTTTTTCTTCGCAGAAATGAGTGTCGTGTAATTTTCGTCATGTCTCCGTTAATTTTGATGCTAAAGACTTTTGCAAGATTTATTGTAACAGTTTTTTCAGTAGTTTGAAAAAGGTCTGAATAGTTTCTTCTTTAAACTTTCTCGTTTTGGCGTAATTTAACGTCGAATGGTTCGAATTTGGTGTTTAGCTAATGTATAGTAAACTTCAAATATCCACCGTTTGATTTATATGCATTTTAAAAAATTAAATTATGACCTCTTCACTAAAATCAATAGTTTTTGAGTTATTTGCAAAAAAAAGTCCAAAACATGCATTTTTTAAGTCAAAAACCAATATTTTTAATCGCGAATTACTCTAAAAGTATTGATTTATCAGAAAAACCTCATATTTTCTTATTTATTGCTTTTATTGCTTTATTGACGTTTATTACTTGACACTGACTCCTCTATCGATTCCTGTGGTTATTTTGTGTAAAAGTTTTCACCCCCAAGAAAGGGCGGGAACCACCCCCACGGAAAAAGCACACTTCAGCACTATATAATTTTTGTTTCTTGGGGCATTTCCTACGTTAACTGAAAATTTCATGTCAATCGATTCAGTCATATGGAATTCAGAGGCAAAAACTTTGAGTAACTGAAGTAAATCCAATTGTAACGATGACAGACACCTCAATGTACAGAGCGCATTTAAAAAATTCCTTGTTGCCCTATCCATGAACACAATACTTATGCGTACGCACGTGATCAAAATAAGACATCAAAACATTCAGTTTTCGATGTTTCGAGGATTCGCTATGGTCGTTAAAATTTTACGACAGCAAAAAACAGCACAAGCAAGCCTCTCCTTCTTCTTTTAATTATCATTGGGTTCAATCAACCCTCCCTTGGGTATATTATTTTATTACAATACAATGTGCAGTTCCTGTACACAGCGGCTCGAAACGGGGATGTAAAAGGTTTGACGAAGGTTTACCCAAATGATTAACCCCAAATGAAATGTCTGGGAAAATGTACAAGTCGTTAAGGTAAATTTCAAGATTTCCCTTAATTTCTTTAAATCCCATTCCCAAAATCCCCCATAAAACCTCGCCTGCGATTAAATCCCGTTTCCCTGTCGCGCGAGTTGTTTTTCCATTGCGACCGCCGTACCCGCTATTCAAAATTTCTTTCACAGGCTGTCCCGCGCCTAATTTTAGCGCATCGCCAACAATGAAAAATGAACGTCTAAATTTAGACGACACGTAAATATATTACACATTTATTTCGTACTCGGTTAACATCCAAACAGATAACCGACGAGATAACTATACGGCACCCTTCAAGTCGAGTGATCTCCTGGAAAAGCGAACGCGTGAGTGTTTATCAGAAAAAAAATTCGTAGATTGCTTCCCATAAACAATAACATTCCGCCCGCACGTCTCGGATCGAGAGCCTAAAATTACTTTTCCCTTCACGTAGACGGGATGGGAATGTGTTAATACTTCTATTTGCGAAACTCGGCACGTTTCTTTGCAACAAGTCAGTCATAAAATTCGAAAAACATGATGAATGACTCGTGTGGCTGCTCTCTATTAAAAAGTGACTAGTATTTTTGTTGCCCGGTAAGATGATTAATGACGTTACGGTCCGCTAACGAAAAAAACGATACTAAACGAACATACGTACGTACGTAATTAGTATGTGGTTTCTTGTGTAATCACCAATCGAGGAATTGTTGATACGAAAAGCGATGACAGCGTTTCGACGGAATGTCTCATCACTGCCACGGTTTATAAAATGCCAGATGAAGCGAATTGCGGCCACCTTTCATGCACGTAAAGTACGTTTGATGATGAAAAATCTTTGTTTTTTCAAAAAAACAATGCCATAAGATAAGAATGGCATGTTTCAATTAGGAACCATCACTTGTTACACTTACATCCCAATTTTTAGAAAAATTTATCCAGTCGACGATTTGAATGAATTACAGGACTGTTATGACTCAATTACACACTCTTTATGGCGCCATCTTGAAATTGCTACTTTTGTCGATCATTTTCAACCATCCACTCCTCAAAAAAACAATGTGGTGATTTATTTAACCATCGCTCTCCCAAAAACAAGCTGATTTAAATTTATTCAACCGTCTCATTTCCAAAAAATAGTTATAGAAGATTTTACAAACATCCCACTCCCAAAAAACCTAATAAAAGTGTTGATTCAACCTTCCCACTCCAAAGAAATTCTAGTAGGAGTTGATTCTACCATTTCGTTCCAAAAAAATCCTTGTAAGAATTTATTCAATCACCCTGTTCTCCAAAATCTTTGTAAGAATTTATTGAAGCATTCCACGCCCAAAAAACCACTGTAAATAGTGATTTAATATCGTACTTCTACTTTGATTATACGTAATGGCGTCGGTTCTATTGAACACTTTTTTCCTCAAAAATTCCAGCGGCCCATGTTATTTTCGGTAAACCTTTTACCTTTAGCCACGTGGAATTTTGATAAAAACTACTGATGACTAGAAAGTACAGGAAATAACTAGTTCGAAAACAACAATCATAATTTTAGTAAATGGTCCCTTCAAAAGTTATAGCCGTTTGAAAATAAGATTTTCCATAAGAATTTAACTGCATGAAAATTACACTCCCACCAAAAGATCACCATTGATCAATAAAAAACCGCAGAAAACGATATACGCATTCAATTTTTGACTTTTCTTTTACTTTTTGAGAAAAAAATATTTTTCATCTAACCTCACTTTTCCGCGAACCGCCATTTCATCAACTTCTAACCGATATGGCAATTATAAGGGGATATGTCCATTTTGAACGAATTTTCCATTTATTTTACATGGAATATCAAAATAAATAATCGAAGGGTGCAACACGACGATGATACTCAAATGGTAGTGGTTAATCGGCCGAGGGGAACGCATTGAAACCGTATTAATTTGTAATTCTGCTTGTTTTTCCTTTTAGAAATATTATAAAGTAGCAGTTCCTGTCTACAATCCTCAGGAGAGTAAAGTTAGGTTAGGCGGTTTGGTTCTGTTTGTTTTTTTTTTATAGAAACGCTATAAAGTACGACATAAACGTCATATGATATATACGACGACGGTCGTTTAGCCACTACCGTATCTCCCCTAAGCACATCCGCATTTAAAAGTTCAAAGGGCAAAGGAACGACAACCGCGCCGTTTATAATCGATTTTTCACTTATTTCTCCACACTTTTTTCTCGAAGTCTGAATATCAGCATACAGTTGAATAATCAAACTATTATTATCGTTTAACCCATGAGAATAACATACCAAAATATTTAAAATTTTCAATTCAAAAACCAGCAAATTTGGCAAAACTTTTCACATTTTATTTTTTCTCTCAAAAACTACTGGTTTCCTCAAGTTGAAATTATTTTATCAAGCACCCTAATACCGTTCTCCTTTACCAAAGAAAAATGCTATTTTTGATTTCAAAGTGAATGAAGGAAAATGATTACTTTATTTTCATCATAACTCTCTCAATTTTTGTCCCATAGACATTTACCAGTGCTCATTTTAAAGGCTTGTTCGAGCAGTTTAAAAAAGGTTGCATGTTTTCCCCTACAAAGTTCTCGTTTTTCCGTTATTCAACGTAGAACTACGCAGAACAAAACCTCGCCTTCAAGTAGCCAATCGCGTCTACAACAACCAAACAAGAGAACTTTCCTCGTCTCCCTCGATTTCCCATCTTCAAACGTATTAATACTCACATGATTCCTTGTCGTGAGCATGCGCCGGTGGCATGGGCCTCTGGGTGCTCCCTGGGGTCTCCTCTGGCCGCCCAGACCTGGCGCCGTCCGTACGTCGGGACCCTTCGGTAACGTCGGTCTCTGTCACTCGCGTCCCGTTGACGGTCTCACTGCGACCGTCGTCACTGTCATTTGCAAATCGGCGATGGGAGCCGTCGAAAGTCGGAAGTTCGAACTGCGCAGGCGTCGGGTGCCTCGCCCCGAGGAACTCCGGTCGGTTAGTCTGCGCCGGCGGCGATCCGATCCCTCCTCGCTTCGACCGCGTCGTAAACACCACTTTAGAATCGGTATTACCACTACTGCTACTATTATTATTATTAATATTATTATTATTAATATTATTACTATTATTATTTTCGCGAATTATTCTAGTATCACTTTTTACAAAACGATCGTCAGGAATAAGCGGCCTATCTAATACTAAATTGGAAGTCGGTTGTTTGGAATAGCTGTTGTTGTTGTTGTTGTCGTCGTCGAACGGTCTCGGATGGAATCTGACTAGGGGCGCGGCGTAACACCTCCCGACAACGGTCAGAGTGGCAAGGAGCACCAGGAGGATGGCGAGCCGTGCCAGGCAACTCCAGCGTCGCTCCTGCTGGGGTGTCTTTCGGGCCGTGGTCCAAGCGTCGACCGACAACCCCTCATACAGCGATCGCACGGTGGTTAACTCTAACCTCACTCGGATCCCTATCCACAGGTGGAACCTCTCCTGCCTCCACCTCCTCCGCCGCCTCCTCCTCCTCCTCCTTTTCCTCTTCTGATATGGCGAGCGATGGTTCGGATCTCTCGATGCCTCTACGGCATAGGTTATGGTCAACGTGGGGGATTTACCGGATGCGAGGCGCACGCGTAGGGTCCCAGCTCTTCTGATATGACCTGGTATGAACATTGCATGGGCCACTCCCTGTGGCGGATAAACACATTTTGAACGTCATCAGTTGTACAGTCCACGGCCGATTCACCACGCTGCTACGCAGCTCCTGGAATAGAATTTATACATTACTTACCGAAACCATTACTGCATTAATGCAATTTATTTAAGATAACTATTTAGGGGAAATGGCAGTTCGGTCAACGATGCATTTTAAGAAATTATTCGCAGTCATTCAACTTTCTCACTGAGCAGGGCTTTTCGTACTTTAACACTCTTAAAATTTAATATGTTCAAGTCAGTATAGTAGGAACATGAAAAACTTATTGAACGTAGGTTAGGTTAAGTTAGGAAACTATTTCAACGTCCATTAATAACTACTTGCGGTATTCCAGTTAGAACCCAACGCAAAACACATAAGTTTTTTCAAAGCTTTTAACTGAAATGTTCACTTTCCTCTCTGCAATTATAACGAGTACCGGTCTCCTCGATGAATCTGAGAATTTCCCGACCTTTTCGGTTTTAGATCACGCATTTTCCGACCACACCTTACCCGTGGAAGCTCTATTAACAGAGTACGAGTGTCCTTATCCGCGTATTTTCCAACCTTTATGGTTTCCAATCGCGCATTTTCCGACCGTATCGTACTCGGAGGAGCCCAAACAACTGGCCCCAAGTGTTACCGAAAAACCGATAATTTCCCGACCTTCGCGATTACAGAACGTGCATTTTCCAACCGCATCGTGTTGACCGGAGTCGATCAGACCGATTCCAAGCGACGCTAAAAAATCTGCGAATTTTCCGACCCTCGCGAAATAAAACCTTGCATTTTCCGACAGTTCGATACGGGGAGAACTCCAACTGACTAAATCACGGTCGCATTTTCCGACCGCGCCGTATCCGTTCAAAAACACACTTAACAGAAATCCGCGAATTTTCCAACCTAGATGGTTTACTATCGCGCATTTTCCGACCGCATCGTATTCACTGAACTCGACCAGATCGATTCCAAGCGACGCTAAGAAATCTGCGAATTTTCCGACCCTCGCGAACAAAAATCTTACATTTTCCGACAGTTCCATACGGGGAGAACTCCAATTGACTAAATTACGGCCGCCTATCGTGATAGTTAATGTATACTTATAACTTATAATGTATAATAATTACTATTAATACTTCATAATCATGGTTCAGTTGCTAAACCCATTTAATGCTTGCAACCGCTGTCCTCATTGGCTTAATCTAAAACATAATTTAAAACTAATTAAACTTCAACTATAGCCGCTTATAAATATAGTAATTACTGTCATATTTATAGAAGTTAGAACCCGATGAAGGAATGACAAGGGTAATGATAGGGCTGAAGGATACAACATGTATAACGCGAAGGAGTGCCAAACAGCACAGAGCTTTAACCCTCTTCAAAGTTGGGAACTGCTTTAGATTCAGTTAACTACTAATAGTTAAAATTATAGTTAAACTTAGAAACTCGCAAAGGAACGATTTTTAACTAAAATCTTTTTTATGATATACCTTTTTAAATTTCTTTAAGTTTTTTGATATTAAAAATGTCAGCACATGTTTAAGTCAGCACAACTGTAATTTGATGAAAAAAAAAATAATTTTTAAAGATGACATTAAGTAAACTGTGTTTCTGTTAACTCATTTTAACCAGAAAAGCTTTTAAAATTTAAGATATCAGTAATAGTAACCGTTTACAGTTTTCATTATAGATTTTTTACAGTTAGGAACTGTTTTAGCATTCACCAGTAGCCATTTGAGGTATCGCAGTTAAAACCTAACGAAACACAAACAAACTTTAAAAGTAGTAAACTTGAAGTTGTGACCTGCCCGATATTAACTGGAAACTCTTAAAATTACAGCAGTTAGAACCTGACGAACACAGTGAGAAGGTGCTTTGGCTGTGTAAAGATGTGTGTATGTATGTTGACTATTTTTCAGAAACTGTAAAGAGTAAAAAGCTGAGACTTTGCGCTTGGGTTTAGTTACCTGAAAATTCGAATCCGTGTGGTTTTGGTTAAAATCGGTTAAGGGCAAAGGGTACTTTTCTCGTCATTTGTGTGTTATTGCGTGTTATAATCAATCCATACTAACTACCATAATCGTTACCTTGACTAGCTTTCAATGAAGGACCTTTTGTCCTTGTGAATTTTCAGTTTTTCTTAATTTTCTCGAAAATGGCTTTATATATTTTTGCTTAATTTTACATCCGAACTACTATATTAAATGTTTTCAATTCTAAAGGCGCCCTAAAGGCCACTTTACTCTAGAGGATTTTCAATATTTCATATTTTTCTTTGTGTTTGTGATGTATTGTATTACAAACTTCGTAACTGGACTTAACTTTTACTGTCTATATCTTTTATTTGAAATATGTTTTTCTAAATCTCCCTTAAAGGGCATTTTAATTTTGTTAATAACGGCTTTAGTGATTTATTTCCGATTTTGTAATTTGACTCAGCTATTTAATATCTATAACTTTTGTTAGAAATATTTTTCCTAAATTCGCAGTAAAGGACATTTTATCCTTGAGAATTGTTAATTTTTCTTAGATGTCTTCTAATCAGTTTTGGGGATTTAATTCAATTTTTGCAACTTGACGTATCGATTTAATACCTATAAAACGCTTTTCTCCAAAATCCCCCTAAAGGGCCCTTTTCTCTTGAGAATTTCCTAAGAGCTTGAGAATTTTCTGAACCTAACTGGTTTCTTTAAATTTTATATAACTGCAGTGTCCCTTAACAGAGAATATTTCTGTTACTTAAAGATGTTTCAAAACCCATTAATAACTGTTATTATTTAGTATTTGCCATGTTAGAAGCAAAATCGGTCATGCCTTTTTCTCGGCACAAACATGTCCGTACTATCGATTTCAAAGCATCGAAGCCTCGATACTCGATACCCAATAACCTACCGCCGCAACAATGTGTTATTTTATATTAAGACTACATACAGAAGTATTTAATAAATATAACCTGACGTCGACTACCATTAACAACCGGCGGAGAACATGCCAAGAAATGAAGTCAGCCAAGCCTGATTTATTCTCGGTATGCCGCAGAAGGAACGGTAAACAAGCAGCTTAAGGGTTGAAGGCTTAAGGCCGGAAATGAGGAAAAGTGTCTGAACTATTTGGTGCTTTAGGAAATCATCGCGATGGTCCTTTATGCAAGCAGAAGTTGTAACATTTATAAAATCCAAACAAGACATTTAACAGGCTTCCTGTGAATAATCGGTAAAGGCAATTTTTAGATTAAAACTGACAGTCATTTGAATAAAAGGGAAAGTGTTTAAACCATCAGTTAGGGGAACAGGAACTTATGGAAGATTTTGCTAAAATGTCTTCTAAAAAGAGATTCTTGTTTGGTAAAACGACGTTTTTCGTCATTCAAATATTAAAAACGTCGGAATAGGGTAAATTAAAAGTTAACGTTTAAGAAGTTTAGACAAATAAATTTTGTATAAGTGTCAATTTGTTTGAGTACCTGGCAGGAAGCACTAAGTTCCGCCAGGAGGTCACATTACCACCAGTAAAGTTAGATTATTTTTGTGTCATCAAGCTATAAAACTCGGCCGCCTGGCTTGAGCCCAAACGACGCATCGATTCAATAATTTCCTATCGAAGACCGACATTATTTCCTACTATCCTCGGTTACTCTCTGGGTCAGTGCTGACTGAGTTCCATTCGGGAATAGCCGGGATTGTACCCGAGGGTTGCGTCTCGTTTTCCTCTTCGGATCGGTACAGTTCGATAGTAGCGCGTACGAGCGTTTGCGTGTACGCGTTCTAAAACCGGGACTGGCCTGGAGCCAGCTACCCGCGTGCCGTCAGTGTCGAGCCTTCCACAAAAACGACTCACGCATAAATACACACACACACACACACACATACAGACAGAGACAAAGTAGGGGTCCACGATTCCGCACAGGAGCAAAAATTGGTTCCAGAAAAACAGGAAAATTTCGAAAGCACCTTTTGCCTTTATTACTTTATTACTAATTTCATTTGTCGAAGTTTAAAGCGAGGTACACTTCCGAAGTATTTACGAAAATTAATTTCACATGCACGTAGGTAAGGTCCATCCAGTCAGAATTGGTCCAGGTAAAAAACAAAAAAATTAACGAGTTTATACCGACCGCATTCAAAAAGCAGAGTATTTATGCAACGTACCGTTTAACCCTCCCCTGTATATTTGACGTGGAAAAATGTTGTTAGTCACACTTGGTCCACTTGGTACCAAGTGTAGCATATACCAAGTGATACATATAGACACTTGGTATATGTTAGTTCTGTAGCAAAATAAGATAGGAAGTCATGCAAACAAAATTGTAAAATAGCCATTTTGAGCAGTTTTTTAAATGTTCCTTGGTAAACTTCAATATTTTTAATATAATGTGTATAATGAAAATACACCCTTTCAACATAATCAGAAGCGAGATGAGATTTCTTAAAAATTCAGGCATCTTTCGAGGATGAGGACACAACGTTTCTGACAAAAACGTCAACTGCAAAGTGCCCTCCAGAGAAAAATTTGCCAAAAATATTATTAAACCTTATACATACTCAGTAGTAGAATATGCACTTAAAGTTTAAAAAGAAACTTTATGCGGTTTTCGAGAAAATTTCAAAAACCTGAAAGTGTTGTCTAAAGGGCAAAAAGCCGTTCAGAAATTTTTTTTCAAGTTTTAAAGACTTTTTGGAGCGGTTTTCGGCAAAAGTTCATAAAAGAGTAAATATCCCTATTTCTTGCCCGATTTCAATAAAAAGCTTACAAGGAGACTCTTGTACAGCATAAAGTCAAAATACAAAGTTTGACCATGAATATCTAGGCACAGATTTTTTTCCAAAATTTTTACCATAATAACTCGGTTCCCTGGGATTTATTACTACCCCTGGTCAAATTCGAAAAACGTGCCTGATTAAACGTGCCTCTCATATGTGAGTGCCTCATGAAAAAGGGAAAAGGGAGACATGTTTGCTGAAGATTGTGAAGAGGCCTTAGAAAGAAGGAATAAAGTGAAGTAAAGGAAATGAAATGATCAGCAATTACAATGAAGAGAAAAACAAAAAAAAAGGAAAACATTGACAGAAAAATAGATGAAAACCACATGGAAAAGCAACTAAAAACAATAGAAAATCATTATCGAATTAAAGAAATAAGAAATTTATATTCAGATTTAAAATATCCAAAGTACCCTGCCTACTGTACAAGTAGAGGAATGCTACTCCCTGTGGTGATTAAAGAACTTTAAAAAATTAAAAGAAAAATTAAAGAATACACTGTGAACAAAGTTACGAATGTCGAAGGAATCAGATCAGATGGAGGAATTAGAAGGTTATTAGATATACCAATTATGCAGTTCTAATTTCTCCTTTCGTATTAAAATGGGCGACAAGCGGTAAAAAGAAAATAGAAAGAATAGGTTTTTTTGTGTTTTGGTTCAATTTTTCTGTGAAAGTTTTATATTTTTATGGAAATCGAACCAAATGAAGTTATCAGATGTGCCATTAATAAAATGGGCAAAAAGGCGGTGGAAAAAAAAATAAAAAAAATTAGAGTTTCATTAAAGCTTGTTTTGTCACCTAGAAAAAGAAAATCAGAAAAAAATTGAGGTGAGATTTGGCAAAAGAACAAAAGATAATTTTTCTATACTTACTCAGAATATACTAAAAAAATCAGGAAAATGCCAACAGAGTCATCGAAAATCAAAAAATTTGAAAATATTTGTGTAGCATTGGCAAGACGAGAACTTTTCAAAAATCGAGAATTGGTGGAATTTCGAAATCTATCTGTCTACCACACGAAATTGCTAGACAGTATAGAAAATGGTCAGAGCTCTTCCAGATCTCAAGATCCAACTGATCCTCAATTGAAAAATCGCAAAGAAAATTATTATTACCTCCTCTTTCCAAAGTTCCAAAATTTTAAAAAAATCTAACTATTGATCCAAAGTTGAAAAAAAGTAGTATTGGCGATAAAAAAAAGTACAAAGTGAACAAAAAATTATTATTACAAAAAATTTTTCGGCTGTATTTACGATAAGAGACATTTTTAACTACCTTAGCCGAGTGGACCTTTTACACAATTTTTCCCATCGTGTCTACGTCTGTATATATGGTAGATTTCCAGAACTTTTTTGAAAACAACTACAGGTCTCTTTAAAATAATTTTTCTGGCATTTTCCGGGAAAAACTCGCAAAACAAGGAGTTTCAGTAAGGTTTCTTAAAAGTGCCTTTGAACCCAGGGGTAAGTACATTTCAAAACAGAGGAAACACAAAAATAGTAAAGTCGTGAAAATGTGACGTTTACTAATACCGATGATAAATTTCTCTGGGAAAATTTTAGGAGATTTGATGCAACGTCTGAACGTGAAAATGTGAGTGGCCCCCAATTAAACGCGAAACTCGCGTAGGACGAGAATAACAGGAGAGCCCATGTAATTTGGTGGATTCCTCCAGTCACGGCCTCCATATCTCCGTGATCTAAAAAAGACAATCATCCACCACGCCATGCCGCACGAGAGGAATTTATATGTTTACGTCTACACTGGAAAGTATGCGTGGTGTGAAGACCATTTATAAAAACGTGTTTATAATTTAGCTTTTTGTATATTATCGTTAGGCCTGTTCCCGACGCGGGATCTGTTTATGCCGTACTCTTTTTATCTTCCTCCTTCGGACGCAGATACTTCGCTCTATCCACCGAGAGAGAGAGAAGAAAACGCGCTAGATTATAAACAATACGGAGGTGGTGTTTTGATTGTGCCCGGCGAGATTTTTAAACTGATCCAATTCCTATATTTAAATTTCGAACGGAAATACCTTCGATAAATCGTCCACGAGGTGCAATTGACGTTCCACGAAGGGTGTAGCCCAGCTCGAGGAGGTCAAAACATTTCACAAAAATCGAAAAAGAAAATTACGCACTTTCCGATTATCTGGGAACTTAAAACTTGGCACAATTTCTATAGCATCGGTAGCCAGAAAAATCGGAAAATCCAGGATGCCCTTTGCTTTCCAAAGGGATGATAGACTGGGGGGAATTTATTTGTGTCGGTTTTATACCTGCAAAAATCTTCAGTGAATAGGCACTTAAAACTCTACACAAATTTGGCCTGAAACAATTTAAAACCACCGATTCGCACTTACCAAGGAGAACGTTATGACATGAAAAGTTTATGTGATGAATTATACACAGGAAACGTGCAAGACTTCTTTCTGCAGGTCCATATTATCAAAAGCTAAATATGATATATTAGTCCAGTCATCAGCCGTAAAAAAACCTTAAAACTGGAATTTTGGGAATCAGCGTCGATTTCCATGAAAATTTGGACTTAAGCTACTTACCCTCTTCTTCAAAGTTGGACATGTGCCAAAGTGTGCCTTTTTTAATGGTGAAAACTACTCCTTACTGCAGTATATTAAAAAATCGCAGATTTTAGCATGCATTTGGTTAATATAAAGTTTAAATGAATTATTTGTTGATTTCTTGACATTCTCCAACAAGTTTATGATTAATAAGACATCATCCCCTGAGGGTAGCAATTGTCAAAACTAGTTTGAAATATATTTTTTGTAATTTGAAATGATTGAAAACTACGTTATATTAAATTGGAATCATTGTATTTAATTTAAATGACAGTATTATCCGCCTAGACATTTCAACCCTTATAAATCATCCCCTAAGAGTATGAATTATTAAAAAACAATCCCAACGATTTTTTTAAAATTGAAAATGATTTCAAAGTGAATTTATACTGAATTGGGAATATTTCATTAATGATATAAAATTTGTTGTTCTTTAAACACTTCGACATATATACACACACAGATTAGAAAAAGACCGTCATAATACTTTCACTGTATGCCACATGTTGCTCTCTTCTTCTTTTGTACCTGTGCCCCAAAATTCGTGTTTCGAAATAAAAAAAACTCAAATTTTTTTCGACATAAATAAATAAATAAATAAATAAATAATTCCCTTACTTTCCAAGCTAGGAACTTTAAAAAAATGCATTTTGTAGGGAATTACAAGCGCTTTAGGATCAAATTAGTTTTTACAACCCGTAGTTTTGAAAAGGGTTACATTCAAAGGGCTTGGATGAGCTATAATTAGTACACGAATCCACATTTCGAACAGCCATATTTCCGTCAAATTTTAGGATACAAAGAAAACAAAAAATTAAAATTCTCAATGAGGCAAACTCTGCAATTAACATTTGAAACATTTTTTTCGTATCTAGAATAGTTTTTGATTTATTAAAAACAAAAGGTATTTTTTTTCCAAAATTTAGAAAATGTAATTTTTATTTTAAACAATTATTTTTTCTAAAATAAGCATTCTAAACCGGTTAAACCACATGGATCATATCAATACTACCTAAATAAAGTTAATTGCAAGTGGGTTACGCTTTATTTTTATCAGGGTGGTTATAACGAGGGTGTAATTTTTAAATTTTAAAAAACAGGAAGGTGTTATTTTATTTTTGTTATAAATCAGTCAAGTCTTATGCAACAAAGTTTTATGGTGCTCATTTTAAAGGTCTTTTATGTACTTTAAAAAGGTCTATTGAGTTTTCCCCAAAATTTTCACCATTTTCAAGTTATTGGAGGTTGAAATTTTTCAACTTCGGGGTTCTCGAAAAATAATCATCTTCAACGAGCAATAACTCGGCCTTTACTGGGTTTACAGAGGTCATTCAAAAACGAATCCGTTTTGGTTTTTGTTAGCTACATTTTTGTTCTGGATGTTTTTCCGATAAAATGGGAACTTTTCAAGTTATTTGTGAAAAACGGTTAAAAACCATTCGTTATTTCAATGAAAAATGTGTAGTTTCAATCGTAAATAACTCAAAAAAACATCAACTTTATAGAACAAAAGATGCTTAGAATTGGTCAATCTATAGATTTCCGGGTTTGCTTTGACTAAAAAAATTTTACCCTTTATAAGGGGTGGCTTCCATCCACACTTCGGCACAAGTCCAACTTTGAAGAAAATTATAAATTCCCAAAATTCCACGCGAAAATGGCTGATGGCTGGACTATATCTGGATGGTATGGAATTAAAAATATAGCAATGCGCATGCCGTGCAACCAAAAAATTCTAAGACTAATTCTAGAAAGTTGAATTACAGCAGTCGCAAATTCAAACAACCACTCTCATTATTACCCGAGGATGCATTCATTACCTTTCGCAATCAGAAATAAAAGCACTCGCATCGTAACGAATTTAAATTGCCCTCGCTTGCAAACGAAGGTACTAAATTCCACGCGAACGTCGCAAATAAAAGCTCGATCGTTCCAACTTTGTCTATCACGTCTGCTACAGCCGACGTACGTTAATTCAAAATTTAACTGAGAAATCGAGCAGTTAGGAGATGACTCATAACGTGGAGCGTTCGTTTAATGACAGACAGTTTACGTTTTTGCTATAAAACTACTAAACGCTTATAACTACTATTATCCCAGTAAATAAAGGGGAAAATTTCATCAATATTAGTTGATTTCTTCATACCGCCAGGATAAGAGATAATTACAAATCATTTAAGATGAGCCAAAGTCTACAAGAATAGAGTTACCGGAGGGGCCTGAAAATGACCCCCAAAGCCTGGAAAATGGGGTTTTCGGCCAATATCTCCTAAAATATGACAACCAGAGACTTTTTGTTCATCAAAAGATAAAGATCCGTTGATTCTCAACAAAAATGGTCCTTATCATTTTTTTCGGAAAATTGATCGTTCCCGAGATAAACAAGTCCAAGCGCACCCAGAATTTTGAGCTCTCGAGCTGGGTATCAGAGAGCACGCTGCGGGAATTTACGCATGCCCGGGCGGACAAATTGTCCAATAACTTGGATAAAAATGCATATTTTCTCATGATTCAAAGTTCATGTGAAAGATAAAATCTGCCCCTATCATCCCCTGTCACTTGAGCAACGATTTGACTCTTTGGCCATATAGAAAAAACGGGTCAAACTTTCTGCTCCGGCGCAATTTTGACCTCGCCCGCAATTTGCTCGTACTTTTTTTCTAATACCCTGATTTGCTTCGGATTTTCCCGAATATTGATCTTGGATGTGTCCATAGTCATCCCAGAAAATCGCAGGAACTCATTTTTTTGCATTGCAATAAAAAAGTTTGGTCAAAAATTTCCAATTTTTGACTGTTTTTTGAGTCTTGAAAAATTTGCCTACAATGAGTCATTACTAATTTATACTTTAATAAAATGGCCCTTCAAGGCATGTCTTTTCAAAGGTGAGATTGTGTAGTTTTCGGCTGTGCTATTACTTTTTTTCAAAAAATCAGGGATTTTCCAGAAAATTCAAAAAATGCACGATCCCAGAAAAAACACACTTTTTCATTTCGTGGTTGTTTTCTTTTTGTCCTTTATTTTGGGCATTTTTCTACCTCGACGAAAGTAATGATTACGTTCTCACCTTTCGATTCATGTATATAAAGTCATACTATTTATTAGGGGGGAAAAACCCATGGCATTAAAAGTAAGAGGGAATTTCATCATTTTAATTCTTGCCGTCGTCCGCCGTGCGTTCCCTGCTTGTGGCGCTCGTATCGTCTGCTAGACCACGCGGCTCAAGTGACAGGGGATGGTAGGGGCAGATTTTATCTTTCACATGAACTTTGAATCATGAGAAAATATGCATTTTTAACCAAGTTATTGGACAATTTGTCCGCCCGGGCATGCGTAAATTCCCGCAGCGTGCTCTCTGATACCCAGCTCGAGAGCTCAAAATTCTGGGTGCGCTTGGACTTGTTTATCTCGGGAACGATCAATTTTCCGAAAAAAAATGATAAGGACCATTTTTGTAGAGAATGAACGGATCTTCATCTTTTGTTTGAACAAAAAGTCTCTGGTTGTCATATTTTAGGAGATATTGGCCGAAAACCCCATTTTCCAGGCTTTGGGGGTCATTTTCAGGCACCTTATTCTTGTAGACGTTGGCTCATTTTAAATGATTTGTAATTATCTCTTATTACTGGCGGTATAAAAAAATCAGCTAATATTGAAGAACTTTGCCTTTTTTTCCTCCTTCATTTACTGGACTATATGTTTCCAGTTATTACCTGTCGCGGTAATGTATGCAAATGTCAGCCTCTCGAGGGCGTACCCGACGTAAATCTTCGCAGATCGATACTTTGATCGGTACGTCGAATGGTGGGTTCCACAGAAGCCCTCCAACGGCAAATTTTAAATCTCCTTAAGGAACTATAAGTAGTTTGTACCGCAATTATCCGCGGGAAATCCGATGGGATAAATCGGCAATTACTCCGGCCGAGTTACTTGTCGTGTAATATAATGGATAGATACATTTTTAATTGAACTCAATTCACACCATCGACGCCATTACGTGTTCGAGCAATTTTTCTTACCAGTCTGAATTGGTCCAATTAAAAAAAAGGCAAGAAAATTTAATAGCCATGTTAATGACACACAAAGACCAAGAAGCCGTTCCATAGGCGCGCCACATTTAAAAAAACATAAAAGCTTGTCCCTCACTTTGTCAATGAAATTTTATGACGAAATCCCAAATTTGTGCCTCATTTGTTTCTGTGGCATTATTTGTATTCTGTATAACGTTTATATCATTGCCACTACTAATTTCGTCCACGTCGAAAGGTCTCCAAAAGGACGTCGAAAGGTCTCCAAAAGGTCATTTTAAAATAATAATTGCAACTGCATATACACACCACTGAACTCTAGCGACGACTGAAGATGAACACGTGCTCGGCGCTCAAATTTAATGGCTGCAGTGGACCTCTCTAATTCTAGGGTATAACAGGCCTAGTCTAATAACAGGCATTTCATACATAGGCATTTGTAGCGACTAACAACATTTCTCTGCGCCGAATATACGAGACAATGTTAAACTGTACGTTACATGAATACTCTGCTTTTGTATAAGGTAAAAACGTATTTTTTGGATGTGCTCGGTATAAAGTTAGTAATTTTTTGTTATTTAACTCTACCAATTCTGACTGGACGGACCTTAATTACTTTTCTCTCCATTTCCAAGCTTATTATTCGCGAGTCGAAGCGTATTATCGATCAGCGCCGAAGACTACTAATGAACGCGATTTAACCTCTTTTTGAATTACAGATTTTGACCTTAGCTTAGGCGATGAGTCCTCGTTTTTCCGTTCAACTTGCAATTTGCAACGTACACGTGCGACATGCGATTTTCGTCGACTTTCAACTTTAGAAAGGTCACACACGCACGAGGCATTTATCGCACGTTGAGCTCGGAATCTGAAGGGAAATTTGGAAGGGACGAACGAAGAGTCAACAGAAAACACACACCTCAATTCATATTCATCGAATTCGTTTAAATTATAGAAACATTTGTAGACGAGAATTGCTTTTAAACCATCTTTAAAGCCGATCGGATAAAATTCCGTTTTTGTAAGCTCGTCAAAATAGTCTCTAATAACATGTACCAAAGGTACTTACTCCAAACGTTTGTACTTCCCTATTTCTAATAAATAACTGAACTGAGACTGAGCAACTCCTGTCATAGGAACTGATGGATTTTTTGGCTCATGTCTTGCCACCAGGAGACTTCTCTCGAAAGACTCTAAAGCAAAATGATTGTAATTCAACTTGAGACCGTTTAGGAAAATCAAGATTATTCCCTTGTCTTCGAAGAATTTAAAAAGAAAATTTAAAATCCGCCATTGGACAGTCGACAGAGGTGAAACTTCAAAAACTAGATATGTGGGCCGATTTCGGGTACCAAGGGAAAAGACTAAGCCTCTTTGGTAAGAGAGCAAGAAACGAACTTGAAACTTGAACTTGAAAAAGTAAGAAAGAGTTTACCAAGCTCGACAAATTTTCTCCCTTACTTGATTCACAAGCCAGGTGGTTGGTTTCGTCACTGTCACTAATACTCAAATCACCCATCTTACCACATATAAAATAAAGCACTAAATCCTACTATATTTATGTATACCCACAAAATTCATGGCTATGAGATTTATATCCATGATTTAACGTGGGACGAAATATATCGTTATAAGATGTGGTTTTGTCTTCACCTTGAATAAAATGTATAACCTCAAAAAGTTTACTGATCATCTAAAACGCGCCTAAAAATGCTTAACTTCAAATTTGAATACAATTTTTTTAATTGCACATTTTTAAAGCAAACTAAAAAGCACAAAATACTTTTTTCTAGCCTAATGCAGAATTATAACCCCAGACAGTATTGTCCTGAGAAATTCACAAATACAATTTTTGTCCTGATTATCCTGAAAAATTCACAAAAAAATTCTTCAGAGAAATTCACAAATAAAATTTTTCAGGACAATCTGTAATGAATTAGGAATCTTTATGGGGTTATAAAAAGTGGGCCAGGAGAATTAATTCTATACTACCCAGTGTAGCTTAAAAACGTGGTATATATATTTTCCTTTTATATAATAAAAGGAATTAAATTTTTGCCTTGCCTGAAATTTTGTTGTCGATTTTACACATTTGGATGAGATTTTGAGGTTCCCTAAATCACCCAATTTTCCTTTGGCACGAAATTCTGGTTCTGGAACCTCATCAGAGAATCTGGAAATTTTCTACCATGTATAATTAAATTTGAACGTTTGAGATTTCCATATATCCTCAATCCTCAATAATTCTAAGGAAATTCAAAGGAACCTTTCTTCGCAATGATTCAGCATTTCAGTGTTTGAAATTCTAACGAAAAACCTTGTAGGACTTTTCGGGGTACTTCGTTTCATCCTCCGAGGACCAGAAAAGAAATTTCGATTTTTCTAAATGGGGATCAGGATAAGATTCGATTTTAATGAAATTGATTAGGATTTCCCTTAACCATCTAGATTTCCATCGGTAACAATTGTAGGATATTAAAAGTTCCAGAAAAAACACCTCTGCGTCTTTCTTTTAATGTATTGACGTTTGCTAATGTTTACGGCTACAATTAAACCGTTTGAAATTTCCAAGAACACTTTAGATTCAATTTTAAAGCCATTCCAATCTCCCAGAACTCTAAAAGTACCTAAAAAGATAAATAATTTTGGCAATAGTAATAACAAATTGAAATTTGAAAATTTTTGGAAATTAAATTAGAATGTGACAAATTTTAATGAAGCACTTAGGGTGCTAACTTTTCACCCTCACTTCACCCCTAATCCTATAAGTATTTAGATATTTTCCGGTTACTTAGAAACCTTGAACATTTATACCTCGGTGCCAAATGGGCCCGGAAAAATCCGGACACCCCGAATTTCTTTCAGCAAGTGAGTGCAAAATAGGGGAGAAATTTATTATGATCGGTTTTATTCCGAGGTCCTCCTTAAGTAGTTAGAAAATTGAAATTCTGCACTGTAATAACTTTCATCCCTGAGTAATCCCAAGAAAATAAGAGACCTGAATTTTACTCATCAAGAGGGTGGGAAATGAGGTGAAATTTATGTAATAGTACCTAAGTAGCTAGAAACTGAAAGCTTAGTACTTTCACAGATTAGGTTCTAAAATGGCTCAGAAAATTTCGATAATGCCAAACTTCATATCTAAAATTGAAGGTTTTCAAAAGTACGCCCATTTTTAAGGATTTCAAAGTCATTTAAAACAATCGAAATGGGCATGAGTTTAAATACAATTTCCTAATCATATTAACCAAATTCTACCCTTCTCACCCTTTCATATAGGTTTACAAGATGGCTTAGGGGAAGTGGCATCGCGAATTTCAAGAAAAAGAACCAAACCGACATATATTATTGAACCATAATTAATTACTAATTAATTTAGAAATATTGACGTTTTTAAAAACAACAAAAACCTTTTATTTTGTGGTCATGAAACATGGTAATTCAAATCTAATTATTGGTCAATAGGGGTCAAAAGTGGTCAAACAAATTTATAATTGTTATTCTCATCTATAACTTTGTAGTGCCAACTTTACCAACCAAAACAAGGTATCTTTAGAAACTTTTCTTCTAATAAAAGACGTATGATTTTAGATAAAAGTACCCAATAACATGTCTATATTCCTGCTTTCTGATACATTGCAAAAAGGGCAACTTTTCTCTAGTAAGGGAAGTTAAGTAACGTCTTCATTTCACCAGACGTCTGAGTGTTTACTTATGTGCGTTCCTTATATATGAAAAGGAAATGAATTTTCTAACACCAACACCAAGGTTTTCCCTAACCTTGCAAATGACCTAATTGTCTACGAATTCAAATTGAGCAGCTTCACTTGTAACCTTTTTTAATAATAGACGTTTTCCGTACACCAGACGTGTTTTCTCACAGAAGTGCGTGAGTGCGTATGTTTGTGTGTGTGTGCGTGTGTGTACGGCGGATCAGATATTTTTAACTCGGAAACTATTCGCCTGTTTGCTGCCAAAATGTTTGAGCTATGGCGAATAGTTAAACTCCGTTTACTACGCGAGAAACTTTTTTCCGTCCCGACCAAAATTCCGACAAGCGTATTATTTTTTTTGGATATATTCCACTCCACCTTTTTCTTATAAAATCGTTCGAAAAATATTGGAATTCGACGCGACAACGCCCGAAAAATCCACACGGGAAGCGTCACCGCGACGTCGCTCTTATAACGAGACCGTGAAAAAGCGAATTGACAGTAGATCTGTTTTCGAGCTTTACGTACCTCATCGCCAGGAGTTTGTTTCTCCGGAGTTTTCCGCGCCCGAGGCGAAAGGAAATCTCCTGCCGAGAGTCTATCTACCGTCGCACCGGCGATTTGTTATTCATCCTGTCCGGTGTTTAGTCTGGTTTGCTCTCTTTACTCCAAAGTTCGCTATGCGAGCGTATTTCTAAAAATATTCGCCAGAAATCGGCCCGAAAAACCGATACGCATACGACGGCTTCATTAAGTGGATCGCAGGATGAATGAAGCCAATCGAGAGGATGTCGAGTGGATCGATGTTTGTTTCCCGAGGAGGGATCGAGATGGATTTCGCCTCGTCGCAAAAATTCGTAATGTAATCAAAGTTCCCTGCTCTGAAAAACGACGCCACTTTACGAATTTGTTACGTTAGACCTATTACACGTGTCATTTAATTACGTGACAGGTAACGAAAGATCTTTGGTCAATTTTCTTTTGGTAATTGTGCTTCGCTTAGCAGAAAGGTACAATGTTGTAATTAACAAGCACTATGTCGTTTAATGGGATTTTCCACTTTCATTTAAGAGTGTGCGGTCAAATTATTAAGAAAAACGGGTATATTCCAAGCAACCGATAAGCATAAGTATCATTTGGTACTTGTGCGCTTTTCATGAAATTACAATAAATATACAATATAAAATCCAAGGCAATCCAGTAATGTCAATTATTTATTTAGGCTCAGTATATTTGCATTTTTATGGCATATATCGTAATATTAAAAACAGCTTAATTTCGTTACCCTCTTGCCCCCTTAACCAATTTCCGCCATTTTCTTCACAGTGTTGCAATTTAATTTTTATTTAAATTTCTGGCCTTACCTACATTATTTGTATACCTCTAAATAGGAACCGCAAAAACTGCCTATTTTTCGTCACTCAAAACCAAGGTGATGATTATTTTCCAAATAACTCAAATATATCTTAACGTACCGGAAAATCATGTACGTTTTTCATAGATTTGGAAAATGCACCCCTAAGTCCTCTGAAAGGGTAAAATCATCCCCTAAGATTAAAATTCTGGAAAAATATTTAGAAATTCCCAGTCATGAGAACTATGAATGGACAATTTCTGGCTGGTTTTGCGGAGAAGAGAACCCCTGCGAAAGGTAAAACCAGCCCCAACCAGAAGAAGGTAATGAAAAATTATAGAAATGAGAATAAAACGGCTTCTATTTGTTTATTTAAAAAGAATTACGATAACTTATCGTATTCATTCTAATACGCTTCGATCAAAACCTACCCCTCTGAGGGGATGAAATCATTCCCACAATATTAAAAGAAATAACATTTTCCAAACTTAGCAAAAAAATATATTCCATTTCTTAAAGACACAAAAATCGTAGAACAACTATTCCTTACTAAGTTTAATAAGAAAACAACCCCTACGGAGAGTGAAAAGAGAATAATGAAAAGCCATGGAAATAAAGAAAAAGGAGACTTGTATTTTTTGTAAACCTTCTGTGACGGTGAAATCATACAGAAATGTTTTTGAAAATGCAAGAAAATTGGACCCCTTGCTTCTCAGGATGGGGGTGCTTTTTGAGCTGAAGTCCTCTTACCACCCCATAATTGTAGGCTTGCTTGACATAAGTTCATATAATATATATAGAAATGTAACATCTTTCCATTTTTTCAATTTTTTTTCATTATTTCTAATACTTGTGACTATCTATTTCTGATTGGGGGAGGCTTTACCCGTCATAAAAGGTGTTTACCCTGTTTAGGACTAGCAATTAATAGTTATTTCGTAGCTCTCAGGACTACAACCTTCTATATATTTTTTCTCACAATGTTTTAAAGTGGTTTTGGTTTTTTTCAATCTTCTGGAATGATTTCATCCCCTCATAATGGTTTAGGATGCATTTTCAACCCTTATCTGTTAAGAAAATATATGCTTTTGCTTCAACAAGATTTATTTGATAGAAAAAAAAATGGAAAAAGTGGTTTACGTGGATATATTCTGCGTGGATATATTTAGAACACCTTTTAACCCCTGAATAGGGGTAAGTTTTCGGAAAACAAAAGTCTTGGTTTTGAGTGACGAGTATTTTGATACCTGACAGAAATTTTCATATGTTTTCTCTGATCGCCATCAAATATTCAAAACAAGAGGAAGAACAGCTTTCTCGCGGTCACTCTTTATTGAAGCACTTAGCTAAAGAACCCTTTTTTCAAAATAAGAAAAATCTAGGATTTCTTCAAAGTTTAATGTACCAAAGTAAACTAAATTAGCTTTATGCCTATTGAATTCATCAAATCATGTGCTTTTTTAATACTAATAGCTACTTCTCGATGAAATGAATGAATTAATTACCTAATATTATTACGTTTTCTATTTTTTTTTTTTTGGAATTCTGTGTACCATACTGTTAAAATTTGTAGAAATTCTTATGAAAATTAAGAAAATACGGATTGCCTATTTTCCACCCAAATTGAACATTCTTGATACACAAAAAAAAGGATTTAAAATAGAGGAAAGTCAAAATTTTGGACAAATTCAGCAGGCACAAGGCCTAACTATTCAGTCTCTAATAATTAATATTGTTTATTGTAATTTTACATGTACTTACATGTCAGAAAATATGCCCTTTCTACTACCTCACACAATTTATTAATATGAAATGAAAAAGCAATTTTTTGGGTTGCCTTTTAAAATTTGGAACATTGGGTGTTTTAAGGTTTTATGTTTTTGGAAAAGTGTCGCGTGAGTGTACATGCATATGGATGACCTTTTATAAGAAGCTGTTAATGGTGATAGGATGAAACAATACAACTGGGATTTAAGTCAGAATCGGTCAAGGGTTAAGCGCAATTTACTCTTGACGCTTTGTGTTATCTCGAAAGCTATTTCGACGTTTTTTTTTAAACTTTGTACATTTATTATATTGTATTGTATTGTTTATTTATTGTATTGTTTAATTCATGGTGAATATCACGTACGTATCCTTAAAAAAATTTCCGAAGGGGCTCTTTGCGCTTGAGATTTTTCAAGTCTCCTCAATTTCCTTCAGAACGGTTTTACATATTTCCACTAATGTTTAGTGATGAACTCCTATATCAAATAGCTATAATTGTTATCTGAAACGTTTTTCATCAAACGCGCATTTTCACTTTTCTCGATTTTCTTAATAACGGCCTTAGTTGACCTCAAATTTAGTGGACCTGTCCAATTCTTGATACTAATAGGCATTTCGTACATAGGCATGTATTGTAGCGACTAACAACATTTCCCTGCGCCAAATATACGGGGGAAGTTTAAACGGTACGTTACATGAATAGTCTGCCTTTCTATATAGTCCAGCAAATAAAGGGGAAAATTTCATCAATATTAGTTGATTTTTCATACCGCCAGGAATAAGAGATAATTACAAATCATTTAAGATGAGCCAAAGTCTACAAGAATAGAGTTCCCGGAGGGGCCTGAAAATGACCCCCAAAGCCTGGAAAATGGGGTTTTCGGCCAATATCTCCTAAAATATGACAACCAGAGACTTTTTGTTCATCAAAAGATAAAGATCCGTTGATTCTCAACAAAAATTGTCCTTATCATTTTTTTCGGAAAATTGATCGTTCCCGAGATAAACAAGTCCAAGCGCACCCAGAATTTTGAGCTCTCGAGCTGGGTATCAGAGAGCACGCTGCGGGAATTTACGCATGCCCGGGCGGACAAATTGTCCAATAACTTGGGTAAAAATGCATATTTTCTCATGATTCAAAGTTCATGTGAAAGATAAAATCTGCCCCTATCATCCCCTGTCACTTGAGCCACGATTTGACTCTTTGGCCATATTGAAAAAACGGGTCAAACTTTCTGCTCCGGCGCAATTTTGACCTCGCTCGCAATTTGCTCGTACTTTTTTTCTAGTACCCTGATTTGCTTCGGATTTTCCCGAATATTGATCTTGGATGTGTCCATAGTCATCCCAGAAAATTGCAGGAACTCATTTTTTTGCGTTGCAATAAAAAAGTTTGGTTAAAAATTTCCAATTTTTTATTGTTTTTTGAGTCTTGAAAAATTTGCCTACAATGAGTCATTACTAATTTATACTTTAATAAAATGGCCCTACAAGGCATGTCTTTTGAAAGGTAAGATTGTCTGGTTTTCGGCTGTGCTATTACTTTTTTTCAAAAAATCAGGGATTTTCCAGAAAATTCAAAAAATGCACGATCCCAGAAAAACACACTTTTTCATTTCGTGGTTGTTTTCTTAATAGGGTAAGAACGCATTTTTTGAATGCGCTCGAGTCGATAATTTTTTCGTTTTTTAACTAGACCGGCTCTTACTGGATGGACCCTACCTAATAACTCTCCTCATCAAACGTACGTTTCTAAATTTATCCCCGTCGTTCGATTTGCCTCCTGCCGCCTCGTCCGAAACGTGCCCCATTAATGGCGTCAAACGTCATTTCCCCTTTTCGGGAGGGAAAGCCTTCGGCGGACGTTTCAATCGCAGGCTGAAACTTTTAATCGCCCCGAGAGACGTGCCTCTAACGTAATACGTCGTTTCGTAACGGGAAGGTGCACGTAAAACCGTGAATACACGCGTACGTACTTACAGATGCGCACGCGGTATGTTTTTAGTGACAGATGCGCGCCGTCGGACTTTTGTAAGATCGGTCGTAATAATTGCTGCCAACAATGTGAAATGGTGAAAACATGGGCCGAATCGTCTGGTGCAAATTACTCGGGATGGACGATCTGGCTCTTCTCTCGTTGACGGTAATACGCTGACTGCTCGTGAATCACTAAGACAAAGTAGTCTAATTGATGCGTCTGAGGAACAATACAATGTACAAGTGTTATTATTAAACAGTTAGTCGAAGCTTTTCAGATGGTTTTCGATTGTGGTAGCACAAAATAATTTTTTTTTTGGGTATTTCAATTGTATTATATCTTATTTGGATTAAAGTCTATCGAGATTTTTAAATCGAGTGATTATCAATTAGTCAGCTCAAAAAAACGTGTGTTTTAAGGCATTTCTCTGTTAAAAAACTACTTACTTTCTTTTACGTTATTAGTACAGTCACTGAAGGTAAAAATAGGCTTATAACCAAGGAATTCTTTGAACCTCCATCGATTTTCATGAAAATTTGGAATCTAGCTTATTTAAATTTTGGTTCTCTATCATTTTTTACGTATATTTAGTAGTTTTTAGAGTTACTATGAAAATAAGAGACATTTTTAGAGAAATATGAAAAATTCTGTTTTTGAAAAATCGTACTTTTTTCAAAAAAAAAAAGCATTCTAAACCGGTCAAATTTCTTGCCTATATTATCTATATAGGCAACCTATATTAAATTACCTATGTTAAAATAAAGTAAATCCTTCATGAATACTATAAGATTCAATTTGGTGGAAGTGGCGTAGGTTTAATTTCTCAATTTTTCTTAAAAAATTCGAGAGTCCCATCTTATTTTCTTCATAACTCGCTTAGTTCTAATGCAATCTGCATAATTCGGGGCTCATGTGAAAGGATTTTTCATGTACTTTAAAAAGTGCTCTAAGGATATTTGCCTAGAAATGTATCGATTTCCGGTCATTTAATCTCGAATACTTGAGTTCGAGTACTCACAAATAATGACACTTTTAAGTAGCTACAAGTCACTTTAGATTCAACCTAAATTTAAAAAAAAACGATCTCTTTGCTACTGCTTTAATCTTGGTAAGAACAATTTTTTTGGAAAAACGTACAGTTTTGTAGTTATTTATGAAAAACATTTTAAAACATGCACTTTATTCATGAAAAATCAACATTTTCAATCTTAGTAACTCAAAAAATAATGACCTCAAAAAACTTTATAGAACAAAAGTTGCTTAGAATTGGCCCCTTTCTCGATTCCCCGGGTTATTTTTCATAAAAAATTTCAGATCCCGAGAAGGGGTGGCATCCAACCCCAGGATTAAAGCGCAAGTCGGCACTACGCCACTTTTATTACTTAAGGCACCCTCTAACTACTCACCAACTTTCACGCAAATCGATGAAGGTTCATAGAATGTGGAGGTGAAACACTTAGTGACTGACTATACAGTGAGGCTACAAACACTTAGCACTTATTAGTTGATATAAAAGTACATGTTTCGGCGTTTTGTCGCAGTTTCAGTACTACTGTTATAATTAAGACATGTAATGAAGACCCACATCTAATAATTTTTTCTGTCCTTTTCTAATTGCAACTATAGACTTTAAAAGGGTTCGTCCTTCGTTTCATGACCCCACCCTGAGCCCATTAGGCTTGACCTACAACTATTACTTAAATCTGAATTCAGAGCTCCACAATTTTCCCTTAAGTGCGCCCACGAAAATATTACATTTTTACATTATATTATTAGATAATTCAATTATTCCAGGAAAACAATTTGTTTGTGACGATCACTAAACATATTTACTTATGTTGTTTAAATTTCCTTACTAAGTATGTTCGATAGCTAATGTAGACAACTGACTTCCACTAGATGTCGCTGTCTCTTTACAATAGCCGCTCGGACACGTCTAGTTAGTGACGAGAAAGAAAAGCGGACGGTGCGAATTAGTTTGTGACTTATTTACCAATAAACTTTAAGACGCTTCACAAAATATCTGTACACTGGATGACTCAAAGCGTCCCAGTTAAGTCGTGATGAATTATATGCGTAATATCCACCAACTGATTAAGTGGCTCGATGTAAGTACGTTGATATCTCTGAACTTAATGTGAAATTTCAGAGGCGCGCTTCTAACATTGTTTTTCTAGAGACAAATGTTTTATTCCATTTACACTGGAGCTCTTTTAATTTTTACTGTGCGCCTCTGCATGTAGTCCACTGTAAACCCGCCCATAAGCCACACCAGCTTTCCTTTGGCTTATTTTGGTAATGGTAATGGTAATAATGGTAATTTTATCAGAAATTGATACTATTGATGTGAAAATGAACAGACTCGCATGCGTTCATGTTTATATACGTGAGGATGTTTCGAGATATTTTTGGGAAATTTGTTTTTCCTCTTTTCTTGAATTTTTGAAAAAAAAAAGTAACAGAAATGAGAGAATTTCAAAAATCTGGAAAAATGTGCATAAAATGAAAATTGTATTTTTTCTGGATATTACAAATATATAGTAAAAGGGGTGGAATCATCATTCCATTTGATGCTACGTTCGCATCTTCTCTCTTGCACTTCTAATAACGATATGGCGGTATTAATTAATGTCTGCACGAGATCTAGCGCATGCGTAAGCGCCTGGAAAACGTTTCGGGAAACTTTCCCACCGTCGGCAGTAACAAACAGTACTTAGTTTTATTTCGTTAGATAACGAACAGTCCGAGCCAATCTATCTTATTTCTAGTGGGAGGAGAGAGAGAGAGAGAGAGAGACGGAGAGTTCGTTGTCCATAAAAATAATGCGAAAAGCGACGTTCGGTCCATAGCGGCTCGGGACGCGAAACGCGCGCGTGGAAATTATTTCGGTGCCGCGGCGCGAAAAGAATTCCGTTTTAAAAATAAACCGGCACGACGGCAATAAAATAAAAAACGCCATAATATATTAAAATGGGACGGGATCGCATCATGAGAGAGAGAGAGAGAGAGACACGGAAAAAAACGGTTCGAAGATAGAGAACCGGTCAGTAGAATTTCCGGGGTCAGAGAACAATCAGACATGCGAAGCTATAATAGCAGTATCGGTGATAGTCGTTATATATTACAGTAATAACGTGTACGATTTGGGGTGGGATCGGCAGGAATGACGACAAGCTTAAGTATCTTCTGCTAGTACGTACGGTGGAGGGTACAACGACGAGGAGGAGAAGGTGAAATAGTAGTCCAGTTTGAAACTGCACACCGAAGGTTGGCAACAGAAGCACCACGAAATACACACAAACAGTTACAGTAACATAGTGCTACAAAACGCAGACAAAATATCTCCCTTTAAATGGGCGATTTAAATCCCTTGAAGATTGTGTTTGCATTTATTGCAATGGAGAATACAACCATGCTCTTGCTGAAGAAGATGGAATATGTGTTTTGAATTGGCGCACAGTGCCTACCCCTGTGATTATTGTCGTTAATGCAGTTTACTGCATCTGTTTAGTTTTGCTCCATATGGCAAGAGTAGACAAGTGCATTTCATCAAATATATGTGTATTTTTCATAAAATGTTTATTTTACAGGACAAAGAAAATGATGCTTGTGTTAACATTTTATGAAAACGAGATTAAATTTCATTTTATCGCCAGAATACAAAAAAGTGCCCCGCTTTACCCTATCTGTTTACTTTTGCAACTGAATGAAAGGTGAAAAACATTTTTCCATAAATTGTTTAAAGAAATTAAATGGTTACTTAAACAGTATCAAACAGTATAAACAAATCGAATATTAATAATGATAAAGGTACAAAATAATTACAATTAGTATTGAAATTCATTAACAAGTTCCGAAGATATAGTTAATTGTAAGATATTAAACACGATTTTTTTATTTTGTGATCGCAGTGATATGAAGGTTCCTCCTCCAGTCACTGCGACTAGTCTTCAGTCGAGCTTCATTTTTGAAGCATTATCGATGATTACGTGAAGTGCAAACTTTTTCGAAATACGTATGTATAGGATATCTTTGGATATTTTACTTTAAAATGCCGATAATTAAGTTGTTTAATGGTTATTAACAAATTAGCTGTAAATTAAAAAAAGTAACTTTGCCATAGATTATCCTAGCACAACTTTTTTTTAATTCGTGTAAAAAATGCAGTTATTCGGATAAAAAAAATTTATTCTTTTATTCTCGAGAAAGTTATTACAAATGCTTATAAATTCAAAAAAAATTGTGTGCAAAAAAATTTTGCAATTAAAAAATTATGTTTTTTTTATTTTTTTTGGTTCACTTTGGTAGAAAAATTCACTGTCTTTCACAAGGTACCCGTTAAATTGTGCGTATTTATTATTTCTGTCATTACTCAGAAAAGGTTTCTGCAATAAACAAATGCAGTAAAATTTAAACTATTCGATTCTCAAAAACCAAACTTTTAAAGTTACCTTAATGCTTTAAAAGATGATTACATTAAATTTTTTAACAAATTCCTTCTTTTTTAATGGTAGACAAAAATAGGAAAAAACATGTATCTTTCCTATGTAAGAAAAGTGTAGATTTTCTTCCTATAGGTGCATATTCCTAAAAAGTTTGTCAGATATTTGCAGCAACAGCAGCAGCACAAATCGTACCATTTGTCCAGGCGGGATCTGTTTTGGTTTTACTGTTTCATATAGTTTTGCTAATTTTTCTTTAAATAATAATGTTAGAAATAATAATTTTAAAATGCGCCAGCTTGAAAAGTTGCGCTAAATTTAATATCAAACAAATTGTGAAGAAACCTAAAAAGAAAGTTTCTTCATGTTTCTTCACTTATATCTCGTTGGATATATAGTACATGTTAGAGGAAAATGCAAGAGGAAAAAAGTTGCGCAATTAAATTTTACCTAAGAAATGTTAAGGATAAATTTAATAAACATATTATTTTTGTTGTAAAAATAGCGAAAATTAAGAAAAACTTGGAAAAAATTAGGCATCTTTAAAAAATATTGACCATTCCAGTATTATTATACGAGTATTTCATACTCCGCCTCGAAAAACTTTTTGTGATAACCAAACATTACACCAAAATTTATCCAAATCGGTTAGATAGTTTTGCACAATAATTTTGCAATCCAGACTTTTTTTAAAAAGAAGAAAATTGGAAAACTTCATTGGAAACAAACTTTGTGACCATTCCCGATCTTTTACGTGTAGAAGGGCGTCCAAAATTTCGATCCCATTTGGAAAAATTCAAAATCGGTCGATTTGGACGGTCTAGGAAATTTTTTAAAAATGTTAACAAAATTTTGCCTATAAATAAATTCGATATTTCCGTTAATTTTTCATAAAATTATTTTCAAAAAATTTGCGCTAGAAATACTAGGAAAGACGCATATTTTGAGAACAAAATATGTCAAATTCCGTTCAAAATTTTCCGAGATATGACCCGTCAAAATTAACCGGTGTTTATTATTAAATAATAGACAATGGATGGCTAATTCTTGAGCCATTAGCTCTATATGACCAAGTACTTTTCAGGGAAGCTTTTCAGCTTTTGGCTGGATTATCAATTACATCATTTTCACTTTCGAAATCATCCTCATCAAATTAAATAGTGTTTGTATTTAAGCCCTGGTATTTCGTCACTCTGACTCTAACACAAATATGTATGTATAATTATTTATTTATCTTAACATATTTAAACGCCTTGATTTACGAGACATCGATTAAAAAAAATATATCGAAATTAGACCACTAGAAGCCGAAATATTGGAAACCATTGGAAACCATGAAAACCATGAAAACCAACGGAATTTGACATATTTTTCCTCAAAATGTGCGTCTTTCCGAGTACTTTTGGTGTAAATTTTTTGAAAATATGTTTCTTAAAAATCAACGGAGATATCGAATTTGTTTATAAGCAAAAAAATTTGGTAACATTTTTAAAAAATCCCGTAGGTCGTTCCAATCGAACGATTTGAATTTTTCAAAATGAGTTCGAAAGTTTGAACAAAGCCATAACAAAACTTTAGTTTTTTTCCAGTGAAGTTTTCCAATTTTCCTTTTTTTTTTAAAAAACAAAAGCTAGATTGCAGAATTATTGTGGAAAAACTATCAAACCGATTTGGATCAAATTTGGTGTAGTGTTGGGTCATCATAAAAAAGTTCTTCGAGGTGCAGTATGGAAGCCGTATAATATAGTAATTTTTTCCAGAAATACTTAATATTTTCCAGTTTTTTTTGTTAATTTTCGCAATTTTTATAGGAAAAATAATGAATTTTTAGAACTTATCCTTGACATTTCTTATGTAAAATTTTATTGCTCAACTTTTTTTCCTCTCGCATTTTCCTCTAACATATATACCTAACGAGCTACAAGCGAAAGAAAAAGGTGAAAAAATTGTCATTTTTTTAGATGTTTTCACAATTTGTTTAATAATAAATTTAGCACAACTTTTCAAGCAGGCGCCTGTTAAAATTACCGTTTCTAACATTATCCCGGAGACATTCAAGCAAAAAATAGCCAGGCTATATGAAACAGTAAAACCAACCCGTTTTCATACATATTTCGCCTGGACTATATAGGAATAGCATGAGATGGAGAGTGAAAGAAACAGAGAGGGAGTAGTAGTAGTAGTTGTAGTAGTAATAGTAGTAGTAGTAGTAGTGGCGGCGGCGGTGGTGGTGGTGGTGGTGGTGGTGGTGGTAATTTAAGGTGGGTACAAAGAGAACGGGCGTGTGCGTGCGTGTGCGAGAAGCGGTGAAAAGCACGTCTGCATAAAACATACTTTATTCGCGGCGCTGCATCCATTTCCACGTGCCGTCGTCGTCGTCGTCGTCGTCGTCGTCGTCGTCGTCGTCGGTCGTCGAACGCAGCAGCGGCGGCACCACCACAACAATGACGTCGTCGTCGTCGTGGCCGCGTTCCTCCTCCGGTGCACTCATTCGGGCGATCCGAGAGAGGAGGCGGCGCGCTCCGTTCTCCCGCAGGCCCGGCGGGATCCAATAATAAACACTGCGAGGAAGCTCTTCTCCGTCCGGATCGATTCTCCTCGTGCGCCCTTCCTTCGACTCTCTTTCTCTCTCTACCGCACCACCTCGACCCCTCGAAGGAGCCCACGGCAGCTCCGGGGGCGGCTAATCGGGAACGACGGCGGCGGCGGCGGTGGTCGTCGCGGCACGCGGTTCCCGCATCTCTCGCTGCCGCGCTCTCTCCCCCCGGGATCGATAAAACGGGACGATGCGATGATCCGGCGGAGGCGGCGTCGTCGTCCGGACGGCGTCGGGACGACACTCGGCGGCAGCCTCGCACACTCTCTCTTTCTCTCCCTCTCTCTCTCTCTTAGTCCCTTTCTACCTGCTGTTTGTGTGTTTTGTATTCAGTGTGCGCTTGTACGAGGAGGACCCGGTCGAGCGGCCTGTCTGTCACGTACTGAGAGCGGCTCGGTCCACGGGGAAGACGTTGCGTTGCGACGGCGGCGGCGGCGGCGGCGGCGGCGGCGGGCCAGACGTCGGCCGCGAGCGCTCGTTCGGGACGTCTCGTCCGGGAGGCGGCGCGGCGCGGCGGCGCGCATCCAGACGTCGCGCCGGAGGGGTGGGGGGCAGGAGGCGTCGCGACGCTACGTGCGTTACGTAACGTCGCTCTCGTCGACGTCGTCGCCGTCGCCCGACCGGAGGCGGCGGCGGACCCTCGGGAGGGACGGTTCCTGCGAGCTTCGCTCCTCACGAGAATTTACTCGCATTTTTCTTAATAAATGATTATGACAAATGACTAGTTCGGAGACGACAATCGCTGCTAAACGTTTTTCTTAGTGGATGCCCCGAAGGGTATAGCGGGATAAGATGGGAAAAATTGCCCAAGCTCGGATTTCTAAAAGAATTGGGCACTCGAAGCAACATTCTGAAAACTAAATTTTCGGCAAATTTCTATTTTAGGAGGAATTTTAACAAAAACTTGAAATAACTAGTTCGAAAACACCAATTATAATTTTAGAAAATGATCCGTTCAAAAATTGTAGCCTTCTGAAAATGCGATTTTCCATTAGGTTAACTGGTTAACTGCATGAAAAGTAAAAACTCACCAAAAAATCACCACTCATCGATACAAAACCGTAGAAAGCGATGTGCGCATTCAATTTTCGCATTTTCTTCTACTTTTTGAGAAAAAAATTATTTTTCATCTAACCTCACTTTTCAGCGAATCGCTAATTCGTCCACTTATAACCGAAATAGCAAATATGAGGGGACACCAATTTCTCTTTCTGCTACATCCATGGAATGTTTTCTACACGTGACGCACTAATTTTGACACAATATTTCACTGTAACACATAAAAATTAACAAATTTTTATGGTCATGTCCATTTTGATACATCCCCATGTAAAATTTCAAAATGGCGAAGGCGCGAAAACCGTACCGTTTATAATCATTTTTTTTAATTATTTCTCCACGCTCTTTTCCCGAAATTTGAATATCGGCGTAAAGTTGAAAAATCAAACTTTATTATTATCGTTTTACCCATGAGAATAACATACGAATACATTCAAAAATTTCACTTTAAAATCTGGCAAATTTGGCAAAACTCCTTACATTTCATTTTTTCTCTCAAAAACTACTCTTTTATTGAAAAATTCTAGTTTTTGAAATCGACCTGGAGGAAGGAAAATCTACCAAATTTATAGTCTCCTAGCTGTAAATAGCATTGCCTTATCGTAAAAAAAGGTGTTTTTCCCAAAATAGCTTTAACTTTTGGTTGCGAAAATATTCATGACGTAAGTTTCTAAGTAGGAAAATACCTTTATCTTTTCCAGGAAAATTATTTAAATTTTTCAGTGATTTTTTGGGTTAACTTCTTAATAACAGTTTTTGATGCGAAAGTGGTACCAGTACCAGTATCTTTGCAGAAAAGTAAGGAAGCACATAAAAATGTGCTCAGCTGTATCCTTTATCAATTTGAGCATGTCAGTGAAGGAAGTATAATTATAATGCCAAAGGACCTTAACAATGATCTTACTACATTTAAATCATTACTTCGTTGAATAATGGTTAGCAAATTACATTAACCAGGACATGTGCAAAATAGAGGACATCAAATGCATTGGAAAGATGGCTTACTACCCTTAATAAAGAATTAATATAAAACATTCCAATATTTTTGAACTAATATCCATTCAATAATGACATGTGAGTTGTTTTAACACCGTGACATTACATTACTCATACACTAAAATTGATCAGCGTGTCTCTATTGTGTTACATAAGTTTAATAGTGGCAAAACTTCCCTAGAAATATGTCTAAATCTGGAAGAAATTTGACAGGAAAGGGAAATATTCCGGAACGGGAAATGACGACACGTGAGGATTCCTGCTTTCACTTGCAAATAAACAAGGTATAATCACCACCTTTTACCGCTTGAAACGTAGTCAATATTTTCATTATTATTCATTAATACGAATTAGGTAGGAACCTTTATGAAGGCATCACAGCGAAGGCCACAGATAAATCACAGCCAAAGTCCGTGGATGACACAACATTTAAGTTTCGACTTTGTAGTGAGCTTTGAAAAAAACCTCAACCGAATTATAACATTTTTCATACGAACGTCAAACATTTAGTTATTTTTAACGCCGCAGAGACGATTAAGAAATCATTTATAGTAAAGTATACAATAATTCAGTTAAGCCGCGCCACTTTCAACGAGCAGTCATCAAAGTGCTGCTCGCGAGACATCAAAAGAAATCGTTTATAAAGAAAATGATTTAGCGATGCACTTTAGCACATCCATCTGGATTCTGTTCACCGGGCGCCAATTAAACACTGAACAGATCCCGAAAAAATTGAATGGGAAATCGGCGAGCGATCACGTTATAGGACAGAAGGGGATTTCGAAATAAAACAGATATTTATAACGCACAGGGTAGGGTGTTCCATTAGAGATGTTGAAGAAAGAAAGGGGTGATTGCTGAAAAAATTTTGAGCAAATTTTAGTAAGGCATCTTATGTTATAGGCCCTAGTAGATCCTATGGATTTCACAAAAATTAAGTCACCTTTGACAAAAAGAAGCGTAGTGTAAACGTAGATTTTTCTGTTATTTTATGGCGTATTTTATAACAAAAACAAACTGGGATTCATATTAAAACGTCTACTATAAATATTATTTTTTAATTATTTATTAGATATCTGTATTTATTATTTATTTTATATACATTTTATATCATTGATAATTCATAATCCAATAAAACATATATACATAATCTGTAGTCCATGACTACGAATTATTAAAATCAACGTAGCCAAAAGATCTTTTGAAAATTCTTGTAGTTAAATAAATAACTAGATAAATAAATACCACAAATTTAAATATAAATATAAATTTAATCAAATAGAGACATGTTAACCTAAGTATTTCATAAGATTAATAAAATAACCTCGTATATTTGGAGGTTATATTCCTCCTATATTTTTTTCATTATTTATTAGATATCTGTATCAAAAGATCTTTTGAATATTCTTGTAGTTAAATAAATAACTAGAAAAATAAATACTACATTATAGATATAGATATAAATTTAACCAAATAGAGATATATTCGCATAAATATTTTATAAATTTAATAAATTAACCTCCTATTAATACACTAGTTTTTTAAATTTCAGATCCTTCAGTTACATGAGCACTCTACAACCTAATAGGAAATAATTACAGGGACTAACTTTAACTGTATTACCGATTCACTGTAACATATTACTGGAGCTATAGGTGCTATAATAATAGATGAGAGGTTGATTTAATGATTTCGGTAATCCATTCATAATTTATTATTAAAATTACCGTCTAATAATTCATATAGAATGGAATATTGCCGGTTATAATGGAACCTTTTTACCCTTTTACGGCGATTATTCCTATATAATTTACATTACGTTCGCCGACACCGACGAAATCGCGAATCTCCTTTCCAGTTTAACTCACTTTCCATACGTCTGGATAATCCTCGGGACCGAATTGATTTGATATTCATAGAAGGGAAAAAGGCGAGACAGACCGGAGCGTATTTTTCTTCGAATTTCACCTTATTTATTCGAGTTTAATCAAATGTAGAGCGACTCACAAAGTTAGGACGGCACACACACATACGCTCGCCCACGACGTTGAGACGAAAGGACGTCCTTTACATATTACATATTACAGGAAACCTATGGCAGTTAGAGAGATCTGGCGACGTTATTAGATTAGAATTTAAATCTCCAGGAAATTACGTGGGGACAATCTCCCTCATCTCCTCCACATGTGGGATGGAAACTGCAGTTTCAGATAGGTCGGTTACGTTAAATAGTTTAGGAAAGGTTAGGAGATTTTTCTGATAACTGCTAGATGTAGATGATCCGCCCAAATATGTTTTCTTATACTATGGTTGATACGTATAAGGTGATGTAGATGATTTAGACGATTAAAGCTCGGACAATATGCGAAATAAAGTGCCTGCATGCATTTTCTAGCAAAATTGTATCAATCAATCAAGTTTAACTTAACTGAACCTCAGATTACTCTAAATCCCGTCAACAAATTACCTATTAGATTATAAAATCTAAGCAAGAAGATCCCACAGGAATCAAATTCTTACTTATCAAGTTCATGAACCCCAAAAATTCTAATTCAAGGACCTCAATTTAATGTCCTTAGTATATTAAACCCATACCTTTCACGAGGAATCATGCACGCCTGTAATCCCTGTAGTCTTTCTTGCTTAAGTTTAAAACGTTTGTTCTATTTAGTCAAAACAACAAGTCACTCGTCATCCAGTGATGGCGACCGAATCTTCTTCGTATCATCCTTCCCTACTTCTTCCCCCAACCTAAGTCCCACCTAATTCCATACTCAAACGGAGTTTAATGAATCAACAGTTATTTAGCCACCTGCAGTTAAGTCCACCCTTCGGTAAATAATGTACCCATTGTAATTCCTCATAAAGCTGGCGTCATGACGTCGCGTCGTAGGTGATTAAGAAAATGAATTTTGACAATTTTAAGCGCACATCGATAACTCTCAAAGTACTTTAATTATAAGGTCAATTTTTTCAAAGGCAATGGACGATATTTTTATATAAGTGATATCCAAATTTGAATGGAATCGGTCAAACAAAAACAATGTTATTAACAAATTTATGATGTTGATAAGTTATTTGGATATTATGCTTTTTACGAACTTAAAAAGGCGAAATGTTATTAAAATTTGACTAAACAAAAACCGTGCCGTAACAGGCAGTGTATCAAATCGCAGTGTGTTATAAAAGTATCGCAGACCATTTTAAAACGAGTTTCTGGGCCAAGAAGCTGCACATAATGCAGAAAATGAGCAGCCTGCTGAAGTAATTCCAGAGAAGTCATCTTCGTCATCGTCCATTGGAAAACCAAAATTTTAATCATATGACAAAGTATTCACATTAAAAACTTACAAGAGACAAATGAACAATAAACGTGACCTTTAAATGAAACTGAGAAAATCACAAGAACACCGAGGGTTAACAGTTTGAAGGGTCATACAAGGCGTACCTACATAAAGGATAGTTAGATGTGATAAGGTCATTTTTAAAAAGTGCACAGCGATCCAAGAGGACCTCATTCGAAGGGAAATTTGTCATACGTATAAAACAGTATAGTGGCAACCATGTGAAACACTACACCAACTTGTAACGGAAAAATAAATTTTTGCACAAAACTAAAAGGTGGAGGGGAAAACGGAACGACCAGAAAATGGAGGTATGTTTACCTATGGCATATCCAAAAATATCAGCAGGAAAATCATCCCACATTTTTGTAAACGACATAGTAAAAGGAAAATGGAATGATTTTATACAGAGAGAATGCAAGTGGCTGCGTTTCTGGTACTCTGTATATTGGATGTAAGAACTTAAAAGAAGCTGGTGCAGTTTATCATTCAGATATGAATGCACGAGTATTTGGAAAGTGGTCCACCTTTATAGTCCAGTGGTCCAGAAAACACCTCTCTTTTTAGACATATGTTAAATAGTTAGGGACGAGTTTCATAATTTAAGCCATGAGGCATAAGAAGAGCAATGCACGAAGAAGAGAAATATTTGGAAGTTCAAGGACGTCAGTTTGAACAATTACTAAAGAAGTAGCTTCCTTTTGAATTTAATTTTTTTGAATCTTATTGGTTCTTAATTTAGTTTTTTGTAATTTTTGGTAAGTCTATTTGGCCATTATTATCCTCGTTATGCTCAATAATGCGGAAGATAAAACCATTATTTGCAATAGAAAAATCTTTAAATGGCAATATCAGGTTTCAGGTCAAGAAAATTTTAAAACGCCATCACAGTTCATTAAACCAAGTTGTAAGCTACGTGCTTACTTGTCTGTTTCGATTTTTCGAGTATTACAAAATTTCTCGGTCTATTTTGACGGTAGGGTTTTCTTATAATTGTATCTCTTGCTTTAAACTCTTGCCCTTCCTAAAATGTGGAATTCGTTTGTCCCTTTCATTCGCTTTGGATATGTTCACATATTTTTGTAAGTACTTTCAAGCGTTCTCCGAGGATTTTCCGATTGAGCAGTAGTTGCAGTTACCTATGTATAATTTTTCCCTATTTTTCTTCCCAATTTTTCTTTAAGCTTCTCATATCCATTGCCACTACCTTCGCCCTGAATTGCTTGTATATGTTTAAAAACAATCTGGTAGAGTTGTAGGTTTATACAAAAGCCCTCTTTTAGGAATTCGTAGTCGTCGTAGATACAATAATGGACTTTCCGTACGTAGCGTCATGAGAATAAATCCTGATTTGTATTCCGACAGCGGGCCCAAACGGACCGTCCTGCAGCTCAAAGTTAACCAAAGCTGGACCAAGAAGTATCCCTAAGCTCGGACACGGTCAAAGTCCCGCGTCGCGCCCCTTCTGCACAAAAGCCCCCGCTGTCAATTTAATCCCGAATCAGTCAGGGACGAGGAGTTCGCCGTTTACGTCTGGGGGCGCGCGGGCCATTAGGAATCTCTTGCGGGTCCTCCGCTTGCGCCTCGTCGAGACTTGCACGCGCTTCGCGCAAAATAACACAAAACGTCCCTTCGACACTACACGAGGGAATATTCGCAAGTTCGGTTAAGAGCGCCGGAATGCGCTTTGAACCATCCGGGCCTCGTTCTCTTCCTTTCTCCTCCCTCTCGTTCCTCTTTCTCCCACTCGCGTGCCTGAATATGCATGTTCGGATGAGAGCTTTCGCGGCGGAAACTTTTTGAATAATTACGACGCAGCCAGTGCGCGGTGGCGGGTGAAAAGGGAAAAAGGAAGGAACATACGCCGAAAACAACGCGAGACGTTAACTCTTGTTTCTGTCGAGAAAATGACGACAATGCCAGAATCTCGGAGGGACCGAATGATACGACGAAAGAGCGAGAGCTTTCCGATACAACCCTGCCTTAGTATTTCATTTCCGTTTGATTTCTGTCGAATATCGAAAAGTGCCACTATTGCCTTGATTATATTTTTAACATTGTTCCTTATTCCCAACCCCTCAGATATTTGGGATTATCGACTTCTCTTCGACCATGGGATCTACAATTAAATAAAGTATAAAATGGCGTGGCTTATTCGTTAGCGGCGCCTCCGCCAAATATTCGGAAAATGCAGGATGAACACAAAACGCCGAAGCCAAAATTCGAGCATATAACCCAACTAACCTTTATTCAAACGTGCACTATTACGATTTCATTCGAAATATTTAAAAAACAGTGACCTGTTTCGCCTTTTGATAAAATGTTTTCAATTTGAATACAAATAGCGGAGTATTAAGCAAAAAATATTTTTTTTTCAATAAAAAATATCTCCTAATAACATTTGGTAAAAAATCTCCTGTTGGAAGATTGGTCAATATTGGTCGAGAATTTTTTTATATTGGTCGAGAATAAAAACAAAAGCATACGACGCGTAATTTTCATTCGTCAGCACACTCAACTTTTTTTTAAAGTTATTTTTTTGAATGTTGCCTCCGCCGACCGCTTCGCCAAAGAAACGAATCCACTTTTCTCATGACGGACATGACCGTAAAAACCTCTTTGGACCATTAACAAGACAAACATCCAAACCTCCCCGAATTGACAATAACCACGAAGCTCGCCTTCCACATTTCCAGTTCCCACCGCCGATCCTCTCGTGCAATTTATGGCAGTCGCCCCAGTCTTAAGGAGGGAAAAGTCCCAGTGTCCTCGTCCGGTAATATTTTCGTCGCGCTCAAGTTTTTCGCTCGGGAAAGGAAGAGTCGGGATTCAATCGCCCGATGGCTAATTTGTAGAATTGGACGGCTTCCAGACGTCAGACGTGTACGTATCAGCCACCTCCGAGCCATCGAGCTGAGGCACGGCTGCTGGATTTACATATTATTTACTATACGCCAGGTAGTGTTTATGTTTCCTCTTCGCATAATCCCGTTACGTACAATTCGTCCCATCCTCAGAGGTAACAAGCGAAATGCAAACAGCTCTTACGTTCAGACATAAATTTGATTATTTAACGAGGTGCGCGCGTATGTTTGAACAACCCTCGAATCGATTACACGTGGCACTTCACGATTAATTTCCAATAAGTTTTCTTTACACGAGTACCTTAAATATACCCTGTAGAAGTTCGTCTCATCGGGCCTAATTGCACGTGTAATTGATACTCGCGTCTCGGGTTCCCTCATTAAAAGTAAATCGAAAATAAAACTTGTACGAAAATCATAATCACAATGGACAAGTGCATAATTTTAATCGAGTGAGAGGGATAAAGAGAGGCAGAGATAAAGGCCAAGTCATTGACTGTCTCTTGAAGAAGCCAATGACCGTTAACTCTGCACCAATAACAACGACAGCAACACAAGCCGAGGAAGGCGCTGATGGTATCATTTTGCAAAATAATTTCAGTTGATGCACGACGTGTCCAAACAAAACAAGACGCAAAAGTGCCCGTGCCTGTTTCTTTGCTAGATTTGCAGTTGTAGTTGCTTAAATAAAATGTTTTTAAACACACTGAAACGTCCTTTGCGACAGGTCGGATCCTTCCATCTTTTCCTCCCATGGAGTGTTTAGTTAAAAGAAACTTCGATAAGTCTCCAAGTTGTTTGGAAGTACCAATCTGACTTACCATAGGAAAGAGGCGCAACCCCCCATATCCCTTCGAGAAGTTTAATGACATCCCAAGGAAAACGCCTTAAGAGTTTTGATAGGTACTTTGGGCCCCTTTACTTCGAAATTGTCATGTTTATCGCGGAGTTCCGACGAATGGAAAGCCGTCCCCGCGAGTTCGAGCAAAAGTAACATGTTAACGCGCTAGAAATTCTAATTGAAAAATTTCGCCCGATTTTACGGCACCGAATGAATCGTTACGAACGCTTATAAAAATCAATTTGGAGTTAATACCAGGCCGTAAAGTGCATGTGAACGGTACATTTTTAATGCTTATCATACGAGGGCAGAAGGTACAAAATTTATACCGCCGTTAAAATTAAAGCGCAATATGCAGAGTTACGATGGTCGTAAACGTTAAAATATGTTCAATTAAAATTAAAATACAACTTTTATTAAATCATCAACCGGTGCTGGTGTACGCCGTAACTTAGATGGAACGATTTAATTACGTTTTCCAATAACAATTTCTTTTAATGTCCTCGAGAATGAAGTTTCCGGGTTTATCGGTTCGCATTATGTGAAGTGGGTACTTTCCAAGCTTTTAAGCGAATCGAAACTGACAGCTAGTCTCCTTTCTTTGGCAATTAATATCCTAATATTTATTCCTGTGGTAAATAAGGCAATCAACGCCTATTTGATGCCCTCTAGGATCGATTTGTCCTCCTTCTTTAATTGGCCCCTGGTAGAAGAAAGTATTCAAACTCAACTCAACTATTCATAAACGCATATTAACGCTAAAATGGTTTTCAGCTTAATATGCGTTTAGAATGTGCTTCAATAAGGTAACCACGGTTATCTCCATATTAAGAATGCACAAAACAAACCACTGAAACACATTCTCAACGCATTTTAAGCTAAAACCCATTTTAACATTAATTTGCGTTTATGAATAAGAGCATTAGACTTTTCTCGTGATGATTTACTTTATTTTATAATTTTAAAGTAATTCCCACCAATGAACCGATATAGGTAAGCGTCTAATAAATACAAACAAACTAACAGTAATAATACCGATCGACAGAACCAAATATTAACTAAACATCAGCGAAATCAGGCTGAACAAAATTTAAATCAGCAGACTGAGTTCACCGCATAATCAAACAGTTAAAACATAAACATGCTTGTCGACAATATCATTCAAAACGTACTTTAAGGCCTCAAGAAAACCTCCACTAAGTCACATATAGTACAGGGTGTTCGCCTTTGCCAGGCGACTGGTGGATCTGCTCAGAGTAGACACCGTTCGCAGCTCATCCGCCCCAGGGAACTTATATGCGCAGCGCAGGTACAACAAAAGTTCTCCCCTCAGTGTTAGAATACCCTGTTTCGACTTTAAGCCCCATTAGAAACCCCATTTCAAATCTTTACTTAACTTCTCCTCAAACTACTCGCCTTAAGTTGACCGGCCGTCTTACTCGAGATCCGCCATGGCAACCCCCTTTTTTATTTTTCCTCGGCAGTTCACCGACGACTTCACGTTTGTCCTCGCAGTTCCCTTGCCTACAACCTATTCATCTCTCCCCCTAGCGAGTGAGTTTCCCGAACTGAAACTACACTAGAGATAATTGCTTGAAAACGCTGTAATTCTCTAAATCAGTTGCTCTATTTGTTACCAAGATTGCAGTCTTCAATGCAAACAATTAGGATTTTTGAGATTCTAAATTTATTGCTTTACAATTGGCTCTAAAATTCTTGTTAGATTTCTATTGGTAGTAGAAACTGTAGCCTTCTTTAAAAATCTGAGAACATATTGGACACTGAAGTTTTCTATAAGAACAACTGAAAACGCTCTTGAGGCTCTAAGCTCATTGCTTTATAACAGGCTCTAAATCCTTTGCTGTATCTCTATTACTAGCTAAGAAATGTAGTCCTTAAAATCCAGGATGATTCTAAAGGCTCTAATTGCTCTGTTATTACCAGTATATTAAGCTCTATTTTGGAAATTGGAAATTTTAATGTGCACACCAGTGATGTTTGCTCTAATACACTCTAAAGTTATAAACAGATTGCTCTATTTGTTAGCTTAAACTGTATATTTCCTTAAAAATCGAAAACATTTGAAGGAATTTTAACTCTATTTCTGGTGCTAGCAATGGTAGAATGTACTTTACAGATTGGAAATACATGAGTATTCTCTAAGACACTAATGCTCTAAGTCGTTTATTTCATTTTTAGTTCGAAATTGAAAAGCTTATTGCTATATTAGAGGCTTTAAAATCTGTGTTGTTTCAAACATGGTAAACAAAAATGTACTGAAAATATTTACCAGGATTCAGACATCAGAATGTGCTCGTATTTTGCCAAAACTCCCTTGTCGCGATTAGGCTTCAACCCTTAATCGCTCCTAGTTCAAACTTTTCACAATTATTTATTAATTTAGTGTTTAACTGCTGTATAAATTTGACTTACGATGGACATAAGAGCAAGTCGTGGCGCATTCGCCAAAATATACACAGCGCCGAAGAATTTCCCCCCTAAGCCTAACTTGCGAAATTTTAGATATTTCACAATGTTGAAAACTGTTTTAAGGGATAAGCCATATTGCAGTCAGGTCTTAAATATCAAATTTAACACATTGAGGCTTAGGATGCACTTAAAGTACTTGGGACTATCGCTTTTCGTCAGATTTTTTGCCTTGTATTTTGGAAACAATTCGTCAAATAAGGGAATATAATTCAGGTTCTAAATAATACACGGAATTTTGTTAAATTATGAACCAAAAGTGATTTATCATTGAATACTTGGCATTTATATCAAAACAAATACAGGAACATTATCTGATATCATATAAAACAATAATAGTTTTTTAAATGCTATTTGACTGTGAAATGCCTTATTTGACTATTAATAAAATATACAGAAAAAGCAAAATATTTTACTTATACAAAAGATTTTTTAATTTACACTCCATAGTTATTAATAATGCTTCTAACATATTCTAATAGATAACAAGTTTTATAAAATAGTAGATTAATATGTAAAAATGTAGCTTGCATTTTCCGCCCTTCACTTATGACCCTTGATAACCTTCATTGTTCATCCTTCCCTCCTTTCTTCCTTCGTCCTTAATATCACGTGTTCCCTTTTTTGAAGTTCGATCATTAGTACATGAAGGGTAACTGCCCCTTTACTTTCGCATCCAAAGCTAAAAACGGACACAGCCGTTATTGCTTGGAAACCCGACGAAGAACTTATTACCTTTTCATTAGGCGTCTTGGGCCATTATAAAAACTATCGCTTCATCGCTGTCGATTGAATCGAGGAGCGCGTAAAAAGAGATGGATTGATTGGGCGAAAGAGGGTTGAAAAGAAAAATGTGAGTGTGGGGAGGTTTTGAAATTTCCAAACCAATATTTCTGATTGCTAATGTCTTTTCGAGGTATTTACGTTACAATTTAATCAGGCGTTTGCAGTAATAGCTGATTTTCAAGCGCCCAGTTTCGTGAATGTAGAAAAATATAGAACATTTTATATACGTGCAAATTTCTTCGGAGTTAAAAAGATGGTTGCAATAGAAAAACCATATGTATTTTCAAGTCAAATCAAAACCCCTAACTCTAACTAACTAACTCTAACTAAATTAACATGGTACCTTATGGGAGTCAGCACTTCAGAGCATTATATCTTTACTGTTAATGCTAGGAATTAAGTGAAAATCGCTACATTGATAACAAAATACTTCCCCTTTCGATTGATTTATTAAAAATTGTTTTCGGGTACTTACATCACGAGATATAATGGATTGAATAACAATACATTGCATTTGTGAGATCAGCTGGATGAACTTGGCGACGTCGCACTTTCTAAGCGCCCATTAAAGGAAGAGGCGAATGCTGCCTATATTATTTCGCTCTCTCGCACTAATAACTGCACTTATCGTCATTCCTGACGTTTGCAAATGTAGAAAGAGAATACACTCGTCAAATTAGAGTGACACTTTGGAGCTAGTCAATTCAGCAACTTCCTGTAAGAAGCCTTAAGCGTCTCGATTTTTGTAGTTTCCTTAATGAGCACATAAGACCTTCTAACCTTATTGTTCCTGTTAACCTGAAGTTAACCACCTTTTGGAAGGCGCCCAGAATATCCAAGGCAAAATCTTGTGGATTACTATTTAACTTTTCTGACAAGATAATAAATCTAAATAAATTATTTACATACTTCCTAATTTCAGTTTCTAACATATAGAAAGTGCTTCTCGCTGTACTCAAAATTTCCAACGTTTAATCAGAGGAAATAGATGAGCTCCTCAATAAGGTAATTACTTATAATTTTTTATATCCAGAATGTACCAACCTTTTTTTAATTGGGCCTAAAATTCTCTAGCTAAAACCATTTAAGTTTTTCTAATAGCTGGAATTATTCCCGGGATATAATATCAGCTCTAATACGATTTAAATTTGAATTAATATGACACTTTGTCTTATATTGGCTACATTGGCAATACAGATTTTTATTTATAAAAGAACTATTTATATCAAATACTTAAAGCACCTAAACATTTTCTAGTTCACATTCACGTTCTGTAACTCATTATTTCACAGAATAAAACCTACTGGATTTTTCTAATAGCTGGAAATAAACGTCAGAATACTTTTTTGGAATATTGAAACTTGTTGCATTTCATTTCATAGTATTAAATACTGTATAAATTTAGTTGTTTGATAAGAAAATTAATTTAAATTATTGATCTTCAGGCTTCTTATTTTAGTGCTTAATAGCATAGAAGATATTTCTTACTGTGTTTATGATCTCCAAAATTGAAGATAAAGGAAGAAGATAGATAGGTTTCCAGAAGATACGAGCCTGTTTTAAATGTGCCATGAATTTATAATACAAGACATTACTTTACCTTCCAGTTTCCAGGTTATGCCACATAGAAAGATGTTATTTTTAGGGCCAAAACTTAAGTTTTTAGTATTTTTGATACAAAAATAACACTGATTTTACTTTCCAGCCTTATTATTTTGACTTCAAGATTATCAAAGACCATTTTCATTGTGTCCATTGTACTTAAATTAGGTGCGCCCTCGTTACAAATATTTTAGATTATTTTAATTTTTCTCATAAGAAATTAATTCTAAATTGTATATTTTCGAATTTTGGTTTTTGCAGTATAGAAGGTTGTTATCCTTGCCTTCAGTATTTCTCAAGATTTAAACTTCTCCTTTCTCTTGATTCTTAGAGAGGTTTTCATTACGGTTTTGAAAATAATTATACAAATATTTGACCAAATTTGCAAACATTTCAAGAAACCCTTGAAATATTTGTTCCAAATTGTCCTGATTTCCATGATAGGCTGTAATTCTATGAACAGTGTTGTTGCCAGTGTTTTCCGTCCTTTTATCTTAAAAGCAGCGTTGATTTTTTTTGTAAATTGTGTCAAAATTTGTGTGGAGAAACACTCTGTATGTGGGCGACTTGACTGCTATCAATAAACCCCCCTAATTAAAATTTTAAATCAGTATACTATTGTATTGTACGTAACTAGTATTATTTCTTATACTTATTACTATATCTCGATAGGAGTATAAAAATTTGGCAGATTCTGAAAACGGTTTTGATCCCTTGCGCCGAACACTCGGTATATCAAACCCGTTGAGGCAAAGAGGAAGAGCAATAAAACAAGCGAGAGAAGTGCTTTCAATCCCTTCGATTCGCATCCGATCTTAACTCACTCCCTCTCTCTCTTTCTCTCATTTTTTCTCGCTCTGTCTCTGTCTCTGTCTCTCTCCCTCGTATTATTCGGCCTGTCACTGACCTACTCTAACCTCAGACGAGCCATCCTAGTCGCCGAGGAAAATCTGCAACGCAAGAAGTGCGATGCATCATTCGGCGTCTTCTTCTCCTCCTCCTCCATCGTCTCCTTCGTCTTCTTCTTTTCCACTTTTCGCACGAAGCCAGACGACGTCGTCTCATCTCGATCCGGTCACTTCAGCCCGCAGATGCTGCTGCTGCTGCTGCTGCTGCTCCTGCTCTTGCAGAAGTTAATACAGGATGATACGGAAAGGGGATAGGATACGGGAGGTTCTCTTGAGATTCTCGCAGGTGTGTCGTGTATGGAGTAGAATTTGGAGGTTCTTGAAGGAACTTCAATTGGGATTTTTCGGTGAAACCTGCGCGCAGGTGCGAAATTTCATGTCTAAACGTCTAAAGAAGTTTCGCCTCAAAAATTTGATACCATCTTAACACCATCAGCACCCACCGTTTCGCTACGAAGAGATGATCACAATTTCGAACCCTTTCACAAGAAATCCGTGTATTAAGTTGTCTCGGTTCGCTCGGTTCACGGTGTACTAATCTTTCGACGGATCGCCCTGTACAATCCGCAAAAGAAGCAGAATAATCAGTCGAGTGTAGTCGGCGTAAACATCCAGACATACGGCATTCTAATCACCCTGTCATCATGGTTATGGTGTATGCGAGTGAACGAGTGGGAGAGAGAAAAAGAGAGAGGGAGAGAGAGAGGGAGATTCGCAGTCGCTGCCCATTCAGGCCAGACCTGTATGGACACATCATCAATTATTTATGTATTGCTTGGGACTGGGTGTTATTCGCAACATCAAACGATCCATCGCTTCCATCAATTGCACAGATTTGTTCGACTTTTTCATTTTATTTTTAATTTCGATTCCCGACGGCCTAAAGTGGAGGCGAACCGGACGAATTACAACCAGAAAGAGAGTAAAAGAGAGGAGACTCTCTTCGTTTTAATTACACAACCTTGTATGTATTCCTTAATATATGCTACAGTCATTGGTTCTGCGTTGAGAAAAATAATCAGTAATTTCCACCGAAATATTGAATTAATTTACCGAAGGAAGCAGTTAAAATGTAACTTACCTATCGATAGGTTAGAAAAAGTCTCAAGAAGGTTAAGCACCAACTGCCCTAGTAGGTCGTTGGTACCTTCTGATTGGGTAAATTTAAATTAAAATCGACAATCGATTCTTGTAACCGTTTTAGTAGGCTAAATTAACTGTGATATCAAATTGAATTAGATCCCCTATACGTACAAGCAACCATTTTACTAAGCCAATAATAGGCTGTAATAACTGTCGTATTAGATAGATTTGATAAGAAAAAGAAATATAATTCATAAAATGGGTTTCATTGCGTTTTGAAAGAAGGAAGTTTTGATGCCGCACCCCCTGTTTTTTAACATTTTCTTTATTTATTTTATTAATTATATTAATATTATTATTATTTTTTAACAAAAAATAATTCAATATAAATAATTAAATTAATATAATTAAGTTAATATAAATAATTTAACATAAAATTAGTATTTTATTAATTATATATATATATATATATATATATATCCTCTTCCTCTTTGCTCGCCCCTCAACGTGTTTGATGTACCGAGTGTTCGGCGCAAGGGATCAAAACCGTTTTCAAAATCTGCCAAATTTTTATACTCCTATCGAGATATAGTAATAAGTATAAGAAATAATACTAGTTACGTATAGTACAATAGTATACTAATTTAAAATTTTAACTGGGGGGAAGGGGTGGGTTTATTGATAGCAGTCAAGTCGCCCACATACACAGTGTTCTAGACACAAATTTTGACATAATTTACAAGGAAAAATCAACGCTGCTTTTAAAATAAAAGGACGGAAGACACTGGCAACAACACTGTTTATAGAATTACAGCCTATCGTGGATATCAGGACGATTTGGAACAAATGTTACAAAGGTTTCAATATTAGTAAATTTGGTTAAATATATGTAAATTTGTTTTCAAAACCGCAATGAAAACTTCTCTAAGAATCAAGAGAAAGGAGTAGTTTAAATCTTGAGAAATACTGAAGGCAAGGATAAGAACCTTCTATACTGCAAAAGTCAAAATTCGAAAATATACAATTTAGAATTAATTTCTTATCAGAAAAATTAAAATAACCTAAATATTTGTAATGAGGGCGCAACTACAATTTAAGAACAATGGACATAATCAAAATGGTCTTTGATAATCTTGAAGTCAAAATAATAAGACTGGAAGGTAAAATCAGTGTTATTTTTGTATCAAAAATACTAAAAACTTAAGTTTTGGCCCTAAAAATAACATCTTTCTATGTGGCATAACCTGGAAACTGGAAGGTAAAGTAATGTCTTGTATTATAAATTCATGGCACATTTAAAACAGGCTCGTATCTTCTGGAAACCTATCTATCTTCTTCCTTTATCTTCAATTTTGGAGATCATAAACACAGTAAGAAATATCTTCTATGCTATTAAGCACTAAAATAGGAAGCCTGAAGATCGATAATTTAAATTAATTTTCTTATCAAACAACTAAATTTATACAGTATTTAATACTATGAAATGAAATGTAACAAGTTTCAATATTCCAAAAAAGTATTCTGACGTTTATTTCCAGCTATTAGAAATATCCAGTAGGTTTTATTCTGTGAAATAATGAGTTACAGAACGTGAATGTGAAATAGAAAATGTTTAGGTGCTTTAAGTATTTGATATAAAAAATAGTTCTTTTAAAAATAAAAATCTGTATTGCCAATGTAGACAATATAAGACAAAGTGTCATATTAATTCAAATTTAAATCGTATTAGAGCTGGTATTATATCCTGGGAATAATTCCAGCTATTAGAAAAACTTAAAAGGTTGTAGCTAGAGAATTTTGGGCCCAATCAAAAAAAGGTTGGCACATTCTGGATATAAAAAATTATAAGTAATTACCTAATTGAGGAGCTCATCTATTTCCTCTGCTTAAACATTGGAAGTTTCGAGTACAGCGAGAAGAACTTTCTATATGTTTGAAACTGAAATTAGGAAGTTTGTAAATAATTAATTTAGATTTATTACCTTATCAGAAAAATTAAATAATAATCCATATATATATATTTGTTTCTAAGTAGTTACTAATATTAAGTAATGCCGTACCTACTTTGTTGTGGTGTAAACTAAAGCTTAATTGCGATACTCGAGCGACAATGTAATAATTCCAATTTTTCCTTCATTTCGTATAAAAATTATGGTTTAATTGGAGTTGAACGCAAATTTATTCCGCGTTGCGATAATCAAATCCAAACATTTTACCAAATTTTGGAAAATTGGAACCAAAACCATCCGTAAAAAAATCTATCGAGCGTTCGGACGGCGCGTCGATTTCATTTCGATTCACCTGAAGCGCGGGCAAATTAAATTTTTCCCCGACCGAATTCCTGAGTGGAAACTTTCTGATAAACGCTGCCTGCGGAAAACTCTCCCTCCCTCCTCCCCGCGCCGTTTTTCGCGTTTCTCCTCGTCTGGCATCATCATCACCAGCCCGGACTGATTTATAATCTCGCCTGATTAATTTATGGCTCTGGCCGAATGCCGCCTAGAAATATGCCGTTTTCACTGTTCGACCCCGCGTTTTCCTCCCCCGGAAGAAAATGCAAGGGCGGGGCTAGTTTTCCATACCAGTTGAAGTTCTCTCGCCCATCTCCAAAGGAAGGTGAAGGAGTGATTTATTGGGCATGCAACTCCAGATTGCGTTACTTCTCTTCTAAGTTTGAGTCTTCCTCTAACTTATACTTTGTATACATTTACCGTTTAATTAGTATACTTACCCATATTTTATGAAATTTTATACTAAGTTTCCCTTTAAATAAAGCTGCACGCTTGAAGATGACTACCATATGGTCGAAACCGGTCACGTTCGTCGAAATTAAATGTTGGCGAAGACTGAGTTTCATTCTTAATCAAACGGCCAACTTTGAGCAACTGGACAATCTTTTATTTTTTCCATTCTTTTAGCACATACTCTGGGGAAATTTTAAATAGCGTTAGCTACGGTCAGTTCCCTTGCTCTTGCTTTAGTCCTTGTGATGTACCGAATCCTCCTTGGGTTAGAGCGTGTTCCGTCCCTTTATCCCTTCTTATCTTCTTGCATTTAGTACAAAAATGAAGTTCAAGCATCTTGTCGTTTCTTCTCCTTACATGACGCAACGCAGCAACGCTGCATTATGTTACTTAATTAGGAAAACTTCAATTAAAGGCTATCTACGACTTTTAGATTAAACACTTCTAGATCTATAATACTTACCAATGTTGAAAAGGACTGTTTTTGGTGGTGATAGAAGAAAAATACAAACCAGCTAAGTGCTGTGGTAGTCAATTTTTGTCTGCCCAGAGCAACTGGCCAATAATGTTCGATATAATGTAGGAACATTATTTGTGGATCTTGCAACATCCATAGTCCATCCGCACTGACGAGGTGTAATTATGAGAAACGTCGTTTGTCCACTGGTCTCAAAGTGTGACAGGATTACGCCTCTGCCAGCACCTTTCGAATGTCCTGCGAGCCTTGGAACAGAGCAGGATGGAAATTTAAAAACTGCAATCTCTCCTAATCCATTCCCCACCTTTTACAGCTATCCACCGCTCAGTTTCACTATCTGAAAGCCGCGATTTATTCGATCGCATTAAGCAGTCCCCGGGAGTGCACTCCGCGAGGAAAGTTTCTTTTATTCATAAATCCATTTTAAACGAAACAAAAGATTAATAGTTCTCCTAGAGAGGAGGAAAAAGGGGAGAACTTTTTAATCCATCAAGGATATATCTGACGCTAAGGACGGCTGCTTAGTGCTTCTATTAAGTCCGACACGGGTTAAAGAATTGAAAAATTGCGCGACCGGAATTTATCATTAGCCAGAAGAAAGTTGAAGTTACGAGTAGGAGGGGTCGAGCGGGAGGGGACGAAACCGCCACCCTCCGGGGGCCGTCGGTGTGTCTCGATCGGCCGCGAGGTGGCGCCCCGGGCGCCGGGGGCCTCCCGGAGATTAATTAGATCTCGCCTCGGGGGCGGCCGTCGGCAGGGGGCCGCGGTGGACACGGCAGACTTCATTAATGTCGCTCTTTTGCTTGTCTAAGCTACGAGTTTGCCGCCTTGATAAAAACTTCTCGAGATAATTTAAACTTCGTGATTAATTACGAGCAGTTCGGAAAGTCACTCGATAATTACGTTCGCCTAATCTTTAGTCCCTAGACAACATTCTCGTAAATGGGAACGTCCCCGGTTTCGACCCCACAAGCGAACAAGAGATAATTCGAATTATCTTAGGCTAATTCGGGATGCTTTCGGCATTAATCCAATATCTCTATTACTTCTTAAGGTAGGAAGGTATATATAGATTAACAAAGGATCCTTCAAAGGGCCAGGGCAAGCGGCAATTTAATTTGTCGGGGTAAGGACAACTGAAAATTCATGTTCGAATGCTGAAAACAGCAGAAATTACTTATAGTCCAGTCTGTAGAGCAAAGAAAATGCTCTTTTAGTTGTTTAAATTTAACAGCAGACGAAACAAACAACTTCGTTTAAAATGGATAACAGATGATGTAAACCCAAAATCTAGACAAATTTGAGCCTTTGCGGTTCGTTTAAACAATACAAATTTTAAAAAAAACAAGTCAGTTTTTCGTTTTTTCACCATAACGTGAACATTATTGACGGAAATTCAATACGTTATAGAGAAGATTTGTAGATAATTAAAAGTCCTTCAAAATGAGTGTTTCTATAAGGTGATTGGGCCATTTTTTACGGAGAAAACTTTGAAAACCCGTTAAAATGGACCCCTTTTCAAAAATTCACAGCGTTGCCCAGTTTAAAGCTGAAGCGTTAATTTTGCGTGAAATATTAGGCTATTGTGTATACTTTAAGCGTGCAAAAGTTGGATGGTGTCGGATAGATAGTTTTTGCACAATTACGTTATTAATAATATATACACCGAAATCTTACAAAATTCGGCGTATTAACTAATATAGGCCAATTTTAATTTTTCAAACGGTTTTTGAAATAGGATCTGAAAAGATACACTTTGGCTATTTTGGATTTTCACATACCTTTGAAGAAAAGTGCGAAAAAGGCCCTCGAACTTTTTATGAAACGCGCGATTTCGCATTTAGAGCTGAGTGGTGGGCGCAAGTATACTGTTTTACGCTGCTTGTGTAAGCCCCTTAAATACTTGAAGGTAATTCGCAATATAGCCCAAGAAACATTCTTTCATTGTAAAATCTAAAATCATTGTAAAATCTCTAAAACTCAAACTCCATAAGCCAGTACAGTAGAACCTGTAGTCTCTTTAAAAGGCTCATCGATATCTTTGCTATCGAGGTAGTTAAATGACATTATATGAATTATATTTAATTTTAATAACCACTGGACAATCCAAAATTCGAAGGACCTTGTAAGCGTATCAAGGATCTAAACATTCCTTTAGTTACTGTCGAAGTGGTAAAACTTTCCACCTGAAGATTGCATCAATCTAATACCTATGGTACACATTCTAAACCTTTGTCTAGATACGGCCATTGGACAGATCCAATATTTCTCTCCAATTACTTGGGATTTTCATGTGTAACATAGAATCTCACCTTCATAAATCACATTTGTATAACCAAATAATTTTTGATACCACTGTGTTGAAACAGGTAACCTTCATCACGCTATAAATGTCATGATGGAAGTAAAAATATTTAGAAAGGATAATATTTGAAGTGTATGAACAACCTTCATACACTTACACAGTCTATGCCCTACTATTATCCCATTATTCTCCCATGTTGTCCCATATTATTATTATTCTCCCATTTACTGCATTTCGATCTTCGTGTCAGGGACTGTTCAACGCTCCTATTTTTACCAATAATTTTAATCCAGGACTTTCATTGGTTCCTTCTCCTCGTGAAATATCCCTTATCCAGTATTTATGTCAGAACTCTCTTAAGGTTGGAAAATTCTTCAACAGCCTATTTCCCGTTCTGCCCATCAATGATCTAATCAATACCAAAGATTGAACACCTCCAGGAGATAGCTCGAGTGTGTATAGGGTAAAATGCCCATTTGGAAAATGTACAGCTACATACGTAGATTGAACCTTCAAACAAGATTATCAAGATCATTAGCCAATCACATGATTAGAGAAAATCATATCCTGTCACAATTCCCACAATTTTATTTAGAGATACTACGCTTTCAAACTGAACTTAGCTAATAGAGAAAATAAGAGTGCAACGATCATTAATAAGTCCTACACAGTTTCATATTTCATGATCGTTTACCACAAAAATTAGACTCTAAGTATTGTCCTAATTAGACAGATTTGTCATTATTATACAAAATACACAACTAAGTAATATCCATAATTACCTATAATTTATAAAAATTTAACACTAAGGTGTTAAAATGGCAAGCGCGCATGCTTCGTCAAAACGAATATATTTTATCTCCCTTTAACTTCACCAGGTATTTTAAAGAAATTATTTTGGCTATTTATCTGACTATTCTCTCTAATGTGTTATCAGCGCTGGATTTTTTGCGAGGCTCGCTCGACCTCATTTCGAGGCGTTTTTTCTAGCGTTTACGGCTAGAAAAATAGGTACGAATATTCTTTTGTAAAGAATTTATTCCGTGCGTTTCGCTTGTCCCAGTCGGTTCGGCGGTGAATTCTTTAAAATTTCGGCTTTTAAAAATTTGAAAAATCGGTTTATTGTGGAATTTAAATTTTTTATCGATCGCAACAGAGTTTTAATTATAAATTCGGTGATTTTATTCTAGTGAAATATTTTGTTTTAATTAATCAATTATTACGGTCGCGTTCGTTATTTTAATTGTCCGGTAATGACTTTTGTTGCTATTGACGGTTTTGTGGTAATTTTTGATCGCTGTAACTTGTGAAGGTGATTTTTTGAATACTTTTTTAATGACTTTCTTTATTCCCTTGTATTTCAGAGTTTATAATATGTCTCTTATCCTTTTCAGGTACCAAGGTAGCTAGTGCGGCGTTGGCGGACGTGGAGACTACTGGGACTTTCAGGTTAGTGTCTAGTAAATATTTCTTGTTCTTCCAAACTTCATATAACTCACTGATATTAATATTTTGAAGTCTTTGAACTGACTCTAGAAAGAAGAATTTAGACTGACGGGACTAAAAAGTTGCACTAAAGAAATTAAAAAACTGCACGTGAAGGTTTAGAAAAATTACGTTTTTTGCCCTTCTTTTGTCTATAACTTTTATACATTCATTCTAGAGGGAAAATATACAGAAGTGAAAAGATTCGTAATTAAACTATTTGAAAATAGCCTTTTAAAATGCAATAGTTTCGTTGCGAAAAAACGAGACGATATAAAATTTGTGTAGAGATTAATAAAAAAGAAGTATTATTCTTTAAGTTACTTAGTCATCTCAGGACCTTCATAATTCGCCAAGAAAAACTTAGCGATATGGTAAAAAAACACCCCAGATTTCGTTAAAATCGGTTGGGTAGTTTTCCCACAATAATTTTGCAATCCAACCTCGTTTAAAATAATTGAGTATGTAGTAATAAGTGTAGTAAGTAATGATTGAATATAAAATAATTTTATAAACATTGTGGTCCTTTAAAGAATGGCCCAATTTGATCGCTAATTTTTTTTTTGTGTATAAAAGAGCATTCCAACTTTCGAATTCCATAGGAATTTTTTATATCGGGTTACTTGGAGAGCGTCCGGATTTTTTTAAAAAAAATTATTTTCACGTGCTATCCCTAAATTAAAAAAATCGTTAAAACTGGTCCATAATTACTCGAGATATCCCAAAATTTTCAGACGTTTTCGATTTGAAGTTTTGTTTTTCACTTTTGAACACTGCTGGCCGATTCCGCCCACCACATATACAAATTTTTTGGAGCCGGCTTTTATCTTTATCTTTATAAATATCTTTTAATATTTATCTTAATAAAATATTTTAATCTTAATAAAAGATATTTTTCGATATCTACAATGGTTATGGTTATGTTAAAGGATTGATTTATTTACTGGTGCAATTTAAAATCTTTATGTTGATGAATAAATAATGGTGAATTTTAAAAAAATGGTTATCTCGGTTGGAAATTGTCCTAAGTCAACTGTTTCTTTAAATTCGTGGAAGATTACCAGGAAAACAAGTATCGAAACGAAATTAACATATATTTACTCCTTGTAATGTTATTAACGAAAAACCTCATAAACAAATTAGACAATTTTTCAAACTCCATTTTAGGGGGGAGGATCTTTGACATTTAAATTTCCAACTGAATATTTTGAAAATATAGGCAAAAAAAATTAGCTCTTATGAATTTCTCCACTATGGCAGCAACAACCGAGTATTGTGGGTATCAAAAATACACTTTTTATTAAACAAATGGAATAATTTATAAACTGACTAATATTTTTTAACCAAATTTTAAAGGAATCTTAAGGATAGCAAAAGGCAGCTTTCTGTGCAAGTTTCCAAACAATTGTTTGATCTTTTTTATAATGTTTTTTCTTTGTTTATTACAAATGCACATGTCGACGATTTTTTGGAATTATTTCAATAATTTATTTATAGTTTTTTTACCATGTCTAATATGAAGCCTTTTTTAGCAGCTATAAGTAAAAAAAACTTATATGTGTTTTTTTAATACATTTAGAAAACTCATTTTTCTGCAATTTTCACCATTCAAACTATGTTTAAACAACGGCGCCGTTATTTTAAACTGATACTTTTTGAAAAATATCTTTACATTTTACCTAAATTTGGATTTTAAAAAGGTTTCTGCCTAAAACGGATTACTTTGAGATTTACGTGTATTAGGATTTTATTTGCTTGGGCTATACCTGCGGGTCTTGTTTAGTATTCCCTGGCCATAATAAAATGGTTTCGACATGGTCAATAATGGATTTGTCGTTGCAGACACTTCGTCATTCCGTCAAAGAGGAAATGAATATTCCCGAATTTTTCCCCGTCGCCTAATAGTTTCCCCCCGATCGAATCAATCATCCCAGCCGTTATTTAGCGTAATTATCGTAAGGCGGGGCTGCGGCGTCGTCGTCGACGTCGTCATAGCCGACGCTTCCGACGGCGGCGTCGTCCCCACCCCAACATCCTCTCGCCCCACGTCACTGGGCAGGTGCATTCACTCCCTAATGGCATCCAATATGCGCTCGTCTAGACTGCAGACTGCATCTCCCTCTCTCCCTCTCTCTCTCTCTCTCTCTCTTTCTCTCTCTCCCTTTTTCTCTCTCTATCTCTCCTTCTCTGTCGACGACAACGACGACTAGTACGGGACCACGTCGCGAAAATGCAATTACATATGTTTGTAACACGTTGCATTTTTCCCGGAGTAATAACGTAACGAGTCGCCCGGAGGGAGAACGATAACCACGGGATGGCGACGGCGACGCTCCCGGGGGCGAATCCTCGGGGACGATCAGGGAACGAGGCGTAAGGCGTCCGAGGAAGTTCACGTCTCCTCCAAGTATTCGGTGGAAATGCGATTTGACCAACTCAAACCTTAAGGCGTACTTACTGCGCCATCTGTATTTTATAGTCAACTAAGTGCACCTTAAGGTTGTTCGATACATTAAAATATCCGTATACCATACAATGCAATTTTCTGTGAGCTCTAGAAGACAAACTAATCAGTCAATCATTAAATTTCTTTCACTAGGCAGTTCATATTCTGTATACGAAAAAAAGTGCGAGAAGCTTTTGTCAATAATACGTTTAGATTTTCCGGAATTATAATTTAAATATAGAAATAAGTAAATACTGCTGTAAGTTGCATGTAAAGACTAAGAGGCACTGTCGGGCCACGCAGAAAAATAATAATGAAGTAGTTGTTACTGACAGCTAGAGTTATTACTCTAAATTTTTGTAATTATCAACTGTAGAGCTAAATTAAATTAATGAATGACGCCTCTCCACAACCCCGCCCGCTTTGTGATAAGCCATTTTAGGGCTTAAGATGAGGACGAGGTCGGTTTCATTTTACCTTGAGTATCCCTCAGAAAATTATTATAAGTTAAGTTCGCCTTCGAGACGCGGATTCAAGATGAATGACGATTATTATGAGTACGTCAATCGAATTATTAATAATACAAATCGATTACCTAAACGGTATTTGAGAGACGGGCAAAATCCGTTAGATTTATATAGTGAACGTGAGTTTATAAGGAGGTATCGCTTCTCTAAAAATACAACTGTACATATTATTTTGCCTCTGATTAATAAAGCTTTTTATAAACCCAATAATAGAGGTTTGCCAGTGGTTCCATTGATCCAATTATTAATCAGTTTATGATACTATGGTACAGGAAATTTCCAGGCAAACTGTATTTTTATATATATATTTATATCTAGAAAAAGAATGATTACTTATGCTTTATTCAAGTTTTTGAACTTTCTTTATTTATTCAACTATTTCATATTTATTTTAGACTGTTACTGATGGTCTTAGAGGAATTTCACAATAACAGTGTTTCTAATAATAAAGAAGATTTCAGTCATTAGCAGAAAAAATGAGGAATGTCGTAAAACTCCCAGAAGACCCTTTTCATTATCAAGGTTTATGAATGAATTTAATCAAATTGCCAACTTTCCAGGTTTAACTTCTCTTATAGGCGGTACCCACATCCCAATAAAAAATCCTGGTGGTGCTATAGGTGAAATATACGGAAATAGAGGGAGAGTTCCTCCATTAATTTACAGATACTTATATTATCTCAATAATGCTTGATGAAAATTTACATACGACATTTTCTTTTATTAATTTACGACATTTTCTTGGAATATTTTCGTTTTTTCAGAAAAAATACTCAGAAAGTCACAAGAATTTCCAACATCTAGAAACTGTAATATTAAATGCCGATGAATTCAAAAGAACCCTGCACATTTCAATACTTCTAGATTCCTTGGCATTTCTTGGGAAAGAGGGTTGAATAAGGAACCTTCAAGAAATTTTAGAAATTCCTCATTAACTGATATTGTGACCAATCTTAATCCTTTTTATATTTCTATTTGAGGTACCTACTCATACAATGCACAGGTATTGTTTTCAGGTAGATTTCTGGGATTTAAAATATTGGCTTTTCTGGGTGCCTTTAGGTCCCCTGAATCCAAAAATAAGTTTTTAGAAAAATGTGTATATGTATTCCACTTCACCTTGTAATTAGTGAAAAGCTAAAACTTTGTATTGTGGCTTGATCCTCTGAAAACATGGGTCCATGCGATTTTGACTAAAACAGGGCAAATGGCACTTTAGTCTTGCCATTTTTGTGTTATCTCTAAAACTCGTCCAACGCTTTACTTTGTTCATTTAGTCCACTTCACTACCGTAATCGTCATCTTAACTGATTTTCTCTGAAAACTCCTTTACCCTTGTAAATTTTTAATTTCCCTCGATTTCCCCAAAACTGCTTCACATACTTTTACTACACTTTATATCTCAACTACTACAATAAATGGTTGCAATTTTTCTTTAAAACGTTCTTATAATGCGCCCAAAAGGGCACTCTACTCTCGAATATTTTCAGATTTTTTTTAATTTTTTCAAAAACGGCCCCTGGCGCTTTATTGGATAGTTTTTACTTAACTATTTAGCATCTACTACTTTTGTTAAACATTAGGTTAAGAGTTTACCAACAGGTTTAACTCCAAAAATAACTCTAGATGCCGAGAGTAAAGAATAAGTAAAGATCAGGCGAGCCAAAGAGCGCATGCGTGCCACCAGATCATGAAAATGCGCAAAAATAACTCTAGTCATGGTCATTATTAGAAAAAGAATATGTAAGATGTTTCTCATATTATTCTTCTGAATACTAAATAGAAGACGCAAAGTGTCCTTAATATGTTATGAGTCGGCTTAAATATTTCTATTATTTTATGTTAAATTGTTATTTTTGGTGTTTATCAGTACGTCGTAGCCTATTGGAAGCGTTTATAACAAGCAATGATTATACTTAACGTGCTGCAGACGCGTTAAGGTTCTCCTGTGAACCCATAATTGAAATAACCTTTCCGAATAGAAGTATATTGCACGACGTTTCGTCCTTCGTTTGGGACATCTTCAGGAGTTTTTTTTTGCTACCACATTTGTCCTACACGCACAATACTGTTCCGTTTTACGCGGGTTCACACAAATTAATTGTCCACTTATTGTTCTTAACGCAATTTATTTTCTTATTCTAAATGTAATTTATTTACACTAACTTTATAGACTAATTTATATGCCACGTATTTAGTCGCAGGTAGGAATTCATCCGCTTCTCGATGTCCTTCACTCTCGGTCTCGGTCTCTCTCTCTGTCCCTACCGCTCGGCTCCTGTCTTTTTATATACGCTTCCGCGCGATTTCTCGAATCGAGTATTAAGTCCAGAACAATCTAGTAGACATCGAGGCGCGACTCGAAGTTTCTCGGCGATGCTGGAATAGACAGTGGCGTCGTTTCCTCACCGGTACAATACGTTAGGGTTTTAAAGACAACTTTTGCAATAACGTACTTAGTTTCTAAATTAGTTAGTTTTTAAAATGAAAGACTAAAATTGACACAATAGTACTTTAAAAAATTCCATCAAATCGTCACTATACCATCAAAGTTATACAGTGTGTAACAGCAATTTTTATTAAATACTTTGCAAGTTATTGACTGGTAAACTCTCACTCAATGCATTTGAAGCGAGTGGTAGTAGTAGTAGTAGTAGAATTCACGAATTATCAGAAGTGTACAAATGAATTTAGATGGATCGACAGATAATTTCCGTGTTATTAAATTAATATTACATTACTACTAATTGAACGTAAGTACCCAATGAAAGTAGTATCCCTAGTATTTTTATTCGTCATACCGATTAACATCACTCGGTCAGATGAAATTCCCCTCGACGCGGGCCATAAAACGTTTATTATGGTACCGATGGTCGCCAGACGTTCCAATAAAGAAAGGCCCCACGTTAATAGTCGCCAAATCTGAGTTATAAAAATCGTACATAAAAGACAACATAAAAAATCTTATTTATTCCGGTATACACGCAAATGTACATGCGAGCGATGCGTATCTGGCCGATGTGTGATTTTTACCTTTTATTGCGCGCAGATAAAATTTCGAGAGGGGACGTTTTCGGCGATATTCGACTTCGATACGCCTACCTGACGCGATTTTCGATTTTTTTCCAAGTGTAAAACAGGCCTTGTGGTACTATAAAAACGGTAATAAACACGGTCGCGAAAAATGTTAGTGTGGCCGAGGATGGGAATTTATTGCGCTGCGTACGTGTATATTTTTTCCGACGATTAAATTATAAAAAAAATACAGAAATGGGGGCCGTTTGTTTCCATACGCTGTTTAGTCCTCTACAGTTGTTCCCATGACGACGAATATTCATTTAGCGGTTTAATAGAAAGAGTCTGTCGTAAGGAACATTACCTACATGACAGCTTACAACTAACTGGAATATTTTATGAAGTTGTGAACAGACCTTTACGAGTTTAATGCTTTTATTCAGTTTCAGGTTACAAAAAGCATGACTGTTATGTTTCCTTTGTAATGGCGAATGCGCAGAAATTTCGCGGTTTCACAGCGTTTCTTAGGTTACCAGTAATTGATTCGCCTGCGGTCGAGTAAAAAGGAAAATTTGTCAGATGTGCTGTTAATAGAGCCCGGACTTTAGGCAAATTGCCTTTTTTGCCTTTTCCATCAATTTTCGGCCTTTTTTGCCTTTACTGAAAAAAAGTGCCTATATGTGCCTTTCTAATAAATTTCAAGCCTGATTGTGTAAATTTAAACTTTAAAACTGCCTATATTTCATTGTTTGGGCAAATTGTAGTAGATAAGCTGTTCTTCCAAGATTTAGGTAAAGCTATCCTCGTTATCCTTATCCTGCGGGTAGTGGCAGGTAGATATTTATGGTGTTATGGTCTATTTTTACATTTCCTTGGTTGCCAAAGTGGTAGGACTTAAAATATTTCATATAATGTGCATTATTTGTCATTGGCACTCAGTTCGATTTCTTCTAAAATTTCTTCATGCCCTGGGCTTTCCCTTGAGGGTGATGGTGTTTTCTGTAAACCCTGTGGAAAACCAGTATTTTTTTATTCTTTACATAATATGTAATTGAGAGTAACTTTATATAAGTTATAAATCATTTATGATGATTTTTTTTTTAGATTTCCAGTAACAAAAAGTATTTTATCGATCAACATTGTAAAACTCCCTTTCATCAAAGAAATTGTGCGAGAAAAACTGCAAATGACAGTTCCAGTTTTCAGTTAAGCATAAGGCTATCGATTTCAGTCAATTCAAGAAAAAGCGAAGAAGAAGAATTTAAATTAGATTTATGTTTGTTTATGGTTGAATCGAATATTCCCTTATATAAAATAAATAATCCTAGTTTTAAAACGCTAAATATGGTGTAAAAAAATGCTCCTGACGAAAGTACATTAAGAAAAACGAAACTGGGCCAATATTACAATCAAACTATTGACTAAATTAATTGGCGTTTTGTCTGAAAAGGCTACCGATGTACCATTTTTAATTGCTGTGAAACAATTGGACAAAACAAACAATGTAACAGTTAGCAGATTTATTCAAGAGGGCTTAATAAATAAATTTTTATCGAATGCCGCACCCTGTGATAAAATTGTATCACTTATCAGTTATCATATTATCAATAGAGTCTGAAATTTAGACAAATTGCCATTTTTTGCTTATAAAATTGCCTATTTCTGATTTTTATTGCCTTTTTGACCTAAAATTTCTGCCTTTATAGGCGCCTTTTTCTTCAATTTTTTCTGCCTATAAATCCGGGCTCTAGCAATTAATGTTAAGTAGGGACGAAACTGGTGTTAAGAATTTTTCTTTACTCTACTAGTTAGAGCTATGAGCACCCTTCCTCAAAAAATATATAGTGAGTCATGGTTGACAAAAATACTAACTCAGTACCGTAATGTTTCACGTTTTATAATTACTCATAAACGTTAAAATAAATATTTCCCTTACAAAACACACAAGTAAACAGTGATACTTAATTAGAACTTACATTGAATCCACCCCCGGTCGTTTTCCCTAATATATAAATATGAAGCTTATTGGTCAGTGGAACTTTTACCCATGTGTAGACATACTTTAGACTTGTTGGACGTGGTGAAACTGCATCTGATTTTGTTTGAATTCTAAATGAGTCCCTGTTTGGTAGCTGCTCTTGAACTGTAGGTCAAGTACTATAATGCCATAAATCTTGGTGTAGAATTTCTATTGGTGCTTCTGTGGTCCCTGAGGCTCTTTTTCTGACGGCTTTCCTAACAAAACTGGCTGAATCCACATAATTGAATAATTGTTATAAACATATTGTTCTTTCCAGTGTGTAGCCAAGATTCTACTTCACACACCGCCTAATCTTCCTGGAATTGCCCTTGTTTTCCTTATCAAAGATATAAGAAAAGCCTTCGTACAAAAGTTTATCTCTTCCTCTGGTCGTCACGGAAATTTTGGTTGTAGCCATGATTTAATAGTTGCTACACTTTATATATTTCCAAAAATTATCTTATTACGTGCTTATAGCTCTCGGCTTAACGGTCAAAGGTATTTTTAATGTCACTTAAGTACTTCTAGGTATTATTTAGTTAAGTACTTTACTTTGTTAATCTTATAACCTGCTTAGGGTTCGGTACAGATATAACTGGTGACAATTTGAAAACATTCAGTCGGATTTAAATCTAGAAATAAGGACAATTATAAAAATTGGGGTGACGCGTCGATTTTTATTTCGAGGGGGAATTATTTTGCGCATATCTTCAACCCTGATGCTTTACCTCATGGTCCAGGGCGAGTTCCACCCTTAAAATTTAAATAGGGAAGAGGGGTCAAGTGGTACCTCATTTTGAAGCTTATCGAATTTTGAATTTGATGGTTTTTCGTTATTTAAATTTGGTTTAGAAAAAAAATTAAGTAACAATTATGAAGATTTCGAAGTTAATTCGTTACTTCAGTGTTGATTTTTTTTTGTATGCTTTGGTTGTTTTTAATTGTATCTTATTGAAAAAAAGTTTTACGAAATTGAAGGAACGACGATTGATTTATGAAATATCGGTGTCACCAACAATCACAGACATGAAGGAGAGGTGTGTACTGCGGCTGCGAGGGCCTCACGTTTGTCACATCTCAAAATTCGCAATGCCGCTTAAAATCGGGCGTCGATCCGTCCCCCGGAGGAGTCCCCGGAATAAAAAGGGAAATCGTTTCCACGCTCGCATTTTTACATTTCCCCGGAATAATCCGGCATTCATCCGGAGCGTCGCCGAAAGAATTCCTCGGGAAGCTGCCGTTCCGCTGGGAAATTCGACGTCAGGGCACAAAAGTAGACAATAGGTAGGGAATGGGCGGGGGGCGTCTAGACGGCCGCGCCGGGCGCCTGTTTGCACACGTGTGTAAAGCCACTCCGGGGCTCACCTCTAGTGTAAACATACGCGAGCCGTCGACGTCTTCGCGCCGCGTGGGAGGAAGAATCCAATTTTAAAAGCGCCGGAGAGATGATGAGGTGTACACGGCGAGTTGTATTTGTCCTCGGGCACGGCTGCGCTACCCCTCTCGAGTGCCCCCTGGGAACTCAGTTTAGAAGACTCGAACGAACCTATTTCCCATCGTTAACTCCAAAAATGGATGAACAAACTCAAAATTTACCGCAATATCTTCAAAGACTTTTACAAATCTCCTAGGTACCTAAAATTTTCCTTCGCTAAATGCAGCGAAATATAAAAGTTCTTTTAATTTCGGTTAATTTTTTAATAGACATTCACAACTAGCAACAGTAGGCTATTGACTAAGTCGAAAAAAGTAGGGGTAAAAAGGACTAGGAGTAGGAAAAAGGAAACGGACAGACCTTTACCTTTGAAAGCTATTGATGACTAGAAAGTAAATGAAATAACTAGCTCAAAAATATCAATTATAATTTTAGGAAACGATCCGTTCAAAAGTTATAGCCTTTTGAAAGTACTATTTTCAATAACGTGTTAACAGCGGAAAATTAAAAATTCACCAAAAAATCTCCACTGATCAATAAAAAAAAACCGTAGAAAACGATGTAGGCGTTCAATTTTCGCCTTTTCTTTATTTGAGAAACAAAATATTTTTCATCTAACCTCAGTTTTCCACGAATCGCTATTTCGTCGACTTCTAACCAATATGGCAAATATGCGGGGACATAAATTTCCCTTTCTGCTATATCCATGGACTATCTTCTACACGTGTCGCACTAATTTTTACACGATATTTCACAGCAAGACATATAAATTAACAAATTTTCATGAACATGTCCATTTTCATGGGATTTTCCATTCATTTCACATAGAACATCATAATAATCGCAGGTTTGCCACACGACGATGACACTTTAATGGTAGTGGTTAATCGACCGAGGTGAACGCATTGAAACCGTATTAATTTGTAATTCTGCTCGTTTTTCCTTTTAGAAATATTATAAAGTAACAGTTTCAGTGTAGAATCCTCCAGAAAGCAGAGTTAGGTAAGGCGGTTTGGTTCTGTTTTTTTTTATATAAACGTGATAAAGTACGACATAAACGACATACAATATAAACGACGACGGTCGTTTAGCCGCTAATTGTATCCCCGCTAAGCACACCCGCATTTAACATTTCAAAATGGCGAAGGCGCGAAAATTGCGCCGTTTATAATCATTTCTTTACTTATTTCTCCACGCTCTTTTCACGAAATTTGAATATCGGCGTAAAGTTGAATAATCAAACTTTACTATTATCCTTTAACTGGTGAGAATAAAGGAAAACAATTAAAAACTTCACTTTGAAAAACGGCAAATTTGGCGAGACTTTTCACATTTTATTTTTTTCCCCAAAAACTACTGGTTTCCTCAAGCCAAATTATTTTTTCAAGTACCCTAATGCTGTCCTCTTTTACAAAAAAATCATTTTTGATATCCGAGTTACTTAAGAAAAATATTTAGGTCTACAAAGAAGGTAAAACCGCGGAGTGTAATTAAGTTTAAGGGTGTGTTTTTGATATAGGGCAAGATTTACAAATTTTTGGTTTTTTGGCTATAACTCGAAAACTATGCGTTTTTAGTTAAAATCTGTAAGGAATTTTTTGTAAGAAATTGATTTTCCTATCGAGATAGTGCATCAGAAAGTTAAATTTGTTAATTTTTTGTTGAAATAAATTCAAAACACCCCAAGAAAATGTGAAAAGATTCAAATTTTTCGATTTTTTTATATCTTCTACTCTAACTTTTTTCTGAGTGGGTTTACGTGTAGGTACTGCTTCATAGAAAAGAAGGCTTATAAAATCCATCTTGGTTGACAATTAGGTTGCTTCCCCTAAGTATTTGACAACTTTTAGTGATTTCGAACAGCTGGGTCCCTTGGAGTTTGAAAACTTCTTGTTGCACAGTTTCTTCTCGAGGAAAATACTGAAGGGTTTTACTAAGATCAGAAGAGAAGATTAAATTTTTTAGAAGACAACGTGGCGTAGTTACGATATTTGTATGCCTGATATAACTTCGTGTTTATTTGCTTCAAATATCAATCTTTCTTTTAGGTAATGGGGGGTAGATAAATGGAGGGTTCAAATTAACTATTCAGTGTACTGAATGTATGTGAGCTTTACAATGTTGTCGCCATTACGAAACTTTCACATTTAAAAGTAATTTCGGCTTTGGCCCCCTTATGGAAGGGTACATTTCAATACCACGTGCATTTCACAATGTTTCAAGAGTACTTGGATGCTGAAATGTAGGTGAAGAATAGTTAAAACTGATGTTTTTAAGGAATTGTATAAATATTTTGCAATCTTATTATAGAATTTCTGTTTAACAATGCATATAAACCTGCTTATTTGTATGCTACCTTCCTTCTTAATAATGTCTTGATTTTTGTATTGGTCATTTCTGGTATTGTCCTCGATGCAATGAAATCCTTCATCCCATTGGCCAATCAGTACCTATACAGTAATCTCCTACTTTTTCTTCTAATACATGTACTTTAAATGATCCCTTGTCCATATTTGACGTTGGATCTTCTAATACCTATACATCGTCGCTATAGCTAAAAAATGGTCTGAGCTCCATGGTCTCCATGCTCCATGGAGCTCCATGGAAAAATGGTCTGAATCTGAGGATGGCTCCAGTCGACTTTTCTCAATTCCCGTATATCGCGCCGCTGAAAGTCGCCGAAAGACTGAAACCCGAACCATTTAAACCTCGAAAGTCGAGCGGAAACACTCCATCAAACTCGAAACTCGCATCGAATAATTCATAGATTTTAATTTCCCCTGAAACGCGTATCATACGCGACGACATGAATTTTTAACGCCGCGAACGGGCGCCTCAAAACAACGCGGGAAAAGCTTTGCCGTTGCTCCCCGAAATTCCTCGCAAAAATTCGGGAATACTCCCGAAACGAGGGAATGAATCGCCCCCTGGAGGGAGCTGTTTTCATCGATGAAAATTTGTAATCGCACTTTCACCACTGTAATAGAAAATATCTCGTATCCTAGATGTATCAAAATAGTTCAGTAAGTATCGAACTTCCAGCTGTAGAGTTTTGTAAGAGGGGCTGAAACTCGACTCCCTTTAATATAAATTACCTCTATTGAGAACGTTTCTCCATGGTGACTCCTTGTCCGTTTCAAACAAATCGCCAAGTGAACCCAATTTCCGCACGGCTCGATAAACAACTCCCATAGACTTACTCGCAGCTCTCGGGCTTTTCGTCTGAATTTTGACTTACGATTATTGCCCGCGGACCGAACGTAAGCGGAGTTTTAAGATCTCAAACTTACCGTTCTCGAAACTTGAGTTCTCTCGCGTGTACGTTCGAAGTCTCGACAAATTGCGTCTGCTCCATAATAGAACGACAAATTTATTTTCTCCTTGTGCTTTAACGTTTACGACCGGTTTTGATATATGTTCCCCCTTAATGGGTGTCCCGGGGAAGAAGCGTGGACGACGTTGAAAAAGTAGGTCGGTTTTTCCGAGGGAGGGTTTTCTGAGCTCTCCCCCTTGTCCATAGGACGAGGGAGGGAGCGAAGCATTTTTGCTGGTCTCGCAGATCCAAATAAGATTTTCCGAAGAACGTTGATGTTAAAGAACTAATTTCTAATGACTCGATATTATCATCCTGTTTATCTAAAATGCCATAATAAGAGAAACCGAGTCATTTTCAGACTCTTCACCTTAAGAGTTAGATGCGTTTCAAGGGAGTTTCATCTTCATATAATGTATCAGTAACTGCCAAGTATATCAGATGTGAATAACACAGTAGATTCATTGCTGGTGATATTTAGCCTAACTTTTCCATAACAGCAGCCCATTTCATTTATTGATACAACATATCAGTTGCTAGATCCGCAAGAATATTCTATTGCTTCTGATAAACTAGCTTTAGCATTGTTTTGGCATCACATGGACTTGTCATCTGTGCTAACCCTAATTAAAATCTTCATGTTTTACTAGTCCATATATCTAGAATTGAAGTTCTTAATTGCTTTAAGTATATTTAGAAAGAAAGAGGCACTACTAAACCAAGCTTGAAGGGAAGACAGGCTTACATCTATGTTACGTTCAAGAGCCAGTGGATCTCTTTCACGAAACAATAGGGACAAGTCATCAGCATACAAACAACTAAAGCAATCAGGTGCAACTAATGGCAAATTATTATTATATATATAATCAGGGACAGAAAGGGTCCCAAGACTGACCCTTGAGGAACACCAATATTGTTAGAGATCCTTGGAGAGTACTGTATAATTGCTGTTTTCATGTTTATGTAGAATTTTAAACGTTTATGTACGATTAGAGAGAAATTACTTAAACCATTTGTATGGGAGACCTCTGATCCCCATGCAGTGCAGTACTGTTGTGAGTTACACAGTAGAGAGCCTTACTGAAATAGCAAAATATTCCAATAGGGTTTTTGCCCTCTTCAGTAGTTTCAAAGAGGTGTGAATAAAATGAAATAACCTGATATGAAACCGTACTGGCTAAGGATTAGAATATGGTTTACACCTAGGAATTTTTTTTAAAAAACTGAGCACCATTTTTGAGCATGAGAGGCATTACAGAATGTTTTAGGCGTAAAGGATATGTTCCTGTTTGATTCCTTTTACATTTGTTATATGACGTGAAGGTGACACAATAAGAGGTGAAATTTAAATAGAGATACCATCTGGTTCAGTATTTGTTTTTTATTTCATCATTAACAATATCACAGATCTTAGCTTTTGTAACTTAATCAAAGAGCATGCTGTTTCTTACAATATGATATGAATTATGTTGTGGTACGTGTTATTTATCAAGTCTGTTTACAAAGAAGTCATTAAACACATTGGACACAGTGTTGCTATGTAATTCCCCTTCTTTTTTGAAACAATATTGTCTTTCTTTTTGTCATTATTTTCCCGTTTAACTTATTGATGACACACCACGTACTTTTGGTACATACCTTTGGAGGTGCTTGCCTTCTGTCTATGGTGCTGCACTTTTAGTTTGATACTTAAGCTTGTAATTTCCTCAGTAACCTCCTATTTATTATTTTTATTTTCCTCCTTCGAAATTCTAAATGTTTTATATTGTGCATTTTGTATTTAAATGATTTGGTAACATATCAGGAAAGTAACTCAATTTTTCCCATAAACTTTCTATGGAGGAGGAGAGAGATTTTCTTCCCATGATTCTTGCAATGATGTTTTAATCAAATTCTCCATATTATCAACGTTTCCCGCTCTTTTTTGCCTGTAAAACTGCCCTAGTGATTTCATCTGATAAATGTGATGATGTACAGTACATGGGTAGGCTTAGTAATTATGGAACTTTCGCCATAGGACACCATCAAATGTGTAGAACGAGTTATTGTTTGATTTTGAATGGGTGTTACGTCGAAAATGGATGAAAATGTTTCTGTTCTGTGTCGAATTAGGAAACAAATAAAACTCTCGTCTTAGACCAAAATCCCTTGGCATATTCAGTCCAAAAAATGGAGGGAAAAGCCAATATAAAATTGCGGATATATCCATCGTTTCATAAAGTATGTTGGATAAGGATAATATGTCTAATTCGCCCTGTCAGACATTCTTGGGTCGCCGGCTCAACTCCTCCCCAGAATATGCCCAGAATACTGTACACAAAAGTCCATATTGCATCACAAGGGTACCATGTGGACCTCAAAAAGTATCCAATTAACTTCATAACAATCATTTCGTGTCAATATCGTTGAACATAACGTTTCATGCTCTTATTAATTGTACTCTTTACGTTCCATGTTCGTCTGTTAATGAGAATCGACGAGGGAGTCCTCCTTCATGTAAATCCCTTGGACTAATAATTTCCTTTGCTAACGAACTTAAAGAATTTTGGTGCCACGATCGACACAATCGCTCTCCTGTAAATTTCTCCCAGACAACAAAGGAACTCACTAAATAATTCACTTCGTCCTTTTGCAATAGGTTTCAGTTTAATTCTAAGACGTCCCCTGTATACGCGAACGACGAAGGGAGGGAGTGTGAGACGGATTGCGTTTACGTGTACGAGATGAATTGCTAATGACACGAACAGATCCATTCTAAATATGTAATGCTCGAAGGAGAAACGGCTAATCGGCCGGGCGTGGAAGGTGATTAAGAGGAATTGCCTTTTGGATGTGAATACGTACTTCTCCATACGCTCGAGTCTCTCGAAATAATACTCGAGCCCGATAAACAACGTTCAGGATTAACACTTACGTCTTCGTCTCGAGATACGACTGAATTATATCTCTTGCGGATTACAAAGTACAGCGGAGTTCCTGGAAAAAACAATTATTTTTCGATTACACCTTAGCTTGAAATAACCACAGCTAATGTTGTGAGGCGAGAATGAAAGGAATTTAACGAGGAAGTTTCTAATAATTCTGAGAAGAAGCCCAATATGATGGAAACTACTCATAGAGTGTCCTCCATTAAAATAAGTAAAATGTTGATTCGTTCAAATATTTTCAAATAGATTTAGTCATTCAATTCCACTATAATTACGAAAATCTTTGGTTCTGTAAAGATTTAATGTAAACTTTATATAGGCAGTCCTGGCACTTCATTATTTTCATATTTGACACGAACCCTACTTACCTGGAATATTGTGTTATCTTGAGTGGACCCTGGATACTTAGCGAAAATATCTAATATTTGCATTCTTGGGCCACACACCACATGTAAATAACACCTTTTAAACAATTTCATCAATTATTATTGGGATAATATGAGTATCTCTAATTTAATGGAAAAAATTCTTCTATTTCTGTATATTTCACCTACAACACCTCCAGGATGTTTTATTGGGATATGGGTACCGTCTATACAAGATGTTACACCAGGAAAGTTGGCAATTTGTTTAAATTCATTCATAAAAAATTGATAGTGAAAAGGGGTCTTCTGGGAATTTTACCACATTCCTCATTTTTTTCCGCTAATGACTATAAAATCTTTTTTATTATTAGAGACACTGTAGATTGTGAAATTCCCCTAAGATCACCAACAACAGTCTAAAATAAATAAGAAATAGTAGAATAGATAAATAAAGTTCAAAAACTTGGAAAAAGCATGGGTAATCATTCTTTTTCTAGATATAAATTCATATTTAAAAATGCAACCTGCCTGGAAATTTCCTCCACCATACTATGGTAAACTGATTAATAATTGGATCAGTGGAACCACCGACAAACCTCTATTATTGAGTTTATGAAGAGCATCATTAATCCGAGGCAAATTAATATGTACAGTTGTATTTTTAGAAAAGCGATATACTTCCTTATAAACTCACGTGCACTATATAAATCTAACGGATTTTGCCCATCTCTCAAATACCGTTTAAGTAATCGATTTGTATTATTAATAATTCGATTGACGTACTCATAATAATCGTCATTCACCTTAAATCCACGTCTTGAAGGCGAACTAAACTTTTAATATTTTCTGAGCGATGCTCAAGGTGGGATCAAACTAACCTCGGCTTCATCTCACCCTTAAGGTGCACTCACCCGACTATAAAATACAGATGGCGCGATTATAAATTTTCCCATGAATTGCGAAAATAATTGTGCCCTTTAAATCATTTAGGGATGGGTGCAACTTTTCGACGAAGGTATTAAAACATTTGCAAAACATTAATTGCTCCGTCTTCGTTTGGCAACCTTGTATGTAAATTTAGAGATTTTTCCGATATATTGAAAACAATCAGAATCACAGTTATTTGCTTTTGTAGCAAATCACGCGAATCCACGTACCTTACAAGAATTCTTCCCCTTTAACGAGAAGAATACGCCACATAAAGGACGACGTCTAATTTTAGAACCTCTCATAGGTGAGGCTTCTTACCTTTAGTCCCACGGTTCCACAAAAGAGGACAATAAAGCCTCCTTCGTAGCTCGTAATAGTGGGCAATCTGGAGTGCCGTCGATTGATGTTCCCCAGCACGGACGATTTCACCCGAGCCGACGGAAAGTGGAAAGAGGTTTTTCCTCCTCCGGCCGCCGCCGCGGGTCGATGTTTTACTCGATTTTTTCCGAAATTACTTTTAGATTGCCACTAAATTGAATGTCACCGTTAAATTTTCGATAACAATGCGAGAACGGCGTTCGTTTCGCCGCTGTTTACGCCGCCAAATGAGCTCCCCTTTTATACATGTTACTTTTACTCTAATGGAATTACATTATGGTAGTTTTAGTGCCCTCCGAACGAGACTGAATTAGCGTTAACGTTGGTTTTTTTACGTTTTCGTATCGACTTTTTGGGGTTAATACTTGAAGCGCGTACGAGGATTTCGACGCCGTAAAAATGAAAAACGTAAAGCAGATTTATTAAACGACTGTCAAAATAGTGTCATGTCTTCAGTAGTAGGGTATGTTTCTTCCACTGTAGCGTTTCAGTCGCTTGACCAATTGTGATGCATAATAGTCCAATAGATTCGTTACTTTACCAGAACCGTCATAAGCTACATTGTCATTGGGCAGAATCAATCGGTTCGTAGATAATCTGAATTTTCCACCGCATTGTCAAGAGCCTGCGCATTCGCCATTTCTTGCAAGTGGTTGGTAGGTTAAGTACCTTAATAATCAGCTGCTGAACGCAATTTGAGGCAAACTTAAGCTAGTTTTGTGAAAACGTCCACAACCACCTTTAAACAGTCGTGACATCTTTTCCATCTTCACCAAATGCCCTCTTATTCATAAACGCATGTTATAATCAAAAAATGTGTTTCAGTAAGGTAACTATAGTTTTCTCAATGTTATGATGACATTAAACAAAATACATTCTAAACTTATTTTAAGCTAAAATCTATTCTAAAATTAAAAAGCGTAAATAAATAGTTTACAGTTACTTGTTAAATGTACCATTAGTTTCATTAGTCTATATACACACACTTCGAACTGCGTTATAGTCAAGTCGCGATATATACGTATCGTCGTGCCGTTGTGTTTCTTTGAAACCCCCGTATTCTCGCTAAGTAAAGGAGAAAAGGGCCTAAAAATAGACATCTTTAGAACATTGATTTAATTTTTTCCCCATTTTATCTGAGGAAGACCAATATAGAGTTAATAATGAAAAGTAGAATAAAGAAAGTAATTTAGAAACATCACTGCCAAAAGTTGTTTCAAAAAGTCGAAAAGATGGCGTTAAAATAAAAATTCGATTAGATTTAAAAGAAAGTTTGAAATCTTTTAAAAATTTAAACACAGTTGTCCTTGCACATTTAAATTGTTTTAATTCAAGTCCTTAAATTATTATTTTTTAGAATATATCGAGCATTATATAGAATGTTTCATACGAAACGACAAGTGCACAATATATTGCGACAGTTTGATTTTCAGCATTAATTTTCAGTGCAGTCGGGGGTTGTTTAAGGACAAAACAAATCTATTTGAAAACAGCCTTGAAACTTGAGCATAAAATTGTCACGATAATTTTGGAGTGGAACTGCGTCACGACTGAACAGTCACGGCCAAAGCGTTACCTTATATATACAAACAGTATAAAACATCTCCCTCTGCCTGTTTCTCCGCTTACTTCCTCTAAATCACGCTACCCATTTTAATACAGTTTTCACTAATGGAAAAAGCGATAAATGGGGAAGGTTTGTGTATATTGTCACGGCTACGTGAGGTAGGGGGTTGGTAGCCACAGCAGGTAGAACTTGCTATGAATAAAACAAATGATCGAAAAGCTAAAATGAGAAAAGGTTTTTTTCTCGCCTGGGGGCGAAGAACTTACAAGTCGCGGCACTAAAACAAATACAAATGGAAAATGAGGAAAAGAGATTCGGGCACAGCGAATCCTAAGGGCTGGAGCGTGAGCTGAACCCTGTCCTGGTCTTGGTATTAGGCGTGTCGTTTATCAAAACATTTCTCACCTCGATAGTCAGCGCGCTTCTAAAAGTTTATATAACTTCACTTCGGCATGAGCTATGATCTCGTTTCTTGTTTTGCTCGTGAGTTGTGGAAATCTCGTGGTTGTAACAGTAGCACATTTAATGATTGGAGGTATTACTAAACAATGACACTATACATAATTGGAAATATCCTTTTTTAAACTGTAAATGGCTAGCACTTTATTGTTTCTTTCCCTTTAGCAAAAGCTAGCGAAAGAGGGAGAATGTATTATACTTAAAGTCATATTGAAAATATATTATGTGATCCACTTCTGATGTGCGTCTCGTGCGTCATTGATTTTTATTGAATTTAATAAGGCATTAATACGTTCATAATATATAACAAGAAAACTAGTTAAGATAGAAAATGTGATCAATTGTCACTAATAGTAATACACATAGTTATTAGAATAAAAATGTAAGTTCGATGCTTTGGACACCCTGTATTGTGTTTGTCTCCCACAGAACAAAGCAAGTTGATCCCCAGGGAACATTTCGGGAGTTTTCTTCTGTCAAAAGATAAAATATAGAAATACTGTGTTCATTTGCTTGTTAATATTGTCTTCATATAACATACTGATATATAGTTAACAGAAAAAATAATTTAAATCTCATAGAATGACTTGGTGTACCGGTTTATAACGTTATTTAAATCGAATCAATTTAGATTCCAATACCTTTGATTAACACAACAGTGACAATTCGATGAAATTTAGATCTATTTGCTCTTATTATCATGTTCAAAATGTCATCACTTCGTCTTCTCAGATTTTCAGCAAAATTTGGAAAAAAAATTTCAAAACGAGCAATTCGATTATCACATTTTATGCTTCCGATTTCATTGGCCGTATCATACGATGGTAAAGTGGCTTTTAGTAAGAATTATTAAAATCTTTCCACCATTTCACTCTATGGAAATATTCATTTCCCTTTATCACAAAAATGATGCTTCTTATCAATGATGTGCACTTGATGCTCGTATCCATGGTGGCGATACTTCGAACAGACCTCGATCAGCCCGGGAAAGTTAGAATGTCGAGGGAGGAATCCAATCTTCGGACGACAAAAGCGATAATCAGACTCCTCGCGTTCAATCGTCAATCTTATCCTTAATCGATGCGATGTAAGCACTCCGGGAGGCCAGGAGGGTCGGGACGTATGCAGGATCGTGTCTGATAGCGCCGCCGGGATGTATCCCGATAGTTCGTAGGTCAGATTGATCTTGGGACCTAAATCTTCGCCGATAAGGGTCCCTTACGGTGAATTCAATTTTTCGACTTCGGATTGTTTTTGGAAATCCCATTTCGCAAACACTTTTGCGCCGCTGGGTCACTTCCGGGCGTATTAAACAACGCGAAGTCGGCGAGGCGTAGGGCTTAAGACGTTTTCTCTCGTCAGGATCTTCTGTAAATCGTACATTGCGAGGACGAAAAACTGCCTTCCAATTTTCTCGGTATCCCTCTTATCGGTTCAAATTGAAATTAGAAGTCCTCCGTGAGGAGGATCATTTGGAGATCACGGCGAGGATTTACTTCCAATTTGATTCTGACGGTCGATAGGGTTGATCGACGCTTGATGAGATTAGTTCATTCGCAAGGGAAGCGTTGAAGAGGTGATTTCTTTCAATTGTGTCAGTCCAAATGTTGATTGGAATTGAAAATATATCAAAATAAAGTCGATTTCTGAATGGATTGCCTGTGACAGGCATGGCTAGGCGGTGGTGTTCTCACTTCACAATCCTAAACCTCCTAGTTATAATTTATTTCATTGGTTTTCATATTTCTACATACTTGTATGTTGATTTCTCCGTCACGCACAAGAAATTCCAACAACATATATTTCTTTAATGTAGGTAAAATCACCCTTTTTCGAAATTATTCAAAAAAATTCTGATAGCTTAATTCTCATGTAAAAACGAAATTTTATGAGACCATTTGAGGCCCAAAATACCACATTTTCCTCTTAATGTTCATTTAAATATGTCAATAATAACAACCTTGGTACTACCAAAATAAATGAGACAAAAACTTAGGAAATTCCCGTGACTAGATCTTCTTGAAGCTCTTGAGGTAGTTAGTATAGGAGCTTAAATCTGTTTAAATAGTGAAGAAGTTAAGGGCGTTTTACAAGAAATTGCTGAATTGACTAGCTACAAAGCGCCACTCTAATTTGACGAGTATATCCTCTTTCTACATTTGACAACGTCGCGAATGACGATATGTAGCAGTCTTATTAGTGCGAGAGAGCGAAATAATGTACAGAGTATTCGCATTTTTAATGGGCGCTTAGAAAGTGCGACGTTGCTAAGTTTACCCAGCTGTTCTCACAAATGCAAACTATCGTTAATGAATCCATTATGTCTCGTGATACAAGTGTCCGAAAATAGTTTTTTTTAATCAATTGAAAGGGGAAAGATTTTATTGTTGGTGTACAAATTTTCACCTAATTCTTCATATTGTAGCGAATGCCCCGTATAGGTCGTTGTTATGGAAAAACAAGTAGTTGTTTATGAAATTGTGAAATGTAAATACTGACGTCGGTGTAGTACAAAATCTCTGTGTGTAAAAACTGTTGTAATTCTGGAAGAACTAAATCTGTTTGTATAAGAAACCGGATAGTGTAGCGAATGCCCCGTATAGGTCGTTGTTATGGAAAAACAAGTAGTTGTTTATGAAATTGTGAAATGTAAATACTGACGTCGGTGTAGTACAAAATCTCTGTGTGTAAAAACTGTTGTAATTCTGGAAGAACTAAATCTGTTTGTATAAGAAACCGTTACAAATGGGGGCCTGTCCGGGATTTGGTGGACCGAAGTAGCGGAAAAAAAAAATTTTGGTGGACCTGGGATGGCGTACAGAAGTGATGGCGATGGCACGCGGCGGAGAGGCGAGGAGTGCAGTCTGTGCGGCGTTATGGAGTTGTTGAGCGGCTGGCGCGACTCGAGATTCCACAGGACTTACAGCTAAGTTAGATTTAGAATAACACTCGAATGGATTGACTGCGTGCGGCTGGCGCGCGTGGCCCGTTTGAGTGCTACACTCACATTTGTAACTCATATTGGGAGACGGGCGCTGTTCATCTTTAGTACAAGAATTGGTGATGGTTGACCACTGGGTTGTGTGTCTGGAGCCATGAAGCAGTTGCTGGGGATTTCAGTAACTGCAGGAGCAGCGGAGGATTTCAAGAGACAGGTCCCTCTTCTACCTGGAGCATTGGATGGGATTGGTCATCCCTGGTGTCTTTGATGGTCAGAAGTAGGATTGGCCTGCTTGGAGGATTTCAAGAGACAGGTCCCTCTTCTACCTGGAGCATTGGATGGGATTGGTCATCCCTGGTGTCTTTCATGGTCAGAAAGAGGATTGGCCTGCTTGATTTCGATTTGCTGCTGACGAATTTTTGTACAGAATTTACAGTCCAACCCGCTCAATGGAGTTAATCAAATGGATTTGGCAAGGATCAGGCGGAATCTCTGAAGAAGGGGAGAAGCCGTAGCAGTAACAGCAGTAGCAGCAGTAGCAGTAGCCGTAGCTGTAGCAGTAGCCGTAGCTGTAGCAGTAGCTGTAACCGCAACCGTAGCATTAGCAGTAGCAGTAGCCGTAGCAGTGGCAAAAGCCATAGCTGTAGCAGTAGCAGCAGTAGCAGTAGTAGTAGCCGTAACCATAGCAGTAGCAGCAGTAGCAGTAGCCGTAACAGTAGCGGTAGCCGTAGCCGTAGCAGGAGCAGTAGCAGTTGCAGTAGCAGTAGCTGTAGCAGTAGCCGTAGCAGTAGCAGTAGTAGTTGCAGTAGCAGTAGCTGTAGCAGTAGCCGCAGCAGTAGCAGTAGTAGCAGCAGTAGCAGTAGCCGTAACCGTAGCAGTAGCCGTAGCCGTAGCAGGAACAGTAGCAGTTGCAGTAGCAGTAGCTGTAGCAGTACCCGTAGCAGTAGCAGTTCGCTAATATGGACTGCTGTGGAAGTAGATCGTCCGAGGGTCGAGGGCGACCCTGAAGACGGGGAGGGATAGTGTAGCGAATGCCCCGTATAGGTCGTTGTTATGGAAAAACAAGTAGTTGTTTATGAAATTGTGAAATGTAAATACTGACGTCGGTGTAGTACAAAATCTCTGTGTGTAAAAACTGTTGTAATTCTGGAAGAACTAAATCTGTTTGTATAAGAAACCGTTACAATATTAACAGTAAAGATATAATGCTTTAAAGTGCTGACTTCCATAAGGTACCATGTTAATTTTGAAAATGATGTCATTCACACATCCCACCTGACATTATCCTTTGTCGTTATTTGAATGACGTTCTAAAATATCATGGAAAGATTATGTTTTCAATATAGAAATGGTTTAGTAAGAGGAAATTTCAGGGAAATTTGGATTTTTTGACTGATATCCGTAAATCAGAACCTCCTCCCAGTTTTTTGCTTAAGACACTCAAAAGACTCGCAAAGCATTTACTATAGTTAATGCGGCAGATTCGAAATCTTGGAATTTGTAATTACCTCGTGGTAATCTGGTGAATCGCGCTTACTTTGTACGATAGATTTTCTATAGGATAGGATAAAAGCGCCAATTTTTCGAGTTTCACAGATTAATATCGCCCATTTTCCGACTTCGCCGTACTCCCGGGGGTTAAGTTATTGATCTCGAACATCGCCGATGAATGTGCGAATTTTCCGATTAAGAACGCACATTTTCCGAAACCGCCCTACTCGTCAGCGCTCCATTGATTTGCCCATTTTCCAACCTCCTAATGCCCTTGAGATTTCAGGAACTACTTACAAAAGTGGCGATTTTTCTGAATGCCGTGAATTAAGATCGCCCATTTTCCGATCCTACTGTGTTCGTGCAAAAAACGTGTACAAGTGCGAATTTTCCGACTTTTGCATATTAAATACGAGCATTTTCCGACCGCATTGTACTCGTGGGAACCCACTTAATCGATTCCAGGCACCATGAACAAAAGTGCAAATTTTCCGACTTTCGCGGATTACGATCGCGCATTTTCCAATTCTGCCGTTCTTCGTAGTAGTTATTTTCGAATTTTAAGCAGTAAAATATTGAGAAAAATGATTTTTACTCCTATAGTTTCGATACGTTGTCATTCTCGACAACTTTCCTCTCATTTTGAATGAAATATAGTTCGGTCACATTTCTCTGGCAAAAATCGAGCTGGATGTGACCAATGAAAACGCAGTTCAGACATCACCACATTAAATAATTAGATTTTAATGAACTTATTAGGACTTATAGGTGTTTTTTTTGTTAATATGTACGTAGAGGAAACTTTAATTGCGGATATAATTTTAAATAATCAATGAAAGCTTAAAAAGTCGCTTTCATTATTTAATTAAGCACCGTGTGCTATTAAAATAGTGTGTAAAATTACTAATGCATGTGCTGTTTTACATAACGAGCTGTGATTACAATGAACAATACTGCAGGAAATTGACAGGAAAATTTACTGCACATTCATGTAGTCTTTACGATATTGTATATATTTATGGGGGTCGAATTGATCGATCTCAAAGATCAGCCATAAAAGTGTCAATTTTCCGACTTTCTTGTACTATAAACGCGCATTTTCCGACCATACCGTACTCGTGGGAACGCAATTGACAGATTCCAGGCACCACCGACAAAGATGCCAATTTTCCGACTTTCGCGGATTAAGATCACGCATTTTCCGACCGCGCCGTACTCGTCAAATCCTAATTTAAAATTATACATAATTATACCCTCGGTAGAAACCAAGAAAAAACCAAGGGAGTATAGGAATCTTATATGTGTACAGTGTAAACTGTCACTCGTATTACGGTTGACCTAACCTCACCACTATTGACTTTTTCGACAATCTTAAGTAATTTCGGTAAAATGGACCATGCAATGTTATAGCTCCTGCTGCAACGCTTGACTAATTACAGGCAAGTACTTCTCGGTGGTGTAGTTTTATACAGCTTAAACGATAGACGTTTACCCGCCAACTTCTAGTCGAGAGAGAGGGGGGGGGGGAGATCCCGCCCGATAAAGTCTTATTAATCGGATCTGGTCACGAACGGCTTGCTCTCGCCTATTGCTTCGACATCGAAACTCCATCAGATAAAATGACGTTTTCTATTAGCCGGTAAGATATTGTGATTTGTCACGTGGAGTGGCGTTTCCGCTGGAATCGAAAACGTTTAACACAACGACACACACACACACGTATACAGATGTTATCCTTGCCAGGGCCCCAAACACGCCATCCATAAATCGTGAAAAGTACACGGGAGTAATTAAGAATCATTAACTCATTGTCGTTTAAGGAGGCTCTTCCTGAAAATGGATCCTGCAGGCGAGGTTTTCGATTTTTCAGTAGAGTTTTCGTAACTCAGTAATTGAATATAGATAGATTAGGATGCCGCATTGAACTTCGCTTATTGTATCCATGATTGGAGGCACCTGAGTTGCTCTCGGTTTTTGACACGTCGTCCAAATATGAACTTTTGCATTTTTTCATTGGTTGGAAATTTGCTTTTCTTGAAGTACAAGGAAAAGTCGTATAGAATATGGCGACGAGTAGCGTCCCTGATAGGAAGTTCCTATGTACTCTACCAGTCCTCGATAAGGCGACCCTACTTAATCTTTTACCTGAGGTATAAAGTAGTAGGTGTAGCAGGTGTTCAATGGGGTTGTTTTTATACTATATTGTCACGAGCCGGGGCGTCTTGAGGTCCTGAGTCACGGCTGCGTGAGGTCGGTCGGTAGCTACAGGGGTAGAGCTTGCTATTAACGAAGACAGGTTAGAACAAAACAGAGAAAAAAAGGCTTTATTCTCCACAGACGGGGAATCTAAGAATGGGTCAGGTTGGCACAAAAAACGAAAATAAATCACAATAATAAAGATGGGGGGCACAGCGAATCCCAAAAAGGCTGGAGCGTGAGAGTTAAGGAAGGTAACTTACAGGGTTGCCTGTCGTCCGGATTTTCGGGGTTCCATAACGGAGGGCCTCTTGACAGGGTAGTTGGAAGGCTCTTCTTCGGGCGTCCGGCTGGGGTTCTAGAGGCTTCGACGATCCACCACAGTCTCCGCTCGGGGCTCTTTCTACTACCTTCGACCGGCCATCTGGCTGGTCCCTTCAGGGACGGCCCTCTTCCGGGCGGTCCCTTGGACAGCACTTGTCCAAGCTCGTACGTCGTGACCTCACTGGTCCTCCCAACTAACTTCTTCTTTCTATTTATAATCGGCTTTGTTTTGTTTAACCTTGCACTATGTGCTGTTGTATTAAATTCCTTCTCGTTTGTTGATGGTATTTCGCGCGACTCGACCTTGTCCTATCAGCCGTGTACTCAATCGTTGTTTATTGTTTGTGGTCGTCGAAGTCTCGTGTTCGTGACAATATATTATAAGATTCCATGCCTGACAAATCGACTTCCCGTCGTCCCAGCGATAGCGTTGTCATAATTGGTCCCCAAAACGATCCAATTATATTTCAAGACTATAAAACAGACCATCACTTCCACTATCTCGTTGATTAGCAAAGTAAAGGATCCAAAAGCATCCCATAGTGGAGTATTAAAACGAGCTTCCCTATCAAATACGTTCATAACAATTCTAATTGCGCCCATTTGCCGCCTTGTCGTCCTCACAAGATTTCTTAAGATAGACCATCGTCGGAATTGCTCGTGGTATGTTGTCATAGGGGATTTCATCCTTTGCGTCGTCGTTCCGTGAAATAAAACCTTTCCTTGATTAAAGTGACGGCCTCGGTGGTCATATTAAATCACCGTGAGGCATCGCCCGGAGTACGCTCGTAAAATACGCCACCGAGACTTCTTTCTTCCCCCTTTCTCTCCCTGGCTTCGTGTTCCGTGTTTGCGAATTATGCGAGAATTATATGAGAGCGTTTTGATATATGGGGACGTACATGTCGAAAAGAACGAATACCTCGAGCTAAATTACATTAGATATGCGGATATTACAATGTATATCCCTGATACGCTCGAGGTAACGTTCGGATGCGAGAAGGAACGAGCCCTGATTGGTATTAGCCGTGGCGCGGTGTGGGAAATGAATTACATCGGCGTATTGTTATGACAGGCGAGAGCCGTGTAAGATCGGTCCAGAGGGGTAAGAGGGAGAACGGAGCATATTTATGGATCGGAAAAATGGATCCCCTAGCGTGAAATGTACATTTATCATTACGTCTCGCGACGGCGGAACTTAATAATCGAGACCGAAAGAAACAATCCACCTGAAATTCTTATTTGAAGACATATCAGAAGAACACATTTTGTTCTTTAAAATCTATAAGAGGCTCATGTCGACTTGACAAGTACCCCATGGTAATTGCTGTTAGAGGGTTTCGTTTAACAGGAGGAACATTGATCATAAAGGGGAATCCTACTTTTATCTATTGCCTAATTGTGGGCATGAATGTGTCAGATGGTTTGTCATAGTTAACCTGATGCAAATCTCGATATATCGATTTCAGCAAATGTCAACTGAGTGATGATTTTAAACCATCACTACTCTTCTCATAGGCAACACAAAATACATTGGGGTTTTCTTCGGAACCCAGTAGACACTTCTGGAACAATTATTACGTTTGCGGGTACCACTGGTAAGCAGCTGCCTTCAATGGGTTAATGTCTTCTTAACATAGTAAACATAGTAACATAACCTCTATGAAACCCATTCTAAACAAATTTTAATTGACCAGTGCATTTGTAAGAAAAGAGTCTAAAAATCGATAGTATCCATAATAGCGATTGTTTTCATAAATATGTCGGAAATAATAATGGAAATGACCTGATTTCAAAAAGAATTTCTTCGTCACTCCTTTGCTTGAACTATAAAATATGAAAAAAAGTTTTTCTTTAAAATGTCGTAAAAATTATTTATTTTGGAGAAAAATGCAATGAACATGAAATGTGCACAATGAAATTACTTAAAAAATGAAGATTGGTGGATTAAATTCAGTTAAAAAAGTTATTGTAGAAAGCAAGAAAAATGGGTAATTTTTTGTTTTTGTTATACCTTTCCAAAAATTTATTTAAAATTAATGAAACCCCAAAAATGAGTTTTCCAATGCAAAACTTCTCTTGTTTATATAGTCAGGTGAAAACACCATCTTTGAACACCTATACAGGCGCCATTTTCTGATAAAAAAGATTCACCGACCCTCATTTTAAAGGATAAGAGTTAAATTAACAATTTTTATAAAAAGTTTATGGAAATGTTATGAAAAACTTCTGACAAAATGACTCTCCTTAGTTTTATGAGCATTGAGGCTCTGATCTAAAAAAAATTTCTGTATCGGCTTCTAGTGGTCATAAAAACTAATTTTTTTTTAAATTCATTTATCCTAATACTTTTTGTAACCATTTTATTAAAAACCTTCAAAGTTATAAATAAAAAAATTTCAATTTGTTGAAGAGCTTTGAAATTGTTTTAAGCATTGACTAAAATCACCTTTTTTAATTAATAAATTCACGACGTATTTCTATAAAAATTTAATATATAATTTACAATGATTGCTAGTTCAACTCTTAACGATTGAAATGAGGTTCGTTGAATATTTTTGTAATAAAAAATGGCGACTGTACAAGTATTCAAAGATGGTAGTTTTATATCAGACGGGATTTACATCACGTCTTTTAAACATTAGAAACTCATGTCATAAGGGAGTTTTCATTGATTTTAAATTAATTTTTGCAAAGTTATAATATTAACTGAAAACAATCATTATTAACCTTTTTTTCAATATATTTTTTTATTTTAAAATCCATATTAAACCACCATTTTTATTTTTTGTCTAAAAAGATAGTTTTTGCATTATTTTGAATAAAGTTTTTCGATTTTTACGTTTACACAAAGTAGTGACGTGGATTTTTTTGACAGCAAAGCACAAAGAAATCGCTGTTATGAATACCTCTATTAAGAAATGTCATATTCATTGCCTTATATGCCTAAAACCTAGTTTCAAATTAAATACCGTTTATGAATAAGAGAGAAAGAGAGAGAGATTATATTAAATGGACTGTTTTTAAATCAAAATAATGATGAAGAGCTAAGCACAGTATGCTACTTATAAACTAAAGAAATTTCTTCCCTTGAAGGTCAGCTCAGGTAATTTTAAAAAGGTAGGGTTGACACTAGAAGACTAGGTTAATTCCTTAGGCTTCGTTAAGTTACTATTTAATAACTTAAGTAACTTTAATTAAAGTTCACAGCAGTGTTAAGTGACATTTTTTGTTTTAAGTAACTACTGTTGCTTAAAACGCGTTAAAATGCATTAAAACGTTAATAGTTTTTAATCACTTTTGAATGACTAACCAGAGTTCATTAGATATTTGGGAAATCGGCATGATTTAGTCCAATTTTTTATTAACGCTCCCATAGATTCTTAGGAAATTTACTAGAATTCCGCTACGTTTCGTGTTCGCAAAAAACTACGCTACTTAAACTAGTTTCTAATTTATTTTTCACGCACTACACTAAATGCAACTACTTATGACTACCTAATTAAATTCTAATTTCGCTCACTGACTGGTATATATACCTGTACCGCCATCTCTGGATAATTATCTATAATCGAGAAAGTCTAGAGGGTTCAACACTCGACAAGAAGCTCGAGAATGTTCTCCAAGAGGAATTTCATCACAATGCTGAATTTCGTTAAAAAACCCATTTTTGGGCCCTTTGGATTTCTTGGATCTTGTCCTACTTAAAATTTCAGTTTCTGGAACTTCCCTAGGGTATTTGTTTTCTGCACAGACGCCATGTGATCTGGATAAATGATTCCATTTAATTTGGTTTATAGGAAAAATACCAGAACTGTTAAAAAATTAATGACTCGAGTTTTTTGTTAAAAATACTCCTGGGAATAATACACACGCTTAATATATTATCAAAAAATTCACCCAACACAACTTCACTTATAGTATTCGAATATTTGGCGGCACTGCCACCATTGTATTGCTCCATACCTTCGTGGATCCTGGTATAGACATCCCTAGTTAAAGATTAAGGGAATTAGGATTGGGGGCAGATTTAGAAAACTGGAAATTAGAGCAATGTTAGATTATATAAGGTGGTGGAAACTTTAAGGATTTGGCAGTCATGAGTCCTTTACCTCTTGTTGGTTGGTCCCTTAAATGCTATGGAAACCCCAAACTCGGTCATCCCCTTAGCCCCTCGGATCTCCTAATCACGAAAGTGGGTAGCTCTCCCTCGGCTCAAGGCCTGTGGGGTTAAATCTTTTTCGGGCGTTCCGAGGCTCCCCGTGACGCCGTCGGCGCTCCGGGCGCATCGAGCGTCGGGACGAGGGCGCGGGCGGGACGGCGGCCGGGGGCGGGGGAGGGATCCATTCGATCGTTCCCGTGACGTAGCGTCTAGACGTCGTGCACTCTCCTCCGGCGTGCGTCGCGCGTCCCCACCACCGCCGCCACCATCGCGGACCCCCGACGTCGCGACGCCCCCACCGCCGGCCGGGGGACGTTGCCGGAGTCCCGACGGTTTCCAGGGAGAGGCCGCGGTTCGAGCTGGAGCAATAGGCAACCGTCGCAGCGCCTCGGTTGATGAAAATCGAAACTATACGAATTAGTAGTAAAATCGATCACTAAAGTCGTAACCGCACAGTTCAATAAAAATGGTTTATTTAACACTACTTTGACATTGGTTTCTGCATTAGTTTCCAAAATACCAACTTTTCAAAAGCTGGAAAGCTTTCCAGTAATGTGAATAACCCGAAAAGGCCCTAATGAAAATCATCATCATCATAACTGTATTCAAGATATTTCTTACAAATTACTTAAATATTTTTAATTTCACGTCCAGAGCTCTGCGTTGTTGAGATTTCTATAAAAACTCTCTTGAAACGTTTCTTGGAAAACTCACGCTTTCCACATTTTCCGGCAAGGATGTGGCAACCACGCCCCCGCCGGCCATGTTGACTCGTCCCACTGTGAATGGCGGGAAACCTTTCCCAGGACGTCCCACGTAATCCTGCCGAGCTCCTACTTTCCGTTTTCAGTGCAGCTGTTGCAGCGAAAGGTGCAACCGGGGGTGCGCTGCAAAGAGGAACGGGGGCGGAAATGCCTAATAATATAGGATCTCGTGTTATTTACGCGATGATCAAGAGTATGTTAGGTTGTATGTATGCGCGGCTTGATTTAGGACTTTCATGATTTAGGTTATGTATTACGACTAAATGGTTAGAAATGGGCATTGTTCTTTTAAATGTTTAATTGACGTTCCTCCATAAATTTTATTCTATAATATAAAAATGAGTCGCTGAATGTGTTGCTAAGCGCAAAACTCGAGAACGGTTGGACCGATTTCGCTAATTCTTTTTTTAAAATATTCCTAGAAGTACGAGGATGGTTCTTACGGAGAGAAAAATTCAAAAAAAAATATTTTAAATTTCCTGAAAAAGTCTAAAAACAACACTTTTCTATACTCCCATACAAAAGATTTGTGATAATACTTAAAAGTCAATTTGAACTTTAATACCATACGATAAAGTTTGTGTTAGTGGAGAGGTTCCGGGAAGGCAAAACAATTGAGTGACGTTAGTATCGTATAAATATTAATGTCAATATTTGTCAATATTTATTTTTTTGTTGTCTATGGTAAAATGTAAATTGTCTGTGGTAAAATGTCAATTGAAATGTAAATATCTCTTTGCTGTGCATCTATAATATTACTAAACCTAAAAGTGTTGTGTGTTTGTGACTTACTAAAAATATGCCTCCTATAAGGCGGCGGGCAAATTTAGGCAGGAGAACCCGAAATGCAACAAATCAAATGCATTATCAATCTAATCGTACTGCCCTGAGGATACCGATGATCCCAAACGATATGCCGTTTGAATTTAAAAGACTTCAATTTCCGATACGTGTTGCATTTGCCATGACCATCAACAAATCACAAGGCCAATCCTTAAAAGTTTGTGGTTTAAATCTAGAACATTCATGTTTTTCACATGGTCAATTATACGTGGCATGTTCACGGGTCGGAAGACCATCTGCGTTGTTTGTTTTTGCGCCTGATAATAAAACAAAAAATGTCGTGCATCACAAGGTACTTAAATGAAGAGCAACCTATGCACTAAAATACAGAAATAATTATGAATGATTAATGTAGGTATTTAATTTTTTTGTATTTTTTCCAATTAAAAAACAAAAAAACTGCTTATTTATTGCAATTAAGGCGGAACAAAGTTCGCCGGGTCAGCTAGTTATAGATAATATTTTGTTATTATCTTCGCAATTACTGTTTTTTTGTCGTTGGCCAGGTAAATGTTATATTCTTAGTCTATAGTGTCTATACTCTTACGCTATGGATACTATCAAGTGCTTACATCGTCCTTTTGAGATCTAGGGGCAAATTTGTAGTCCACCTCTTAAGGAATAATCAAGGAGGTCTTGGTGGGGTTAGCAGATATCTTTTACATGCATAGCTATTGTCACCCAACATTTTACCTGTAACTACACTTAATTTCTAACAGATTTATATTGCAAATTTGATGTTAAACAAATAATTATAGGCTGACCTGGCACTTCATTATTATCATATTCGACACGAACCCCACTTCTCTAAAATATTGTGTTATCATGAGTGGACCATGAATACCTAGCAACAATATCTAATATTTGCATTCTTGGGCCACATACCACCTGTAAATGACGATTTTAAAACAATTTCATCACTCATTGAAATAATATTAGTATCTGTAAATTAATGAAGAAAATTCTCCTTCTATTTCTGTATATTTCACTTACAACACCTCCAGGATTTTTTATTGGGATATGGGTACAGTCTATACAAGATGTTCGATATTAACTATCCTCTACGGAGCGTTCGTTACACTATCTCCCTCCATTTTCAGTGTCGTCCTCGATGCTTTTGCGTCGAACTCAAAGGAAACCATAGCAAAACTTGTGGGAAAGTAGTATTGTATCCCATCTTCTCCGGACGATTTCCATCTCAAGGAACCTCGCCATGGTTGATCTAACAATCAAACAAAACACGGTAGAACGTGTAACCTAACCTAATCTAACCTAAGAGTTATAGTTACTCCCGCCGTTTACCCGCGCTTGCTTGAATTTCTTCACGTTGACATCCAGAGCACTGGGTCGAAATCACACTGCGTCATTTGCAGAAGTAAACGTGAAAATATGTGCGTGTGTGCGTTAACTCTTCCATTGAGCTGTTTGGGCTGCAAATCCTGTACAAAAATTCATCAGCAGCGAAATGACATTAAGCAGGCCAATCCTCCTGACCAACAAAGACTCCAGAGGGGATAGATCCCAACCCATGCCACAGGTGCAAGAGGTTCCCGTCGTAGAAATTATTCCAGTTTTCACACCACCAATTTATACACACTCTGCCTGATATCCGCCGTGGTAATTTTTCAGGTACTTTTGTGATTCCCCGGGCTCGAACGAGCGAAATCCTCCTTTCCGAAAGGAAGAAAAATCGATCGGAACCCGCAACCGACCTCGTCCCTACGTGTCTTTTGATTAAGTAAAACGGGGAGAGAAAATTCCTTTTGTTCTCAACTAAATCACCTCGTCCTGTCTAGCGTCTCGCAACCGAAACGGCCGATTAGGAGCGCAATAAAGCTAAATCGTCCCGGTGTCATCTGCTCGTTTCCCGCTCTCTCTTCATCTCCCTCTGTCCCTTTAGCGTTTTAATCAAATAAAATGCACCTTTTGTTTCTGGATGCAACCTTAATACCACCGCCGTAATTTATACCTACCTGTCCGGCTCCGTTCCCTTTGTCTGTCTCCGAGACACAATCGGTTCAAAGTGTTCGTCGCCATGGGGGAAACGGGAGAAAAAGAGCGTCCTGTATCAAAGCTTTGAGCATTCCTGCCGTGTTTTACACTTTGGTGATAAATCGTTTGTCGAACCGTTCACGGGTGCCTTTTAATCATCTCGTTGCGTTATATCTTTACAAGCGCAGACAGACACACACGTGACGATGATCGTGATGATGATGATGATGATGATGATGCACTCTTTTTGTTTGTCTATCGTAGATATACTGCAGATGACGGAGTTTCGGGGAAATATGATTCTCTGAAAAGCGAGTAGACGCTGTAATTAAGAAACGGGCTTTCATTCTCGTGTCCTTCCGCGCGGTCCACCTTCAGATGCACTTGGGACGACGTAATTATAGAGGAGAGACTAAAAATGCAAACACTCATAAATCAAACTCCTGAGATTTATAGTTGTATTAAATCCCCAAAAAATTAATCGTCTATAGGCGCACTACAGAAAAATTAATTGTTAATTGGACGTTACGTTAAATGAACAAATAGTACCAAGTGATTACTACTAATTAAAACAACTAAGGAAAACCTTCTCGGAGTTGACTACAAGGAGAAGTAGAGGTGTAAACCAATTCATCAGAATGCACGTTTATTTCCCAACGTTTCATCCCTTTTCTTGGGACAGCATCAGGAGTTGTAATTATTTTTGTGTTTTCCAAAGATTATTTCCATGTAATTTTTAATAACATTTTTTTAAACAGATATACTGCCATTTGGAAACGAAAAATGCATGGAGACAGAACGTATTTGTAGTAAAATCGGCGGGAGACTAAAAACACTTTAAAATCCGTCGCAGTAAAACCAAACTAAATATTGTAGTTTCGGTATAAAACTAGCAGGTAATGTGCCTTACGTGGTTTTATGCACACGATGTCAATTTCAGCTCGATTACTTCAACGGTTTTGGAAATATAGGGATTTATCCAAAATGAGAATTTGCCACTGTTCTCTTGGCTATAACTCGAAAAATAGAGGTCGTAGGAAGGAAGCCACGTCATTTCTGGCATTAGGACAATTTCCCCCTTTCATCTGAAATCGAAATTTTAAAAATCTAATTTCTCTCTATTTTATTTTCTATTTTGGCAAAAGTCGAAAATGATTAAAATCCCTTCTTGTTTTTTCAACATGTGATTGTTATAGTTTCGGTATGAAACTAGCAGACTATGTACCTTAAAGGGTTCTAAGCCTACTTCATCAACTTCAGCTCGATTACTCCAACGGTTTTGAAAATATAGGGATTTGTCCAAAATGAGAATTTGCCACTTTTCTCTCGGCAATAACTCGAAAAATAGAGGTCGTAGGAAAAAATCCACGTCATTTCTGGCATTATGAGAATTTCCCCCTTTCATTTGAAATCGAAATTTTAAAAATCTGATTTCTCTCTATTTTGTTTTTTATTTTGACAAAAATAGAAAATGATTAAAATCCCTTCTTGGTTTTTCAACATGTGAACTTATTTGTTTCGGTTTGAAACCAGCAGGATATGTGCCTTAAAGGGTTCTAAGCTTACGATGTCAATTTCAGCTCGATTACTCCAACTGTTTTGAAAATATAGGGATTTGTCCAAAATGATATTCTGAAAATATAGTGATTTGTCCAGAATAAGGATTTGCCATTTTCCCCTTGGCTATAACTGGAAAAATGGAGGTCGTAGGATGGAAACAATTGCATTTCTTGCTTCAGCAGAATATCTCCTTTCACTTGAAACTGGAACTTAAAAAATCTAAGATGGTCTTTATTTTGGCAAAAATCAAAAGTGATTGAGACCCTTTCTTGGCTTTTTAACATGTGAACTTTTTTTTTTCCGATTTGAAACCATCATGATTTGTGCCTTAAAAGGTTCTAAGCCTTCGACGTCAATTTCAGCTCGAATAATCGAACGTGTTTGAAAATATAAGGATTTGTCCTAAATGAAAATTTGCCATTTTTGTCTGGGCTATAACTAGAAAAGTAGAGGTCGTAGGAAAGAAATAATGTCATTTCTGGCATCAAGGGAATGTCATATTTCTTTGACCATTAATTGACCAATTAATTTCTTCTCTTTGATATTGATTAAGGAAATAAGTATGGAATATAATGAAAGGTGGGGGAACATCTTCATATTTCCATCTACGAAGGAAAATATCCCTATATTTGGTTATTGTATTTGCGTTCATGCCTTTAGAAAGTTTTTTAAGAAACCCTTTCTTTAATGACCTTATGTATATGATATAAGTAAGTGAAAATTCATTTGGAGTATGCATATTAAACATTATACAATAATTTAAAAGTTAGTACTTATTCTATAGTATTGGACTAAAAGTATAGTAGTGTAGTAAAAACTTGCCATGGGAAAACCTCGCTTGTGAATCTTTAGACTAGTACATGACATAGACCACAATGTCTTCCATTAATTTTTTATTTAAAGTGGCAATTTTCCTATATTTTCCGAAGACGGAAAAGTGATGAAGCATTTCTTATAGCAGGTCAGTGTTGAGCAAACGAAAAAGAACTTTGTACTATTTACTGATGGCTGAAAAGAGATGGAGCAAATCTAACCATGAATTCATGTTCAAAAATGCATAGGATGAAACATTGTACTGAACTTTGTAATTTTTCTGAAGGTTCTTATGTGATTTAAGAATTCGTAAGTAATAGTTAATTAAATTCAGCACGCAAAAAACATACCACGTGTTGTCCATAAAATAAGTACCACCACTAAATTGTTCATTCTTCAGAAGATTCTTTAATGACACTGAAGACGAAAATTGTTAATATTCATCACGTAAAAGAACATAAGGTGAAGTTTTATTCTCATATTGAGTACAGGTATCTAAATTTGCATTTTGCTTAAGGTTCTTCAGCTATTTGCTGAAAAAAGCGTGACAAGGAATTCAGACCCTTGATAGAAACTCAGCAGGCAAAAATATAATAGATAAATGTGGCATAATGAAGACAATTTTTCTTGTTACTGTCAACCTGTCAAATTTTTCACAAAAACTGCAACATTGACGTTATATATAGAATGCTTGTTTACTTTTCAGCCATTTTCCTTATTTTTCCCATAAGCTTCCATTAAAATAATTATACCGATGTCTTAATTTTCGGCGGAGATTTATAAGAAAGGCTTGTAACCTTTAACCTTTGATCCGAAATTAATTGTTCTTGAAACTCCTCATAAAGTACCTCCAAAACTTCCTTTGTACGAAACTTTAATACCATTTAAATGTAATTACTCAACACACTCGACGTCTGCGTCGCTTAGTTTGTCTACTCCTATGCTAACATTTATTCAAAAGTAATTAATTAAAATTGAATTAAGCAATTTACCGTAATCTCCGACGGTTCGAGTTGTTTTAAGTAATCAGCGGCGTATCTATCGGTGTGTCGTGCATTAAATATTTAATAGTTCAAGGTAATTTTCGCCACCTAAAGGCGGTACAGTAACTCTACAATTTCTTAGAGGAAACCTGTTCAGCATTACTCTTAAGGTTTTTTGAGAAACTGGAAGGACCGTCGCAATGGGTATTCTAGAATTGTTGATAGGGTAGTTGAAGAGAGAAGATTGTTCAAATGCTCGAAGTTGGCCTTTTCATTATCAAATGAAGAAAAGTCCTCACCAACTATGTACTAACCAAGTATTAAGCCATTTCGTCAAAAACATACTTTTTGAAGTTTGCTTTATGTTGCCTCGCAATAAATAACAACCCTTTTTTACTATGTTAGCGTCGTGATTGACACCTTCTGCTGTAACCAATCAGTGATAGTTGCTTTCCTCCATGGTGGTGTTGGAAATGATTCCTCAAGTATAGAATGGCAACTGGCGTATCCATTACAATAGCAGGATTTTCTGGCAGCAGTTCTAACATTTGTTTAAAGTATTCTTCAAAAACCTCCTCCTTTATTTTCTCGTGGTGATCTTTTGTTGAATTTGAGGCGAATTCCAGCACATCACCATTTAGAAAAGAACTTTATTTTCCAGTATGGGTGATAATCAACTTACCCCCTTTTCCTATCAATGCAGTGAACACACTGGAACACCCTTCCATGATTGCTTGGAGGGAAGTTTGAATATTAGTGTCTACCTATGGTTTTTGTGAAGTATGTCCTTCATTCAGCCATGTTTCGTCCAAATAAGAAATAGTCCTAAATAATTTTTCTCAAACAGACGGTCACTTCTTTATCAGTAAGGATAGATTTTCTATTCTGTTTTTTCCACGAAAAACTCAACTCGCCCCATATTTTCCCGAGTTTGGTCCTGCGTACTTGTGGTTAATCATCGTTTTCTGGAATTGCATGTGAAATTTTGTGTTTACTGTTGGTATCTCCTCATTGAAATAAAAAGAAGCAAACTCTCCTTCGTATGGCGGTCCTATCAAAGCCATGGATTGCTAGTGGAATCCTTCCTGCAGGCCGTTTTGGTGCACCGATATCTCCATGTTTCCTTTCGCGTAAAAACCTATAAGGTGTTGATTCACTAACTCTTGTAATACTAGAACAGTGCGTCTTGCATATTGAGCACTATAGTCTCTTCTCTTAGAGAGTATGCTACACTTGTATTGGGCTTAATTGATGTGTGAAACCGATGCAATTTTCATAAACACTGCTCAAAGGTCACTAAACGTTTTAAATAAAATTCGTCTCTCTCCTCAATTTTATAGGTCCTACACGTGCATAAGTAAAATCATTTTAAACAATCCCCGAATTCTTATAATTGAGAAATTATTATTGGCAAATAATGATCCTACAGGAATGGAGGAACGTCCACCTTTTACGTCATTATTTTCCATAAGTACGTAGGTATCTATTATTCACGAAGGCACTTTACTAGTTTATGAGGATTATTTAGCTTTAAAGTAGCGATTACCTTGAGCCGTGGCACGCGGGATCGTTCCCGCGGTCTAATAATTGCCGAAGTAGCAACCTAATTCGCTCCCAATGCCCTTTGTTAGTTCGTTCCCGTGATTCCAGTAAGCAGGTAGAATGTGGTGAGTTTATTTATCTAATGATGAAATAAAATTAAAGTATTAGATACAAGGATTACATTCGATGACAGATTGTTTATAAATAGCGAAATATGAGAAGCGTAGTTTGTTCTTTTCTACCCAATTAAGTACCTACTTATAAAGATGATCATATAGCTGCACAGCATGTATACTCATAAGTTGTTTGTGGTAGATCTGTTTGCAATAATTCATAATACCATTGAATTTCCACGTTACACTTTGGTAAGTTATGGAACTTCTCTGGTTTATCATCATATTATTATTGGGCTGTCAGCCACAAACGTACGGATTTGAAATACGTAAAAAGTATTTATAATACAATTTTAAATATTAAACAGTACTGTCTAGCATTCGGAAGCTGTATGTGAAAAGGTTGAAGCCGAAACTGAGAAGAGTCGCTACACAAACTCTTGTACTCACTCGCACCTCTTGAGGTATCGTTTCGCTAGTAAATTTCATTTTCGAGTCTAATTATTAACGCTTTTACCCTTTCGGTAACATTTTCAACGGACTTCCCGTATCGCAAGTACTCGTTTCGTCGTCGGCCGGAGGCCCCTTCGGCATTCTGCGTTCGTGTGTGCGTGTGCAGCAGGTGTTCCTCACATGCGACAGGTAAATCGCGACTGCATCGAAATGCGAAACAGGTCGGCAGGTGTTAAACAATATGATGGAAGAGAGAAATCCTCCGGGACGGATCGACCTTGCGACGGTCGCAAGACGCAGACGGTTCGAAAGCCGGTCCGGCGCGTCTGGTCGCGTTCCGTGACCGACTATTTATTATCTTTTAATGGAAGCTCCGCCAGACGGCAAAGGGTTATTAGGGGTGCTTGTCGTTTTGTCTCGCTATTACCGAATACATACGTCATTAATCTCGCGACTCGTCCGCTTGGATGTGCATGTGTCCTTGCGCTAATCGTTTAGAGGAAATATATTCCTACAATATATAACAATTATAAGCGATTGGGATTTTATACAAAAGTCTTCCTATTTGGAGGATTAAGCTATTCCAAATAGAAATTTAAGCTTTAAGCAAATTAACTAGTTGTGTAAGACTCTATTAACCTACCTAACCCAGGTTATAAAGCAAAAAAGCTGTTTTGGCACCTAAAATTTAACAGCAGAAGGACCAAAAAACTTTGTTTAGAATCAAAGATCCAAAATTTAAACAAATCAAAGCTGTTGTGGTTTAACAAAAAAAAATTTTAAAAATAGGTCGTTTTTCCATTTTTTTCACCATAGCGTGAAAATTATTGAAGAAAATGCAATACATTGTACAGACGATTTGTAGAGAATTAAAAGACCTTCAAAACGAGCATTTCTAAAAGGCGATCGGAGCATTTTACGCTGAGAAAACATGGAAAAACCGTTAAAATGGACACTTTTTCAAAAATTCACAACTTTGCACAGTTTATAGCTGAAGCGCTAGTTTTGCGTGAAATGTTAGGCTATTATGTCTACTTTAAGTACGCAAGAGTTGGATGCTGTCGGATAATTAGGCGTATTCGGCGTATTAACTGAGATGGGCGGATTTTAGTTTTTCAAACGGTTTTTGAAAGAGGTCATCAAAACCTATAACTTGGCTATCTTGGATTTTCATAAAAATTTGAAGAAAATGACGAAAAATGACCTCGAACATTGTGCGAAACGCGCGATTTCGCATATACTCCCAGAAAATTTCAAGTCATTTATAGCACTTTTGAATTGTTTTCAAGGAATTTTGCAGTAGAATTTACGCGATTTTCGTTCCGCAAACCAACTTAACTGGAAAATTTTGACCAATTTACTAGCTAACGAAACGAAAATTTGTAAGAATATAAAGGAAACTTCGCTGAATGCTCTCCGTGATTTCCAACGCATTTCTAGAACTTTAGAATTACTTTTAAGGAAATTTATAGAAAAATTAACGCGATTTTCTGTAAGAGAATAAGGTCAACTGGTCCATTTTCGGCCATTTTACGAGATATTGAAATGGAAATTTGTAAGAATATAAAGGAAATTTGGCCGAATACCCTCAGAAAGCTTCAACCCATTTGTAGCACTTTTGAATTGTTTTTAAAGGATTTTACAGGAGAATTAACGCGTTTATCGATAGAAAACCAGGTTAAGTCGTACATTTTCGAACTTTTTACGAGCTATTGAAATGAAAATTGGTAAGGATATAAAGGAAACTTCGCTAAATACTCTGAGAGGATTTCAACTAATTTGTAGTATAAGTGATATCAAAGAGTATCAGTGATAGTGAGTTATATCAAAGTATGAATATCAAAGATAGCCAAGTTGTAGGTTTTGATGTCCTCTTTCAAAAACCGTTTGGGAAATTAAAATCGGCCCATCTCGGTTAATACGCCGAATTTTTCAAAATTTCAGTGTTTATTGTTAATAACGTAATTGTGCAAAAACTATTCATCCGCCGGCATCCAATTTTCACATGCTTAAAGTATACATAATAACCAAACATTTCATACAAAATTAGCGCTTCAGCTTTAAACTGGGCAAAGCCGTGAATTTTTGAAAAAATGTCCATTTTATCGGTTTTTCAATGTCTTCTCAGTGTAAAGTGATCCGATAGCCTCTTAGAAACGCTCATTTTGAAGGCCTTTTAATTCTCTACAACTCGTCTGTACAATATATTGCATTTCCATCAATCGTTTTCACGCTATGATGAAAAAACAGAAAAATTCTTTTTAATTGTTTAAAAAAAACTCAAAATCTTAGATTTGTCTAGATTTTGGGTTTTTATTATCTTTGGTCCATCTGCTGTCAAAATTTTATCTACCAAAATAAATTTCATAAACTAGGCTAACTCGATAATAAGTACTTCTGGTTAGTTTGCTATGATTGCATCAAACACAACACGAATTTTTACAGAAAATTGGAGAATCCTTTCAATATGGATAGTTTTGCTAAAAATTAAATCCAGTCACGCTCATTTTTACAAGAGCATGCTGTAGCTTGTCTGGAGGACCAAAGTTGCTTAGTGATTTTCTAATTAATTTATTAAATCCAATTCCGCTAGGGACGTCCATGGAGCGAACGTTATTCGTTGCACGCAACTATTCCCAGGCATAAACACTCCGAAAATTAATACAACAAACTTGCATAGACACAATGGCGGCGCAGCGATTCAGGAAACTAATTAATAGAAGTGTAATTATGCGAAATCACGTGCATTGTTTGGTATTAGACGAAGTTCGCGATCTGATGGGCTGGAGGGAGGGGGATTACGACGAACAATTCCCTGGAATTTATTGTAAAATCGGAGGAAGATTCCTCGCGAAATTTGCGTGTGGTTGCCATTTATCAAAGTCGGACTTTTTCGTTGCTCAGATGCAGGAGTCATCGTTCAAACTGCTGGCAGCCATTGTTTTGGAAATGATTTATTCGCCGAAAGTTTGTAGACAGCCATTCTAAATTAATTACTCGCTTATAAAACTTACTAACTGCATTTCGTTCGAACGGTATAATGAAAGAACCAGTGCTTCGAATTCATTAGTAGATGGGAATTGATCCTTGAAGGGTTTTGCGATGGTTTGTAAGTGTTGTCATGGTGGGCTTCTGAAAATTAGAGAATTATTACTTTTGTATTATATGTAGTGTCTTTTAAATTCAACAATCCAATTCATTCAACTCCCAAATGAATTCTATTTGGAAATTTACTGTTCTTTCTTAATCCTTCCTTTTTATTTATTCAACTAAGTGGCTCTAACAATACTGAATTGGCCTATCCGATGAAGAATTTTTAGAATCCTTCAAAAATTCTTCTGAAGATATGTTTCCAGGATTTTTAGATCTTGTAAAATCTCTTCAAATCTCTTCAATCTCTTCAAAAATAATACATCTCTTGAAATATTTTCAGTGCCAACTATTTTATACAGTTTCTAATCTCTGTCTTTTAAAAATAACGTAATACTTGAACTACAAGCGTCAATCGCTTTGTACAAATTTAGTTCCTAACGTTATTTCGTTACACAAAATATGTGGAGACGTATGAACGTAAGTTTTCAAACTTTTGATTTCTGGATAATTTTACATGAGTTTTATTTCTACGTAACATTTTTTAGAGTTACAGCTTTAAATCGTTTCAAGTACACACCTCGAATTTAATAATATAACAATTTGGCACTGAGTGAATAAAGTTAAGAGGAACGAAGAAAATGTAACTGTTTTCATAAAAACGACAGGGGTAGTTATGTGTGCGCAACCCAGCGGGCCTTTCGAAATCAGTTCAATGTAGCCCCGGTGGGCGCTGTCCTAGATCAGAAATCGATTGTTACGTGGACGGCTTCATTCAAACAAGCTGGAAGTGTGACAAGACGAAGAACTGGAGGCATGGTGGAAAAACACTTGTTCTCTTACGGTCATTTCACCTAAAAAAAATTGATAATACCCATATGTGACGTCTCTTGCTTCTACTGACATCAAATCTTCGATTATTTAGAAGAATTGCTTTTCTTCAGAAAACAACTGTAAATCATGTTATTTCAGAAATCTTAATTTAGTACTCATTTTACCTCCTACCATATTTAAAGTTCGTTTGGCTCTTCTAGGAGTTTGAAAATCTGCAATAGTAAGTAACTTGATTAATAGTCGTAGTTGTGAAAATCTACTTTTTAATGAGTTAATTGCTTAAATTTAACTGCTTACGTTTAACTCGTAATCGCTGTTGCTGATGAAATGAGATTTCTTCGTACACCTGATACTTGTTGCCTCAGTACTACAATCACTAGCAGTCGCAATACAAGGGTAGGTGATTATTTCTCATTTACTCAGAACTATTTAAGAACTTTGAATTTAGGACTGAAGTTAATTAAGTTAGGATTAGGACTAGGACTAGGATTAAGTTAGGAAGTTAGGACTTAAGTTAGGATTAAGTTAATATTATTGGAAATTATAAGAAGATGTTGCGGTGGACACAGTTAAATGCGGTCCAGGACTTACTTTTATATTATTTTATACTACTTGTTTGCATTGTATGTATATTAGGGGTTTCTACTTGGACAAAGCTCCATCTGTCTCTGTATCTGTATATTGCTTGAAGCTTATTCGAGCGCAATCGTCCATGCAACTCCATCGAGACTATCGATGACGTCTCTAAACTTAACGGATATTGTCTCTCCCTAATTAATCATTCCATATTTCACGGCCTCCCGGTGCTCCACCGGCCAGGGCGAAGAGGGGAGGATAGGAGAAACCCCGCGTTTAATTTTGGCACGGACACAATTGCGCCATTGTCTGGCGATACGGGGCGTACCAGGCCGGGGGTTTTCGTTTCGGGAGATATAATGGGCGGTAATACTGTATTCGTGTATATGCGGGGCCCCCGATGACAAATGGATCACATTGTGTCACGTTGCCATTGTTGCGAATTAGTTCGATTAATACTAGTCTCTTCGGTCGGTGAAAAACCGAAACGACTGGACGCCGGCGACGATGGTCGCGTGCTAGCTAAACACCCCTATAATAAAAACGATCAGCGCGAAGGGTTACGTCGGATCGCGCCCCGGCGAGTTTTGCTCCAGGGGAAAATCCATAACGGGCCTGGCGCGAACACCCCGAGCTTAAATTTTAGGACTGCACCGTCCGCACCGCATTGAAGGGGCAAATTTATAGTCCATCACTTAACAAATCACAACCACAACACAAATCAGTGGATAAGAGGAAAAACAGAGGTGATAGATATTATACAAAGAATTGGTTCCTTAAAATGGCAATGGGCAGGGCATGTTGCCAGACACAAAGAAAACTGGAGCGGACACATCACCAGATGGAGACCATGGGGAGAGCGAAGAAGTGCTGGTAGACCGCAACAGAGATGGTACGACGAACTGAAAAGATTTGCTAGGCCAAACTGGTACCGGATAGCACAAAATAGAATTACATGGTCAAAAATGAGAGAGGCCTATATCCAATGGATAGAAAACGGCTGACATGAGATGAGACTTAAGGAATACTCAAGGAGGCCTTGGTGGAGGAAACCTTGGTGGAACCTCAGATAAGCCGTTCGGTAGTTACAAAATCTTCTCGCCTCCGCCAAGGAGCACTTAAGAAGGTAAAAGTTCTGACAACAGCGCAAATCGTGAATAAGGAACTACAACAAATTAAAACTTGTAGTTAAACTAAGAATAAGTAAATTCAAACCCTCAACCCCCTTTTTTAAGCACCTAAATCGTTCTTCCAGGTTCCCAAACCTCTTTCGAAGACATTCCTGGTGCTTCTATGAACCCTATTATAATTCCTTTCTGCATGTGTATTATGATGTACAACTAGTGTTAGCAGATATCTTTTATATGCATAGCCATTGTCACCCAACATTTTACCTGTAACAATACATAATTTATAACAGATTCATATTGCAAATTTGACGTTAAACAAATAATTATGGGCTGACGTGGCACTTCATTATTTTCATATTTGACACGAATCTCACTTTTCTGAAATATTGTGTTACCATCAGTGGACCCTGAATACCTAGCGAAAATATCTAATATTTGTATTCTTGAGCCACATACTACATGTAAATAACACCATTTAAACAATTTCATCAATCATTATTGAGCAAATATAAGCATCTGTAAATTAATGGAGAAAACTCTCCTTCTATTTTTGTATTTTTCACCTACAGCATCTCCAGGTTTTTTTATTGGGATATGGGTACCGTCTATACAAGATGTTACACCAGGAAACTTAGCAATTTGATTAAATTCATTTATAAAAACTTTATAATAAAAAGGGTCTTCTAGGAATTTTACGACTTTCCTGATTTTTTCTGCTAATGACTCTGAAATCTTTTTTATTATTAGAGACACTGTAGATTGTGAAATTCCCCTAAGATCACCAGCAACAGACTAAAACAAATATGAAATAGTAGAATAAATTAATAAAGTTCAAAAACTTGAATAAAGCATTAGTAATCATTCCTTTCCTCGATATATAAAAATGCAACTTGCCTGGAAATTTCCTGTACCATAGTATCGTAAACTGATTAATAATTGGTTCAGTGGAACCACTGGCAAACCTCTATTATTGGTTTTATGAAGAGCATCATTAGTCAGAGGCAAAATAATATGCACGTTTGTATTTTCATTTCACTATATAAACCTAACGGATTTTGCCCGTCTCTCAAATACTTAACACTTTAAAACTTTGTAAACTAATTTTATCGGTGGAGTGTATCCATTCTAGCGATTTTTAAGTTATAAAGACTCTGGATATCCTAAAAAGTATAGAAAATTTGGATGAACATGTGAGGAAAGGCGGCTTATAGTTTCTGCTCGAGTCCTCTACAGCCAGCTCCACTCTTGACCAGGGCTTCGTAATGGTCTCACAATTACTCGCCACCTAGTAATCTCGGTGCTATATTGAAATTAGATGCTAATTGATTGGGTGTCAAATAATGAATTTTCTACACTGTCAACCGAAGATTAAGCCAATCGCCTTCTGCTACTAGAAAAACAAAGTATTTAGAAAGATAACCAACGAGGAAGCTATTGCTAATATTTTAACTTACCTTTACTTAAGTCGAATGTCACGTTTTAGTACAACCATTTCGCGTGATTGTATTCAATCCCAGCTTAACGAATAACAACCCTTTCTTCTTGTGAGAATCTAATCCAGTCCCTTACTTACACACTTTGGCTCATCTCCCCATAACGACGATAACGATTACAACGTCGTTACCTCGACGACCTTAACCGTTTCTATCTGTCTGTCTGCTTGTCGTGTAAGTCTCATTTCGCTCTCCCCCGACGTTTCGACTAATCGAATACAAGTCTCGAGTCTCATCCTCAGACGGTGCGGATGGAGGATGAACCGACTAATGAGGTTTCGCGTTCGGCTAATTCATATTTCACGTCTTCGGAATGCATTAAGATGTCTGCAGCTGAACGAGCTCGGTGACGAATATAAAACCGACTTTTCTTAATCTGAAATAACGTTTTTGTACTATAATGTTACTTATATTTAGAAGTAGACTGGATGCATTGTAACGGTTCTTGTAACAGTAAGCGCGAGGATAAGTATAAGGCGAATGGCACTAAAAGATTTCTGTAAAAAGTGTCCAGGAAGTCATTTCGAATTTAAAAATTTAAATGATAAAATTTACTAGCAGATTGTTTTCATTTTAATGATAAATTCCAAGCACTTATAAAATAATTCTATTATGACTTCTTGTTTAAAAGGTAATGAACTAATTAAAAAACAGGAAATGGTTCAAAGAGCCTGACTTAATTGAGCTCAAGTGTTAGATGATCTTTTAAAAGCCATAGAAAATCTAAAAAATCCAGGAAATTTTTTAAAAGGGAAGAATTTTAAACCCGTAATCCATTCTAACTTCTTCATTTAATTCTCTCCTTTGATTTCTAGTTTAAAAATGTATCCATTATACCGGTTAGTCAAATTTGAAAGGATAGTGAGACTTGTGTATAACAATTGTCTGGATAGATCGACACCAAAAGGGGTTCAAGTGCTGCACGTTTTATAAAGGCTCTCGAAGATCTAAAACAAATTTGGATTAACATGTGAGCAAAGGCAGCGTGTAGCTTCTACTCGAGCCCTCAACTCTTGATAAAGACTTCGTAAGGGTGTTCGTAGGGGTTTCGCCGATCCACGCCTTCGAACGGCTGTCGTAGCGAATCGTGCTGCCGATTTCGCGCTACGGAAAAAAATTTTTAAAAGCTCTTAATGTAACAAAATTGTATGGGAAATATTTCTAATTTAAAAACTTACATTCATAAGTAGAAGGAAGGATTCCTCGCAGCCCTTTTTATTTAAAGGGTGTTTAAGTGTTATATTATTTTCGAAATAGTCTAGAAAGTCTAAGAGGTTCAGGACGATATTTGGGATTTAAAAATTTAGAAAATTATTTTTCTGTACTAGGATTCATGGTGCCAAGTAGTATGGAAAAGTATTGAATATCGTAGAAATTTAAAAGGGAAACTTACTACAAGGTGCGGCATCACAACTTCCTTTTTTAAAAACGTAATGAAACCCATTTTTGGATTAGGATATTTCTTTCAATATAGGTATAATGTAAGGTTTTGTTTCACACAACTTAAGAACTTATGTCAGGTAGGTGACGCCCCCCATTGTCTATACACTGAATAAGCCGATTTATGGTGTTTGCCATAGCCCCTTTCAGCATGGCATATTGGCAATTTCTGCCCGAAATCTTTAGCCTCCTTGAACGGGGAGTTTCATAAAACCTCACAAAAAATATCGCAAGGGGCCAAAAGGGCAACGGACTCCAGTTCTTCGTCTTGTCACACTCCCCGTTTGTCTGATCGAAGCCACCTATGTAACATTCGATTTTCGATCTGGGACAGCGCCTACCGGGGCTACGTTGGACCGATTTCGAAAGGCGCGCTGGGTTGCGATCACAGAACCTCCATTCATCATGGCAACGGACAGGGATAGGAATAAACCATTAGAAGTATGCCTGTTTTATAAGACCATTCTTCGCCCACTACTGCCTGAATGTCACGCATTTCAAAAAAGGAAGTTTTGATGCCGCACCCTGTATTTGTTTTGTTCAATAACACTCAACAAGCTTAATACTAGCATTTACCTGTGTTCCAATAGAATACTAGAATAGTACCCAATAAAATTAATTTCTCGATTTCTCGAAGAAACACACGTCAACGTGACACTAGATCTTACAATATGTGTGTTCAAATATTTGGTTTTAATTTTCTCCCATTTAATCTCTCGACGTCCATTTGTGGCAGTGCCTTGGCCGATGTGTTCAGTATCAATTTACGGCTTAAATATTCTAACGGCGAACCGTCACTGAAGGTTCAAGAGAGTTTAAACAACTAAAACTGTACCCCTCATTTCATTTCCTCTTAAATTCACCTGAATTTATTAACGACACTTTGTTAGCTTGTTTACCGTCTGTTATCAGCGATGACTAAAACTGCTACAATTTTTTGCGAGCTCTGCGGCTCGCTCGACTTCGATTCAAGGCGGTTTTTTGTTAAGGGTAATTAGACAAATACGTCGGAATATTTGCTAGCGAGGGATTCATTTCGTGCGTTTCACTCGTCGCAATCAGTTCGGCCGGTGATGAGATCCCTTAAAGTATCCAGGATTTCCCGAAAAATGAATCCTCGGTGCGCGGATCTCGACGCCTCGCGTCGCGAGTGATTTTGACTAAATGACCATCCTCGCGTTTGAAATGTATTGTTTTTGCTCGATCGCCAACTCGGTATTATAAATTCAGTTACTGTATTTGAGTGTAATATTCTTGTAATCATTTAATTACTCTAATTACTATTTTCCATTTGACATTTTGTAGTAAATTCAAACGCGTCGATGTGCAAGCCTTGTGAAAGTTTTTTGATCGACATTTTCATGTAGTTCAACATTATTAATCCTTTTCTTATTATTGTTTCAGATGGTGATCAGTGGTGTAGCAGGGCAAGGGTAGAAGCAGTTGCCATCATGCCGACATGTCAGTGTCAAATGGTATGTGCATAAAAGTTTTATTTCTTTACACCGATTTAGAGAAGGAAACTATACTTTTTCTGCGGAAATTTCTCATATTTACCAATGCGTATTTAGTGAAAGTGCAAAGGTATATCACTAAGTTTTATTAACAAAAAACTATCACTAGTAAGCATCTTTCACAGAAATTAGCCACTTTTGGAGTAAATAAAAACATTCTGACCTTCAAAGGCAACACAAGTTTCCTTAGAGCTTCATATGTTTGATTAGGAAGATTATCCCTGATCAATCATATGGTCAAATGAGGATGCATGATATTAGATAGACATATTAAATTTTATTTAATTATCATAGTAATTTCATAGAAATCCATAATAACGACACTATGGAGAGTTACAACGTATTAATTAAAATATAAAGAAATCATTGTGGGGCGCCAAATTTGTAACGAAATTTTGTAAAAATATGCTCACATTTGTACTTACTTTTTAAATATAAATATGCACTATTTCCTCAATATATGCAAATTACACAAATTCTTTAAATATTTACTTAAAAACAAATTTATTAAATATGAGTGGCAATTACAACTTTAATACTTTCTCACGTACTTATGTAATAGGAGCATATTGATATCTGGTCGATTTTCGGAATTTGAGATATTAGCTCTTCTAGACGTTTTGAGGTACTCTGAGCCCCAAAAACATGCTTATAGAAAAATGAGTGTGTGTATTTGTGATCAATTATTTCTTAGAAACTGTAAAAAAAGGAAAGCTGGAACTTTGTATTTGGGCTTGTTCCTCCGAAAAGTCGAATCCATGCGATTTTAGTTCAAATCCGTTCGGGCAAAAGGCACTCGACGTTTTTATATTATTTCGAACACTGGTCCAACATTGTTTTACACCCTGTATATATTGTTCACTGTTTAATTCGAACTTTCTGTAAACTTTATCTTCACTGATCTTCTTATTTCTCCAAAATGGCTGTACCTGTTCTCACTAAAGATTATATCTGAACACTGCAATATATGCCAATAATTTTTCTTTGAATGTTTTCCTTTCTAAACGCGCCCTAAATTAGTTTTTCTTATTGTTCCTCAAAGCGGCTTTCGGGACATCGCAGTTTGACATATTTATTTTATAGCTTTAACTTTTGTCTTGTGAATTTTCGAATTTTCTTAAATTTTTCCATGATGTCTTTACATAATTTCCAGAATTTATTGTTTAAATTTTGAATTTTTAGTTTCCCTCGGTTTTCTTAAACGGCTTTCGTGATTCATTATAAATTTCACAATTTAAATTATTTATTTAATATCTTTTCTATATCATCTTTGGAACATTTTTTATAAGTCGTCCTAAAGGGCACTTTGCTGTTGTGAATTTTCATTTTTTCTTAGTTTTTACCAAAACCGCTTTACGTATTCTTACTAAACATTAAATCTAAACTACCACATTAAATACCTACAACTTTTGTTGGAAACTTTTGTTTTTCTAAAGGGCGCTTTGCTCTTGAGGATTTCTAATATTTCCCAGTTTTTCCTAAACAGCACAAGAGGTTTATTTCAATCTAAGCAACCTAACCTATCTGTCCAGTACCTGTAACTATAATTTAATGCATTTTGTTTCTCAATTCGCCCTAAAGGGCACTTTACCAAATGGAATTTTCCAAAACTAGCATATAGCGTGTGCCTCATATAAGATAGTTATACGATGGACATTGTGTACATTTACAATTGAACATTTTCACTTTTTTTTTTGATTTCTTTTTAATCTTAATTATTTTTTTGGAAATTAAAAATGTATAAAAAAAATTTGCTCTTCTCTTATTTTTTTTTAAATAATTTGTTAGTTTTTCAGGCTTCTATGCAAGACTGTACTAAGTATGTCATACAAACCCTGAGTATAGGCAGGCGTTTCACCCTTTCTCTTTAAACGAGCGATGATTTTCCCCTTTCTCATGTAGAAAAGTACAACCACCTTCTTTTCAAGATTCAGCCAGACATATGAAGGTATGTACTCGATACTGTATATATACTATATACGTAGTTCACTCTAGTCTTTTCGAATCTTTAAACCATACATAGTTTTTCATCTTTACGTACTTTCGCTTATGCAAATGAAAAGGTAAAGGACCCTTCTGCAAGCTACCGAAAGTGAAACATTTACTAGAACCTGTGTAAAAGATGTTTTGAAAAGGATTTTGGAAGGGTTTTGCACTGCATCAATTTTACGATTTTCTGAATCCCCATGAAGTTTTTCTTATTATTTCTAAAAGATTAATTGAATGATTTCGGAGTTTCTTTTCAAGTCTCTTCTATTTCATAACGCCATTATGAAAACGAAAATTCAGCAAACGCAGCGCGATGGGATAAATATTTGCTTATAATTCATTTTAACAAATGAAGGATTAAATTAGAAATGGAATTAAATCCTATGCTTTATGCATACTTATGGCCACATAGTCAGTTCCAAGTTCAGAAACCACAAGACGTGTTATCTTTATCTTTATCTTACAAAAATAATCTGATTTTTTTGTTGATGCAAAATATGCATCTATGCAAGTGCATAGTTATGCGAGCTCTAGTGGAAACTAATAAAAATATGACTTTAGGCACCAAAAATGTTTGCATCTCATCTCTTAGATATTGAATAGACTTATCATCGGTCCCACTTATTCCCTTTTAAAGTCTAAATTGAGACACGAACAGCTCGTGCAATTCTCGCTCTCACCTCGGGTGGCAGAAACCCGAAACTGAAAGAACCGAATCTGCCCATAAATAAACCGGTGGTTCACCCAAAAATCCCCACCGGGGCCCGAATTACCACAAATAAAACATTACGTATTCCGTTACAGGCGGGCATTTCGACAACGCACACGCACACACACATCCGATAATCGAATGGCAAAAAATAATCTCGCGTAAAGAATGAAAACGAGGCCCATTGTCTCTTCCTCCGGTAATCAGTCAGTGGCCTGACATTTTCCGGGCGTTCACTCCTCGTAGCTTTTCGCTCATGAAATGTCACTGGGATGCCCACGGCGCATACTTATATTTGAGAATATTTGGGGTGTAACCTTTTCACGGCGATTCATTGGATCGCAAAATCACTTCTATCCAAAAGCACTGAACTCTTGCGCCATTAATATTGATAGAGTACAAGTACACAGGGATTGCTTGATCATATGATCGTAGTTTTATTAATGACTGGTTAAATTCGTACTAATACAACCCCTTAATGTAGACAACCAACAATACATAAGAATAAAGAAAATCGTGGGCTTTGTAAGTCCAAAGAAATCAACACTGTACTCTTTTTTTTTTGTCTCCATTACGTGCATTTTTCGCCCCTTTGCTATAAATATTCATTTAGTTTGAGTACGTGGGGTCGCGGATCGATTAAATAAATATCAATGGTAATCCTAGCGACAATTTAAAAAGTTGCAATCGGGTTTAAATTTCCAACTAGCGAGAATTATAAAAATCAGCGAGACACGTCGATTTTTATTTCGAAGGGAAGCCACTTCGCGCATATTTTCAATCCTATTGCTTCTACCCTTTAGTCAGTATGAATTCCACCCTTAAAATTTAAATAGGCACGATGGGTCAATTGATATCTCATTTTAAAGATTATCAAATTTTAGATTCAACGGTTTTTTTGTTCTTTAAATTTGGTTTAGTAATTTTTGATAAAATGAACAAAAGCTGTTCCTTAGATTGAAAAAAATATAAAGTGATAATTTAAAAGATTTCGAGGTAATTCTTTACTTAGGTTTTTTTTGTATGCTTTAGCTGGTTTTAATCATACTTATGTAATTTTGAGAATAACAACAGTACAGTTCCAAGTGTGGTTATGTTCGATACACCAAACGACCTTTCCAGTCATTGTGTTACTTTTTCAAAAATTATTTCCAATTTCGTATTAGTTCGCATTAAGGTGGTTGACAGTGTAGCAGAACGAGTTGAAATTATTTTTATCTGTGGCTCCCAAAATAGTTGTTGCCTAAGAGCACCAAGTTTTCAGCGAAACACAGGGAAATATGTAAGCCGTACTTATATTTGACAGTTCATTACCAAATTTGAGCAAACAGGACCTAACCTAACCTAAAACGGTTGATTATTCTCCGCAAACACTTTGATCTTCTTTATAGATTTCTTGCCATTTTATGGAATAGATGGATTTACAGATATTTCGATACATTGCTATTTTTGAGGATTTATTTTAAGATACCAGTTAATGCGATTAATCACAGCGAATCCCAGATTTCGATATGAGAGGAAAATCCTCGCATCCGATTACGTCTCAAGCGAATTCTCTCGCCTCGGAGTAAAAACTACAGATCCGCGTAAAGTTTCCCGGAAAAACAAACATAAACTCTCTGATCGCGTCCGGAATTTTCCTCGTATTAAACGTTGTCTGCGGTTCTGTAATTTAAAAATAAAGTTTCGCGCTGCTTTAAGTCTTCTCGGTTAAGAGGTTTTATTTTGTACGATTGTTTCTTTTTTTTTTATTTAATACATCACCAGCGTTCTGGAAGTACGCCAATAAGTGTTGAAGTTTTGACCCTTGGCGTCCTGATCTCTCTTCTCCTGATTTCTGCCTGATTTCCGTTCATTTTCTGCTTCTTGGGGTGATGTTGATGGTTATGCCTCAGTTGCACTGTTCTCGGACGCATAAAAACATAGATTAGGTCAAATAATTCAACGTCAGTCAAAATAACTTTTGTGGAGCAAAATAGCTTTTGTGGACTATGAAGCACTGCTTTTTTCGCCGCGAGACTCACCTGTCATTCATATTGTCACGATCACGAAACTTCGACAACCATCAGCAAAAACAATAAATCGAATCACGGCTCAGGCCAAGGTGAAGCGATTCAAACTTTTATAAACTCGCTTACCAAGCAAAGTGAGAGTTGTTTAAAAACGACATGCCTTGTAACTACAAGCGCAAAGAACGTAAAACAATGTATGAAGATGAATAGAAAGAGGAAAGACGCGGAGAGGACAGTGAGGTCCAGGACAGTGCTGTCCGGAGGGGCTGGCCAAGGGTCGTCCCTGAGGGCCGGCCGTATCCGGCCTGAGAAATTCGTCTGTCGATGAAGGATCCGATGGACAACCTACGGCCTCGAAGATGCTCTCCGCCCCGTCTCGCTCCGTGGAAGTCAGAAGGTCCGGACGACAGTCGTCTATTTTGTAAGTCACCTCCTTCGCCTCTCACGCTCCAGCCCTTAGGATTCGCTGTGCCCAAAAATCTCATTCTCTCTTTTGGTTTTGTTTCCCTGAGGTTCTCCACTCCAGGCGAGAAATAAAACCCTTTTCCTTTTGTTTTCGATCTGTTTTATTAATAACAAGCTCTACCCCCTGTGGCCACCAACACTCTATATCTCGCTGACAGGGTGAAGACGTCCGACACGTGACAATATATTAAACAAATGCAAATATACGGCGACAATCGAAAAATACTTTTCATGCCGTTTTTAAACTAAATTGAAAACGTGGGATACAGTCAGTTGGTCTTCGCTCCTGAAATAATAGCGTTGAATTATTTTTAAAGCAATTTCCTTCTTCCAAGCGTGCGATCTCGCGGGTACTCCCTTAACATACGTTTCCGAGTCAATTTCGAAGTTTCCATCATGAACATTTAATAATTCCAACTTCCATCGGGTTTAACTTTCTGGAACGTTAACAGTCGTCGACGTCAAATCTCTCCCTCCGTCCTCCCGGTGTAGATACTTCCTTCGTACGAAGTTGGGCGAAACTACAGCTCATCTTCTGTTTTCATCTTCTATGAATAACAAAGTAAGTTTAATAGTAACAAAGTACACGGGGGAATTTTAAGTGTAATTTTAACGGGCTTGATTCATTATTGAGGAGGACTGAGAGGATTCTCGGAAGGCGAAACTGAAATTATTAAAGGTTCTAAGTTTTCGGGATGGTTATTAAGGGAAGGTGGGAGGAATTACACTTGGATGCTTGGTAGTCATTACGTTTTTTAAGGTAGATGGGTAGCAGCGTAGGGATTTCAATGTAGAGATGTTTTTGCAATTGTTTGCTTCCCTAATTACTTCACTAGGGGAATGTTTCTGTTTTCAAGGATAAACTGATGTGTTTCCATCAGGGCCGGCGAAATTATTTGATCCCAGGTGAATAGCACGGGGGGGGGGGTGAGTGTGTTAGGGGATTAATAAAAGTTAAAGGGAAAATGGAAACATTTAATAACAAAAACGACAGAAATGCAATTGATGATATATGGGAGATTCCACGTCAACTGATCAGCAAGTGAATGGGGTGGTTTTCAAACCGCCCCCGGAAGTATTGGGTTACCTTTGGGATGCCAAAATATATCGGATCCCAAATTTTCAGCCACCCATTTTGCGCCAGTTCATTTTTATGGCCAATTTTTTATTTTTTGCATTTTTTCGCGGTCGATGAGAAATTTTTGTTTTTAGCCTGCCAAAGCAAGGATTGGAGCTAAAAAAAAATTTTGAAAGTAGTAAATCAATGTAAAATTTCCAGAGGAATCCATTCACACCGTCAGAATTGAGATCAGACGCTTCCCTGAGCCAGAATTTTGGAAAAACAGTTTTTTTTTTTAAACCGGAATATCTGAAAAACTTCGTTTTTTAAAATTTTTTGGAAGCCGGCAAAATCTTCCTTTTTTCACATACTTTAAGGTCAAAACAAATTATCAGTGTGTATTTTGGTTTTAAGTAATAAAACACTCAAAAAGCTGATTTTTTCGCGAAAAATTGAAATATTTCAACCCTGTGAAAACGCATGCACACATTCAATTTAACATTTTTCACGTTCCAGCTTTGTACCTTAATGTTGAAAGAATATTTCCAGTTCATCCCGAGGCCTATCAGTTTCATTTTCGCCTTTTTTTCCAATTTTGGAGGAAAAAAGCGGCTCCAAGTCATCGATTGACGTATTATTGCTAGAAATTAATTTTCCCACTTTTCTCCAGGAATCCGGAGCTCTAGAAAATTTACAAATCATCGGGAAAATAAGTAGAACATAAATTGCGAAAAACACGAAATATGTTAAATAAATTGATACTTTATTCATAAATTTACTGTCACAAAAATTTTATGTCTCTAGCTGTTCAATAGACAATGTTCAATGTGATTCGAAATTACAGATTTTCACCATTTAACAGCTGAATCACGCCGAGTATCGTGAACGCTATTGGATTACTGGTACTTAATTCGATCGAAAAAATTCCGATTTCAATTGATGACTTGGAGCCGTTTTTTTCCTTCAAAATTGGAAAAAAGGAGAAAAAGAGACTGATAGGCCTCGGGATGGACTGAAAATATTCCTTCGACATTAAGGTATAAAGCTGGAACGTGAAAAATGTTAAATTGAATGTGTGCATGCGTTTTCACAGGGCTGAAACCGGGAATATTTCAGTTTTTCGCTAAAAATCAGTTGTTTGCGTGTTTTATTACTTCAAACCAAAATACACACTGATAATTTGTTTTGACCTTAAAGTATATGAAAAAATGAAGATTTTGCCGGCTTCCAAAAAATTTTAAAAAATGAGGTTTTTCATTCCTCGGGAAATTTTACATCGATTTACTATTTTCAAAATTTTTTTAGCTCCAATCCTTGCTTTGGCAGGCTAAAAACAAAAATTTCTCATCGACCGCGAAAAAATGCAAAAAATAAAAAATTGGCCATAAAAATGAACTGGCGCAAAATGGGTGGCTGAAAATTTGGGATCCGATATATTTTGGCATCCCAAAGATAACCCAATACTTCCGGGGGCGGTTTGAAAACCACCTCATTCACTTGCTGATCAGCTGACGTGGAATCTCCCATATCAAAGATGAGATGTTTTAAATCAGTTCTGTTCTGGGATCACCCTCACCAGGCCATGGTTTTTCGAAACCTCCGCGCTGTTTATTTCAAGGGGTTTATTATCATAACTTGAATATTTAACCAACATTCGACAGCAGACAAGACTTACACTTTGAGAAACTTCAATAATAAAGCTCCGACGAAACTCCTAGAGACCCCAACCTTAAAAACCTAACCACGGGCGAGGCGCATAAAAAGCAAGCGCCCGCCTGATGAATTAACATCGTTTTCCCCGCAATCTCGCCGAGATATGAATTCGTTAAGCGAACCTCCGAGACGAAATTAAACATCTCCCCAGACGATGAAAAAATCTTTCGACATTCCTAATATTGTTCTAAGCACGGGTCGTGGCTTTTTGCCTCTCCTCGTCGGGACGCTCAGAGTCCGCGGGGCGAAGATTAAAAGAGTCGCCATTGTTTCGGCGGCGAATTACCCGAATTGCCTCCCCTATTAATTAGTCGCCGCGATAATGGACTAATTGTGATCGTCGTCGGAGGTGGGAGGGGGCGGAACGCCCCTCCAGCCGCCACTCAATCCCCGAGACCGTATTTGCAATTAGAAGTAAAGTCAAGGTTGAAACATATTTTCCCGACCCTCGCTGTGGTATAGTTGGGGGGGTGACTAATAATTATTTTCGTGGAACGTGGATTTCGAATGGAAATTATATGAGATGACCGAGCAACGGCATTATTTAGTTCCCATGCTTGCATACTATGAAAGAAATAGAGAAGACAACAAGAGAGAAACGTCAAATCTCAAATCATGGAAGAGGATAGATAGAGCATGGAATGTCAAGAGAGTCGACTTGAGAACAATGAGGACGCTTCTGCGACCGTTTGCCCTTTTATTCATTTATTTTTCTTAACTTCTCTTAGACAAAGCTCGCATAAAAACATCCCCTTATAAACCCAAGTATCCAATTGAAGTTATTTATTTAAACGGTTCGAGTGGAGGTGATAGTTCGAGAAACCTCCCCTTAGGTCCATTGTTTCACCTTTTTCCTTCGTTTCCATAGATTTTCGTTCCCTTCCGCGATTCCACTGAGCTACAACTCAATACTGACAATATTAACACAATGTTGCACAACGTTTATATTATTATAGCGCACCCCGTAAAACCCTTCAGGGCCTCTGAGCGTGCAATATTGAAATTACGTTTTGTAACATTAGGCACATTTACTTTATTATAAGCCGAGTACTTATCGACAACTTTGGCTTGATATACTCCACAATTACAATATTAGTGTGTAACTCTATAACTAGGCTGTGCGAGAACTTCGCACCGTATTGTAATAGAGTAATACAATCTTTAAAAGATATAAAGAGTATAAAAGCCATGCGTTTTTCGGTAAGCGGTTCCTCAAGATAAAATATCGAACCTCGTCCAAAGGGCGACCTTTAAGTAAGTTGTTAATTGTTGTTAAGAGGTGTTTAAAAGTGAAATATCGTTCCGTTTTATTTCCACCATATGCCCAAGAAGGAGGCTATCAATTTAGTTAAGAAGATCTCTAAAAATAATTTTACACTTTCACCCAACGCCACGCCACTGTGCCAATTTCATGGGCAGCATTTAGCAGCTGTTGCTTTGTATAATGCACTCTTATGGTACAGAGTGGAGAGTATCAGAGTGATCACATTAACCGGGCATCATGTTTTAATGGAGTAATAAGATTTTTAAAAGGTATAAAGTGTATAATAACCATGGGCCGTTCGGTCAACGGTTCCTCAAGATAAAATATCTAACCTCGTTCAAAGTAACGACCTATAAGGAGGTTGTTAACGAACGTTAAGAAGTGTTTAAAGGTGAATTATAGTTCCGCTTTGCTTCTGTCATATGCCTAAGAAGGAGGGCAATTAGTAAGTTATGAAGGTGTTTAAACACCTAACACCTTTTAAACACCTTTTGAATCAATATAAGATAGGGGTAGTATTTTATGAATAACATGCGGCTTAATAATATAACGATCACTAAAACTATTTTGCACTTTAACCCAACGCCACGCCACTGTCTCACTTTAATGGACAGCATTTAGCGGCTGTTCCTCTGTATAGTGCGCCCTTATTGCACTTAAGGGGGATCCCTTAAGGAGGATCAGAGTGGTCACACTAAAACTGTCTAAATAAATATATCTCTTGTAGAAAAACATCGCAGTTGTTTAAAACTTTTTTGAACCACCCGTTTGAACCACCTCATGTATAATGAGGTTGTTTGCTCTTAATTCAGAATAAATGGTGTGTAAATACGTAGGCTTCTCCTTAATGAAAAATCGGACTGAATCGAATAAATAAGGACACGCGTTGCAACGTCTATAGGTACTCAAGTTCAACAATTTTCTCTTTTGCTAAGGAAAACCAATACGCCAAAATCCGTTAGGAATTTCGTGACATTATCGTAGTACATGTTTTCTCAACAGTTTTGCTTATATTTTATGAACCAAATGACATGCAATGCGCACAAATTCTTATTTAACAAATTGTTATGAACGTACTAAAATCGAAAACTCAGATTTTTCTCTGTCTAAAACTATACACTATACATACATGCAGACATAAATAGAAGAAAAACTAATGATTGCAGTATATGGCGCTGTTGACTTGTGAAAATCAGTTTCAAACCCTTTTGCTCATCGTGAATTAGCCCTATTTTAGTTAGCTTAAAAAATACTTTAAAAGGAAATTATAATTCTGATTACAGGAATTTTATGAGTTAATCGAAAAATTCCTTGGAAATTTTAATATCGATTATTGTTGATTTTATTATTATTATTTCCTAATTAAATGAGTGAAATGACATGTTAGCGACACGTCTGCGGACATTAAGAGGTAAACTGTATGAGGATTTTATTGAAATAGCTTCCTGAAATCATCGTCAGGATCAGGGATCGTTCATCCAATTTCAAAGTTGAAAGTTACCAGGAACCCCGAGACTTTACACCCCCGATTTCTCTTTATAAAACCCTCGTTCCAATCAGTGCGGGAGTCATCAACAACCGTTCCCGGAAAAATCCAGAAAAATTACAACGGTCGCGATTGCTTCCCGGACATCGGCGTAAATCAATCTGTGCGCTCTCCAGATCCAGATTTTTCCAGACTTATTCTTTTACCTTTAACGATTTATACGGATACTTCCTGCATCCAGGTGCGCCCCGAGACGCGCCATCGCTCTTCGGGCGTTAAGACGGCGGCGTCTGGCGAAAACGAGAAATGTCCGCAATTTATCTGGCATAAAGGTTCCCCCTCGGAATTGATCATTGTTTATATAACAAGTGCCTTGGATAAAAGGAGCGTGAAGGATTCGATGCGGCGGAGGGGTCCGAGGTTCGAGGCGGGAAGTTTTGCTATAAATTTGCGAAACGCTCAACAGGAAGAACACGAACGTAGGGAAGCACGACGTAAATAATTTGTTGTATATTCCCTCAAAATTGAAAACAATCCATGTTTCCCCGCCTTTTGTTGTCCATGGTGCCTCTGGTAAAATATTTTTCTCACGATCGCCGATTACTTAAATCATCTTCTATATTTTCCGTAGCGATCCGCAAGATTTTGTACAAATTTCTACTTCAGCTTTTCTACTAATTATACTTAATTGAGGATCATTTTTAAACTAAGTTAATTCTATTAACAACTCACCTCTCTCGCCTATCATAAGTAGTTTGGTAGTTTTTCTTCTGCTTAATACAACCCTCTCTCCGCTTAACATATCTTTGCTCTGTATATACTTGCACGTTATTCTCGTAGGCCGCTTAATTAAACCCTTCTTCTCGTTGTCATTGCCTGTCGTGTGTTCAACACTGTTGCCAAAACTTTACTAAAATATAGCTTCCCTAGTTAAAATCGCCCCTGTGTACAGATAGCAAAGTCTACAAAATCTGGCGCCCGAGTAAACTTTGCCACTCAGTAACTATCCGCCCCTTGCCCCTACGATAATAGAAGGGTGAGAAAGTTCGTCACAGTGTATACCTGGTTTTGTTTAGTACAGTTATAGCAGCTATTATGTCCAAATAGTACACCAATATTGGGTATATCGATCCGTCGTCATTTTGAAAGAGAGTTGCATTCCTTAAGCATTGTATGAAAGCGAATGTTGAAAGTGTTACGCTACCCCACGAACTTCCTCCATTGAATCGTGTGGAATTCCATCTCCCGTTTGATTTTCAAAGCAGGCATGTCGTCGATTTTTCCACGTCCGTCCCACCCTGTGCACATTTATCACGGCGTTGCTCTTTTGTATCTGCCCCGTGCATTTCACGTTTCGTTATTTTCTTGCCGGAACGAAACAATCCGGGAAAGGCTTTTGTGCACAAAATGTATTTCGTAATTGGAAACTGTAATGGAAAAAGGCGGATTGAACCGGATCGGCGGTACGGGGTAGGGAGGAATTTGCTTCTGGTTATGTCCGCCGAAGGTTCGATCGTTTATAATCGCCAGATTGGAAATTTGACCACAATAACGAAATAACGAAGTTTCGGAAGAGTCCCGTCATCAATCACATCGCTTTTGCTGTTCGCCTGCGCGATTAAATTATCCTTCGAGGAGAGATACAGGTTGTACCGTTCACAGTATCGACAAAAAGTGCTTTTAATAACGATTTCGGGAGAAAATAAAAGTTTCATTAAGCGATATTCGCCAAGAGATGTTTCGAAATTGATTGCTGGACCAGCTAAAGTTTAAGCGATAGTTGGCGGCTCGCGCATTCAGAAAAAGCTGAAGAACTGCAAGAGGAATTTTGTGTAGATATCACCAACTTGTAACGAGAACAGTTAGATCCGTATGTTTTGCTTTTAACACAATCGTAAATGCCCCCACAGTACAACTAACTTACTTGGAATTGATATGGAATCGTCAGCAAAGAAATTTTTAATTTTTCGGAATTTAAGAACAGCGTTTTATTTCATTTGCCTACCACCACTCATGTAAATGTGGTAGACGGGCTGCGCTGAAATATTTTCTTTCCTGGTTGACGACAGGTGGAAAATAACGCCATATGGAGGCAATTTCAAGGGCTATTTAAAACATCAGAGAGCCCTTCAAGCAATAGCAGCAATAGGGCCACCCAGTCAGAATTGGTCCAGTTAAAATACAAAAAAATTACCGATTTTATACCGAGCGCATTCAAAAAGCAGAGTATTCATGTAACGTACCGTTTAATCCTCCCCCGTATATTTTGTGCGGAGAAATGTCTGTCGCTACTAATACATGCTTATATATGAAATGCCTATTAGTATCAAGAATTGGACAGTTTCACTACAGTCATTAAATTTGAGCGCCGAGCACGTGTTCATTTTTAGTCGCCACTAGAGTTCAGTGGTGTATGTATGCAGTCGCAATTATTATTTTAAAATGGCTTTTTGGAGACTTTTCGACGTGGACGAAATTAATAATGGCAATGATATAGACGTTATACACGATATAAATAATGCTACAGAAACAAGTGAGGCTCAAATTTGGGATTTGGTCATAAAATTTGTTGACAAAGTGAGTAACAGTCTTTTATATTTCTTTAAATATGGCGCGCCTATGGAGCAGTTTCTGGTCTTTGCGCGTCGTTAACATGGCTATTCTTGGCTAGAATGGCCATGTCGTCCAACGAAAAAGGCTCGTGGCTAAATTTTATTGCTCATTTTTTTCAACTGGACTAATTCAGACTGGATGGACCTTACCTTTTACACCACATTTTCTTCACTTGAATAGGCACTACTGTTCTGAGGTAAAGTTTCTCGATACAATTGCATCTACGTTCATTTGTCGTTTCCTTCCTTCGTACCAGAGTAAATGCAGAAAATAAACCTCCATGTCTACCCCCATTCGTTATGAAGTAATGTTTACCCGATTCATACCGCGCGTTCGTATCAGCCCGATAATTCACGAAAAAGAAGCAATCGTTATCCGCAGATAATGCCGGGAAACCTATTCCGGTAATATGTGAGAGTACCGTTGGAATTTTCAATATAATAAGTGCATTCGTTTACCATATTTGCACGATTTTACGGGGCAATATTGGCGAGGGAGAATGATAACCCCCCGGAGCCGATAAGCGACGGCGGGGCTATCGGCCGCATCCTTAAAAATATACACTTTTCGATCGTAAAAGCTCGGCAATAGATGTGCATTTTTATGAATCATACGCGATACCGCAGCTACCCTTCTTTGTATCCCCCTATGGGTTACGTCCAGGGAAGGACAGTTTCATCGAGGCGAGTACGAATTTCAATTTTTGTTCGTCACACGAGAGAAGAAATTTACGAACATTTTGTCGAACGTAAAAAAGTAAATTAAACTTTCTTTGATGAGAAAATTTAACTACTATTTTCGAATTATTGGAGCGTATCATCCTTTGACCTTTTCCAATTGATTATTTATGATAATTTACCCGCTTACCGGCCTGTACTTCAAACCACGCTTTCAAACTAAAGGGATGCACCAGTCTCGCCCATGGGTTTTGGCGAATTCGCCAAACCATACAAATTTTGGACATTGGTTCCAAAATAACTTAGAAGCTAGTTCACATATCCGACTGATATTTCATAGATGGCTTTAGTACTTCACTGCTAATTAGGGCTTGAATTTAAATAATCTTATTGATAATTAAAATAAATAATACAAACTCTCTTCTTCCACTCTTTAATTTGACAAATACTATTTACTCCCAATTACATAGGGCCACAAAAGAAATCGATGATAGGTTCCCTTGATCATACCTATTTCATAAAATGTTTTTTGGGTCGCTGAAACCGAATCCGTAACTCATTTGGTCTCACCACGTAACGATTTTTTTCTAACTTCAAAAAATAGCTGAAAAATGGTAAAATTTAACAAAAGTAATGCTGCAACCTACTGAAACCTTATGAAGTAACATTCTTATGATCGCCAACCACGTGATCACGCTATTATGTATTTAGTGTAGTTATAGTAGGGGCATTCTACGCCAACTCAGCAGTCGATCCCACGCGACCCTCTCAGATCTGGCTCAAAATTGGTACATCTATTAGTACTATCAAAAAAAGAATATTCTGAAATTTTCAGCCCCTAAGACCTCTCCCTGTCACCAGGGAGCCAAAAACAAGTTTTGGGACTTAGTTTCACTTTCAGGTGTCTAAAATCGGTTTTTCGTGCCCTGACGCGGTATTTTGGACTAAAAAAATAATAAAAAATACATAACAGATGCCAAATTTTCCGTAGAACACGATGCCGCCAACCGTTTTTCGATATCTGGCAAGGGCGACCTGAAAAGGGCGAAAACTGCCCTCTGATGAAAAATCTGATATCTCAGAAACGTACGCATGAAATTGGCTGAAAATTTACCAGAAGGCTGTTCGATTATTGCTCTTTCGAATGTACATAGGCGCGTGGTGATCATTGTATATAAAAAAAAGTTACACGCGTTTTACGCATTTTAGAGGGGATTTTCGGTGATTTTTTCATTATAATCCATGCACTGGCCTTAGTCAGTTGGGTATTAGTTGGATTTTTTCTCTCTGAAGGTGTTTTCCTTCTTTTTCAGTGTTTACAAACACAGAAATTCCTCTCAGTGAGTTAAAAAAGCAAAAACAAAATCATTTATTCATGAATTTTTCTTGAATTTTTGATTTTTGGTCAAAGTCACATTTTTCCAGGTTCCTTTCATTATTCATGAAGGAAGACCGATCTGTTATGTATTTTTGATCATTTTTTTTAATCCAAAATACCGCGTCAGGGCACGAAAAACCGATTTTAGACACCTGAAAGTGAAACTAAGTCCCAAAATTTGTTTTTGGCCCCCTGGTGACAGGGAGAGGTCTTGGGGGCTGAAAATTTCAGAATACTCTTTTTTTGATAGCACTAATCGATGTACCAATTTTGAGCCAGATCTGAGAGGGTCGCGTAGGATCGACTACTGAGTTGGCGTGGAATGCCCCAGTATTATGGTGTATTTTCACGGTTGTAAGCAATCATTTTACGGCCCATTGGGCTCGTTGGTGATCATAAGAATGTTTCAGTGATAAGGTTCTAATAGGCTGCAGCATTGCTTTTGTTAAATTTTACCATTTTCAGCCATTTTTTGAGGTTAGAAAAATACTGTGACGTGATGGGACCAAATGTGTTTCAGATTCAGTTTCAGCGACCCACAAAGCACATAATGCAATAGGTTTGGTCAAGGGAACCTTTCATCGATTTTTTCTGTGGTCCTGCGTTATTTGTCCTTTATTGGAAGCAAGACTTGCTGGTATATAAAGGCCTCTTAAATTTTCCTAGACGTTTATTCGATCCCTTTTCTTTGGAATTAAGCGCATAACGTATTCGGGCGACGTGAAAAAGTTCCCCGTCGTCGGCGTCGGAAAGTTCATTCGACGAGAAGCGCTTCGTAACTTATGAATTTCGAATTCATAAACTACTCGAGGGGACGCCTGGAAAAATTCACTCTCGCGATAGTTACAACTTTCGAAAAAGGGGCACCGGCTGCTGAGGGCGTCCTGAAAACTTTAGAAAAATGGTAAAATCACGGCTGTGTGCACTAAACGTACTTGTGATGTGCTGTGCTGTAAGGCGTTTCGTAGCTTACTAATGGGAAATGCAGTGGAAGCATATTTTATGGTGTTTTCTATCTTCTTTGCTTCGATTTATCCATCATTTCCTTCGCATGATGATGCCTCATACTTTAGCTTGTTCCCTTGCAAGTAATTGCATGAACTTTCAACGTACATCATTATGAGCCACATATATAGATGCTGCATTTAAAACTGTAATACACGTTCTTATACATGAAATGTCCACAATGGCTGAAACAATGTGGAGTTGGTTTTGTTTTCAGTGAATTATCGAGATCAGTTTGCATTTAATTTGTGTTTATTTAATGTAAATCGGTTCACCAATAAAAGAGATTTAAAGGTGAAAATATGAAATATACAGTTTCAAGTTGTCTCCTCGCCGCTAGATGTCGCTTCTCAATCATTTGTTAAACAAATGCATATATACTGCACCGATGGAAAAGTTGCATTTGTGATTTCACATATACTATTATAAGAAGGCAAAAGAATTCGAAGATATTTAATGGTTAAAGTGGGCAAAAACAAGTCAATACAATTTTTATAAAAGGTTTCTCTTCAATTGAACAATATTCTCTTCGTTTAATACCCCATTTTTATATTTCCAGGCACCATTTCACAAAACATAGCAAGCCTATAAGGCTCAGTCACCAAAATTATAATTATATCACAAATTTACTCAATTGTGGTCATAATTAGGTATATTTTGATCAAGAGACTATATGTAGTCCAGAAAAATAAGCAAAAAACCCTAAATAATAACTCTTTCAGATTAACTTTATAAGAAATAATAATATTAACACTCAGTAAAATGATATATTGAGGTATACGCAGGTCTAACTTAACTTTAACTTTCTGCTTAGGCAGATTGCAGTTGGAAAATTGTAATCATAGATAGGCTACAATATTTCCGCTCCAATTCTTCGATATTACCTTTACTGTAAATATCCATAAGGTAATTCACTCTTGCTAGTTTCATCAATGTACCAAGGGTCTTATTACCTATGGTGTTTACTTAAATTAATTTCAGGGGAATTGTAAATCGACGTTGCTTTCGTCTAGTATACTATTTAAACGTATTTCGGTTCACAAAAACCAATCAATTGTTTATTTACTTCATTAGACTTTAATAATGTAAGCAAACGGCTTTCCCGAAGCCACGACGTCCCTCCTGAGCATAAACTAGCCGATATGACACATTAGAACCTCACTCTCCAAAGATGGCCCCCTATATAACCGAAACCGTCTTTTTTTAGAAACATGTAATGTCGGCGTTAAGACAAAAAACCTAATTACCCTTGTATCAAAAATATACCATGGACGGGGACATAAGGCAGTGACAAACTGAATCCTATAGGCGTCGTCTGCTCGATAATGCATATCTAAGACAATTCCTACATAGAAATTATTATTCTACATTTAATTTTTGGTCAGCGGCATCCACTCGTGCCCGGCTCGTTATATTTACGGCTCACAGGTGGCGGTGTAAACCACCCAGATGCAATTAATCTAAACGCCCTCTGTCAGCCGCCCAAGTCTCTGGTTCGGTGATTTACGCCGCAAATAATTACAGTTCGAGACTTCCCGGAAAATCCAGGACGTTCGAATTTATCGCTTTTTCGGGAAAGTTGCGCCTTTGGGTGCATGTGTATGTGTTTATATAATACGTAACGTGGGAGTGTGTACGGGTGTGTACGTTTCTTCTGTCTTTCGCAGGCTGGCGGGTTAGCGTCGCGTGGAGATGTTTAATTTATCGTAAGATGTCTGGGTTATTAATTTTCCGGGACGGGACGGGACACGTTTCGAGGCGGCTGATGGGACTTCTGACAAATTCGAGGGATTTGTGAACAGGACGTACGCATTCGTAGACACTACACAGTACATAGAATTTTTCTTGGTAGATAAAATTTAACAGCAGGCGGATCAAATATTTTGTTTGAAATTCGTAAAAGATTACAAAGATCTAAAATGTAGACAATTCTGAGCTTTTGCGGCTTTTTGAAACAGTAAAAATTTAAAAAAATACGTCGTTTTTCCATTTTTTTACCATAGCGTGAAAATCGTTGACGGAAATGCAATAGGTTGTAAAGACGATTTGTAGAGAATTAAAAAACCTTCAAAATGAGTGTTTCTAATAGGTGATCGGATCATTTTTCACTAAGAAAACTTGGAAAATCATTTAAAATGGACCCTTTTTCAAAAATTCACAGCTTTGTCCAGTTAAGAGTTGAAGCGCTAATTTTGAGTAAAATGTTAGGCTATTACGTCTACTTGAAGCATGCAAAAGTTGGATGCTGTCGGATGAATAGTTTTTGTACAATTACGTTATTAACAATATACACCGAAATTGTGCAAAATCCACGTATTAACTGAGATGGGCCGATTTTAATTTTCCAAACGGTTTTTGCTAGAGGACATCAAAACCTACAGTTTGGCTGTCTTAGATTTTCATGTAAGTTTGGAGAAAAGTGCCAAAAATGGTCTCGAAGGGGACTTCAAGCCGCATAAAGCAATATACTTGCGCCCATCACTCAGTTCGAAATACGAAATCGCGCGTTTCCCGCAATGTTCGAGGCCATTTTTCGCACTCTTCTCCACATCTATATAGAAATCCAAGATAGCCAAGTTATAGGTTTTGATGCGCTCTTTCAAAAACCGTTTGAAAATTTAAAATCTCAGTCCATACGCCGAATTTTGCAAGATTTCGGTGTATATTGTTAATAACGTAATTGTGCAAAAACTATTTATTCAACAGTATCCAACTTTTGCTTGCTTAAAGGAGACACAATAAACTAAAGTTTCACGCTAAATTATCTCTTCAGCTTTAAACTGGGCAACCCTGCGAATTTTTGAAAAAGGGTCCATTTTATACGGTTTTTCCATGTTTTCTCGGTGAAAAAAGCTCCTGTCACCTTTTAGAAACACTCATTTTGAAGGTCTTTCAATTCTCTACAAATGGTCTGCACAACATATTGCATTTCCGTCAATAATTTTTACGCTATGGTGAATAAGACGAAAAAACGACCTATTTTGTTAATTTTTATTGTTTAAAAAAATCACAAAAGCTCGAATTTATCTACATTTTAGTCTTTATCATCCTCAGTTTTTTGGTTCGTCTTCTGTTAACCTTTATCTACCAAATCAGCTTTTTTTAATAAGCTTTGAAGCTTTGATTTATTTAATAAGCAATGAATCTGAATCAATGAATTGAAGAATGAACATTTAAAATTTGTCAATTTTCCGAGTCAAGAACTTTCGAACTATTGCCTTTTCGGTAAGTTGAACTTAATCCGGATTTAAAGTTTCCGCTAGTAAATAACTTCCCTCCCTTGAACCTCCCTTTTCCACGTAAATAGCGTATTCTTCGAGTTATGCCAGATGCTTGTAGCATGTACGGTATATGAAAGTTGTTGCCGGGATTGCATCCGATATGTACAGTACGTCGTAGTAAAACGCAACGTATGTACGAAATGAAACTTCTAGACGCCGCGTACCGAAATTAAATTTCGAGGGAAGCGGCGTTCCTTTAAACAAATAGCAGCGCCGCGACCGAAATGAAATGTCAACAAAGGGAAGGGACCGTAGCCGTTTCGCGAGCAAACAACACAACCATTTTCTCTGATATTTCCGTGTTCCTACCTGCCGTTCTTATTAATTGTCCGTAGAGTAAAGTCGCCGGTAATTCTTAGCCGCCTTGTATCTTATGCAAAACGGGGTGGGAGTTAAGGAGTTTTCGAAAGGAAGTTCCTTCGGGGACGGGACACCGTTATCATCTCGGGAATGCATGGGAATCGCCCTTAATAAAACATTTTGCGAGGTAATGTTCTAATTTCTTTTGTTAGTCCGGGTCGTTTCGACTCCTTTCGTTCGGTATTTATTGCAGCATTGGGGACGGAGAAAGGGAGAGGACTTTTACAACTTTCTTAGCTTATGTACACTTTGGGTCGTTTGCCTGATGGCAATACGGTCCCCTGCGTTATTTTTTATTGCGAATGAGGGAAACGGGACGCGGAGAAGCATATCAGATGGGAGTAATGGGTATTTTCCATATTCCCATTCCAGATTTTTATACCAATATTACCATAACACTTATGGAGCAGTTCAGGAATTTTACGTAAAACTCGTAAACGACGTCATCTATTGGAATCTATTTTCAGAAAATTTTAGTTCCATTTGCAAAACTACACTCCATTAATATTAATTTTACTTGTATTGCAATTATTACTAATTTCAAAGTTTAATACATTATGAAGCACCGACATTTTAACCGATAATTTCTTTTCATCAGTTTTAGCATATGTACTGTTTACATAGTACTAACCTTTAAATGCCGCACGGTTACGTCTTAAGCCCCCGAGTTGCTTGATTTGATTTAAAAATTCAAAATTTTACTTACCGATGGGGTGAAGAAGGGTCATGTGACACCTCATTTTAAAGCTTATCAAATTCTGGATTCGACGGGTTTTTATTTTTAAATTTGTTTCAGTAATTTTCCAGAAAATTAACAAAAGGTATTAAATAAAAAAAAATAAAGTGAAAACCTGGAAGATTTGGAAGTTAATTTTGTACCTAAGTACTGCCTTTTTTATACTTCATCTGTTTCTAATCGTATCTTATCAAAATTTGATATGGTATTTGATAAGCTTTAAAATGAGGTATCACTTGACTCCCCTTCCCTATCTGTTATAAATTTTAGGGGTGTAACTCACCCTGGCTAAAGGGTTGGAGCGACAGGGTTGAAAATATGCGCACAATAATTCCCCTTCGAAACAAAAATCGACATATCTCGCCAATTTTCATAATTGTCGTTAGTTCTAAATTTCAACCCCATCGAAAGTTTTTAAATTGTCACCCGGTATAGTATATTTCAATATACTACCAGAACTATAAACTTAAAACTCTAGGAGGCCCGAAAAAAATGAAAATTTCCTTACATTTTCCTTACAAGAAGGTTGGAGAAAAGGATGAAATTTGTTTCAGGGTTCTCGAATAGCTAGAAACTTTAAACTTTTCACGCTTATACCTTATTTAGGTTCTAGGATGGTTCGGAAAAATACTGTAATCCCGAATTTCCCTTTCTGAGTTGTTAAAAAATTGAGGTGGGATTAAAGTTTGTCGGTTTTATTCTGAGGAACTTCTCGAGAAGTTAAAGATTAGTTAGAGTTAGAAATTGAATATTTATAAATGAATACACATATGAGAACACATAATCTGTATTCTTTCTACATTTCATCTATATTTCTTTTACTTTTTGAGTGAAAAACTAACTAAATAATATTATAAATTTAAGAAAGCTTCGCATAAGAAATGTGCCCTTCTAGGCTTTCCACATGTGCTGCATAGTCCAGGAAAACCAAATTTTTCCCTGATGAACCAAAATCGCTTCGACAGATTTTATACCTTTTCTTCGTTGTTTTTGCCATTTTGGCAACAACAGAGATATAGATTTCCATAAACATACATCATGTGTAAAATTCAATTACGACACTTTGTTGCCTTATCAACTTTTCTCTAAAGAGAATAATTTTCGATCTATCTGAATGAATAGCAAAAACAAAACAAATTTTTCGAGAATTTTCCACAATGTGTTTAATAAGAAGCTACGCTCACCTTTTTGGGCTGACTTATAGTGAAATCATCATTTCTACTGACATTTTTAAACCCATGAAGTAAAAATCAGTTCAACTAATCCTTCCACCCTACCCAAAATAGACTCCGCCTATAAGTTGCTTTAAAATGGTTAATGAAAATAATCAGGAAGGGGGTTTCAATCTGCCCCTAAAACCCTTATCTACGCCCAAGTCTTGCCTCGTTATTCTCGAATCCAGTCTGCTCCTTGACCGGAAAAATACAAGCGAGTCCCCCTCGCCGCGGGAAGAGAAAGACGATCCGTCACCCGTACACGTTTATCAGTCCGGGAAGATTAAAAGCATAAAACTTTCAAAGCGTTGACATGAATTTACGAGTGTAAAACGAACGAGACGGACTCTCCTCGCATAATTGCTCCATTGCCGGATTTACCCCAGCATGATGGATCGTCCTGAATTTCAAAGCATCGTTTATTACCGTACACCATGTATACGCTCTACGAGTCCGAGCGTTTGGGAACGTAAGATTGAGCGCTGTCGACCCGGAATTGATAAATGGCGATTTCTTATCCGGCGCTGCTGCTGAGGCGCCTTCGCCTTTTTTAATAAATTGAGTCGTCGAAAAGGGAAATAAACAAAAATTGAAATCGCTGAATTTTAATGGTCCGATGATGTATCGGGCCGGCGGCGGAATTTACATTTTAAGTGGTTAATTCGCGCCGGCAGCGCCGCCGAAAAGGCCGAGTCTATTTTTACAAAAATGAACACCCGTACTGCTTAGCATGTCAATTGTTAACCCTCCTGTTCTGCTCTTCTGAGGTATCCAAGAAGAGAGGGAATTTTTCATGTACCGGGGGAAAAATTCTCTCAGTTATCGTAAACAGTCCCTGCATTTTCACCGGTTTTTTGATAATTTCGTAGAGGCCACCCGGTATGAGCGGTGTCAGAACGAAAGGCCCGAAGAAGTATAGGAAGAAATCCGGCGCTTAAACGATCTGATATCGAAATGTAAGTAGCGTTTCGCGTTTTCGACAGAAAGTTCGGAATAATGTATAATTTTTTAATTAGGAGTAGTATGTTTCACTGTAATAATTGTTACGCAACATTTCCATCCCACTTTATCCTGGCTTAAGACTGGCGTTTGTTAAAAGTGGCGTGGTTAAAACGTTGCCTGCTTATTGCAGTTCGTCAATACTAATTACATACTAACATGAATATACAAAATTGACGTTATAAATTATTTCCATTTGAAATTCCTTAATACTTATATTACTAATCATGTGAAAATTCAGAGGAGAACGCCATAACGCCATTCGGATTTATGTCGCTAGCTGCTAAATGCACTTATATATGTATATTTAAAACAGAAATGCAGGTTTATCATAAAGTCTCACTCACTCAAAACAACAGAATTAAACCGTGAACCAAATGGTCAAAGGTAATGATTTTCTTACTTTCGAAGAGTGGTGGAATTATCATTTTCCAACGTCGACATGATGTGTTTCATATAATAAAATAAAAATAATGGTACTAAAATGGTTACCTACAAGTGACAGGAGGTCCTTAAAAGTCCAAAGGTTGGAACCCTTCATTTAAAGAAAAAATCTTAGATCAATAGAGGAACATTGTTTAAAATTTCAATTTCAGATATCTGTAAGTTTCTCTTACAGTATTCTTCTACTTTACTAACAGTTACCTTTTTCATACAGGGTGGTACTGGTGATGGATACGAGCTACCGTGAACATCCCCACTGATTCAATCAAAGATCGTTTAGACATTTTGTTTATTTGGATGAACGAGGCTCCAACTTAAAAAACAATTCAAAATACTCCATTTCAATAAATTCCCGAAAGCAAACGTCAAATATCAAAACACGACTCGAGCTTCTTACGTCCTAACCACCCTCGAGGAAGTTCAGTAGAGTCGTAACTGATCGAGTCAGTACGTCCTAAGGTGCTGCCTCAGGCAGTGATCGATCATCGTCACGTAAGGCTTGATCCTCCTCCTCAGATCGCCCGCGTAGTCGTGCACCCTGTCCCTGTAGGCGTACTCCGCCTCGAGGAAGACCGCCTGGGCGAACTCCTGCTCGGCCTTGTAGGCGCGAGGCAGCGCCTCGGCCATCTCCGCGATCTTCCTCGAGCAGGTCTCGTTGCGCTCGCAGTCGTGCCTCACTCCGAAGTCGATCACCTCCTCGGCCAATCGCTGCAGCTTCTTCCTGCACGCCTCGTAGGTGTCGGAGAGGATTTTGTCGTAGACGTGCTGTTTCTCGTAGATGGCGGCGACCGCCATGTCGTTGGCGCTGGTCAGTCCTGGGGAAAAATCCACGATGAATAGGCTTAGCTCTTCAATACACATGATATCATAGTGACCGCCCTAAAGGACGCTTTACTCTTGAGAATTTCTTATTCCAGAGAACTACCTTAGCTCTCGAACCAATTTACCTTGAGGGCTCCGATTGACGATCCTCCTGATGTTCCTTATGCAGTCGTTGAGCTTCGAATCGACGTTCTCCATCTTCTCCATCCGCGAGCTGAAGATTTTAGTGATCTTCTCCAGCTGCTTCAGCTCTGCGGTCAGGGTGACGTTCATCTCGTGTTTGGCCGAGGCGTAGAGGGCGTTCAGGTCGCTGAACGCTTTCATCTTGACGCTCACGTCCGTGTAGCTCAGGCGGTGTAAGGAGGACCCGTATGATAATCTCGCTTGGGTGGTTGAGGGCTGGAAATTGAAGCCATAAGGGATCGTAAGCTGGTTGTGTGAAGCTTATTGGTAATACTTGTGTTGTTTTAACAGAGGCCAAGGAGTATCACGTATATGTTATTAGAGGGGAGGTAACTGTGGGTCTGAGGATATGTGAGTAGGCCTGAAATTGTGCGTTGAAATTTTGTTATCTTCGAACTCTTAAATGTAATTCAGTTGTCATAGCAAAATATAGATTTATGTTTAACTGAAAGTAACTGGACTTACTGGACTTTATCTTCCTGAATTTAGAAAACTGACGCCTATCTAATTGTGTGGTATATAGGGTTCTTTATGAACGATTTTTGACAATGTATTAAGAAGAAACTGCTCTCATTTTAGGAGAAGCAGAGTTGTGAATTATGAAAGCGACTCAACGATTATTTTTTAATAAGTAAGGAAATTTCACCGTCCAATAATGCTGTCAATAGGAAGCCTTTTCCACCAACTGCACCTCCTAATCCTCCATATTGGGTTCGTGAGGCTTAAAACACTTTTTTACTTTAAAATGTTTCTTCGTAAAATCTTTTTCTTACGATTTTTTTGCTTAGAGCTCCTAATCATTTAAAATTGAGGGTACCTTGACGGCAGACCTTTATCTAGTTACTTGGAAATTTGATAGAAACCATTGAAGACAAAAAGTACATGAAATAAGTAGTTCGAAAACATCAATTATAATTTTAGGAAAGGATCCCTTCAAAAGTTATAGCCTTTTGAAAATCCAATTTTCCATGAGAGGTTAACAGCGTGAAAATTAAAAACGCACCAAAACAAAACAAAAACAGTGAACAATAAAAAACGTTTGAAAACGATGTGCACATACAATTTTCGCCTTTCTTTTTACTACTTGCGAAAAAATAATTTTTAAAATTTATTTATTTATAAATTATAACACATAAATTAACAAATTTTTGTGGACGTGTCCATTTTCATCGAATTTTCCATTCATTTAACATGGGCCATCAAAATAATCGCAAAGTACAACACGACGATGACAGTTAAATAGTAATGGTTATTCGACCGAAGGGAACGCATTGAAACCTTATTAATTTGTAATTCTGCTTGTTTTTCCTTTTAGAAATATTATAAAATACCAATTTCTGTGTAGAATTCTCCAGAAAGCAGAGTTAGGTTAGGCGGTTTGTTCGGTTTTTTTTTTTTAGAAACGTTATAAAGTACGACATAAACGACGACGGTCGTTTAGCCACTGCAATATCTCCGCTAAGCACACCAGCATTAAAAATTTCAAAATGACGAAGGCGCACAAAAGCGCGCCGTTTATAATCGTTTTTTTTTTCACTTATTTCTCCACATTCTTTTCACGAAATTTAAATATCGGAGTAAAGTTGAATAATGAAACTTTACTATTATCGTTTAACCGATGAGAATAACGTACTAAAACATTTAAAAATTTCACTTTGAAAACCGCCAAATTTACCAAAACTTTTCATATTTTATTTTTTTTTTCTCAAAAACTACTGATTTCCTAAAGTTAAAATTATTTTTTTCAATCATCCTAATACTGTCCCCTTTTACCAAAAAAATTGCCATTCTTGAGATCGGAGTTACTTAAGAAAAATATTTACCAAATTGATAGCACCAGCGTTTTCTACGGAAAATGTACAAAGAAAACCCTCATCACATACATACAAATATGATTATTTCACCGTGAGATATTCAAAAGTCGCATTTCTGGCACATATTCAAAACCATATACTTCTTATCAAGGAAACCATGAATTTCGGTCTTAAAATTGATTGTTAATTATTGTTGCTAAGAAACTTTTCAATTATCATTTAAGAGAAACTGGATTATCTTGGATATCTTAGAATCTTAAAGTAATTTATCTTAAGGCGAACAAGAGACAATCTGGAATTTAATTTACAACGTTTAAGTGTTATAATAAAATCTTTAAGTTTGTAATGGTATGAAGAAATTAAAAGCGACGACTAATTTGAGGTCTTAATTGTGTAAAAATACAAAATGTCCATTTAAATCTTTGAGTTAGTTGACAATTGTTATAACCAAAAATTTTTTGAATTAGCACTAAAAATCTTCGGGGTGCTAAACATTCTTAGCAAGTTGTGATGTTAAATCAAGAGAAACCTTGAATTGTTACAACTAGAATTTAGTCCAGTATGTCAAACATCCTGTATCATTTTTGAAATAACATCTTCTAAGATAGCAAAAAGTAATTTGTGATAACAAAGCTTTAGCAATGAATCCCTATCAGTTTCTTTCTGATTGACTTTTTCAGGCTTCAAAAATTAAACCATTAATTGCACGCTGCACAATTTCCTCAACAATTTGCTTTACTTACTTGAGAGATCACAAAAATCCCGAGGCACAAACAAAGGACCTGCATTTTTACGTCCGTCTCTCGTCACGACCAGATAAACTTTACGTCTCCGATCCTTCTACGCTCCAAGATAAGAATCCCCATTCCCATTCAGCAGTTATCGCACATGGATAAATAAAGGAGGGACAAACAAAAACGCAATTAATTATATTTTCGACGAGTCGAAATAGTGATGAGTCCTCTAAACGCGAAAAGAGATAATATTAAACAATTAGATTATTTATCCAACGGGTGTAATGTAGACGTAGCGAAGATAAATCTTTCTCGGTGTGCGACTTGCTTATCTGCTTCAATTTCGTAAACATCCGGCCTTTAAATTAATTGGATCCCACGACGATCACCACCTCAAGTCGCCTGATTGCAACACCAACTCCGCACGCATGCGCAGTCAATTCCTGCAATACCAGAATTAACCATTGATTTTCCTTTGTGATAAGGGATCACAGATTACTAAACGATCAACTTGCATATCCTTTGACGTTTTTGTTGTGTTAGGAAATGAATGACAGCGGCGCAATTTCCGGTTAAAATTCTAAGTACAGAGCTGGGTTACCAAAAAGTATACGTAATTCAAGCGAACTAACTAAATGAGCTATTTTTTTCAAGAGTGCCTGCTAAGAACCTTTCTTAATAACTATATGTTCACCAGCACTCGTCGAACCTTAATTTGCAATAAATGCTTGAATGCTGAAAAATGCATTTCTCGACCTAAAGGACCCTAGGGACCCTTGAGGATATTCAATTTCACCTAATTTTCCCCAAAATACTTCTAATGATCAAATTTCGCCACTTTACCTACTTATCTAGTACCTGTTATTTGTATTTGAGACATTTTTTAAAATCACCTTAAAGGGCACCTTACTTCTGAAAATATCTAGTTTCTCTTCGTTTTCTCCAACAAAACTCTAGTGATTTATTTCAAAGTTCACATCTTAATACCTATATTTTCATTTGAAATATTGATTTCTGAAGTCGCCCTAAAGGGCGCTTTACTCTTGAGAATTGATGACATTTTTCATAAAATGGCCCTAGAGGGTCTTTACTGATTTCCAGTCGATTGCTCCAACGTACTTAAGGACACCTTAACCCTAAAGGTCCTCCCCAAAGGGATAGTTGCCTAGTCCTGGAGGGTACGCTTAAGCTAATCACAAAGCAAAAAATTAGCAATGGAAAAATGACACGTATTTCATTCGCGCTGCTATTGAAGATGACTATTAGCTAGTTGCAAACGGTGGCGGAAAGTTTGTTATACAGCTAATTAAACTAATTGTCCAGACTTGGTGTGTCTTTCTTCCCTATTAGTGCCATGACCAACTATGAGAGCTTGTACAACCTTCTCCTCTTTCATAACGTAATGAGGAGTCCGGTCGAACCCAAAATCAGACCGACAACGTTGCTCATTATTGCCAACCTAAAATATATGACGTCGCCAGGTAACTTGCGACCAGATTTGTTTTAAATGACCCGTAGTTACACATCAATCGTCAGTCCGCTCCTGTGTGTAATTAGTGGGTTAATATGCATGTACTAAGGTAGAAGCAAAGCTGTATTTCCATTATATTTCCACGGCTGATCGAAGGTATTTTCCAGGAAGATTCGCGATTCTTCGCCAATTTGCCTATTTTATGCGGATCCGCAGACTTCGATCGGGACGAGGGAGGATGAGAGAGGCATTTGAATTTCAATCGTCGATTCCTCCCGGGCGTATCCAGAATAACTCGACAGTTGACACCCTCGAGACGAGAAATGCGCATTATTTGTTGCGACGCCTCGCGGAATCAAAAGAATCAAAGGGCCGATAATTCCCTTTGCGGAAATCCAGAGTCGCGAGGTGCTGGAAACGGTTAAAAGTGTCTGCACAAAATAACATTAAGGGAAAGGTTTGAACTCGTTACAATTTTGATCCGATCAATTCTGAGTATATATTTGAATAGTGGCTGTAAGTTTCATCATCATGCTAATTTATTTATTTATGTATTTGTACATACGGGAAACACCAAAGGTATGCAAATTAGTTTAAACGAGATAAGACTATGCTTGAACGTGGTAATGATAGCTCCCTTAATGACTTATTCTTGAAATAGGAAAGATTAATTTCCAGGCAATTTACCATGGTCAAGACTCTCTGCGTAAAGCCAAAATAAGCTTCTCCTTTCATCTGCTCATGTTATGAACTCTCCTCGATCCTTGAATCGAAAATTGACGTCAAATTCGATTCCAAAATTTTTTCCCTGCCTACAGTTTAATTTTTCAGTACCAGTGGTAAAGATCGTGCTAAATTTGTACTGTTTCTTTCTGAAAATATCATCACTTTAGGTCGTAATTGATTTGAGTAGTGACTATTTGGGCCTCTTTAATGTTAAAAGTGAGACATGTTTCTATGCCATCTGCAATAACCCTACATTTAGATTTTTCAGTACATCAACGCAGGTGAAATGTATACGGTAGAAATGGTAAAAGGCTTGGTAGGGAATCCTTGGGAAATCCCTGAGGCAACAACTTACGAAAATACTCATTATTTGCCACAACTTTTTGATTTTTAAGTAAGTTCAGTGTTGTTCGACAAATGCCTAGAAATATGCACTTGAATAGCAAGAGTTGATGACATGGAAAACTTTGGAGAAATACTAAAGCAGTCGCCCTGCTTTGCTCAAAGGCTTTCAGAACACCATCATTGATTTTCGCCAACGCAGTTAAACTCTGATTGTTATAAACTGAGGAGAAGTGGCTTACGAATAAGCCGCCACCTTCAGTGCTGCAAGAAGGCAAAAGAATTACCCAAATACATTTTGCCTAGCATTCTTACAAAGAAATCTCTGCTTACTAAACACTGTGTAGCATTCTCTTCTCTTGTCATGGATCAGTCTTCTAGCTCAGGGATCAGGGAGGTCAACCAGGAAGGAATGATCTCGTGGAGAACCTCTTGAGTGGCATCAAAACGTTCATGAGGTATCGTAAGAAATACGTGACGTTTCGAATAGCTCCTCGTCCTTGTACGGTGATTTTAGACAAAAGATACCTCGTATTTTAAAAACGTGATTTCGACATAAATAACACCAACTCTAATCCTTTCCGTAGTTAATAAAGGCGCTCTAAAAGCGATTCCACGACCAATAATAGCACATTAAATATTCTATTCCGAGGCTATAAATTTCGCGACGTGGGCGATTGTGTGTTGGCCCCTTTTAACAGGTGATGTTAGTTTATGGGGTCCCGGAGCAGGCCAAGTGCATAATTTCGCAGTGTTCCCGCCACCATTTAGGATTACTGTCGCAAAACGGCGAATTTACGGCCATTGTAAATTCGTATTTGCTTACAAACAAAGAAACCCAACGTTTCGGGACCGTTGTTGCCTTCATATATATAATAGTTTCCGCCGACGGGCCCTAATTCAAGTAGCACCTGATAAAATATATATGGGGACAGGGACGCACGTGGAAACTTTTGGAATGCGAATTGAAACTAAAAATTATTTAATAATAAGCAGTACAACGCGTTATACGTTGTTAAAATGGACCCACCTTCGATTCTTAATCTAGTATCATATTTAGGAACTTGAAACATATGGCTCATCAACTCCTAGGGGTTTCATGTAACGTAAGCTTTGAAAAATTTGTAATCCAAGATCATATTCTGCAATATAACACATTCTAAGTGCCCTAAAGGTACCTGGGGTCTCTACATTGGACGTCCACACTGTTAGATATTAGTGCATACAAATTAAAGATCTAATTTAGATCCATATGGCAAAAACAAAATCGTTCTAAAAAATCCAGAAGGTGTCTGAAATAGACAGAACTTAGAAGATGTGGAATAGTAAATTACAGATCCACGTTAAAATGTTAACCGTGTAGTTACTAATTTTATATATAATAACGTTTGATGTAGGGTTAGATTCTGGAATCTATGGCACGTTCTATAACGTCTTGAAGGTACTAATTTAAAGTGTAAAGTCTTCAGTCCTTTGCCCTCGAAAGAGCTTGGTGACATCATGTGTCGATGCGCTTGATGGCTTAAACTATGGTCCACCATATCTTTGACTTGATCCAAATGTGTCCAAAATACCTTAGGATTGACTGAGTAACTTTGGAAATACTATAAGGCTCCATGAAATATTCATACATAAAACTGCAAAATCTCTTATCAAGAATCTACAGAGTCTAATAGGTCTAAATAGTACTAAGTAGTACAGAGTCTAATAGTACAAAATAATTTTTAATCTAGGGTCTAGTTTCAAGATCCTAGATAAAAAATTATACAGAACCAAGGAAATCTGTATAATGTTCAATTGATTACCTCTATCCACTAGTCTATCAATAATTGGTAATTTAAAATTACAGATCTGCTTAACTTAAGTCATATTCTGGAAACTGGACCACTCTAATCGATTCAAATGCTTTCTAGAAACTTGGACAAAACCTAGAAGATGATAACAAAATGTACATGAAAAATACTTAAGAAGCTTAAACAGAACCTGCCAAATTTTGAGCAGTTCCTTACAGATCCACTGCTAGAATATTTGTAACATTCCTATATAAAATAATTGACTGTGTTATCCAGATTCATATTCCAGAAACTGGGACAATTTGTCTGGAAACTTAAAGGGATCTAAGTCTAGAATCATTTTTGCCGGTTTAAAATAAAATTTTCCAGAAGTTTAGCCAAGGACCATATTCAAATATAGATCTAGAAGCTTAAACAGACCTTTCAAAACCTAAAATTTCGCAGTACAAATCTATCGGTAGGTGTCATGAACCTTATGAACTGAAACAGATAAAATTTAAATAAAAGGTCATAGCACAGAAAGAAGAACGTATTAAGGAGCTTACCAAAAAATCTTGGCAGAACTTATTAGATTGATTAATTAGATCTATTGAAACATGTCTAATTTCTAGTTCACAGTTATTCTATAGAAGCTGGAACATTCTAACTGGTCCAGAATGTTTCTTTCTGGTAACTTAGATAGAATCTAGAGACTCGACCTTGTTTAGTACAGATCCTCTTGTAAGTTGCATGAAACACTTATACTTTAAAATTAAATTGTGTTTACTAGAAGAGAATAGTTTAGAAACTAAAATATTTCTAATGGGTCTAGAACCTGCCAAAAAATTTAGACAGAACGTAGAAAAATAGTGGATGATTAGAAATTCGGTGCTATGTTATGTGAAATATTTATACATAAAAATGAACCATTTTTGCACTAGGAAAATACTCAGGAGGTGCTTTTCCAAAAGGTACCAAGAAACTTACACAAATTGCCTATCTAGAAATTTTTATTCGTCCTTTCACGACTATTTCAAAGTGGTAAAATTGTTTCTAATCGGTTAATTACGAGATTATTTAACTAATACTTAAATCTGTTGTTCCAGGCATCATCCATGGCTACACCTGACGGATCGAGCCTTTTTGGTAAGCGTAGATCATATTTTCTCGATTCTGAAACCCACTGGCAAATTTTAAACAGCGCCATCTGTCTTGCCAAACCGCAAACATATGAACATATATCAGTTAAATTGTTTTAATACCATACACCTTCGGGCCGCTCCGATCCTGTAGAGGATTCCGGTACGGTACCATCGCCTCCTTTTCGCGAACGTAATAACAATGATAATAACGCCTTAGTCTAGTGAAAGGCGTAAAATTTTTCTTCGGAAGGAGGAGGGTCGACAGAAGCTTAATTTGGCAGTAAATTAAATAATTTATGGAACAATAAAGTCGAGGCTATACGGTACATCGTAACAGGTAGGACAAGGTATGGGTGACAAATTTTTAAAATTACGCCGGTGCATTACCATAATAATTATTTTAGCGATTCGTAGATTCGATTGCTCCTTTTTGAAATAGCGGTTTTGTTAATCGGGGTTTAATTAAATCGAAGATGGATAGAATGATGGGATTTTAAAGGTTTTCAGAGGTTTTCCCACCTCAGCAGGTATTTCCCACCCCTGGTATTACTCGGCAAAAGCCACGATATCCCTCAACACGCATCGAAGGGAGCTTAATCAATTTATACCTAGCGATCTACTTATAGACCAGTTTGTAGAGCAACAGATAAAATTTAACATCAGACGGACCAAAAAACTTTGTTTAAAATGGACCAGAGATGATAAAAATCAAAAATCTAGACAAATCTGAGCTTTCGCTTTTTTTAAACATTTAAATTTTAAAAAAAAAGGTCGTTTTTCTGTTTTTTTTTTGACATTTGACATACATTTGAAGAAAAGTGCAAAAATTGGTTTCGAATATCATTTAATACGCAGAATTTTGCAACATTTCTGAGGATATTGTTAATAACATCTCCCAGAATTACAAAAATGGTGTTTATTGAAATCTTTCAAAAATGCTTCACAGTGGCCCAATGAACACTACCAAAAAGGATTTAGAGAAACGTAAATGTTTTAGACTTGTTCACTTTATTTCAAAAAAATTGAGAGCATTCACTTTTGAAAAATATTCTACAAATTTCTCAAAGAACGCTTTTAATAAAGTTACAGTAAAGCTTTCCTCTAATTTTTTCTTAAATAATTTTTGACGCGTTACAACAGTAAAGAAATTGTATTACATTAAAGCCTCTTAAAATATTTCACAAGGGCCATAATGAACGTTTTTAAGAAAGTTTTAGTGTGTAATTGCGCATGTACCAAAAGTAGTATAGTAATATACAAAATAGTAAAAAAAAGTAGTAGTATAAAGTATATTTCAATTAAGTAAATATTATAATGCGCAAGTACATTAATAAAATGTGCAACAATTATGAACAGCAGCATAAAACAGTATTGCGCCCACCACTCAGCTCGAAATACGAAATCGCGCGTTTCGCGCAATGTTCGAGGCCAATTTTCGCACTTTTCCCCAAACGTATATGAAAATCGAAGATAGCCAAGTTGTAGGTTTTGATTTCCTCTTTCAAAAACCGTTTGAAAAATTAAAATCGACCTACCTCAGTTAAAACGCCGAATTTTACAAAATTTCGGTGTATATTATTAATGACGTAATTGTGCAAAAATTATCAACCGATAGCATCCAACTTTTGCATGCTTAAAGTAGACTTAATAACTTAACTTTTCACGGAAAATTAGCCCTTCAGCTAGCTGTGAATTTTTGAAAAAGGGTCCACTTTAACGGGTTTTTCAAGTTTTTTTGGTGAAAAATGCTTCGTTCACCTTTTAGAAACGCTCACTTTGAAGGTTTTTTACCTCCCTACAACGTATTGCATTTCCGTCAAAAATTTTACGCCGTGTTGAAAAAACGGAAAAACGACCTCTTTTAAAATTTTTATTGTTAAAAAAACGCAAAAGCTCATATCTCTTTAGATTTTGAGTTTTCTGATCCATTTTAAGCAAAGTATTTTGGTCCGTCTGCTGTTAAATTTTATCTACCAAAAAGAACTCTATAAACTGGGCGATTAGCCCGTAATTGCTGCTGTTCCTCCGAGTAGCAGCAGTTTCTTTCGCCGCCTCCTGCGAAAAGCAATTTATGTACGTTAGAAATTCCATTAAAGTACACCCAAAAGTTAGACGGCAATTTACCGGGGAGTTCACGCGCGTCGCAAAAGAAACTCAGTCCATTTAAAATTTTGATTGTCTATGAAAACTAAGGAGGGGATTTACTCAACAAGGCACCACCATACGTAAGATGGATGCGGTTTATCTTAGAAATGAGTTTCTGATGGGATTTACGAAGTTCCTACTTGGAAATCAAAGTTTTATTTTGCATCACCAATAAATTACAATGGCGTTGTTTTGGCGAAGCTCTGTAACGTTACTTTTACTTGCAATTCCGTAATTATCGTTCAGGTTTACGTACTTGAGCATGGGCGCTACTTTTAATGCCTCAGCAGCGTCCAACTGCACCAAATCGTTCCTCTCCAAGTTAAGGTGTTCCAAATTAGTCATAAACCGTGCACATCCGATATAACTAACATCATTCCCAGACAAATCCAGTACCCTAAGTTTACTCAAACTACCAACCTCACTACCGCAAATACTCTTAAGCCTATTTCCACTCAAATCAAGTATCGCTAAGTCACTTAACCCGCTTACATCAGGAGTTAGCTCGTACAACTCGTTATTATTAAGCTTCAAGTGAACTATTTTGTGCAAACCCGCGAACGCCCCGGGGTAAACCTTACTGATCCCATTACCGCTTAAATCTAAGTACCAAACGTTGCTCAAGCCGCAGAAACTGCACCTCCTCACTTCACTCAGTCGATTACCTCCCAATGTTAACTTCTCTAATCCGACCAGTCCGTTGAAACCTCCGGGTTCGATCGTTTCCAAGGAAAGCCCCGTCAGGTTTAAATTAGTCACCAGACGTAAGTCTTTAAAGGTGTCCGTTCTGATTACGGTGGTATGTTTGAACAGTTGTTGCTCATCCAAGCTTCTCAATTGGTGTAGACCTGATAAGGTATCAGGGGTGACAATTGCGATTTCTACGTCGTCGAGGTTCAGGTTGGTCAAGTTAGGCAAGCCTGATAGGTGCAGGTAGTCCAACGAGGCCTGAGAGATGTATAAGGTTCTCAGGGTCGGGATGGACCATCTGAGATCGCTGCTTGGGCAAATTTTAAGGATCACTAGGTCTACGTCGTCGCTGATTCCAAGGGTGGTGATGGAGTTCCCGTTAAGGTTTAGGTAGTGGAGGTTTGGAGCTTGCACGAAAACGTTGTTGGGGATTACGGTTATTTTGTTGCTGCTAAAGTCTACTTCTTTAAGATTTCCGACTTGGTAGAAGGAGGCTGGTTGGATCGTCTCCAATTGCATTTGGGCAAGGTTTACCGATACCAGTTGTGGTAACGTAGTGAATGTACCTTTTTCGATAACGTTCACGGGGTTCTGGTCCAGATACAAAACTGCTAGCGCTAACATATTGCTGAAAACTGGTAACGTAGTAAGTTTGTTATTGGAGAGATAGATTCTTTGCACATTTTCCAAGCTCAACGCGTTGTCGTCAATTTTACTTATCAAATTATGCCTGAGATCCAGAAATTGCAGTTCTGGAAACCCTGCGAAGGTGCTGCGATTCACGAACTGCAACGAATTCCATGACAGATCCAATTCCTTCAAACCTGTGGCGTTGAAGGTAATTTCGCTCAACTTGTTCCGAGTCAAATTCAGTTTCTTACAGTGAAAGTCTTGGAAGGCCTGACGATCGATTACCTCTACGTTGGAATCGCAGATGATTACCTCCACGATATAAGCGTCTTTGAATGTACCTGATTTGATCTCTTTGAAGGCATTGTGGCACAAGTTTAACTTGCCTAGGTTGTACGCTTGGAAATACCCCTCGGAAATATCCCTTATGGAACAGTTGGAGAGGTCGAAAGTGGCGTTGGTTCCTTCGTCGTAGAATAAAACTTTAAAATCGAACACTGACTTATCCAAAACATTCAAAGGCGAATCTTTTAAAACGAACTCGCTTGTTACTTTTACTTGAGTTAAGTTCAGTGCCGAGGCATCGGATTTGAACTGCGACACGTTCAAGTGCTTGATTTCTATGTTCAGTGCGTCGCCGTTAAGATTCGTCGCTGATATTTTAAGCTTGTCGTTGCCGGAGAATAAAAATTTCTCGACGTACACCGTCTTATTCCTCTCGGAAACGTTGTACCAATGGTAACCTGTCGAGTTGGTATGGCTGAAGTCTAAGCAGTACGAAGGGACGTTGTCGTAAGTCGTCAGGTCGTTGTGACTCACGTCGACACACTTTATGTTCTTTAGGTATTCCTTGGAGACTGAAGATGAGATTCTGTTGTTAGAAACGTTCACCAGTTCGAGTTTGAGATTGTCTTTGAACAGGGTGAAGTCGAGGGTGCTTAAATCGCAGTGACTTAAGTCTATGATGCGTAGGGATGGTAAGTTTTCGAAAACGTCGTCGAGGTGGTCGATGCTGTTGTTGCTAAGGCGGATTATTTGGATACCATCAGGTAAATTTTGTATGAAATTGACGTCCGCGATTCTGTTGTGGCTCAAGTCCAGTTCCTTCAGATTTTTCAATTTGGCGAAAGCTTCCCCGCTTACCTTCTCGACTCCGCAGGACTTCATCGCTATTTTCTCCAATTTTTCCGCCAGTGGTCCATGGAACATTTCCACGATTTGCACGTCACCTCCTACGACTTCAACGGTGGTGATGTTATCTTCCTCGGTAACTTTCGAATTGTATTGATACATCAGCTCCTTTTGGTTTATATCGTCGCATCTTAGGACGTCCTGAGTCAACACGCAGTCTTGCATGGATCCATAGATTAAAAATATGAAGATTACGCAACACTTGAGAAGATACGAGTACATTTCACGTCCGGTACGTGGATGTGTGTGTCATTCGTTATGACTAATTCGTTTGGAGGTAATCTGATCGCTGGTCGTTAAAACGACAGTATCGGTGAGGCAAGGGCGGAGAAGGTGATGGTTTATTGGATATTTCGATTTTTTCCAGGGGAGTAATTGGACTGAGAGTCCACGGAGAAACCGTAAGACTTGTGAAATATATTAGGGCACAACGAATCCTAAGGGCTGGAGCGTGAGAGGGTAGCGACTTACATAATAGAGGGCTGTCGTCTGGACCTTCAGGTTTACATAGAGCGAGGCGGGTCAGAGAGCATCTTCGGAGCGGTAGGTTTTCCTCGGCCTCTTCACCGGCAGAGTAACTTCTCAGGCCGGTCGTTCTGTCTTGTTCTCCAACCGACCGTCAGGTCCGACCGTCTGGACAACCCTGTCTTCTTCTCGTCTGTCCTCTTATTTATGCTGGTATTTTGTTCCTTGCTCTCTGCACTAGTATAAGGCGTGTCGTTTATCAAATCATTTCGCACCTTGATAGTCAGCGCTTTTATAGACGTTTATAAAACTTCACCCTGGCCTGAGGCGTGATCTCGTTCCTTGTTTCATGAGAGTGGTGAAAATCTCGTGGTCGTGGCATTGTTCTGTTATTTTTGGACGACCAATTGTGTAGAGGTAAAAATCATATTCTCGATAAAGAGTGTATTTCTATGGACTGAAAAATGTTAATGGTTGAAGCTATTCCGAGTTGAGAGGTGGAAGAGACACTATGCATATTATCTTCTATTCAGAAGCTATCGAAACATGGAAATTATTGGATTGGATACAGTAGGTTTTGCGTGCTTTGGTCCTTTGGACTCAGAATTGGTCCAACTATGTTTGGAACATCTAGAGAGCACTATTGCAGAGCAGAGGTAGAGAGCACCTACTGGTCTTTTTTTTGAAGAAATGCTGGCATTCTTTTTCTGGGATAAATAAGCACTATGGAAATGTAAATACCTACCTTACTGAATGAAAGGCTCTCGTTATGGTTCTCTCCCTTTCAGCAGAGATACCAGAACCCACATTTTTGCTCCTTTGGCTCCGTAAACCTTTAGACGTCCATGTTAAGTGTTCTATGTGGTCCAAATGTAAACTTCTGAGGGATGAAATCTGGTTCAGACTTAAATTCAAGTTTTAGCCCTCTTAAAAACCCATAGATCATGTTTATCCAGCTACCCTCTTTTCTCGATTGAAATTGTGACTGATTTTTTTGGTGGTCTGCTACCTGAATGCTAGCTTTCTGGGCCCAGAAGGGGTCAGGTCTTAAAATAATTTTAAAAGCACCAAAATACATGCAATATATTACATACAAAAAAATAACTTACTTGTTGTTTATATTTATACAATATATCAATATTTCTTTATGGGAAAAGTTGTTCTTATTCCGGTACCGAGACAATTTTGTGGCATTTTTATTTAAAGATTGGAGCTGCAAGAAGAACATTTCGATACTTGTCCACTTTTATTCTCTTCAACTTCAATCAGAATTCCTTATGAGTCTTATGGACCGATTTAAAGTTATAAATATCTCCTCCGCCCATGATATACTTAACGGCGACAGAACCCAAATTCATATTTTTATTATTATTAATGGCGGTCTCGATGACATGTTTTCGGACAAAACGTTCATGCGGCGATAAAATATTTTTCCTCTTTTTGTTCAACGTCAAGGTTAATGTCGCAACTATTCGAGATTTAAATTGCCGTCGTTCGTTTTGATATTGTTTATTCGAGTCCCGTTAGATTTGAACAATGCCATGACTTATGGCGGCCATTAAGGGAAGCGACGTTTGATGCTCCGATAAGGATCGTGGACATGTAAATTGGACGTAATAACGTTTAGGACGGAAAGCGGTTTAAATGGCAAAGCCTTTGTTTCGAAATACAGTCAGTTTTAAGGCGTCTGAAATAAATATCCCACGAAGAGATTAATTATCAATTTTTTCTCTCTCCTCCCAGGTACGTAAGATATTCCTCCGCCGTCGCGCGTCGTGCGACTCAATTACCTTCACCGTACCTTCACTATAAAGGTGCATAAAATAAACGTATGTGTCTATCATCTCGCCGGCATTTTGAGAAATTTTATACGGAGCCTTGGGACACATTCATATCTATGCAAATTTAATGCGCCATCTCTTAAATTGATTGTGAGTGTCGTCGTATACGTATTCCGAGCAGATACGGTTTAGGTGTGTGCATACCTCGGATGCACCTACTGATTAAGTTATGGAACGTCTGGGCCGCTTATCTGCTTAATGGAATAACAGACGGGAGGGAAATCTGCAATGTAATAATACAAAGCGAATTTAGTTTTAATAAAGCACGGCTTCGAGTAAGATTGCAAGACACATTTTTGACTCTTCACGTACGTTTCGAGCGCATAAACCTCTTTACGCGTTTATTCAATGTGCCTTATTAACAAGCATTACTATATGATCAAGAGTGTGTTTCCTGCTGTTCAACATCGACCATACTGCGTGTGTAATAATTTTAAAGCAAGATTTCAAAAAGAGGCTTGTCAGTAGCAAAGATTTCCTTTCCCCCATGTTAAGTTCCAATTAATAGCGCCCCCTAACGAGCACTGTACAACTCACCCGGTCGATCTTGTAATCATTACCTAGATAGCGCTTATAGGCACGTGCACTGTGTAAACGGTGTTTGTTCATATTTGAACCTTGCCGCAGCATTGATGATTACTTATTAAATCCAAGTCTTCCAGAGCGTTTTCTTTTGAACACGTGTTACAATCAAACTTTAATATTTCATCCCATCTAGGAATCCGTTTGGTATCGGTAACGCCACCTAGCAAACAGTAGCAGTTCTCCTAGAGTGGTCGCGCAGATCTTACTTATTTTGCGCAGAACACACGATCGTTCTGTCTATAGGCTAGTTCCATTGTACAACGTTTTTTGTAGCCATAGATTTATTTACATACGTTATTGGAGTCTGATCCTTCGTCGCTCGTAAGATAGTACGTTCTCTTCAAATCTGGAAAGTGCGTTTTTATTTTCTAAATTTATTTCACATTACAAAGCTACCCCATATCTTTACCGAAGAGTTTGTGCTACAAAATATCCTTAAATATATTTTCCGAATATTTCTAAGTAGTGGAACAAGGTTAAAAATGTCAAAACCTCTTTGTTGCCAATTCATTGTTATTTTCTAATTTTATTTCACATTACAAAGCTACCTCATATCTTTACCGAAAAATTTGAGTTATAAAATATCCTTAAATATATTTTTCAAATTTTTATAATTACTGAAACAAGGTTAAAAATCTCAAAAACCTCATTTTCGTCAATTTGGATGTTTTTCTTTCATTCCGCTTAACAGAATGTTCCATAAAGTCTTTTAAAACCATCAAAAATTCCATTAGCTTTCTTAGTACGACTCTTAGATTTGATCAGTGGGGTTTTATTATTGCGCTACGGTCGGAAAATGCACGATTGTAATTCGTTTAGGTCGGAAAATGCGGAGTCGAATACCTCGAAAGTCGGAAAATTCGAGGATTTTTCGCAGACACTCGAGGTGTACGTTACGACCGGAAAATGCAGAATCGAAAATATGATATAACCATTAGCCTAGTGATTAACCAGGTTAATCTCTTTTTCCCTTTCTCGGTCCCTTATTTTTTATCTGCTTATCAAATATACTCAAGTTTGTCTTGGTATTCCAATATTTATTGAAAAACATTTTGATAGGCCAAACGAGCGCGATATTTCCATGGGAAGGGGTGGTTTTCCCATTTTTCATTTCTCCATCGCGTCGAAATAATTTAGGAGGGAGGTTTGAAGAGCGAACGACGTGCCTGTCGCGCAGATTCCACTTTCATCTCCAGCTTCCGGCCGTGGCTTTGGAACGAATTGGTCCGGAATTTGCATATCCGGGTGCCCCTGCGCTGCAACAAATCGTCAGCTCACACCAAATTAATATACATCTCCGCCTAAATTATTGCCGATTCCGTCGAAGCCGAACGAACCTCTCACCTTTCCGGTAAAGCGGGAGCGAGGGAGGGAGGACCGCGTAATGTATTCCCGTCTGGATTTCGCCTCGCACGGGACCTCGCAAATGAACGCAATTTATTCTCGGCCGATAGACAATCAATTAGTCCACGCGGAATAAAACGGAAGGGAAAAATCTTCGAATCCGGATAGCGCTGCGTTCATTGCCTTAGGTTGATCAATGGTCGGGCTCGCGGCCGTATCATTTATCTTCATTCGCTCCCTATGTTCCCTATGTACGTAAGTCCTTAAAACGCAACATTTATTACAACGCCCTAACCTGACTATCATGGAAGAAACATGGATGGTTGTCATGCCTGCAACCAAATATTCGTTAGATGTTGCCTGTATTTTTGGTTATATCCTGCTCGTTCTGTTTTTCCCAAAAGTTTACTGAATGGGAGGCTATGAGACACTATGGGGTTTGCTCTTAAGGGCATTCAGCATGCCCCTAGGCAATACAACTCATCTTTACTTAAGTGGCAGAACGAAATGGTGATACATTTATTCGCCAGAAGTGTACATTACAAGACCACTACGTTTTATTATACATTTTTTGGGCGCTGAATACGATTCTGTCATTGAAATTTGTCTATCATCCTTCAGTCTCCAACAAGACACTGATATACCTATGGAAAAATAAAGAATTTGCTAGAAGTGCAAACTTTAGGAGCGGTATGTTTTCTCTGACATTTATTTGACCAATAAATACGATCCTATCATTAAAATTCATTCATCACTCTTCAGTTTTCAGCAGGACACTGGAGAACCTTTGAAAAAATGGAGATTTCTACTAGAAATGCTCATTTCAAGAGCACTGCGTTTAATCTTCCGTTTTTTTTGGGCGGCGAATATGGTTATGTATTAAAATTCGTTCATCACCCTTCAGGCTTCAACAGGATACTGAAAAACCATTAGAAAAATGAAACATTATGTTGTGGTACTTATTTGACTTACAGTAATTTCCATTATACTCTTCAGTAAATCACTGAGGTACCTTCAAAAAATGAAGGGTTTTATTAAAAGGGCCTATTTAATGAGTATTTGGTTTTTCTCATATTTTTGGTACGATGTATTCGATTTCATCATCGATACTCATTCTAATTACTCATTTTTGTTATTTTTCGGTTTTCAGCAAAAAACTGAAGAATATTTAAAAAAAAAATTCTTATAGAAGCTCATCTTATGCCTTATCTTTTTCACACCTTTCTTTTCAGAAATTCACTGAAAAGCCTTCAGAAAAATGTAAGATGAAAATTTAGAACCCTGAAATATAACGAAATTTTTTTTCTGAATTTCATCGGTGAATTTTCGAAAAGAAAGGTGTGAAAACCATGAGATGAAACGTGCTCATCATGAAATCAGCTTCTAGCATCCTTCTTTTTCTAATATTCCTCAGTTTTTTGCTGAACATTGAAGAATCATAAGATGCTGCAATACTAAACAGGTATGATATTGCCATACCCATTGGTGTGAAGTATCCCTGGGAGTGCGCTAACGGGTAACTTCGGCTCCAAACGATGAAGGATTTCATTAAAAGTGCATATCTCGTGAGTATTTTCTTATATTTTTGGCAGGATGTATTGAATTTCATCATTGATACTCATTTTTGTTATTCTTCAGTCTTTGGTAAAAAACTGAAGGATATTAAAAAATGAAGAAATCTTATAGAAACTCACCCTACGACTACCACAGTTTATCTTATCTTTTTCACACCTTTCTTTTTAGAAATTCACTGAAAAACCTTCAGAAAAATGTGAGATGAAAATTTAGAACCCTGAAATACTAGGAATTTTTTTTCTGAAACTTCTTCAGTGAATTCTCTAGAATCTAGAATTCTCATTTTTTTAATATTCCTTAGTTTTTTGCTGAACATTGAAGAATCATAAGATGCTGCAATACTAAACAGGTATGATATTGCCACACCCATTGGTGTGAAGTATCCCTGGGAGTGCGCTAACGGGTAACTTAGGCTGAGAAAATAGAAATGCAGGAGAAATGTGCACTTATTTATACAGTAACATTGTACAGAACGGTACACAAAAAACAATTGAGATAATATAACAAGAAAATTCAATAATGCAATAACAAAGGAAATTACTGTTTTACGAAAATTATAAGGGGCACCTTATATGGTCCAAGGGGACGAGGGAAGGTGGAGGATAACTCTCGCTAAGCTGAAAAGTGACGAACTTCCCACCCGTCTTACTTATACAGGGTGTTCAGAACTCTCCCGGCAAATGAATACCCCAGATTTTATTTTGTGTTGATTTGACTTTTATTATGCACCATAAGAGAGCTACTGTTCTTTGAAATTGGCGCCTTCGAGGTAATTCTTTCAACGTTCCTCAAAACTTTAAACTTTGCACACTGGCTAAGCTTCTAATGACCGACAGCCTGCTGTTTGTTTTGTCTGTCCATTATCGTCTTAAATAGAGTACATTCTCATGTACTTTCCTATTAATCGAAAGTACCATTTGTAAATGCTCTTGAAATTGTCTTTGTTTTCCTGTTCTGACCTTTCACCAAAGCAGCAAACTTTTGCATGCGCCCCTCAGACCACACCACTACTTCCCCTATCTACTCCCTCTCGAGAATTAAATTGGTGTCCTACGCTATCGTCCCAGCGAATGATCCAGAGTCTATAAACCGAAGATACAAAATCTGAAAGGAGAAACGATTTGGAAATTCGTATCGAATGCCCTTGAGCAACAAATCGTGCATGTTTGACTTCTAGCGCCGTACTTGTTAGGGCGAAAATAGTAAATCCAGTCTGGATCGATCTCGTTTTTTTCTCTCTCTTTCCCTCGGTCGGATCTTGATGGGATTTCGAGTGACGAAAATTTCGTCAGCCTCGGCAGTTACTGTAATTTTCTTTATCACTTCATTTCTCTGCGGATTTACGATCGAGTCCTCGATCGAACTGACCGTTTTCAGTCGTATGGGATGTTACCGAGTTTTATTCGAGGGTTTAATTTTTCGTGGAGGGTTCAATAAAATTCCCTCGTTTAACTTTCGAAATCCATTGGGACGTGTGTGTGATTTTCACAACCCTACAGGCGAGCTTCGAAGTTTAAATGGTTGCCTTGATCGTACTTTTTGGTCATTTTCAGATCAATCATGGGTTCCAGGGCTATAACGGAGGCAAAATTTTTACTTTGGGTTTTTTTTTCTGAATCTAAATAGTCCCGTTTTTCATTAGTAGCCCCTTGAGACATTCGTAGCAGTCTCAAAAAAATTCTGCACTGAAACTTTACATTTCCAACATTTTTACTCAATGTTGCTACTTCTGGTTGAATTCTGACTGAAAAGCGGAGTTTCTCCCTTACGAGTTTTATTAACAGCATCATTTCTCATTTTCCAATCACTGTTGAATGTTCGAAATTTTGGAGTCAGAACGTTTTGTATTTTCAGAAGGTTTTTAATTATTTCCAATCCTTCAACCACCATTTGAAACTTGGAAATTCGAAAGTAAAATAGGCCAGTTTGTAAGGGTATTTTGGAAATAAAATTTAACAGAAGATGGACCAAAAACATTGTTAAAAATGAATCAAAAATGATAAAAACCCAATATCTAGACAAATCTGAGCTTTTGCGTTTTTCTTTAACAATAAAAATTTCGAAAAAATAGGTCGTTTTTCGGTGTTTTCACCATAGCATGAAAATTATTGAAGGCAATGCAATACGTTGTATAGGCGATTTGTATAGAACTAAAAGACCTTCGAAACGAGCGTTTCTAAAAGGTGATCGGAGCATTTTTCACTGAGAAAACTTGGAAAAATCGTTAAAATGGACCCTTTTTCAAAAATTCACAGCTTTGCCCAGTTTTTAGCTGAAGCACTAATTTTGCGCCAAATGTTAGGCCATTATGTCTACTTTAAGCATACAAAAGTTGGATGCTTTCAGATGGATGAAAAGTCCGAAAAATGGCCTCGAATCTCGGTTATTACGCAGAATTTTGCAAGATTTCGGTGTACATTATTAATAACGTAATTGTGCAAAAACTATTCATCTGACACCATTCAACTTTTGCATACTTAAAGTAGATATAAATAGCCTAACATTTCACGCAAAATTAGTGCTTCAGCTTTAATCAGGGCAATGCTGTGAATTTTTGAAAAAGAGCCCATTTAAACAGTTTTTTCCAAGTTTTCTCGGTGAAAAATGCACCGATCATCTTTTAGAAACGTTCATTTTTGAAGGTCTTTTGTTTCTCTACAAATCGTCTCTACTATTGCTACTGTCGTCTACTATTGCATTTCCATCAGTAATTTTCGCACTGTGGTGGAAAAACGGAAAAACGACCTATTTGTTAAAAATTTTTATTGTTTAAAAAAAACGCACAAGTTCAAAATTGTCTATATTCTACGTTTTTATCATCTTTGGTCCATTTTAAACAAAGTTTTTAGGTTTGCTGCTGTTAAGTATTATCTGTCAAAACAGATTTTTTCGCTCTATGAACTGGGCTAAAAATGTTTTCCCACAACGTCAAGCAATTCCCACTGACAAATTTACCGTTTAACGAACCTACGTGAGCAGACACATTTTTACCCGTCCGCCCTATAAAGGAGAAAAAAGCGACCTGTCCAGACGGATTTTACGACGGGACGATTCCTAATGTATCATGCGATGCCAAGCCGGAGACTTAACGATATGCACGCTCTTTTCTTTTCCTCGTTATCTCGACGAGGACGTCACTCGAATATGTCCCCTTACGGTGAAACGAGCGGGAAACCTTCAAGTTTACACTTTACTGAATTAGCGTGAGTCGAATTAGGGTAAGCAAGGGTAAACAACGTCGAAATCCAATTGTATTTTCTCAAAGTAGAATTGCCATTTTAAAACATTACAATAAAGAAAAAATCAATCAAAGTAGCACTCAATGTAATCCACGTGAGCACCTGGGCACCTTTAAATCATGGAGAAATGGGTACAAGAGGTCCAACCCGACGCTTTTTAAAATTCGACACGTGCGCCCTCCGACTCAGATCTACGAACTAAAAATGCGTTGGCGAGAAATTTGAAATTGAAACGTTTATTTTTTCCACGGAAAACTATTGTAGTTGAAGTTTAAACTGTTTATCAGTTTGTAACCTTCCATGAGTCAAAATTCACCATTAAACTGTCAGCATGTCAATTCCGGTGGCCAGCTAATATGTAAAGAGTGATTACATTGTGGTTATGATTGTATATGAATTGAAAAACTTCTTCTATGTTACACGCACCTGCCTGGTTGACTATAGAAGGTTTAGATTTCGGTTATGATACATCCCATGCGATTCATCATCCCCTTCGTCGATTTATTCCACCCCTCGAACGCTTTAGGGTCCGTTTCGCTGCCGTTTCCACGCCACACAAAGAATTATGTTCTAATGCCGAAAAAAGTCTAACATCCCTTACCAGCTAAGAAGATTTAAAGTCGCAACTGTGTCTACACACACACATTTTCACCTCTCTCGCTATTTGCTGACGAGTCCACAATTTTAATTTAAAAACTTCAAGTGCGGGAATAAGTGTTCTTTTCGGAAAAAAAATTATGTCCCGTGGAAGACATAATTCCTGTGGGAAATCCGGGATGGCAACTTTGATGGCGTAGAGACGCTTTGCGGTTTCTTAACTAATTCCGCGGGGGTTAGGAGAAAATCGACAAACTTTTGATTAGTTAGGATAACCTAAGAAATTTAAGTGGTCGAAGCGGGAGTCGTCGTAGTGGCGACGCCTGGAGGAATTGTCGTTGACCAAATTTTCTCAACTAAAAACATGTGCTGGGGACATGTGCCAAAGCAATTAGATATGTACTAGTAATTTTGTTTCTTCAAATGAACGAACTAAGAGTTAATTAATTATTTTTCCAATTTGTAGGTTTGTACACTATTTTATTAACTTACTTTCTACTTTTCTACTTTTTTGTATCTCATTTCTTTCCTTTGTAGTCTATGTACATTAATCGATGACCATTTTCCCATATAATTTTGTCAAGTAGCACCGATTTTCATAAAAATTTGGATCTAGGTTCTACTTACCCTCTATTTTAAGGTATCTCTGTGCCGGGGGTTGCTTTTTCCGAGAGTGGACGCCACCCTTCCTCGGTGGTCAAAAATGTTACATTGAAAAAAGTCCGGGAATTGATAAAATGACTAATTCCAAGCAACTTTTGCCCTATAAGGTTTTTTCTGAAAGTCAATACTTTTCTACTTATTCGCGAATAAAAGTGTCCTTTTTCAACCAAACAAAAACACGTTTTCATAGGGTTTTTTGCTAATACCTCAAAACGTATGTATTTTATAAAAAAAAATCAATCTCATCAAAATTGTAGCTTACAAAATATCAAAAAGAACTATGGATTTATGGTGTATACCCAATACAAATAGAGTAGTTGCTTGTTAAAGGTTGATTCTTATTTGTCAAAAGTCAAAATTGAAAGTTTCAACGCGACATAACCAAAAAACAATGTATTTTTCTGGAAAAAACTCAGAAAGTGCTTCAAAAACCCTTTATTTTGTTTTTTTTTTTACGAAAGTCAGTAGTATCATAACTCAGCGAGTTATGACGTAAATAAAGTTGGTTTCTATTTTTTCGACAAGGAGAAATGTGAAACTAATTTTTACCAGTTTAGAGTTCACTTTATTGATGTACTTTTAATACGATCTAGATGTTTGACCGGTTTAAAGTGCTTAGTTTTGAAAAAAATTGAGCGTAAGTGAATAGAGCATTTTTGTATTTTGCAAAATAATGGCTTTTTAAAATAATTCAAAAACCATTAATGATACGCAAAATTTTGTAGAGTACAAAAGTGTAGGTTTTGCATTACTAAAAATTGCAGTTCTTTTTTTCTGTAGAATGAAAATTAAATAAGAAATGACTAAATAAGAAGAAAAATTTGCACATGTTCGTAAATAGTCACTGTTTCAAAATCTTTCAGCTCATAGCCTTTCAAAAATAAGGGCTGCAACAAATTTAATTTATATGAATTTATAGCTCTTAAATAAACCTACAAATTGTTTTTTTGAAAGACTTTGTAGCTGAAAAACTAAGCGAATTATGGGTAAAAAATCACATTTTTTTCCTGATATCTGAACAAGTATATTGGAGCATTGATGAATACACATTACAACTATATTTTAGACACAACTTACTTACATCTATTCACACATGTATATATGTATATATATATATATATATATATATAGCTTTTTTTTATAAGGGGTAGTTTTTATAAGGATTGAAACTTATAAATAAACGACAAAAACTAAAGCAGTAAAGAAATCTTAATTTATTATCACTATGTGATTAAATCATTCCAGATTGCTGAATAACAATTTTTAACACTAATTTTTAATGAGTACTGCCATAGCGGGTGATTTTTAGGGGTTAAAAATGGTCAATTTATAATAAATTATCTATCAGAATGTCAATTAACGTTTATTGCTTTCTATTATGAGCTCGAATCTACAATTCTAAAATTAGTTTTAAATAGGGGTAGTTTTAGCCTCTAAAAAATAAAAGCTACTACCGGCACAGGGCTAAGTAGAGGGTAACTAGAACTTGAATCTAAATTTTTGTGCAAATCGCTGATGTTTAATCATACTAAGTTACTAAAGAATATTTAGAAAATAATTTGTTTAATTATAACATTCTAGGGGGGGGGGGGCTTTTTGGGCTCGAAGCTGTTCAATAAATCATAAATTAGGTCTCTTAATGTCAATTGTCGTTCATTCAACTTATTGAAAGATGATTTAAATCCAATACACGCTCGAATCTACAATTCTTAAATTATTTTCGAATAGGGGTAGTTTTCACCCCTAAAAAATAAAATGCAACCACCATTTTTATCAATTTTGGTGCGTATTTGTGCCTTTTAAACTGAAATTTGCATTTTATAGACTATTTTTTTGACCATCTTCGAGTAGGTAACTCATGTTTTAGTAACTTGCTAGAAATTACTTGTGTAATACTGTGGTAAATAAATTTTTTTTCCTTTTTCTTTAGAAAAATAGAAGGAATGATTTCCATAGATGGCACCACAACCGAATATTCCATTCAAAGGAACTCATTACTTTAGATTGTATACTAATATTTATCCTGCAAGACGGTAATTCTGATTTTATTTTGGTGCTGCTTCGCTCTCGAGAATAGTTCGCAGGAAGAAACAATCCTTGCTACAATTTCACGGCTCCACTTCAAACCCGGCCGCCCCTTCAGCGAGAAATCTCCCTTTTCCACTCGACTTGCATAACAGGCACCGCCGACGTCTGCTTCAAACGACACGGAACAAAACGAGCCGCCCTGCGAGCGTCTCCAAGAGCGAAAAACCTTTTGTCTCGCCACGTCCCGTCGCAGACGCTGCTGAACATTAACTGCGCCGCCGTATTTCCTCCGTGTCGTTCCTCTCCTGCGATTTAAACTTTCGGACGTGTCGATCGGGCCTGAAACTTTTCCTGCGAGCCGCCGCGTATTTCCTGCGGGGATCGCGACCGTCTCGAGTTTCTTTCCTCGCCCGAGGAGCGATTTAACACGGAATTCCTGGCGCAAAACTGCCGCGGTGATTTCCTTGTAAGTTTATGTTAATTGAATTTTATTTCGTCGCCGGGAAGTTGCGACGTTTTAAGGCGGAATTGAACGGATTGATGGGGTGTTTCTTTTGGAATTCTAATGGAATGGATTCAGAGCTTTTTGTCTCAGGGCGGAGATGTGTTGGTTTCGGTAGGGGAATCGGTGACATCGGGCAAAGATGAGTTGTTTCTTTTAACAAATTTGAATCTTTGCTTCATTTTCAAGTTTTCTTATAAAATCCAATATCTGTTTGGGAAAAACTAAGCAACTGCACTTATTTCAAACCATTTTCCTCTCTAAAAGTAGATTGTACTTAAACTCGATTCTAAATACTACTAAAGCAAAACTAAAGGGCCAAATACTTTTGTCCAACTGTATATGAAAATCCAAGATAGCCAAGTTGTAGGTTTTGAGGTCCTCTTTCAAAAACCGTTTGAAAGATTAAAATCAGATCTCAGTTAACCTTAGCTAAAACGTCGAATTTTAGAAAATGTCGGTGTATATTATTAATAACGTTATTGTGCAAAAGCACAATTGGACAGCATCCAAGTTTTGCATGCTTAAAGTAGACATAATAGTCTAGCATTTCACGCAAAATTAGCATTTCAACTCTTAACTGGACAAAGCTGTGAATTTTTGAAAACGGGTCCATTTTAACGGTTCTTCCATGTTTTCTTGATGAAAAATGCTGGGATCACCTTTTAGAAGCGATCATTTTGAAGGTTTTATAATTCTCTACAAATCATCTGTACAACGTATTGCATTTCTATCTATAATTTTCACGCTATGAAGAAAAAGCCGAAAAACGACGTATTTTTTTAAATTTTTGTTTAAAAAAACGCAAAACCTCAGATTTGTCTAGATTTTGGGTTTTTATCATCTTTGGTCCGTTTTGAACCAAGTTTTTTGGTCGGTCTGCTGTTAAATTTTATCTACCAAAATTTTTGGGCTCAAATGGGCTAAAAATGTTTTCCCATAACGTCATACAATATAAACAGACACGTTTTTACCCATCCGCCCTATAAAGATGAACGAACTAAGAGTTCATTAATTTTTTTCAATTTGTAGCTTATTACACTATTTTTCTACACTATTTTTATTATTAGCATACTTTCTTTCTATTTATTTATATCTAATTTCTGCTCTTTCTAGTCTATTTACATTAATCATTGACCATTTTCCCATATAATTTTGCAAGCAGCATCGATTTTCATAAAAATTTGGATTTCGGTTCTACTTACCCTCTATTTTAAGGTATCCCTGTGCCGGGGGTTGCTTTTTCCGAGAGTGGATGCCACCCCTCCGCGGTGGTGGAAAATGTTATATTGAAAAAAGTCAAGGAATGGATAAAATGACTAATTCCAAGCAACTTTTGTTCTATAAGGTTTTTTTCTGAAAGTCATTACTTTTCGACTTATTCGCGAGTGAAAGTGCACATTTTTCAACCAAAAAAAAAAAAACACCTTTTCAGGGAGTTTTTCGCGAATACCCCAAAACGTATGTATTTTATGAAAAACATCATTCTGGTCAAAAATGTAACTTATAAAAATCAAAAGGAACGGTGGGTTTATGGTGTCTATATACCCAATACAAAAGGGGTAATAGCTTGTTAAAGGTTAGTTCTTATTTGTGAAAAGCCAAAATTGAAAGTTTCAACGTGAAATAATAAAAAAAACAATCCATTTTTCTGGGAAAACTTTTTTAAAGTGCCTAAAAAAATCCTTCTTTTTTACAAAAGTCCGTAGTATTAAAACTAAGCGAGTTGTGACGTAAATAAAGTCGGTTTCTATTTTTTTCGATGGAAAGAAATGTGAAAATCCCCCCTAATTCCCACCCCAATTGAAGCTAATTTTTACCACTTTACAGTTCATTCTACTGATACACTTTTAATATGCTCCAGTAGTTTGACCGGTTCAAAGTGCTTAGTTTTGGAAAAATTTGAGCTTGAAGTGAATGGAGCATTTTTGTAGTTTTGCAAAATAATAGTTTTTCTTCAAAATAACTCAAAAACTATTAATGCTAAGCAAAATATACCTAAACTCTACTCTACTCCCTAAAACTCAGTCTTCCACTACACCTACGGCGAGGAAATTTCGTGGCATAATGAAGATCAACAAAGCTTATCAGGGCCGAGCCACAACGTCCATTGTTATAGGCAAACTAGTAAGCGCAACATCATCTCTCGTCAGGTTTCCAAAGCGGCGCTAAAAGACACATATTAAATTATGAAAGTTTAATAATGTATTCATGAAAGGCGAGGCCGTAGCGAACAAAATACCGAGGGGGTTACGACTTTGTAGTCATTTTCGGTGATTTATGAGGTGGCGTAATAACGCGTCGCACCGTCTAGGCCGCGACCGGGGGAAATTTCTCCGGGAATTAAGGAGTTTATAACGTGTACACCTCCGCCCCCCTCGCGCGCTCACACGTACACACAAAACGCGGAAAAATCGTCGTCTTGTCGCGAAACTTCGCGCCCCTAATGACTCGCCCGGATGCGGGGCGCGCCGGAACTTTTATGAAATTGTAGACGACGCTAAAACCCATTCTATTAGCTTACAGTTTGCCCGAAAGTTTCGCTCGAAGTGGAGAACAAATATTGAGTTAGGCGGAGTCGATTTTCTCTTTCGCGGGACGAAAACGGGCGACCGGCGGGAGGAATTCCCTCTCGAGCTCCTTACTAAACGAAATAACGGCACGGGGTGAGGAATAAAACTGCGACGGGCTAACGACTGCTATTCGGCAATTATTTATTCACGTATTCGGTTTGTGTTCAGAAAGTTTCGTAAGCCAAAGGCTCTCTGCCCCTGCCACAAAAGATTCCATTTATTGGCGAAGGCGCCAAATTTGTCGCCATTCCATCGGATCTTGCAACATCAATACTACAGCCGCTCATTTCTTGCAGCAACGTCATATTTAATAATGGGCATCCTAAATGTGTCCAACAGAGGCCCTATTATATAGTAATGTGTCCCATCTTGAACTTTCCATAATTGCCACTAGACAACCTTCCACATCAATATCCTACTATTTCATTTGTATATACTATCTTGGGATTCACGAATCTATGAAGTATAGTGCAGCACCGATTTCCACAAAAATTTGGATTTAGGTTCTACTTGCCCTCTACTTCTAGGTTGGCCCTGTGCCGGTGGTTGTTTTTGATTTTTCAGAGGTGATAACCACCCCTATTCGAAAATCATTTAGGAATTGTAAATTAGAGCGTATAATGCATTTGAATCATCTATTAATAGGTTGAATGAACGTTAGTCGACATTAAGAGACATAATTTATGATTTATTGAACGGTTTCAACCCCAAAAAGCCACCCCCTAGAATATTATAATTTAAAAAATATTTTAAAAATGTTCTTTAACAACTTAGGTTGATTAAACATCACCGACTTGAACTAAACATTTGGATTTAGGTTCTACTTACCCTCTTCTTAGAAACTGACCCTGTAACGATGCTTGCTTTATATTTTTTGGGGTAAAACTACCCCTATTTGAAAATAGTTTTAGAATTGTAGATTCGAGCTTATAATCGAAAGCAGTAAACATCAATTGATATTATGAAGGTTAAATTATTATGAATCGAATATTTTTAACCCCTAAAAATCACCCCCCTTTAATGGCAATCATTAAAATTTAATGTTGAAAAGTGTTATTCACAACTTGGAATGTTTTAATCATATCGTAGAAGGTCGTTCTACGTTTCAACCCTTATAAAAACTACCCCTTGCAAAAAAAATGTTATATATACACATATACTTTATATACCTATACATGTGTGAATACACGTATACACATGAATACATGTATTCATCAATGCTCCAATATACATGATTTCAAAAAAATAATGTGATTGATTTTTTACCCAAAATTCGCCAAAAAGTTTTTAAGCTATAACGTCTTTCAAAAAACCAATTTGTGGTGTTTTTACGAACTACAGGCTCATGTAAATTAAAAAATTTTTTCAGCCCTTGTTTTTCAAAAGGTTTGAGCTGAAAGGGCTTGAAAAAGGTACTGTTTACGAACATATTCAAACTTTAAACGGTCATATCTTACTTAATTTTTATCTTACAGGAAAACACTACAATTTTTGGGAAAAATAAAACCTACAATTTTGTATTCTAAAAAGCAACACTCGGCACAGGGTCAACTTTGAAGTAGAAGGTAATTAGAACCTAAATCCAAATTTTTATGAAAATCGGTGTTGCTTAGCAGAATTTCTGCAAACTAGAGAAATGTATTCGCCATAATTTTGGATAGAAGTTTAAAAAAGAGGTTTTCGCATTATCCTTTAGAATTTATGAGATTTAGAGACCAGATTTGCATTATCAGCTTCTAAAAAAGTTAACTGAATTTCATTGAAATTTTAGAAAAATTACTAAATTTAATTAATAGCCATGTTCATGAATTAATTGCTTAGTTGAAATCTTAGTTTCTGGAGGATTAGTAAGAATATTTATTTCTTGAACAAACTCCATAATTTTTCTAAGTATTGACTTCATTTCATATGATTGTTGGGAAGAATACACATAATTTAGAATTCATCAGAAATTATTTACAACTCTTAAGTTATTAACCAAAACTTAAGAGTTATTATTGATTTCTAAAAGATTATCCAGAATTCATTAGGTATTTAGGAAATCGGCTGAAATTAATTCAGAAGTCAACATCAAGACCCGATTTTTGATTAACACACAGTTGGAGTCTTAGAAAATTTACCATAATTCATGAAACTTTCAGAAAGTTACTGAATGTCGTTTAGAAGGCCAATTCTTGGCTCAGTTTCTAAAAATTGATTAAAATAATTGTTTTTAGGACAGAACCCATACGACCTTTTCCAGTTAATTGATTCCATTCAATTTGATTTGAAGGAGAATTGGATTAATCTCAAAACTTATGAATCAGATTCTTTGTTAGTCGTACTGTTTCCAGAAAATTGATTGGAAAGTTAGTTAATAAGAGCAAAAATGAAACTGGACTGGTCAGGCCCGGGTATATTGAGCGAGCCGCGACTTGTGTCGCTACGTGCAAACCGTTCCTGTACAAGAGGATTTCAACTATACTATAAATGTTAGTATGGGATTTGTATAAGTAATGACAACCCGGTGAAATTTACTTCGGAGATTTTTAGATATTTTTGCAAATAACTGTGAATCCATTGCGAATTCGTCCGGACCAAAATTTCCTCTGTATTCCAAAATTCCCTAACAAGTACCCAAAGATAACATAGAAAATAAGTAATTTTGAGATGCCAAAATAAGTAGAGGGAAGTGAAAGATGAAGAATTTCGAAAAATACAGTAAAGTAATATGGGTACCATTGATTCTGCAGTGGCAATAGATTGTTTTCTACGTAAACAATTCTCTTAAAAGTTCAATCTGTCTGGTGGTTTCAGCAACTTCATAGGAGTAGCCATCAAAAAATTTATACCTTCGTAATGCCTTTGCCACAATGCAGGAGAAGCCTTGTGTCAATTACAGATCACTTCATCATCAGGTTCAAAAGCACTGTGCGAGGTTGTCAGATGTAAAATTTCCAAGCAAACCTAAAGACATCTCCCCTAAAGCACTATTACCCCCTTTAGTAATTACCGCATCTGCTTTATTACCCTCGAAACGGTCTCGTTAATATTTATTTCAGTGAGCCCGAATACATCCTACCAAACTGGGTTTTGGCCAACGCGCCCGCCCATTACATTCACGATTCAATGCCGAGGAGTCCCGTTTCATCTCATTTTATTTTTCGGTTTTATTTACTCCTAACAAATAACCGCGGTTTTATTGCCGCCGACCAACAGGCAAGCCAGTCAGCCGGCGAAACGCATAACATTAACTTACACACTAAATGGTCCGTATTCCTATCATTCGCTGTGGTGTAAATGGGGGTTCTACACTATTAAAGGATCGTACGTCCTCTCAAAAAGAGATTACGACGTTGCTTATGGGGGGAAAATGTGTCTCGGTGAATTGTGGAAAGAGAGGAAAAAGTTGACAGAGGGAGACAATGGTATTTAAGGGATCGTAAACTATGGCTCTTTGGTGGATTTTTGTTGATTCTCTTCGACTTTTTTTGGATAACTTTTTTGGGCTTGAAACCCGTTTCATGAATTTTCCCAGAACCACCCGAAGAGCAACAATTATTTCCATAAAAATGGTGGTCAATTCGATTATTATTTCTTTAATATTATTATTCAGCAACTTCATTAGGAATTCAAAGTGTGTTTCAAGTTACCATTAGGGATTTAATATTAGGATATAAACAATTACTAACAGCGAAAAATTAATTACAGTTAAGTATATCTCTGTTGTTTTCTGTAATTTTGTTATAAGTGATGGGGTTATAAGGGTTAAAACATAGTAGAATTGAACATAAAATGATGTTTGTTCTCACGTCATAAATTTATTCATATAGGGGTTTGCACCCCTAAAAACAAATGTATAGATCGAGGCCACATAACTTTTGAGCCAAAGGGTAATCACAAATTTTCATGAAATTTTAACGTGTGCGAAGGAATTCTGAGGTAACACCCTATTTTTATCGTCACACACTGGACTATAACCAACCTGATGATCCTGTAGAGATGATCTGTGTATATGTGAGGTTTTTAATATTTCGCTCGTAATATATTTTATTAACAATAGTAATGTTTTAGCAAATTTATTTACTTTCAAGGTGAATTTTAATTTATCAAAATCCAATCAGCAGGTTATGAGAATATAATAAAAGAACCAATACTTGTGTAACAATTGATAAATGCGAATTCCTTACTTCGCAACACACAAAGGAAATGGTACAAGGCGTAATTGTATTGCATACAAATTTGTCTTGAAACAAAGTTTGAATTCCTAATGAAAATGGGTTAGTAGTAATTAATAAATAAACAAACTACCACTGAAACGCCATATTAGCGGCAAAATATAGCAATTGAATCATATCGATGTCCTTTTGCATTTAGGTTAGGTTAGGATAGGTTAGGTAAGGTTATGTTAGGTTAGGTTAGTTTAGTTAAGTCCATCGATTTTCATGAAAATTTGAAATCAAGCTTATTTTACCCTTAACTTCAAAAGAGACATGTGCTCAACTTGCGCTCCTTGCATTTTGGGGATGAAATACACCCCTTTTGCAAAAAAATGAAAGAAATGCAATAAATAAATATATTCTGCAATATTTTAAGCGTGATTCATGGTTTCAATCAATTTGTCAACCCTCAGAGACCATCCCTTAAGTCGAAAAATCACTAAAAACTTGCTTCTCCTCGCATTTCGACTACACAACCTCACCAAAAAATAAGTCCGGATCTGTAGATCAGATATGTGTATTCTTATGTATTTTTTATCAGCAAATCAGAATCCGAGAGGTCAGAAAAAGGCCTGCACCCCTGGAATTGGCCCCAGAGGCCAAAAGTGGCCACTATAACACGGCCTAACAAAAAAAATCCGGATCTGTAGATCAGTCACGTGTATTCTTATATATTTTTCATCGCTGAATCAGGATCCGAGGTCAGAAAAAGGCATGCAACCCTGGAATTGGCCCCAGAGGCCAAAAGTGGCCACTATAACACGGCCTAACAAAAAAAAATCCGGATCTGTAGATCAGTCACGTGTATTCTTATATATTTTTCATCGCTGAATCAGGATCCGAGGTCAGAAAAAGGCATGCAACCCTGGGATTGGCCCCAGAGGCCAAAAATTTTTGTGGGGCCGTGTTATAGGGGCCATTTTTTGCTTCTGGGGTCAATTCCAGGGGTGCAGGCCTATTTTCTGACCTCGGATTCGGATTCAGCGATGAATAATATACAAGAATACACGTGTCTGATCTACAAATCCGGACCTTTTTGTGGGGCTGTGTTATAGGGGCCATTTTTGGCTTCTGGGGTCAATTCCAGGGGTGCAGGCCTTTTTCTGACCACGGATTCGGATTCAGCGATGAAAAATACACAAGAATACACGTCTTATCTACAGATCCGAACTTTTTCTTGCGAGGTTGTGTTATGAAAGACGTTGCATTTTTGTAGGTTCTAATCAATATATACATTTATTAATATTACTATTCAAAATCTCTTTTGAAACCTGACGTATTTTCATACAAGTTGTGCTGACTGCGAATTCTACTTCGAAAGCTTCAGGACTCGAGATTTCTCGACGCAAGACCTTTCCTTGTTGGTTGGTCTTGGTCTCGAATTTCGAGACCAGGCAAGACCGGGCTAAGACCATCTCCAACTTACGTTTCTTGTCAAAAAATCGAACCATCGACGCCGCTGGATCATTCCTCGTCGAAGAAAAGGAATTCGCTAATTCCGAAAAGTCGCGAAAGTCGAAAACGGCCAATAACGACCGCCAGGCTAAGTGCATTCTGCAATAAGCATCCCGGAGCGTCTCCGGCTGCCCACAAAACGCGAAATATCACCGTAATATCGACATATCGCCCGACGGACGCGGACGTATGCAAATCCGGCGAGTCCGGGAACGAAAATTCGCCTCCGGATTTATTTCTATCGCACGGGCGGTGCGACAAGTCGCGGCCGTTTCGATTGTGTACGTGTGTGTAATAAAGGAATTTTCGAAATACGCTCGTACCCGACTGGTCCAATAAAATTTTACGACTACCGGCGCGAGGAGGAAACCGAAGGGAGGCGTAATGCCGGCTCGAACGTCATATCTTTGATAATAAAATGTCGCAATTACGATATATCCCTATGTGCCTACTCGTCTTCTAATTCACTTATACCTACCGGATCTGCTTACATTTATAGCCGAGCCCTGGTAGGAAAACTTATCTAACTTAACTTTGTAACAAGAAAATTCCTCAATGAATGTGGCATGTTGTTAAAAAGTGTTTTTAAGAAGTTTACTTTTCACTTTCAGCATTGCCCATTTTACTTATCCAAAATTGATCCAAATTATTCAAATTTCCAAAATTCAAAATTATTCAAAATTTCAAAATTTATCCAATAAAATTTTTCGCGAAAGTTTAAATCGTTAGTGATTTACTTAATTTTCGAGAAAAACGTTTCACAGGCATTTTTTTCAAAATCCTTTTTGTAACCAAATTACTTCCATAAATGAAATTTGAAAAAAAATAGGCCTAATTACGGTAACTTCCCGTATATCAGATGAGAAAGGAAAAAGGAAACAGCGTGAAGGCTGTAATTGCTCCAGCCCAGACGCGCCAAAAGTCGTATAGGAAAATCCACCACGTACAATGGATTAAAACGGTGCAATTTCCTAGGAAACGCACATACGCCACTGCGCCCCCCGATCGCCTCAACGTCTAATCACCCGTCGAGGGACCCCCGTGCCCCGTGAAAAATAAATTTTCGAATCATCTCGTTTTAGTAGCTGTCAGTTCGCTTGTAGACCCGTTTAAAACTCGCCCGTTGTACGTCTATACCTGAACAATTAATTATTCCGCGGGCCGCTCAACCAGAAATTCCATCAATCACCCTGCCACTTACACGAATTACCCTTGGATTATATCCGCGGTCAGCCTACGTATTCGGGGAAAATTCTCTCGACGAATCGAACAAATAATATCACGTTGGATCATCTGCAGAGGAAAAATAATTGTTTGTTCGCAAATTACAGCCGGTTTTAAATGGGTTAACAACTTAGGGGTTACCCTTGAGAGGACACTACTTGGAACAAACCTGTAATAAAGATTTGGTTTTCCGGTGCTTTTCTTCACAGTAATCTCTACATTGGCTGAAACAGTTTGAAAGTAATTTTTACTGACGTTTTTCTATAGCCTTTGTTAAACATTTAATGTAGGTTCATTTAAATGGGTTGATAAATAGCAGGGATATGACAAAGTATTTTTGTCTTCTTATAGACAAATAGTGTCTTATAGACAAAATAATAGTGTATGTGTAAATACACCATTTTTTAAAAACTCCGAAAAACGATATCTTAATACAGTAATTGTTATTATCATTAGAATACATAGATTACATGTTTGTAAGCATGATGGCTACTATATGGTTGGAAACTAAGCACTTGGTACGCTTCAGAGACGCGAGATTTCCAGTGAAATGGTTCATGCGCAATAGCAAGCGCGTGTTGGTCGACTCTGATTGGTGGAAACCAGGTCCGCGCAGCAGTTTGCGTCAATTATAGCCCGACCGCCACTCGAATTGCTCATCTCCCCCCCCCCCAAATTTCCCCCCCCCAAAAGATCTGTGTTAATTCCGTCGGTAATTTGCCTAAAAACGCAATTAAAATTATGACGAGATCCTGATTTTATTCGCAATAGATCGCACTGGAACTTCACAGAGACCTCACTTCTAAAGATGGCGCCCTATGGAAGAAAATAGGACCATTATATCCATTTTAGAAGAAAATCTTAAATGTGACAACTGTACAGTTACTCTTCTAAAATCTCATAACGAAAACCTGCATGGAGGAAGAAGATAATGGTAAAAGTACAATGCAGTATTATAATACTTTAGAAGATCAAGTAAGATAATGAAGTGCTCTTGACCGTTAACGTTCCTAATTTCATGCGTAGAAAACACAAAATTACCCACTGCGCATAAGAAATATTAGTGGGCCGCGCAGAAGGTTGCTGTAAAGACTGGAGATCCAGAAGATGAATATTTAAAACATTGTTATCTCCTCTTCTCGTATTTTGAAAACATACTGTATACCCACCATTGTAATTACTCCTACCAATGGCGTACCTTCCTGATAATATTTACGGCCGTTATTGGTTGAAGTATACCTACCTCCTCATACCGATTTCATGATAGGCTGTACTGTAATCGTGAATTTAATCACTGCATTGACCATTCTAACCTTACTGCGAATTCTCCTGGTGATGTTGACGACTGTTATTGGTTGAAACAAACCTCATACTACCGATCACCTGATAATCTGTGCTGTGATAGTGATTGAGATTTAATCACCCAAATAAATATTTTTTATTGTATTCAGGAAGGTGTGTGCGATGTTATTTGCTATTTGTTAAAAATATAGCAATGTGCTCAATCTCTTTAAAATATGCCAAGAAAAGTAATACTAACCAAACAGGCAGAACTTTTGCAGTTGCATGTTTTCCGCCCTGTAATAATTCCCTTTCGACATTGAAAGAAGCACATACAAAGTAAATTACACTGAGGGTTGTTTTGCGACCTCAAAACTAAATTTTCCCGAAGTCTCGTGATACCACTTTTCGCAGTAGCCTCTAGTTCTATCGAAATCAATCTAAAAACGTAACATACTGTATTATTCCTGCTACTGCCATTTTCGAGGTATCACAGTGTGCAAACTGCCCCTTCAGAATTTTGAATTTCGCGCCAAATGTGAATGAAATATATCGTAAGCTCTTAAAACTCTACAATTTCGAAAAAAAAATTGATGGATGTCAAGCACAGGAAACATCATAAAACAAAGAAAATTATTTTTGAAATTTTTGAGGTTATGAAACGGTCTAGGAGCCCAAAAAGAGCTACTGGTATACTTGTTCCGCACTACATGAGAGTTTTTCTGTATTTTCAAAAAACCCACACCACATTTCTCTATTGTACCCTGCTAGACATTTTTAAGCAGACACGTTAGTAACGTTCTTCTATCGGATATCTTTTATACGAGTTAATTCCACCCCTAAGGCTCCGATAAACCGAAAGTGAGTCGTCACTCCCACCCTCCTCCAGCAAAAGATCCATCATCTGCTGACAACGCCATTAAAGTCCTGCCACGACAACTACGTGAGATACCCACTACATCCATTTCCATCCTCCTCGTTCCAACGTACGTGCGACGGTGGCACGAAATCCAAAAAATCCTCTTTCTCCGTCCGATAAGTCACGTTAATACGTATATAATTCATAAAGGACGAACGCGTCGAGGTAGGGACAAAGAAATTATTTTGTTACCATTAACGTTTCCATTAGGCATTTGTAAAGGAGCTGCGTGTAAAGCTGCGTTTCGCCTCTAAGCCGAAAATGTGATCGTAGGCACGTCTAAAGTTCCAGTAAAGCAAGGTTGAAGAGCTTAAGCAATTAGTAGAACAATTTAAATGGAATCATAACGTCTCAGATCCAAAATTACATCAATAACATTGACAAAAGTTGTAATGAATGTATTTTTATTAAAGCTGCGTCGATATTATTAAAAATTTACGGGACATTACACCGTATACCAGGTCTTATAATAAAGACATAAAGTTATCCTTGTATATCCTTTGAAATTTCGAGTGAATTCTGAGGCCCAAAATCCTTGTCAACGTACAGGTCATTCGCAGGATCGCCAGGCCCGAGGTGCCCTTTGGGGAATTCGAAGAGTCGCCAGGCCCGAAAACAGTTACATAGCACAACGTGTCCGTAATATAAAAGGAATACATTTTCCTAACCGGTCTCTAGTAAAAACCAAAAAAGCTTTATTTTTCTTTAAATTATTTTCGAACATGCTTTAAATATGGGTATGAAATAGATAAAATTAATCAGTCCTTTCTGCTTATGTTTTGAATGTTAAAAACTCAATGTTTTGTACCAAATCCGTAATTCACGATCTTCCAGATGTACTTTCCTGATAGTCCAGTATATAGGGCCAAAAAAAATTGTTTTGGTAGATAAAATTTAACAGCAGATGGACCAAAAAAACTTTGTTAAAGTGGATCATAGCTGATAAAAACTCAAAATTTACACAAATTTGAACTTTTGCGTTTTTTTAAACAATAAAAATTTAAAAAAAATTTAACTGGCAGTAGCTCAAATTATCCTTGACGCCCGGTCCCATATGGGATCCTAACACTGGCGACCGAATCGAAAACAAGGAAAGCAAGCTGCAACAATGATATAATAAAAGACATCTCTCGAAATAGTGACGTGGAAGTAATTCATACGGCGTCCCAAAGTGTTCTCCGCTGTCGTCCCTACTTTGTCTCTCCCCCGTTCCCGATATACGCTGGCACTTTCTTATTGGATCTCCGACGATATTATGTGTGCACACATCTCGGGATAGTTTTGCTCTTCCACGTCGACGGCCACGCTAACGGAGATTCCTGCAAAACGAAGATGACCGCTCCGAAAAATTGACGCCGGCGTAATGGACTCGGTCTCCAAAGAAACGCCAGGAATATGGCGTCGTTATGATGGGGTAGTTAAAGACGGTCACGTTCGCCTCTAACGAGATCTGTCAATTTTTTATGAAAATATTTCAAGTAACTGGGAATCATTTTTATTTGCCAGTTCAATAATAATTTTCCTGCTATTTAAAAATCATCGAAACCCCAATTTCAATAAAACCTCTTGAAATTATTTGGTGCAATGTCATTAAGGTGCTGATGTAGTTTGAACCTTCCCTTTTAAAGGGCGAATGGGTTTGATATGTTGCAAAAATATTCCAATATAACGCTGAACTTTACTTGCTTCATTATCGATTTAGTGAAGCACCGACTGAGTTTCAATTAGACGTCGTCGGGCTTGGGCTAAACTTTGAATAGAAGTGCTATCAAAATCTTTGGTTAAACTTAAAATCTAGGAAAAAATTAGAGACATTTAAAGTTTCTTGAAGCTTCTTAAAGTAATTTAACACGGTTTTATCGAAGTACTGACGAAATTACAGGCTATTTTCTGAATTTATTTCAATTTTACAAAAATATCACCTAAATTCAAATCTCATTAAACTTCCTCACTACTGATAAGCTTCACGGCTCCTATCTAAATCTGCTTAGCTTAATAAAATTGCGTAGATTAACACATCAGTATTGATAGCTACACTGCGAGTCTAGATAAATTTAAAAGTAGCGAATATTCCTAGCATATTCTTAATAAAAAAAAATTGTTAGTAAATTTTTGCCAATCCTACCCTGTCCCTTCAAAAACCTTCTTCGCCTTTCTTAAGGAGTCTTAAGAGCATAGCAATAAAACTTACTTAAATTTACCTGGGAAGTCATAAGTTGCTGTGACACAAAAGAAAGTAAATATAGTTTACAAACTTCTAACTAAAGAGAAAGTATCCTGCAAGTAAATGGAAACGAATCAAAGAATTTAACAATATCTAGATAGATATTTATTTCAGGATATAAGCGAAAAAATTTTTAGAATAGAATGTTAGTGGAAAAGGCTCTACAAGTTTTAGTTGCAATGTCCCTTAGTCGCATGTACAAGTTGTACCTTAATTCCTTTACCATGCATATTCAGAATAGGATCAAAACTCAGATTTCTCGAGGGTTTCAGTAGAAATTTATCGTTGGTGGAATTATTGAGGGCAATTCCAACTTTACAAACTTTTAAGCTCCGAGATTTACTTTACGGTTCCCGACAAATCAACCAAACTGTACTACTGAATTAGTTACTTACGGTCTTATTCATAAACGCATATTAACGTTAATGTGGGTTTTAGCTTAAAATGCGTTTAGAATGTGTTTCAACAAGGTAACTATAGTTACCTCCATATTAAGAATACATGGAACAAAACACTGTAGTGACATCTGTGAAACACATTCTAAACGCATTTTAAGCTAAAACCCATTTTAACCTTAATATGCGTTTATGAATAGGACCATTAGGTTATTTTATTTATGCTAAAGTGACACTGAATGTCCAAGGTAAATTAAATGGCGTAGATTTGAAGCTATGCAACTGGCCGAATAAAATTGCAGTGTTTCTTTTATGTACCCACGATAGAAAATATGCATATTGTGTGTATTTCATACGGTAAAAAATTTGCACGGCGCCCCTGCTCAACAAGACTAGCCTGCAGACACGCCAAAAGTCGAGGGGTGCTAGACATTATATATATGTATTGTGGTTGGTCCCGCCCCCGCAATGCCGATCGAAACATTGTATCAAGGTCAAGGTCGACGTCTAGCCGTGAAATTTTATTTTTTATTTGCATTAGGAAAGCCGGGGAGACATGGGAGGCGGTAAGGGGGGTTATTAAAGAGTTTTAACCAACTCGAGGGACCTTCTTGTTCAATTCATGGTTCGTTTTGAGTTGTACCCCGAAAGTAAACAAAATGCAAAGGACACTTAACTACAGTTAGTACTTATTTTAAGTCCTTCTTAGCATGTCAAAAAATATTACTGCGTGCAGGAAGTTTGCTACAACTCCAAACTTCCAAAATTGCAATGTGATGTACGTAATGTAACTGTTTTAGCGCTAACTAAAAAAACATATAAAATAGAATAAAACAAAAAAATACCATATATAGTTAATCGTTAGAAAAATTGTCCTTTACTGCCAAATTTTTCATTAATACACAGAAAAAATTATGGCTATGTTACTACATCCAATGGCCAAGGTAAAAGTTCTGCCACAAAAGGTGTTAAGTAGATTTTACTGAACGACCTATTCCGCCATACCAAATATACAGTGAGCAAACACAGTAACTGGTGATATTGAAATATGTGCATATCGTGCATACATACATACCTACTCTTATTAAATGATGAGGTAATATACAAGGTGCGGCATCGTAACTTCCTTTTTCGAAATGCGTGACATTAAGGCTGTAGAGGTCGTAGTGGGCAGAGACCGATCTAATTCGACAGGCATACGTCTAAAGTTTTGTTCTCCACCCGGCGTGCCTTTCGAAATCGGTCCGATGTAGCCCCGGTAGGCTCAGTCCTAAATCGGAAATCCATTGTTACATGGATGGTTTCGTTCAGACAAACCGGGAGTGTGACAAGACGAAGAACTGGAGTCCGTATGCACATCAGTTTTTTTCCGCTCGACTTGAAGAATTGGATTTAGGGGACGTGTGGTTTCCACAAGACGGTGCAATGGCTCACGCTTCCAGGATATCCATGGCTATTTTCAGGGAACATTTCCCTGAGCGCCTCACCTCAATATGGAGCGATTTGGAGTGGCCAACCCGCTCCCCCGATTTGAACCCTTGCGATTTTTTTTTTTGAGTTTTTTGAAATCCCGCGTTTATGTCAACAGTCCAAGGACTCGAGGCCAATATTGCCAACATACCCGCAGCCATGCTGGAAAGGGTTAACACAAACACCAGAAATCGCCGTATTCAATGTATGGCCAATAGGGGCTGTCACCTACCTGACATAATTTTTAAAGCTGTGGGAAACAAAACTTTAAATATGTAGCCGTATTGTAAAGAAATATATAAAAAAATTCTAATTCACAAAATGGGTTTCATTGCGTTTTGAAAAAAGGAATTTATGATGCAACACCTTGTATTACAGCTCTATGCGTCATTTCAAATATATAAACAATATTGCTTCTAGTTTCTCAAAAATTCGACATATATTCAAGCATATTTTGCATGCACTAGTGTATTTTTTTTTTTTTTGGAAAAAATATGCATGTATGTCTGCATGTTTTATTGGATTTCACATGCATTTAATCGTAGTAACTAATTACTAGGAAGTCATTAAATAGAAATTATTTGGGGAAAATCATCCACCGACTTTGTATTTTTCACAACCCTCAAGTGCCTGTGATACCAAAATGAAACATATAACAGCAATATCTATCCCTCTTTTCTTCCTCCTTCGGATGATCAATTAAAGCTTACAGTAGGGCTTTACATGAGTACGCAAGTAATCTTAAAAACTCGACGTCACGTTCAAAGCCCGACTGAAAGTATGAGAAAAAAATTTTACAAGGGAGAAGAAAGCGTCCTTTCTCTAATAAATCCATTAAAGGTATAAAGGCGCTGGCAGCTTAAAAGAACTCGCGTCTCTCGCAAAACCATTATAGAGATTTAATTAACCAACTTAAGAACACCTTTTGTTGGATCGGCGTGAGAAGTTTTTCCGACCGAGGGGTACTTTTAATGAACATCCCAGTCGGTTTTTTCCTCCTCCGGCGTCGCTTTGTTTTATTTACGTTTTCGTCGATTAATATGAAGACTTCTCGAGTCGATTCGGCGGGGGAAATATTCTTTATCGCTGACGCGGCTTTCCTCCTGTCGTTCCTTTTTTACTCTTCTCGTGTCCTCAGTGGAACCAGTTCGCTGCTGCTGTCTAGACTGCTCTAGACTTCTGTTGTTAATGTTCCCGGCAATTAGTCGAAATGTTCACGTGGCGTTATTGATGGACGGAGGAAATATTTTAACCGCAACGCTCGTTTTCACTGCCTCTAATAGCGTACCATCGGGAGCAAATATGGACAGATTTAATATCCGCCTCGACCGGCTATCACACTTTCGACCCTCAAAAATCCAAATACGACAGTATTTTTCACCGGTCAAATGGTCGAAAACAACAAAAATAAACTCGCGAAAGTTTCATATTTGCACATGCAACTGTGTTCATTCTTCTCCTTACTAAAACACCTAAATAATTAAAATAATTTTGTGTAGTTTCATGGGACAAGAGGCATAAAGTTGTCAACACTCGTAGAAAATTTTACAGATTTTGCAGGGTCTAACAAATTTTGAACTTCTTTTTCGGCATTCAAACTCAGCTCTACCTAAGTATACCTACTACTGCTGTATTGATCAGAATTCCAAAAGCATTTGATACTGTCGATCTTTAAACAAGCTAGAGTTAACAGGCTTCTGATATATAGCACTTAAATTGATCGAAAACGATTTAATAAGTAAAATTCAACGAGATAAAACAATGGAACAATTAGTGAACTGTGGTGTTCCCCAAGGAACGATCCTTGGGCCTTCGTTTTTTATTATTTACTTCAACGATGTAACTTTAGCTTTGAAGAACGTCACACGAGAGGATGAGAACAAAGGGCTTGATTCGAATTTTTTGAAGTCGGAGAGGGGTCGTGAGCTGAGGACGTTACGACACAATGAAATATTGAGTAAGGCAAAGAGGGCTCCATAAGCAGATCATATATTCTCTTTTGGGGATGATAAGAAAAGACTTAAAAATAGAGATATCTAATGAAACAGCTAAGAGACCACGAACTATTGTCACGGCTACGTGAGGTAGGGGGTTGGTGGCCACAGGAAGTGGAGCTTGTTGTGAATTAAAACAAGTGATCGAAAAGCAAAAAGGAGAAGAAAGTTTTATTCTCACCTGGACGCGGGGAACCTACAAGGGGTACTGAAGGATACAGATTAAAAATAAAGGAAGAAAAAAGATTCGGGCACAGCGAATCCTAAAAGCCAGGGTGGCGACTTACTTAATAGAGGAATGTTGTCTCGGCAGGTCAGAGAGCATCTTCGGGGCGGTAGGTTTTCTCAGACTAGCCACTCTGTCCCATACCGGGTCCCTCTCGCCTTTCCTCTATCTATTTATATTCGTATTTTGTTTTGTGTTCCCCGCTCTTGTCGGTATTAAGCGTGTCGCTTATCTAAACATTTCGCACCTTGTTAGTCAGCGCGATTATGAAGGTTTACATAACCACACCTTGGCCTGAGCCGTGATCTCGTTTCTCGTTTTGTTGACAGTTGTGGAAATCTCGTGCTCGTGGCAATGTAAAGTATGTGGGTATTTATATCTAGTCAGGTTTAACTTGGGAAACTCATACACGATAGCTGCTAATGGAACTTAGGTAGCTTAGGTAGGTAGTTGCTAGTCTCAAATATTTTTGATGTTATATTCTCAATGTTCCATGTACCTATTCTTAGTGTGCATACAATAATAATGAAAGCTTAGGTAGTTGGTATTCAACAACAAAAGGAAAATGTTTGACCTTACTTTAACTATTTTCCTGTTAATTATCAGCCAGTCAAAACAAGATCAAGCAACTCCAATTGCTAAGTTTCTTCTCAGTCCTGCAGTAAATTCCATCTCGTCGTCTATGGGACGGAAATTGATAAAGGAGATATCCACCGAAGTGAGTGATAATAACGAAAAAACGACTACAGACGACGAAACGTAGCGCTTTCCCCGAAAGTAAAATTGTTTGAAAATCAATTCCCCCGTAACACCATCGCGTATATTCTCCCATTGTCGCAATCTAACGAGAATAGAGCGGAGAAATAATAAAGCCCGAGAACGATCCCGGATGCCCGCAGGACTTTTCCCGAGATTAACCTAATAGCGTCGTCCGAGACGTCGTCGTCTACGTAGTCGGCGTGAAGGCATTTGCGAGGGCGAAAAAATGGAAAGAAAAGCATAAGGAGAGAGAAAAGTTTCCAGGTAGCAGCGAGGCGCTTTGTTACCCATGCACATAAATTGTCAGGAATAAATAGCGGAAAGCTCGGGATTTTCTCAGGTAGGAGAGAAGGAGATACACATCAGAATACATCAGAATAATGCTATGCAAATATTACAGGCCCGGGATTACGAGTGACAAATCTTGGCGGGAGGGAATATAACGGCTGGCGGGTTGTAATATCAAATTGAATTTATCAGCCTTGTGTACAACCGAAATTTCTTAGTTAACGCATTCACTCCCCTGTTTATCGTTTGTACCTCACACAAACTTAGACTTATTGAAAAAAAATATTACGTTTACTTTTTCAGAGGGAGAATGACATCCAAAAAGTATTTTCCTTTTCGATTTTCGTGCCCCCTGACTCAATAAAAGGAGAACCTCGTCTCCGCCATAATACGATCGTACCTTTCGGGCATTTCGATATTTGGACACTTCTATTCCGGTCCGTATTAAACTTACACCATACAAGAAATTGAATCCGGGATTTTCCATTCGGGCATCGCTTACACAAGTGACTTTTCGAAAAGGGAACTTCACTCAAACCGTGCGAGGAAATGGGAAAGATTTATCGCGAAATTTGTTTATAAAGAGGAATCGAGGCTATATTTCCTGGGTGGACGGGTGAAATTAAAATTCCAAAACGAATACTGAAAGTTTACGCGAGGCGATGTTTTTTTAATCAATATAACGTTTCCTTCGTCAGGCACGGTGATGGGCTCTTAACCGGGAAGTTTACGCGACTCCAATATGGTGGCTTTACACATAACCTCGGCGGAAACACATTTCTCTACTCGATACTTATCGTTACTTAAGCAGTAAAACGCCAATAACCGTAATGTGGGCACGTATTAAAGGAGCGGGCATGTTAAGTTTTATGGTAAAAACTGTACGAGTATATCGAGTATACCCGAGTAGCTTGCTTTTACTAACAGATCGAAAAACTATTTTACTCGAACGGATCTTATCGATACCAATAACTTGAAAATTAGTAGCGTACGTAGTCTAATTAGTCCAGGAGTCGATGGAAATTTTGTGACAATGTAATACGGCTTTGGTAGAACTCCAAACAGTAAAGCTGTAGGAAAGTTAGTTTTGAAAATGAATTTTTCAAAATCGGTTAGGGAGTTTCCCGGAAAAGTGATAAAAATTATCTTTTTTGAGAAAATATACATTAATAAATAATTAATACTAAATAAAAATCCATAAGGTTTTGGACCGGTGAACCTGGTGGCCATTCTACTATTCCTCTTCTACCAATCCACTGATTTTGATAGTGTTGGTCCAACCATCGTCTAAGAGGGGGTACGTAGTGCGGAGGTGCTCCATCTTGTTGAAAATGGAGTAACTTTTCCGTTAAAGAAAGATTTCCATCTAAGTCTTTTTGATTTTCTAATTCCTGAATTATTAATGGTTCTATTGTGTATCTAACATTTCAGCATATATTTCACCAGTCAAATTTCCATCTATGAATAACGGACTAATTATGGAATCTCCCTAAATACCGGCCCATACATTCACCTTTTCAGGGTACCTTCTCTAAAAATGTAATGATTTTCGTCACACCAACACCGGTAGTTCTGTTTATTTACACATCCATTAAGATAAGAAGGTTGATTCATCAGTAATACAAATGTTTTTTAAGAGTCGGGGCTCGGCAATAATTCGGGCAGTCATTAATTCACAAAATTCGCTTCGTCTCTCTGGACCATCATCTCCATGTTCTTGGAGAGTTTTCATCTTATAAGGATAGAATTTGTGGAGTTTCAGAACATTTCTTACATACTAACGCGATAGGCCAATCTCTGTGGTTGCTTGAGGAGATGACAAATCTGGATTAATAGCGATTTGTCCAAGAACTTCTATCTGAGCAGCTTCGTTCAACAACCTTGGTGTAATTCTTCTTTTATTGGCGACAGATCCTGTTTTCCCAAATATGATAACCAACTGTCGGATGTAAGTATGGCTTACGTTTTTCCCTGGTTATCTTTCGTTGAAAACTGTAGCTGTTCTTAGGCAACAACGATTTTGGGAGTCATAGATAAAAATTATTTCAACACGTTATGTTATATTGCAGTCGATCTTTATGCGATTAATACAAAATTGGAAATGATTTTTGAAAAAGTAACACAATGACTGGAAAGATCGTTTGGTACATCGAACCGAACCACACTTGGAAATGTAGTGTTATCGTTCTCAATGCCATATTTTTCATTTTTCGTTTCTTTTTTTTACAAAAAATAAATGCGATTAAAAACAACCAGAATATACAATATCTAATAGAATATATCAAGAGGTATATACAATGGTATACATGGTTATGTATATATTATATATATATATATATACATAACGTATTATATATATATATATACGTATTATATTATATACAATGGTTATATCAATATATATCAAATATTTTCTTTTTTTCAGAAAACCAGCCAGGTACGAGACACTGATTTTGTGACACAACACCAGAAAGCAACACAGTCCTATGTTTGAGCGCCTAGGCTTGAACATAGCACTTTGGTCAGGAAAAGGCAAAGACACAAGCATTAAGTAAGTGACTATAATGAATTTTTCCAGCAACATTATTTTTTGAAATTTATTGTACATGTGTATTTTCTTATATGTCTAATCTAGTATGATTGCGATAAAATTTGTCTTATCATTCCAATAGATCGATAATAAGACATAAGCTTCATATGCCCTACCACCTTCATGCTGGTCACATAATTCAATTATAATACTTAGAACATTATTCATAAACAACTGGCACTATCACTTTTGCTCCAACAAAGAAACAAATTTCTTTACTAATCTAAGTAGAGGATACGTTTTAAACAAAGCTTCAAAGAAATCACTCTTTCGATCTTTCCACCCATCGATCGATCTCTTTCCACTTTCGACAACTAACGTAAACTATTTGGAATAACCCTTTATTACAAAAATGTCTGATTAATATCCAATCATCGTGCCGCCCAATTCTTGAAAGAAGAAAGATTTGATGGCACTTATCACTCTCTGCTTCAACGATTTATCTCGTATCACCGCAGTGAATAAATATTGTCCGACCAAGCCAGCAAATCGATCCGAATTAAGGATGGCCTTTACCTTATTCACCAACTTCTGCGCTAGATTGGAAACCAAGTCGAGGATGACCTGTCCGGCCGACATGCAATTCTCGATTATGGTGCTTCCCACGGAACCACCTAAGTAACAATAACATAAGAATCGATAAGTGGTTTGAGGGTTTGGTTATGTTAACTAATTACTTTTCGTCACCACTAATCCCTCGCTATCAGCGACCTTGCTGCACAGATCGATCACTTCACTCGAACTCGGGCCTGGAACAGTTTCATTTCGTAAGCAGTTAGTCATTTAATGGAATCATAGACCTACGTGACATTCTACCAAGTATAAGTTATTGGAAAATATTACGACGTAACTTATCAAGGGAGAGATGAGTTGACCAAGAATGTCATACTGACGTTACTGTTGTTTTAGGTGATTTCTCTGGCGTTGCGTGGTACTTACCCGACATTGTCAGTCAGATTTGATCAAAGTGAGACACTTATACAGGAGGTGACTGGATACTGAATCGTCCAGTGTATTGTAAGTAACAACGATTAATACGATAAGATTTTATCAGCGGACTAGATAAGAGCCTTAAATGTTTCAGGAAATTTGGCAATAAAGAAAAAAATATATTTGATAATCTCATTAATACTAAGTTGGACGAAAAATAATCTGCCAATTTTTCCATTGAGCTCAATCTTTTATCAAATAGGATGATAACTTATATCACACATAAAATTATACTCGTATTATTATATTTCCTGTAGAACTTAGTATAATCTTGATCAAATATTTTCTTAAATACTTATGGCTAGACTGCTTCGTTTTCCTTATTCAATGCTTTGCAGGAACTGATTTTTCTTATGGATTTTCGTGTGATATTACACCATACTCCTCTTAATTTTTTTGTTTTAGTTAAGGCATGGAAAATACACGGATCAATCATGGAAATACAAAATAACCCTCTTCAACACAAATTTCTTCATTATTTCATTAAATTCCTATACTTTTTGTTTAAAAGATTATTTTTCTAAAACCACCATGAACGATACTCTACTCATGAGAATTTTTAATTTTGTGTGATTCTCTCCTAAACCGTTGTTGAGATTTATTTTAACTCCGTAACTTGACTTTTTTCTGACTGAAGTTTTATATCTAAAACTTCCATTTGAAATAATTTCTTTCCTAAAATCGATCTAAGCGGCGTTTTTCTCTTGAGAATTTCCCAACTGCTTGTAAACTAAAAAAGGGCACGTGCCTTATTGGAGAACGTTACACGATGGACATACCACGAGTTTTTTGAGTTATATAAATTTAAAACTAACCACAATTATAAAAATTAGAGAGACACTTCGATTTTTGTATCGAAGGTGAACCTTTTTGGGCATATTTTCAACCTCTCCCTTCAACCCTTTAGTCAGGGTGAGTTCCACCCCTAAAATTTAAATAGGGAACAGGAGTCGAATGATACCTCATTTTAAAGCTTATCAAATTCTGAATTCGACGGGTTTTTGGTTTTTAAATTTGGTTTAGTAATTTTCGAGAAAATGAACAAAAGGTGTTGCTTAGCTTAACAAATAGAGTGAGAATTTAGAAGATTTCGAAGTTAAACTTAGGTATTGATATTTTTGTATATTTTGGTTGTTTTTAATCGCATTTATTTTTTGTAAAAAAAAGAAACGAAAAATGAAAAATATGGCATTGAGAACGATAACACTACATTTCCAAGTGTGGTTCGGTTCGATGTACCAAACGATCTTTCCAGTCATTGTGTTACTTTTTCAAAAATCATTTCCAATTTTGTATTAATCGCATTAAGATCGACTGCAATATGACATAACGTGTTGAAATAATTCTTATCTATGACTCCCAAAATCGTTGTTGCCTAAGAACAGCTACAGTTTTCAACGAAAGACATCCAGAGAAACACATAAGCCATGCTTACCTCCCACAGTTGGTTACCAAATTTAAGGAAACAGGATCTGTCGCCAATAAAAGAAGAATTACACCAAGGTTGTTGAACGAAGCTGCTCAGATAGAAATTCTTGGACAAATCGCTATTAATCCAGATTTGTCATCTCCTCAAGCAACCACAGAGATTGGCCTATTGCGTTAGTATGTAAGAAATGTTCTGAAACTCCACAAATTCTATCCTCATAAGTTGAAAATTCTCCAAGAACATGGAGATGATGGTCCAGAGAGACGAAGCGAATTTTGTGAATTAATGACCGCCCTAAGTATTACCGAGCCCCGACTCTTAAAAACCATTTGTATTACTGATGAATCCACCTTCTTATCTTAATGAATGTGTAAATAAACAGAACTGCCGGTATTGGTGTGACGAAAATCGTTACATTTTTAGAGAAGGTCATACTCAGTACCCTGAAAAGGTGAATGTATGGGTCGGTATTTTGGGAGATTCCATAACTGGTCCGTTATTCATAGATGGAAATTTGACTGGTGAAGTATATGCTGAAATGTTAGATACACAATAGAACCATTAATAATTCAGGAATTAGAAAATAAAAAAAACTTAGACGGAAATCCTTCTTTAACGGAAGAGTTACTCCATTTTCAACAAGATGGAGGAGCACCTCCCCATTACGTACTCCCTCTTAGACGATGGTTGGACCAACACTATCAAAATCACTGGATTGGTAGAAGAGGAGCAGTAGAGTGGCCCCCACGTTCACCCAACCTAACCCCTATGGATTTTTCCCTCTGGGGTTATTTAAAAGTTGCAGTCTTTCGTTCCCAACCTGGTTCAGTTGAAGAACTAAAAAATAGAATTGCTCGAGATTGTCTTCGCATATCCAGAGACAATTTTGCGAAAGTTCGAGAAAAGGTTAACAGTAGGCTTTATTATTTTTTTGAAAATAAGGGAAACCATTTTGAGCATCTATTGTAAGAACCTCTTTTCAAATAAAGCAATGAATTCTTTGATAATGATCATTATTTTATTTCAAAATTTCGTAAATTTTTTTTTATAAGATACAATTAAAACTACAAACATATAAAAAAAATCATTACTTAAACTACAGTGCTAATGTATGATTTACTGAATAAATGATTCTAAAAAATTGCACTTTCTACACAAACTTGACTTTGTTTCATTGATTACTCACGATATCTATTTTTGGCACTTAGACCCTTTGGGAATACCAAGCCTCAAATATATTTCTACACAACTAAAGTTAACGAAAATTAAAATTTTACTTTCTGAAGCAAAATATTACTAAAAAGCGTATTTCTGTTATAAAGTGTTAGTCTTCGTATGTCTTCGTCAATACTGAAGTGAATAGAATTTTCTAAAAACACACGTTTAGAACACTAGTCAGATGTAAAACTGCGTGTGATTATACCAAACGTTTCCTTTTTTCAGTATAACTTATACGGCCAAGAGGTTCTTATTCTGGGGTACAACATCAGGAGGCAGCACAACCCAAACTGTAATTCAGCACTACGTGTGGGTACCTGAAGGTTTGAACAAAGCATCTCGGGGAGGAAAAGCAAAAATGACACCAGAATTAAGTAAGTTATTATAATTAATTTTTCCAACATTGTTTTGTTATTCACAGGCGTGTTTAGAATTCGAATATGATTACAATGAAATTCGTCTTACTATTCTAATACATCTATAACAAGACTGCCCTGCGAGTAATGCTAAGAAAAACTTCATGAACTCCACCACCTATTAGAACTAGCTTTACCTGTTAGAACACAATTGATGATAATCACCGCTTTCAAAAGATCACTGTTTCCTCAAGTAACGTTTATATGGATAACTACCATTTTAATTGATTTTCAAGTATATTTCGATTACAAAGTTAAAAACAATTTTTGCCTCAAATTAACTTTTCTTCTACGTTCAACAAACTATTTGGAACAACTTTTTATTACAAATATTCCTGTCTAATATCCGATCACTGCGCCGCCCAACTCTTCAAAGAAGAAAACTTTGATGGCGTTTACCACTTGTCGCTTCAACTGATAATCGCCCATTACCGCAGAGGCTAAGAGTTTTCCTACCAACTGTGCGAAGCGTCCATTTTGAAAGATGGACACGACCCTAATCACCAACTTCTGCGCTATATTGGAAGCCAAGTCGAGGATGACCTGTCCGGCCGATTTGAATTTCTCGATTATGGTGCTTCCCACGGAACCACCTAAGTAACAATAACATTAGAATTGATAAGTGGTATTGAGGGTTTGGTTATGTTAACTGATTACTTTTCGTCACCACTAATCCCTCGCTATCAGCGACCTTGCTGCACAAATCAATCACCTCACTCGAACTCGGGCCTAGAACAGTTTCATTTCGTAAGTAGTTAGTCATTTAATGGAATCATAGACCTACGTGACATTCTACCAAGTATAAGTTATTGGAAAATAATACGACGTAACTTATCAAGGGAGAGATGAGTTGACCAAGACTGTCATACTGACGTTACTGTTGTTTTAGGTGATTTCTCTGGCGTTGCGTGGTACTTACCCGACATTGTCAGTCAGATTTGATCAAAGTGAGACACTTATACAGGAGGTGACTGGATACTGAGTCGTCCAGTGTATTGTAAGTAACAAGGATTAATACGATAAGATTTTATCAGCGGACTAGATAAGAGCCTTAAGTGTTTCAGGAAATTTGGCAGTAAACGAAACAAAAATATATTCGATTACACTTTAATAATAAGCTAAAGAAAAAATTATTTGCCAATTTTCCAATAAAGCTCGTTATAAATTTTATAAATTATGATGAATATTTATACCACACATAAATGTTATACTTGTACTGTTTCCTGTAGTATTTAGTATATGAGAAATGTCCAAATCGACATCAATCAAAATTAATCTCCATCAAATACTTCTTTAGATATTTCTGACTAGATTGAGGCGTTTTCCTTATTCACTGCTTGGCAATACTGCTTTTAGCAACACTCTTTGAAACTTATAGGATTTACAGTTTAGACTGCATCAAATCCTTGAACATTCTGATTCACACTTTACCCCATAAGTTATTTAACAGGCTAAAATTTCTCTTGCAAATAACGTTGCTTGTTAAAATTGACACAACAGAATCAATTATTTTCCTATTTTCTTCTATTATCCTATATATTTTATCCTAGCCTATATTTTTCTATTCTCAACTAGTAGCAGTCACTTATGAGAGTCCTAGCTAGTAAGAGCCATGGCTTCCTGTTATATGAATGGTTAAGAGTCTTAGCTGGTGGGAGTCGATCGTGAGAGTCCCGACGACTGAGTCGTGGCTAACTGCCTTATGAATGATTGAGAGTCTCAGCTAGTGTGAGTCGACTGTTAGGATCTTGACTAGTGAGAATCGTGGCCGAAAATAAATGGATGTAAACAGGAATATATCCAATGATCCCATAATGCACGTATGCGCGTGGAAGAAGACACACCCTTACTCTACGTTTACTACTTACACCACGTTTACTTACTTGACCCCATCACCAATTCCCTGGATTTCTGGAAGAAGCGAAGTCCGCTAAAATTTTTGGCTGTGTCCAAAGTGTCAATCAAGATATATATATAAAAGGAAATTTGCAAGCATGTTATGATTCGCATTTTTTAGCTAACCCAAATGAAAACTGATAAAACAGTACTTTAGGTAAATGCCTCGGTTAAGTTCGTTGACGAGCGAAATCGGCGCAGTAAATACAAAATGGCGGCTTGTCAGATTTAAAAAAAAAACATAATTCTGTCGTTTTCCATTTGATTCGGTAACGTTACAAAGCTTTTCTGTAGAGCTTAAAATGTTCTATAACTTTCGTATTTAACATTTTATTGTATAACTTAAGCAAAAAAGATTATATGGGAAAAATTAAAAAGTACGTAATATTTGCATATTATATTATATATAGCAAGACTAAATAACTACAGGTATACATTAGGTGAAATGAGAAACTTTCTAATAAACAAATACAGTAACTCCTAAACAAATTAACGTATTTTAACCAAATTTTTGAAGGTTTCTAAGAGGTAACAAATGGCAACTTTTCATGCAAACATGGAGATTATTTATGCCATTTTCTTCTATTTATTGCAGTCTAAAGTTGGACCTCTCATTGGCTGGAACAGACCTCTTAAGTAGATCTCGACCAATGAAAGGTCCTTCCTAAGAGGATTATATAAATATAAATATGCCTAACCTTCTCTCAGGGGTAATTCTCGCTGGAGTGGATTTTTTCGTGTCTTTGGTACCTTTTTAAAATTCTCAGCAGACTTTGAAGAAAATGGAAAATATGCACTATTTACACAAAAATGCAAATTTGTAAAAAAACCGTAGAAAACATGCTTTTCATGATTTCTTTCTTTGTTTAAATTACAGCAAACTTTCTTTTATCTTTTATTATTTAGTATGTAAAATCATTATCATTCATCCACTTGTTATTAAAATCGCAATCACCGTATCGCCAATCGCGGACTTGTCCCGGATTTCCCGGCAAAAATCCCTTTTCCTCAATCTACCCATTCTGGTCGGTTTGTTTTCGCCTTTGTGCCGACCTTTACGAATCCCTCTGACACTATAAACTTCACGTCACGCTCCTCCTGCCGCCTTGTGCAGTCGGCTCACGCAGCAGCGCCAGGAATAGAGAAGTCATCTAGACAACGTAAGCTCCGAGCTAAACTCGGCTCCGAGCCTCTTTTAATTTATACGGCCGTGAGGGAAGCGACGACGACAACACCCCTAACCCTTCCCTGCTACGGGGGTGGAGTTAATCCCGAATTGATATTCGCCGTAGCTTTCGATATGTACTCCCGCGTGGCGGCTTGTTTGCATTACGATTATGTTATTATGCAAAAGGGGGAGGGATGGTACGAAATTCTAAACGAAAAATTCCCTGGGAGCTCGAAGTCCCCAGTTTGTACCAATACCTAACTTATTTCTACACTTAACACTAATTTATATATGTTACCTGTCTCTGATTTATTTTGCACACATTTTTGAAAATGATGGGTCCATCAGTGAATTATCTTGAGGGTTACACGCTATACTCACATTTCTTCATTTTTCCTCCAAGATAGGAAAACTGAAATACTTTCGGTTCCTTGTCAACCTATAAAAACATTCAGCAGATTTTTTCAATATCTTGAATCTAAAATTTGAGAAGAATTTTGAAACCTGAAATATTCAAGACAACCTGAGGTATAAGCCTGAGGGTCTCTGTAGAGGTGTGAGCACCCTTAGTAACCCAGGGATCTCTACTTTGAGCCTGAAAGTTTCCAAATTCACCCAATCCAAATCTATAACTATTAGAATATTTAGCCAGGAAGAAAATTGGTGGAAAGCCTCCAAAATTTATACATGGCTTATGAGACAGCCCAATAATCTGAAATCCTTGCGAAAGCTACAATAACTTTGAGGCCTGAGGAACATTCAAATATATCTGAAATAATTTCAGGAGCATTACACAGTAGAAAGTTTTATTTACAATATTTCAGAATCTATGCCTAAAGCTTTACACGACAATTTTCAACTTCATTTCCTACAATTAAGCATATGAAAGACATTTGCGTTATACGAAATGAAAGTCTAAGGCGCTTCAACTTCTTGTCTACCTGCGAAATTCCTTAGAATACTCTTTCAGCAACTAGAAATTTGATAGCAATTGAAGCAGCTCTGAAACTGTCAAGACAACTAATAAACTTGTAGAGTTGCTGGTCGCCCTTAGAAACCTGGAAATATTTCTTTTACACCAAAATTTTCTGATTTGCATCCAGGCTAGGCCACGCTGATCTGGGCTCTAAAGCTAATTTCCATCAGACAGCCAGGATATTGAGGGATACCCAATTCACCATCAGCTTACAAGATGACCCAAACTTTGGTAATTATCACAATCTGAAAAACCTGAGGAAGCTAGAGTAATTTGGGGAACATTCAAGGCAACCTGAAATAATTTCAAGGATACCTGCAAGGTTTTTTCTAGAGGATAATACAGGTTCTAGGTTTTAAGCATTTTACCGTTTGCTTTTTCAATAAACGGTGTGAAAGTCTGATGACCAACTTCTCGTCAACCTGATTCCTAGGTACAGTTTGCACTTTGTAGAATATAAGAAACCTAAGGTTTCACAAGAATTATTGGGATTTTGATATAATCAAGACAATCTAAGGTATTGGTTAATAAACCTTGCTAAATGATCTTAGACACTTGGGAATCTCTTTATTTGCATCAAATAGGTAGAAAGTTTGGAGTATCCTGCCTTCATAATACGCCTGAGGAAATTGCAGTAACTTAGAGTCGTGAGGAGCATTCGAGGTAACTTGAAAATAATAGAAAATAATTTCAAAGGAGCCTGCAAAGTTATTTCTGAAGGATATTATTGAATCCATTTTTTGAGCTTCATATAGCAGTTTGCTACTTTATTTTGCATTAAGCAACCATTTTCGTTATCCTGCGTAATTGCTGTGGATAAATTTCAATTTCTAGTACTCACGAATTCTGAGGAAAGTTCACAAGAATTTTGGGAATATTCCAGGCTATATGAGATGATTGTTAATAAACCTGAAAGATTGTTAGGTTGGTTTGGAAACCTGAGAATTTCTACATCAAGACAAAAGCAATTAAATTTCATACAACCTGACCACTCCAAAGGAATCTGCAAAAGGAGATTTCTAATTAAGGGTGCCGAAATTTTAGATCTAGTGTTATTAATTTCCCTTAATATTTAAAGACATTTGTATCCACCTTTGCACTAATTCGATGCATCATTTTTTTAATTTGTAATTACTAAAGTTATACTCTAAAGCAAATTGAGTAAACAATCACTCCAGATGTGGTTCACCAAATTGAAATTAATTTTGTAACTAACTAATTACCAATTAATTGAATTAGTAAGTTAAAGCAGGTATTGAAAAAGTTACAGATTTTTACAGATAGGCCATTTTGTATCATCAAAGTGAGTACGAAATATTAGTTTTATCCCATATTAAAAAACGACATTCAGCTTGAAATCTGCATTCATTACCTCTTGGTATATCCACATGAGTCAAATTTTTGACAAATACAAGCAAAATTATACGTAAAACATTAAGGGGAATTTTTAATATATTCTTTGGGTATCTTTAGTTACCGTTACTGCTATTAAAATTTATATATCAAACCGCCGATTTTATCACTGCGGATCAATTAATCACTCAACAGACACGTCGTTATTAAGCCTGGCAAACTGGAGGATTTGCAGTTTTAAAAAACACTCTGTATTAAACACCTATTTATATAGTAAAAAATGCTGCAAAATATGGTAACGTAATACAACGTTGTACAGGGTGCGGCATCGTAACTTCCTTTTTAAAATACGTGACATTCAGGCTGTAGAGGGCGTAGTGGGCAGAGAATGGTTTAATTCGACAGGCATACTTCCCCCACCCGGTTAGTTGCCATGATGCGTTAGAACACTGAGCATGCGTTTGCCGTCTAAACATACTGAAATCGGTTCAATGTAGCCCCGGTGGGCGCGGTCCTAGATCAGAAATCGATTGTTACATGGAAGGCTTCGTTCGTACAAACCGGGAGTGTGACAAGACGAAGAACTGGAGTCCGTCTCCAGGGAACATTGATGCCGTGTAAGAATAATAAACTTCTAATGCACAAAATAGGTTTCACATTGCGTTTTGGAAAAAGGACGTTATCATGCCGCACTCATTAAAACCCAGCAGTTTTACGTGGGTAACTGATTTTATTAGCCAATGATACTTTTATAATACGTTTAAAGAACGTTCCAGTGTTATAAAGGATAACATAATTGATTGATTGCTAATTTCATAACAACCTCGCAGCGAATATATCATCGTGATAACCTCAAATCTCGAATATCGACCTTTAATATTCATTTATATATTTATATACACTATTTAATAGTGTTTCCATTAAATGTTGTCTATTTTAAAGTAAAACCAAAATATATTTGTTGCGTTGTTTAAGTACTTTTACGTCTACTCTGGGTCTTTTAAACTTTTTCTCGAATTGAACTGCTTTTAGCTCCTAATGACCGAAAAAGCGCATTAGTGTTTCTCGCCGTAAAAACATGGAATTACTCATCCCCTGGAGACGACTTGATTTCATAAAGACGCTACGGTACGAGGAAGGAAATGGTAAAAAAGAAAAACTACCCGCGCACCGGTAAGAAAATTACGTGTGCTTTATTTACTGCAGAATCTAAATTAACCCCGTGGGCTATAAATATCGAGGAAGAATACATTCATTTTTACCTCTGGGCGTCGTAATGGCCCCTAAATAACCTCAGCCGAGCATAATGCATCTATAGGGCGGCTCGTAAGGAAGAGTACATTTCGGACTGATGTATAGCGGGCCGAATTTCTCAAGGGAGCACTCAGGTCCGCTCCTCCATCCAGTGTACCCTGCAATTACAAGTCGGTTACATACGTATTGGGGTGTCAGTCCACCTGGAGTTAACTCCAGTTAACTCGGTACCCCGAAACCACCCTAACCTAACAGATTACCTCCTTAGGAATATTTTCCAAATTCTAACTAATTATACGATCTAAGTACCGAAAACTGTAAGGGGTTATCATACGCTCATAATTAGCATTGTGATTGCTTCATTAAATACTATCATAAGGAGCTTATAAAAACTCCCCAACTTCATTTAAAGGTTCAGCATTCCATTGAGAGTACCAATTCCATATTAAAGTTTATTCTTTTCTTAAAATCCTTGCAGTTCTTTTAAAAGTGTGATTTTAAAAACACCTAAACGTTTTTTGAACATTAAGGATCCTTCAAAACTGTCGTAAGACCATTGGGCTTCAACGTTAAGCAGGCAATTGCAATTTTTTTTAAAAGCCATTATTACACGTTTTCTCCTTAACGAAGCCGAGAGCTGTTAATACAAATCGATTACTTAAACGGTATTTGAGAGACTGGCAAAATCCGTTAGATTTATATAGCGGACGTGAGTTTACAAGGAAGTATCGCTTTTCTAAAAATACAATTGTACATATTAATTTGCCTCTGATTAATGATGCTCTTTCAATGATGCTCTTCCAGATTCCACTGATCTAATTATTAATCAGTTTACGATACTATGGTACAGGAAATTTCCAGGCAAGTTACATTTTTATATGTGTATTTATAAGTATCTAGAAAAAGACTGATTACTTATGCTTTATTCAAGTTTTTGAACTTTATTTTTCTATTCTATTTCATATTTATTTTAGACTGTTGTTGGTGATCTTGGGGAACTTCGCAATCTACAGTGTCTCTAATAATAAAAAAGATTTCAGAGTCATTAGCAGAAAAAATCAGGAAAGTCGTAAAATTCCTAGAAGACCCTTTTTAATATCAGGTTGTTACGAATGAATTTAATCGAATTGCCGACTTTCCTAGTGTAACATCTTGTATAGACGGTAGCCACATTCCAATAAAAAATCCAGGAGGTGCTGTAGGTGAAAAATACAGAAATAGAAGGAGAATTTTCTCCATTAATTTAAAGTTAATTATATTTCCTCAGTAATGATTGATAAAATTGTTTAAAAAGTGTTATTTATAGGTGGTATGTGGCCCAAGAACGCAAATATTAGATATAGTGGCTAAATATCCAAGGTCCACTCATGATAACACAATATTTCACAGAAGTGGGGTTCGTGTCAAATATGAAAATATTGAAGTGCCAGGTCAGCCTATAATTATTTGTTTAACATCAAATTTGCAATATGAATCTGTTATAAATTATGTGTTGTTACAGGTAAAATGTTGGGTGACAGTGGTTATGTATGTAAGAAATATCTGCTATCACCAGTTGTACATCCTAATACACATGCAGAAAGAAAATATAACAGGGCTCATAGAAGCACCAGAAATATCTTCGAAAGATATTTTGGAATCTGGAAAGAACGATTTAGGTGCTTAAAAAAGAGGGTTGAGGGTTTAAATTTACTCTTTCTTACTTTAATTACAAGTTTCAGTTTATTGTAGTTTATAACCTGACTCTGACACGATCGTAGAACTATAGAAATAGAAATAATACTCCATAGATCGGTTCCTTATTCACGATTTGCGCTGTTATCAGAACTTTTACCCTCTTTAGTGCTCCTTGGCGGAGGCAAGAAGATTTTGTATCTATCGCACAGCTTATCTGAGGTTCCACCAAGGTTTCTTCCACCAAGGTCTCCTTGAGTATTCCTTAAGTGATGGACTATAAATTTGCTTCTTAAACCATTTGCAGCAATTTATGCAAACGTTCACAGGTCTCTTAGAATTTCGTAAACTTCCTATTAAGGTACCATGAGACCATAAGATTATTTCATGATCGTAGAGACTGACATTCCAATCGTTTTGTGCTTGGATAATATTTTTATAAGTCTGTACTCTCAACTGATGACACCTCTCGAGAATACATCCGTCCCATTTCATATTTAATGTCGGAATAAAATTATATGCCCTCAGCGGGTAAAACTGCGGTGTCTCGAGCCCCGAGCGCGTAATATAATAACATAAATCGTGGAAAGGCGCGAAAGAAACCGCCGTAAATCCCATTTAACAGACACTTGAGTGTATTTGTACTTTACCTTTTGCATCTAATTCCAAGTTTAATGTTATTAAAGAAGGAAGAGCAATGAGAATAGGTGTTGTCTGCGGATTCTTAGATTTATGACTAGAAATGCTGATTTATCTCCATGATATAGTCGACGTGAAGGGAAATGAGATTAGCTCCGGAAATTATTGGTGCTCGGTTATTCAAAACGAGTAATCCCAGAAGAGAGCATTTCGAACTATGCTTACTGCAGGATCCAATTTTATTCCTCTTCTTTTTTGCATGACTGGGAATTTCCTGTTTGTTCAGAATCCAATTTTGATGTCCCTAAATTTTCTGAAAAGGGGAATGCAACGGTTACAAGCATATTCCATCAGATAACGTGTAAAGGTCCAATTCGTTCCTGGAGGACACACTAAATCACTCATCATACCAGCAAAACGACGTATCTATCTACTTTTCCAACCATGCTTTGCAGACATACCCAATCAAGGAGGCGACTGGAGGTGTTTTACCACTCCTTGCCTAAAAAATGATAGTCCCATCCAACTTGTTTACATGGACCCATTCCTAAAGGGAAAAAGTAAAACAATTGGTTCAGCTATAACATTTACTCTTTTGTTAATTGTCCAGAAAATGATTCAGATCCGGGATGAAACGTCGATGTAGTCATTAGAGTGTCTAAGTGCTGATCTTTCATCTGCTGGTTTTTATCACAGCCACGAGGATATGCTCGTTAGAGGAAGCTGTCCAGGACTCCAAGGAACGTATATGCAGCACAGGTACAACAAAAGATCTCTCAAATTTGAGGATTCCTCACTACCTATCTTGCTTTCGATTTGTACACCCCTTAGCGGACTTCCTTATCAAATTTTTATCGAACTTCCCCTCTAACTATTTGCCTGACGTCGACTGCCATCGCATCTACAGTCGACCCGACGACGTTCGCCTGTCCTCATCCCCTCTTGCCTACCACGAATCCATCTCTCGCAGAGCGTGCGGTTTTCTCTGTGTTTCTCGTCGTGTTGACCACAATTAAGGCGTTAGGATGTGACCGCGTCTTGCCGAAAATCCCTCATAGCGATTACGCTTCAATCCTTAATCGCTCCTAGTTCAAACCTTCCAGAATTGTTTGGTGATTAAGAATCTAACTGTTGTACAAATCTGACTAAAATCAGATCTATGGAAGCATAGTTATTAAGGATCTTTTTCAGTTAGTAATACGACAGAGATGGAATTTTTATGATCTCCGAAAACTGAAACCAGAAAATCGATTCGAAAATACTTCAAAGTGTAACAGAATGGCACAAAGTTATTCCCTTGGGAACCTGATGGGACGTCCTGCCTTCCATGTTTAGGGAATGCGGCCCCAATAAAAACCGAACCGTTGACAAACCCGCCCCCTTCCATCATTAAATCGCCAATTTACCTCGGATCCCTGAAAGTGAACCGATACCGGAATTAGCGGATTACAAAACCGTAGCCTCGGGCAATAATCGCAATATTAAACACGCCCCCTATCCCTGCCCGGGGACACTGCCATTGTGGCAATCCTTTGATGGATTTCGCTTCATCCCCTATGCCGATTTTCCACCACGCCACGTACGATTCGGTGTTCAGGGATTCTCGATTACCGCAAAAGAATTATCGCCCCGTTGGATTTGATTACCCCGTAGTTAATCGAGCGATTTCTTAGAATAGTTATTTAATTTATTTATGGTTTAAATTTATGGCAATCACTACAAAGATGGTTCTGAATCCAAGGCTCCATTTCCAATTGGCAATTCCAATTTTTTGAAGCTTTTTCTAATCGCTTTAATATGTCCCCATAATACATTAACTGACTGTAAACTTTCTAAGAGTATTTTTGCAGCCTGGGCCTTTTTTACCAAAATTCCCTGATTTTTACAAAAATACGTAATATTGTTACGATTTCGGTTTTGTGAAGAACTACGCTAATTAAACAAGTTTACAATTTACTTTTTCACTCACTACGCTAAATACAACTACTTATAACACTATCTAATTTATTTGTAAGGACACGCTGAACTTGCATTTCCGACCACTTAGAACGTCGCACAAATCTCCAAATCGAACTTGCCTTTTTCGCTCATGGACCGGTATATTTCCCCGTGCTGCCATCTCTCGAGAATTAACCTAACCTAGACTCTTCGAGAAAGTCTAGAATGTTCTCCAAGAGGGATTTCATCACAATGTGCGTTACAGCATATCAGAATCAATCAATCAGAAATCAAAGAATCAGAAACTATGAATCGATAAGTTACTAAAAGCCTTTCTGTAACTACAATTTTCTTGGAACTTTTCTTAATTACGCTGATATGTCCGCGTAATAATCTGAAAATAATTTTAATCATTTCAGGAAGGAACTTTTAAAAATATGCCCAAAATACTTCACCAGTGGTCAAAATTCAATTAACTAACTGGAAACTTCCTAGGGGTAATTGTGCAGTTACAATTTTTTGGAAACTTTTTCTGATCAGTTTGATTTTTTTCAAATTTTTAGCAGCTTTGTAGCGAAAAAGTCCCAGACAAGAGGCGAAACGTCGACATTTTGGACAATAAAAGAAGTTAGAAATAAATAATGGAAAATTTTTATCTAGCAACCCAAGAGAGGATCAAGAACTCAAACTGTCTTTCACGAAGATTTATGGATTAATGGTAAAGGAACACCGTGCAGTGTTTCATGATGGATTGGATTGCAACGTTTTTCAACCGTGACCGAAACATTTTTCTTCATGCCCGAAGTCGACGTTTTAAAAGCCCATCTTCCTCGCGTTATTAAACGAAAAACCATTCTCGGGTAGTACATTTCCCCGGATCCGATAAGACTCGGTGCACGGTCACAATGGCGCTGCCATTTACCGTCACCATTGTGGTGTGCAGCATGCCTTCATTTCCTTCCATTTCCTATTTAAAATGAGCCGTAATTAATGGAGGGATGCATTACACGGGCTAGACGACAACTTTAACGAGCTTAATACATTACTCTTCTACCTATTCACTATTCATGCGCGCCTCACTTCGGACGTCGTTGTTTTTTCAACGTCGCCGCGCTTATCCCGGACGTTTAATTGATTGGCCTTGTCAGCGCGGACTCCTGAGCGATGGGACAGGGAATGGCCACTAGCGGGGAATTTGAATACGGGAGCCGTGCTCAAAAACATTTTATTAAGTGTATCTTCCACGCTTTTACCCGCCCTCTTAAACCACGGACATCAGCAAAATTAGTAGCATATTTTTTAGGCGATAGCGAGAAAACCTGCACATTTTTGCCCACCATTAACAAAGGAAACAGTCGAAGCAACCCTTTAAAACATAAAAGAAAGCTTTAAGTGGCGTTTTTCAATTATCAAGTTTGTACATTAACGGAATCGTCGGCAAAGCTTCAAAAGTGAAGCTCGGATGAAGACTATTCGAAGCGACTGGAGGAACCTTCAAATCCGGGCGTTCAAAAAATGAAAAAGCATCTTAAACTCTTATAATTAACGAAACCTTCGGAATTCCTTAATGGATTTTAATGTTTCTGTCCGAAATTTGTTTATACTCTTCGCGTTACTCTATATTCTCTCAATCTATATACTCTTCGCGTATATACTTTATAAGCTCTATGAAGTAATCAAAAGCGTGGTCTTACACCCACCTGATGAAGTGATTGGTACATTGGAACAAGGCTGGGTGGTCCAAATCGCCTCCTCGGAACTTCCTTTCGGTTTCCTCCTCCTCGTCATCCGTCTGTACTCTTCCTCGCTGATGCCTCTTTTTCTAGCCTCTTCCAGGCAGAACTGAAACAAAGGAATTCATCAGCACTCGAGCATTTGAACTGCGGTCTATTAATGTTTATACCTTCCCTAGCGAAAAATGAAATGACGCTTCAGAGGTCACAGGGGAATGGAATGGAAAGATATTTAATCGCAGTATGCATTATATGGCATCGAGAGACTTTCGGGTGAAATATTTTTTTTTTTTTGGAAACTGACGATGTAAGTTATTTGACTAAACTTTTCGTTGCTTTTAATACACTCACTTTATCGAAATCTAAGTAAAACCCCCATTTCTTCTCCCATTCCTTGCGCGTTTTCTCCTCCACCTGCTCCAAGGACTTTCTAAAAAACATCCTTATCAATCCTCCTTTATCCATTTAAATTAAAGTAGCTCTGCTCCAACAAGCAGGAAACATCACCAACACTTCTACTCATATTTTTTCTACCTCCCTTACCATTGCCAGTAGGTACATAATAATATGTTTTCTGCTCGTTAGAACCAGCCTTACTGTATGTTTAGAAGGTTACACTTACAATATTTCGCATCGCCGTACCAAATCAGGTAACATGTTTATTTAAACAAATTATTTTACCGTCGAGAGCTCAGTTATAGTTTTTGCCTAAAGTCTAGACTGCTGGGGTTTGATCGATACTCGAAATTCATGCGCTGCGTTAGTTTATCGAACCACCGGTGGAGATAGAAGTTATATCGCAGTACAAATCAGCGACGAGGGGTGATTAATAGTATTTATTTGTGTATTTAATTCAGAATGATATCAAACAATGTGTAGGATCGTCAAGTGATGCACATAATTAATGACACGATGTCGAAATACAGCATGGAAAAATAATTATGTGATAGCATGTAGCGTGCATTAAATAGGTTGTCAAAACTATATTTATAATGGTAACACAGCCATTTAAAATTACAAGATCCGATGAATAATAAGCCTTACGGTGTCGTAACCATAGCGATAGGTTCCAAAAAATGACGAAATCATAATGATCTCTGATGCATATTTTTATTGATAATTATTTGCTGTCAAATGGTATCACCTTCTACTTATAAGCTCACTCCTCCAATATGACAGTATGGCAATACCTATTGCCAGCTTTTGGTACCTTTTTACCAATAATAGTCATTGTTGGAGCAATTCCATTATAGATAATAAATATAATGGAAATCACGACAACGCCCACCCATGAGATGGATTGACGATCTTAAAAGAACAGCAGGGTTAGCATGTATAAAACCGTGAAAATTGGAGAAAATTCATAGAAGCCTATGTCCAAAATTGGACTTAAAGGGGCTGAAAAGAAGAGAGAAAGAAAATCCCGCTTTGCGTTTTGTTTTGTTGTGCTTCATGAGTGAATTTCATAATTCCAAGATCCAAAAATATGCGCAAATATTTCGAAGTTGTAGTCTTCTTCGAGCAATGTATATCCAATGTATATCTGAGCTCTTTAATACACTTAGGATATGAACCTTGCTCTATTAATGCACAAAAGTCAGTCACATACTGAATACACTTAATCTAATCGTTTAACATATATATTAAAGGGAATGGGGCTCAGAACCATACCTTGTGGAACACCTTGGCTCACCCATCTAGGTCCGCGTAAACTGCTGTTTTGGTCTATAGTAGAAATTTTTTTGCTTTTATAAATATCCAATCATTGCAATTTTGCAGCTAAAATGTCCAAATAGTGTCCAAATCAACGGAGTTGTATGCACTCTTCATATCAATAAAAGGACTAATAACAACTAACAATACCAATCAAGTCTCGCTTTTCCTTAAACATGACATTAACGATATTGGATCATACTTAATTTATTCAATCCTACGACCCAAGCTTTTTCGCCCAAATAGGACTTTACTTTATAGGTGGATTAAATTTGGCGCCCAATTGTGGACCTCCGACAAAAGTATGGCGACAAACGAAACAATAATTTAGAACGATACTATCATGTAAAGTGTGATACTTTTCTCATTAAAGATGGCATAGATTTTGAGATATTTAACATATTTAGATATAATATTTATAGAGCACGTCGCTTTTAAATGTCGCTACAGCCTTAAATTAAACAAATCAGAGTACAGAAGGTATCTATGTAGCATGAGTATGGAGATGGATAGGCAACTTTGTGTTGTGAAGAGTTCCTTTCAGCTACAAACAGACGTCAAGACATGTGCGATGGTGGCGCCCACGCGCTTGGTGGTCGCTTCGAGAACTACCAGAAGTGAAATTCGAGTGGACTTGAGAAAGCGTGGAAGAATCAGCGAATTAAGCACCTTGTAGGGGAGAGCTCTGCCATCAAGCACGGGAAGGCGCCACCATCGCCCATGTGAGTTACGTCTGTTTCTCGCCGGAATAACGTGAACGTTCGATATTCTTCACTTGTGGTACCCAAAGGTAGGGTATATTCTTTTCATACACAGCCAGTGTAAAATGCAATATGTACTCACAGAAGGTAAAAAGGTAAATAAAATAAAACTGTGGTAAAAATCCCGACGAGATTTAAGAGTCCTGTGATACAAATAATCTCGCACATACGTCCACTGAAGCTGAAATAAGCACAAAAGTTCACAGTAAAGGATGTGCAGTCGACGTTTCGGCGATATCTCAGTCGGCCAGACATATTGCGGTGTCCCGGCGATATTTCATTACGACGACTTTCCTCTCTCGACGAAAAATTCGCCTACAAATTGCATCAGAGGCCGCCCCCCTCTTCCCCCCCGTCTCTCTGCTCCGTCTTATACTTTTTATGACGGAAACGGTTTGTTTTTCATCTCGTCCGGCCCCGGAGTGCAAGCGAGTCAGGAAATCGTAATCCAATTGGACTTCTTTCCGAAAACTCATTTGTTCCCCCGTCGGGAATGTGACTGCGAGCAAAGGAACGAGATGAAGTCGTCTTAGGGGGAATAATTGAAACCTCCCGCGGGACGAAAATGCAACGGCCGAGGATCGAAATATTGGGAAGTTTTAATTGGGTCCAAACGAATTCAAATGGACTCCGCGCAGGAAGTCGACGTGGCAATGGAAGCCACGATCTTGCGATGCGATTAACTGTGCGCAGGGACGACTTATCAACTACTAGCCCAGATTTTCTTTTTGGTAGATCAAATTTAACAGAAGACGGATCAAGAAACTTTGTTTATAATGGATCGTAGATGATTGAATCCCAAAATCTAGACAAATCGGAGATTTTGCTTTTTTTTAACAAAAAATTTTTCAAAAAAAAATAGGTCGTTTCGGTCAATTTTTTTATCATAGCGTGAAAATTATTGACGAAAATGCAATACGTTGTACAGGCGATTTATAGAGAATTAAAAGACCTCCAAAATGAGCGTTTCTAGAAGTTAATTGCAGCATTTTTCACCGAGAAAACATGGGAAAACCGTTAAAATGGACCCTTTTCAAAAAATTCACAGCTTTGCCCACTTTAAAGCTAAGGCGATAGTTATGTGTAAAATGTTAAGTTATTATATCTACTTTAAGCATGCAACAGTTGGATCCTGTTGGATGAACAGTTTTTGCACAATTGTGTTATTAACAATATACACCGAAATTTTGCACAATTCGGCTTATTAACTGAGGTGGGCCGATTTTCATTTTTCAAACAGTTTTTGAAAGAGGACATCAAAACCTACAACTTGGCTATCTTGGATTTTCATGTAAGTTCGGAGAAAAGTGCGAAAAATGGCCTCGAACATTGCGCCAAACCCAGGATTTCCCATTTCGAGCTGAGTGATGGGGGCTTCAAGCAGCGTAAAACAGTTAAGTTCCATTCCGCCAGAATTGGTCCAGTAAAAAACAAAAAAATTACCGACTTTATACCGAGCGCATTCAAAAAATACGTTTTTACCCTATACAAAAGCAGAGTATTCATCTAACGTACCATTTAACTTTCCCCCGTATATTTGGCGCGGAGGAATGTGTTTAGTCACTACAATACATGCCTGTATATAAAATGCCTGTTAGTATCGAGAATTAGTCAAGTCCACTATAGCCATTAAATTTGAGCGCCGAGCACGCGTTCATTTTCAGTCGTCACTAGAGTTCAGTGGTGTATGTATGCAATTGCAATTATTATTTTAAAATGCCTTTTCTGCATAAATACAAATAATGCTACAGAAACAAATGAGGCACAAATTTGGGATTTCGTCATAAAATTTCGTTGACAAAGTTAGTAACAATCTTTTGTATTTCTTTAAATATGGCACGCCTATGGAGCGGTTTGACGCTTCAAACATATAAAAATCCAAGATAGTCAAGTTGTAGGTTTTGATGCCCTCTTTCAAAAACCGTTTGAAAAATTAAAATCAGGCCATCTCAATTAATACGCCGAATTTTTCAAAATTTCGATGTTTATTGTTAATAACGTAACTGTGCAAAAACTATTCATCCGACAGCACCCAATTTTCACATGCTTAAAGTAGACATAATAACCTAACATTTCACGCAAAACTAGCGCCTCAGCTTTAAACTGGGCAAAGCTGTGAATTTTCTAAAAATGGTCCATTTTTGCGGTTTTTCCAAGTTTTCTTGGTGAAAAATGCTCGGATCACCTTTTACAAACGCTCATTTTGAAGGATTTAGATTTTAGGTTTTAGGTTTTAATTCTCTACAAATCATCTGAACAACGTATTGTTTTGGCGTTAATAATTTTCACGTTATGGTTATGATGAAAAAATGGAAAAACGACCCATTTTTTTAGATTTTTATTGTCAGAAAAAGCAAAAACTCAGATTTGTCTAGATTTTGGGTTTTTACTGTCTTTGATTCACTTTAAAGAAAGTTGAAAAACGTTGAAACGCTGAAAACAGGGGGTTTTTTTCTCTATAACCTAGTCTATAAGAACTTCGAGCAAGCGAATTGAAGCTCAAATAATCACAAATGAGACTTACACTTCGGAATTATTTACATGTTTTAAAATATTATAAAAACATTTTCAAAATACTCCCATGACACAATACTACTACAAAGTTTGTTTCTTCTTACTATGACTCTCCATAATCCACCCTTTTCCTCTTTAATATTTTCCCTCGGGTCCGGCGGATTTCATTCCCCAAATACAAAATTAACTTCGGGAGAGGACGACGAAGTGGACGGGTAAAATTAATAAGCAAACTTGCGTAATGCTAATTTAACGTAAACAAAGCGAGACGAAGTCGCCGTCGCGCGTTTTACGAGCGCTTCCGGGGCTCGGTTAATTTTTAAAACAAACGTTAATCCCGCAAACGCTTTTTGCGAGCTCCGACGAAAAACGCGAATAGGAGCAAAACTCGGGGGGCGACAGATACGATATTTGAAGGGACCGTGAAATTCCAATTCGCTCCATGAATTACGCGAACGCAGGACGCGTCCTTAGGGCGAAAAGTCTGAAAAAATAAATGGCGCGCTCATGTATGGAAGGGCATTGAAAATTTCCTCCCGTTCTATTAACTGCCAATGTGGCTGCGAAATATTACAACAGTTCAGCGAAATCAAACAAATAAACAGTACTAACCATACGATTTAGTCCTCGTGTAAGGCAATATTAAGCTATAAGCTGTGTAACAAACCATATTTAAAAAGTACAACATGAATGACATTTTCTCTTACTGGCACCATCAAAGGAACAGAAACATTGACTATAACCAACTGACCAAACAAATGTAGGCACGACGAGAATCAGATTCGAAATTGCGGAGTTACGGGTTTTCTCGGACGCCAGTTTTTGTAGACTTTGCTGTCTGTCGGCCCGGGTAATTTAAACTCAGGAGAAAATCCAGGAGGTTCACAGAATTCGGAAAAATACTCGGCTTGCTGTACTTAAAGAAAATCTCGGCAACAGTATTACATACACGACAGGCGATTACAACAAGAAGAAGGGAACTTACCTTTATTTACTTTCGGTGCGAAATAGAAGCAATGTTTCGTTTCAGGCGGTCATCGAACTTAACATTTGTGAAATATAACCGCTAGAATAACGTGCAAGAAAGAAAAAGGTTATAGCACAGAGTTGCAATTAAGCGGAGAGTGGGTTGCAATAAGCAACGGAGAAACTACGTATGTCCGTCAAGCGAGATGAGTTACGGTTTTTAGTGAGCGAAAATCAACAAAGTTTTGACGGTAATACCGAAACCTACTACGTTACGATCGGGAAAATTACGGTGGGCAATGGTGACTACCCAGGAGAGGATGGTTAGGTATGGTTATCGTGTCTTTTAGATTATTTAACGTGCAAATTGCAAATTGGATCATATGGTATGGCCACATATTCAACGAGGAGATAAATTGGACATTTCGGGACATGGCATAATGGAAACCGAAAGAAGAAAAAAGCCAAGAGGGTTACCGAAAGAAGGATGGAAATAAATAAGCGAAAAACAGTATTAAAAAACAATCAGAAATAAGTAGAAAGGAATAGTGAAAAGTTCATCGAAAAACAGCTGCAATAACTTCGGAAACGATAAGCTCGATGGCTATATTTTATTTTTTAGGCGTATCGGTATTTTCTCGAAATAAAAACCCGTGCACTGCCCACAACAGATCCAGACAAATTACCCTCTCAGCATCGGCAATAAATAGTAACCGTTTCGAACCCTTAATACACTTGACCGGGTTTCCTGGGATTTTTTCCCGATTCGACGTTCATCCGTTCCCACAAATTCCACGGAAAAACACCGAACGGTAGTCCCTTTTATAAAGTAAACCTCCCCGGTGGCCTCGCTTGTTATTTCGGGAGATACAATCAGACGGGGATTATTTCCTCCGGTTAGCGTTTGGCGAGGCAGTTTGAGCCTGGTAGCTCCCGGGCTTTCCTCCGGTCCGTCCCACGGGAACGGTCCCCTCTATCCCTTCGCGTCCCTTTCCATATGTGCATGTTCCACTTTTTTCCCCTTTCGAGACGAGGCGAAATTGCGTGCATACTTCAGATAGATCGACTCCGGGAATCGGGTGCCGATCGAATCCCAACTCGTTTCTTGTATAAAAAGAATTGTCGGGATTTAGTAGGGTTCAGTTAGGAATTAGGGACGTTTAGACTTTTTCGGTAAAATGTAATCTAAGCATTAAGGCATCACATATTTTGTGCAGCAGAAATCCGAGCAAGCGTGGGTAAACGGCGGTTCTTAGGATCAATTAAGAAAGACTTAAGATTTGAGAAATATGAGACGTTTGAAAGAGAAGGAAAGGCTGTAAAATGTACAATAAATAAAGTCTCGTGGACGTGCATATCAGAAAATCTTAAAATCTAATAATTTGAAGGTAACAAATAGGAATAGAAAGGTCGTTGAATTTTCAAACAATACGAAGGTACTATCATGAATTTATCGTTCATGGTTAGAAAGTTTTGTGTCAGTTACAACATTTTCAAAATACGACGTCACCATGAAATTTACTTTCGTTGTTTTTCACAGCTTTTGTTGTAATTGTTTTTGTTCTAGAAAATACGTAGATTTCAAAGAATCCCGAAGGCACTACCAGTAGGAGAAGATCATTTTATGTGCTTCCCAAAATAAAAACTTTAAAACAATGAACATAAAGTGGCTTGTTATAAAAGTAAAACGGTGCTGTATGGTATTTTGTAGTTAACTCAACTGAATCACTGTTCATTGTTAATTTAAATAACTTATACAACTCGTCCTTAAGCTGTTGTGAGTGTTTTTTTGAAAAGGCAACATTAAGGTCACTAGATAAAATAAGCGAAAGTTTATGAGAGAGGAGCGCCGTGTCCTTAGCCAGAGTGTTCTCACATAAGAAAAAGTGGGAGAAAGAAAAGAAAGAGAAAACATATTGCGTGTACTCATGGTCCACATAATTTCACTTAAGGAAAAGGGAAGAAAGAAAAAAGAGAGAGTACAGATATATTAAGTTCACGTCCGTCTCGTCTCGTGACGCTTTTTTACTGAGTTACTCCTCAGTGTTTCCGATAAGAGGGCTAGCTTCCAAAAATGTTAAATACGAAAGTTGTAGAACGTTTTAAGGTCTACAAACAATTTTATAGTATTTTACATTAGATTGAAAACAAAAGGGTTACGAATTTTTATTTAATTTGACAGGCCGACGTTTTATATTTTTCGAAATTGCCCGGGTTTGATTTGGAAACGGCCCCTCCTACGGCCATCAATTAATGACCCGAAATAACCGCGGAAATATCCCCAATAACTAATCGAAAATAATCCGATTAGCCGAAATTCTAATTCCGGGCGGAGGGATCCGTTCGCCGCGCAAAAACGACACCCGGCGCGGCAATTAATTACGCGAAGGGTCCCTCGTGTTTTACAGATAGTGCGAAAGTAATTAACAGAATTCAAGTGTAGCGTTTGTGTTTCATTTGCGAGCGAAATTGGCCGAGAAGTGGCGGGAAGTCGGGACGCCTCGCTGATTTATTGCTACTTTAGATGATAGTCGTCGATAGGGAGTTCCAGAAATCTGGATCACCCAGGAATCGCGCAATTTATACGCCTTTTTGAACAAAAACAAGGAAACCTGAAGGAAATCTTTGAAATTTACAACTTAAAGTGTTTAAGCACGTAGTCTATTTCGTCACTAAAGACAGGAATCAACTTAACTAGACTACTTAGCTTACTAATGATCGATCACGAAAAAATATTTACACAATAACTATCTTTAAATAATTAACAAAATACCTAACTAAATCAATCTTTTCCACTCCATGAAAAACCTTTAAAATAATCTTTTCTCTTTTTTGCATATAGTGTCTAGGCCATTGCGGTGCAGGTTCTATGTCGTCGACTTTTTCCAATTCTTCCTCATCTAATTCTGGTCCTTCGTCATACTCCCCTGCTATTTCTTCATCTGAACCTGCTTCTTGGTTTATCTCAAGTTCTCTCTTTAATCAAGGCGACTACATTTTAAAAATTATGAAACGAACACTTGTCAATGAATTTATTTTAATACACCATTCCTTTAAATATATTTTCAGTCCGTATCTCGCCCATCGTTAAGACAATTTTACCTCGTTATTATATAATTTAAATTTACACCACGACCCATCAGTGAGAATAAGTTCTTTCTAAGTTTATAAGTTCTTGAAGCCCCTGTTGTTGTCGAAGTACTCTAAGTACGATCCATTTAATATGTGTAAATACCCTGTCACAACGAGCGGATAACAATTTTTAAGCCCCTTCATCCTCTTCGTTTATAATCTTTTACAGTCGAGGTCCGGGTAACATGTACCACAATTTCAGTCTCAAATAGAATGCGACAAACTATACTCTTACTATTCTCTAAATGAGCTTTCACACGTACATATGTGGGAGATGTGTCAAATGGAAGGTATTAATTATGTCCTAGGCCAAAGATTCAAATTAAGATATTGTCATGACCACTAGATTTCCACAAAATAAGAAACGGACCCGCAGCTCAGGCCAAGGTGAAGTGATGTAAACTTTTATAAACATGCTGACAATCAAGGTGAGAAATGTTTTGATAAACGACACACCTTATAAATGGAAAAAGGAAATGCGAGAAGTGGAGAGGGTTGTCCAGGGGGTGGGCCCTGACGGCTGGCCGGACGAGAGAAATTGGCCGACCAGAGAAGACACTCTGCCGGCGAGAAGACCGTGGAAACCTACCGCCCCGTAGATGCTCTCCGACCCGCCTCGCGCCGCAGGAATCAGAGATTCTCAGCTCCAGGCGAGAATAAAACATTTTCTTTCTATTGTGACAATATTGCTAATTAAACACTAGTTTAATCATGGAGCTAATAAGATTAAAATGTATTATTACTTAGGGAAGTTCGTCCAGAAGCCCTAACCTATTATGGGCAACGTGAAGCTGCCAAAAACATATTAAAGCGTCTTCGGGCTTGTTCGCCTCGAAACATTTTTCCTCGTGCACTCAAAGTTCCGTGGTAAACTTCCCCCTCTTCCCCCTTGTACAGATATAGACTAGGTAGAGACGCCTAGCAACAATGTCATCCAGAAAACAGATTTATTCGCGAAGTTTACACCGACTATAAAGTTTCGGCGCGCGGAGATCCCAGTGACCATCTTGGGAATAGACGGGAGTTCATCTCCGGTATAAATAACGGGCGGAGTTGGGTCGCAATGACGTGTTAATCATTCCGCGAATGTCCCCTAACTTTGTAGCCCGGGACGGAGCATTTTTCTTTGTCTACCCTTCGGATTTATGGACGATCTCGGCGCGCTTTTACGCGCCCCGCGACCCATAAAACCGAACCGGTGTGTGTGTGCGCGTCTTATTGAAGAGAGTCGACTCGAAACGAGACGATAACTTCGCTCCATAACTGACCTTTTCCACATAAAACGTCGCGTTAAATTGTATTATTCTAAGGGGATCGGGTCGATTCGAAAATTACTCGTCGTTTTTAGACAGATTTGAGTGCCAGAGCAGTAAAAGTGGCTTATACGAGCGGACTATCGTCGTTCGTCCAATTTATTAAACCCTCTAAGGTATAATGTTTCGGGAATTTTAAATCTCTTCACAAACTTTTATTGAAGATGATAAAATCCGAGGTTAGAGTGGAAAGTTCGACACGATTACACTCGTTGCGAGTTTGCCGAGGACAGTACAGGCCTTCCAGTCAGAATTGGTCCAGTTGAAAAAAAAACCAGTAAAATTTAACCACCTACCTACCGCCACATAGAGACCGAGATACCGATCCATAGGCGTGCCATATTTAAAGAAATATAAAAGACTGTTACCCACTTGGTCAAAGAAATTTTATGACGGGTGGTGGAAACATTATTTTGGAGTCGATTTTTTGACATAAGAGTTAATAATATAACAAAATAACTGAAATAAGTAACCAAATAAGTAAAGTACCAAAAAATTTCTTTGTCCGGCGAAGACCACGAGGAGGTGTCAGGAAACTTTGTTTCGATAGGAAATATGACTGGTATAGTTATTAGGAGAGAGGAACTTAATTTAAAATGCAAACTGAAAAAAAGTAACTGTAACTAATGCAAGATGAATAGCAACAGCAAATAAAGCATAAATAATTAAAATAATGCAGTATAAAGCATTTTTTAAAATATTGTATGATTTTTATATATTTTTTTTATTTTTTCTTTATATGTAATCACAGATGTCCTCTTGGAAATTACATTTTGGAGTGTAATTAATACCCCTATAATAAATACCCCCTGTTTTTCCAAATAAGTTTAAAGGAGTCGTCATTACAAACAGTGCGAATATTTTCTAAAACATTTGATAGTGTGGGGGCAAAGTTATATTTTCGCAAATGACCCTTTACTGTAGCCCAAACTAACTCTATGGGATTAAAAACGAAGTAATAAGGTGGCAACCTTAAAGCAGTTTGTCTATGTTTCGCTGCTAAATTGTCAACAAAATATTGCGGTTTAAAATTACGATTTTTGATATGGTCTAATAAAACTTTCGTTGTTGCTGCATTTGGAACTTCCTAAACCCTTTGAATTCATAAAATCCAATATTTCAGCTTTCTTTCTATTGGAATTTGGCACTTTCTCAAGTTGCCGGGAACGATATGGTGCATTATCCATAACAGTTGCCGAATTTTTTGGGATATTTGGTATTAGTTGTTCAGCAAACCACTTTTCAAACAAAGTCGCATTCATATCTTAATGATAGTCAGCACTATTTTGTTTGATGATTTTTGCTGAAAGAAGTAAGGCGTTTGAAATAAAACCGTTTTCATTTCCAGCATGCAAATGTATAACCTCTCTCCTCCTCGAGCAAGGTGCACTTAAGGCACAATTCTGAGAATTATCTACCCAACCGTATTTGACCACCTCATGTGTATCAAACCAGGTTTCATACAAATCAATAATACTTGGATTATTGTCGCGGTATGCCCAAATGTTGCTTAGATAATTTTATCTTATTTCAGCGATACGAGGTGATTCTATAAAACTATCCACGTCGAAAGTTCTCCAAAAAGCCATTTTAAAATAATAATTGCGACTTACATGTACATGCCACTGAACTCTAGTGACGACTAAAAATGAACACGTGCTCGTCGCTTAAATTTAATGGCTGTACTGGACCTGTTCTAATACCCGATACTAATAAATATTTCATATATAGACATGTATTGTATGGGGTAAATATACGGGGGAAGGTGAAACAGTACGTTACATGAATACTCTGCTTTTCAAGGTAAAAACGTATTTTTCAATTGCGCTCGGTATAAAGTCGCTTAATTTTTGTGTTTTTTAACTGGACCAAATCATACAGAAACAAGAACTTTCTGCTAATATATTGATGCGACGAGTAGAGGTGATCTTCCAAATTATCACTTTATTTTGTTATCCATACTTTTTGTTCACTATCTCGAAAATTACTAAACCAAATTTAAAAAACAAAAAACCGTCGAATTCACAATTTGATAAGCTTTAAAACGAGGTATCACTTGACCCCTCTTCCCTATTTAAATTTTAGGGGTGGAACTCGCCCTGACTAAGATAAGAAACGTATCTCGCCATTTTTATAATTATCGTTAGTTCTGAATTTAAACCAGATAGAAAGTTTTTAAATTGTCACCCGGTATGTTTGGTGACGTTTTACTCAACACGTAAATCCAACGGACGCTCATATTTGACCTCGTCGACCAAACAAATCAAACCAACGTTTATTGCTACGCCACTGCGTTCGTTGCGCAACGTCACGCGCACCAATGATGGCTCGAATACTTCTACACTTACGCGCTTAATACTTAAGTAAAGTGATTAACAATTGCTCGCTAAATCGGTCGTGATTCTCTCGTATTACCGTCGCTTACCGCTCGAATTGACTTAGCGAGCGAATCGTTGATTTAAGGCGTAATTCCTCGCGGGAAAGTAGTAACCGTATCATCCGTAAGATGACAGGTCGGCGGTAAAATTCAAATCGCTCGCCGGCGGATAGGAAAAAATCCGCTGATCAGCGTAAAATCGCAGATAGCGCGCATTGTGTTTTTCGCGTTCGAAACGGCGGCCATGGAATTTCGACTCTCCGTCGTCGCGTTACTCCTGAACGTTTTCCTCGCCGAGGGCGCGAGGATCCTCGGGATCTTCCCCTTCTCGTCGGCGGGAGAGGGAATGGGGAGCAGCCTGATGAACGAGCTGGTCCTCAGGGATCACGAGGTGACCGTGCTGAACCTGTTCCCGTTCTACGGGCATCACCACGCGAAGAACTACTCGGAGGTCGCGCTGGAGGGCGCTTGGCCCGTGTTCGTAGGTGAGAAACAAAATCACGGTTACAATGGAAAAATTCTGACGAATCGCGCCGAGCCTGAAATCAGTCGTGGCGTTGAATTGAATGACTCCACATGTAAGATACAGCCTAAAGATGGAAACGTCCCAACAAAAGTGTCCATTTTCTTACAATGGCGCATCTAACATTATTTTTTTGAGCTTTACCGACAATATTTCCTCCATTACTTGCAGTAGCACATTCACTCCATATTCCATAACAAGTATAGAAACGATAGAATTTTTATTAAAATTTGAAACAAATTTCCATCTGGAATAATATCTTGGTTACCTCAGTTTTGTCAATATTTTGACATTTGGAAGTACATTCACTTTAATTTATTACCTTACTAATTTATTACCATACACCGAATGCTTTTATTAAAAGAAAAACAAACCCGGCCCGAAAATGAGGAATTTACCTGTGATAAGATTAGACCTTTGATAAGGCACACTTGTAACGATAAGGTAAAGATATAATGTGATGACTAAACAACATAGAACTGCAACTAATTACAAAACAGAACCTTGGCAGAAGAATAAGGGATTTTGATAATCATTTTTTCCTGTTTAAAATTTTTTCTTCCCAGTATTTCTCCTAGCTTACTCAAACTTCCTACAATTGGTACTCTTCTAACGTTCCCTTTAAGGCAATAAGTTACTTTTTTAAATCTATTAAGTGACACTTTACCATTTTTAAGAATGCAGAATATTCTATATTGTTTCCTGTTCAGACTCGACCGTTTTCTGTTTTCCATGTTACACTTCCCTGTATCCCTCATAATTGTTCATTAGGCGGTTCTACAGGTCGGTTATCTCTTTGTCATTTCCATTTCCCTCAATTCCATTTCATGGGAGTAAAATTTCCTCCATCCTTTCCTGTTTTCCAGGGCCAACATTTTCCATTGATATAGGCAGATCGTCCCCTATCTCCCTTTCATCTAAAAAACGGTTATTTAAATTTTTTCATTATATTTAACCAATTGTCTCAACCAAATTTATAGAAACCAAATTTCCTCTATTTTTTCCGATTTAGGACCAACTTTTCCCACTTTTCCATTCTCTATTTCATATTTCATTTTCTCTGGTTCTCTTCCTGTTTCTTGTTACAGGAGCAGATTTTCCTCTTTTTCCAGTTTCCTTAAAGAAACTACATTACTACTTCCACTGTATTTAGTTAGCGTTTGTCTCCTTTCTGGTCTTTTTTATCCTTCATTCCTTCCTATTTGGAATCAACCTTTCTCCATTCTCCATATTATAATTTCCAGTTTTCCTTTTGGCATTTCCTACAGCCTATTTCTTTCTATTTTCCTTCTCCGTTTTAACTTTCTATTGTATTTTAAATTACAAATTTCTAAGGCGATCCTTCCTGGCAACTCCTGTAACTCCTCTTAGATAATTTCGTTCTTCACTGCCATCCATGACCCCCATCAACCCCCAACAAAATCAAGTTGTACACCCTATTCAACGTTATTCAGAATATATAGAACATTTATTCCATACATTTCAACCATTTTCCACCATGTTTCCTTTCCTTTCCAGATTTTGACGCACCCAACTACTTCGACAGGAAGAAAGACTGCATGTTTTCCAGGATAGCCAAGAACCACCTGATATCCTTTGAAATCACCAGGACCCTCCTGCTGGACGACGCCCTCCGGACCATCGTAGACCGAAAGGGAACCGTCGACCTGATCCTGATGGAGTACCACCTCAACGACGCAGCGATCGTCCTCGGGGAACTCCTCGACGTCCCGGTGGTCCTCTTCTCCTCCACTCCCGCCTCCTTTCACGCGAACTACCTCTTCGCGAACCCCTCGCCCTCCGCCTACGTCCCGAACCTCCTGACGGGATACGCCGGGAAGATGTCGTTCTGGCAGAGGATGACGAACTCCTTCTACGATTCCTACGAGACGATCTACCGGCAGTTTTTCATGGTGCCGCGTCACGAGGCGCTCCTGAAGGAGTTCACCGGCAGGAGTTACAACTTACCTAACGTCACCGAAAACGTGGATTTGATCCTGCTGAATTCGCACCCGGCCGTGAACGAGCCGACGGCTTTGATGCCGGGTATGGTGGAAATCGGAGGGTTCCACATCAAGGAGAAGCCTTTGCCGCGGGAATTGAGGAAGTTCATGGATGAGGCGGACGAGGGCGTCATTTATTTTTCCTTTAGGTTCCATCCTCCCCGGGACTTCGAGACGTTGCAGTCGATGGTGAATTACTTGGGGCTGCGGGAGGAGAAGGTGTTGTGGCATTTCGAGGACGAGAACTTGCCGCCTCCCAGGCATGGCAATTTCAGGGTGCTCAGGTCCTTCGATTTCCTCAACGAATCCCTCGAGGTTATTCAGCAAGGCGTTCTAGGTGAGAGCAAGCTTTCATAACAGATTTTCCTTTATTTTCCACATCAAACTGACAATGTTCCTTTTGAACATCCACTACATCAGGTACAGTACCAATGTATCGTTTTTCTTAAAAGAGGAATCGAATTTTCCTTCAACCATCAATAATCAAAGCGTTACAAGGTCTAACAGATCAAGCTCAGCTCACAGATTCTCTACGTGTTTCTCTCCAGTCACATGAACTTCTCCCCTGTTCCCAAATTGAGCTGCGTGTCAATTGATAAAGTATTTCAATGTTAAGCAGTAATTCTTAAGAGCTACAGACAGTTCATACAGATCACCTGGCTTCCTACAGAAACTTTGCTTGAACCTTTGCCTAGAAACAGTAATATTATACTATAAGGTGACTTCAATATTTACTTCTCTACTGTACGTACTGCACAAGAATTACTAATGCCCATTTTCGAATCAATTGATCTTCGTATCCCTCGTAAGGAGAAATTTTGGATTTTAGACCATTTTGGGTTTACTTGGGTCCAAAGCTGTCAACGTGTAAGGCTGCAGGTTTCCCTTTGTCAACAAACGTTACACGTTACACATGAGTAATTATCTTCTTGCCTTTTTCGCCCTACGCTCATTTTTAAAATTTTATTTCTTATCGCTTGCATTATAAACACAGTGAATGATCTCCACCACACTCCCTCTCTCCCTAGGGATCCAGGTGTCTTCCCTGGGTGCCTTAAGTCTGCCCTGGTCATTTCGCTTCATAAGGATAGCAATGAAGAAAGCGGTAGTAACTACAGGTCCATTGCTTTACCTTCTTCCTCGTCTAAGTTTTTAGAGAAACTAGTTATTGCGGAGAAAGCTCAACTAAGTTATTAGAGAAACTAGTCAAAACGAGATTTCCCTCTTTCCTTCTCCCCATATCTCAATTTGGCTTCCTGGCAAAGCGCAGCACCTCGGGCGCCAGATTTCTGCTGTGTGTTTTCTGCGACTTTGATTGTGTCAGTCGAATATTTTAATAAACAAGATGGTATTAGAAGGGTCCCATCTCAATGATTTGACTCTTTTTTGAGTAAATAGAAGGTTGTATATCTTTGCAATAGTAGTTCCTCAGTGCTCTACCCTTGGGCCTATATTATTTCTTGTTTTTATTCATGATTTAGCTGCCCTTAACACCCAAGATCATACCACCAATAGCTGGAATAGCCTCAATAATTTTACTCTGAGTCATATGCTATCGCGTGACTTATCCCGAAGGCAATTTTTCCTTCGTCTCCTTCGATACCTTTTTAATTCCGTGAACTGTATTCACCAAGCTCCTTGGCCAACCAAGACACTTGATTCTATATAGCGAAGAAGCTTTCTTGTACGTGTTTCGCTCTATAGGCAGCTTCCTAGGAACTCGACTGCTAGAGCTGTGTACTTTTCCCTTTTACATTGCATGAACCTGCACTTCGTTTCAATTCGATTCACCTCCAAAAAAGGGCAGTTCGCCACGTTTTGGCTTAAATTTTGATGCTTCCCTGTCCTCTTCATACTCGAAGCTACTTGCTCGATTCATAAGCATAGAAATGGCTTAGCAAACTCCTACTGGTTATGACAGTAGAGTGGTGAAAGGTAATTATGATCTTCTCTCAATGCACTAAAGGCCCCATTTACGCCATAATCGCTTCAGCTAATTTTTAAAAACTACTAATTTTCAGCACATCCCAACACTGTGGCGTTCTTCACCCAAGGCGACATAAGCGATTTGATCGAAGCAGTTTACAACGCAGTACCGATCATAGCAGTACCGGTGACACCTGAACAGATCTCCTCGTCTAACACGGTGGTTGAGAAAGGCTATGGTGTCTCTATTATTTCCGATGGGGCCCTTGGCGAGGATGATGTCACTATCGCAGTTAAGAAAGTTCTTAACGACATCAAGTGAGTAAGAGATAAAGTAATAAGTAGAGCAAGGATAAGTGGTGGAAATTTAATTCAAGAACGAGGCAAAAATGGTAAAGTATATCAGCTAAAGGAGGGAAGGAAATATCCTTGAAATTATTTGTTTAATAGAGCATGTCATTTATTCGTTGCTGCTGCTTTGCAGTATGTGGTATTAACAAGCAACTGCTTTGATAATATTGTTTTAATTGTCATCATATCTTTGTTTAATTAAAATTCCAACAAAATAGCGATGTTCTGGTGTGTTGTAATTTGAGCCGTTAACAGTGAAACGTACATTTGACTTTTTTTAGCAAACCAGGGGTGGCACCTCAACAAATTCCAATACCCACCCCAAAAACTTATTTTAAACAGCTTACTAACACTTAATTCCCTCTCGTTTTAGTTACTTGAAGAACATCAAAATCGTCTCGGACATAATGTCCGAAAGTCCGATCAAACCTATGGACCTGGCGATGAAATGGATCGAACTCGCTATCCGTCACAAGGGGTTGAAGCATCTTCGATCTCCAGGAGTGAGACTTGCGTGGTATCAACGCAACAAGTTAGATATCATCCTGACGCTGATCGCGATCGACGTGGTAGTTTTCCTGATATTTTACTACATCATTAAACATATAATTCACGGGTTCAGGAGGCGACGTGCCCGAATGAATAGGGAGAGAGCCGGTAAAAGTTACTTGAAGTTAGTGGAGGACAGTAAGTAAGGGACGTTGTTAATTCGAAGTATTTTTAGTACTTAGTGTTGTTTAGTAATCGTTTTTAACACGTAAAAGGTAGTTTGTAATATAATGGTTAGTAGGTAGTAAATCGTGCATGCAGTGTTTTACCTTTTTTATGGATTTATTTTTATGAATGTGTAAAGGCTGTCTCGTGGCCACGTTTTAAATTGCGACATGCGCGTCGCGAAAAATATTGAGGAAATGCGCATGCGTCGACGAATAAATGTTGCATGGCAACGATTGGATTTTTATGAGTTCCGAAGCAGTGGCGTAACTAGCGTGTTTTCCGGGAATTATTACCTGCCCTAATATTAAACTCTAATAAAATTAATTGTTTATTAATATTAGTTAATACTAATTTAAAAGAATTATTTCGTTATGTCCCAACTGGAAATGGTGTGTAAATGGTTATGAAAAATCGTGTAAAAATCGCAAAAATATCCCATTTTGTCTTCTAGATTCCTTAGATAAGTTGATAACTGTTAATTTTTGAGAAAATTCAAGAAAAAACCTCTAAACATATCTAAACATTTCTCAACGTTGATTGTCAGCATGTTTATAAAAGTTAATATCATTTCACCTTGGCCTGAGCCGTGATCTCGTTTCTTGTTCTGTTGAGAATTGTGGCAATCTCGTGGTCGTAACAATATTTCGTACTTTAGTTAATTCTACTTGTTTCTGACATGTTTTGCCTTAAAAATCACCTCGACTTAGATTTCTATAAAAATAGATGAACATGTCGTTTCTGAGAATTAACGTATGTACGTTACAAATACAAAAATTCAAGCATAAATCGAACATCGATTTTCGTGATTGGGTCGTTTCAAGCCGGAATGATTCCCTACTCTAGCCTCCCTCCCGAAGGATAATAACGATGATACGCGCTATCGCTCGCTCCCTCGGTTGTTAGAGGCATAGAGCAACAACGCCGACACCAACAAAGAACCCGACAACCTTCGCTTCGTATTTTTCGAGCTGACATTTCCACTGCCTGTTCTCTCTCCTTCTCCCTTTCTCCCGTTGTTCCGGATAGGTGGTTGTTTGTGAACTCTGCGGCAATTACGAATACGGGTTGCTGTAACGGCTCGTTGCATATGTGTATGTGTGTGTGTTTTCCAGGATATTTATTGTTTCCATTTATTCCTTACGTGCCCTCTTTGGCAGTTTTATATTCAAAGCAATCGATGCGAGCGCCGAAAAACCTTCCGGAGTCGACGGATAAGGAGAGGGTTTTTAATGGAGGTGGTATATCTTCCCGGGGGGAGGAGATAGGACGGTTGTTCCGTTTATGGTCGTCCCGTTATGGATTACCCCGGTCGTTTCTCATCGGTCTGGAACCTTCAGACAAAGTGGCACTCGTCGAGGATTTAACGTAGCGAAGCGAGGGTTTTCGGTTCCCGATTTTCCTACGGGTTGCCAAAAGTGAGTATCATTTTTGGTGATGTGATGACCAATTGTGTCTATAAAATTTCTTTGGAGATTGACACTCACTCTGACAGATACCTAAGAAAGACTGTAGGAATAAGCAATCCTTTAACAATTGACAAAGACTCTCTTGTCCTGTAGTCTAGAGGTCGCTAATAAAGGCGGAAGAGCTAATAAACAGTCACCAGCATGGAAGTGCACAAGGCACTGCATTAGAGATGCATTAGATCTACACAAGATGTCCGTATATTAGGATTCACGAAGCTATGACCAGAGACCAGAGAAACAACACTATCATTAATTGATGATAATATTCTAGATTCCGCTCGAAGGACCATGTGACAAAACGGCGTTTGCAGTTGAAGTTCTCGTAGCATACAACTCTACACAAGATTTATACAAGATGTCCTATACTAGGATTCACGAAGCTCTGGATTATAAAATGACGTGTGCCTACGAGTTAAAACAGGAAGGTTTTGGGAAATCAGAGTAACAGCACCTTCGTTAATTGATGAGAATATTCCTGATTCGGCTCGAAGGACCATGAGATAAAAGGGCGTTTGTAGTTGAAGTTCTCGTAGCTTACAGATCTACACAAGATGTCCCTATACTAGGATTCACGAAGCTATGACCAGAGACCAGAGAAACAACACTATCATTAATTGATGATAATATTCCCGATTCGGCTCGAAGGACTATGTGGCAAAACGGCGTTTGCAGTTGAAGGTCCCGTAGCATACAGATCTACACAAGATTTATACAAGATGTCCTATACTAGGATTCACGAAGCTATGGATTATAAAATGGCGTGTGCCTACGGGTTAAAACAGAAAAGTTTTAGGAAACCAGAGTAACAGCACCTTTGTTAATTGATGAGAATATTCCTGATTCGGCTCGAAGGACCATGAGATAAAAGAGCGTTTGTAGTTGAAGTTCTCGTAGCTTACAGATCTACACAAGATGTCCCTATACTAGGATTCACGAAGCTACGACCAGAGACCAGAGAAACAACACTATCATTAATTGATGATAATATTCCCGATTCGGCTCGAAGGACTATGTGGCAAAACGGCGTTTGCAGTTGAAGTTCCCGTAGCATACAGATCTACACAAGATTTATACAAGATGTCCTATACTAGGATTCACGAAGCTATGGATTATAAAATGGCGTGTGCCTACGGGTTAAAACAGAAAAGTTTTAGGAAACCAGAGTAACAGCACCTTTGTTAATTGATGAGAATATTCCCGATTCGGCTCGAAGGACCATGAGATAAAAGGGCGTTTGTAGTTGAAGTTCTCGTAGCTTACAGATCTACACAAGATGTCCCTATACTAGGATTCACGAAGCTACGACCAGAGACCAGAGAAACAACACTATCATTAATTGATGATAATATTCCCGATTCGGCTCGAAGGACTATGTGGCAAAACGGCGTTTGCAGTTGAAGTTCCCGTAGCATACAGATCTACACAAGATTTATACAAGATGTCCTATACTAGGATTCACGAAGCTATGGATTATAAAATGGCGTGTGCCTACGGGTTAAAACAGAAAAGTTTTAGGAAACCAGAGTAACAGCACCTTTGTTAATTGATGAGAATATTCCCGATTCGGCTCGAAGGACCATGAGATAAAAGGGCGTTTGTAGTTGAAGTTCTCGTAACTTACAGATCTACACAAGATGTCCCTATACTAGGATTCACGAAGCTATGACCAGAGACCAGAGAAACAACACTATCATTAATTGATGATAATATTCCCGATTCGGCTCGAAGGACTATGTGGCAAAACGGCGTTTGCAGTTGAAGGTCCCGTAGCATACAGATCTACACAAGATTTATACAAGATGTCCTATACTAGGATTCACGAAGCTATGGATTATAAAATGGCGTGTGCCTACGGGTTAAAACAGAAAAGTTTTAGGAAACCAGAGTAACAGCACCTTTGTTAATTGATGAGAATATTCCTGATTCGGCTCGAAGGACCATGAGATAAAAGGGCGTTTGTAGTTGAAGTTCTCGTAGCTTACAGATCTACACAAGATGTCCCTATACTAGGATTCACGAAGCTACGACCAGAGACCAGAGAAACAACACTATCATTAATTGATGATAATATTCCCGATTCGGCTCGAAGGACTATGTGGCAAAACGGCGTTTGCAGTTGAAGTTCCCGTAGCATACAGATCTACACAAGATTTATACAAGATGTCCTATACTAGGATTCACGAAGCTATGGATTATAAAATGGCGTGTGCCTACGGGTTAAAACAGAAAAGTTTTAGGAAACCAGAGTAACAGCACCTTTGTTAATTGATGAGAATATTCCCGATTCGGCTCGAAGGACCATGAGATAAAAGGGCGTTTGTAGTTGAAGTTCTCGTAGCTTACAGATCTACACAAGATGTCCCTATACTAGGATTCACGAAGCTACGACCAGAGACCAGAGAAACAACACTATCATTAATTGATGATAATATTCCCGATTCGGCTCGAAGGACTATGTGGCAAAACGGCGTTTGCAGTTGAAGTTCCCGTAGCATACAGATCTACACAAGATTTATACAAGATGTCCTATACTAGGATTCACGAAGCTATGGATTATAAAATGGCGTGTGCCTACGGGTTAAAACAGAAAAGTTTTAGGAAACCAGAGTAACAGCACCTTTGTTAATTGATGAGAATATTCCCGATTCGGCTCGAAGGACCATGAGATAAAAGGGCGTTTGTAGTTGAAGTTCTCGTAACTTACAGATCTACACAAGATGTCCCTATACTAGGATTCACGAAGCTATGACCAGAGACCAGAGAAACAACACTATCATTAATTGATGATAATATTCCCGATTCGGCTCGAAGGACTATGTGGCAAAACGGCGTTTGCAGTTGAAGGTCCCGTAGCATACAGATCTACACAAGATTTATACAAGATGTCCTATACTAGGATTCACGAAGCTATGGATTATAAAATGGCGTGTGCCTACGGGTTAAAACAGAAAAGTTTTAGGAAACCAGAGTAACAGCACCTTTGTTAATTGATGAGAATATTCCTGATTCGGCTCGAAGGACCATGAGATAAAAGAGCGTTTGTAGTTGAAGTTCTCGTAGCTTACAGATCTACACAAGATGTCCCTATACTAGGATTCACGAAGCTACGACCAGAGACCAGAGAAACAACACTATCATTAATTGATGATAATATTCCCGATTCGGCTCGAAGGACTATGTGGCAAAACGGCGTTTGCAGTTGAAGTTCCCGTAGCATACAGATCTACACAAGATTTATACAAGATGTCCTATACTAGGATTCACGAAGCTATGGATTATAAAATGGCGTGTGCCTACGGGTTAAAACAGAAAAGTTTTAGGAAACCAGAGTAACAGCACCTTTGTTAATTGATGAGAATATTCCCGATTCGGCTCGAAGGACCATGAGATAAAAGGGCGTTTGTAGTTGAAGTTCTCGTAACTTACAGATCTACACAAGATGTCCCTATACTAGGATTCACGAAGCTATGACCAGAGACCAGAGAAACAACACTATCATTAATTGATGATAATATTCCCGATTCGGCTCGAAGGACTATGTGGCAAAACGGCGTTTGCAGTTGAAGGTCCCGTAGCATACAGATCTACACAAGATTTATACAAGATGTCCTATACTAGGATTCACGAAGCTATGGATTATAAAATGGCCTGTGCCTACAGGTTAAAACAGAAAAGTTTTAGGAAACCAGAGTAACAGCACCTTTGTTAATTGATGAGAATATTCCCGATTCGGCTCGAAGGACCATGAGATAAAAGGGCGTTTGTAGTTGAAGTTCTCGTAGCTTACAGATCTACACAAGATGTCCCTGTACTAGGATTCACGAAGCTACGACCAGAGACCAGAGAAACAACACTATCATTAATTGATGATAATATTCCCGATTCGGCTCGAAGGACCATGTGACAAAACGGCGTTTGCAATTGAAGTTCCCGTAGCATACAGATCTACACAAGATTTATACAAGATGTCCTATACGAGGATTCACGAAGCTATGGATTATAAAATGGCGTGTGCCTACGGGTTAAAACAGAAAAGTTTTAGGAAACCAGAGTAACAGCACCTTTGTTAATTGATGAGAATATTCCTGATTCGGCTCGAAGGACCATGAGATAAAAGAGCGTTTGTAGTTGAAGTTCTCGTAGCTTACAGATCTACACAAGATGTTCCTATACTAGGATTCACGAAGCTATGGATTATAAAATGGCCTGTGCCTACAGGTTAAAACAGGTGGGTTTTAGGAGACCAGAAAAACAACGCCTTCGTTAATTGATAATATTCCCGATTCGGCTCGAAGGACCATGAGATAAAACGGCGTTTGTAGTTGAAGTTCTCGTAGCTTGCACCACTTCGTAGTAAAAGTTCTTGCGGAGGCTAGTCGAGTAGACCAAGATCCACAAAGCGTAAACGTTTCAAAGGGTTTCAGATAGTTTCCCTATTATACTCGAAAGTAAATTTCGGTTTTTGTGCCGAGCCAATTTCAATCCCCCAGCCGGTTATCCGCAGACATTTCGGTCTTTACATATTAGATTTGCCCGTCACCTCTCCGTGCCCGGGAAACTAATCTGCCCATATAACGAAGCAACCTCATCTAACACTCAATCTAGCCGCTGAACTAACGTCTTCTCCTCCTGAGGAGATAATATTATAGAGAGAGACGGAGAGTCTGTGTGTGTGTGTGTGTATGTGTGTAACAGACTGTATGCGATCCACCCGGCTTATTTGTTGCTGCCGTTCCTGTGCACACAGTCGACGGCCCTTTTGACGTGCCCGACTTAAGCCCACTGAGGGAAATCAGGTGAGCGGAAACTGCTCGTCTGATGGTGTGGCTGTTTGCTTGTATGAAGTTCGTCGACGAAACGAATGGGAACAGATGCGATTATCGCGGGAGAGGATCCGGGGGATGCTGCGAGGAGGAGATACCGAGAGCGAAGGGGATGCGTGAGAGAGTCTGTTCGATATTAGACGAACTTTCGTGAATATGAGCGCAAGTTGAGGAAATCGGATGTTTTCCGGATGATTCTTTTCAATCGCGTTACTTATGAGTAAAGCTCGGATTGTGAGCAATGGGAAAAGTGTCGTGCTGAGGACAAGAGGCAAAAATGACTTCAATCACGTTTCAAAACACCCATGAACTCCTCGTCCTTTGTATCTCTCTTCTATTCTCAGGTGGAATTTCGGGGTTTTTCAATCCCCATAGATACATGAATGCGCAACTTCAGGTTTCTAGTTTCCTTAGAACGTCTGAACTTTCGAGTTGTGTGAATAAGTGTAATTTTTCAAACGGTCTTATTTATTTAGAAAACGTCAAAATTGATTTTGTTGCTTCAGCCGTTTTCGAAAAACAGTGGATATTCCTCCGCATTATTAAGAAAACGACAAAAACCCGAAAGAAATCAGAATAACCGAATACCTTTCAAACGAGGTAAGTATAACCGTATAAAAGATACGAGGCGAGGAGGGGAATTCTGGCTAGCACTCTATAGTTTGTGATGTGTTTATTAGTGCAATTTTGAAAAATTTTGCAAAAAAAATCTACCTCGGCACCATTACATGTATCAAATTAACTAATTTAGTTTGTAGCTATCATAGACTGCGCAGGACAGACACTTAGACATGCCTAAAAGTAGTAATCGAACTGAAAACATTGTTCCCTGGTTTGGTTCATCACTGTGACTTTCCATGCTTGAACCTAACCTAAAAATACAAATGTAAACAAAGCCAATACCGTTTCGGAAGTTGTAAATACCCAGTGTTTTCATGCAACATTTATTTATCTGTGCATGCGCATTTCATCGATATTTTTTTCCCGCTGCGCACGTGGCAATTTAAAATGTGGCCCACGAGATCCTGAAAGATGTATATTTCGAGTCGTTTTCAGTAGCTACAATGACAGTTCCCTTTGAAATAGCAGACTTTAACAGCTAGACTCATTTAGTAGATACTTTCAAAACACATTTGTCAGGACATTTTGCTATAAAATCATTAGCTTTTATTTTTCCGATTTTCGAACAAAAATTTTTATAAAGCCTTAGTAGAAACTCATTACTACAGCTCGGGAAATATGCACTCAAAGATTCCAAAAATATGCATGGAAATATGCACAAAAACATGTATGCATTTAATATGCAAATATGCATTTATTAAACAAATAAATAAGCAGTTTTTTGAAAACATTTACACATTTCTTTACAGCATTACGGTTATCGAAGTCGAAACTGCAATTTACATCTTTAAATCCCTCAAAATGATTTGTTATTAAATCGACTCAATTTAACCACGTTCCCCATCTTGTAACCAGGTTCATTCAGGTTTGGCATAAGACCTAAAATCAAAATGGTTTAGCTTCAGTTTAGCCAAAATGGAGTTTTCTCTTGAAACCTTACATTTAAATGGGGGTAGCAACAGATGATTTCATTGGCTGAAAGCTAAAATCAGCGATCATTCCCGCACATAAAGGCCGAGGAAGATTTTGCCTTCGGGATTTCCTATTTACACTAATTCCGGGAAGAAATAGCACATCCAGCTTTAATCATTACTTAATTTTAGTAGCCATTCAAAAAGTATTCTTAACAAGACGGTACGTCATTAGTATTAACAGCCTTTCAACAACAACCCTTAATGCTATTTTTAGAAGGCAGTCAGCTTAACGCTAAGCTGAAGATTACAGCATAATACATACTTATTTATTTACAGTTTATATAATCAAAATTTTTTGAGAAAATTTTCTTCAGATTGCATTCCGAAAATAGCTGAAAATATGCATTTTTAACAAGTACACATGCATTTATAGAATTTTGTAGGGGTTACGACCCTTTCCAAAACTCTACGACCGTGAAGACCGTCGAAACTATCCTTAAACCTTCTTGGGTGTCGAGTTTCTTGTGTCGCTTCGACTTCCTCCGTCGGGCCTCGGCAGTTTGTTAATCAGCTCGTCGGTATCCATTACCGGAATCGTTTGGATTAGGTCCGGGGCGATTCTGCATAATGGCGGGCCCCCCGGGCGTCCGCCATGGCGGCCGGGTAACTTTAATAGTGGCGCTGAAGTGTCGGTAAGCCCGAACTTACCCTCGCGCCGGAAGCCTCATGTTTAATGGATGGAGATCCGAACTAGACGGGACGGATCTCGGAATATTTTGCATTCGTAATGTTTTCCCGCCCCCGGAACGGGGTTTTGGGGATCGCGGTTTGTCTGAGGGAAAAAATTGTCTCGATGGGAATTTATGAGAGTTTTAGGGCAAAATTCATAAGCGACTTGGAGTGCTCAAGGGAATCACCTTCTTCAACTTCTGTTGTAAAATAGCTTCATTCAATCAAATGAGACAAAATTTAATTAACTCCGTTGGGAAAAAGTAATTAAATGTTATTAAATTAAAAATAAGTCGAAAGGACTAAAATATACGAAAATATTCAAGTTGTCGTTCCCATAACAATCGAGCTTCTCATTGTTGATAAAGTTGTTTCTCCCTTGATACCATTGCACGCTCGGTGCTAGTGTAACGTGGTTTCCTAGGAGCTCGGGTCGGTTATTCGGGCGTTTCTCCCTTAGTACCGCTGCACACTCGACCCTAGATTTTCTATGATATCCAAAAGTCAGTCACTGTTGTAACATTGCCACCTATTATCTCAAGGCAGAGTACTTCGCGCGGTTCTCCCTTTGTACTTATTGCACGTCTTACGATAACTGCCACTGATAGGTGGAGCGGTACCTCTTGCGTTTCTCCCTTGGCACCATTGCACGCTCAGTGCTAGTGTATTGTGTTTACTAGTAGTTGGGTAGGTACGTTGCACGTTTCTCCTCTAGTACCCCTTGCACGTACAGTAATAGCATGTTTGAGGTCTGATGAGTATTTCACGCGTTTCTCCCTTAGCACCGCTGCACACTCGACCCTAGATGTTCTATAATATCCAAAAGACAGTCACTGTTGTTACAGTGCCACCTAGGCAGAGTACTTCGTGCTGTTCTCCCTTAGTACTTACTGCACGTCTTGGAATAATTTCCACTGGTAGAATGAGCGCCACCTCGCGCGTTTCTCCCTTGGCACCGCTGCACGCTAAGTACTAGTGTATTGCGTTTACTAGTAATTGGTGGATGTTTTGAGCGTTTCTCCCCTTGCACATGCAGTAATAGCATGTTTGAGGTCTGGTGGGGATTTCACACGTTTCTCCCTTAATACCCATTGCACAATTATACAACCCTTACGAGAAAGATACAACATTTTAATTTAGAGAGTATTCTTTTTATCAAATAATTTTTGAATCCTTAGCTGTAAACTGAGAAAAATGAAGCGTAAAAATATTTGAAAGGAGCAGTAGACTTGGTCGTTCAAGTACAAAATAAACACGAAGCATGATTGCAATTTCAATTTCCTAAATCATTTCGGGCAGCTGCAAGAATAACGTCACATAACCGCTCGTGGAATCCCGAACGCGATTAATCAAGCGGGATTAAGTATGTAAAGCGAAAACAAAAAGAGAAGAAAAAGCAGACGCAGATGACGAACTCGCCGCGGCAGCAGATTAAAATTTTATCTTCGTCCCATTTTTACGCTTATACGTCCGTCCTCCTTGCCCATAATGAATTTTTATCATTCGTCGTGAGCGCTTTCCGTCATGTAAACAGATAATCCGGGTTCGTATTTCAGGAGAGACGGCCCGAGGAGGAGAACGAACGGAAAATGTTGTAGTTTGTATACAAATTGACGCGAACCTCGAGCGGATTTTGTATCGTAATGAGGTCTGCGCGTGATGAAAACGGAGATATGACGTGGGGAAATGTTTGCATGTGCACCGTGCGACCGCTCGGAATGTTTTTCGGATCATTACCGCGGAATTTCGCTATGGACGTGTACATCTTTACAAATAAGTACACGTTTGAAGAGAACTCTCTGTATCTTGGGTGTAAAGGACCCGAGTGATTGTAAATAGCTTCCTTTATTGCCCACTCCTCAACAGATGTGAAGGTTTTCGACAAGTGCCCGAAACTTTCTATTTTTTTTCAATGTCATTATAGGTCGGGAGGTTTTATCATAGTGTATACAGTAATAAGTGTAGTCACTCTCCGAATTGCCGAAAACCATCACCTCTTGTCATCTCTGCCCCCTCACCCGGACGAATTACTCGCTGAGCAAGAGAAGCTTGTGGCACTGTCAACGACTAACGCCAAATTTATTGGAAAAAATATTTTTTTGCAGCACAACAAATCGTCATCGTGGAAACAATAATCACTTTTAGCCATTGAAACTTCAGACTAACGAAATTTACAAACTGCAGAAGGTAACGCACTTGTATATGTCGGTGGATACTTTTTACGTAAGTGTATTTTAAAACACTCATGTGACATTTGTGTCAATTACAGCAACAATAAAAAATCCGATAGAAATACCAGATTTTGAGAGCTACAGAAATATAAAGGCAGTCATGGTGGGATATTTGGAGGTTTAAACGTCCCTCCAATTGATTTTATTAATTATTTAGTAGCATTAGAAGAAATTTTTACATCCAAATTCAACGACCTCTGTATACATGAGGGCGCAGGAATGGCATTGCTAAATCTATTTAAAAATGTTAAATTTTCAGACCCATGTCCCAATTTCCCTCATATTTATTTTATTTCTCTATACACAAGATTAAGAATCTACTATACATTAAAGTTTGCGAATAGAGAAATAAAACATCAAAAAATAATAAGGAAAACTCTAAATTAGATGTATTAAAAAAACATGTTAAAACTGGAGTAAGTACTTACAAATACACAATAAACTTGTACTTCATTATATTTATACCTAATACGATCATTACGTATGTACTTATATGTTGGTTGCTATTATGTGTACTCCTAGCAATGAAATATATGGATCTCTAAGTACTTTGTCTGTTTAGGGTGTACCTACTACGCGAACCTTTTTCAATTCCTGCAACTGATTTCAATCCTTATCCTTAACAATTCGCAAACAGCAATTACTTCAAGAAGTACCGATAAATTCCTGATTACAATTGTTTATAGTGTACTTCGGCCTTATACGTTTGTAAATAATCTTGCGCCGACAAAATTTCAACTAGTCTGAATCTTCGAATATGATTAAAATTCGTTCGCCTCCCGTATGTAGGCGGTTCAATGAAATTATCAATTTCATAGTCGCTTTACCCCTGTACATTGCAGTTTGGGATCCTTTACGGGGACTATAAAATGATTTATGATAGGTAGCAAAAAATGCCGGTTTTTCGAGGAAATCAAAGGAGTGACTCGACTAGATGTATGTATAGACTATGGTTTTATTTTCTATGAACTGATGTCACTTTCACTTTCATTCTCCTCATTCTGTTTTCTTCCCTTTTACCTACCCTCAACGTTACTCCCTTCCAAACATTTTTTTTTTTTTTTGAGAAAAGAGACTTACTTACTTACTTACTTACGAGCCGTCGTGCTTAGCAAATCCTTGTCAATTTTGTAAATATACGAAGTGAACTCAATACGTGATGATTCGCTTACCCTATTACAGCGTACATTCAATCAACCACATGGGAGTAATTATTTTGTTGATATATTTTTGATATACATAAAAGATTATTACCTGAGAACGGCTGGAAAAGTGGATGTTTGGAAAATCCACCGGAAAATTCTGGAATTTCAAGGCATTTTCTATGAAAATCTCAATATAAAAAAGTGACGTTCCCTTTGACAGCTGTAACGCTCTGTATAACAAATGCGGTATTTCGCCATGAACATATTATAAATCGAGGCTTGTTTCTCTCTTGATAAAACTTATTAAGTAATTCTCCGTTAAGAAATTGATCTTAAAATACCCCTAACGAGATAACGACTCTTCCAAATTTATTACCAAGACAACCACTTCATTCATAGGGAATTAATTACCTTATTTTGTCACTAGAGTTAATTAACTTATTTTTCTTTCCCATTTTAAACCAACTATCACTCTACAAAGAAAGCCGAAACGATAACGACCAATTAGGTCCTTCTAGGAGGGACTAAGATAAAACTCAAATTTTATACAGGCGAGCGCACCTCTTCACTAAAATTCTTTGCCTGATCAACAGTCAAAATTAGAAAAATTCTAACAGAATTACGCCGGATTCCCAACACAGTATACAGTCACTTGTATAAATTGTTTTTTAATCAATTATTTTTAAACTATCCCCATATTCCATTCTTCGCTTTCCATCATATCAATTTTTAGTGAGTTTAACACTGAACTCTACATCCTTCTTTGGCGTTAAAACTAAGTAATGATGGTAGTTCCCCCTATTTCATAGATTCAAACATGAGTTATGTACACACTATTTGCAGTCTCGGCTTTTATCTCGAGACAGAGTACCTCGCGCGCCCTTGATTCCCTTGGTACCATTGCACGTCCTTGAGCTAATTACCACTAGTAGGTGGAGCGGGTAAGATAAGTAGTTGAACGTTCGAAAAAATGGATCTTTACTTGAATTACGATATTAAAAGTGGATTGTCAGTAATTTAGTCTTCGATTGCATTTCGTAAGAGCATCTTATCTCAAGGTAGAGCACTTCACGCGCCAATCACTTAGTACTCATCGCACGTCTTAGGGTAACTGCCATTGCCAACTGTCTAAATGGTAACTCTTTCAAATTCCTGAAGGGGAACATGAAACATACTCCTTTTTAAAAAAGTAAAATTTGTTGTGGAAGTGCTCTGGAAGAGCATAATTAATGGAGAAACCCAAAAGGCAGGTTTGTACCAAAAATCCATTACGTTTCACCGTTACTCTTTTTACGAATCTCATGAAAGATGTGAACATAATTTGTATTGATTTTCTTCCACTTCCATTATCGTTTTAAGAGACTTAAATCGTGCAGGCCTTCTCAACAGCCCTCCATTCTCTCCGCTGATTTAATAGATACCATGAAACATTACGATTTGGTTTCCTTCCACACTTCCATTGTCACCGTGTTTCACATCGACTTCGCTTATCCGCACTAATCGTATTAACTTGTGTGCGAAACGAGAACACGCATATTTATAAAGGCGCTTGGCTCTTCCGCCAGAATACGAGCAGTAAAACTTAGCAAATATTCCGCCATTATCTACAATGTACTTACGTCGCTTTACTTACTTATTCGCGGTGCGCACTTAAACCGTAAACGAGGAAAAATCATTAAATCTTTTATGCTCATTCAAGTGCCTGAAATTAATTGCATCGACGGTCTGCGTTTACTAGTGCGGGTTATCTACATAAAAAGGGCCGTAACGAAGTGAAACGTCCTTAAGGATAAGACAGCGCATTTAAAATCCAAAAAATTAGACAAAAGTCAAATGATACGATTACATACATCCCTAGGGTTCGCTTTGATGGGGTTAGTGAAACCTTTTTCGGAACTATTATTACCGCCGGTTTAGCCCAAGGGACAGTTATCACCTCTTCTACGCCATTTACATCATTAATACCCATAGATCGACTTTTTTTAAATATCCTTTTTGCCTACATCTCATAAAACTGGTTATAATATTCGATCCAATGGTAACAAAAATAATATCAATATGAAGACTACAATCATTACTACAAGGTAGCAACTAATGAAAACGATATCAACAAATATTCTGTATTGATCCATTTCAACGTACAATCAGTCTCTAGTGTAAACCAGGTATTCGTAGACTAAGAATGACAAGGATGTTCAAAGCATCCTTCCATTTAACCAATCGAACAATAGTCTCACATCTTACAGTGATTGTTGTGTCATCTGCAAAGATATTAAATTTTGCCCCCAAGGCGGATTTGGGAGATCGTTTATGAAGACTATGAGGAGCAGGGATTTCATTATTGAGCCCTGCGGGACACCGTTATTGATCTCGCCAACACTGCCCCCATGCACTGTTTGGAATAATTTTCAGCTTGTACAAGTAGGGGCACAGTCAAATGATTTACTTAAATCGCGAAAATGAAGCCGCGTACCTCTTCGCTTCATTAGCTTCTATAAAGTCACTGATACAGTTATAGGGTATACAAATAAGTTTTCGCCGTTTTCAAGAGATGGCTCCACTGACAAGATTACTTTGAAATCATCAGATGGAAGATGCCATAAAGTTTAAACACCTGGCAACAGCATAACCTTAAAATACTATTGTCTTTGTACTGGTAGTATACATTTTTTTTGTTCGAAAATGGTGAGTTTTGTACCAAATAAGCGTCATTTGCGGGAAGTTTTGATTTAATTTATTTCGTTTAGAGAAATCTGCTGCTGAGGCGCATCGTTCTCTTGTAGAAGTTCACGGTGATGCTGCTTTAAGTGAAAGAAGTTGTCGTGAATGGTTTCAAAAGTTTAAAAACGGCAAGTTTGACGTGGAAGGTAAATAACGCGAAGGAAGGCCAGTCAAGTTTGAAGACGCCGAGTTAGAGGCATTATCGGACCAAGACTCATGCCAAACTGAAGAGCAGCTCGCAGAAAGCTTGGGTGCGACTCAGCAAGCGATTTCACACCGTCTCAAGACCATTGGTATGGTAGAAAAGCAAGGAAATTGGGTCCCGCATGAATTGAAACCCAGAGACGTCGAGCACCGTCTTTTCACGTGCGAACAACTTCTCCAAAGACAACGACGAAAGAGTTTTTGACATCGAATAGTGACGAGGGAAGAAAAGTGGATCCACTACGACAACCCAAAGCGTAGGAGATCCTGGGTAAACCCGGCCATGTACCAACTTCAACGGCGAAACCGAATGTTTATGGCAAGAAGTTTATGTTGTGCATTTGGTGGGATCAGCTCGGAGTAATCTATTACGAACTACTCCAGCCTAAGGAAACTATCACTGGAGAACGTTATCGACAGCAACTGTTGCAATCGAGCAGAGAATTGAAGCTTAAACGCCTCGAATATGCCAAAAGACATGACAAAGTGATTGTTCAACGAGACAACGCTCGGCCACATGTTGCAAAAGTCGTCAAGGATACTTTGGAAGGTTTATAATGGGATGTCTTACCTCATCCGCCCTATTCCTAACACGCTCTGGAAAAGCAACACTTTACTTCTTAACGAAGGAGCCAAAAATTGGGTCGATTCATGGGTAGTCTCAAAAGATGAAGAGTTTTTCGACGTGGCATCCGAATGCTGCCAGAAAGATGGCAAAAAGTAATAGCCAATGACGGACAATATTTTGAATGAAATTCAACGTACATTTTTTTATAATTAATTGTTAACTTTTTATAAAAAAAGGCGGAAACTTATTTGTATCACTAATAAATGCTGCTATACTAGTGGTTTTCCCTTTAGGAAGCCGAGCCGCATGGATGACAGGAAACAGTGCAATTGTTTAACCAGGCAATTACCATACATTTTTGACAAGACTGATGATAGTGAGATGGGCCAGTAATTTAATAGTACGAGGTCACGATCGTCTTTTTACTAGGAATTCTTTCGGGAATACTTCCAAAGAGGATATCTATATTCTGGATAGTGTCTAGATGGCTGCACATACCCTTATCCCAACATCAATACCATATAATTCCCTTTATCGGCCTTCCAATGCCGAATAACGCCACTTGAGACGTGGGCACCTGAACTACTTTCGTTGCCTCGCTTATATTTTGAAACGACCTGTATTCACATCCTCAAAGAATAAAAACCTCCCTTACGAAAGATGAAAAATGAAAGACGTCCCACAACAAAACGGCCGCCTTTCGATGTCGTTCTCTTCCCTGGCACAGTCTCCAATCCCTACCTGTCAACTTTCCAGATACGAAATTCCCGGATCAATCCAGGTTCCCCGCGTGACAACCCTCCGTCCGACTTGAAATATTACGTCTTTACTTAATCAGACACGCGTTTAAAAAGCTTTGTGTATGGATTTAATCCTGCAGAATAAGTTGGAAAAATGCAGGAGCGGATGTGTCGAATTTTTTATTAACTAATACCTGACATGAATTTATTTCTTCCCGAAGGTTTTTTGGGCGAAAGGCGCCGGCAGCTTCTTCATCAGCTCCCAGGGGTTCACCTCGACCGCTATTAATTCCTCGTCACCGTACCAACCTACGTGCACCAAATGCTGAGGGATAAATACAGAGTGAGTTTAAATTTCGACAGACTTAAAGTAAAGGGCATCAAACCCTGCTGACATGTTTGCTTAATTCTACCGTGAAACGTTCTTATAGCTATTTTTCTCTTTGTCAAAACGGTGAATTTGAGATCATTCCTTGATGTTTTTAGATATTTTTCTCACCTTGTATTTCTTCGCGACGAAGAACTTAACGTCCGCTAATTTACCGTCGAGACTCTCTGCGCTGTCGTTCAAATCGATCTTCGGGACTTTCGCCTTACCGTTGGAAACTTTCTGAAACAAACAGAAAATACGGTGGTGTCGAAAACGTAATTCGAAGATGATGAAATCAATCCGGCACCATAAACTCGCTCGTTCTTCTAACCTCCCCACCCTTCGATCCTTTCCATTACTTCCCGTTAGCGTAACGAGCAGTGAGAACATAACGTCCAAATCGGATTACCGGAGTTTGTCTTATTCAATCAAGCTAAGTGGCTACGAACGGAGCAGAAAGGCACGGACCTCCCCACGCCTAATATCTACCTAATCAATCATAACGTCAGGGATTTTTTGCCGTTCCCTCCTATCCCGCGTCGCAGTCGATGGATGGATGGATGCCGAGCTATTTTCAATAAAAGTTCCAGTCATTAGGCGGAGTGCGAAGTGGATAATTGATTTAGCCATTAAATTATGAGATCAAAAGTGTCCAGGGATGGGTCAGTTGGGGGTTTTTAACGAAAAACATAACACAAGTTAGGCTTTTTCCATAGCAAAGGGAAATGACGAGCACCTGAAGGGGTGTGAGAATATCGTTAGAGGGATTTAAAAATGTCTGCACCAGTACACTTTCATTAAGAGTGCAAAACTTACATTTTGCTTAAATTGATACAACTACTCAAGTTTCCATCAATAACTAAATGACTTATGACATGCCTACACTACATTCTGTGTGTATCACTATTGTCAATTTAAACATTAAGATCCTGAGACCTTTTTCACCACTGTTTTATTTTTATCATAAATCATTTAAACGTATGACCAAAGGTTCTTTGTATGGTAGGTCATTGTAGGCAGGATAAGATGGTGCAAAGTTATCTAGGAGATATGATAGGATGATCCACGAATTTTTAGCCCAAAAGATTGAAACATAACCTCAAAAAGCGATCAAACGTACAAAATTTAAACAAACTTATGTGACATACCACGCAATAACCCCCTGTGTATAAAAATAAAACAAGCGTTTTGAGAAACTTGTAACTCCAACTATAAATTATCCGGATCTTCCCGGCGAGAATTAAACACTATACACACGGGCAATAGTGGCGCCCTCTCGCGTTTAGTGATAGATCATTTAGCCGCGAGGAATGTTCTGTGGTGTATTTCACGTCCATTCGAACTTTACTCGTTGTAGTCCCTGTAGAGGCCACCAAATGCAAGGGAGCCACTATGGCCCACGTTGCCGTTGGAAAAATTAAGACTTTTATAACCCATGGCTCAATATTCTTCCCCATAGTATTCATGTCCAAATTACAATACGAATACCGCTTAGCATGGTAATAGGTGTTTCATAAATCCCATATATAGTTAACTCCTTAGTTAAATATGTTTGTAAAATTCAAAACTTTGGGTCTATTTGACAATTGAGGTTACCCTCGTTACCCTTAAATTAAAAGCCTACGGTTGCGATTTACTGCAAGCACTCCGAACAAATCAGCTGTATTTATCACGAAACGTGTTACCCCCCCTCATCTGTTCTATTTAATATATTTTCCTTCATAAACATATTTTCCTGCGGCATTTTCCGCACAGATTACCCGTGTCCTTATCGTGTCTAATAAATTAACACCCCAGTACGCTCCTGGGGCTTGTCTCGCTGAGATTAATTAAGGTGAGGGAGACGGGACATGAATCAAATGCACCGAAGGATCCGGGTGTACACTTGTAATATACTCCGCGCGTCTGGAGCGGTTCCTGGCGCTTTTTTCCCTCCCGTTCTCCACTTTAGTTTATTTTTTATTCGTCCATAGAATTTATACGAGAGAGGGGGGGCAGAGACGGAAAGAGACCCGACGTTGATAAAGCGCGTCGGAGTTGTAATTTATGGAAATTCCTGGGGTGTATGCGGAGAGAAGCGGCTTAGGAGTTTGATGTTTTAATTGGTTTCAGGATGCCGACGGTCTATGTACCCGCTGGGAGCGTTTAGATAGGAGGTGTTTCCGATGACGGAGCTGGACTCTGGAAATAATTTGTTTATATCCCTTTAATCCAGATTCAGATCTAATCAACTTTTCAGACAATAGAAATGCTTTTGCGGCTGATATTACAGGCATCATCCCTTTTACTTAATGAAATTGTTTACATAGAACTTTTCATCGCGTAAAGATCGAAGCTGAATTAATTTTTTTTGTCTTCAACATGTTTCCAGATTTTTCTTCGTCTCTCTCATTTTTCTTTTCCTTTTCTCTTCCACACCTCCATTAGTATTCATTCCACTTTTTGTGTAATGGGTTCACATTCAATAGACCTATTAATTAAACACATTTAAAACATTTCGTTGGGCTCCAAAAATTCCTAGACCATTAATGGTACCAAGAAGCAACTAGTTTCTACAATTTAGATCTATACAGCTGCGAAAATTCCATGGATACCGCACTCATTTGAACTTAAACCTCTAAAAGGTTCTAATAAGATATCAAGAAACTACAAATATCTGTAAACTGCCCTCTTGCGCAACGGTTTCAAATCGAATGATGGGTGAAGATCTAAATATTAGATGAATTTTTGGATATCAATCAATTAATTTCTGATAACCGGTTCGCCTTTTGAAGTGGAATGGGTGCTGAGGTTGCCTTAAGTGACGAACCAAATTGCCTCGGGTTTTAAAGTGTATTTCCTATAATTCAAGCTGGACCTGAGGGGTTTTTCTTCAAAAGAGATCACAACTGGTGAGACCCTCAGTGTGTTATGCTCACAACGTTGGGAGTCCATTCTGTTTAGTATTTATATAAACTAGTTGTTTTCTGTCTTGCCTGAGGGTAATATGGTCTGTTAAGCCGTTAGTGCTGCCAATATAGTCAAGGAAAACACTTGGTTAGAGGCAATAATGCTAACAAGTGTTACAAAATGTAAAATATTGGCTTGATTGTAGCTTACTTTCCCTAACTCTGGAAAAAACCATTTCATGCTTTACTGTGAATAGTGCAGGTATTATACACATCATCTGTCAAGCAAAGATGAGCCCAACTAATGAAAAGGGTGTGTTTTAAGACAGGAACTTCTAATGGGAAGCTCATACTGAGGATGTATGTATCAAAATGACAAAAGCGCTCTATAAATTCCACATTTCTAGAAATATGTTCACAAAGAAAAGCATATTTGTCCTGAATCTATGTTATATGGCAAATATACTACGCCTACTTCTAATCCATTATCTACCTTTTGTAATAACTATGGCTCCGATTTGATGAAAACGGCATATTTTATACATTTCTTAACTTCGCCATTGTTAAAGTACCTCATTAGTAAAAAACGAAAGTGAAATTATAGATTTTTCAAGCAGAGTAGTTTTCTATACCATGCAATTCTTACCTTTTCTCTATTAATACTCGTAATACCCAGATCGTCATGGACGACGATGACATCCTGGGCATTCTTGTCAAACGTAACGTTACGAATGGGATATGACCTCGCCCTCCATTGGGAACTCTCCACCGTTCTAGACAGCGAAGTGAAGTGTTTCCTCTTTAAATTATACTCAATCAACTAAAACATTTCATTTTCTTTACATAATTTTCAGAAATATCCCGAGTTACATTACCTTATTGTCAGAGTAACTTACGACCAAATATAAGGTCACAGGATGAACCGCCATCGCAGTCGGAGGGGCCGAATGTTTCGGTAACTTACAATGAAACTTCCATTGCTTGTTTTTTAAACTCCACACTACGATGTTGCTAGCAGGATCGCCTGCTATTAAATAATTGTCACAAGAGGACAACGAGAGGAACGTAATGGTGTCGGTGAGCACTGCAACGAGAGTAGTTTAGATATGATTTGAGACTTTTTAATCGAGCATTACTGTTAGTTTGCACTGTGGCCAGGAACGAGGCTTGACCATTGTTCAATCCATAAACGTAAAGGTTTCCGGTGTTCGGTGCCATGATTAAACTAGAACTATCATGAGTGAAAACTGCTTGTACACACGGAGTGGTCTTGTGTTTGAAATCTTCTACTTTGTGTAAACTAACTTTATCTTCACCCTGAAATAATAAGAAGATAAATTTAAAAAACATTTTCTGTCAAGTTTTCATCGATAGCAAATATTTTTAACAAAAATTGGCTGGAACTTACACATTCGAACTGGAACAAACAACTTCCGTGCTGTGTACTATAAAAAATCCATCTTCCATTGTTAGAAATTGAACAGCATGTAATCCCTTCATTCCTATTCTCTTTGGAACACTTTTGTAGCGTCAACAACTTTTTCGACTCCTCTCTTGACTTCAAACTCCCAACGTAATTCTCTTCGACATTATCGTCTGACTTTCCGATCCTCCAAACCTCGATAGCTGTGGAGTAACGTAACATAACGAATCGAGCTTCTGGAGCTAAGTAGACGCACGGATTCTGCAAAACTGGAGGAAATTTCAAAAGTGTCTTTGGAGGGTGAAAACTGCAAGTCAGGTAACTGTCAGTACCGCCTGAGTAAAGTTTCTTGCCACAGATTACCATGGAGTTTACAGTATGCTCGTGGATTTTCCTCTGGATGCTTTTCACCCATTTAAAAGCACCTCCTGCAAGTGAAAAAAGTAAAAACCAATCCCTCTTAGCTTCGACACCTCATTACCTTTAACGTGGACTCGTTCGTAGCTAACAATGTTTGGATCGACTCCCGAACAGTACAAAGCAGTTTGTGACTCTGATAAACAGATCGTCTTTATATCAGCCTTGTGAGATTGATAATTTTCTATTTGCGCGCCAATTTTGCCATCCCAGAATGTTAATTTTCCCCTGGAATCTCCGCTAATTATCGTGAAGTCATTGGTAATATCTATACACCATACGATGGTGGGTTTGTCACTTTCGGATCGCCCTGTTGACATCTTATGAATAGCATGTCCTACAAAGTAACTGTGAGTAACAAAGTAACAGACTCTCGAATCTGAAATTGTTCCATGATCCATTCACAATATCTCCCAGGAGCTTCAGAAAGTTTGGAAACTGTCCAGGACCATCTAGGACAGACAACAAACCCTTCTGGAGCGATACCAGATTTGCGATTGTCTCAGAACAAGGAAGGAATCCCTGGAAATTGTTATCCTAAAGTACTTACCAGTGTTCACATTCCATATTCTTATGACATCAATGCCGCCAGATACGACAAATTCCCCAGTAAGATCAAACTTCAGGCAAACAATCCTTCCTTCCTGTTTATCAAAGAACCTATTGAAGTTCACGTTACCGTCTATGACATCGAATAAATTCACATATCCTTTCTCAGTGCCGACAGCTATTTTATTTTTATCTTTGTTAATAGCGAGGCAGTGGGCAGCTTCTCCCGTTACGATTAATTTGTTTTCGATTGCTAACGTGCGCAAGTTGTATTCTATGAGAAATCCATGCAGACCTGTGCTGAACAGTCTATCGTTGCCCCAAACGAGGCCTTCAACACTGAAATTTTCCACGGTGGAAGATATGCTGCGTTCTAGGAAGCATGTGTGTGAAAGGTTCCATATTTCTATGGTGGCGTCTGATCTAAAAACTTTGATGTAAACGTATTCAGTATAATAGGTAAAGGCAAGGTACCTTGATAATGCTAGCTTTTCTTCGGTCGCCTCTAGGGCCATACATTTTATGGCTTGAGGGTCTGGGTTGTAAAAATGAACGCTGTACAGCTTACACTTGGTCATGGTAGATTTTCGTGCATGTATCTTCAGAATTACTCTCCAAAATTGATATTGTTTGGTTGAAATTTGAAATTAACCTCCTTAACCTAACTTTTTGGAAGCATGTAAGAACAAGACACGCGATTGGCTGTGGATCTCAACTATTCTCTTTGTGTGTTCAGTGTTGATACGACTGTGAAGAAGAATAAGAACTTTCTTTGTTCTGTGATCATAACATAACCTAAAAAGTCTGAAAATGAGGTTAGATCCACAATCAAACTCCGAAATTAAAATACAACTGTTTAAAAACGTGAAAAATGCAAAAGAAATCAAGGAGAAGATCGTCAGTGGCGACCTGAAGTGTTGTGCCGTGAATCCCACATTAATATACAGCACTTTCCATATCGTCGTCGCCGCGAATAAAACCCTTCTATCAGAGAAATTCACGACCAAATCGGCATATACTGAAATTATCTTCAACCTATCCACCACCAAGAACATCTCGAAGAGCTTACGGACTTTCGGGATACAAGACAATCACCACAGTCTGATGATCGTTACAGTGAACGAAGTTGGAAAGGAAGCAGTCAATGTTGCAGAGTACGTCGATGGGGAAGAAGTCGACCTGTCAGAATTAGAAACGCTCAGGGATGTTGTCGCTATAAAGAAACTTTACAAGATATCAGAGAAAGAAGCAAGCGTTACGTCACTGGAGGATTCCATCATTAGTCGTATTGCCACAAAGGACTTCTTAGCACTATAAGTATAAAAATCAGAGTCTATAGTTTCGAATAATACTTATTTAATGTAATGCCTATTAAATTATTTATTTGTCTAAAAGTAACAATACTTTGGTAGGAGACCGAAATTCCATTTAGAATACCATCGGGTAACACAGATTGAATTACAATAGACATTAATTTTAAATGCGTCTGTGACGAGCATTAAAGTTTACTTTTACACTTCGAATCAAGCTCTTTGATGACATAGACGATTTTTTTGATAGCCAAATCGACATCTTCATCGCTAATTTCCCAGTAGAGGGTAAATCGAATTTTGCTTGGGTCTCGAGACAGCGTCCTCACACTTACTTTTACTGGATCGGTTTCTCTCACCTACCGATATAGAAATGTAAATTATTATAATTGCATATGTATTAGGTATCATTATTAACTAGATTGAGTTCGTTGCCTCACCTGTGCTACTCTCTCTTGGAACTCCTTGGAAACTAGTCTGGTTGTATCGACTTCCATCATGAATATATTAGTGTGGACGTTGGCCAGGTTCACTCGGAATGTGGGGGAATTCGTGCTATTTATTGCTGAAATGGAATCAAGAATGTAACGACTATGGTTGTATTCAGTAACTAGTTCACTATTCAGTAACTTATCGAACTTAAAATACATGTCATGTCTGCTTTGAAGTAAATAAATTAAACATTTTGCTATAGATGCCTCAAGGGGTAGCTCCCTGCTAACGTTCAAGTGTATATAGAAGTTTTTAGATAGATTTGCAATAGAATATTATTTCTTAGTACCACCTCCACCACAGTGTAATAACTTGTAATATTTTATCCAACAAATTGTAACGAGTTTTTAAAAGGAGAGGAGAAGGAGGAAGAGGAACTATTAATTCTAGTATATAATGAGAGCCTAGCAATAAGTAAGTGGATAATGAGTGTCGGAGAAATGAAACAAGGAGCCACATTGTATATTCATCGATTAAAAGTGTATTATAAAAATATTAAACGTCGAACTATAAGATTTCCTTTTATACAATATAAAAAGTATATAAGTACAAAAATAGATTAAGAAAACATTCGAAAATGATCACAATTCACAAACTTAACCTTACACTAACATAAATTAAGAAGGACGTCAGACATCCGCCTACAACTTGAAGTTGTCTTCGTATTCCTTGATGACGATTTGTATCTTCTGGCAAGCCATCTCCACGTCTTCGTCCTTGATCTCGTGGTATAACACGAAGCGTACGCAATTGAAATTCAAAGAAGTGCACCTGACACTCACTTGCACGCTATCAGTCTCTAGGACGGTCTGGAGACGCCTCTGGAGCTCCCGGATCTCGACCCTACTCCTGTCGACCGTCATCAGGACGATGTTCGTCTGGACGTTGGCGAGGTCTACTTTGAAAACGTTCGATTTCATCTTGTATATCGCTAGAAATTCATCACAAATGAAGGTCGTCTTCTATCTTAGTATTTAGGCAACGGCGCGCTTAGTTAAAAACTAACCGATTTGTCTGTGCCCGTAGGGTTACTTAGTATAAGCCGAAAATAGGACCGGTATGTTTCTGACATGTAGCAACTTGATTCGTAATTCCTGACGGAACTTAATAGCTATCTAACTGATTAACTATGCTATTTTTGTTAAATGAGTAACATTGTATTTGCTCTGTTGTACTAAGGACTTAAAGGAATGTAGGGGTCTTTAGAGGTTGTCTAAAATGAATGGTTCTGGATATATTCAAGAACGTTTGAAATGACAGTTCTTGCTCTCTTTGTAATTGTATATACTACGGATGTAGTTGGAATATGTTTGCGTTCATTGGATCTCTTGTCGTCATTGCAGTTTATGTACTCTTCTAGCTCTTTGCCTGCGTATTCTATATCCACATCCCGCACTTGAAATTCATATGTGATTTTATTAAGTGGAATATACATTTCACATCCTAATTGTATTAATCTTTGATCTGATAGGAAATCTATGTGGATCTAATCTGAAAATGTTCTTAGCTATGCTTAGGGGACCTTTTAAATCTTTTAGATCTAATGTTACTTGTTATATTTATTGGTTGAACCAGAATTAGGTACCAATGAGTGTTCAAAGTGTAACTTAGTCAGGTATATTACTGCAATTCATTAAGTTCAACATGACATCTAATGTTCAATGAGTTACGTTGCAGGTTTTGTCTTTAAACTTCTGGATAGAACGTTTCAAATTGCAACTATTGTTCATAGAGTAGTAACACACTGTACTTAAGTATTTCCTCCTTTCTCGATTAATTCCTACAGTGACTCAAAAGAATGAGGATTTACCTTAAATAACAGAATAATTCAGAAGTTACCTCATTTCTTGTTCAATAAGTTACCTTATTATATGCTTAACGAAGCTTCAGAACTTACCTCTGGCGATTTTACGCGCGTGCTCGTGATCTATCTGCAACCTATCGATCATGGTGTCCAGAGCAACGAGCCCCGCGGCAGCGAGGAACCCGGCCTGCCTCCATCCTCCTCCCAGGGCTTTCCTGATACGCCTCGCCCTGCAATACAAGAAAACCCATAACGTGAGATACAGTTAACTGAAATTATTAACATGAAACAACTACACTTATGGGTAGTACCCCTCGAGGCATTGATTTATGTGAAATTATTATTCAAGGTTCTCGCCTTCAAGCCTAACGTGAGCTTAGTACAAGGAAAAAGGATGTTACTTTGTAAACTACCGCTAGCTTAACCTCAGACGGCGGAGAGACTTCTGAGATTCGACTCTTACCTAGTGATGAAACTCTTGCTGCCGACGAGCATGGTGCCGACAGGGCAGCCTAGCCCCTTGCTGAGGCAGAAGCAGACGCTGTCCACGTCCCGCACGACCCTCCTGGGGGTCACCTTGAGGTACACCGCTGCGTTCATCAGCCTCGCGCCGTCCATGTGGACGGGGATGTTGTGCTCGGCAGCGATGTAGCTCACCTTCTCCAGCCAGTCCAGCGGGAGGACCTGAGGATGGATCCGGGATGTAACGGGTAAGTCTCGGTAAAATTCAAATTTCTGTCTCTAGGTACATACTATCAGGGGTATCTCTGTACCTCCTTGCATACCCTAGTAGCGCTTTAGTTGGACAGTAGTTAGAATTGGCATTTGGCTACTGTTGTTGATCTACTATCTACTAACTGCTCCCCAACTATTGGCAAATGGAAGCAAATGAAAGATGCTTCTAGTGTAGGTGTCCATAGTGTACTCTATCGATTGGCAGTTGGTACACTTTAGGGCTTTCAAATTTACTAGATATTCTGTTTCAGTTATATTGTGTTTCGCTTCAAGAAGTAATATTAATGAAGTGCCCGTCAAACCCATAGGCGCGCAAGTAATCATACTAGGAGGTTACCGATTGCCCAGAACTCGGGTGATGGTGTAGGGGCAGGACGGTGAGAGATTATTATGCAGGCTTTAAGGCTGGTTACGTAGGATAAGAAATCATTAGCTAAATATCATTGCAGTTTATCTCTAATTCGTGGTAAAAGACAGTGAAGAAAAGGCAGGTAAAGAAATAATTGGTAAATGAGGAGAAATCAGTCTGTTTGTAGGAAATAAAAAATATAATATTTAGATGAAACACGGGTTAATGCTGAGCATACCGTTGCAAAAAAATGGTGTGACAAAAATAATGAAAGTGCTCGTCAAGTACGTATAGGAGATCGGTCTACAGGCTTGAGGCCACATAGTTGAAAAGGGAAAGGGATAATTATCACACACAGATTGGCAGTGAAGTAGGATTTGTTGAAGGTGGACTTTTGACTTTTGTTTCTCAGAAAACCGGCGGTTATCACGAAAATATGAATGCAGAGTATTTGAAGAATACTTTGTACAACTGTTAGGCCTTATACCAGTAGGAAGTATAATTGTGATGGATAACACTGATATGGTCAAAAAGGAACTACATTTCATTGTTAATTGTGTGAAATCGAAATACAACAAACATGTTTTAGATGAAATGGCACAACATCGAGGCATCACGATTGTAAGACTTCCACCATATCGTTGACAACCAAATTCAATCGAATTGATATGGGCCCAAGTGAAAGGCCATGTTGCAAGATACAACACAACTTTCACATTGAAAGATGTAAAAGTACTGTTATCAAATGGAGTGAAAAGGGTAACCCCCGAAAATTGGAAAAAACTGTAGATCATACCATAAAGGAAGAGACAAAACTTTGGAAACTTGATAATTTCATTGATAGAATAATAGAACCCCTGATTATCACAATAAATAACGATGGTAGCTCCTCTGAATTTTCAGATGATTAGTGTTATAGGTATTAACGAATTTCAAATTGAAATAAATTATAATATTAATTTCGTATATTCATATACTATATTGTTAGGATGTAATTAGTTAGTTAGACGTAATTGACGAACTGCAATAAGCAGGCAACGTTTTGACCACGCCATTTTTACAAACGCCAGTCTTAAGCCTGGATAAAGTGGAAAGGAAATGTTGTGTAACAATTATCACAGTGAAATACACTACTCATAATTAAAATATTATGCATTATTCCTAACTTTCTGTCGAAAATGCGAAACGGCATTCATATTTCGATATCCGATCGCTTAAGCGCCGGATTTCTTCGTCCTCTTCTTCGGGCCTTTTGTTCTGACACCGCTCATACCGGGTGGCCCCTACAAAATTATCAAAAAAAATAGTGAAAATGCAGGGACTGCTTACGATAACTGCGTGATGTTTTTCAGCCCTCATACCTCATTGATATTACTTTGCGTTGAAGCGAAACACGGTATAATTTCGAAACTTCGTGATTAAATTTTGGGCGAACGTTTGCTCGGCAAATTGCCCGGTTTCCGACTTAAAGGTGAACAAACCGATTAAAGGAATCGCAATCGCCTGTGTTTACAACTCACTTTTCCTCCGCACATGTTATGGGTATTTTCCACGACGATAAGCGAAGTGGTCGGTTCGTGTATGTCGGGGCTCTTCCTGATCTTCTCCCTCAGCTCGTCCAGGCTGAAGGTGCCGTCGTCGTTGTTCTTCAGTACGGCGGTGTGGACACCTGCGATGTATCCGGAACCGCCTGAGGGGGAATCGTGAACGTGTTGTACTCTGTAATTTCGTATGTAAATTCCTCTCACTAACCTTGTTCGAAACGGAAAGTGTGCCCGGCGTCTCCAGATATGATCTCGCTGCCCCTTTGCGGGCAGTGCACCATTACTGCAAAATAAATTAGTAAAACTTTCAAAAGTGGAATTTAAAAATTGTCGCTTATCGTTACTTCTTATTGAATCGCTAACACCCATGCAATCCTAAAAAATATCAAAAAATAAACAACATCGACTTATTGCTACAACAAATTAAGAAATAATATTAACCAATAAACAAGATAATCGATAACAAAGATCGTTTACATCAACAGTTCAATTTCAAGTTCAGATTCTTGTTATAACAAAACAAAGTTTGTTTGCTAAAGAGATGACGAAACTGTTAAATTTTTGTTTCTTTTGGGGAAATTAGAGATACAACACAGCAGTTGCATAAGCGAGATACGTACGAGTTCATTAGTTTAATTCGTTTTTAATGCGGACTTTTAACGAGGCGGGAAGATAATGCAAAAATCACCTCATATTGATTACGTAAATTGTTGATATTTATGTGGTAACAAAGTAGAAAAAAAAATGTTATTTTGCAACGTTGTAGAGGATTACTGTGGGTTTTGAAATATGTTTACGTGGTATACTTAGGGTGCCTAAAATTTATATATAATTAAAACATGTTTTGGAAAAAATTGGAAATAGCAATAGTCCAGGCGAATTAATTCCTAACGAGATTATCTGAGCTGGAAAGGATAAAAAAGTGAGAGGAAAACAATTTATCATCGACACAGACATTCGAGATTCTCTCTTTGACTTGAAGTTAAATAATCAAACTTTATTATTATCGTTTAACCCTCGAGAACAACATACGAAAACATTTAAAAATTTCACTTTGAAAACTGGCAAATTTGGCACAACTTCTCACATTTTAATTATATTTTTTTCCTCAAAAACTACTGGTTTCCTAAGGTTATAATTATTGTTTCCAGCACTCTAATACTGTCCTTTTTTACTAAAAAAATTGACGTTTTTGAGATAGACCTGAAAGAAGGAAAATCTTTACCAAAAATGGTTTTTCTAGGATTTTTCAATTTTTTTTAGATTTTGTAAAGAATTTCAAGTGCAAAAATTATAGATTTTTTTAATTATCTACCACGTTTACATTAAACTTTTTTTGATTAAACTGGTATTTACGCGGCAAATCGTAAAAAAAGTTTTTTGATTTCTTTCAACCCCCACCCGTCTACCACCACATTTAGATATCGAATTTCCTTTCTTCCATTGGTTATCACTTTTTCTGCCCTTTCCAACTATTCCTCATCCCATTAGAAACTAATTCATAAATTGACTAGTTTTAGAAATAATTTGCACTACCTTGAGAAGATAAATATTCGAAATCTTAGTCCTTAAACTAAAACAATTTTCCAAAATTTTCGAAAAGAAAACAGAACTGATTTTCGAGGTGAATTTTGGAAATTCAATTCTTTCAAACGTAATATAAAGTAACGATACGATTTAATAAATTAAGATAATCTCCAGACTGCCTGCAGATGGTATTGACTTACATTTTGGAAAAAGAGAAAAGAAAACCGTTTGAATTTTTCTTAACAAGTTTATATGTACAATTTTAAGGGGATGAAACCCTATAGGAAGCAAATTTGGGCAAGTGAAGGAAATAGTAACATTTTCAAGAGATTTTCGGGAACGGTCTCCAAAGGACTCTCCAACCTTTAAGCTACTTTCACGGGAACGATTTAGATCGTGTACTGAGGACAAAATTGATCTTGAAAAGACGAAAAGTGAAGGAAACTGCAGGAATATTGCAAAAGTATCGCAGTTCGTAATGTAGGGACAAATTTTAATCAACAAAAAAGCGAAGAAAATTCCTAAGGAAATGTGGCCATTAAAAAAGAAGAAAGATAATGAGGTGAGAATATTCCATGTACATTCACGTAATCAGCGTATCCTCCAAAGGACTTTGTAGGGGGAAACAGATTAGATATTATCCATAGTAGATAAGGAGTAACACTGATATGCATTTTGGAGATTACGAATGTCACAGCTGTTCTATCAAGAAGATAAGGCAAAAAGTAGCCTAATAAATTCCTAAAGAAATGGGAAAATAAAGGTGACGAGAATGAAACGTTAGGAATTAAGTAACCAGCGTAAAGGACTGCAAGGGAAAATGATTAGATTGATAGCCAAAGTCGATGAGAATAACTTGATAAACACTTGAAGGCTTTTGAAGTTCACGTGTGCTTTAATCAAAAAGCAATGAATGTGATAAGGGAGGAGATAACCTAGCGACCTTCTACTTTATCCAGGTGTTCTGCACTTGAACGCCTTTGAAGTTCACGTGTGTTTTAATCAAGAAGCAATGAATGCGATAAGGGAGGAGATAACCTAGTGATCTTCTGCTTGATCCAGGGGTTCTCAAGGGTAGTTTTAGGGATATGTGCAATGGGTTCCTCGCGGAGAAGTCGCACTTACTGGCGATGAGGTTAGCCATGGTCCCGCTGGCGACGAAGACGGCGTCCTCCTTGCCGAGCAGCTCGGCCGCCCTCCTCTCGAGCTCAGCGACCGTCGGGTCCTCCCCGAAGACGTCGTCCCCCACCTCCGCGGAGTACATCGCCTCCCTCATCTCCTTCGTCGGTTTGCTGATGGTGTCGCTCCTCAGGTCGACGATGCGGACGTCGCCCTTCAGGTCGCCGTTGATGATCTTCTCGTACATGCTCGGTCTTCGGCCGCGTCGCTCTGGGTGGGAATGGGAGCCGCGCGGGCCCCTCGTCGGTTTTTATACGGCGCTCGAGGTTGCGTCGCCTCTTTCCGACCGTTCGTTGTTATGTTATCGCCGCAACTGTAAACAGTAATTAGGTAATTACGGGTGTCGCACGGTCGTTTACGTACGATATACTCTCGCGTACTCTGTACTTTATTTTCGACGCGATTTCGACACGGCGTTCCGAATAGGAATTATCCTACGCCGTTCGCTGTAGTTGCATCACCTCGTGATAATCGTTCGCTTGTACGGGGCGCAGAAAAGTTGAATAAATGCATAATTTGCTTACCTGGCGTCCTTCCCGGGCGAATTTTCGAATCGGAACGTTCGGATTTTTCTCACGCGCGTCGATCGATGGATCGATGGACTACCGGTCACGCGACTGATAAAAAAACTCGCCGGAGGTGATGTCTATTTGCGGGCGATACGTCAGGAAACGAGGCTGAAAATGCGGCAAAACCTTGCAATTTTTTAAATAGCTTCGATTTGCGTGGAAATTTGGGATTAAGCTCGATTTACCGTCCACTGCGAAATCTGTATCGTGACGCTGTACTCTTTTCATTTTTAGGGGTGAAAACCACCCCTTTTAGCCCTAGAAGCTATGAATTAAAGCTTAAGGCGAGTAATACGATGTGGTAAAGCTTAAGGTGCGTAAACTTTGGTCCAGATGAACTCCAACTTGAACAAAGCATTAGTAATCATTCTTTTCCTAGATATAAATACATATGTAAAAATGCAACTTGCCTGGAAATTTCCAGCACCATAGTATTGTAAACTGATTAATAATTGGATCAGTGGAACCTGGAAGAGCATCATTAATCAGAGGCACATTAATATGTACAGTTGTATTTTTAGAAAAGCGATGTACTTCCTTATAAACTCACGTGCACTATATAAATCTAACGGATTTTGCCCGTCTCTCAAATACCGTTTAGATAATCGATTTATATTATTAATAATTGAATTGACGTACTCATAATAATGGTCATTCATCTTGAATCCATGTCTCGAAGGCCAACTTAACTTTTACTATTTTCTGAGGGATACTCAAGGTAAGATCAAACCGACCTCGGCCTCATCTTATCCTTAAGGTCCACTTAGTTGACTATAAATTACAGATGGCACAGTAAGTACGCCTCGAGGTTTGAGGAATCCTCATTACTATACTACAATTATTACTATAGTTTTCAGACCCATTCAACTGTCATCGATATTACAATACATATCAGTTAAATTTAAGGCTTGAACTATCTTTTGTTAGTAAATACCGAAATCCCCTCATCAACTCCACCGAATACTCGATTTACTCAACCGGAGTCGTTGAAGCTTTCCAGAGTGTCCACGAGTTATCGTAATTGTAAAACCGCCGCTCCCCCGTCGAGTGTTCCGCAAACAGAACAGATGATATCATTACTCGAATCCATTAAATTAATTTCGGGAAAGCGACGCGAATCGGCAATACCGATAAACGGGAGGGAAAAATTAAAGTGCATCAATTAACGCGCACTAAAAATAAAACAATGCCGAGCGAAAGATAGCGCAGATAGGGGCGAGGAGGAATCAGTATTCGCAGATCGTACGACGACCGTCATGTCTTCTGTAATACACTCAAACCACCCCGGATGAATCCGTAAGATTAACTCTCGTGATCTTTCAGATCGACACCTCCAGCACGAACTTCATCAACACCATGTGGTTAATGAAGAGCCCATCGGAGATCATCACCGAGGTATCGATACTGCTACCGACGGTACTCTTCGGTATATTCGGGAACCTTCTGGTGATTTACGTACTGATAAAGCACCAGTACCTGAGGACCCCGACTAATCTAATTATCGGGAACATGGCGGTGGCGGATCTGATGACTATCGTGGTACATCCCTGGGTCCTGCTGGCTTACGACATCTTCCAGAACTACCAGCTCGGCAAGGTCGGGTGTAAGGGTGAAGCGGCAGTTGAATGTAAGTCATTACATCTACAATTTAGAAAAATGGTGTATCACAACTTGGACTAAATATTCATAGATGTAAATGAAATCCATGCCCTATCCTATATAAAGTTTTTAAATTCAAATTGTTTTATAATTGATCACTTTTGATGCAAACGATCTGAAAAATGAATCATTGTTTTGTTCAATTCTCCCTAAGAACATGTTTCAATTTTCCTTTACTAGCGACTAATGCAACATCAATTATATTACACAATTCTTTTTGGGTCAACTTTGAACCCCTCTTAGTCAATAATTAGTGTCACCATATTGTTTGTATGCTTCGAGGTACTGTGATGATAGCCAGCGTGATCAGCATATCAGCTATAACATACGACAGATTAACAGCTATAGTGTTACCGAAGGAGGCTAGGCTGAATAAGGAAGGAGCCAAGATCGTTATAATAACCACTTGGTTTGTTGGTATGCTTCTATCTTTCCCTTTATGCCTGTATCGCACCTATAAGGTATTGTTATTCTTCACATCAGCTAAAGGGTTTAACCAAAGTTTTTTCCAGGAAAGGCAATGGTTAGACTTTCTGGAAAAGTATTGTACTGAAAATGTATTGGTGACTAATATGTACTGGTACGTTATTATCACCGTAATTGTATGGTTTCCCCTGAGTATACAACTGATTTGTTACATGTCTATCTTCATCAAGGTGCGTGGCATGAATCACCCTTGATTCACTATTGTAATTTTAATCTAATTTTAGCTGAGCAAATACGAAAAGGTGATTGTAAAGAAATTTCAACACCATCAGGTGAATTATAAAAAGAGAGCCGCGAAGATGATGTTCGTGGTAATTCTCACATTTATGTTGTGCAGACTCCCTTTCACTTTCCTCATAGTGTACAGGAACCACCTCCTGAAGCAAAACAAAAGCTCTGGGACGACTTACAATATTCAAAATCAGGTAAACAAATTGTACATAAATCTATATTAACCTAAAACGAACTCGAAACGTCCGTACCGACTCAACTAAACCTCGATAACGAAGTGAACTAAGAAAACTAAAATCACTTTCTAACAATTCTGTTGTTACTGAGATCATGTCCGGGTGCCGATGAAACAAACGATAGATTGTTCACCTGTCCAGGTTACAAAAACTGGACGAAGACCACTTCCTATCCGGAGTCACGAATGGGCCGTTGTAGATGATGTGCACCGACATGTTCTCGTTGTAGGTCAATTTCGGAAGCAGTTTTGGCGTTACGAAAAAATACTGCGACGAATCTTCGTTGCAGGTCGACTGGACGATCAGGTCGAATATTTTTCTCTCGTTTTCCGCGTCCATTCCTAGAAGGTAGATGAGTAATCATTAGTAATTCGCCTTAAGAAGTAGATTAGGCTAAATATTAATTGCAATATTATTGTGGCTTTGATCTCGGCCCAATTTATAGAGCAAAAAAGCTGTTTTGGTAGATGAAATTTAACTGCAGACGGACCAAAAACTTAAAATGGATCAAAGATGATCACCCAAAATCTCGACAATTCTGTGCTTTTGCGTTTTTCTTTAAACAATTAAAATTTAAAAAAATAGGTCGCTTTTCCGGGTTTTCTTTACCATGGCGTGAAAATTAACCGTTAAACCAAACCGTTAAAAAAGGGTTCATTTTGACGGTTTTTCTAAGTTTCCTCGGTGAAAAATGCTCCAATCACCTTTTAGAAACGCTTATTTTGAAGGTCTTTTAATTCTCTACAAATCGTCTCTACAACGTATTGCATTTCCGTCAAATGCTTAATTTCAAAGCTCAAATTTGTCTACATTTTGAGTTTTTATCATATTTGATCCGTTTCAAACAAAGTTTTTTGGTCCGTCTGCTGTTAAACTTTATCTACCAAAAAAACTCTATAAACTGAGTATTTGACAAATAGGTTTGTCAATAAAAACTACACACTTCGGTACCTTGAAGACACTTTTCACGTGGAGAAAAGTTCACCACAAAAGGAGTGCGGGGGAGGCACAAATCCCCTCTGAAAAATTCGTAAAGAAACTTTCCTCCTTCAGAGGAAATCCGAAAGAGTAATTCTGATTTTCAATATACATATATAATACACCCCCTTACCTTGGTTGACCTCGTCGACGCACCTAAACGGGACAGGCGTCATCTCCTGCAGCGACATCATGAAAATCGCCGTCGCGACGGCCCGCTCACCCCCGCTCTGTATATTAGAGTTCAACTCCTGCAGAGGTTCCCCGTTCCTGTAAGTCACCTTGACGCATATCCCGTACTGGGCGAACTCCTTATCGTTATCCCCTCGGTGCAAGGACACCTCACCCGCGCACCCGATCTCCTCGTAAAACGAAGAGAACTTGGAGTTGATCTCTGAGAGCAGCGCCTCGAGAGGCGTCAGCCACGACTCCTGCAGGCGGTCCATCTCGGCCGCCAGGCGGTCCAGGTCGTCGGTACAAGCCTCGAGGTGCTCGGTTATCGTTTTTATCTCCCTCAGCCTCGTCTCGTACTCCTCGAGCTCTTGCGCGCTCGCCGTGCACAGGCAGGCGATCCTCGACAGGATCTGTTCTCGTTTGTTGTCCAGCTTCTCCTCGTTGGAGCTTAAGGACTCGTACTCGTGGCGGAACTCGGCGAAACCGTCGTCGTTCGGGGTGAAGCCGTTCGAAAGGTTTTTCGCCTTCGACAGTAATGACTTAGCTTGAGTGATTAATCTTTGATACTTCTCCCTTATGGCGTTTGTAGTTTCCTCGGCTTCGGCAAGCCTAGCGGCGTTTTCCTGGATTTCACCTTCCAGTATCGTAATTGTGTTTCGGTGAGCTGTTATCTTTGGATGGAGGAACACTAGTTTCTCGCTTAACTGTGATATTTTTTTTAAGTGTGCGAAGATGGTCGACTGCTGGGTTAGCAACTCTTTTACGGCGCTTTTAATTTTACCTTTAGTCGCAGCTCTTATATCGTCCGGGGTCGTTTTCGCTCGTCTCTTCGCTTCGATTAGTTTTTGCAAGTTACGTATTTTCGTTTCAATTACCTGCAACTGCTGTTTCTCCTGAGTAATTTCCGTGAGTTTGTTGCGGACGACCGTCATTTGCTTATTGAAATCCTCCATGTCGTTTTCGACCTGTGTATATTTGATACTGGCAGCGTGTATTTTTTCCTTCAGGTCCTGCGATTCTCTTTTTAATTGATCGATTTGTAAGTTGTCTGCGCAATGAGACAGGCTTCCATCTGATTCGAATTCAGTTTGGCTCGTTCGTTTCTCACCGCTGTGTTCTGACACTGCTATCCTGTACCTGTATCGACTGCTAAAGAAGCAGCTCACTTGGGGAGGTATGTCCATGTAAAATTGGTCAGTTTTATCTGTCCCGATGGGGATATTCTGCAACCCGTAGGTTTTGCAAAGGTAATGTTTGATGTTTGGAGGGGCAGTAAAAAGATTACTAACGTATTCAAAAAAACCGAACTTCCTCAAATGTTCCATCGGAATCTGCGGTTGGAACTGGCTCGTCTCCCTGGCTGTTATTGCGTTTATTTTCAATTTGAGATTAATGCGGGCCTGCTTTACCAGCGTCTCCATGTCCTCTTTCAGCATGCAGAAGAACGCGAGACGATCCCTCATCGGGATAATGCTCTCCAAGTATTTACCGTGCTGAGGGTTCAGGACGTTCAGTTCTAGTATGAGCGGCTCGAAAATCTGCCCCTTGAACAAGTGCTTGTTCCTCCTCAGCCACTCAACGGCTTGATACGTATCAGGACTGAGCTTCTCGAGTAATTTCATTTTCGTCTGGTTAATGTCTCCCAAACGGGACAGTTTATCCTCGACAGCTTGGAGACGGAAGTTCGACTCTTGCTTCGCTTGGAAAAGCGCAGCTTTCTCGTCCTGCCCTTTTTTCTGGAAACTGGCAGATTTATCCAGAGTAGCTTGTAACTTTTCTCTCTCACTGCCTCCTAAAATAAACAAGAGCATGTCAATTTACTTTTTTAATACAGTACATAGATTTTGATTTCACAATTGACAAATGCCAATGACTCATTAATAAGCAATGTTATATGCAACATTGTCGGCTATATGCAGCTATAAAATTTCCTCGAGACGTTTATTAATAGAGGTGCAGTGTTTTTCCAGTACTATTAATACGATAAGCAGTTCAAGATTTAATTTATTCAGTGTACCGTTATTCCTACTCAGGCCTGGATTTTATCGCTACCTCCTGTTAATCACTAACAGAAATTCCCACTCAGCCCTTTTAGATACATTTTTATATTTTCCAAGAATTTTATATTCATAGCATAGAAACATATTACGTCTAGTCGCTGATTCATACACTGACAAGTGGAACAGAAAATATGTGAGCGATTGAAAGTAACATGTTTATAACTTGTTTTTCGCTCGTTGGAACAAATGTATTACACTTGTTATTCCTTGTAATCTATATTATTTCATATCAAAGTTATTAAATATTATCTAAAGCGTCAAATAACGAGTGCCTGTGATAGACTGCATTGTACAATGTAGTCGTTATTATATCAGCAACCACCGGAAATGTTAAGACGAAACTTTCAGAAGTTCCTCCAAAAACTAACAAATGAACAAATAGTTTTCTGTAATTGTTCAGTTTAGTAAGTTTTAACCCTCCTTTTCTCATTTAAAGTACTCACACTTAACATTTGAAACTTTCAATAACTTTTGAGTTCGAGGTTCATCTCCCTTCTTTTCTTTCCGTGAATGTCACAGTATTTAGGTAAGAAATCTGATCTAACAATTAAGTATCTTAAATGTAGTAATAAGGTTTTCTTAAATCCCATACTTGCTGCACATTTATCCTTCAGTTCTTCATAAATTCTCTTTAGGTCCGTCAGTTTTGCTTCCATCTCCGAGCATTCATTATCCGTCTGTGTAAGCTCCATTATCTTGCCCTCCATCTCGTCCTCCAGAGCCTGTATGGATTCCTTCATCTTCTCCGCTCTCCCGATGTCTCTATTAAGTAACTGTTCCTCGTCTTTCACTGCCTGCATGACCTTCTTGACCTCGTCCTGCTTCCGGGCGACATCCTCGCCGAGCGAGTCGATCTCCCTTCGGACCGGCTCGACGGCGGCGCTGAGCCTGTCGCAGATCCCCTGGGCCTCTTTCAGGTCGCCCTTGACTTCGGTTACCTCCGAGCGAGCGTCCTCATACCTCAACCAGGCGATCTTCCTTTCGATGTGCTCTATCTGATCTTGGAACTTCCTCTTCTCCCTGAGATTGCCAACGCTCGCCTCGAGCCGGGCGTTCAACGCCTGCGCCGCCTCCAGGGCTTTCGTCGACCTATCCCGGGCCTGTATGAGCTCCTTCTGACGCGTCCGGTATTCGATCAGTTTCTCCTGCTTCTCGATCAGGTCGAATCTGCACAACGCGCGCTGGGTCTCCTTCAGGAGGTCCTGCTTGTTGAGTTTCGCGAAGTCCTGGACGCGGTCCTGCGGGAGGAACTGGCACAAGTTGTTCACCTGAGGAAGAAAAATTTCAGGGTAATCTTATCTCATTTAGGAAGTTTTTATCGACATTAAAAAGGTGTTACCTGCTGTTACCTCTCATTTGTTTGAATGTATACCTATCAAATCAAAAAAGCTTCACAAATCTGTGTGCGTTTTAAACATACAAAAAGACCAATCGTTTTAGTAAATCCATGAAAAATCTATCAACCTTATAACTTATGAGAGTATATTCAAAAACCTGAGTGAAATTTACCCAAAGCCACACCAGAAAACCTTTCGACTTAGCAGGTAACTGTCGCTATGTCACATTAAAGGACTATCCACACCAGTTCTTACCTGGATATTAAACTCCTTGACGATTGTAGATATGGCGTCTTTTTTCACTTTCTTGTTGTCCACATACCAAGTCGACTTGTTACTATCGTCGAACTCCCTGGTGATTATCACGCTGTCACCATCCTCGGCTTGTAAGGTGATGTGGATCTTCGCCAAGCTACAACCATGCTTTATATATTCGGACAGTTTCATTCCCCGTCCCACTACGGCCGGGTCCCCGTTTAGGCCGAGTATAATGGCGGCGACGATCGTGGACTTGCCCGTGCCGTTGGCCCCCAAGATCATGTTGAACTTCGGCTCCGGGAACAACTCGATGTGCGAGTAAGTGACGAAGTTCTGCACTTCGACCTTCTTTATCATCCCTTTCTTGAACATGTTTTGGTAACCACAACTGGACTCTAAAATGTTAAAAGTATTTTGGGCTCTTACAATCTACACAACGTATTTTTAAATTTAGGTTATGTCGTTAGTACGTTTAAAAGGCACGAAACATTGGTGTCCCACAGGTTTTCCCGCTCTTTCATGGGACACCAACCGGGTTATTTAAAATGTATTCGTTATTTAATTAATATCTTTTCTTGGCTTTATAATATAAGAATCATATGGAGTTTCCAAATTTATTTAAAGCTATTACGTATCACATTTGTGCTTAAATTAAGAACAACTTTCCATATAACCCTTCGTAATTCAAAAACTACTTACACATTCCAATTTTTGATATTTTAAATTCAAAAAACCATCTATACTTCCCCCTCGTCATCCTAAAACGCCCTTATGGCGTTGAATCCAGCTCTTCATTAACCAAACTGTGTTGTTTAGGTGGAAGGTTTGTACCATTCGTTATGGTTCATTTCGAAATATCTGATCTTCGTCAACACGGCCCTGAACCCTATGATCTACGGAGCGACGAACGAGAAGTTCCGAAGGGCTTTCAAAATGGTAGGATTCATCAAATTTATGTTCCCCGACAGAGAAGAAAAGATAACAACGAAACCGCTTGATAATCAAAAGACTAGCCAAGATACGACCAGCAAATACAGCATATTCTTCATTTTCAAGAGGAAACAGAAGGGCGTGAGGGTGGACACGCCAAAGACGAAGAGGACCATCATTAATACGGTCCAACAGAATAAATAGGTCGTTTGATGTTTTACGAATTTATATAGGTAACAATTATATAAACAAATTACAAACGTCTTGAAACAAATTATATACAAAAAAGTTTCGACTTCATAGATTTTTTGACTGGAGTCCTCAAGACTCGGAACACAGCGCTTCAGGTCCGGTTGAAACAAAATCATAATCTTAAGTTCTTGCAAGAATTATAAATTAAGGAATAACAATAAATATACAATTATATTAAAATCTTTTTTCGCATTTTTCATGTTGTGTAAACAGAAACGTAACCAGTACAGAGTAGCCTTTTTGGTAACAACACGCAGTTTTCATGGTAAACAGTTACAAAGTTACTAAATCGTTCGTCACGACTCTTTACTGGTTAACAAATTGATTCTTTTAAAATTGCCTAATTTACCTACATTTTCATAGTTGTATTTGTTCTTAGACTAATAGAATCTAGAGCATACTTTTACAAAAATATTTGACAATGAAATTAAAACGACCACTGATAGATACATACATGTATTTTCTACTAGTTTCAGTCAGTTGCAGTGACGGCTTTTCAGGTGAAGGGGTAAAGTGCCAATTTATAAGTTTTTCGCTGTAATTACCGTTTTGATATAAATTAAGTGTGTTTATCGCAAACAGCACTTCACCTTCTGTTCACCTGCGAGTCGTAACTTATGTATTATTCTTTAAAGGTGAAGTGTATCAAACGTTTTCGATTAGCTAGAAGTCGCTTTGGAGAACATCGTGTAGACTGATCGGCACTCGTACAATTCCACAATAATTTCCTAACATATTCATCATAACATGATCACAGTATCTACTTAAAAAAACAATGGAACAATTCTCTTTTAATAATCGTCTCGACTTCATGTACCATATTTACCCGTCACTAGTCATATCTTCATTCATCACGCTCTGCACCTCGACACCGTACAATATCTCCGACCCGACCGGTATGTAACCCGTGCCGGCGTTACCGAAGTAATTCGACGACTGGAAGAAATTCGGCGCGTCGGCCGCTTTAGCGCCACCGATGGTACCGTTGCCGTTCCCGTTCACGTCCAGCGGGTCCTCCGGTTTACCTTCCGGCTGCGCCTTGGTGCTCACCACCGGACCGTTGTACAGTACTGGGAAGTTGTGGTTCGCGTTACCCGACGGTATGAAATAATTCGACATATATGGGAGACCGGTCTGGAGCGTCGGTTGGAGTACCGTCGTGGCATTCGAAAGGAACGGATTGCTCGTCGCGGACAGTTGGGTCGGTGTCGCGCCGCCGGGCCTCGGAGGGGAGTCCGGAGCGTGGCTCGGTCTGATCGGTGTCGACACCATCTGGATTTAAAAAAGTAAACCATAGTGAACGTGGGAAGTAGATACGACCCTTGTGGGATAAAGGGAAAATCTTTAATGAGAAGACGAGAATCAAATCTAAATTATCACGCTTATTCGAAACGCCTTACCTGTCCAAGGTGCGCAAATAAATGCGAAGAAACTGGCTGTGCACTAGCGGGAGGTTGCAGGATTATACTAGACCTCGTGGCGCTTTCGACATTATGCTGCACCAACATACTCTGACTAGTTACGACTGGACCGGTCTCGTTAACCTAAAAATCGACACGCTCAATCCAACTTACACCTCCGCAACGACCTTTACCTGTGCCTCCTCCGTCTTCCTCTTAACCTCGTCCTCGGCCATCTCCCTGAACAGCTCCTCCCTCATGTTCGGCAGGAACTTCCCGATCCTCTCCCACGTCGCGTCCCACAGCGCGTTCTTCCCGTCGGGCCCGTCGAACACGTTCGCGGAGTCCATCACGAGCAGCATGTTCTTCAGCGACTCCGGTATCGCCTCGAACAGCAGGTCGCTCTGCTCGGCGTACATGTACTTCTCCATGAAGTCGAGGATGACGAGCCACAGGCTCGAGAACGTCGGGAGCGACAGGAGCGGCGTCAAGTGGTGGAGGAACACCTTCGAGAGGACGGTCGCCGCCCTCATCCTCGTCTCCTCCATCGGGATCGCGTCCTTCGACGCGACGGGCTGGAGCAGGTAGTTGAGGAGCGGGAAGAGGACCCTCTGGAAGCACTGTTCCCATTCGGAGCCGCTCAATGTTTGGAGGTCGTGGACCAGTAACGCCCTCTGGAGGTATGTTATTGCGCTCATTCTCACCTGGGGAGTTAACAAAAATGATCAGTTATTAAATGATTTTATTTCAACAAAGAGTTATCGTACCAAGACTACGAAAAGGGCTCACCGGTATTTCTGTTAGGGATTATTTGAGAAAATAAGCATAACAAAGTATTATTGTGAAAAGTGCCCAAAAAAAGTTCAGTAGAAAGATAGTTGGAGTTGGATCATTACTGCAGTTCTTGCGATAAAATAAGATTATAAATTGATCATCGTTACGAATTAATTCATAAACACTGTAGATACTGCAACAGCTTATTATTAGCGATCATAGCACCACACACTAAAAGATTTAAAGAAAGGTAACATAACATTTGATGTCATAAGGGGGTGGTAGTAGTAAAAGACGGGTAGTTTACTACATGTATAAGGTGTGTATAGCTATGGGGATTATATATAATTGCAATTTTAGGGCGCAGGATCATCATAACACATGTAGATTTCACCTTGTATGTAACAAAGGCGCTGTATCATTATTTAAAGTTCAATAGGTTAGGTCGATAATACCTTTTTACTTACATGTTTTCTTGTATCACAGCATAACCTGGCGATGCCCTGCAAGAGAGGACACCATCCTTGCGTCCATAATGAAGTTCCCTGTGCTATTTCTCCGCCCTCTTCGGCCCACCACTTAAATATCTGCGCCGTTCGGGTATGTAGTGTATGCATTAAGTCCAGCAACTAAAATATAAGAGAACATTTTTGATCATTTAATTATAGACTGGGGGAATTAGAGCAAACAATCACTTCGAGGGTTAATACCCCTACTGATATTGAATTACATCCCTAATTCCCCCATCCAATAGTTTAGCAACAACCATGAGTAGGATCTGAATCTACAACTCTGGCCTTATGCGCGAACTCTAACCCAATTGAGCTACCTGGGTAGATATTCCAATTTTTACAAGCTGATCCCCAGAATCATTGAATTCCGGAAATCAAAGGGGTATGGAACTGGACAAAGGAGATATTGCAAACAGGCCGCCGTTACCCAAGGACTATTGGGCTCCCGTTCATTCTCTGTACCCATAATATTTGATCGACTTCCCACTTTTTTTAATAAAGTGGCTTGGAGAATTAGGGTATTACGAAAATAGGGATATTCCTTAATATCTAATTTAAATTTACCTTCTCATATCGAAATTTCAAATTCAATTGAATAGGCGTATTACTTACTTGAATGGAGATTTGATGGTAACCACTAGGCAGGTCGTCTTCGCTATCATCATCCTCATCCTGACTACTAGAAGGACTCTTCTTACTACGCGCTGCTTCAGTTTTTCTACGATTAGAGGTCTTCTTTCTGGGTTTGTACTGTTTTGTACCTTTTTTATTTTTACCTAAAAGACAATCGCACCTTGATAAAACTTTCCAAGTCATAGTAGTTAATTAATATCCCTACACGGGATAACTTGAAACTACTGAAAATTAGTAAGAAGATGCTAAAAGAACAGTTCAAAGAAGATGTGAAAAAATTTTATTACATCAATCAATTTAATTAAATATTGTTTTTTCCCTCTTGAGTAAATCGAGAAATCTGATTAGTAAGTACAAAACAAATTACGTTATATATCGAAATTATAGATTACTGGGCCATCCTATGTACGAGCACTGATGCCCCCTATAGGCCTTTCAAGTGTAAATTTTGTATGAATTTTGGTAAATAAATAAATATTTACTTACATCCATGCAGACTCGCCTCGACGAAAGTCCTAATGCAATGGACGCAAACGTCGAAATTGTATGGGGTTATATGGGCGACGTCCCGAACTAAAAACGCTAGGCTTTCGCAACACTTTATTAGACTGCTAGAGTCGTGCGGACCGAGGTTCCTCTCCAGGCATAGCCCGTACTGAGTGGGGGGCAGGGTGCGACCGACGACCGGCTGAATTTCGCCTTCATTACCAACCTGAAAAACAATAATAATATTACTTTAATACAAACGATAGAAAATATCCCAGCGTTCACAGAACCAACTGAGCCTACCAAAAGGCCAATCGTTAAACCTTTACTGTTCAAACATGAGAAGTAACTTTAAAAATTCAAATGGCACAGATATCATTCAAAAAAGTTGTATTATCAACCTTACCAATATCCATCCTCCTGTATTAGGGGTCCCTACGGGCGAGTTCGCCACGACGATGGGACTCGGGGACCTCTGCACCGGATGCTTCGGGCTCCTCGTCAATTCCGAGTCCGACGTGTAACCCCTGTCGGTGTTAATCTCCTCCTCATCGCTGTTGGCAGGATTCTCGCCGTCGGATCGCGTCCCTTGCTCAGACAACGAATTCTCCTCGGCGATGGGCTTGGGGGGGTGAGCCCCGGCGCCGACGCACTCCAGCAGCGTGAAGATGATCGTCCAGTCGTTGCAGGTGTGGATGTTCTGAGCGGAGGTCTTCAGCAGCTCGTACAAACCAAACGAGATCTGTCTCGAGATCCTACACAGGGTGGAACTTTTCAAAAGCAGCAGCATACGTAACGACTGGAGAACGACGGGGCTCATTTCCTCGTTGCGCATCAGTCGTATGGCGATGCGCAGTAAGGCGATCACGGAACGTTCCAGCAGGAATTGATAGTCAAAGAGGGAGGCGTTCATCACGAGCGTGTAAATGTGGTCCCGGACGCTCTGCCAGATGATCATCACTCGATCCCTGAAAGCAAGTCAAAGTAGATCATCACAAATCACGTGATTTTACAGGTGTATACTAGTTCGCTACCATGATCAAATTTTAATCCTGTTAAAATAGCATACAGGTGAATTCACTCCACAGCTAAATTTCTCATTTCTCAACAAGATGCTGAGGCACGAGAGATCACAAGAAAAACTTGATGAACCCAATTTTCAAGCTCAATGTGAGAGTAAGCTTTACCTGTTTTGTATGACAATCTTCACTAACAACTCCAAGAAGAACACAGTCACGTTCTCATTGTAGTTATATTCGAGGCCTTTCTGGACATCAGGTCCCCTGGACAACTCTATTAACGCGGTGACAACCTCGAGCAATGCCTCCTCGTGTAGAAACTTCGAGTCTGTTATGACCTGATCCAGATTGCACTCCTTGATGCATTCCTTGGCGATCTGGATGTATTGCTGCTCCTCCGGTGTAGGGATTTTTGAAAGATTTTCAGCAGAGACCATGTAAGAGTACAATGAGCTTAAAAGTCCTAAAAACAACCCGATGGTGAATACACCAAAGCTCCTTATTTTGTAGCTAACCTGTATCTTGTTTGGGTAAACTAGGAGCCTCCTCAAAAACCAACGTTACCTTCCCGCTCGGTTCTATAAAATCCTCAGCTTCTACATATGTTTTGGACAGCAAGTCGTTACTATACAAAGCTAATATCAGATCGAACATATTCTTCCAGCCTTCCCTGATGTTATCGCCGTGCCGATGGATCAAAGAGAACACAGTCTTCAAAGCTAACTGAGCCTTGACGTTCGCTCCAAACTTCACTAATAAATTATTCTGCTTTTGCTGATTGTGGAACAATGTGAACTTGCATATGCTCACTATCAGCATATCCAAGTTGTTGGTCATGTTGAAGTATGCAGCGACGAAAGCACATCTCTCGAAACCTTGCAGAGTTTTTTTGTAGGTGTTCTGGTCTTCGCTTTTTTCAAACACTGAAGACAGCGCGCTGACTATAGGACCGTATATGATGGTGAATAGTTCGTAGTCGAAGGTTTTACAGTCGGTGTGAATGTAAACGCCTTCCTTCGAGGCACCCTTACGCAGGAGGAGTTTCCAGAAGTAGTTTTCTCGGACGATGCCAGTTTGTTCTGCTGGCATTACGATCTCGTCTTGTCTGAAAAACGAGAAAATGATGTAATTTCAATGAGGGATTCACAAAATTATGAGCAAATTTAATTTTTCCATATTGAAAGAGTAGTTGTGAGGATACCGTATATATAACATTACTTTTCGATATGGTGAAGCATTCAATTTTTAATCCAGCCAAAGATAGAAACGATGAAGAAATCCTTACTTAATGGTATTATAAATTTCATCTAGCATGTCCTCGTCGAAATCTCCATCTCCGTTCACGCCTTTCAAATTCTTCTTAAAGGCTGACGCCGACATGGGAATGGTCTGTTTCTTCGCGTTTTCATTATGTTGATCGACATTCAACATTATGATAGCGTAGGCGAGCGTGAAAGCCGAATCGACGTTAGCAAATGGTTCGCCGTTACTTTTCTAAGACAACTCATATTAACTTTCTAAAAAAAATAAAATTCCAATGGTACTTACGTGCCAGTGTTCGGCGAACTGTTCCAAGATCAACGAAATCGTCGGCGCCTCTCCGGGCAGCCTGAAAGTCTCCAGAAATGCCCGCAACGCCTCGTCGATCCTCACGTCGGTGAAGTCGAAGGTTTTGACGAACGCATCCAGGATGTGCAGATTGTTCCTGTTACTGATGTATTCGCCGATCATGGTTTTGTTCAGCTTGGGGTTTTCCCTGAGGAACATCGCCACTTCGTGAGCATCGAGCTCTGGCTTAAGGACGCCGTGTTCTTGGAGGAACTGGATGCCTTTCTTTGGTTTTTGATTGAAGTATTCAGTTCCCTGAGGTAACCACTGAAACAAGGAAAAGTTGCTCAGCCAAATTTTTTTTAATAGTTACAATCTGGATGACAATGATTGTAATTAACTCCTTACCTTTTTAATGCTCTTCTTTGCAGCTAACTCTTCCTTACTTGGTATAACATCGGACATCCTGACTCTGGATACTTTCCCCGAGAAAATACTACCTTCTTCCTCATTCATTGGCTTATCCTTAACTTTCTCTTCGTTGCAATGTCGTTCGATAGTCTCGACAACCGCTAGAAGGGCGTCTAGCGACAGTAAATGTATGTTATACACCCCTGAAGTGACCGATATAGCGTTCTTCGCCAATAATTTCGTTATCTCTTCATACAAATTGGTACAGTACATGTCACAGTCGTAATTGAGGTACAGCTCCGTAACGAAACCAGGAGTGCGCCACAACTGCAGTACGTTATCGAGGGCGATCTCCTTGTGTTCGTAGGTCACTCGGGCGTTATCGCTGACGACGATCTCCATGAGTTTGTTCAGGTAACACTCCAGCTGGTACTTCAGGTGCGTTCTGAGCGACTCGAACATCAGAAAGGATAACTGGAGATCCGCGGCGAATACAGATAGCCTTTCTGTATTTAAGAGCTGGAGCAGAAATGGATAATGAATGTGATATTCGAAATTGCAGTAGTGGGTATAACAATTTCTATAATAGAAAAATTCAAGTTTCAATTCTTGTTGAGTACAGTAATAAAGATGACTTTAAATGACGACCAAATAACATAGCAACATTTCCTCTTCCTAGAATAATAACACTAGATGGAGCTTTTAGTGAGACTCCCAGAATCTATAATATACAAGACAGTTCCAAACCTTTTTAAAATAGCCCACCTGTACCTTTTTTCCACTTGATTTTATGATGAACCATGCTTCTCTAACTTCTAAGAGTTAACATAAGTTGCTCTTCTCTTGGAATGTTCTCTATGTTCTTGATTTGAGCACTTCACATAGATGATTAATCTAATCAATATCAGTGATCATCATTCTGTTTGTCTCATATGGGTAAGACCTTTTCATTTTTGATTAAACAACAGGCAGCAATAGATCCCATTTTAAAATAATTCAAGGTATAACAATAGTTAAGTTGTCATATCAGTGCCAATCAGGATTCGAGTAATATATTATGAACAAAAAGTTTTACTAGAATGTTGCCTTATTTTTGGTCATCCATTCATATATAAAATGTTGATTCGTTCAACTATCCATTTCAAACTATAACGTAACACTCATCAAACTCTATTTACAACCAACATTATTCATAAGAAAAAACCTAATGCACTACTGCATTTACTAACACTTACCGCAAACAAATTCCTACACAAATCGTTCCTGATCAGCGCGAGTAACGTGGAGAACTTCTCAATGTGATCCGCGCTAACCTCGAACGCCACCGTAAGCAACGACAGCCCCAGATGTATCATCACTTCTGTGTTCTGTTTGTCCCTAGGGTTGCAAAGACTTATGAGGAACCGCAGCAGCTCCCTGACGCACGCCAGACCGTACGGCAACCTCGGCATCTCCTCCTGCACCTGAGGCGTGAACCTGATGCCCCGCTCGTTGACGTAGTCCTGATTCGTCGCCGGGTAGTACTGGACCTCGGACGGGGGCGACTCCTCGGGTTTCTCCTCGACGGCCTCCGACGGGGGTTCCGTTCTGGTCTCGGGGTCAGGAGGATCCGGATCTCCAGTCACCTAACGTGGGTAATAACGGTAAGGCTAAGAAAATTTGAATGGACTTTGAAATGAGGTTTGAAAGTTGTTTTCAGACAATTCAAGACTTTTCCAAGGTATTAAAGTAATTTGGAATCTAATTTATCAATCAATGAGCATAGCCAAATATGAAGAGAAAATGAATATAAGTAAAGTAATGAACAAATAATTATAAAAATGTTTGAATTGACTAATTAAATAATTGGCATTACAACAATTAACAGTTTACATAAGTGAAAAGAAATTAAGACTGCCACATACCTATGCCACATTAACATAAAATTCACTAAAACTACTAGCAATGTTTTTTGAGTCAGTAAATAATTTATTTTCAATCCATATCTTATTTTAATCTCTTATTATTTATTATTTATTACTAATTTTATCATTAAAAATTGTTAACCAAGCTTAAAAACTATGAAAAATTAACTGCTAACTAAAAGAAGGATACACTTAAGATATAAGTAAATCGAAAATAATTCGTGATAACTGAAGCCTACTACTGAATTTTGTTTTATTGCCCTATGGCATGTCTGTAGGATTACGATATAGTGCTATGTTACCTGATAGTAAATAAATTAAAAAATTCAATCTCACCTGCTTCACTTCTATTGCCAATTTTTCGTCCGTCTCATCGCTCTGGGGTGCATCACCAATAACAGGTATATTAGAAACGTTCTGTGAGATTTGCCCTTGCATGTCAACAATATTATTTGAACTCGGTGCTACATTCGAAAGTTTTTGTTGTGGCTTCGTTTGAACTGGGGATTGTAGACTTTCCAGCTCTACAATTGGATTAAAACAATTACTCCTACCAAAAGCAAAGATCCGATTGTACCTTTTTTCTCATTTCTTCTCATAAGTGTCCTACTCCTCCTCCGTCTAGTTTGATCGATAGCTCCCGGCCTCATTTTCAGTTGTTTGATGACAACCGCCCTTAAATCCTCAGAAAACTGTGGTAATCTCATGAAAACCAATTGCACCATGTCCTTTAGATAATGTTCGGCATTTCTCCTCAACAATTCTAAGGAAAAATTCAATTTAATCAGTTACTAAGACTATAACTTCTCTATTAAACAATAGACATAACTTTTGTGACCTTCAGACAATGTTACCCAATACCCAAATATTCATCAACAGATGTTACACAATGCTTAAAACAAATACTAACAAAACTGTACTCACCATTTAGCCTCGTCTCGAAACATATCCTGAAGCAGGATAGCATGATCTCACACATGCTCTCGTTGGTAAGCATCGCCCCCTCTGGAGCCAGAGTGAGGGTACGCAGTACCTGTAGGATTTTCATCAGGACGACGCCATCTGATGACTGGTCCGTGCCGACGAACCTCGCATGTGTTATCGCGTCCGCTATGTCATGGACGGTGTTTGCTATCGAGCTGTGGGTCGGCTCTGGAAATATATTAGTGGTTAAACGTGATGTAGTAGAATGAGAAGACGTTGAATACAAACTGTACATACTTTTGGCGAACCTATGATGAAGTGAAATGGTGAATTATTTATATGAAAACATTACTGGGTGTTGAGTAATAAAAGGATTTTTCCAAGAGCGTAGACATTCACGGCTGGAGTCACTAGATTAGATGAATTCCAGGCTGTTAGGCTGTGGTTGAATCAAGGGTAAATCAAGTTCTTCATACCTGATGTTTCATCCACTTACGTGGTGGATATACTCTGGATATATACTGGAAGCTAACCATCAACTGCTTCTTCTTTAAGAAGTAAGCATTGCAGTAGTATGTTGACACCACTGGCGCACCGCTTATGAGGATGTCCATCATGAAAGTGGACGAAACGTCAGGTATGAAAAATTTGATTGGACCATGGCCTCCCAAAAAGGATGTTTGCTTAAAATTTATATAACAATGTTTACATGTAACAAAATGTTTACAATTACAACACTTACAATACGTACCACAATTTGCTATTGATCACTATTACTACTATTGGACACTTCAATTACTTCTGAAATGCCCAATTTCTCTTTCAATGACAAACTACTTTTATTAATTTTCTTTTCGACAACATTACAAGTGGTCTGAGGTTGGGGCGAGAAGTACAAATATCTGGAATACTGTGGTGTCTCAGGACTCCTCACCTATGATCCCGTAAGCGAGGAACTTGTTAACAGCTGCTAAGGCGAGGCTGGTAACCGGACCGGTCGTCTCCTCTGACCGGATGACATTGAGGAAGGGCGTCAGGTAGACGTCGGGCTCCACGGACCTCAGGTCGTCGACGTTGTTTAGGACATCCTTAAGCTCCTGAAAGGTCCTCACCAGGGCGTCCACGTCGTCTTCCTGGTAAGAGTGCGACGACCATCTCGCCCCTCTCCTCATAGCGGTCATCAGGATCGTCAGCTCGCCCCTTACGACGAATATCCCGCTGCCGGGGAGGGACATCTTCGTGCGAATCTCTTTTCAAAACGGGATTCGAAAAATGTCAAGTGTTTACATCTCTGAAAACACGTCAGATGACAAACTACGTCAAGTCGCGAGACGTTCATGCAGAAAACATGAAATTCATGCGGTTGGGGATCACAGATCATGCTATTAGTTGGGGACGTAGGACTGATTTGACAAGCTAGATAGGTTAGCCTTAACAATACCCTATGAGCCTTACCTAACCTCACTTTTTCGGCCTGCTTTTAGTTGAACGTTTTCCTCATTTTCTGTTTGTGTTTGTTTTATTTTCCATTCACTTCTCTTGCTTTTAAAAAAATCACTGAATTATGGCGGATTTCGACGTTACCCTTCGAAAGTTTTCGAAGGAACTTTTCCGTGTGAACGCCATCAAATTCGGGGAGTTCAAGACGAAAATCGGGCTCATGACGCCCGTTTATTGCGATCTCCGAGTATTAGTGAGTCACCCCGACTTACTGGTAAGTATAATTTAATTTTATTGAGTAAGTTTAATAACAGGTTATAAACTTTCGGACAGTCTTCCAATTCATTCTCTTGCTTTAACTAATTGTGTTTAACATTTCATTTAACATTCATCGCTGCAACATTGATCATTCGCATAAATAAATCATTTAGATAGATCTTTATTGAATATATACATAAAAATACAGGTGTTATAAAATACATGTTATTAACACACATTGACTGCCATGGAATTTTTCACGATTCCGATCCAAAGAGCCAATTAGATTTTATCATGTTATACTATTAGAAATATTGATAATAGTACTTAGTAATATTTAAAATGGTTGATAAATGTTTATTTGTAAACATGTTACAAATTATCTCGTAATTAGCTTTCGTACAGAAACCTTTTCGCAGAAGTCAACTATGGTATAATTCATACACAGACACGCCTCGATCTGTCGCTTCGCTAGAGCTGAATTAGATACTATGTAAAGATTCATTAGTAATAATTGAAATACAGTGCTGAGCATATCACATTTGTGTCTTTGTTGTGTCAATCAAATTATACATATACTTTTTCTTTTTTAATAAGCTTCGTATAATTGTATTTTCTGCTCATTTAAGCCAAACCTAATTATTTTATTCTCTTTCATGAGGTCATCTATTCCTATTTATACCATTTCACTATGAGTTACCTCATAGCTGTAATTTAATAATTATTTATTAAAATACTCTGTAAATTAAAATAAATTATATCGGAGTTATAAGATATAATGGGGTTCACTGTAAGTTTTTCTATTATTCTAGTTTATTATTGCCAAACTTGATGGTTTTATTATTGTCCCCCTTTTGAGTCAGTTTCTTGAATTTATCCTTAATAGCTTGAAAATAATGTCTCTCCGTTTTGGTTTGAATTTGTACTAAGCGTTCGGACTATTATTGTAACAGATTTCGCCTCATTGCTTTTATGGAGTTGTATCAATTTCACAAGAGTTCAAACATCTGTCGAAATACCCGCATCACTTCCCTCCCCATTTCATTAACTGAATAATGGCCTCCTTCCTCCAACCTTGAACCTCTAAACACACTTAGGTCTTGTTTTAACAATGATACAATTCATTATATTATTTGCATTAAATCTTTTTTACTTCATAATCGTAAGTTAATCACCAACCCAATCATCCCTTTTGACTAATAAACGTTTTTGTCATAGGACACCCTTTCCAACCTGCTCGTACAGTACCTCGAAAAGATTAAAAATTTCAACATAATATGCGGCGTGCCTTACACGGCTCTGCCGATCGCCACTGTCGTCTCGGTAAAAACCTCGATACCGATGGTGATGCGTAGAAGGGAGGCGAAAGATCATGGCACGAGGAAGCTCATCGAGGGTGTCTTCAAGGAGGGCGACAGGTGCCTCGTCATCGAAGATGTCGTAACGTCCGGTAGCAGTATCTTGGAGACTGTGAGGGATTTGAATGGATCTGGGATCAAATGCAGCGATGCGATAGTACTGCTGGATAGGGAACAAGGAGGAGCCTCGTTTTTGAAGAAAAATGGGATACAGATGCACGCCTTGTTGAGTTTGAATCATCTAATGGGATATCTGAAAGAGGAGGGGTGTGTTGATGGTGCCACTGTGAAGAAAGTAAAAGATTACTTACGATCCACGAAGGTGGATGAGGCAGTATTAACAAAAGGTGTCAAGTCGGAAAGTAAGTATTTTTATATTTCATAACAAGAGTTTTGTCAGTAGGGGAATCAAACCATAATTTTATTATATTTCTTTTTGCTCAAGTTTATTTCAAGCATTATCTCTCAAACTTTAATAATCCTCTATTTCACTTGTTTTCAGATCGACTAACATTAAGTTTCTCTTCTCGTGTAAAACACGCCAAGAACCCCGTAGCTGCCCAACTCTTCCAGATAATGTCTTCGAAACAAACAAATCTCTGCGTCGCTGCAGACGTGACAAACTCCACCGATCTACTCAACCTCGCCGAGCAGGTCGGACCTTACATCTGCGCTTTGAAGACTCACATCGATATTATCGAAGATTTCCATCCGAATTTGATAAAACCTTTGAAGGATATCGCTCGGCGCCACTTATTTCTTCTGTTCGAAGATAGGAAGTTCGCAGATATCGGGAGAACGGTCGAACTGCAGTATTGCAAGGGAATTTATAATATCTCTTCGTGGGCTAAAGTGGTGACCGCACACTCCGTAATGGGTAAGGGGGTGCTGGACGCCATCAAGGGCAGCGAAGGGGCGACGGATAGGGGGGTCTTTTTGTTGGCGGAGGCGAGCTGTGTTGAGAACTTGATTTCGAAGCAGTACGTTGAGGACACTGTGAAGTTAGCTGAGAAATATCCAGAATTGATAACAGGTAATAAACTTGAACATGAGTTAGGGTTTCGTCAAAGAAATATTTGGATAGCTAATTGATTGTTTGTATGTAACAACATATGTTATAATTTTTGATATTGTATTATTCGATCCTCTAATTGAATGAAATGATGTGTATACCTTATCCAGAGAAATATGAAATGACATGCCGTTGTCATTATAGTCGTTATTCAGTGAGGTTGCTCTTTTTTGGCATAACGTTACTTTTATGTGAAATCGTGAGGGAATAATGTCTCTGTAGAGGTGAACTCAAAGCAAGAAAAATGTTTGCAAAGTTTCCAAAGTTTAACGCGTTTCCATCAATTTTTCTATTGTATCTTCTCAAATATCAATTCTATGGGGAAGATAATTTGTTCATCAGAATATTTTCTTTTAATCTTTCAAAAAGAACAAAGATAATACGCAATTCTTTGGATTTCGAGCCTGTTTCGACCGTTGCGTATCGTATCGATTTCAGTTTTCGCTAGAGAAGGTGTACGATTTAATTTTCCTGTTTCAGGAATTGTTTGCCAGAGTGCTTTGTTCCTAGGCAACCCAGGTTTAATCCAGTTGACTCCTGGGGTGCAGATAAATTCGGAAATAGATAACTTGGGCCAGCAATACGCCTCTCCAGAGAATGTGATACTGGAAAGAGGAGCCGATATTGCTGTAGTCGGCAGAGGCGTAAGCACGGCTTCTAATATAAGTGAAGCCGCTAAGGAATATCGGAAATTGCTATGGGATGCATACTTGAAGAGGATTGAAACGACAGGGGAAAACTGTTGAGAGTATGATGAATTACATTCCTTATTACGTGTAAATAAAAGTTTATATTTTTATTACCTAAGCAGAAAATGTAAAAGTTATTATTTTTAAATTTAAAACTATTCTGGTTTCGGTCGGCAATAAAACATCTTTAAAAGTTAAACTTTTAATCATTATATAAAGCAAAATACATAGGAAGCTCTCAGCTACAAGCATGTTCTCAAAATAATAACAAAATAACATAGGAATAAAACAAAAACAAAAACAGATCCCATTCAAATCAATAGATTGTCAGCATTTGTTTTATTAGTTCTCAGCTACTTCTTATGACTTTGTTTAGTAGTTTATTCTTCTTCTTATGACTATAAGGACTACGAACCTTAATAAATATGTCTTAACGTTATTTGTTTTGTATTATAAATCATATAGTTACTAAGTGTTTTATTACATTTTTTGTACTATTATTTTATTGTAAAAGAAATGAATGAACAGACTCACACACGTACTATTTTCAACTCAACGTTTGGCATTGTTGAAACTGTAAATTGTTGGTAGAATTTCGGAAACAGATACGTCACAATTTTTTTGATTATGGAGTAGTTATTATTGAAGTTAGGGAGCATTTTGTATTTATCAGATTAAAAAAGGAAACGAGCGACTTCATGGTGATGGCTGATTTACTGGTTTCATGCTAAAGCATTAAAGAAAATCGTGTTTATTACCTGCACTTACATATAAAAATAAGTTCAGCACATTCTCAAATATAAAACATTCTCCCATAGCTTTCCTTATAATCTAAACACGATCCACGTTTCATTCGTAAATGTTTACCAAAATATAAAATTTTCCAAACTTAATTAATATGTTTGCTAATCACAACGTATGTGTCTAATCTATAGTTTTTAGATGTAAAATATAAGTAGTTTTATTGTTCTACGCGTTATTGGAAAGAAGCCTGGTAGAGCCCAATTGCTTATCAATATTATTGTTTAATACGTCAGACAATTGGAATTTAGCTTAAATGCAAGTTAAGTTTGTTTGATCTGTCCGTCACCACTACAAGGCTTTGAGTAATTACTGTTGAATTTATTTGTTGATTTCGCCATACAATTAAAATCACTGCAAAGGAAATAAAACACGGTTTTCATTGAGGAACTATTTTTGGTCCGATACTGCTTTTATCTGTCATTTACGAGGATTACTTTTGCCAGCTTGGCGTTTATTACCTTACCATCTAATTCTAAAAATTAAACATCGATTACAAGTGACAGTACAAAAGTTGTTTCCACCATGACGAAAAAAAGTATAAAAATTCCCCAACAGGTGATATTTTTTTGTACTATTTCCTTAAAGCAAATTTTGTACCATTAAAAACTAAACTCACGTTGAGATTACACGCACACACAGAGTATTATTATCATTATTGTAAATTTTATCACAATAAAAGTACGGAGGTAGCCTTAAGTGACTAGAGGTATTGTAAGTATTATATAAGTAATATACTCTGTGCTCCAAGCAATTCTAGTACTCAAATCAACGTTGAAGTTACCAAAACAAATGAAACCAGAGAAATAATAATGTATTTCTTATAAAGGAAGTCAGAATTTGCTTATTGAAGTATGTTTTCTGCACAACTTACAGTGGGGTTATCACCTTGAACTTGAATAATATTTGGAATACAAACATTTTGATGCTGGTTATGAAATCAACACCTACACATACACGTTTAGGACATGATAAAGTATAATCTACCGTATTAATTAATCAAATTCCGACCACAAAACTCTTAATTGCATACATCCAGTCATAATCAAAATAATCTCCAAATTATCTGCCTAACAACATAGAAGAATTTTGTTGATTTTCTATTCAAAACAATTTTACCTTTAAATTATATTTTTAGTGTAGATCACATCTACATCTTAGCCTAATAGTTATCGAATTATCACAGCCAAATATTACCACGCCTTTATCCAATTCGTCAAAAAACGAGTACTAGAATTTTCAATCAACATGTAAACGAAATTAAAAAAAAAAAACCGTTTTCGATTTATGAAAGTATGTTACTTGATGAACTGTTGTTGGCAGTAGGTGCCGGTACCTGAATCTGCAAGGCTTGTGATGTTGTACCTAGGAAATAAATACTAATTAGTATGTATTAGATGTCGCATTATTACATTTATTATTACCCTTGATTGAAGACTTGCCTTAAACTAACAAAACTTGCTATGAAGCACATTTGAGTGTGTGGTTATTTGGGGTAATGTAATGGCACTTGACTTTTTTCTGATGTCTGATAAGTTAGTTACAGCAAATTTTATCATGACTAACGAGTTTTAAAAGCTATAAAGCGTTCACTTAAAGTTATATGATTTGACTTTGTTATTTCGGTTGATATTTTCTGTTCTCCCGTACACAAAATATATGAAGTTACTTCTGAGATTAATACTTACTAATGCCTTCACCATGGTGCATTCGCCGTGTCTGTAAAAAATTAAATTTGATGTTTATCCTGCTAATTTCACATAAAACAATTTAACATCGATGACTCGAAATTAATCTACATCTCAAATCAATCCGTCTAATAGTTCCTGCGATGTTATGGGGCATATCGGCAGACAAGTAAGTGTATACTGTGACCATCAATGTGTGGGATCTTTGATTCAATATTGAATTAAAAGAATCTACTTCATACTTGGACGAGAGTGTCGTCATAGAAATGAGTTTTATTAAAGGTTTTAAAAACCATATCGATGATTACAGTGTACACACATACAAAGGTACCACACAACATTAAAGATTTTTACATTTGGGTTAAACCATTTAACATGTAATGTAGCGGCTCCTCTTTCTAAGTCTTCAATCAAGGGTGAGTTCGAGTAATCGAATACTAAGGTATTACTAACTTTCTTTTCACGGTTCAAAATATTTGATCAAGAAGAGCAAACCAATGAAAAGTTATGAAGTTATATTTGGAATTGTAGATAGGAAAAGAGTAAGCAAGCGAATTACATCAAAAGTCGTATTGAGGTTCTCCGCACAGTATTTAATATTTGCTTATGAGACCTTGCAAATGTTGGATGATAAAGTGAAACAAGTATTGAAAATAATGTCAGTGTGTAAGAAAAAAAAGAAGTGTGGCTCATTAGTTTTTGAAAACGGACCAAATTAGCCACCTCTGAACGAACGACATCAGATTATTTTCAGAAGGATTCTACTCTCTACCTTGTTGCGATAACTCCGCCTTCACCCTCCTGGCTATGTGAGACCTCGTGTGTTTCCTGAGGTGGTCCTTCCTGTAGAAGCCCTTCCCGCACTCCGTGCAGACGTGTCTCTTCTCCCCCGAGTGGATGACGAAGTGCAGCGTGAGCTGCTCTTTCCTCTTGAAAGCCTTAAGGCATACGGAACACACGTAAGGCCTCTCCGGATTGTGCGATTGCTTGTGCCTCGTCAGGTGATCCTTGCGCTTCAAACCCGCGCCGCAGATGTCGCAGACGAACCTGCGCTCCATCGTGTGGCCCAGGAGGTGCTGCTCGAGCAGCTCCTTCTCGGGGTACGCCATGTGGCACTCGGGGCAGCAGTAGAGGGTCGAGCCGTCCAGCGCTGTCGTCAGGCGGATTTCGCCTGTAATGAAGGGAAATTGGTTTAGTGAATGACATATTCTATCGTTGCAGGTTAAAATATGTTGCAGAACTTTTGTAATTATATCATCTCTTGCCATCGGCACAACACATATATCCATCACATGGTTCTTGATTGTTATGTTAGCATAATCGTCATCAAACCACTTTGTTGACCTGTCTGTTTTCCTTGAAACCCTAGGAATTCTGCAGAGGACGATCCAAGATGAGTTACGTAGATCAAGTTATATAGGAAGACATCAAATCCCTCAATATCATCAACTGAAGCAGCAAGACGCTTAATGTATCAGAATGGCAAAGACTTTTGGAACAGGCTAAGGTCCACACAGGGTTTTCATGCCAATGATATTGATAATGATAACACAGAGCCTTTAAGGTAAGGCTAACGGAATGGCTATGCCATTTGCAACATCCGGCAGTTATAATTTGCAGGTAAATTACAGTTCTTCAGAAAGCAAATGATCAAAAAAGGCTGTGGAATTAAATCAGCAATTTTTTGACATACAGAACTAGTAGATCTTTGAAGGAAAATATGTCTTCACCACATGTACTATGTATTTGACTTGAAATCAGAACTTCTAACGGTAACCGGTTTCGAAACCCATCTTCAGACCTTGTACAGATATTGCTGTAAGAACCAAATCTTCAAAAGGTTGTGTTTCTTTTTCTGGCTTGCATCTAGGCAGTGGAGGTAATGTCCAATGGTCTGTTAATGGTTGCTACTGGTTATGGTTTAAAGTTATGATTTGAAAACAAGTACTTTGTATACCTGGTGAACACATTTATTTCTCCTATTTCATAAGTTCTTTGACTTGTTGCAAAACCGCAAATAACAACTATACTCAATATATGCCCAACTTATAACTGCAAATGAAATCATATTTGCATACCTTAATTATATATAATTGTAATTTGTACTATCTTCACCCCAGATAGGATGTTTGATTCAAATAACATGACCGAACCTTAGTACTATATGTTGTACTTTTCCAAAGGAAACCAAATATGCTTCAACTATTTTCCTCACCAGGTTTCGGCTTGGGCTTCTTCTCCTTTTCGGGTTTCTTCTTTTTCTTCTTCTTCACCAGATTGTTCCCTTGCAGCTGCGCCGCGTTGATGGTCGTCAGGGAGGTAAGATTGTTTATCCCGTTATGGGTAACGTTATTGGCCAAACTGACGTTAGACGCGACGTTCAAGCCGCCATTGTGCAGGAGGTTGAGACCGGCAGCGTCGACGTTCTGCATGTGGGGCGCGTTCTCCTTTTTCAGGTTCTCGGCGGAGTACTTGAGAAAGTGGTGAAGGCTCAGCGGCAGCGTCGAGGTAGGCAGTTGGGACAGGTAGTCGACGACCGTCGAGTTCGTGTTGGTCAACGATTGCCAGGGGGTCGTCGAAGTCGTCGCCGGGACGGCGTTCTGGGAGTCCCCGACGGGCGGGGGCAGCTGGTTCGGCAGGAGGGGCTGCTGGGAAGACTGGTGCGGGCGGCGTTCCGGGATCTGGATCTCCGGCTTTCCCTATGGAGAGAGTAAGGGTTACTTTCGATTGCAGAGGAGTTCCTCTGGGACCGATTTCCAAAGGCGACAGAAGGTAGTGAGGTAATTTAGTCCAAACCATCGGGTCACTTTTGTTAATGCCTCCAGTGGAGAAGGAATCAGAGAGGATAAGAAATTTTTCTTGTACCTTTTAATTCTTGTACAAGAATGACAGCTTCGAATAAATATTGACAAAGGAACCATTTTGCAAATGGTAAAGAGAGCTAGCAGATAAATACTTCTCTATGGTTCCCATAAAGGATGGTTCACAGTGAAAATATAACTGAACTAGCCTCAGCTGTTATAAACAGATAAAGTTTGAAGAATGCAATTTTCAAAGTTTCTTGGATAACACCACTACATCAAATGGACATCCTGGTTAGTCAGTGAACGTCCGTCATTGTTCAAGGTATGTCTAATAGATATCCAATGGACATCCCTTTTCCACAAGGTGTTTAATAGAACTGAAAGTAGAACTTTAGTGCTGTGCGGGATGGCTCTGGTCAAGAAGAATCTCTATTGGTACTCCTTAAAAACGACATAAGAGACTGATAGTCATTTCAAGAATGAGAGTTAACAATAGAAATTTAAGAAGATAACCCAAACCATTTTACTAGTGGTTCTGGTATAGAAGAAACATGGTAGAATTAAGGATTTCTTCGGAAACCCCCTAACTTCATTACAGCAACAGTTGACGGTTAAGATCGAAAAGTTGCACCAAACCATTTGAAACTCTCTTTCCATAATAGCTTTATCGGAGACACGAGATGATCCCTGGCTGGCACTTAAAAAGTCCCTCACCTTCTCCTGCTGTTTTTCCTGCTGCTGGTGGTGGTGATGGTTCTGCTGCAGCATAACTGCGCACAACTCCTGCGCCAGCTCCTGCGGCTCGTAGGCGCCAGGCCTCTTGTCTGGCCTTTGCTGCGCGTATAGGCCGTGGTTCACGTAACCGCTCTGGCACTTTGCGGTGTTCAGGGCGGTCAGGACCTGCGGTTGAGTCACGTGGTGATGTTGGGTGAACGAAGGTACCCCGTTCGCCGTGTACCTATTAACATGACCAATATGACCAAAGGATGCAAAAGGGCAGTTAGTGTTGACTTCCTCACTACTACTATCGAACATGCAACTGGAAGGTACATGTTCAGTTTTTGCAGAAACTAATGCCGTAGCGTCGTTTCGAAAATAATTTCATTGTTCGAGAGTTTTATTGCGGGACTTTTGATTTACCTGCTGTTGTTGGTCGCCTCCTGCGTGGAGCACAGAGACGGGGCCGTCGAAGAGGACGCAGGAGTCGTGTCCTGAGAAAATTTCGCTGCGAACTGGTGAATCGTTGGGAGGGTAGTAGAAAAGTGGCCGCCGAACGGTGGAAAATTCATGATTCTGAAGAGGCCTGGAAAGGAGAAAGACGTTAAGGTGGATCGTGGAATTATTTAAAGTCATTGCGAAAATTTTCGACGTGTCGACAATTGATGCGAATTGCACGTTAAGTGTTTTTAACACTTTTTCACTGTTTGTTCAATTATAATTTTTTTATTATTGTAATTGCAGTTGATATTAGAATTGTATGCGATGACTGTCTAACTTCCACTTTTCATTTCACTTATTTTAATGACAGTTTTTAAACGAGCCACTTCCATAAATATCTATTTTGACATTTTGATTTGGTTGAGCCGGTAATTCAATCACTAACTTGATATAAAACGATCTGTAAATATTTATGAAAGTTTCTCTTATTTCCAATATTTTTGACATGATATTTGGATGTGTATGACGAGGGTAAAGCTGTCATCTGATAAAGCAAAGGATGCGCGCAGCGCTTAACCTAGTTTCTGCACTCGTTGAGTCAGCTGAAGACAAACTTGGTACCACGAAGATCAGCTACAGATGGTTGTGCTAATAGACGCGCTTATAGCAATAAATGATATGGATATATGCATTATATGTTAGCTGTGGACTGAGAATTGGAATTGACTTAACTGAATGTTGAAGCTTTGTAATGGTATTTATTGGATATTTTTGCTTGACGGTGCCATAGTTAGTTTACATCTTCATGGGAACATAGAATTTCAGGAACCAGATCTGAGTTCTGCCAGATCTGCAAGATCGGTTACATTTTGAGATGCTGTGCTTGATATATTTAAAATGTACTAGCACTAGACCAGAAATAGTCTTGGTATTGCACCAAAAGAAACTCTAAGGATTGGATGATGGTACGACCACCCGTGTTGAACGAGACCTGAAAGGTTAGCTAACATATACAAAAGTGCCAAACCTTTTAGTAAATTACTATCCAAAAGATCATCTGTCTAAAACCATGGGGACAAAATAATAGGCACTTTTATCAGAGGAAAGGGGGAGAAGAAGCAAAGTTATTTTAGTGGTTGCACTAAATATTAACACACAAATAAATGCATAAATAAATATGTATAACAGAGATACAGAGAGTCCATTTAAAAGACAAGTAATTAGGTTAGCATTGAATTGGAGCTAAAAATAACAAGTGACTAAAGGACCTACAGTAAAAAATTTAAATAATGTATGCAAGGTATAAGCAATATCTCCTATCTTTCTTACATGCTACTAATATAGCTGGTGTGTGTTTCTAATATCGCTTAATATCAAGAGGGTGGTAATAAAAACAGTAACACTGCCACATGTCGTCAAAGATGACTAATAATAAATAAGTGAAGGCTATTATGTACCAATATTTTTTGAGAACTTTTCGTTAATTCTTAGGGTACACAAACGATAATTGTGAGGTATGTAGATAGATATAACACAAACGTGTAGTGGTTAAGGTGGGAAGAATTTCGCGGTTATTCTTTTCTATATGTAAACTTTACACGTAACCCCGTACACTTTTTGTTTAAACTCCCCTCACAGGGGTCAGTTTTGACCCTTGTTTTTCCTGGTTACTAGCACCCGCAGTAATTAAAACCCCAAACTTCCCCCTACTACGTGTGCACAAACAACTTTACTCGCAATCGTCTATACCCGTTACCTTTTTAGTGCACGTATTTCTCATACTACGCGTATAATTATTATCCGGGACAGGTTCTCATCACTCGGAAAGGACGACGTTCGCCATTGTGGCTTCGCGGACCGTAAAAATGAATTTCGGGAGGGTGGTCGGGCTCAGGGGGAATGAGAATGAGAGTCTGCGCACCCGAGCCACGCCGAAGGGGTGAATGAGCGCCTAAAGGGTGGGTATCGATGACCCCCGTTCGAATTAAGGCGGGAACTGGCGGCGATCGGCATCCCATTGGAAATTTATATTGAATCCGTCTAGTGTATCGGTCGGGATCACAAGTCATGCAATATTAATTGTGTTTAGCTAACGTAAATACTACTGATGATCGCATGTGCCCCAATGATCGTTTAATCCCCTAATATCCTATAAATATCCATTTCCTTGGCCATAAGGACATGGCCATAGATTGGACATCCAATGGATGGCGTTGCAATAGATATCCATTAGAGGGCATCCTTTGGACGTTCAATTTTAGTCCAATCGAACCTAAAATTCGAACCTGTCCTTTCTCAGATCCTTTGTCGTTGGACCAATCGAATACTGGGTAGTTTACATTTTTCATGATGGCAGCAAGGTTCTAATTGGCAACAGCTGGAGAAAAGGGGAGCGAGAAAGTACCTGCAAACTCCTAAAGTTCTTAAAATTATTTTGGTAAAATGTTCCATTGGTAACCAGTTGTAAACATTATTTGAGACACTACCTTGTTTCTACATGCATTTAGAGACCTTTTAGACATCCACCTGCAATGAACTAATTCTGGATGTCTTATGTCGGTATGAATTGGTAACAAAATAGGTCCATAAAACGTTTACGTGATGTCAATTGGACCAAGAATCCAAGAATATGTCCATAACGTCCATAGTTTATCCAGTTCGTGTCTCGTTCCACGAAGAGCCAGTGTAGATCTAATAGATATCCATATTTTATACCATATTATTTTAAAACATAGATCTATATAAGTTTGCCAGTATTTAAATTCTTGATTTTTCAGCATAGGCCAGTCTTCTTTTCCAAGAGCAGAAAATGATGTATACATTTCTTGTAACTCCTTTATAGTGTCAGCATATAATATACGAAATTCCATCTTGTAGCCACTAATTGTATCATTTTTAGGGTACTTACCATTTTGTTTTTATTGATAGTCCAATAGTCCAAACATGGGAGACAATGTCACACCTTTGTCACAATATGTTTTGAGCAGATCTCAAAGCATCTGGCACAGTTAAATTTATTGTATGGGCTATTCAATCTAAATGAACCCACTGTAATTCCCCTGATATGGGGAGTATTATCAGATATTGCCAAAAAGACTTTATTTTAGACGCCCCATTCGGTTATAATCCTTCTTGTTACAAGATTGACGCTTGCATTGGTGTGCCCAATTTATTTTTGGGCACTTTTGATGGGATTTGGCATTTTTTATCAGAATCATCATTCCTTCCCTTGGAATTTTCCCGCCAATAAAGAAATTGATAATGCTTTTCTGCTTGGTAACGCCCTCTAGCGAACAGTAGCGACTCTCCCAGATCGATCACATTATCTATCTCACTTACGTGTACACGAATCGGATAAACGGAACATACAATTGTAGCCACTAGGATAGTTCCGTTGTACAACCTTTGTCAATGTTATGGATAAGTAATCCCAAATTTCTTTTGGATCTGTTAGTGGAGTTATTAGCGTTATAAGAGTCTCTTCCTAACGCAAAGATCTCCTGTCCTTCGCAGGATTGTACATTCGTTTCAAATCTGGGAAGGGTGTCACATGGTTCCGAGGATTGTTGTATGGTGGTATCAAAATGAAATCACTTCCTTTTTCCTCTCGTCATTAGCGAGGAGTGGTCGTCCTCGTTGTCTTTTCCGAAACCGTTCCGGTGACGCCGTTTTGTCAAGGCGGATATTCGAGGAAAGCATAGAGGCTTGATGGTGAAAATTTGTTGTCAACAAGCTCTGACACTACCGTTTAGAGCCCGAGAGAAAACAGCGCCTAAGTTACCATGGCGACTGTAATACAAACGTTTCGATATCATTCGAAATGGTTGACGCTTTGGCAAAATCTGGAATTTACTTCGACGAAGTGGACAGGATATGCGTCCTAAATCCGGAGGTATCGAAAGTAACCAACGATTTAAAGGAGGAGTGCGAGATCTACGTAGAGAGTAAGCAAACTTTATTTAGCTCGTATCAGTGTTTAAGAATAGAAAAGGATCCATGGATGGTGTTCGTGAATTAAATTAAGTACCAAATCAACTCTAGGTACTTCAAATACTTAATTTTCGTGCCTACGTTTGTCAAAATTTTTGCTTTTTTGATGAATGCCGTGCTGGATAAACAATCCTATCCTTCCTTAAACTCCCTTTAATGTGAATTTTAGAAATCGACGAATTCCAAAAAATCGCGAATAAATTCATAACTTTAATGGAAAAATTAGGCGAAGAGGTTGAAAGACAGAAAATAAAAGCGATCGGGGCGAGGAACGTCTTACAAAGTATGGAAAAGCAGAAGGAGACTAGTCAGCAACAAGTTCAGGTAAATCATCATTAAATATACTGAATTTATTGAATATACACTTAAGTTGTATTGTTTTTAGGCTGTTATTTCTGAAAAATCAATGCAACTGGAGCGATTAAAAACGCAATTAGGCTCTTTACAAAAAATGGAAATGGAACAAATGGAAATTATCAATCAATTAACGCGTTAGAAACGTACAATGAAAATATCTTAGTTAAAAAATTGCACTCGCAATGAAATATTCTATATTACGTATCATTATAGATTTACAATCAAATTTATTTGATTTACTGCAAAATTCTTAGGTAGCCTTCTGTAGTTCATAGAATTTGAGAAAAAATAGAATTTGACAGGAATTTTGAGAGCATTCAAGACGACCTGAACATGCTCTCACAAATCTGGAAACTTATGTTTTAACAGTTTCCCACTTCAATTGGTATATTTAAGCCATAAAACCAATTTTCACGAAACAGGAAGAGAATTAGGGGATTTTCAATGTCTGTTGAGCCCACTTGTTTGACAATTTCCAGAATCTGGAAAACCTGAAGTGTAGCAACTTTGAGAACTTTAAAATATCCAATACAACCTGAGATGATTCCAAAAAACCTGTACAGTGTTAGAGGGTATTACAAAACATGTGTCTAAATTTTATACAGTAGTTTTAAGACCTTAAAAATCCAATATTTGGCATGATCTTCAATGCCTGGTAAACTTGAAAGATTTACAGAATCACAGTTCATGTGATTTTAGAAACATATGGAAATATGGAATTAAAACATTCAATATAATTGTTAATAAACCTGTGGGCTTCCATAGAACTGTTCGATTCCAAGAACTTGAGAATCTGTACATTACACTTAGAGTCCTTCCATTTCATTTGATACAGTTGGGCCATTTCCAATAATCAAGAAGAAAATTGCAGGCTCTTCAGTTTCCAACAAGTTTTCAAAATTTCTAGACAGCCTAATGGCAATTTTTAGGACTGCTATAAGATGAGACAATTTCAAAGCAATACTATCTTTATGTACATAGTCTAAAGGATATTACAGAGTCATTTCCTTAAAGTTTGCACAAAATTTTTCTTTGTTTGGTACGACTTCCTGTGGCTTCATTAGGAACAATAGCCTCTAATATTTACTAACCACTGACGTCACAACAACAGAAAAGTGTATTACCATTTTTCTTAAATAAGAGTTACTTTTGTATAACTTACTATAACACTGTTACAAAGTAATTTATTTTTAGTGATTTACAATAATTTCATATTCATCCTCTCCTTGAGGGGCGGCAATAATTATATAAAGACTGCTGCTTTTACAAGGTTCAGTGACTTCTCTTTGTTATCTGCTCGATAGATAGTCCTTATCTCAGCTAATACCACATCTATGGAGTTTATAATATCGACTTTCATGGTTAACAGTATGAAACACTTTGGTCAGATCCAAAAATGGAACAATTACAGGTTGTATTCAGTTCAGCTTTTTGCAGAAATAATCAATGGTGATAGTCATTTTATTGCATATGGGACCTATAAAAGTGATTATTAAAATCCTATTCACAACTATTCTCAGGAAGATTTCAAATTTGCCACTTAGGTACTACCAACAAAATGGTCGAACGTCACTCCAGTTTGTTAAAAGAACTTCAAAAGCAGCGCTCTAAGTGTCGTTTCTGGTATTAGTAATTTGTGCTGGTGTCATCACATTTAAATTTTCCCTCCATGTTTGTTTTACGTTCTGTGATTAATGCGCGTGTTCTGTGGTTTATAAGAGTAATTTTGTTGCGTCAATTTACCGAGTAATAAATTACCTTCGAATTTCCATCGAAAATGAGCTGCCCGATCGGCAAAGATGCCCTCGAGAGGCTGAAGCAATTCATCGACATCTGCAGGTCAAACCCCTCGGTGCTGCACGTCCCCGAGCTCGGCTTCTTCAAGGAGTACATCGAATCCTTGGGCGGCATCCTGCCCGAGAGCGCGCCCAAGACGCCCAAGGCGGAACCGAAAGCCGAGCCAAAGGTACAGGCGGAGCCGGAGGTCGAGTCCGAGGAGGAGCCCGAGCTGCAGTTCGATATGACAGGTTAATGATTTGCACTTACATCGATATAACCTCACTTTTCTTGTCGGAAAGACTAGTCTTTACATCGTTTCAATCTGTCGCCTCTTAGGTTGCGTGGAGCCCGACAAACTCGACGAAAATCAGAAAATGGGTGACCCGTCCAAAGAAGTATCCGAGGAGGATCGAGATAAGGCCGACGAGAAACGCATAGAAGCGATGTCTCAGCTCTCCGAAGGCAACATCGAAAAAGCCATCGAACTGTTCACCGAAGCCATCGAATTGAACCCACAAAGCGCTCTGTTACTAGCCAAGCGCGGTCAGGCGTACTTGAAGCTGACGAAGCCGAACGCCTGCATCAGGGACTGCACCAGAGCCCTGGAACTGAACCCTGACTCCGCGACCGCTTATAAGTTCCGCGGCAGAGCTTACAGGCTGTTGGGGGAATGGGAGTTGGCGGCCAAGGACTTGAGGCAGGCTTGCAATATAGATTTCGATGAGCAAACGGATGAATGGTTGAAGGAGGTCACGCCGAACGCAAAGAAAATCGAGGAGTACAATCTGAGAAAAGAACGTAGGCAGAAGGAGAGAGAGGAGAAGGAGAAATTGGAGAGAATCAGGAAGGCCCGGGAGGCACACGCCAAGGCCGCCGAAGGAGATAAGTCTGAACCAGAAGCTGAGGCTGGTTCGGGTTCGGGTGTTGGAGACTATTACAAGCTGTTACAGGATCCTGATATCCTGGCTGCGTTCCAAGTAAGAGCATTTTGATTTCCTCAAAATAAAAGATACCATTTGCTTATTTTACGTATCTGAATCACTAAAGTACTTACTATTTTCAGGATCCTGAGGTCGCTGCTGCATTTCAAGACATCTCCATGAATCCAGTCAATTTCGCGAAATATCAGTCCAACCCAAAAATAATGGCATTGATTACCAAACTATCTAGTAAATTTTCAGGATCTGGGATGAGCTTTCCGGGATTTCCCGGCGCCGGGATGAACTTCCCAGGTTTTCCAGGTGCAAGGGATGACCCCCCTTCGGCTGCTAAGCCTGCTGATGATGATAATTTGGATTAGAAGTTATAAATAATCACCTATTTTACTACTTGGTAATGGTACAATAAGGCTGACATTAATCTAGTTGAATCTGATAATTTCCTGAGTGAAAAATTATAAGAGTTATTACGCAATTTGTTATTAAAATTTTTAGCGCAATTTTGTCTTTATTTTCGGAAATTTGACTAGTTAATATAACTGTATCTTAAGGGGATAGGCCGTTTTAGTAGTCACTTAGGGCATTATGGCTGTTTAAAAGAGCACGCTGCCATTTGTGGGTAGTGAGAACTATTAAAGCAGAATTTAATAGAGGCGAACTATATTGACAATTACAGGTAACTAAAATGTTAGTGATAAGCTAAATACATGTTAATGATGCATAATTTGTTCATATGAATTATTAAGTCTTTGTACACCAGTAAATAAACTAGTTCACATTGAATTAAATTTTTAACATTATGCCTGTTAAGTCAGCCTAATATCCACAAGCTGTGATCCTTACATTTTTATAAGTTCTCTGAAAAAAAGAAAACCACCATTGAATTTACTATAGTTGATGTATTAATTAAGTTATAACAATTATTGCATTTTATTTAGGGTTTTGCGTGAAGTTTACAGAATACCCCCCTCCATCGGGATTCTCTTGAAGTTGAAAATTATCCGTAGACATTCCAAACGGCTTTAGGATCAGGTTCCCCAAATCCTTCAGTTTTCCTATAAAAACATGTTTAATCGAATATTCGGACTAATATGAACACTAAAAATTCTTACCAAACATTTCTGTTTTGAGCTTCTCATTTCTCTCGTTTATGGAAATTTGCAATTTATACTGAGCGTGTAAAGCTGCACTATGCTGAGCATCAATCTCCAAAATTTTCTTGTAGTCAGCTAAACTTTCATCCAACTTATTGATGTCCTCATATAACTTTGCTCTTCTTTCATACACCTTGACATATCTGTCGTTCAATTCTAAAGCTTTGGTGCAATCATCTATAGCGCTCTTCGTTCTGTCACATTTTACCTTCGAAGCAGCTCTATTACCATAGAAGATCGATCTATCTTTAGTGTATGATAATGGGCACAATCGTAAAGCTTTCGTGTATGAATCTATAGATTCTAGGTACTTCTGTTCTTTGAACTCTTTATTACCACGTTCTTTCAAAATGATGGCTTCCTTATGTCTCGATTCCTTCTCTTCGTCGGATAAGGTGGTTTCTGTATTCTTCAACTGTTCTTCATCAATGAAATCGTCCTTCAATGACTCGTCATCGGAATCTTCGAAATCTTCAGGGATACCAGGGTTGGGCTCCTCAGGTTGTTCCTCTTTCTTAGAATTCGAAGCGATACCTGGGTCACCGCTGTTTACCCTTAAGTTAGTCTCGATGTCCTTGGTTATCTCCTCCACAACTTCTTCGTTTGTCTTAATTGCTTCACTCGACATTTTTACAAAATTAGATGCACCCAATCGTACTGTACCGCATAACAAAAAATGTCAGGTCAAATGTAATTTGGTTGAAATTGAAAGACGTTTCTTGCCAATAAGTAGTGTTTTGTGAAACTATATAGGCAACTGTCTATACAATGAAAATTTTAGTGTTTTCCAAATTTGAAGAATACTGACAATGTCCGTGAATGGCAAAATACTCCACAGTGCACCTTTTTTGACAATCGCGATATATGTGCCTTTGCTGTTTTGCACTTACATAAGTTTTAAACGTATTCATGTTTAACCGGATATCTGTTAAGGTAACTTTATTGTTCTATGCATTCCCTCCCTTATCGTTTTGTGAATTGCTGAGGTTAGGATAGAAATCGCTCACGTTGTTTTCATAGTTTTTATACGTTTAGTAAATATTCCAACTAAGAATGGCCGACCCGACCGCCAGCGAAGCCCCACCCGATGAACCTCCAAGTGATGCATCGAAACTCACAGAAGATCCAACAGAGCAACCACCGAAACCCGAAGAGGACCTATCATGGGAAGACCTCGGACTGACGGAGTCCCTGGTGAAATCCTGTCGACAGTTAAAGTGGGCGATGCCCTCGAAGATCCAAAGGGAGGCGATACCTATCGCGCTGCAAGGCAAAGACGTCATCGGCCTGGCAGAGACTGGGTCGGGAAAGACCGCTGCCTTCGCCCTACCCATCCTGCAGGCGCTCCTCGAGAACCCCCAGAGGTATTTCGCTTTGATCCTCACGCCGACCAGGGAGTTGGCATTCCAGATATCCGAACAGTTCGAGGCGCTCGGGGGTAGTTTGGGTGTTAAGTGTGCCGTCATCGTAGGAGGTATGGATATGATGTCGCAGGCGTTAGTACTAGCCAAGAAACCTCACATACTAATCGCCACCCCGGGAAGATTGTTGGATCACCTGGAAAACACTAAGGGATTTAATTTAAGGGCATTGAAGTTTCTTGTTATGGACGAGGCGGATAGGATTTTGAACATGGATTTCGAAGTGGAGGTCGATAAGATTTTGAAAGTCATCCCGAGGGAACGTAGGACGTTTTTGTTCTCTGCAACGATGACAAAAAAAGTTAAGAAACTACAAAGGGCCTGCTTGAGGGAGCCGGCTAAAGTCGAGGTTTCGACTAAGTATCAAACAGTCGAGAAACTTCAGCAGTATTACATCTTTATTCCTGTTAAATTCAAAGACGTCTACCTTCTGTCTATACTAAATGAACTATCCGGGAACAGTTTCATGATATTTTGTTCTACTTGCAATAACACAATTCGCACTGCCCTAATGCTGAGGAATTTAGGGTTAACTGCCGTCCCCTTGCACGGGCAGATGTCCCAAAACAAGCGACTAGCTGCCTTAACGAAGTTCAAAGCCAAAACCCGCTCGATTCTCATCTCGACCGACGTCGCGAGTAGAGGCCTGGACATCCCCCATGTAGACGTCGTCATAAACTTCGACATCCCCACACACAGCAAAGACTACATACACCGAGTGGGAAGGACCGCCCGGGCCGGAAGGTCCGGGAGGGCCATAACGTTTGTGACCCAGTATGACGTGGAACTGTACCAGAGGATCGAGCAGTTGATAGGGAAGCAGCTACCTTTGTACAAGACCGAGGAAGACGAAGTTATGGTGTTGCAGGAACGAGTGGCGGAAGCGCAGAGGATCGCCAAGATGGAAATGAAAGATTTGACGGATAAGAACGGGAAGAAGAGAAAGAAGGGAGGCGACGATGATGAGGACACCGAAGGCGCGATGGGGGTGAAGAAGAGGCTCAAGAAGGGCGGAGGGAAGAAAAAGGGTCGGAAGAAATGAAGGTTTGTTTGTTATATACCGCGTTGTTTTGTAATCAAGGAAGAAAATAATTTTGGTTTTGTTATTAATAGAATAAATTAAGTACAAAAAAAAGGTCATAATACGATATTGCGCTTGCTTAGTTCACTTCATAATTGGTGTGTCGGTATAGTATGTAGTGTTGTACGATAAAGAATATGTCAAACGCTACTGAGAATAATCCTAAGCCGAACTTGGTTGGATCTCCAAAGATGGAAACCCAGTCATCTGAAAATAAGAATATTAAATTAGGCATTAAGAGTACATATAAAGGGTTTCTATGTTGCATTTGTTTAAAGTTGAAGTTATATCATTGCTGTAATATAACTTTAAATGTGACCTGATTCACATGCTTACCGTAATTATAAGAGTCCAGAATCATTTGTAACATGCTCAACGTCCCACCAGTGAAGTCCAAGAAAATATTCCCGATACTCCAGCCAATGGTGCTCTTCCTCTTGTAGTTCATATAAGCTTGCGGGATGTATTTTATTAGCGTTATGGTCAACTTGACGTAGGAACAGTAGTAAATGAAATCCAACCAGTGGATGACGCTCGTACCGGCCAAAATTGCGCTGATTGTCAAAAAGACCGCGAAAATTCCTAAAATAATTCTGGCCGTGATGGAGATCCTTTGTTCTCCTCTTTCGTACATGGAACATTGAATTATTGTTAGAATTGTTGCTGCTACGGCGTGCACTGAAAAGACTACGTCGTTGATTTTTACCGGATTGAGACCTCTAGGGAATCTGTTTGAGTATTCAGCCTAAAACAAGATAGGATACAAAGGAATCTATTTAGTTACATATTAGAGTTTAAATGCGCCTATGCATGTTGATTTATGCTTGTCCAAACATTACTTGGGTTTTACATCGCGCGCGGCAGTAACAGGGGGTCGCGATTGGTAGGTTAAAAACGACATTAATAGCCTGTGAAAGACGTTAATAATATGTGAAATGTATTAGTAAATTAGTTTTTGTCGACTCTTAACTACCAGTTAAAACCAACGCTGTACGTTCACTCATAGTGGATCGCTTTCAAAGCACCCTGTGCTGTTAATAACGGCCTCCCCGTCGCCGCCGCTCGGGTAGTACACGCCAAATATTGTTTGGACAAGTTTAGGTGAAATATCTTTAAATTCGTACTTGTAAATCTGAATTGACGTACAGCCCCAGGTTAAAAATGCTGTACATCGCAAAACCCACAATGTTTAACGCCAAAAAGTCGAAATTTAATCCCACGACACTGAAAAAAACGAAAAAAGTGAGTCGAAGATCGCATCGGCCATGCCCTTCGTTACCTTTTCCTCTTCCAGTTTATGTAGATCTGCGGGTAAAACGATACAGACCACGCAACGAAGTAAATCCAACCGATAACTTGCGAAAAGATCCCGAGTGCTCCGTTTTTGTAGACCGTTACGCGGACGAAAACGTTGCTAACGCTAAAAGAAAAATATCCTGAAGGAAGATGTATTCATGAAATAATTAGTAACAGAATCACTGATAAGTATTCACGTGGTTACGATGCCATTACTACAGATGTTTTACCTAAAATTACTACGTCATTACTGCCCTTTACTGTCATGAACAAGGAAAATTTCCCTCATCGCCCAAATTCATCAAAATATTGCCGATTTAAAAGGGGATGATTTACTACTAATTTAAATTGAGCACATTACAATAAATCCCATTGGGCATTGTATAAAGGCGCTGAGCTATTGGAATGAACCCATCAGTATATTCACCTAACGAATGTATTTTACTTTGAGATCCCTACAAGACTACTTACCAACCTTTGTTCAGTAAGCCATGATATAAACTTGAATAAAAGTGTAAGAATAAAATGAGTAGTTCTGCTACTAATCAGAAACATCGTAGACTATGAAGAGGACGAACCGTCGAGGGTGAAGCGACCAAGGAGGGCGCTACTGGAGGACTAGGGAAAAGAAACGACTACCACGAAGAGGGGAGAATAACAGGACGAAGACGACAACCACCAGGAAGAGGACAACAACCACATCAACTCGCAGAGGAAGAAGACCCAAACACAGAGGGAGAAGTAAGGAGCCAGAGGCTCGGCTTCGGACGAAATCAGGATAGGAACGTGAGTAGTTCTGAGTTGGTTTGTGCAAGGAACCATCGACGTACTATATTAAATAGGTGTTCCACAAGGTCCTGTATTGGGTCCTATCCTGTTTTTGATCTACCAGCTTCGGTGACTAGTGATTGCTTCCTTACTTTGTTTACGGACAGATTATCGGGCAAACTCAAGTTTAGCTGGTAAAACAAGGACGAGTATCACAATAAATATAAGCCCTAACACTAGTATCTAATGACAAATATCAGTGGTGTACAGCTGAGACACTTCTACTGTGCATATATCAAGTCCAGACTGTCTTAATGGATTGAATTTCGAGGGTAGTTCGCCTCACGTGAAATTCTCTTGCTCTTATTGAAACGACTCGTCAGTTAGTGTATGGGTATTCCATCCATCTACTCATGAATACCTTTAATTAGTAGTGGTGGGGTTAATTTGAATTAAAAATCCTCGAAAACTTGAACTAAACATCCTTGGTTCACTCCAGTTAATTAGTCGGAGTTGGCTAGCTATATCGAGTGACAGGATAATTCGAATTAAAAATCCTAGGATAATTCCTATAATTGGCATAAAAAGTCTTCGATTCATTCCGCTGATCAATTCCAAGTGTACTCGGAATCGGCTAGCTAGATCGAGTGATACGAGAATTCGAATTAAAAATCCTAGGCTCATCTCGATAATACATGGAATTGGAATCGGCTGGCTACATCGAGTGATGGGATAATTGACATAAAAGATCCTTGGTTCATTCCCGTAATTAATTTCGAATGCATCACATTCACAATTATTTATAGATTCCGGGTACTTAATAACTTTGTTATTAGGTGGACAAAAAGAGGGCTAGTATTTAAAAATTAGGGTTTTTGGAGGTATCTACTGGGTGCGCGCGCAGCTGCAGCTACTCACTATCTGTATAAGTGCCTGTCTTTTCCAATGAGAGGGGTCTATCGATGTCGTTCCATGAGTGAGAGAGTTGAGCGTTTCACCTGAGTGGAAATGGCTATTTCTTTACAAGTGATCTTTATTACTAAACATAAGCATAACCTTAATGCTGTTATGTCTATCAAGTACGTTCTTTTACTAATCGATATTAGAATAATTACCTATTCTGGGAATATGATTGGTTTGCATATACTTCACAATGTCCAGCCCCTGTAGCTTCAACTTCTATCGGAATCTTGGAGTTACTGGTGATTTCCAAGAGAGTTTCGTTAAGTTTCAAAATATCCTTATGTTGTATCACTAATTGGATAGTATCTGTAGAATTATTCACTAAATTCCTGTAATGTTGTAAGTAACGATGAATGATGCTGTGGTGATTACATTCATTACTCACTCAACGTTTACGTAGAATAAGTCCTTCTCGTTACGTTTTATACTTAAGTCCGTAGGAGACGAAGAGATTTGACAGTGTGATTGGTGGATATCTACAAATAATCATTACAATTATGGCGAATGGTAGGAGTACCTTTGTTCTTACGAGAGAGCAAATGCAGTACCACCCCTAAAAGTATTTTCCGTTTGGTAAATATGCTCCACTCCATTTTGACTCTGCAACAGAAAAACATGAATAACATGAATTATATCGTAGTTAGATACGCCGTAGAGCAGAACTACTCTGCGGCAAAATTATATCCGTTAATTTATAAAAAGCCATTATATTTTTATTGTCGTGTAAAGATAATCACCGGGGGAAAGCGTCAGTGATTGGTATCACAATGTGTGGCAATAAATGATAAGAGTGATCCCTCTAGCAATATTTAAACAAGAAACCGTACAACAGCACGATGAATGATTGAAATGATATAAAATAATTTAAAAAAGAAACTCTACGAATTCTTCGCTGTCTTGTAAAGTTCGTTGACATACATTCCTAGACGGATAAAATTACAAAAACAAACAAGGTGAAATTTCAGTACTTATCCTCTCTAATTTGATTAGGTTTTTAGGTTACTAACGTCGTTTTCTAAATAAATAACGGACACTTTCAACATTAATCGTTATCAACTAACGGACGATTCGGTGATTAAACTGTGATTTGTTTGATTAATTGCTACAACCTGTTATTGATTAATATTAACGATCAAAACAACCGTTCGAATTTATTTCGATCACAGTTTAAAAATTAACGGAATCACTTTTATCGAGTACTTACCTGAAGGAGTGTCGTACTTTAATTTTAAAAACGTGCTCATTAACAATCGATTTATATATATGTTTTTTTTATGGGAATTTAGTGACTCGACATTTTTTGATCGATAACGATTGATATCGATTTCCTGTGGTAATCTCCGAAGGATTTTTAAGCAGTTTGAGGGATTTGTTTGAAGATATGTAAAACTCGTAGTGTCTAGTTGGTGTGGAAAAGGGGTCGATACATCTTTTATTCGACAGTTGGCACTTACTGGTTAATAGTCCAGTTTTTAGAGCAAAAAAGCTGTTTTGGTAGATAAAATTTAAGCAGCAGACGGACCAAAAAATTGTTTAAAATGGACCAAAGATGATAAAAACCGAAAATCCAGACAAATCTGAGCTATTGCGCTTTTTTTTTTTGATAATAAAAATTTAAAAAAATAGGTCGTTTTTCCGTTTTTCCACCATAACGTGGATATTATTGATGGAAATGCGATACATTTTACAGACGATTTGTAGAGAATTAAAAGACCATCAAAATGAGCGTCTCTAAAAGTTGATTGGAGCATTTTTCACCGAGAAAACTTGGAAAAACCGTTAAAGTAGGCCCTTTTCCAAAAATTCACATCTTTGCCCTGTTTAAGGCTGAAGCGCTAATTTTACGTGAAAATCTTTGATCCATTTTAAACAAAGTTTTTTGGTCCGTCCGCTGTTAAATTTTATCTGCCAAAAAAAACCTATGAACTGGGCTATAAGTGACAACAAGCTTAAAAAAGATTTTACTCTAAATACACAGAGGGTATTTAAAAGTGTTCTTTTTTGACCAATAATGGTTTACTATTAATAATAATTCCTAAGTACTTTTGTCAAATAACTGAAACATTTACAGCAATGCTTATGATCATACTAATGATAATTACGACAATTTCAGATATTAATATAGGAAATACCATAACGATTACGTAATTCAATAACATACCTTTACAATTCTTTGTAAGAAATTATCATGACCTATTAAATAAACATTACTTATTAATTTTATGCTCTGCAGAATTAATTTATGTTATTGTAACGAAATTTCCAAAACTAGTGAATTTGATGGTCATCAACTAAGCTTAAATGTAGACTTAATACTGGTAGAATGCCTTTAGCCAACATCCTAGCTCCTAAGCATTCAGCTTAGCATCCATTTTACTTAATGGAAAAAATAAAGTTGAGTAAAAATACTTCATGAGTGTGGAATGAAACTTATAAAAAATATATATGTACCACATTTCAATGAATTAATTAAAATTGATTTTTGTAGTATTCCAAATGTTGCATGAGAATTAGTTACTTCTGGAATAATTCTTGTAATAAAATGTGCTAAATTTAAAGTGTTAGATGTCATTTAGAGAATCTAAAATTCCAATGTTGGAAGTTACAAGCACTCTGGATACTTACTCTCTTATTCATGAATGCATTTTAACATTAAAATGGATTTTGGCTTAAAATGCGTTAGAATGTGTTTCACTAAGGTAAGTATAGTTACCTTTATGTTAAAAATACACGGAACAATTACTGTAGTTACATTTTGAAAGACATTCTAAACGCATTTTAAGCTCAAGTCCATTTTAACGTTAAAATGCGTTTATCAATAAGACCTTTAGATCATTTTCTGACATATCTTAAAATTTTTAAATTTTCCAAGGATATTTTGACTTATCGTTCTCATTACTTCACAGTCCACTTACTCAAGGTTTTCGTCTCCGAATTCCTTATTTCTGATTGACGTGAAATTTTGATTGAACGTGGGGAGTGACTCAAGGAACAAAGGTTGCAAAGTGCCAAAGTGTGATTTTTCTGAGGGTGGTTCCAACCCCTTCTAGGGGTGAGTTTTACACTCAAAATAATCACAGAAATCGATAGAGGAGCCAGTTTTACGCAATAAATGTTACGTGAAGTTTTTTTGAAAAATCAGTACTTTCCGAGAAATTCGCGATTGGAAATGTTGATTTTTATTTAAAAATGACGTTTTTGGGCAGTTTTTTACAAATAACACAAAAATCGTTGGTTTTAGCGAAAAAGTGGTAATGAACAAAAAAAAGGTAATGAAAAACCAAATCAAATGGCGTTTTTTTGTTTTTTCGAAATGCATATAAACCACGTTTTGGGTTTTTGAAGTTTATCATATGTTATTTCTGAAAGTCTTTGGTATCAAAATTATTGGCGATGGAATTAAAATCAAGTTTAATCAATCTACAGGTGTCGTTAATGTAATAACAATACGCTCTGGATATTTGGCTGGCTTAAATAGTGTGATTTCACAAAAAAGCTTTATTTTCGAAAAGGCAAATTTTTGAAATTTTTTTGTTTTTTACGCTATAACTTGAAATCCAAAAAGAATAACAAAAAATGCAAAAGTGATCAAATTCAGTTGTTTTCTTGTTAAACATTTTGGTTTTTTACATTTCTCAAAGATTAAACCCTTCAAACTTAAAAATGAAGATATCTTAGAAAATTAAGAAAATCTTAAAAATTAAGAAAGTTATCGTAAAAAAAATTTAAGCGCGTGTTTAGGTGGGAATTTTAATTGCAATCAATAAAAAAATATAAATAATATCAATATCAATAAAAATATCAATAAAAAATATAAATAAATAAATAAAATAAATAATAAAAATAAAAATAATAAAAAATATAATCAATAAAAAATTATAAATAACAAGGGAATAAATATTGTTCAATAAGAATGCACATCTGAAATGTTTCTAGTCTTTAAAAATACCTTTTCATTGCACTTTCCACAAAAGTGCTATTTTTCGAATTAAATCAATTTTAATTCGACAAAAATGCACGCTTAAAACGTTTCAAACCGTTATAAAAAAATCTTTTTATTAAATGGGGTGATTTTTAAGGGTTGAACATTTAGAAGATATCAATTTTCATGTTAAATAGCACGTGAGAATAGTTACACTACATATGTATGAACGATATGAATTCATAAAATGCTTGAATTTGTATTCTTTCTATTTTTTCAATAAGGGGTGGTTTTCACCCATTAAACACAAAAGGCCCACCGAACTTTTAAAATGGAGGTTGAGACAAGCTTAATCCTAAGTTTTGAGAAAAATCTACGCACTTATAAAGAATTCGGAGGTACTAGCTGTATTTTCAGCTTCAGTAACTGGACTATAAGTGCTATTAGATGCTAGAACATTAACAGCCTTAGAGTTACTTAATCATGATTCCAGAATGAAGCACTAATCTTGAAGGTTCTAAGTTCTGTTTTTGGATGCTTTGGACTTATTCTACATAAGTAACGTAAAATTCTATTGTTCGCTGCTCCAGGAAAATTAATTATTTTTCATTTTATTTCCAGTACTCCCGTTTTAATAACCTTAGTATATTATATTTGTTGATTGAATTAATGATAGCGCGCTTGGCAGTTTGATTTTAATTACGAAACGAAAACGATTACGAAACATAATTAAGCGATGTAAAATACCCATACAAGCCTTAAATTTGTATTAGTGTTTAATTATGGGAGATAATTTAAATTTTATTCATGTAAGTTGTAGGAAGCAACGTCGAGAATTTTTTCCTAGACTTGATTGATTTCCCGAGGATTGCATCAGCCGATAAGAATGAAATAATGTTATGAATTTTTTAAATTCGTAAGTGAATCATCGTAAATGTGTTGCTGAGTCCCAGTACGTTCGTTAGTTGATGAACGTGCCGGCGTTGACGTTTCAGTCAAGCTAAGACCATCATCAAACCGTGGCATTCACAAACCTGTTTAAAAATAGACCGTGCCGCGTCAATTTTGTACCGAACACGCGGAAACCGTACAGATTTAAATCCGTTTATTATGTGTCACACGGCGCCTACTTTGCCACAGACGCACACACATACACCCGCCAATTAAATATGTACACTAATACATTTGAGCGTCGGCGTAGATAAGCGACATCACGTCGCTACGTCGGTTACTAAACTGAGCGAATTATCGTCGAAGGCAATTTCATGCCATGCAGGAATTCACGACCATGGCTTAGTGAACCATCGGCGATCGTACCAGAAGTGGAACACGTGAGAATTTCAGCGAAAGCTCGCAAGGCCGCCGGTAGATGGCAGCGCAGCGTAGGGGATTCACTCCGGGAGTTAACGACGCTAATGGCCGATCCAAAATGACGCTGGTAGCGTCGCGTTAGCGACGGTCACCATAGAGAATTGTTAAGTAGCAATTGTTATTGCGTGATGTTCTCGGGGAGAAGTGTTGAAAAACCAATTTCTCCAATAAAGGTGATCCAATAAAGTCGACATATTTTTAAAATTAAAATTGTAATAAACCGACTTTATTGGATCACGTCCTTTTATTCGATTGGGGAACCACACCGAGAAAATTGGTTTTTCAATTGTTATTTCGATTATTTAGATTTTGACATACGACGGCCAATTGTTGAGGTGTACTAGGTAAGTGCTTTTTTTCTGAAAAAAAGAAAAGTTTCGAAGGGACGAGCATCGAGGGTAGGTAAAAGGGATGGAAAGGGAAATCTTAGGAAGAGAAAACGTCCCGAACTGCAATGAAATAGAAAGTTTCGGACCCCGCGATACACTTGTCGAATCTTTACGTCTGTTGAGAGTATCGAATCGCTTTCTACAGTATTTACAAATTTGTTTCATCCGGGTCCCTAGAAAGGGAATTTCAATTCGAAATTCAAAAGGTCGAAAATGAGGGGAATTTTTAAGGGAGAGAACCGCATCAGACGTTCTCTCCCACCTCTCCTGACCCTTTAAGTTCCTCGACTATGTCGTTAAATTGTGTATAGAAAATTTCAGATTTTTTATAAATAACTTTTTGTTGTACGTTTTAGAGAAAAATGTTAAGTAAATTACAACTGTCGTTCTAGGAAATTTTCGATTTTTCATAAATAACTTTTTTCCTTTACGTTTTGCGAAAAAAAAATGAAAGGGAGCAAAACTGTAGAGCTTTTGAAGACCTACAAAAAATCTAAGTAACATTTTTTTCCGAAAACTAAAAAAAAGATACGAATTTTTTTAGGTTTGACGGGCCGCCATTTTGTTTCTATTCGGCGGATTTGGCTCGTTGACGAAGTTGTCCAGGGTATTTACCCAATCGATTTTTGCGCCAAGTTTGAATGCGATACGTAAAAAATTGCGCCCTCTATCTATCTGTATATTTCTATAGACATATGTACTACGTGCATATAGAAATGAGGCTAAAGATGTTAGTCAATTTCAAAGTCCAGATTCTAGAGAAAAATTTGACGAAAAGTAATTCTTTTGGATGAAAAATGGGTAAAGATTTTCCTCCCACAGGTCGGCATCAAAAATGGCAATTTTTTAGTAAAAGAGGACAGTAAACATTTTTTAGTAAATATGTACTACGTGCATATAGAAATAAGGCTAAAAATGTTAGTCAATTTCAAAGTCCAGATTCTAGAGAAAAAATTGACGAAAAGTAATTCTTTTGGATGAAAAATGGGTAAAGATCCACCCCCACAGGTCGGCATCAAAAATGGCATATTTTTAGTAAAAGAGGACAGTATTACTGTGCTGGAAAAAATGATATTAACTTTAGAAAACTAGTAGCTTTTCGGAAGAAAAAAAAAATATGAGAAGTTTTGCCAAATTTTGCCGGTTTTTAAAGTGAAATTGAGAAGCGTTTGTAATAATATCAAAATATCAAATATCAAGTTGAGGCAAATAAAAAATCCTTTAATTGTTGTTAAACATGTCTAACAGTTTACAGCTCAACGCAATAGTTAAATCACTGCGATACGCAACTGAACGCTATCGCACGAATTTTTTTGAGTACAAAGATAAGTGACTTTTTTTTAAACAAATCAGTATATAACACCGTTTCCTGATAAAATATAAAATATCTGGCGATTAGCGCTCATACGTTCCTCTTCCTGGTTACCCGCCCATTTCGCCGGTCACTATTCGAACGTGGCGAGCAATCAAAGGTCACTTAATTGCTAGATAGTCATTAATTCGCCTGCGTCCCGTTTAATCAGGACAGTCGACACGTCATGCGCGACGCGTACGTTTGCTCGCTGGACGAGGACGACAGGACCCACGCCGAGGATCAGCTCCACGAGACCGAGCAGGCCCGCGGGGAATCCCCGAGGGAGCTCGCGAGGTGGCTGAGGGAAGAGGCGCCCGAGCTGAGGGCGCGCGAGGACCCGGCGCACCTGCTCGCCTTCCTCAGGGGCTGCAAGTACCGCATCGACGAGACCAAGGAGAAACTCATAAATTATTACGTGATGCGTAGGGACGAGCCGGATTGGTTCGGCGATAGGGACCCGGACCTGGGGGAGCTGCGGGAGTTGATGAGGTTAGGCGTGTTCCTGCCGCTCAGGGAGTCGGACGCCGGGAAGCTGGTGGTGGTCATCAGGGTGGGGGCGTACGATCCCAGGAAACAGAAGCAGGACGACGTTTTCAAGATCGGGAATATGGCAAGTGATTTTTCTAATCTAATCTAATCTGTCGTTTCCTTTTTCTAATCGTGCACATACTACGCGCATGTACTTTGCACCACGTCGTACCCCGTCATTTTGTCTAATCACAAGTTATCTAATTTGACGTAATAATTTATTTTAAATCTTTAAATGCTTTGTTTATTGAATTGATATCGTTAATTGGACCAGTAAATTAATCTTTCAATTGCCAATTACCAATTTGGCATATTTCAGCCATTTTCGACATATTTTCAATGGTTGTTAGTAACAAATAACATTACACTCTTCCCATAATCAGTGTAACAAGCCATAAATTAGAATTCAGAGCCATTTGGTTTTCTTCACGTAGGGGGTGAGCAGCTCCTTGGCCCTTACTGGGTATGCATTTATATATTAGTGTCTTGAGGTGTCCCAAACAAAATTTCTGGATAATTGCACTTCGAAAAATATCCAGATAAAAATACAATAGGGAATACCAGAAGAATAGGGCAAAGCGAAAACGAAAATCTATTCCGACGGTGTCGCGCGATTGGGCATAAATGGGAATTTTTGTATGCTTAACACATGAAGTTTGTTTTAACAGAGTAAATAAGGTTAGACAAATTTTTCTTCCCAATTCTTCCAGGCTCAGAACTGACAGTTTAAAAAAACAGAAATCATGTAGAACTTTCTTGGGGTTTGTTTTAAACATCCTTTAATATAACAGGATAAGTCTGGAGTGTTTGTTTTAACAGGGTGAATAAGGTTAGACAAATTTTTCTTCCTAATTCTTCCAGGCTCAGATCTGACAGTTTAAAAAAACAGAAATCATGTAGAACTTTCTTGGGGTTTGTTTTAAACATCCTTTAAGATAACACGATAAGTCTGGAGTCTTTGTTTTAACAGGGTGAATAAGGTTAAACAAATTTTTCTTCCCAATTCTTCCAGGCTCAGAACTGACAGTTTAAAAAAACAGAAATCATGTAGAACTTTCTTGGGGTTTGTTTTAAACATCCTTTAAGATAACAGAATAAGTCTGGAGATTATTCAGACGTGTTCCTGGATTAACCTAATTTCTATACATCCTTAATTCGGGATGTAGAATAATCTGAATCAGGGACAATCAAGGACTTAAAAACTTATAGAAGTAATGGAAAACTTCGGAGTTATTTTAGAAAGATTTATTATTAAAAAACTTTTCTGTTTGTTCCTTTGTTTTGTTTAAAATTTCCCTAACATTCTTCAGGATAACAGATAGCTTATCGGGAATCGACCGGGCGCTTTTCTGGATTCGTCTTTTTCTTAAGGCTTACTTCAGGATAGTGGATAACTTATCCTAATGCCAACATTCAGAATTCAAGAATAAGGGTTCAAAATAGGATTTGAAGGCTCCTAAGAACTGATCGATATAAGCAGAACTTTCTTGAAGATTTTTTAGAAGTGTTATTGAGAAAATTATTGATACGTCTATTTTCCAATATCGTTAGTTTAGTATATGGGAAAATGTTCCAGAGATCACCTAGATGCTTATATGAGCTTATTGCATGAACTGAATAAAATAATATGGAATTTTCTCAGACCTTTTTAAGAAATCTTTACATACGATTCATGTGTATACACGTGATTGAAAAGTTTATAAAAAATTTACAGAAACTGCAGTTTTTACCAAACTGTGTAGGACTGTTATCTGAAGTTTTCTTAAATATTTCAGGAAATTTCACATGACCATTAAAAGGAGTTTCAAAAATATGGCCATTTAAGGGATCTTCACATGCGAATTATGTATATACACGTGACTAAAAAGTTTATAAAAAAATTACTGGAACTGCAACTTCTAGGAAACCTTGCAGGATTGTTAATTAAAGTTTTCTTAAACAATTAAGGTAGTTTCGTTTGTTTACTAAAAGAACATTTGAAAATATCACCATTGAAGTGACCTTTACATAGGAATCATGTGTATACACGTGATGGAAAGATTTATAAATGCGAATCGTGTGAATACACGCCTGGAAATTATGTCATAAATAATATTTTTCCATAATTTATATTAATATTTTCCTCATTGTCTCTTTAACAGCCTGTTTAAAATTCCCTGAAATTCTTCAAAATAAAAGGTAACCTTCCTGAAATGCATTAGAATATTCTTTTGGTATCGTTTTGAATATATCTACTTCAGGACATGAGGAATGATCTAGATGCTCATATGAACTAATTAGGAGAATTTACACCTTTTTTTGAGGTTTCTAACAAGTCTTGTTTAGGGTGTTTTCCGACTTGCTAACCCATGCCATCGGGATTTCCCTCATATAAACTTTCGAGGGTATACTCTACTAAATTGAATGAAATTCCACCTGCAGCTACTCGACCTGGCGACGAAGGACAACGAGAAGGCCCAAGTGTACGGCATCACCGCTATCTTGGACATGTCGGGGGTGACCTACTGGCACGCGAAGGCCATGTCGGCGAGCTACGTGCGCAGGGTCGTCTCCTCCTGGAAGAACTACCATTGCAGGCCGAAGCAGTTCGAGTTCGTCAACTCCCCGTTGTACATCGCGGTGGTGCTCGACGTATTCAAGAGGTTCATGGGGAAGAAGATGAGGGATAGGATCTCGGTGCACTACAACGGCCTGGGGGATTTGCACAGGAACGTGGACAAGGCGGTGCTGCCGAAGGAGTACGGCGGCACGGGGAGGAGCCTGGACGAACTCGTCGAGTACTGGAGCTCCGAACTGTCGAGGAACAGGGAGTGGTTCAAGGAGGACGAGAGGTATAAGGCTATGGATAACGTTGATGTGAGTGTGTTGAAAAATCGGCTCAAGAAGTGAAGTCAAAAGGCGTTAAGCTTGTACGGTACTACTTACTCATACTGTATTTATGTGATGAAGTGGTGGTCAAGGAGGAAACATGAAACAAATTAGTCTGGTACTTATTAGTACGATCTCTTATTTATACGCACTCAACGCGCATGGTCAGGAAGACGGATTAAGCAAGGAGCAAGCGCCCCTCTTATATCCAGAAGCACAAAAGCTATTTAATGTATTGTATTAAACGATAGTAAGGTGAGAAAATAAAGGTAGACCATGGAATTATATAAATAGGGCGTGATAGACACTAGGTACCTGCCTTAATCACGTAAAAGACACTAAACTGTTGGAATTTTTCCTTCTTCTCTGAATTGGAACGACTTTAAGCTATTTCAGGTTAAATTCGTATTACTTATTCACATCCTTAATACTATTACTAATTATTATTTTAAATTTAATATATTTGTATATACTTCACAAATAGAGGAAATAAACCAAGTCATTTCTGATTTCTCTTAAGTTTCTCACTTTAACTTCCACAACAATTAGGAGGCATTTTTTTTAGTTTGGAGCAATGATCTGTCTGTCAAAATATCCCCAAATGCCACAAACAGCAGACATACAAACTGTCATATTTGGAGAAAAATGAAAATAGCTATTCAGGCCACCATATTTGGAGTAAAATACCCTCTCTAGAACACATTAGAACATAAACCTTGCGGTATTGTGTTTATCTAGTGACTGTACTAAGCACAATCTGGTCAGCATAAGGGGTCTCTCATGAGAGTTAAGGTGTGAGAGAAATGAACTTGGCATTTAAATATACCTCGAAGTCGAGTGCAGTGTTTGAAAAATGTCCAGAGTCCTATTGGGAAATTGGAATCAATTTTCGCCCCTCATAAATTCTAGGAGCTTTTAGACCCTCAAAATCAACACCTGCTAAGAGTTGCTCAACCCAGGATCATGGAGGTGCAAAATAATTATTGTTCAATTGTGAGATTAGAATGGTACTAATAAAGCAGTTTATTATGACTGTATACTATAATTGTATTATGGGATGATTAGTATTTTTCAAACTTTAATAACAAGTCTAAAATTCAAATCCAATGTTTACTATTGTTCAAAATGAAAAATGAAGAGAGGTTACGATTACTAATGATCGATTTCAGTATTTTTTGGAAAACTTGGCAACGGTGATAGCCTCTCCATTGATGACGTCATATCAAGTTTGTTTTGAATAGACTGTATGTTGTTAGTCTATCAAGTGAATGTATACATTTACTGCAACGGTGGGGGCTGCGAACGCTGTAGAAAGAAAATAATTTAGATATCGATCTGATTAACTACTTCGAAATATCGAAGAAAAAAGAATTTTTTTTGTTAACAGTAGAGTGAGAGTTTCGAATTTCGTTAATTTCTATAAAAAAAACTAGGTATATTTTCCCGTTCACATGACACTAAACGTACAACACGCATTAACCTAAGTAGGATAGGGATGAATTGTCAGTTTTCTTAAACAACCCACTCTCGACCAGATACTGCGGCGGCTCCACCTCGGGGTGCGCCTTCAGCAGGAACTCGCAGTACCCCCTCGTCGACTTCAGGTGCGTGATCCCCTCCCAGACGGCGGACATGTCCCTCAGCGACTTCCTCTGGAGCACCTGCTTCTTCCAGCCCTCGTGCAGGTCCATCGACGGCGGCTCCTGCCTCGCGCCCCCGGCCAGGCCGGCGCCGAACGCGGCGACCCTCGGCCTCCGCCTGGCCGCCCTCGCGTCGCGCTCGACCTCCCTCAGCAGCGCGAGCCGCCTCGACCTCTCCGGCCTGCCGAAGCTCCTCGCGAGCGTCTCCGGCACCGAGGCCTGCTCCTTCACCTCGACCCGCAAGCACCTAGCGCCGATCTGCTGCGAGCCGATCTCGAACATCTCCATGAGGGCGTCGACCGTGATGGTGGTCTTCACGGCGCCCCCCAGCGACTTGAACCAGGCGACGAACTCCTCGGCGATGCTCCTCGCCAGGTTGTCCGCCACTTTGTTCAGGCTCGTCGTGACGGTGCTCTTGGCGTCCGCGGGCCGCCAGGCCTTCACTTGCTCGGCGGGCCGCTTGAAAAACCCTACGTAGGGGTTCAGCTGCTTCGTGTCCGGCATCGAAGGGGGCGCGTTCACGATGTCGCTTCCCATCAGGGACCTCACCGAGTCCGACACATCGTCGCTGGTCGCCGAGGATGTTGCACTTTTGGCCGGCGCTTCCAGGTTCAGTACTCGCAGGATCCTGTTGAAGACTGATAATGGCAGAATGTCTACGAGGTATAACAAATCGGCTTCGTTTAGAAATGATTCGCGTTTCGTCCTTTCGTACACATCTTTCCACCACGATCGGATTTCACTGGTTACGTCACTAGGTTCGTCCATTTTTGGAAAATAATTAAATCTATTAAACGTCGGTAAAAAAAGTGACAATTGTCCATGAAGACAGACTAGGCGCCATTAGTTTCTCACGTTTCCAAGCAACCACGTCATAGATCGATACAACGTTTCAAGGAAAGCCCATTATGGCCAATAAAAGGGGGCCCAAGTGCTATCACTTTTCCTCTAATAGTAGTACTACCTACTAATAAGTGTTTGTATTCTTGCAGAAGCATTCTATGGAATTCCAAGGCAGGGAAACGTCTTTCAGGAAAAATAAAAATGAACTGCTGGTTCCTCTTCAAGGCAAGTCACATGTACCATCCTCCTCATCAACTTCTGGATTTTCCTCATTCTCATACTAAGTAGGACCGTGCAGTAATGCCCCCGATATCATTCAAGCGCCTGAAACTCCTTTCTTCTCTGATCGAGCTGTTGGTTTAGTAGATGCTGAAGAGTTCTTTTCCTTCTGGGGAATGCCCCTTGTTAAATGCATTGTGACCAAATCTCTACAGAAAGTTTAGGTTTTAACAGTTTTTCAAATCTCTCTGAACCAATAGTGAACATCCATCTTAGAGTTCTTCTATTTGACTTACCCCATAATTTGTGCCATCCAAATTTTGTGGTTCATGCCATTCCCGAAAAACTCGATATTCCAGTGTAATAATTCGCTAGAATAGCCACCCCTGTAAACCTGGGAAAAAGTCATATAAACGACTTAAGTTAAAGACACGAATTATTAAAGAACTAAGGATACAGAAGTGTTTAAAGAATCAGAAACACAGGAAATAGATGTGGCCACTCTTAGTGAAACTAACTAGAAAGGGAACGGAAACAAAATGAAAGACTATATACTGTCACATGAGGTAGAGGGTCGGTAGCCTCAGGGTGTAGAGCGTGCTACGATTAAACAAATGATCGAAAAACAAAGAAAAGAAAAGGTTTTATTTTCGCCTGGGGGAGGAGAACCTACAAGTCGGGGTACTAAGAAAGATACAAAGGAAAAAAGAGATTCGGACAGTGCGAATCCTAAGGGCTGGAGCGTGAGAAGCAAGGGGGTTGTTGTCTGGATCTTCGGATTTCCACAGAGCGTGGCGGGTCAGAGAGCATCTTCGAGGCGGTAGGTTTTCCTCGGACTTCTCGCCGACCTCTCTCTCTCGCCTCTCCTCTGTCTATTTATATTCGTATTTGTTTTGTGTTGTCCGCGCTTGTTGGTATAAGGTGCGTCGTTTATCAAAACATTTCGCACCTTGATAGTCAGCGCGTTTATAAAAGTTTACATAACTTTATAGCGGGGTACCAAAGAAAAGAGCAAGAGCAGACAATATTACACAGAACTTTTAACTGAATGACGGCCACAGTTTCAAAATATAAATTATAAACAGGAAATATTAAATTTATTACGGTAGATGACGAGAAAAGAAATAAAAAACCATAAGAACCAGGAGGTATATCTTTGGAGCCTTTGAAAAACGTTCCTGGTCTTGTTTTAGAAACCTTGTATGTAATGTTCAATAAATGTTTAAAAGGTTCTGAGCCAGCAGAGTTAGTAAACTTATCCAATTATTCAGGATTCAGCCTCAACAGTTCTAAAGAGCTTTGTTAAATGTGAGAGATTCACTGTTCAGTTATATATTTAGCGTCACTTTAAGAAGTTTAAGTAACGACTACATCATTTGTTGGTGTGGTAAGGTAAAACATGTTTTTGAGGCATGTAATATTAAGCTACTGAGATGTAAACGAAAGAAAGGCAATAATAAAAAATTACACGAAAAAGGCATTTGCCTGGAAGTACGCCCTTTATTTATTACTATTTAATAATTATCTATTATAAACTACTAGGAAAAACTACTGCCTGAGATTTATGGAAAACATCTTTGCATGTTCCCTTATTTTTACAATGTACGTCATTAGCCTTAAACAACTAATTTCAAACATTTCATGACATAGCTTTATGATCTCTTAAGACATCAAAATTTTCTATTTCTAACCATCTCCCCTCCTCTCTCGCTCATTTTTCTGGGTTGAGGGTAAAAAGGTTTCACTGTTATCTTTTGATTTATTGTCCATTAGGTTACAGTAAATTTTAACAAAACAAAAAATAGAACAACTAATCAGTTTATTAACATTATCAGTCAAATTACTTCATCAAAAACGTTGTCAAGGACGAAAAATTGACTCTAACATCACAGTCTCGAATGTTTACTAGATGAATTAAATAAATTTTATTACCGTAATCACTTTAATTCTTTTGTAAGCGTTTTTAAGCGCAGACTCTGGTGCACTCCAGTCCTGAGAAATGAAAATCAAAAAGTGATTAGGGTGATAATTACAATTACAGATTTGTTTCAACTAACACATTACAAATATGTTATTTCTACTTGCCCATCAATGCCCTAACTAAATCTCTAAATGATATTCAGCTTGATGGGACAAACCTTATAACTTATATTCGAAGAAGGGAGTCGTTGAAATGTCCAAGCGAGTTAATTAACTGTACAAGTAATAAACTTCTGAGGTAAAGGGTATGACAAGTTTTGTCATGAATTGGCAAAAGTGGCAAAATGTATAGAGTACTTAAATAAATATAAGCCGTAATAATATTCAAGATAAAGAGCAAAAGTCAAGTCGATAACAATTCACTATTAACATGCTTTTTAGTGTAAGGCCTTATTTGAACCTACATTTATTTAAATGCTTTAGATGAATTATATACACGCTTTAGATTTAAAGATGGTTAGTCAAAAATTGTAAATATTATAATTACAAAAACTTTGGTTACTTAAATTGAAATTTCCAGGTTTCCGTTTGAATAAATAAAGTGTATCGGCAACACTCAAAATCTGTGGGCGTGCAGTCAAAAAATAAATATACAACACCTACACGCAATTATGCTGGGCAATGTCTTAAATATTCAGAATCGAAATACACAATAGTGACCGTCATGTCGTCCCTGAAAACTCTAACTACATCCTCGGGTAAACTCAACAATTGTGAAATCTTACTATGATCTATTCCAAATTCGGTGCCACCTAAAGCATTCCTAATCAAATGCGTCGCTCCGTTGGAGTCCTTCGGTTTCATTTTCAACCCTTCCTTCCTCTGCAGCAGCAACTCGTTGATATCGCCCAACGTCATATTCTTCCTAGGTAACTTGAGCGGATTCAGCGTCACTTTGCCCTTCATGTGTTCGCCGACCAGCCTAACCGCCTGCAGGGGCGTCATGACGTCCCACAGGCCGTCGGTGGCGATTATCAAAAATTTATCCCTGGGGGTGAGCTTGTGCTGCGTCACTTCCGGCTTGGCTAAGAGGTAGGGCGGCGTGTGGTAGTTCGGGGGGATTATCTGCTCCCCGAAATGTTTAGCTAGCAGGGAGGTCATTATGTCTTTGCTCCACTTGAAACGGAAATCGCCCATGGCTCGCAAGGGTGCCAACTGGCCCAACAGCCGGTCCATCTTCAGTACGGTCAGGCTTTCGCTATACGGGTGCTCCTTTAGGATCCTGTCCACTTCGGACTGGTTGTATGTATTGTGTTCGTTTGTTAGTTTCGATGCGACCCAGGAGTTGGTCTCAGAAAGGGTACCTACGACATAAAGAAGAGAGTTGTCTGTGATTAAAGTTGAAAGTGATCTGTGTTGAAGGGGTGACTTTTGGAAATCGCAATTTGCCTAAACCGTCAGCAATATATTATGACGTTTGGTGAATGTTTGTATCTTCATTGGTTCCGTAGATTAGGTATGGATGACCTGACTTCAGTATGAAGCCTTCATCCTTCGAAAAGGGGTGGAGCAATAAAATCTTTTTTGGCTTAACAAATTAGCAGCAAAATGTAGTGCTATAAAGAATGCGGACTTATGAAATGGATGATCTGGCTTAATAGACATTATCAGTTAAAGGCAGTCTTACCCAGAACGGCGCAACAATCGCCGACGTTCGCAATATGAAGATGGGGACCATCGATGTGAGCGACGCAGGCTACGGCTCCTGACATGGCCACAGACAACGTTTTCAAATTTAAGGGCTCCCCTTCCTTGGGCAGGGCTTCCCTCGATAGATCCTCATCTAGCCTTAAAAAAGCCCTTTCTATTGCTTTGTGCATATCGAAGTTTGTGCTTTCATTCGACTAGAAAGATCAGGATTATAGAAACATCCGTAGGTCGTAGGAATTTTCAATAGTGATTAGCTTGCATAGGTGACAGCATTGCACAAATATGCATGTTTATATGCGAAATACGAGGGAGGAGCGAAAGGTTTCCGACCTAAACAAGAAAAACACTCTTTTTGCTTTATTTTCCAACATAATATCCATCAAGACTTATACACTTTTCATAATGGTCATAATCTTTTTCGAATCAAAAATTCGCTTATATAGTGCCAAAGTCTCGGCTGAAATGATTTTTCGATTCAATTCTTGCTCGACCGTTAGCAAACGCAGCATCCACCTAGCATAGAGCTTCTGCATACCCAAATGGTTACGTAAAATATTGCATACACGTTCAGTTAACATCCTAGTAGTCTCAGCTATCTCATATACTTTCAATCTGCCGTCCTCCAACAATATTTCATGGATTTTGTCAATCATTTCTGGAGTTGTAACCTCAATGGGGCGTCCCGAACGTGGTTCGTCAGAGGTGCTCGTACGACCTCTCTTAAATTCAGACACCCACTGTTTCATAGTCGAATATGATGGAGAATGGCGTTGTAGTATTGAATCCATTTCATCTTTAATTTGAGCTGGTGTAAACCCTTTCAAATGAAGGTATTTTATGACCGCACGCCTTCCGATTTTTCCATCGAGAGGTTTTCTTCAGTGTCCCATCCAAATTATACCAACAGAGCAATCGACCTGAAACTTTATGTACAAGCTAGATATGAATGGTACTACAGGACGCTATCACAAAAGTAGACCTGTTGGAGCCATCTCTCGGTAGGGCCGGGAACTTTTCACCCCACCCTCGTATGTAGGGCAAATACTGTTAGGTTTAATTGAAGATATTAGAAACAGGAGTTACCACCCAAAGAGGGAGTGGGAATCACCCCCAGGACAAAAGCACACTTTTGCTTCTTGAGGCATTTCCCACGTTCATTCAAAATTTCACATAATTCGGTTCAGTTGTAAATAATTTTGAGGCAAAAACCTTGAGTAACGTAACTGGATTACAATTGGATCACATCCAATCTTACCTCAGTGAGATCCTTCAAGAATTCCTCAAAACTATTCTGGTAGATCTCTCTCACATCGTCGACGAATTGTACCTTATCGTTGTATGATTGTATCAGCTGGGAAGCTTGCAGGTTCGTATAGAGATGCATTAGACTTTCGTGCGGTAGGAGACAAGCGGTTAAATAGTGATAGAGACGTTTGGCTATGACTTGAGCGCAAGCGCCTCCGCCGTGTCCATCGAACACCCCGACGAGAAACCCTAAAATGAAGAACAGTAGAAATCTTCAAACTGAAGGGATCGCTACGATTTTACCTGTGGTGAGCAAGCAAGACGCCTCCGACCTGGTGTCTTCGATGGGATTGTTCGATGCCAATTGGTTAGAATCGTAGGATTTCACCGAGCCCTCGCTGAAATCGTGAGTGTACTCGTTTGCGCGAAGTATGACGTCCACCTGGAAGTAGAAGTATTGATAACGTTAACGTTAAATAAGGATTTTGTGTAGCAAACGTATCGGAAGCATAGCTTTCTTATTGAGGGGCTCGAAAAACGAACGAGCAGAACGACCCGAGCCGACTGACCGGGAAAGATGGATCGAAATGGGACACATGAGTAAGCTGTGCCTAAAATATACATGTATTATAATGTGTATTCAGCAATGCTCCAATATACGTGATATTCGATATCAGGAAAGAATATGATTGATTTTTTACCTATAATTCGCTTAGTTTTTAAGCTCTAAAGCCTTCGAAAAACCAATTTGTAGGTTTCTTTAAGACCTATAAGCTCATATAAAGTGTATTTTTTTCAGCCCTTATTTTTGAAAGAGTTTGGGCTGAAAAGTCTTGAAAAAGGTACTATTTACGCATATGCAAACTATAAACGGTCATAGCTTACTTAATTCTTATCCTACAGAAGTAAAAAAAAAAACTAAAGTTTTTAGAAAAGCAAAACCTACAATTTTGTGTTCTACAAAATTTTGCATATCATTAATAGTTTTTCAGTTATTTTGAAGAAAAGGCAATTTTGTGTAAAATTGCAAAAATGCTCTATTCAAGCTCAATTTTTTTCAGAACTAAGCACTTTAAACCGGTCAAACTTCCAGGGCATATTAAAAATACACAAATAAAGTGAATTGTAAAGTGGTAACAATTAGTTTCAATTGGGGTGGTAAGTAAAGGGTGGTTTTCACATTTAGTATTTCGTCGAAAAAATAGAAACCAACTTTATTTGTGTCGTAACTCGTTTAGGTTTGATGCTAGACTTTTGTAAAAAAAAAACCAAACAAAGGGTTTTAAAGGCACTTTAAAAGATGTCTTCTGAGTTTTCCCAGAAAAATGCATTGTTTTTTGGTTATTTCACATCGAAACTTTCAATTTTGGCCTTTGACAAATAAGAACCAACCTTCAAAAAGCTATTACTCCATTTGTATTTGGTTTACAAACACCATAAATCCACCATTCTTTTTGCTTTTTTATAGGCTACATTTTTGATGAGAATAACTTTTTTCAAAAAATACATACTTTTTGAGTTATTCCCGAAAAACCGTCTGAAAACGTGTTTTTTTTTGGTAGAAAACGACACTTTCATTCGCAAATAAGTTGAAAACTATTGACGTTCAGTAAAAACTTTATAGAACTAAAAGTTGTTTAGAATTAGTCAACTTATCTATTTCATATTGATTTTAAATCGTTTTTGCTATAAACAATGTCGTTCAAAAAATAGACAGGCTATTTGCGTTGCAAAAATCTCAAGTTTGGAAGTCTGAAACAGAAAATTCGACAAGATTTACGTTTAATAACATCGTCGCTATGACCCGAACTAGAATTATTAATTTTGGGGTGAAAATAACAAAATGACGAACATTCGAATATGAGGGTATGAAAAATGAGGATATGTTTGACATAACTTTGTATAAAAATGGCCAAAAATCAATATTGTAATTTGGTCCTTGTTCTTCAAAAAACTCTTTTTCAGCCAATCTAACCTTTTTCTGATCAGTTCCTTACCTCTTCTGAAGACTCAAGGCTTTGACGTTTACGAAGTCTTTGGAGGTAAATCAGATTTTCATCTTCATCGCCTTCATAATTTTTTAAATGGGTTTCATTTCTCCATTAAAGACACAAGCAGAAACTTTGGCTGTTATTTCAACAATTAGTCGACCTTGGCGCCATACTCCAAACGCAATAGCAGAAACCTCGTTACAATTTTGGGGCTTTCTGAACACCAAATTATTCTTTTAATTAGCAAAAAATTAATTACACTGGCATCCTTTTCCAATCGATTGCGTGCATTGATGCACTTATACCTTTTCAACCAATAGCGATGACACCACACACTCACATGACTTGGCAGATGGATCAATCAAATTGAGCTATCTTTGGGAACCCCATAAGATAAGGACTGTTCAACTGCGCCGTTCATTCCGCGTCCGACTACGTACGATGAAGTTACGAACCTGAAAATCGAACCTAATTGGTTCGCATCCCAGTCACTAGGGCCCAGCGGCTCATCCAAGTCCAGGTAATTATATTCCCATATTTTATTGCAGATAAATAAGGTGAAAATGGAAAAAGGGGGGGTCCAGGTCCCATGATGTAACACATACAGAAGATCCTTAACCCAAATGAATAGACTTAGTCAAAACACCACATCCTAATACTCTACGGGTGCCCTACGAAGCATATGTTGAAAATAGTAGAGGCGAAAGTGTAGGTAATTATAGTAATATATTACTAAGAACATATTACAACTAAAATTCGAATTAATCGCAATTTTATCTATATAGTTGATAAGATGATAAGATACCTAACTTTGGATTATGGGAATCTGACGAAGATCCTATATTTTCCTTCTCTATAGAAAGATAGGATAATATAACTTTATTTTTAATCTCTTTTTAACAATACTTCGATCACTATAAAAGTATTAAAACTAGGGGTGAAGCAGGGATATACGGAAAAGCTACAGAATAAACGATGTGACGACAAATCTGAAATACAACACGACATTACGAAAAAATATCACGAACAACTACGAGAGTTGATGATAAGCACTAAAAACGCCAGCTTATACGCAAAAATAGTCAGGGAAAACATTCCAATGGATATGATGTGTGTTAACGCGAGTACTAAAGTGGTACATGAGGTATTAAAAGAGTACGAGATTCCAGGCTTAACCGTTATCGTCGAAGGCGATGGCGGTATAAGACAAAAGTTTTCCTCTGTGCCGGAAGGAGCGGATAGCATAACTATTCCACTTACGCTCAAAGATAATCATTTTGAGCTTTGTGGAAGCAGCGACCCGGAATACGGCAGAAGTACCGAGAATAATTGCTTATACGAGGCGTTATCACGAGCTATACCAGAATTAAGAGATAGCATGCGACAAGAAGAATTCAGAGATAAGGTAGCTGATTGTATTGAACGAAATAAAGAGATACGGAGTCACATCGAACAAGGCTGGCACCGACTTCCAACATCCCTCGGTGCGTTTGGGGGTGCGAAGAAGCAACCGAAAAGAAAGAAAACTATGAAAGTACACGATGATGAATCGTCATCCATCGATAACGAACGATACGTTACTTATGAGGAGTATCGGGATAGGGTGCGTAATGCCTCTAAGCATTTACGAGATCGTCTTCACCGCTATGTCCGCCTCGGTGGGATCATACAGAGAAATTCAGAAGAAGCAAAAGTGCCTAGAGAAGAAGTAGTCCAAAAGGGACCGAGTCGATTTCAAGATCAGAGCAGTCACAAAGGAGGAGATATCCACGCAGCCCACGTGGTCAGAATTGGTGAGATCGATCCCGAGGTAACGAACAGAAGTGACGAACTGGAGAATTTTGCAGGTCATACACAAAATGTTCCAAGGGAGGCCAACGAGTGGCACGGAGTAGGTGGACTTATAGATAGATTTCAATCTGAAAACCTTGAGGACCGAAATACCGTAGATTATTCGAGGGAAACGCCTTCGGCAAAGGATGAAAAAACAATACGAGGCATAAAAAGGGGTTTTATAGCAGCACTGGATAACGAAATTAGCAGAATTGAGATGAAACTAAGGGGTTTAATGAGGGATGAAATAGGGTGTCCACTGCACAGCAGAAAAAGCAAACGGTCCCCAACGGTTCACCAAATTGAGCAAATGGCTATGCAAATACTCGAGCTCGAGGAGACAAAGGAAGCCGTAACTAACGCCACAGTTCAATCATTGTTTGAAAGCGGAAGAGATGGTTATGCAGGAAAAGGCATGGATCGATATTCGACTCGAGGGCAACGTGAAGAGTAAGGGTTTCTTATCACATTTTTTCATACTTTTGTGTACATCATTAGAAGGGTTGAACCTTACGCTATTTTTCTACATAGTTGCCGTGATGATCAATCACTTTGTGCTACCTGGTAACCAGGTTCTTGACGCAGGCGTCGTACCACTTTTCCGCCGCGTCGCAATGCCAAAATACTGCGTTTGCACTTCCTCGTTTAAGGGTCGCAGTGAAAAAATAAATAACGCAAATTTTTAATCCGGTCATCAGCGGTAAAAAAACCTTAAAACTGTGGAATTCTGGAAATCAACGTCCATTTTCATGAAAATTTGGACTTATTTCGATGAAAAATGTGCAGTTTTAATCGTGAATAACTCGAAAAATATCAACTTTACAAAAAAACTTTATAGAACAAAAGTTGCTTAGAATTGGTCAATCTATCGATTTCCCGGTTTATTTTGATTAAAAAATTTACAAAATCTTTCAAGCTGAAATTTACAATGTGGGCTTAGAACCTTTAAAGGCACATATCCTGGTAGTTTTATACCGAAACTACGAAGTTCACATGTTGAAAAACCAAGAAGGGATTTTAATCTCTTTCGATTTTTGCCAAAATTAAGATCACATTAGATTTTTAAAATTTCGGTTTCAAAGTTTTCCTGATGCCAGAAATGACATTACTAAATGACGCTAAAACCGAGGTTAACCAAAATGGGCGTTTCCGATTTAGGAATTACATTGTACCTCAAGTTGTATTGTTTTTTTGAAAATTCCATATGGGACATAATCTTAAGTATAAGTAGCTCATTTTTTATATTTTCTACTGCCATTTTAAACGATGCTAATCTTCCACTATGCTCCTTCCTCTCAGGAGTTAATGGCTTTTTAGGATATTTTTGTAACGAATTATAGCACTGGCGATAATTTTAAGGGGTAATTTTTGTGAAAGGTAAAAATGTTTTATTATTCTGTTTTATTTTAGATTACGTTATGCCATTATTAATTAATTATCTCATGTATTTTGTTGTGAATAAAAGCTGTTTATTTTATCACTATCATCGATTACCTGTACGATAGTTTTCCTCTTCCACATTCTTTTTACATTGTCAACCTGTATGGTTTCTCACAAATAGTTTAGAAATAGTATTTTACAGTTAACGTATGTCCAATCAACAGGGTGTTAATGTAGATGTGTTTCATTTTAGTAAATATTAAATACCTATAGAAGGCCTCTTTTGGAAATTTATATTCTCTCTTGAGAAACGCCTGCTTATGGGTCGTGTGCAACGATGCCCTTTATAGTCCAAGGAACGAAGCGAAAAAAGGGTTGGTGACTGCGACGGTTACAGAGATCTGAGAACTTTCTTGGATAGAATTATGCTATGAGAATAATTCCCGACGCTTGGACTATAAAAAACATTTTGCATTTTTATACTTGAACAATTACGTGTGCGAAAACGACAATCTTAACAGTTTTTTTGCTTATAAAATAAAAGTTTGGTTATTTTTAGTTAATATTCTTGTAGGGTTTTTTGAAACCTTCAAAATAAGACGTTGTAGAAGTTTCTCTAATAATTTGTTGCTTAGAAAAACCCAAAAAAGCCCCATTAAAATGCGAAATATTTCAATAAAAAATAACTTTTGCAAAAATTAACATACGAGTCTAATACTGCACAAAGTTCAAGCCCTTATGGTACTTAATATGTGGTTAAAATTTCTAGTTTATCCATTTAATAGTTTTTGCAAAATTTAATCTGTTTATCCCACGGCCCTTTTTGCAGTACCATTGCCCATAAATCATTGGTCAAAAAGAGACTCTGCCGGCTGGTACTTGAAGAAGAAGACTTGTACTACAAAAATCAAGCAAAAGGTTGACAGAGTGAGTAACAATCTTTTATATTCCTTTAAACATGGCACGCCTATGGATCGGTATATTCGTCTTTGTGTGGCTATTAACTTTTATTGTTTTTTTTTTAACCGAACCAATTCTGGCTGGATCGACTGTACACACTATGGCACAAATACCTTACCAATTTAATAAATAAAATATTTTTCTGTTAGACGGTCTAATGTAAAATGAGTATAAACAAAAATAACATTTATTAGCCAAAATCAACTAAACAAACCCCTACGAACATATCGAAGAGCAACTACTGCAATTGAAGAAGAAATTAATCAAACTGTTAGCGACACACCTAAGCGGTAACAGCACGAGTTTCCCGAGGGCCTCATAATAACTAGACAAAATCGACACGAGTATAGCTTTAAGGTAAGTATTGAGAAAAACCGCGACAGTACTGTACAATGACACAATCCAGCTCCAGACCGTACTGATTATCGACGATATAGACCTCTTTGAACGTAAATGCGTTGGGCTCGACTCCAAGGCGTTGGGATCGAAATCCGAGCCCCGTTTCCTCCTGGACACCGTGGAATTTGTACTACTATCTGTGGAATCTGTACTACTATCTGTGGAATTCGTGGAGGAACTATCCGTAAACTGTGCGAAGAAACCATCCACTGCACTCTGAAAGGAAGAGATGATGTTGATCACCACATCCAAAGCTGAGTTGAAAACACCGGCGCCGATCTGGAATAAAACGTTGGAACTGTCGCTGGAAATATACCAACTAGACATCACACTAGTGGCGTTATTGAAGATCGCATCGACCGTAGTTTGTATCGTTAAGGCGAAACTCCCCAGATAAGACTTGATCAAGCCGTTCAACATCTCGGCTAAAACGTCGTTCAAGTCCCTCTTACGTCTGCGAGACATGGAGGAGATGGGGGACTCCCCCGCGATCCTCTCCAGGTCCGGCCGGATCTGATCCCGGATCTGTCGGTGGACGACCCGGATGAGGGACGATCGCGCCTCCGGATCGTCCGGGAATATCTGCTCGAGCAAATGGGCGGTGGCGTTCCGCAGGAGCTCGCACACCCCGGACGGGTTCAGGACTACGGTCTCGTTTGACACGTGGAACACCTCGGCGCCGATTTCCTCGTTGAGGGCGCCGACGGCCTCGGATACGTCGTTTGGGTTTAGGTCTATCGACTCGACGAGGGCGTCGACCAAGTCCTGGGACTGCTGGTTAAAGAATGGGCTAGCCGCGAAGCAACCGATGCCGTGGAGGGACAACTGGAAAACCAAAGGCGCTAGAGTAAGGTCCAGGTCCAGATTTCGAATGATTTAAGCACCGTAACGCCATGTCTATTTAAGTCAGGTCGTCCATTTAGTAAGTCCTCATTCTTCATACCACTATATTTTATTGCTAATTTATTACGCCAAAAAAGATTTCGTTGCTCCACCCCTTTTCGAGAGAAATGGGATAATCTGGCTTCATACTTAAGTCAGGTCACCCATACCTAATCTACGGAACCAATGAAAATGCAAACATTTATCAAAGGTCATAATTTATTGTTGACGATAAAGGCAAGCTGCGATTTCTCAAAATCACCCCTTCAACCCCTAGCAGATTTCTCACCCCAGAAGTATCTCGGAAGTTTTTTTTTTGCAAATCAAAGCATGGGTAATTTATTGCTAATTTTTCAAACGAACGAACATTTTTCCAATTTTACACGAGCTTGAAAACGATGATTTTGCGTTTTTTTTTAATTGTTGACTTTAAAAACAGATTTTTAATATGAAGAATACATGGATTTTCCATCAAATTTTCCGAACTTAGGAAAAAATTGGTGCAAAACAATACAGAGTATTCTGTACTTCGTATTTGCCCGATTCGCAGGAATATTAGTTAAAAAAAAAGAAAATCCGATTTGAATTTTCGCTACGCCAAAATGCATGTTGATAGCTTTTAATGGGATTAAACATATCGTAAAGGTTTTGGAGTGGGCAGGGTCGATTTTTGTTCCCTGAAAATCAAAATATCTTGCGATTTATTTACAAAAGCTGTCAAAAAATAGTTCTTTGGTGATTTTTCATTAATTGTATGTTGAATTATAATTTTTTTTTAAAATAAGAGACAAGGTTCATCAAAAATCTTAAGTTTTATAGAAGTTTTTAGGTGGTCTCTAAGCAAAGTTCTATTTTAATATTGTACGAAATGAAAAGTACCAAAAGGGTCAAAGCAAATTGATGTTTTTTGCATCTTCTTTTAAAACAATCATAACTGTAATTCAGATCGTCGAAAAATTTTTTTATGGAAAGTGGGTTTTTCAATGATATCGAAACAAAATATGATAAAAGTATAACAATTTATTAAAATCTGTTTTTATTACTTTATTTTAAAACTTACACTTTGATTCAGAGTACCATATCTATAAATAAAGTCCATAAAATTATTGTTCAAGGCCTTCATTTTGATCGTTTATACGTTTCTTCAACGATCTGAACCAAAGTTATAAGTGTTTTAAGAAAAGATGCAAAAAAGTATTAATTTGCTTTTACTATTTTGGTACTGTTGATTTAAATACATTCTTACATTCATCACAACTTTGTAATGAATTCTTCATATTAAATTTGTTTTTTGAAAAATGTCAAACAAATGAATAAAAATGCAAAATAGTCGATTTTGAAGTTCGTGTAAAATTGGAAAATGTTCCTTCGTTCAAAAAATTAGCAATAAATTATCCATGTCTTGATTTGCAATGAAAACGTCTTCCGAGATACTTCTGGGGGTGAGAAATCTGCTAGGGGTTGAAGGGGTGATTTTGGGAAATCGCAATTTGCCTATATCGTCAGCAATAAATTAGCAATAAAATATGACGTTTGGAAAAATTTTCGCACCTGCATTGGTTCCATAGGGGTGGAAAGGAAGTGGGAAAGGGGTGGAGCAATAAAATCGTTTTTGGAGTAGAAGTTCAGCAATAAATTAGCAATAAGTTATCCATGCTTTGGTTTGCAAAGAAAATGTCTTCCGAGATACTTTCCATTTGGTACAATATTAAAACAGCCATAAATTTGCTTAGAGAGCACCTAAGGACTTCTATATAACGTGGATTTTTGATGAACTTTGTCACTTATTTTAAGAAAATTTATAATTCAACTTTCAGTTAACGAAAAAAGAGCAAAGAAATATTTTTTGAAAACTTTCGTAAATAAATCATAAGATATTTTGATTTCTAGAGAACAAAAATCGACTCTGTCCACTCCAAAACCTTTAAGATATGTTTGATCGTATTAAACGCTATCTACATGCATTTTGACGTAGCGAAAATGCGAATTGGATATTCTTTTTTTAAACTAATTTTTCTGCCAATCGCGAAACTATGAAGTGCCATTTTCTTTCTGGAAGTTTGGAAAATTTAACGGGAAATACATGAATTCTTCATATTAAAAAAGTTAATATGAAGAATTCATGGATTTTCTTTCATGGATTCATGGATTTTCATGGATTTAAAGTCAAAAGTTGAAGAAAAAAACGTAAAATCGTCGTTTTCAAGCTCGTGTAAAATTAGTAAATGTTCGTTCGTTCTAAAAATTAGCAATAAATTATCCATGCTTTAGTTTGCAAAAAAAATATCTTCCGAGATACTTCGGGGGTGAGAAATTTGCTAGGGGTGATTTTGGGAAATCGCAATTTGCCTTTATCGTCAGCAATAAATTATGACGTTTGGTGAATGTTTGCATCTTCATTGGTACCGTACATATAAGTATGGCTGACTTGACTTAAGTATTAAGCCAGATCCCTTTATCTCGAAAAGAGGTGGAGCAATAAAATCTTTTTTTGCAATAAATTGGCAATAAAAGCCAGTGCTATAAATAATGCAGACTTATGAAACGGACGATCTGGCTTAATAGACCTGGCAACGCCCTCGTTTTATGGAGAAATGATTAAAGTTTTCATTCATTCCCCGAACTCTACAAGAATAAATATTGTACTTACTACTACTCCAATGACAAAAAGCTTCATTGTGAATGCACGAGTTGGACTAGCAAGGTTAAGAGCGAAACTGTTAAGTATTTATATGCGTAGATAAAGTAACAATAGGATTTGTTCGGCGTTGTTATATCTTTTGAGACATTTCGCGAAAAACGAACTGGAAAAATATTGTGCCATAACGAGGAAAAGACGTGTAACTCACGTTGACTTTGGCATTAGAGTTGAAAGAGGAGGGAAACACTCGTCGATAGAGATAATGTGTAACACATATAGCCCAGTCAAATAAAAGCATAAAGTAATTCGATGCAGATTGGGACCATTTTTAAATCATTGTTTGAGTAAAGAGATGATTAAAGTTTGATTAAGACTGCAAAAAATGAGTTTTTACATGCATTAAAAAAATAAGTACGAAAAGTTATAACGCTTTTTATAGGTTTATGAAAAAGGCTTCATTTTAGACCTCTACTAGTAATTTATTTAAATAATTGCTTTATAAATAAGTACATAATGGGAAATAATAGTTTATTTTCAATCATTATTCAAAAACACCTTTAGCAAATGTTCAAAGTGACCTCCGTGGAAAACTTTGAAACTTTGTTCTACTCTTTGCTGCTCTTATTTGATCTCAATTCGCATCACTTGCAGTTAGATTACTGGCTGCAGCGACTTGAAGTGATTGTTTTTTGAAAAACGATTGCACCTAGCAACATAAACAAAGCATAGCTTTTTTGAGCGCAATACTTAAATAAACAATTACTACCATACCAAAATCATGTACAGTGATCAAAAAACACCGGACGGTTTCAATAAGAACTGTGGGCAGTATGTGGCGCCCTCTACATCATACAAATAATCTGATGCCATATTTAAATCTGTCACTCTAAAAAAAAATCCATATACCAATTGTTGTTAATTTGCGATATTTCTCCGATTAAATATGCAAAAAAAGTGAAAGTAAAATCTTTAACGCCCTGTATCTTTATATCTATCAACTTTTGTACTAAGATAATATGGTAAGACGCACAAGCTTGAGAGCGAACTGATCTACTTTTACATGAAGAATTTATGATAGAGCTTTGTACAGACCTTTCGGGGACACCCTGTATATTATTTAATCCTTCATCACAAAAGTAATAAGTGAATACTTTTTTTTACTTCAATGAGTCTTCAAAATCGAGTCTTTTTCGTTTCTGCCTGCTTTCAAAATTAATTCAATAATAAAGAACGAAAGATCTTCTGATTCACAAGATGTATTTCTGAATGGTTTATAAGTAGTTAATATTAAAATAATTCGAGCCCTGGTAATCCCTGACCAAACAGTGCTTCTTATACAAATTGAAACATGTTTACCTGTTCACTTTATTCCAAGGATAGATATAATATTTTCTGACAGAATGCTTAGATAGTCTTAACAAAAGTAATTAGTATATACGAAACAATTTCTATTTTTCTTAGTACTTTTGTCAAAACACACTGTAGTAAATATTGCACCACGTATTGTGTAAGATTATACTTCTAACATAAATTTAAAAACGAAAATTTCCAGTGATTTCCTACAAAATTAAGTCAATAAATAGTTCTGCAAGAATTATTTTATTTATCTATTACCCATTATCTTTTTCTATGGTTCTTTCTGCTTTTAACAATTCCTTTTCTTTTTTGGGTTAAATAATAAATTTCCCTTACGCCTCACGCGTTCTATCAAAAAACCAGGAGAGAATTTTAAAACATTGCCGAACATAGAAATGTAACATAAATCGCCTAAGAAATTTAAGACTATATTCCATAAGAGAATAAAAAATCCCGATGATAAGGCCAGTCAAAGTAGCTAAGAGCTTCTATAAATAAAAGTTTTAAAATTATGAACATTTTTTGGCAATTTCGTCATAAAATACGAAAGTTATGATTCTTAATAAGACGTGCAGAGGTATGCTATTTGACCCAATAGCACCTATTACTTTTTAAGACAGCTTTATATAACATAATGTTTAATTTAATGTAATTTTTAATTTTTCGCAAATATCTTTTTTTACATAAGTTATTTAAAAAAATGTCAAAGACAAAAGTTCTGCAACTTTTTAAGATCTATAAAAAATCTTTATGACATTTCTGCATCAGATCGAAAGCAAAAGAACCACGACTGTTATTTAACTTGACAGGCCGCCATTTTGTCCCTATTGCGCCGATTTGGAACGTTAACGAACCTAACCCCACGTATATATAACACCTGGACTAATGTTAGACCAAGACCTGTTCATCTTAGTGCAAGGATTGATCACGGTTGACCATCGAGTTGGTGCGTAAGGAGCTATCAAGCAGCTGCTGAGGATTTGAGCAGCTGCAGGAGCAGCTGAGGGTTTCAAGAGACAGATCGCTCTTCTACATGGAGCAATGGTGGGTCTGAAGGAAAATTGGCCTGCTTGCTGTCGACTTGCTGCTGATGAATCTCTGTAATGGAGCCAAGCACACACCTGCACATGCATACACTTTTACATATTTTCTTGTAAATGGGTTTAGCAAGCGTTTTAGCATGTTTTGCTGTATTTTTAAATCAGCTATGGACAAGTTCTGGGGAGTTTCGATACTCTGGGGACTGCCTTCCCCCAGTCTCCCCATGGCTTCCCTGGGGTTCGAGCGAATGTCGAGGCAGGTGCCCAATGCTCTATGGATGTTACCACTGTAACACATCCTCTTCATTACACTATTCCCCCTACTTCGGAAGACGGATCTTCGCTCACACGGTGAGGAAGATGGTCTCCTCGAAGTGTCGAGGACGACACTGGAAAGAGAGGGGGTAGTATTCTACCCCTGTATCGGGATAGTTGCTATGCTATGAAGATAAACATCGTCCTAAAGTCCAGTGGACAAGTTCTGGGGAGTTTCGATACCCTAGACACTGCCTTCCCCAAGTCTCTCCATGGCTTCCCTGGGGTTCGAGGTAACGCTGAAACAGATGCCCAATGATCCATGGACGTTACCATTGAGACACATCCTCTCCATTACACTATTCCCCCTACTTCAGAAGACGGATCCTTCGCTCACACGGTGAGGGAGATGGTCCGCTTGAAGTGTCGAGGACGACACTGGAAAGAGAGGGGGTAGTAAAACGACCTCCCTAGTATCGGGCAGCGTTGCTATATGTAAAAAACCAATTGCCGACAGCAGATTAGTCTGTTACATACGCTTCGCATCAAATAACTGGTAACTCCCAAGATTTCCAATAAAATAACAAAACTATCAACGTACTAGTTATATTGGTACAACTCCACATACAACAATTCCTCTTTAAATATTACATTAACGTAAGTTATATAAATCGGACAACTGCAGAACTTCATCAAACAACTCCCTTTTCCTTCGGCTGGAGTTGGTGGCGCTGGCCCCGAAGATATTGTCAAACAGCCCATCTACATAAGACCGCGCGCTAGTCACTACACTCAAGACGTTAAGTACTATCGGGTTGGTGATTTTAACGATGGCGGCCAATATAGTATTAGACGGCTCCGTGGAAACGTACAGGGCACTCAAGGAACTCTGGACGCCGTCGAAGATTCCGTCCACCACGGTCCGGACAGGCGAGAGGATCGTTTTCAGGAGCGACTGAACGACACTGTTTAAGTCCCGTTTGCTCCTGACGACGCCGGTCTCTCCATCGAAGTCGACGGATCTCTCGAGTTCCTGGTGGGCGTAGGGCGACGATTTCTGCTCGAGCCGGTTTAAATAATGTACGGGTTCGGGTGCCACGTAACTCTGGAGCGTAATCTAAAGGCGAAACGATGCAGTCGTAACTAACCCAAAGGGTAGGTAAGCCGATGCGAATACTTACGAGTGAGAAGATTATTATTAACAACATTTTAACTTCACTCACTAACTCGGTGGACGATAATGTGATGACTGAACTACGACTGATAAATAAGATGTAGGTACGCGCAATCTTAATGTAAATAAAGTGTTGAGTCTTTTTCAGACTGTTTTCAAAGGATCATTTGGAATTTACTTAAGGCTTACGAGGTATAGTCGTAATTGTTACAACCGCGTCGTTAGGGATTATTTAAGAAAGATTTTAGTTCAAATAGCGCCTAAAACAAATTATCCGCATGGAATTTACCTTTATTTTCCAGTTGCATAGTAGCTGATCCAGGGAAGTAGAATGTAGTTGTCACCCCATTTAGGGCAAACAAATAAGTTTCCGCCGTTTTCAACAGATGGCTCCACTGACAAGATTACTTTGAAATCATCAGATGTAAGATGCCATATAGAAAGTTTAAACACCTGGCAGCAACATAACCTTAAAATACTATTATCTTTGTACTGGTAGTATACATTTTGTTTGTTCGAAAAAATGGGATGTTATCAATGCCAAGGCATATAACACACGGCGTGCCACAAGGCTCTAAACTAGGGCCACTGCTATTTTTAATATATAAATGTTCTTCCACAAACTCACAGACACTGGACATAAATGGAGTGTTATCAATGCTAGGGATTATAATACACGGCGTGCCATAAGGCTCTATACTATACTATACTATATTTTTAACATATGTAAATTCACATACCAACACAGTGGACATAAATGGAGTGTTATCGATACCAAGACCCATAACACAAGGTGTGCCACAAGGCTCTATACTAGGACCGCTGCTATTTTTAACATATGAATATGGTCCTCCACATATTAACCAAATAGGTAAATGTATTCTGCCCTACTGTCTTAGTCTTAATATTAGGACATGGACATTTCTCATCTGGGTTATAATAGGAATTCTTCTTGTGTGATATGGTTTAAGGTTGGTGTCCTATTGTTTAGTAATTTATTTTCAGGACGTTCAATGATTTAATGCTAGTATATCAATTACTCAAACTAATCGAATTGGAAATGTAGCTTTATTAATAGCTATTGCCTGAATAATAAATTCTGGCAATTATTTAGAAGTATGTTTTAAGGATTTATGTATAAAAAATGTCAAGTGATAAGTTATTTTAGCTGCTATAACTAAAAGGATACAAAATCCTTTTAGTCCATGGCTTCCAGCTGCTACAGAAGCTCCTACAGCGATTTCATCATTGGTTCATTCATCTACTTTACTAACTGTTAGTGTTTATTTATTAATTCGGTTTAATTATCGTTTCTCTTCTTCCATAATATTAATTTTATTATTTTTGTCAAGAATTACTATATTCATATCTTGTCTTGATGCTAATTATGAATATGATTTAAAAAAATTACTGTATCAACACTTAGGCAATTAGGTTTGATGATAAGAATTTATATCTATAGACTACCTCAATATACTTATTTATTTAATCTTTATATATCCTTGGGTTTAATAGTAAGTTATAAGATTCGTTTACGATGCTATTTTTTAATTGGGGATTAATTTTTTTCTATATTAAGCAGATTAACTGAGGGGATTATATAATTGAGGACATAAGATTAATTAACCATTACCATTAAATTGGGTCCTTTTTCCTACTCCTTATTTCAATTAGTTTACCATTTTTTACGAAATAATAATTTTAGTAGGGGAATGCTGGGCCATGAGACTTCAATAATTTCATTCAGATTTAATTTAGGGGGAAAACTTTGTCTTTTAAGTAATTGTTTTTTTAGGGCCAATATGAAATACACCTTTTATTTCAACGTAATATATATAATTAATACTATAAATAAACAGTTATAATAATTAATATATATAAATATAATTATTTATTATATAATATATATTATAAAAAATTTGATATAAATATAAAATTGTTAAAAAAAATCTTTCATTTTATTGCAATTAAAACTTTTTCTATATGAATAATATAATATTATGGGCTAAATAAAGTATAATTTGAAACAAATATCTTCCAAATGTTCTTTACCAACTTAGAATGATTACATATCACCGATTTGCACAAAAATTTGGATTCAGGTTCTACTTATCCTCTACTTCGAAATTGATCCTGTACCGGGGATGACTTTTTATTTTTTAGGGGTTAAAACTACCCCCTTTGAAAATAATTTTAGAATTGTAAATTCGAGTTTATATTCGAAAGCAGTAAACATAAGCTGATATTTTGAGGGTTAAATTATTATGAACTGAAAATGTTTAACCCCTAAAAATCACCCCATATGACAGTAATCATAAAAAATTAGTGTTGAAAAATGTTATTCAGCAACTTGGAATGATTTAATCATATAGCGATAATTACTTTTTTATCGTTTATTTATAATATTCAACCCTTATAAAAACTTTCCCCTGCAAAAAATATTTTTTTTATATATATATACATGTGTGAGTAGATGTAACTAAGCTGTGCTTAAACTATAGCTGTGTATTCATCAACGCTCCAACATACGTATTTTGATGTTTCAAAAAAATGTGATTGATTTTTTGGCCATAACTCGCTTAGTTTTTAAGCTATAAAGTCCATCAAAAAACCAATTTGTAGGTTTTTTTAAGAGCTATAAGCTCATATAAATTAAATTTTATTTAAACGCTTATTTTTGACAGGGTTGGAACTGAAAGTTTTTCTGTGATAAATTGCGACATGTTCAGCTCCAGGTGTAAATACCGAAACAACTGCCTGTAATACGGTTTACAAACACCATTTATTTATTCACATTTAATTAACCCCCGCTACACTAATATGAAAATTTGGCCGACGACAATGAAAACTAAAGAAATCGTACGAAAAAGGATATTAACGAAGTTCAGCAGGAACAGCACCACCTTCTTAACGAAAGACAGTAGCGACCAACCGACTACGACAAACGAAAAGACGTTTCTTTTCCGAATTACGTGCTCGTCTTCAGGAAATTTGTACCTTTCTACCTTATTTCCCTTTTCGCTCATAGACTTTAGAGACGAGGATTTTTGTCCAATTTGATTCGCACGATCGATCGGTTCAGAGGTCACGAGACACTGGAGCGCAATCTACAATAAAAGCGAAATTAGTTCGCGGTACATATTGTAAATTACCCGTAATCGTGTTACTCATTGCGAAGAGTACGTAATCCAGTGTAAATACTTACGAGTGAGAAGGTAATAATTAACGTCATTCTAACTTCACGCACCGACTTGATGGAAGGAAAAGCTACGACTAAACTCCGTTTGATAAAAGAAAAACACAAGTGCTTGCAAATCTATTGTAAATAATAGTGTGTTTTCTGTCTACTGTTTTCGAAAGGCTTATTTGAAATTTGTATAAGGCATGAAATGGGATTACGAGGGAACGAGTACTTGTTACAATTACGCTATTATGTTTCTGTGAGAACGTTTAAGCACTACTTGATTCAAACCTACCGAGACCAAAATTGTTCTTAGCCTAAGAAGCATTCATAGATTTTTTGAAGAAAAATACAATTATTTCCCTAATGAATTACTTAAAACAAGCTAACCTCAACATTACAGCTTTATAAGGGAGCTATTAAGAACAAACTGAATCACTCTGTCAGACATTTTGGGCGCCTCTTACTAACAAACCTTAGACCAGTTTATAGAGCAAAAATAGCTGTTTTGGTAGATGAAATTTAACTGCAGACGGACTAAAAAACTTTGTTTAAAATGGGTCAAAATGATAAAAACCCAAATTCTAGACAAATCTGAGATTTTGCGGTTCTTTAACAATAAAAGTTTAAAAAATAGGTCGTTTTACCGTTTTTTCACCTTTCTAAGACCAAAAGACCTTCTAAATGATTGGTTCTAATAGGTGATCGGAGCATTTTTCACCGAGAAAACTTGGAAAAAACGTTAAAATGGACCCTTTTTCAAAAATTCATACCTCTACCCAGTATAAAGCTGAAGTGCTAATTTTTGGTGAAATGTTAGGTTATTATGTCTACTTTAAGCATGCAAAAGTTAGATGCTGCTGGATGAATAGTTTTTGCACAATTACGTTATTAACAATATACACCGAAATCTTGCAAAATTCGACGTATTAACTGAGATGGGCCGATTTTAATTTTTCAAACGGTTTTTGAAAGAGGACATCAAAACCTACAACTTGGCTATCTTCAATTTTCATATACGTTTTAGAAAGGGACGAAAAATGGCCTCGAATATTGCGCGAAAAACGGCATAAACTTGCGCCCACCACTCAGCTCGAAATGCGAAATCGCGCAATGTTCGAGGCCATTTTTCGCACTTTTCTCCAAATGTATATGAAAATTTAAGATAGCCAAGTTGTAAGTTTTGATGTCCTCTTTCAAAAACCGTTTGAAAAATTAAAATCCGCCCATCTCAATTAATACGTCGAATTTTGCAAAATTAATTGTTAATAACGTAATTGTGCAAAAACTATTCATCCGACAGTCTCCAACTTTTACATGCTCAAAGTAGACATAATTTCCCAACATTTCACGAAAAATTAGCGCCTCAGCTTGAAACTAGGCAAAGCTGTGAATTTTTTAAAAATGGTTCATTTTAACGGTTTATCCAAGTTTTCTCAATAAAAAATGCTACGATTACCTTTTAGAATAGCTCATTTTGAAGGTCTTTAATTGATTAATTTGAAGTCTTTTAATTCTCTACAAATCGTTTGTACAACGTATTGCATTTCCGTCAATAATTTACATGCTATGGTGAAAAAACGAAAAAAGACCTATTTTTTCTGAAATTTTTGTTGTCTAAAAAAAAACACAGACGCTCAGATTTATCCATATTTTGGGCTTTTATCATCTTTGATCCACTACAAACAAAGTTTTTTGGACCGTCTGCTGTTAAATTTTTTTCTACCAAAAAACTCTATAAACTGGGCTATCTACAATATACTCATAAACCTACAACTACATTATTATGACAATACTGCAGACAACGCTGAAAATAGCGAAATCCCGTGGTACAATATACTACCAAGGTTCAGTACGAACAGTACAACGTTCTTAGCGAAAGATACTAGCGACCAAATCACTGCGATAAGCGAAAAGACGTTTCTTTTCCGAATTACGTGCTCATCTTCAGGCAATCCATACGTTTTAACGCCCTCCCCGTCGAACGACTCCCGTTTTCTTCTACTGGAAGCGGTGCTGTTCCCGACGAGGGCGTAAAATATGCAATCGCCGGTCGATTTAATATCATCAACTATTTCCACGAGCCAAACTATCACCATATTAGTGAACTCACAGATTATAGACAGTATACTATTGGTCGGTAGGGGATACACGTAGAACGCAGTTAGGATAATGGTGATATTCGTGCAACCTTCATCAAACGTGCTTTGGAGGGGCGCAAGGTAATTCCCCAGGACGGATTGGAGGATGCTGATTAGTACGCTGCCCAAATCTCGCTTACTCCTTACGACACTGGTTCCTTCGACATCCAGAAGATCACTAGATTCACCATTACGGTGATCGAAAGCAGATCTTTTGAATTCCTGGTGCACCAAGTCGCTGCTTAGAGGGAGTAGCATAAAAGAGTTTTGCTTTTGCATTTCGTTCACATAATTAATTGGTTCAGATGACGCAAGATTCTGCAACGCAATCTAAAACCCAAAATAATTAAGAACTTAGTTTTAAGAATCAGGTATAACCTGTTCACAATTATAGCGCCTTCACTGTACTAAGAGCAAGAGCAATAAGGAGAAAGGACCTGTCGTATACTTTTTCTCCTTAGAAACATGTAAGGATACTATTTCAGGAGGCTCTTAAATCACCTTTGGCAGGAATTTTTACTACTTTAGCCACTTTAAAGACACGATGAAGTTAAAATGTATCTGCTGTTTTGGACTTAAGGAGTTCTTAAGTAACTTATGACGTATGAAAATATGTATGATAATACCTCATGAAGTTTCCAATATAGTATTTTTAGAAACAAGTTTTTAAAAAATTGCAATAAGTCTGACACAATTACAGAAGTTGCAGAATTCCTAAGGAACTTAAGTTCAATTTAAGATGACAATAACTTTTTTAAAGGAGTCGAGACATTTGTAAATAATCTAAGGAGTTTCTATGGTGCCCTTTTTAATTCAGTTGCAATGGTCCTAAGACAAGCTCGAAGTCTGAAGTAGGATTGGCATCCTTAGGTACTAAGTTAGAAATTAGGTACTTGTGGTAAGTTTTAAATAAGTTGTCATTAGCTAAAGCTATGTTTCAAGGAAGTTCCTGAAGAATTTATGAAGATTATAATGGACAGAAATGTTTAGAAAAATATTTTGGTGCTAAATAAATTTCAAAATTTTTTAAACAATTCTGAACTTAAAAAGTACCTTGAAGCCTTTTTGGAAATAGGTTCTGGCACAATTAAAGGAACTGTGGAGATTCTAAGAAACTTGAAGGAAGTTAAGCAACTTTTAAGCTACCTGTTACAGTTGTAATGACTACGACATTTTTAAAGAAGTTTCGATATTTCCACAGAAGTTTAGGACTTAGTTTAATACATTTTCGTAATGTCGCAATTGCCTTAAAAAGTTAAGGAATTCCTAAGCCTATTCCTACTAAGCCTACTAAGCCTATTCCTATATAAGGAATTCCTACTGAAGTGAACCTGATGAATTTTTAAAATTGCAATTATCTTGATAACTTATGAAGGGGCACGGATATTTTCAAGGAAGTTTAGGAGTTCTTATGATATTTTGAAGCTAATAGCCACTATCTTAGCAAAGGTATAAACTTTAAAAGGGAAATGGCATTCCTAAAAGGAGTTCGGATGCCTCAATGAAGTTTGGGAGTTTTCATGAAACTTGTGACAATCTTTAATGAAATAATGGCACCTTAGATCGTATCTGAAGATTCAAAAGATGTTGAGGACTTCCTAAAGAATTTATAAGCATTATAATGAACTGCAACTAATTTAGGAACACAGAGGAGTTGGGGCCTTTTCAGTAAAACTGGGATTTTTAAGAAACTCTCGACAAATTTTTAAAAGGGCTAATGTTATATCAAATCTAATGTTTCAAACAAGCTTGTGGAAACTGTAATCACCTGCAACTGATTTAAGTAACATGAAATTTTCGAGGCAACTCACAAATTTTCAAAATAGTTTTGGTGCTGAATTTATAATAGGAAAGTTCTGACAATAATACAGTGATACACTAAAAAGGTTAGGACAGTACATTACAACTGTAATGATTCTAAAGCATTATGAAATGGACCACAACTATCTTAAGTAGTTTGTGAAAATTGTAATGTTTAGGAATTTCTTTGATGGAATTTTTAATAGCTGCAAATACGTTTGAAATAGGGCGTTCTGACACTTTGAAGAAAGTCGAGGAACCTCTAAGCTACCCCATTACAATTGTAACGATTCTAAGGCATTGTTAAATGAATCACAATTATCTTAAGAAATTCGTGAAAATTGTAAGGTTTAGCAATTTTTTTGGTGGAATTTTCAAGTCGCAAATTTAAAAAAAAAGCATTAATCATGCTAATACCTCGCGATGCCGAAAAGCGTGTCCCCTTTCCATCACCGCTGCTCATCTTGCATAAATCAAGGCGATATACTTGTGAATATATTTTACAATGAACATACTTACCAATGAGAATATTATTATCGCAAGCATTTCAACCACACTCGTTTACTGATTGTGAGTGAGAGATAAAACTAGATGTAAGACGTAGGTTTTCGAGTAAAATGAAAGATCATATAGCAAACAATGAATTCCACGGCAAACATGATAGTTATTTTGATCCCGTATAAACTTTCCTCGTGTTTTCAACGGAGTTGCAAAGTTTTTAAGAAACTTGTGACAATAAAGCAATAATTTTAAATAATACGTTATTAGTTCTGTAAATTATAAACTAATAATATTTTTTTAATTGGAAAACATCATAAAGCTGCGTTTTTTTAAAAGAGAAATAATGTGCATTTTAAGCACCAATAAATTATGTATTCTGTATTTCATATAATATAACAAGTAAGCACAGTAAAATCATGTATTTTAAAATTAAATATTATAATTATATATTGATATACCATTATGTATAAATATTATGTATAAATAATTTGACAAAAATTAAAAAAAGTTTTAAGTTCACTTTCAAATCGTAATTAATTCGAATTAATTAAGTAATTTTAAGCCTTAATGTTGATAAATAAACTAATAATGAATTTAAAAAAGGCTAATTCGATTGAAAATCGTTCTAGAGCAACTTTTTTTTTTCAGCAATACGAATATCAAAATAAAATTAAAATATTTTTATCCTCGCAATGTTATTAACGTCAAACTTTATAAACAAATTAGACAATTTTAAAAACCCCTTTTTGATGGAGGATCTTTGAAATTCAAATTTCAAATTATATATTTTGAAAATTTAGGCCAAGGCGAATGAAATGAGCCCTTATAAACATTCCTACTATGGCAGCAACAATCGCGCTTTTACGTTGAAAAGAAGCATGTTTTTAATAATCAAATGCAAAATAAACTAATTAATATTTTTTAACTAAATATTGAGGGATTTTTAACGATAGCAAAATGTGTCTTTTCATGCAAGTTTCGAGGTTAATTGTGTATTTTTCCTTTATTTATTGCAATTTTGCTTTTCGACAGTTCTTTACAATCATTTAAATAAGTTATAAAAAAAATTTTTGGCAGGTCTAAAATTGAGATTTTTCTAAAAAACCTATAAGAAACAAAATGTGCAATACAAGTTTTTTAAATGCATCTAAAAAAACTCATTTTTTTGGATTTTTCACTATTTAATCAATGTTTAAACAATGATCACGACATTTTACACCGCTACTTTTTGGTCAATATCATTTCTTTCGACCTAAACATTGAATGAAAATGGTCCCAATCTGAACAGTATTTTTTAAGATTCTCCTGACATGATTTTTAAAGCGTGTGAAACAAAACTTTACATATGCACCTATATTGTAAAAAAATTCATATTCACAAAATGGGTTTCATTGCGTTTCGAAAAAAGGAAATTATAATGCAGCACCCTGTATGATTTACATATAGTTTTAATTAAACTTTTGTACCTATCTTTCAACGTTATCGCAATAAAATTCACTAAAACTTAATAATATATTTTCTTAACACTTTAAAAACAATACACCGAATACATGGTCAAAAATGTTTGGTCCCTCCAGTATCGTTATAAGCGGTTTAGACTGTAGTTACGAGGGGTATTCAAAAGGTAAGTTTCTCTAGTCTGGCGTTTCTCTCAGACGCCACCTAGCGGACTCGCACCGAACACTGTTTTAGTCTAGGGTCTGTCGATAACAGCGGAATTGTTTTTGGCGGCCAAGAATACTTTTCTCAGCAGTACGAGCTCGGAAATCACGGCGCTACCAGCGCAAAACGTGTCCGGCTGTGAATTACTTACTATTTAACAGTAAAAAGGTCTCTGAAAAAGCCCTGGAAAACTGTCAAAAAAATCTTGGTGTTTCATGACAATGCTCGGCCGCATTCTGCCAAAAAACCACAAAGTTTACTGCAGAAATTCAAATGGGAAGGTTTCAAGCAACCACCGTACTCTCCAGACCTCGCACCAAGTGACTATTTCCTTTTCCCAAAGTTAAAAGAAAGCTTGACTTCACGTCAAACGAACAAATTAAGACAAATCATGGATTCAAAAACATGGCACGAATTTTTATAAGGAAGGTCTGTTTAAGCTCGCAATCAGATACAAAAAACGTATTGATGTCCAAGGCGACTACCTACAAAAACAGTTTAAGAGTCAAGGAATGAAATTAATTTACTTTGAAAGCCTAAACCTTGTTTATTATTTTTTTCCAGCATAGGGAAGCTTACTTTTTGAATACCCCTCGTAGATTTTAAATTTTATGTAAACAACGACACAATATAAATAATTACTTGAAGCACTTTAAAAACGCTGTAAGCAATCCTCACTGCGAATATAATGCAATTAGGAATGAAAGTAATTACAGCCCATATGAAAGAAAAAATATTACTGATGCTTCTTTTTTGAATAAGGTGGTGTTCTGAGTAGCTCTCCGGTGTTTCGTAAAGTTTCACGCTTTCCTCCTCGGGCAATTCCCGTTTCCTTCTGCTAGAGGAGGTGGAATTCGTACTCTCCCCATAGATAGATTCAAATGCGTTATCGATGAACGTCTTCACATCTACCACGTACTCCAACAGTTTGATGATTACAGAATTGGTGAATTCGCATATGGTAGCCAATATGCTGTTGCTCGGTACATTGGCAATGTAAAAGTTGGCCAGCCAAGTCTCCACGACCTCTACAGACGTGTCGATTTTCGATTTGATAGGCGAGAGCAACACCTTCAACACGGTCTTAAAGACGGCGCTGAGGGTGCTGCCTAGATCTCGCTTGGACCTGGTGGCGGTGGTTGCGGTGGTGGAAGCGCTGACGGCGGCGATTATCCTCTTGGCGTCGGCCAAGGGAAACTGGAAGCGATCGAGTACGCCCTGGAGCGCGGGGGTCTGCCTCTGGACCTCCGCCCTGACGGCGGCCTCGAGCGCGACCCGCAGGAAGGGGTTATCCCTGAACTCCTCCTTCACGAAGCCGCCGACGGCGTCCTGCAGCAGCTTCGCGATCTCCGACGCGTTCAACGATATCGATTCGTTCGAACACACGAGGACGCCGCCGCCGGACTCGATGTTCACCAGCTTCACCAGGTCGTCGACGTCCTGCGCGGCCTCGTCGATGCCGGCTCGGATCCTCTCGAACCTGTCCGCCTGGTAGGCCACCACGAGGTTCGCGAGCAAATCGGGCACGTTAACGTTGCCGTCGTACTCGCTGAGGAGGTCGTCCACGGACCTTTTGGCCGCGCGGTGGGCCGCTCGCAGGGAAAACAGGCTCTCGAAGAAGGCGTCGAATTCGCTGCGAGGGCCCGAAAGGAACGGCTGCCGATCCAACTGGTCAGCGTAATCTACAGAATCAGACGCGACGTTCTGAAACGCTACCTGGAAAGTTGGTTTACGTGTAGAATACAAGTGAGGAGATTGGGCGTGCCAGTTTTGGATTCGATTTCATTCACTTTACGTGTATGTAAAAACATTTAAACCGGAAACTTCTTCAGGCTCTGTCATGACTCCAAAGTGAGCAGAACAGCCACTTTAGTCCAAAGTGCCAAGGAAAATTATGGAACCAAGTCTTTAAACGCACGTTATTGACTTGTTACATGATTATACACAAACTGTGTTGTTATTCTTCACTCAATTTCTAAATCAATATGGAAGAGACTGTACGTCTTTTAGAGAAAAAATTCTCGAGTCGCATATAACACTCGGAAACTGCAATAAACACGACGGGTGGTGTCGAGAGGTAAAGGACAACTACTATTCCAGGGAGGTTCCTACTAATGATATTAATTTTAGCATCCACATCGATCATATATTGTGTTATTTTTACAAATGACATTAGTGTGGTAATCAATTAGCACAATTTGATTTGATTGAAAGGGTGAAAGAAGAAATAAGAAAATGGAAAATTGTAATATATATCATATGCAATATGTCAACTGTGTAAGTTCTTTCACTCGACTGCTGGATATCACCCGTCGTGTCTATTGCACTTTTCGAGTGTTTCAAGACACTTTTATAACTCTGTATAACATTTTACCAGTTAAATCGTTGAGCGAAGAAATTTTACCAAGACGCGCAACCTAATGGGGATACGTGTTACGCGTTTTTGTTCCAGCTCGACCTAGCGCCACCTATGTGTTAGAGTAGTAAGCTTCAGTTAACGGTTAAGTATAGCTCGATAATATGAGGAAGTGGAAATAATCCTACTCATGACAAATAGAATAGATGTTACATTTGGGTTCAAATTTTCCACTCCAGCTGACTTAGAAAGATGGCAGTTTACATAAAAGCGAATCCTTATAGTATTACTTACGTTATCATTGCGTTTGCAAATTAAATTGTACAAAAACCGTCAAGATACAAGAACACAAACTCCTTATTACTATGGCTAAAATAGTTGAAATAAATGAATAGATGATTTTTAAATTATCTCGTTTTGCCCCAATAACCTGAGTTAAAGTACTCTCAAGTACACTGCTTCTTTAAATTGAATAATGAAATTATAAACAATCCCTTAATGCTCCAATGACCCGACTTAAGTACTTAAGTATAATCAATGGTTCCTTGAATTGGACAATGGATTTTTGAACGATCCATAAATGCCCCAATGTCCTGAGTTAAGTACTTAAGTACAATGGTTCCTTTAATTGGACAATAGATTTTTTAAGCAATCACTTAATGCTCCAATGACCTCAGTTAAGTACTCAAGTAGACTGGTTCTTTCAACTGAATAATGGATTTTTAAACAATTCCTTAATACCCCAATAACTTGAGCCAAGTACTCAAGTACAATGGTTCCTTGAATTGGATAATGGATGTTTAAACAATCCCTTAATGTTCCAATACTTGAGTTAAGTACTCATGTACACAATGGTTCCTTGCATTGGATAATGGTTTTTAAAAAACCCCTTAATACTTCAATGAGCTGAGTGAAGTACTCTTAAGCACACTGGTTCTTTAAATTGGATAATGAAATTATAAACAATCCCTTAATGCTCCAATGACTCGACTTAAGTACTTAAGTACAATCAATGGTTTCTTGAACTGGACAATGGATTTTTGAACAATCCCTTAATGCCCCAATGACCTGAGTTAAGTACTTAAGTACAATGGTTTTTTCGATTGGATAATAGATATTAGCCGCATAAAAAAATTATATGATCTACCACCACTTTCACTCAGAATAGAAGTTTTAGTAATTTCAAATGAGATTTGTCATCGATTGTTTGTTTGATCGTTTTATTTTTCCATACGTTAAGCTGTATGCTTTTTCACAAATTGTTCAGAAACAATATTTTGACATTTAACTTATTTCCATACGTAGCCCAGGGGCATTAATTACATATGAGGGTATTTGTTTTTGATTAATTGGTTTTTTAAACTGAATTTCAAATGTAAAATATCTAAGATGAAAAATCAAAACTACGCATAAATGAAAAATACATTTTACGTACATTAACACTTCGACAATTTAAGTACTGAAAAGATTCTAAATTTTTGTTTGTTTTGTCGAAAAAATGCTATTTTCTAAGTGTGATTCAGTGTAAAAAGAATCAAATTTACTATTACTAATATATAGTCAATTTTGATCAGTTACGATTAATTCATATTTAAGTGTCCGTATTATAGAGTACAATTTACTTGCATTTATTATCATTCGTTATGAAAAACGTACGTATATGCATGTACATATTATCCATGTCCACATTTATTGTCTATACACTACATAGGTAATCAATCCAAAATTGGCACCACTAATCCACAAATGGGATTTCAATACTTACCACTGCAAGAATTATTATAAGTTTCATTTTAACACCACTCACTCACTCACGAAATAAAAGATACAATGTGGTCCACATACTTTTACATAAATCGAAACGACGCAGGCAAATAACAAAGGATTAGTCAAACGGTTTCTACGTTTCAAGGTATGTACCTTTGAATTATTTCGAGAATCGATGGTAGAAACATTTTCAAACATGCCAGGTACATATTTACAAAATCCTACTACCATCAGCACATCCATTGTTCCCTTAAAGCCTTAACAGATAAGAGTTTCGCAAAAGATTATTTAGTATATTTACTTAACTAGCTCATGGATATGAATTCCGTAGAATTCTTAAATCACAAATAAATACTTATATATATAATCTAGAAATTTTTTAATCAACGTATAATCACTGCAAAATGAGACACACAATTTACATCATACTTCAGGTATATCTGTAAAATATTTTATAGTGTTCCCGGTTTCTACATTGGGATTATTTCAGGTGTTATCCATGCTGTTGCTCGTACTGACCGAGAACACTGAACCCGATAAAGGCAATGCCGTAGGGGAATTTTTAGAAAGATACGTCGACCACTTTACCCCTGTGGTACTCTTCTAGACACCAATGATGCCGATGGATCCACTCTCTACATGGCTGACATACACATGCGTTACTCATTACCAACTAACGTAACTAACTAAACTTAAGTAATAGTTTTATATTTGCACAGTCACACACTAAGAACATTATCACAATCGTGTCGAGAAAGATAATAATAAGTGTATGTCAGACAGTTCCAAAGGTGGCTGGTATCATAATGGAGTCGAAGTTTTGGTTTAAACTAATGATCGTTATAGTAAGTATCCGGCATGGTTTTACAGCAGTTACCAACTGATAGTTTCCTATAAAAGATTGTTACGGAGTCCAAGTATCAACAGTGTCTTTCTTTTCAAAGGTACTGTTTCTTTTTCAGTTTTTCGTTAACTTCACTCTGACCAAAACCACGAAAGACCTCTACATAGGAAGAACTTTCGTGCCGAGAGAAGCAACCGTACTGAAAACATTTGAAATGATGAGAGCCTCTACGTCACCCGTACAACAGATCTTTTATGTCATGCTTACTCCTATACAAAATCTCATTACTGTAACATTAGGTGTATTATGTTCGTCCACGGGAATTGTCATTAATATCATCGATAGTATAAGGAAGGCAGTGTTTAGAACGATCATTAACGTTCTTGCACAATTCAATTTCTTCCCTTCGATTTTAATGTCGAACCTGATGGGTTTCGTTAATGCGACCGTTTCTAATGTCACAACCTTCGTACTGACTAAAACGTGCTTAGTTACTGACAGTACTGTATCGGTGGTAGACAGTTTGGTTGATGCCGTTATTGGTATTTTTTAATGATTCAAACCGATGTGGTTGTAGCTATTTGAACCGTAATTGTACAATCAAAACTAATAAGTTTTAATGGAATTGTTAAATTTCGTTACTTGTGTAATAAAGGAAATGTGTAATTTTGTTGTATAACAATTTGTAACTATAGTATTAATAACTGTTTTAACTGACTAACTACCCCTCGTCTTTCCAAGAAAGTTACTGAAAGTAGATGACATTGTGTTTGACTGTTTATAAGTATTTATAAGTTTGCAGGTAGAGTGGCAATCTTGTTACCTATTTGTACATGTTTTAATTAAAACATCTCTACTTAAAATCTTAATGTAAGTACCCTAAGTTGGTACTATTGTCTAAGCCTCGGGAAGGCAATCTAGTGAAGGGTATATCCCTGCTGGGGGTGAACGTAAGCAGAGCATATCGTCCCTATCAGGTTGAAGAAAGCTTCGATGCTGTCATAAGGACAATATAGTGAGTGCATAAGTACCATAGAAAAGTTTGGTAATAGTCAGAATCATTTGCTTGAAAATGTAACAAGATTTTTCAAGATAAGTTAAGCGCTGTAATCCCAGGCACTCTTTCAAGTAGCCCTACTTCTATATATGTGTCTTGAGTTAATATCGTTCAATACAGTCACTATAAGAAGCGAAAGATCCAACGACTCGCCTTGTTTCTACTGGTTATTCTCAGTGACTCTTACCTCTTGCGGTGTAAGTTTGGAAGCAGCTTTGGATTCCCTCGACGACTGGTAGTAATCGGACACGAAGCCTCGTCTACAATCACAGTGCACTCCCGGATAGAAACCGTCCTTACCGACGACCGACCGCCTGACGTAATTCGAGTAACTCTTGCGTACGAAGGCCGGAATCGGGAATTTCATGGGGGCCACACCGACCTTCCTGCTAGTCCTCAAAATCTGACTCGTCCCGCCGCCGACGACGACCATGTTTGTCGTTGGGGGAGTAACGCCGCTTGCGTTACGTACGAATGGTCCGACACTGAGTTTATTATTTAACGATCATCGTTTATCTGAAGACTTTATTTATAACATCGAGGCGACGGTGAAAGTGAGGTTAGGTACGTGAATATTTTTAATTCGAAGACGGAACAATTAGTTGTTGTTAACACGAAACAACAAATTGTTCCGAGTTGTAAACATACAGGGCGTACGATTTCAGGTAATGTAATCTTGGTGATAACAAAACAAATTTGTTGATCTGGAGATTACATTACTTTAGGTCATTTCTTTTTATTTGTCATGGGTCCATAGTGTAAATCAAAGGGAAATGGCCCCTCAATGTTACAGGATTTTAATTTTGTTCATAGTGTTTATACTTGAATATTTATTAACTTCTTTAAATGCAGTTGATATCTTCAGCCTTCCTACACACTGCTGAGCGACACAATTTACACAATGGCACGATGGTATATATTTAAACGAGTAATACAAAATATATGTATAAGGCACCCCTTGACCCAAATTTACCCCTTTACTGAAGGAATTTTACCAAGACGCTCAACCAAATGGGGAAACGTGTGATGCGTTTTTGTTCCAGCTCGACCTAGCGCCCCCTCTATGTCGGAATAGTAAGCTCGGGTCTACTAGGTTTTGAAGAGTTTTTACAGGTTTTTGAAGGTATTTAGTTGGCGAAATGTCGCCAACGTTGTCGGTGATTCATGTTGAAAATTGAGAAGTTGAGATAAATAAAAAATATACATTATGAGTCACATTAAACGCGACTATAATGCGCACAAGTCAACGCTCAGAAGTTCAGAGTTCATATTCTCAAAAATTCCACCTATTATACCTAAATTACAACTTCTCAAATTTTCATATTTGGTATTAGTAATGCAAAGTGCGTGATTTATAAATACGAAAAATTGTTTTCTGAAAAACGATGTTTTTTCATAAAAATTACAATTATTTATTTTCCCCCAAACACGCCATCGGCGGCTCGCATGAAAAACCCTTCGTTATAAAGGTTTGCCAGAGGTTCATTTTTAAAAAAATCATTTTGAATCTTTTTACACCTAAACTTTGTCTCTTTAACTTCAAAATGACGATTTTTCTTCCTTAATTTTTATAAATAGAGCCGTAGTGAATTTTAAAAAAAGAGGTAACTTCGGTTCAGAAAGTCGTAGGACAGTTTTTTTTTTGTGTAAATTCGTGTGAAAATACAAGTTTTTCGAATAAAAAAATTATAATTCTTATTGTTAATGCAATAATTCTATTTATTTGTAACTTTATTCTATTTATTTATGAGCAAGAAAATCACTATATTTTGCAATTGTTTAAAATAAGTTTCAGGTCATTTAACGATGTAGAATGATAGTACAACTCTTCTTTTTCAATTCGCATCACGTAGAATTGCTCTGTCTTTATCAATTCATGACTAATGTTATAGCAAAAATAAGAAGCCTGGGATAAACAAATTCATTTTTGCAAAAACCGTTTGATGAATCGCTTTGAAATTTTTACCACATATTTTGCACCACAAGAGCCTCCTTTTTACCCGGAATTAAATTTGTAAAGCCACTTTTTCAAGAGTTATTAACAACTGAATTTCAACGAAGTTTTACCTGTTTTTAATGTTTCATTAAGAAACAAATGTATCAAATAACGTTTATCGTAGCTCGTTTTGAAGGTTTTTTTATGCCCCATAGTATAATGATTTACGTTTTTTAATAAAGTAGGACAATTTTATTTTATTTTTAAAAATTCATTAAAATCGTGTATTTTTGATATTGAATCGTTAATAAATAAATAAATACAGAAAACTTTGGGAAGATTTCTTATAAGGTTTGTTTCACTATACCTAAAGTACAAAAAAACTGGTCAAGGGCTGATTTTTGCTAATTTCTCAAAGGAAATTTGTAAGAACCTTCATTTCACTCACAGCGAGAGAGGAATAAATGAGGTGCCACATGCTAAAGGGCGCAGAGGGCGGATCTTCCTGTATTTGACCACTCTCATCGTTTCAAAAATGTTAGTCAAACTTCGTTAAGTACAACCCTTTAGTGCCCTTCCAAAATATCTCTGCAGGCGTCACAGATTTACCTACAAGTGACTTAAGTCAAGTACACAATAGATAAAATGAATAGGAACATGGTAACAAATCAGACTTAAGAGTAGTGTAGGTATTCACAACGCTGGAGAAAATTGTCTTTAAAATTCACCACAACGATACGTTAATGGAAAAACGTACTTAAGTAACGTTTGAAAAAGTGGTTCGCGCCCCCCGCTCCTTCGAAGCGAGAGCGTCCGACCGAACGTTCATAATTACTCCACCTGTGCCAGGTGGGCAAAACGCTCGCAGGTTAGCGTCAGCGTACCTCGAGCGATAACCGTATTGTTTATCTGTAGATGAGTGGTTTAATGAACTTCATCGTTACTATTGTAATAGAGAGGGTTTAGTGATTGGAACCGATATGAGGCGATGTGTGAACGTGAAAAATCCGCGATCGCTCCGAGTGGACGTACCGTATTAAGATCGTTCGATTCCATCGATTTCGTTTTTGAATATTTTTATCCGGCCCGGGAGGTAAAAAGTGTAACATGACCACCAATAGGTTTCACAAGTAAGTAGGACCTCCGAAGAAATTATAACGAGCTTAAATCCTCCTTTGGTGTGTTTAATGATGAGTTTCTCAAATCGTCTTTACGTTTTTACTCGCTTTTCCGGTTTATTTACAACGACATGCTTTACTTATTCAAACCCACAACGCGTGTGTAGCAGTTTTCTTCTTGTTTAAAGTCAAGTTCATACGTACGTCGATGAATAACTCTACCCCAGCACACAAAAACAATGATATTCACACCATTTTCAATAAAGTGGGAATTTTGCTTTGCCCAAAGAAAGGCAAAATCGACACCATGATCGAGTTTCTTATCTAATCTCCCAATCGAATTATCGAGTCCATCAAAAGTTATTACGACCCGCTGTTTGCGATAATGGGAAATATGTATCTATTATATGTCGCTTGAAGTAGATAAAAGTTATTAACTGAAAGATTTATCTGACTTGATTTTCATTTCCAGGAAAAGCGTGGCAGAATCCAAATTGTGGCGTTCTTGAGATTACATTTTTACAAGGCAAAACAAGCCCAGAAATTTAAAAAGGGAATTTTATTGTTAAAACATGATCTCATACTTTCTCGAATTCTGAAGAAATTCAAACAGCAAATTACATAGAACTTACTCTTACTTAAAACTTTAAGCTAGCTTAGCTTAAGTTGGTAGCTATGGAAAATCTGGATGTGTACTTATGATCACAATTCATCTTTCTGTAATTTTGGAACCATTTTCGAAAGGAAATACTCAAATTCAGGCAACGAATTACAAAGAAGTTGCAACACTTGAACCAACCGTCTTAGCGTTTGTTGCACGGGGTGCAACCAATCGCAACAGAAACCTGAAAGTGTTTGACTCTTGAATTTCTGTTATACAATACATTGGAACCCGAAGAATAGGGCAAAGCGAAAACGAAAAACGTTGCAGGTAGTGTCGAATTTCTGCATGCTTAACACATGGTTTTAACAGGATAAATTCTAATTACATAATAAGACAGAACTTTCTTCACACCTTTTTCAGGCTTACAACAGACAGTTTTAAAAATACTGGCGTGGTTAAAATTTGGCACAATGGCAATCCGTCAGTACTTTAACTAAATCATTATGTAAATACAATAACAACACAAATACAAAGTATAATACAATAAAATATCACAACACTTACAGTTTTAAATAACTACAGTACATCATCATCTGGTTCTGTTACATGCGATGAGTTAATATGGTCTAAATTCCATACCTTTCCTTCCTCCTTTATTGCATGCTGTATATACATTTCTTCGAATTTTCCTCATTGATTTCCTCTACAGCTTCATGCAAAAGTGTCCTTACATCTTCTGATTTGAATGTAGTATTTGTTCTCACTACATTACTTATTGCTTATGCTCATACTCTATAGGGTTCAACTGGCAATAGTATGGAGGTAAACGAAGTACAATTACCCTGTGTTCTTTGGGCATTTCATCGATTACGCATTTTTTAGAATTTTGTCTGCGTTGCTTAATGATCTTTTGTAACCATCAGATTTTTAAATGTAATCTGTTTCTCTTATCTGTGTCTCACACAAAATATTTCCTCATTATAATCTTTGGTGAATTTAAGGTAATTTCTAATAAACCATTAATTACAAAACCATTTCCACCACCAATAGCCTTTCATAAAGGATAAAAGCATAGAACCTAACTTAACTTAACCTAATCTAACCAACATTTTGAAACAGTAAACCCTTTATTTAACCATGTTTCTATTGATTTTCTTCCGGAATGTTTTCTTGGCTAGACGCTCCTTCCTTGAGTGTTTCTTTCTTTCTTTCAAAAAACGGTAAATTTTTGCTTCCCCGACTTGAAGCACAAGATTGGATGTTTTTTTTCTTGTAAGGAATGAGTTGAATAAGTGTCACGATATTAATTGGCATCGTTAAGTTTTGAGAAAATAGTCCCTAAATATTTAAATTGCAAATATTTGCAATGTTTATTCATGAGAAATGCCAATGGTTTATTTGGTTGCTAATGAAGGTATGAGGGCAAATATTTGTGCTGGAGATATTCAACAATATAATTGAAATCGTAATTCCAATGTTGCTGGATTTATTGCAACTCTCCTAACTTTTGAACTTCACCCTTTATTGCCCATAAGAAGCGCAATAAAAAAGTTGCGCCACAAATTTGCCAATAATTATGAAAAAACTGCCATATTTTTGGATTTATCACTATGATATCAACCTTAACTCTCCAGAATTCCCGAATAATGGAACGAATTTCGACATAAAACTCTGAAACCCTGAAGCACTAGAAGCTTAGAGATGTTTGGTTGACATTCCCTCCGGTTCTAGAATTTTTATATTATTTGTGGGCAATTTACGTTAACATCCTGAGTAAAATAGTATTTCCAACTTTGTTGCACATTGCTGGATTTATCTAAGAGGATATCAATTCACGGAATCGAAAACATAAATCGGATAATCGCTTTAAGCAGCATTTATCTGCTGAATTGTAACATGACGACCGTTGCCTTTCATAAAATGTTATTACGTTTGAGATAACATAAATTGACAACACCTGATAGTCGTATCTCGAAATTTCTTTAAAAAAATCTACCTGTATTATCAAAAAATATCTATTTTGACTCCTAATTCAACGTCGAGTTTTCTTGAAAAATGATAAATTATAAAAGCAATATTTTCTACTTTCTCAAGCACACCTTGTACAATTCTCTTCTAAAATCTTCTGTTTCCTGAATTCGTTTTCAGGGCTGCAAAGGATAATCTCATAGAGATTCTCAAGGAGACCACCAAAAGGGATTGCAACAGCAAAGATGAGCAAGACATGACACCGACGTTATACGCAGCTTTCCATGGCAATTTGGACGCATTAAGGCTACTTTGCGGAAGAGGGTAAGCCGAGGAAAAAGCAAAATCCTTCTCAAATGGAAGGCAATTCAGCTCTAGCAAAGTTTATAAATTAGAATAAGTCTTGCATCTGCACCGTGTAACTCATTTCGTCTGCAATAGTAATAATTGCTAGATGTTGTTGCCCACAGTATCAAAATTATTGTCGATGCAGTCCAATTTTCTTTATGGCGACGAATTTATTCTTTAATGCCTCTCAAGTCCTGATAAGTGAATAAAATATCAAGAATTATTTTTCTGTAGAACCTTGATAATTCTTTGAAATGAAGTCTTTTGCGAAATTCTCTAGCGAAAAATGATATGACTTCCCAGGTCAAAAAGGATTAATGATCGTTGTCACCGTTGGAGATTGTAAATGATATCGACAAACTCCCACACGATCTGTGGCCATTTGAAGCAGGAAAATTCTTTTATGATACTTACTTATCCAAATACATTGAGGACATTTGCACAAGTCATTTCATTTTTCGCTGGATATGGTACCTATACGATTCCAGTCCATTATACGACGTTGGTATTTTTGTAGTCCATTTCCACACTAATGGATCATGCGCAGTAGTAATAGTCTGATTGACGTACGCTGTGGTACGATTCTAAGCGTCGGAAGTTCACTGCGCATGAGCCGTTCCAGTGGAAATCTCACATTTCTACGGAGATATTTAAAGGCTTGATGGTAGAAATGATTCTACTGACGGAAAAGGCAGGCAAAAAGCATTTTCATGCTGAAATTAATGCCGGCGGTGATCCTTCCAGGGGCGATCCAGATAAGTCGGATCTTTTCGGCAACACTGCCCTCCATTTAGCAGCGGCGCAGGGCCATAAGCACATCGTCACGTTCCTAGTGAACTTCGGCGCGAACATCTACGCGACCGACGTCGACGGGAGGACGGCCAGAGAGCTGGCAGGGATCAACGGTCGCGATGAGATTTTAAGGTACATCGATGGGGTACAGGGAAAGCTGGAGGCCACCGATAAGAAGAAAGCGAAAGCTATGCAGGACAAAGCGGCCGAGTACGCCAAGAAAAGGGTGAAGGTAAGTGCCGGCGGGTTCTGCTCCTCTCCGCAAAACAGTGAACACGCGCAGGTTGCGCAGCCGTCTTAACACGTAAGTGCGCACACGTTATGCGCACCACTTGAATTTGGGCATATCTTATTTGATTTACATCCGTGAAGACAAGCAACCCACACTAAAGTAAACACGTTCTAACCCCCTTTTCCAGAAATTCAACACGTTGATGTCGAAGCAGGAACAAGTCCTGGACAGGGCGGATCGAAGAAAAAGCGGGAAATCCTCGATGATGCAGTCGTTGAGGACGAAAATCATCGGCGGCTCCATGACGAATTTGATATCGAACCCGCCGGAGAGGCGGAAAACCTACAGCGACATTATAACAGGGGGGACGGTCACCTCGAAGGGCACCATGAGCGCAGTACACAGGAAAATCCTCACCAAGAACAACCGGTTGGAACAGGCGGAGGATGATTTCAAGGTGAGGGAGGGGGTTCTTCCACGTAAATGCTCATTCGTTCTGCCTATACTAATTATATAAGAGTAACGTTGGTAGTACCTATAAGCAAAACCAAACTAAGCAGGGAATAAGGCCAAATACTTAGGGCATATATTCAGCACAAGTAAAAATGTTGACATGATCGCATATCAGCTTCTTGTTGCACACTGAACACATTTCCCCTACTACACCGTGACTGATACCTGGCATACTTAATGTCTTCCTTAATTCGATGCCTTGAGCACGCTTCTTCTGTTGTTGCTGATGCGCAGATGATAAATTCTGCGTATGGGCGCAATGAATGCCGAAAATGGCGATATCAACAGCAAGTAGCCGGCGGCGTTGCCAAGATGAAATGTCCACATATTAAATTTTATATTATCTGCTGGCAGATCTGGCTGTATGGGACGTTTCGTAATATTTCTTGTAATGATATAAAATAAACTTTTGTCTTGCTAATTTTTGAACTCTGTCTCTGACGTCAGGTGAGTGGCATCGAAGACGGCAAAAGAACGGTGAATTCGCTGAGGGGGATCCGCAGGGGCTCCGAGGTGCTGCTCGGCGGCACCCTCGAGAACGCGAACTTCGCGAGGAGGGGGCGACTCGACGGGATCTTCAACGAGGCCGAGTACATCGACGAGGCGACGGCGCCCCCGAGCGGCGCCCTCACCAGGTCCAAATCTCAGCCGGACTTCCTGCAGGACGTCGGCAAGGAGGAGAAGCTGCAGCAGCGGCCGAGCATATTCGTCAGGCCTGGAATCGGGAGTATCGTTGTAAGGTATGATTTTATTTTTGAACCTTCACCGCACTTGGCCCACGGGGGTTACCGCTGGATGTCTCCCATTGAGCCAAGTAATAGGGAATTTTCGTGACAGCAATACACTTGCGCGCCTTTTTTTAAACATCTTATAAGAGAAAATATTTTAGGAAATGATAGTTTATTATACCTGCTTTAAACGGGTTGAAGATTAAATTTATTGCATGAACAGTTTTTGCGTGATTGCAATATAACGCTCGTTCCTCTATGGGGGCGCGAAGTGGTAACTTAGCGTGTGAGAAGGAAATTTGAACCCTATGCGTAAGACATAGTTAGAACGAGCAATGCAAAGACATGGCGTCATCACTCAGCTGAATTAAATGCTGTCTATGTTAAGTATAAGTCTATGGTGGTAAGGTGGGCTAGGAAAATAAAAAAGTGCAATCAGCATATCAAGCTGTTATAGTATACAACACCCTTCATGGGAGGACACCAGTAAGAAAACCTACTAAAAGATGGCGCGACAGCTGCAATCGACATTTCACCACAACTGCTTCAAAAACACCAGAACTAAACAGGGAGAACGTTTTTCACAAGAAGATTGAGAATTTGAATAATATTCCAGATGTAAATTCTGTAAAAATTGTGAATTTGAGGGCGACTTAAAATAGAGTTTGATGGCTAGATTTATTTTAAATCAGCGTTCTCCTTCATTGATACAATGCCGGAGAAATACTTAACAAGACCCTGAGAGCAACTTTACACGTTTTTTCTAGGAACACTAAAACAAGATGTAAAGATAAGAAGACGTTTTAAATGAAGGTCGGTTTTCCCGATGACACAATAATTATCTGGCCATGACGGAACTGCGATGTTAATCAATCAACTAAATCACAAGCTAATATAATAATTAGGAGTTCGTGATCGTAAAACAGATGGTAATTAAGATTTGGGCAATTTTCCTGTTCGGCCCTTGGAGAGCCTCAAATCATAACCGTACTCTTTTCAATAGTAATAATATTCTATATGGCATAATATTTTATAAATGACACAATGATCGATAAAAACAATTTGGCACTTTCACCCAACTCTACGCCGCTGCGCCACTTTTACTGGCAGCAAACCCATAGATTCCTTTATATAATGTACCCTTGTCCAAACACGGACCATAGGATCAGAGTGGACATACTAAAAGTGTCTCAATAAATATATTTCTTGTGCAAAAACGTTCCAGTTATTTTAAACCTTTGAACCACCCCATGGCTTTTCTTTACAAGTATAATTAGGTCGCTTCCTATCAATTCTTACCAAGTAGAGAATAGTTAAAACAATGTATGTAATGCGCATGTCTCTTTAAATCCCGGAATATTTAATATGGGAGTGTTGGACTCATCATGTTTATTGAAACATTCTTGATCGTTTAGGTCTAATTTAAACACCACTTCATTAACAGCTGACGAAAATTCACCTCTTTTCTCCTGTTCCATAAATGTATAATTTGATGTATTTTTCAACCAGTTTCAAAAACTAACTACTACATAATTCCGTTCTTCAGGAAAGGCTTTTCTAACACCTTTGGAGGATTCTATGGCAATTTAGAACAAGAAAGCTCCATTGGGTCCGGAGAGAGCTACGGCCCTACTCAGCAATCTACCGACGATGAGCTATCTGGTAAGATTTCAATGCAACCGTGCTGCACCACACATCCAAACCCACAGCCTCAACACCAAATCAATTACCATCATTTTAGTGTCCGAGTCTAGCGATGACGAGGACGACAACCCGAACGGCCCCTTGGAGAGGTTCCTGACCGCTTTCAGTCTGAGCGAGTACTTGCCTAAATTCATAAACGAGAAGATCGACTTGGACGTCCTCATCACGTTAACGGAGAGCGATTTGAAATCGCTCAATCTACCGTTGGGTTCCTACAGGAAACTGGTGAACGCGATCAACGAGAGGAAGGCGGCTCTCGAGAACCCCGGCGAGGTTAAAGATAGTGCTTTGTGAAGCCGGGGAAATAATATATAATGTATGCTTTTAATTTATGTCTGCAGTAAGCGCGTTCGTTATGAAAAAAAAAAGGCACTAGTCACTTAACGAAATTTTGAATGAATGTTTAATTGTGAAAAGGCGGTTCGTTTGGTTTGTTTATCAAATAAACTCCTTTATCTTTGAAGAAGTATTATTAAGTGATTTGACTGTTTTTCAAACGCTTAAATCGGATTTAAATCATCAGAAAATAAGCATAATGTTCTTTCAATCATATATTCATCTCACGCACTCTGCTCTGATACATTAAAAAAAACACTAGCGACACTTTCGAGAAAAACACAAAAACCAGTGTCAATAGTTTACAATTAAATCACGTCTCCATTCAACCATAGGCTTAAAACCTGTAGGAGGTAAGTGTATACGAATGTGATAAAACCACATCGGTTGATCACCGTATACATGGTGATTGTGCTATTGAAGAACATTGAGAAACAAAAATAAGTGAGCTTACATCAATATTCCAAATGCGTGGCCGAGTCTCATCTATTTTTCAATGTTCTCCCCAGCAATGTTTAAAAAGCCTCACGAACACGCAGGATGTTTCAGATACTTCAACTTTTGACATCGGAAGAAACATCTTGTTGCCCTTATCATTAAAAAGTTAAATATAAAATAACCTATGTACAGCATCTCGCCAGAAATCAACCTAGCATGAAATATATTATAAATAATAGGAGAACCCATGAGTTGCGTCGTGACATACAATAACTTACACACACATTTTGCTTCATTCAGCAGATCTGATTATCATTTTCTAAGTCCTTGAGCTTCCTATAAGTCCTATATACAAGCCGAACATCTAACGCAGAAAATGTCAGGCTGCGATTTTCAAGTTATTGCTTTATGTTAAAAACAAAAACATATAATAGAACTATTAAAAATGAATTAAAATATCAGTCTTTATGGTTTATGTAGGAATTAGTAAACTACATTAGAACTATTGCACATTGACAATATCTGAATACTTTCTAAAAATGTAATATTTAAAACTAATTCCGAAGGTTTTAAATAAAGTTCTGTTGTATTTCTTGTATTAAACATGCAATAGTCGTTTTTACTTTGTATTTCTTAAGGTTTTTGTTCGAAAAGCTGCTAATTTACTGTAATATCATCGACTACAATTTACACATAATTATGACAACTACAACGTCCTATCTATCAGATCACAATTTTTCTACCTAGACTTTCCTACTATATTCTGGACTTTTCTTTAAACGAACTAAGTAGTTATTCGGACACGATCAAAACCACTCACTTTCTACTTTCCCAAGCAAAACGATTCGTGTCTGCTTCAGCGAAGTGAAAATCAGTGGAATTACATTTGCAGCGAAAGCCTCAGTACCAAGATTAAATAGTGACTAGTTTCCCAGATTTCGTTTAGTATATATATCACCTGGACATCCACAAATATCCACGGGTTTGAGCAAAAACCACCGAAATAATTATCGAAAACAAAATCGCAGCCTTCTTTATAAAACTTCGCACAGCATTATGGCTGTACTATTTATTCTCCTGAAAGTGTTTCTATCTATCCGCTTCATATGATTGTAAAAAGTATTGTGACTATTTCGATACTCACATTGTAAGACAAATAGTATAGATTTGAATTTCAATATCAGTGTCTAAATAAAGGGTTAACTATTTGTCGTAAGTCAATGTGGTAGCTTACATAGTCTGAAACGTTAAAATCTAAAACTATTTTACGACTGCCTGGAGAATAAAAAGGAACACACCATGTATATTTATATTAGGTACATATCCCAAGGTAAGAGTCATATAAAAAAGTTCGACAGCCAACGAATCATTAATACGTACAAAGTAAGTGTAAATAATGTAAATGTGAAAAAAAGTTGCACTGATTTCATGCACGAACTCTGCCTGTAAAGCCATGTTCTAAACGTAAGGCGAGTGTGGATATTTTTGTTCTAATAGATTTTCCCACAGCCTATAGACATTTTGAACATGTGAATGTAACTTAATAGAAATGTTTCTTTTCTTTTCACTTAAATTTGAATCAATGATTTTTTGGATCTCTTCATTCTCTCATTTTGACTAGACAGTTGTAGCTGCAAGTAAGCACTCTTAAATTTTTCATACTTAATTACCATTCGAATTAACTTAAAAAAAATGAATTTTTCATTATAAACATTTGAACCTAAACGTAGAAATACCTTGCCGGTAATTTTATAACTTCCTCGATTAGAATTTCCCTCGCGACAATTTAACAACTTCATAGGATAATCTTACCTAGGGGGTCACCTCGCTTAAACAAAAAAATCAATAATAACCAGGGGAAAACGGGGCACACACCACACAACTCGACCTCGACTTACACAACCTTAACCTACACCGAAGAGGCGCGCGCGCGCGCGCACCGACTACTGTCGGTACATGGCGACGCCGGCGCCGCTGCCCCCGGCGTGCTTCACGTAATCGCCGATCATGAGGTTCGCGCTGACCGGATAGTTGGCGACGACGAGCGGCTGCTGCTGCTGCTGGTGCTGCTGCGGCTGCTGGTGGTGATGGTGGTGGGTCGGCGAGGTGAAGAGCGAGGGGGAGATCGCGCCGCCGATCAGCTGGGCGGTGTGCGTCGACGTCGGGCTCGCCGCGACGCCGAGGCCCCGGTGGCCCCGGCCCGTGCTGGAGATGCAGCCTGGATGGATGTTCGGCTGGGGGGTTTCTGCAAGAAGAGAAGCAACGCACAACGTGAGCGACGGCCAGGTGATCGGTCCTCGAGGTTTAGTACTCGTTTATGGTAACTATTTCAAACGAGCCTTATTTGTAAGAAATAAGGAGATCGGAGTAAAAGCAAGGGCACACAGTGAAAGCGACTCAAACCATGTACATTAACACTTGTATACTAAGCATTGTGTGGCGGAGCAGAGAATGGGAGTTTTCACACATATCGACACGACACTAGCGAACATAAAATTGCAAGTAAATAGATAAACTGTCAGACTTGCCTCTTGCTGGATTACCTTTAAATACAATGCGATGACTTGAATAGAATTAGTCGAATCAAAATGTCCGTATGTGCTAGTGTCGTGTCGATATATATGAAAACGCCGAATGGGAGAAAAGTTTGTCTTGACGTATTTTACGACATCTACTAACTATTTAAAAGTACTACACATTAAGACAGCATGGATTGCAAAATGTCGATGGTAAGAATATTATCAATCATTTGTAATAGTCATACATGGCCTTCTAGAGATCGGCTTTAAAAATTAAGTTGACACTGAAATTATTTGTTCAATTCTGGTATTAACTGTGTTCTACTTCATTCCTCTCCTAAAATTTTGCCACTTCTCTTGCCATTTTTACTATGCGGAGTTTGATCTCTTTCTTTCTTACTATGCCTCAATTATATCTTCATACACAGCTGAACTTCTTTAAGTAAAATTTTAAGTATACTTCATTAAATAATATTGTATCTGTTACCCTATAATATCTTGAATACATCATATCCTTCGTGATTTTTACTATAATTGCCGTGCTTTAAGCCAATTGCTGTCAACTTATGCAACTGTCAACTACCAATTTATTTATACACATTGCCATATGTCCCCAGAGAGGGTGTGTAGAGATCATACAGCAAATGATCTACATGAATGTAAAAATAATTATTAGAATAGTAGTCCTAGTACGTTCCTCTATTACTCCTTTTCCTTCCATTGTGTTTATGGCACTTTTCCAGTACTTAAGCGGCTCGAAACTTCTATTGCTCTGAATAAATTTTCCACATTAAATATAGTCGAAGTATAAACCCAAAAGCATTAACCACTTAAATGGGATACCTTTCAGATGTAACATAGGCATTATAAAATTCTACTTTCAATGTCGATCGGACCGCTGGGACAAGAAGTTTGTTTGTTCGTTCTCTTCTTGTCCCTATTGCTATAGTCCGCTTGAGCATTTTGGGATAATTTCTGTATTCTACCTGAAAACCTCCCACTTGTAATGGTATTGGCTCCCTGAAGTCGCATGTTACAATAGGCGCGTTTTCAAAAGGATGTAATTCGTACATTTTATTGTAATCTACAATCGTTAACATTGGAGCAATAATTGGGCAAGTACTAGAAATCACCTCGTTCTTCATTTTTCTATGTTGCTTCAAATCGCTTTTGAATCTGTACAAACAACTTACAAGAGTACTTCTTTGTTAGCAATCTGCACAGAGAATTTTTGATATATTCGCAGATTTCTCTCTAATTGCAAGCCAAGTTCCACCGCATCTTTTTGAAGCATTTTAATTTCCACAAATGATAACTTAATGAAGTTTAACTGTAGCTTATCGAGATGTCATAAATTAAAAATATTCTTGACAATATATTTAATATGCAGCTTCTGTTCACGACTTTCCCAAAACTTAAAAGACGCCGATAAAGCTAGTTCCAAATGGTAAAGAGTCTGAAGTTATTCTAGTGGTTTTCTAACGACATGAAATGATCCAAAAATAACAAATGTTAAGTACAGCATTTGAACAAATGACAACAAATTTATCAGATATTTAAGAAAGCAACATACGAGTACGCTCGTCTCTCCATACAATTCAACGTCTTGAGACGTCTTCATACAGCTAATAAGGAAATATGTAAGTGTAAAACTGAGAGAACACACAAGCTCACAAACACAGCATTCACAAACTTCTTGTAATATTTTTAACTTATGTTCGAACTATGGAAAACTAATATCACAACATTACGTAGCAAAAGAATTGTTTCAACTAACCACTAATAGATATTGAAATAACTTGATTATTGAATCAGTCAAACTTTTCCATAACTTAATCGATTTATTTAGTCAAGCCTGGGTTTCCTTAACTTTAATCAAATCTCTAGGAAGTGTAATAATCGACATACCATGATGATCCAAACAGTGATATTAAGCGTCTTAATTTTAAATATTACTTTAAGCGTAAATATGAATGGAATGAAATGTAAGCTGGCTTTCAATATGTAATGAAAAAGGATATTGCTGCAGAATTTGGAATTCCAGTCAACATATCCGCCACCAGACTAAAATATCGTAGAGAAGTTTTTAAACGAGTGGATTCATGCATTCCATATGTCGAATATACTACATCTCACAACTCTTGAAGATTCAACTTATGGAAATTTGACTTATGTACTTGTTTCTAGTTGATAAATCATTACATGTTCACCTACAAATTATCTTTGAAATTTAACACTTCAAGCTACTTGAGACATCTCTTACCAGTCATATGTTGCGGGTCTACTAAGGCGATAAGACTGTTGGCCATTAGATTATTATTAATAAGTGTTTGGCTAGTATCCATCGATACTTCCCCCAAACCATTCACAGACATTCCGTTCACCATATTGACGGCATTTCGAACTCCCTGAGCGTCCAACTGGCTCCAGTAACTTTCACTGGGGGACACATTTGCAACGCCTAAAAATACATTAAACATGCCATTATCGAATGGGCCTTAAAAACAATGTGGAAATATTGACGGTTGGAAACCAACGACAATCAACATTTTAAACATTACCTGGTGGAGGTTGCACAGGTGCCCCTGTATACCTAAAATATGGGTTCTTCAAGTCCAGAGTGTTCCTAGAAGTCTGACTTGTCCCCTCTATAGTCAGTTCAATAGTTACGTCATAACTTTGTCTTTTATTGGCAATGAGGAGCACCCTACCGGTCAACACTTGTCCCTGCTTAAGCAATAACGGTTGCTCCAGCAGGCACCTGACCTGATACCAATGCGTCAACGGTTCGGTGGGAGCGGTGCTCAGCCAGATTGTCTGCTGCGAGCCGGCGAAGGCGACGTCGAACCAGAACGCCAGCCCGTGGCAAGTGCCCGATTCTAAAATATGAAACTCCAGAGGTATATCGATCGTGTGCAAGTCAGACTCGTCCGTCTCCAGGAAATCGACCACGTGTCTGATGGATTTGCTCATGCAGATGCGGACGTCGAAAGTGTCGACGATCGGCTGTCTGAAATACTCTTTCACGGCGCAATTCTGTAGGGCGGAGAGGTTGACGCCGTGGAAACACGTCTGGAACCAGAAATTCGCCTTGCTGTACTGCTCCATGTAAAGCGCGTCGTCGGTGAACGGTGCGATGTGCAGGTCGCCTCGAGACGGGTACATCCTACCGCCGGGTGCCAACCACCGCTTCGCGTTCAGGTAAGACTCTAACATACGTTCGTTGAAGAGCATGTAGCCCATCGGTTCTGATATGATCACATCGACGTTTTCTGGTAATTTGATTTCTTCTATTTTACCTAGTGGAAATACGGGGGAATGAAAAATATGTCGAAAACGAACTGATTGAAATATATATTAACGTTTGTACATGGGTGAGCTAAAAGAAATGTACTATGGGAACTAAAATGCTTCTAACCATAGAAACCCAACAAGGTAATTGGTTGTAAAAGTTAAAACCTACTCTATCGTAGAATTATACTCGCCTCTACCAACAATAATGCATGAGATTAAGAGTACTAAATAAAATACCCTAGTAGTAATGATTACATCTGTTGCTTTGGTGTAGCTGTTACCTACAAGTTTTTATTTTGGTTGATGTTGATAGATAAACCTTTAGAAAACATGTTGCAAACATTATTTCTACCGACAATGTCAGTAGTTAAGTTGAAGACAAAATCTGTCAGTGAGCAGAAATAACACGATTCCAACATGATTTTATGTCTGTTGCAGCACATGTATTATAAGCAAACCCAAAAATAAACAAATATAAAACTCTATATAAGCAATTCAATAAGTACACTGTCATCAGGGTTGTTTATGTTAGGGTTGGTTTTCTTTTTGAACTTTATGGTTACATTTTACCAATGAAGCAGTTCCAAAACTGTCCAGATTCATGTGAGATGAGGTAGAGATAGCAAGACCATGTATGAAGTCTGTCATTTGGGTGATTACTGAATTCACCTCATGTACAGGTGTATTTAGTGTCAAGTGAGCAAGGTACTTTGGTGCACCAAAAACTACAAACTATGTTGCAGTTTTCAAAATTTGAAAACAACCATAATAAACTTAACACAACTTGTCTGCGTCATACATACACACAGTGTGTGGCTGTATGCATGTACACACAGCGAAGCTTCTTTACGAAATTACTATATTGCATTAGCAGCTCGTAACGCTTTCTTCAAATATATGATTCGCGGTTTTCATGAAATGGTAAATGTGTACTTCATGAAAATTTAAATTTTCCCTCCTCTATTATAAGTAGAAGAGGTGTGTACCCTTCCCTCGCCTATTAGCCCAGTTTAGAGAGCAAAAAAGGCTGTTTTGGTTGATAAAATTTAACGGTTTTTGAAAGAGGACATCCAAACCTACAACTTGCCTATCTTCGATTTTACTATACGTTTGGAGAAAAGTAGGAAAAATGGCCTCGCACCACTCAGCTCAAAATGCTGAAAATGCTCAAGTGTGCAAAAACTACTCATCCGACAGCATCCAATTTTTGCATGCCTAAAGTAGACATAATAAACTAACATTTCATGAAAAATTAGCGCTTTAGCTTTAAACTGGGCAAAGCTGTGAGTTTTTGAAAAAGGGTCCATTTTAACGGTTTTTCCAAGTTTTCTCAGTGAAAAATGCTACGATCGCCTTTTAGAAACGCTCATTTTGAAGGTCTTTTAATTCCCTACAAATTTGTACAACGTATTGCATTTCTGTCAATAATTTTCACGCTATGGTGAAAAAACGGAAAAACGACCTGCTTTTTTTAATTTTTATTGTTTAAAAAAAACGCAAAAGCTCAGATTTGTCTAGAATTTGGATTTTTATCATTTTTGATCCATTTTAAACAGGTTTTTGGTCCGTCTACTGTTAAATTTTATCAACCAAAAAAAAAACACTTTATGAACTGGACTATATCTCTTCTACCACGACCTGTAAACATTGAATGCACTGGCTTATAATAAAAATTGCATTTATTGACATTTATTGGGAAAAAGCCAAGTCAATAGTATTGTCAATAGTCTTACTGATCAATAACAATTGAAAATGAATAACAATCCAATACAAAGTACTATTCATCACGGTACTAATTTAGCTGCAGTGTTTTCAAAGTATATCAATAAGTTACTTTTATTATATTTCAGTTATTTCATTTTAGTTACTACGAAACTATGTAGCTGCCTAATCCAAAACCGATCAAGCATCATAATTAATGCTTATAACTGGGGCTCAAATAAATTAATCGAATTTTGTTAATGAGGATTAGTAAGAACTGTTCAGTTGATAAATATATTAAGTAATGCTTTATACTTTGTATACTATATACTTTGCGAGTCGATTGTTTGAATTTTGATGAAGCGAGGTCAAGATATCACAAATCTTGACCATTAAGTCTCGAGGAAAATTTGCTAAGGAGGGTACCTCTCAAACACGAGATGAATAAATATGAAAAACCTCACTTAGGCATAACTATTATGAATTATTTTAAGTAAGCCTGGAAACACCCATCCAATAGCTTTGTACTTTGGTACGACGATATGTCTTAGAGCTAATAAAGAAAACTATCAAGGTTTCTGTTGCAAACCTGCATCTTGCATTACATTACCTCTTACTCATCAATCCATTTAACTTTCTTTGCCTACCACCTCGTTTGCTTAAAATTTACTCTCTTCAACATACATAATACTTCATCCTAATTTATCTATTTGCAAATTCCCTAATTACCTTCTATATTGGACTTGTATTACCTTTAACTCTAAATGAAAAATAGAGAATGTATGTCTACTTTACCTTTATCTAAAAGATTGAAAAAGCAAATTTCGTAAAGAATCTCACTCGTGACTAGGCTTAAAAGTTTCTCAAATGAAGTGTAAGAAAACTACTTGTCGTTTATACATTACCCGGAATAACTGTAATAGAACTAGAGAGGTTGTTGGCTTCGACGAGTTTCTGTGCGTAATGGGCCATAGTGGAAGCTTCGACGGCGTAGATCCTCTTGGCGCCTGCCTGAGCCGCGAAAAACGAAAGGATCCCAGAGCCGGCACCGACATCTAACACTACCTTATCTTTGAAATCGTCTAAATTACATAAAATAGCCCTTTGATAAGTGTAAGTCCTAACAAAATCCTGCAGCATGTTCTGCTGTTGCGAGAGGTACCCGTAAAATTGGAAATATTGGGTGGCCGAGGAGTCCTCCGTCCTGACGGAGAACTCGGAGGCGTCCCTGCCGGACTTGACCTTCGTCAACGTTATTGTGAATTGCCTCGCCTCCTCCTTACTGTCGAACTTTATCAGTATCGTGTCGTTATCGATGGTGAAAAGGTACGAGGTGTTACCCATTCGGCAGCATTCAGTACTGGAGTCGACGGGGAACTCGAGCAGCTCCATCGACTCGTCCAACTCCAGGATCCTAAGACTGATACCTTGCGGATCGTAGTCCGCCCTTATCTTCACTTTCCTATTGTACTTGAGGGTGATTTCGTTGTTCTCGCTCACGTCGAACGCCTCGACGATCCACTGTTTGAGTGCCATGAGGTTATAATCCTGCGGTTCACAATGAAACGACTTGAGGTTCCCGCCTGACCGGAAGCGATTCGTTACGAGGGAGATCCCGCGGGCATTAATTAACGTTAATTCTGCTTAATTTTCCGACCCGGAGGATCCTCGCATCATACCAAAGGTAATTAGCACACAAAGCACACGAATAACACACGAAAGGGATTACATATCGATGCCGGTGACATTTTTGAACACGGAACGGGAACGCGAATGATAAAGTCGATAAAGGTGCACCTAATCGATGTAAAAAGGGAACTTGAATTAATCCCGTCGGTTTATTGAACTGATGCATTACGACCAAACAGACGAATAAGTGCACAGCAAATAACACTGTTTAATTCAATAAAATCGAAATAACTGACGTGCTTTCGGTGAATCGATTCTGACGTCGATTTAACCACCATAGGATAGGGCGCAAAATACAAATTATCACTGATCATCACTTCTCGTTTCGTTGTTTTGTGGTCTGCGTTATAAATTTTTTTCCGTCATCGACGTTTCGCCATAAAGTGCTCAAAAGTACTATTAAATTGATCGAAAACCATGGCTGCGGTTGTAAATCACGCCATCAGGCGTTGCCTGCAGACTTCAGCTCGAAGGGCAACCAGGCAAGTCGAAGGGCCGTCTGCCGTGTCTGGCCAACATGAAGGTTAGTCCCTATGAGATTATATAACATTGGAATTAGAGACAGGAAAACATAATTTTGTAGTAGCGCTGGTAACTCTCCCTGGTTTTATTCATAACTACTTGATTCCTCTTTTCGTACCCCCTTTTAGGATACACAATTGTATATCTTCAGCTGATGGCGTCCTGCGGTGTCGGTACCGTGGTTTTCTGAAGAAAAAGGGATGTTGATGTAATAAGCTTAAAGATAGGCTTAAAACTGTTTCCTGAGGACTGAGTAAAAACCGCATTTCCTGAAAAGGTTGAAGGATTGGTGGAATTTCTATCAATAATTATGTGTTAGGTATAGGATAGGTATAGGGGCATAAGGTCTATGCTATACCTCAAAATCAAAATGATTCGCACTGAAGTCAGTAGAACCTTGTTGTCATATGCTTATTATACTAAATACAAAGTATCTCAAGGTTTAATATCGATGGAAGGATAGCCACATGCTGATAGACTGTGTGTAGACGCTGCCGACGGATCCACAGCCATCTATGAACAGATCTACTCCAAATCTGCCTCTTTATTGAGTGTGCGAACCCTACTGTAGGATTGCATGAATTTTACTTATGAATGCAGTAAATATCTAATATTGATCAATGTTTTGACCGAATTTATTAGCAGCATATAGCCAGCAACATTGCCAAGATAAAATGGCGTCCATATCTTCATGATATGGAGGAAATAATAGTTTTGTCGACTTCATATGCAATAGTCAAAATCGACTCATAAGTAAAAGCATTAAGGACAAAAGTAATAGGTGGACTTGCAATTTTTTCGATTTCGAGCTTATTTTGACTGTTGCATACAAAGTTGGCAATAAAATTATTTTGGTAAATTATTTCCTTCACATCGTGATGACATGAAGGCCATGTCATCTGGGCAATATTACCAATTATATGCTATGGAACCTTAAGACATCTACCATCTACGACATTAATTGCAGCCATATAGAATCCTAACCTAATTTTGGGATCCTCGGGTAGGGGGCGCACTTTCCAGTAGCGAACAGGCCGATTCAAGAATCCGCAAGTCACTTAAATGGAACAACTGAGCCTGCTGCTGTAACGTTCAAAGTTTTATTCTCTCCTTCTTTCTGTTGCCTTTTGATACAGGCGAGTGATTAAACATGACAAGAAATCATGATAGAGAGCTGCATAGGTTTAAGTGAAAAACCTTCAGCTCTGAGAGAATTTGACCCATAACCTCTGGCTATATGTGCATTAAAAATATTACTAACAGTTGTAACAATTATAATATAGTATAATGAGGAACATGCATGCAAATTTCAAATAGCCCACGTTGTTCCTCTTTGCACAGATTTGATAAGGGAACACAATGGGATAATTTATCACATCATAGATCTGTTGATGGTCAGATGGCCGAAACTATTATATATTCTCATACAGTTCCAGACTTTGTATTTTACCTTCCCCGTCATCAGTCAGTTTAATAAATGCGTTACCATACTACACTAAACCACAATTATACCATAACCTTAAATATCTCATGCGTTTACTATTTTTCCTTAGGTGGTTACAAGATCTGGCAGAACCTGACCCTCTTCTTGGCGTTCCCTGCGATCGCCCTGTGCGCAGCGAACTGCTGGATGTCCCATCAGAGTGGCCACCACGAGAGGCCGCCGTTCGTCAAGTACGAATACCTGCGCATACGCAACAAGCGCTTCCCGTGGGGCGACGGCAACCATTCGCTATTCCACAATCCCCGCGTCAACGCCTTGCCTGACGGTTACGAGGATGAGCATTAAGCTTAGTATTCGAGCTGTAGTAACATGTTGATAGAAGTTGAATTGTACGAAGGTGATTTTTGTTTAATAAAATATGTTCATATTTCAATTTTTGGAAACTGAAGGCAAGGTTCGATGCGGTGTTTCTTTACATATTCATAGTAATCTTTATTTAATAAAAGATATTCACAATACAAAGTTTGTTCTGGATGTCTAAGTTGTGAAGGTTTAGCTCGGATAAATCGGCCTATTTTTAAAAATCTCACCAGCTTATAATGATCCCTTATAAATGAATATACTGAAAAGTGAATATTTAGTTAGCTCCTCCGTTTTTGGACAAACATGATTGAAATGCTTGGAGCCATTTCCATTCAATGAATAAAGGCGCAAATGGGATAAGGGGGGAGTCAGAAAGGGTGTTGGGTGGGATTACAATAGGGAGAGACAGAAAATATGTCGTGGTTATAGAATATTATTCGAGAGGGCAAGGAAAAGTATCCACTGCGCAAGCCTTCCGTTATACTAGAAGTAAGGAAAATTTAGAACCCGAATCGCGGTGGAGGATTTTCTGACAATTCAGACAGAAGTTGTTCTTTCTAAGTCTACACAGCACATACATGGTTGATCAGAAATAAAGGAAACTTACTATGTTTCGTTTTAAAGGATAATCTGGCATGCAACTAGAAGAATTAGAAAAGACATTGTAACCTGGTGCGTAAATGGGCTGATCTATCCCCATCTCACATTTTTACAAGGTTTTTATTTGTATTAACATGTTAACCAGTTTGTCATTGGCTTTGATGCCATGTAATTTCCTCGATAATACCTCAAAGTCTGCAGTTTCGATCTGAAAACGACGCTTTAGTATATTTCAAGTACAACCATTTTTACATTACTTCATGACAAGGATCCGCCTTTCTGTCAGGTAATTGTGGGCAAAACTGCGGAGCCAACAATCTTTCGCAAAGAGCGAATATACCGCAACATGTCTTAAAATCGTAAGTTTCCTCCTCCTTCCACTCGATCAAGTTTTTGAAGTACTCCGCTTGGTTTTCATTCATGGGTTTGCCCATCACCAGGTCCAAACAGGCTTGTAAATTCTAGAACGTTTTAATTAAATTTGGTTTGGTTGTAGTGTAGTGATTCTTACATGTCCAGATAGTTTCCTTTTATACTCTGTGTCATCGTCCAGTTCCATTTTGTATTTATTGAAAAGGCAGTTGTATAACAGTTTCCTTGCTGAGCTTATGCTGACCAGGTCTCGTATGTATTCCATTGGAGTCATTGCTGGAAACAACATTACCAAAGTTAAAAGGTAACCTCTGCGCTGGATAAGAAAGTTCTTACTGGCGAGTACTCTGCCATCCATAGGAAGCTCGAAGCTAGCGCTAGACCTCGAAAAAGTTCTAGGCAGCGAAATCCACAAATCTGCATTCACAGGTGGAACTTTCAGCTCCTTTTGTATAGCGATAAGTTCCCCGCAGTTAGCCTTACCCTTCGAAATCGTCTTAAAAGCTTCTTCCAACGCTTTCCTCCTCTACAAAGTTAGATGTTTTATTGTTCTTGTACTCGTAGAAAGCAATACCTTGTAGTTCAATTCACTGTCGACGATCTCTTCGTTCAGTTCTCTACGGAGTTGCCTCAAGATCTCCTTATCCAAGTACGAATCGGTGTCTAAGCTGTCTTTCTGTTTAAGGGTGGCGGAAACGCAAACTACCTTTTCGTTTTCCTCCTGCACTTCCTGAGCCACCTGACTGTCGGGGACCAAAGAGGGCCTGGCGCTGGGATTATGGGATTCAGTACCGATGGTCGCAACCTGGGTTACATCAAAGAAATTAGACTTGAGTCAAGTGGTCGTTTGTTCACCAAGCAGCCTCTTTGGCTTGCAATTGTACGTAACAAAAACATTTTGGGAAGGATTTTTACTTGAGTTTCTGGATCGAGAGACGCCTGGAACGCTGGCGGACCCCTCGACGCGTCCCTGCCTCTCTTCTTGCGCCTCTTCCCGCGCCTTTTGATGTACTCTTCGTCGTCATCCTCGTCGTCTTCCTCAGATGGTTTCTTTTCAGGTTTAGATGCAGGAGCATCTTCCGCCTAGTGCAAAGGTAGCAAATTCAGTTCAGAATCAAAAAGAAGAATATAAATAGCAACCAGCACAACTAGAGGTTATCTGACAATAATTTCATAACTACTACCCCCTCCCCTCTTAGTTGTTTTAACATTGTTCTGTCATTAAAATTAGTCCATTACTGATATTTCTATTAAAGGGAGGCGCCCGATAGTACCGTTTCCTCAGCTTGCTGGGCCTTACTGGCTACTTTCGACGCCTTCGAAGACACCACCACGACGGGGGCGCTCAGAGACTTCGGAGACTGCTGCACCCCTTCGGGGGCTACATCTTCGAAGCTTCCGGCCCTGGTGGCGACGCGTTGGATCCGTATCAGAGGAGGCTCGTGGAGAGAGGAGCTGCCGTACCACGAGAGCGTTTCCTGGAAATAAGACCGTAAGTACCCAGAATTCCGTGAAAAGTGATAGTGTGTGATTTTCACGCTGACCTGGCTGTGGCTTCTCCTCAGGTCCAGCACGAGAAGGGTTTTCTCTTTGATCTGATTCGTAGGGATCGGATCGGGGGTGACGCATCTTCTCGAACCTGAGATTCTGGTAGCGGCACTTACCAGAGTCGGCGCTGGGGTTAACGGTCTTGAATCAGTGTCTGTGTATCTGTACCAAACAAAACTCGATTTATTTAATCTTTATTCTCAAACGTGTTCTGTTACCTTCTGAACAACTCTTCTGGCACACTCTCCACTTGGGGTATGCAGATGCTTTTATGCGTTTGCTCCGCGTTTGTATTGGTACTGATCTGCTGTACACCTTGGCGGATAGCTTCTATTTCTTCTGCTAACAGAAGGTTTCTACCTTCCGTAATCTTAAAGTGAGTTACAAGTACTTACATTGGTTATTTTAGGGTGCCTATCAAATATCTACGTACCCACGTATCCTTGGCCTTCTGCAGAAGCTCCTTCACCTCGTTATCAGTCGGGTGATTGCAGAGCAGCGAACACCCGTAAGGGTAGGGGTTGTAGAGACCCGCGTAAGGTTTCAGTACGAAAGGAGCCCTGTGTGCTATAGCCCTTAATTGGACTGAGTTTGCCTTGAAAATGAATCAATCGATGGTTCATGTGAATGGCTGTGGAGGGATATCACTAACCTTTATCTTGCGATCGATCTTGTTCAAAGGACTCGCTGTTAAGCCGGTTTTGCTGGTGAATTTCATGTTAATGAGGAATTTAAAATATGCACGGAAAACGCGAGGAATGTTGGAATTTATAAGTGGTATTGATCAAACAAATGACAGCGCATTAGTCAATGTGAACGCACCTGGGAATATAACATGGTTTTTTATCGATTAATTTAGTAGTAATCGAAATTATCTCACTTATGGACCAGAATATTAAAATTTGTCCCAGTGGTAAGTGGACTGTGTATATAATACGCATACAGTACCCTCTAACATGGACCAGATATACATTGTATGAAGATTTAAATTCGTGCGCATATTTTGTGTCGCCTACAATGGGCGATGTTGCCGTTTCTACCCTAAGTTCGACCTGCCTGGTTGACTTTAGCAACTAAAAGTTCATTTACAAATTTACCAACAGTTCTTTTAGAAAAGTATTTGTGAATTTGTTACCTAAGAAACATATACCTAAAATATAAAGTTAAGGTATTCATATTCTCTGGCAATAGTGTTTACCCCTTTATTGATGACATGCAACCAATTGGGTATATTATCAATAAGGTGATAATATTATCGATAGGATGATCAGTTGATCAGAATGATCAGAAAAAACTTCATATAAAATTTATTGCTTAAAATTGACTACTCTATCGATTTCTGTCGTTATTTTGGGTGTAAAAAATTTTACTCTAAAGGAGGGGGGCAACTCCTCAAGTTTAATCAAAATAAGGCCAAAACCTTGAATAGCTGGACTATTCAGGCACTTCTTTTAACAAGTACAGTAAGTAAAAGTTAGACACTTCCCGTCACCGGCTCAAAATTTGACACGTGAGCAACGTTGCCGCATTTAAGTCTCCGGTTTGGAGATAAAGAAAGCCGTGGTTCGAGGGAACTCCTGCTCTTCACCGAATAAAACTCTCGAGTTTTGACGATCTTATAATACACAATCATGTCGATAAGTCACATTAAAGGTACGTTCTACCGTATTTCGTAGATGGCGATCGCCGGGGGTTCGCATCGTCCACACTTCGTGACCGCGTAAATCGTGATTTGAATGGTCGCCGTGAGGTCCAGCGAGTGGATCATGGCGCTCGTCCTGCCGCCGCTCATCACCTTCGATTTGTTCACGCCGTTCACGAATATGTCGTAACCGTTGACGAGGTTGGACTTCGGCGGCCTCCATTTTATTATTATGCTGTCCTGCGTGATCCTCCTGATGTCCGTCACCTCGAACCCGGCGAGGTTCACGTTCTGGTTGTCTTTGACTTTGTGGGGCTTGCCGCACCTGCAGGGCTTCTTCGACGATTTGTTCTTGTAGGCCTTCTCGGTCTCCATCGCTTTCGATATCTTGGAATCCAACGTCTTGTCGTCGTTCGCGGAGTAAAGGACGTTCGTCATTGGTTCCCCGTGCGCGTTCGGTAGCGTCTTCACGTCCTCGGCTTTGTCGTAGTCGGGAGCTTCGGGTATCGGCGTGTTCAGCACCTTCTCCAGGGTGTTACTGCTCGTGCGCGTCTTCAGCTCGCCGGTCATCGCTTCGATCATTTTGTCCTTAGCCTTGCACTTCTCTTGTAGGTTACTCAAGGCGAGTTTCAGGCCGGACATCGTCTGACCGAAGGCGGAGGCTTGCTTTACTAAGGGCTTGCTTTTGTATGCCTTCACCTCGGCTTCGTTGCAGGCGCACTTGATCCTATTGAGGGCTTTCTTTATCTCTTTTATTTGCTCGCGGCATTCGCAGTTCTCCTGCCTGCCCGTTTCGATCTTCTTCTTCAGGCTGTCGTCGTCCAACGTGGAGATGTCCACGACCTCGATCAGATCCGATGCGCAGTTGCATTTGTCGCAGATGCAGTCCTGCGGGTGCGTGGATCCTTCCGTTTTCCTCGAGTGCTTGCTCGACTTCATCGAGCCTACGTCGCCTGGTTGGGCGTTCGATTGGCTCGGCGGGACGTTCGGCGCCGCCGCCGAGGGGTCTGGGCAGGTGCAAGTCGCACAGTTGCACGGCCTCTCCGATCGAGAACCGGGAGGCGCCGATACCGGCCTGTTCTTCTCGACGGTCGCCGATTTGGATTCTGGGATCTGAGGCTGGGATTGGTGCGCGCTCACCGCGGCGGAGGGTTGACGGGAGCCCCCCGGGGCCGACAGGTGGGACGGCTGCGCACTCCCGGGCGCCGACAGCTGAGGCGGCGGCACGGTCGCCGCTGATGGTTGCTGCTGGTAATCCGTCACGTTGGGTTCGTGAAAGCTCACCGCGGCCGACGTCGGAGGTTGCTGTCCTGCGCTTCTTACGCCAGGAGTTTGGGGCTGCTTGGAGCTGACCGCGCTTAGTGGTAGGGGCCGGTGGACGTCCACGTGCTGGGGTACGGATGGCTGTCGCGACAAAAAGTATTTGTTAATAATTTTAAAACACGTATTGCGCTTATTATACGTGAACCATTATCTTGATGTTTATAATTCGTCGCATTTTATTTGAGACTCGAATTGTGGTAGGCGTTACCCGGACCCCGATCGTAAAAGATCACAAACGAGGAATATGAAGAGGCTTAAAAATTGTTACCCGCTCGTTGTGACAGGGTGTTTACATATATTAAATGGACCGTACTTAGAGTACTTAGACAACAACAGGGGCCTTAAGAAGTTATAAACTTAGAAAGAACTTATTCTCATTGATGAGTCGTGCTGTAACTTTAAATTACATAATAACGAGGTAAAATTGTCTTAACGGTGGGTAAGACAGAGACTGAAAATATTTTTAAGTGATGTATTAAAATAAATTCATTTTACTCTGATCTTGACAAGTCTTCATTTCATAATTTTTAAAATGTGGCAGCCTTGATTAAACACAGAACTTGAATTAAATCAAGAAGCAGGTTCAGAGGAAGAAATAGCAGTAGATGAAGATATGGAGTATGACGAAGGACCAAAATTAGGCGAGGACGAATTGGAAGAAGTCGACGACGTAGAACCTGCATCGCAATGCCCTAGACACCATATGCAAAAAAGAGAAACGATGATTTTAAATTTTTCCCTAGGTGTGGAAAAGATTAATTTGTCCGTGATCCTAATCGGCAATAAAGCACTTCACCTTTCTCCATTCAACAGATAACTTATGACCTTTTATTGGGGTGTCTTGTACCACGTTTACTGTAATTTTGTCTCAAATAAAGTGCGACGTAGCATTTAATTCGGGCGTAAGGTAAAGTGGTAACAGGATGTTTAGTCCAATAAATGTAGAGATTGGCCCCATGATTATGTCATCAGTTGATTTCAGTGAGAACCTCCATTTCTGCACCCCTTGAAACTACTCCTTCTGAGCCATTTTGAAAATTTGCGATATGTCCGTCGTACAATTTTTGTATATGACTAAGGGAGGATAGGTAGGTAGGTATAAATATGCCCAATTGCACACTGTTTCAAATGTCCAATGCGACGTGAAGGGGTTAAATGTGGCTGTGACAGCTTGGGAAAATATTTATTCATACTTTTGAGGATCAGAATGTTTGTACGGCACTAGGTTTAACGTAAGCACGAAATGCTAATTAATACATGCGGGTCAGTGCCATACTTAGTACAGTCACTGAGGGTGAAAATAGGCTATAACCTTCGAATTTTTTGAACCTCCATCGATTTTTATAAAAATCTGGAATCGAGCCTATTTTACCCTTAACTTCAAAAGTGACAACTTGCGCGTCTTGCATTTTAGATGCGAAACCCACCCCTTTTACTATAAAATGGAAGGATTGCAAATTAAAGCATTCATTCGGTGGAAATCTTATTTACTTGAGTAGAATAAATATTTTGTAACATTTTGAAGCGTGATTTATGATTCTAATCAATTCTTCAACCCTCAGAGACCATCCCTTAAGTCGAAAAATCATGAAAAAATTATTTTTGTCTCGCTGAAATATTAAATCGCGCATTAATATTACACTAAAAATTTGTTTACTGCTGATGGTTATGATTTATTGATTTACTGCAAATGTTCAACCCTTAAGAACTATCCCTCATATTGAGATCAATAAAAAATTATTTTTTGGCAGCTTTAGTCGTTTCAATTGTGGATTTATACATTAAAATCGGTTTTACTTAATATCAAAAATTTATATATTTATTGAGTGTGAGATTTCAACCCTTAAAAACCACCTCTCACTCTGTAATCGATAAAAAAGATATTTTTAAGCAGCTTTAATCGTTTCAACAATGCATTTTTATAATGTATGCTCCTGTATGTTTGTATATATAATCAAAGTATTATGAAGTTTAAGGAGTCAAAAAATTTTCAATATACCTAAAATGACTTTTTTTTAATACTAAAAAACGGCATCTTTTGGTATCTATAGTAGAATCTTGTTAATCTAAACTGTTAAAAACTATTTCCAAAAATCGAAGGAATGTTTATATGTTGGCTTCGATGTGTGCACGTGCAGTAGACGCACGGCAGCTGTGGCCTTCGAGGGCGCCCATTGCCGCCGGAGTATATCTATATATATTATAAAATATTAAAATACATCGATGAGTTGACATAAATTTGTTCAATTTTGATCAGCAATATCATGAAATCGAAGCATCTTGCACGAGGAACACGCTGGTCAAGATATTTTTTTGATATCTTTTTTAGGTTTCGAGAAAATCGCAAAAAACTAAAAAATTGTCGGGTTTTTTGCGAGTTTCAACCCCTCGCCGGGGGTTGCGCCGATTGAAACCAACAAATTCGGAATCCTGGGGGTCGAAAACCTATTTCCGTCTAGCTTTGATCGCCGGAGGAAAAAATCGAGGATCAAGCCTCCATATAGTGGCCTACTCTCTTCCATCGCATCGTGTACTAACCTGGGGCGGAGGCTGGCGCACCTCCTTGACGCAAGTAGGGCACGTGCACGTCTCGCAGATACAAGGCATCCGCACCGGCACCTCGAAGGGCGGCGCCTCCGCGTCGGACCGCCCCGGCTCGAAGCCGAACCTCGCCATCGTCGTTGCGACCTGCTCCCTGCAGACCACGCACGAGCACGTCCTGCAGTCGCACGGCATCTTCTGCGGAACCTCGAAGGGCGGCGGGTCCGTGAACTGCGTCTCCGGGTGGGAGGGCTTGTGCGACGACTCGGAGGTGTTCAGCCGCTCGGAGGGCTTCGCCGACGCCGGCGCAGTCTGCCGGGACTGCTTCGCCGACGGGCCTTTGGATTGCTTCGAAGACATCTCGGACTGCTTGAAATCCACCTTGGCGATCACTTGCTCGTCGCCGGTGTAGGCGGACCTGTAGCATTCGCAGATAGCGCATTTGCAGGTCGGCGCGTGCTCGGCGCCGTCCTGGGGCGAAGCCCGCGAGGCGTGGGCGGAGATCGCCCCTGCTTGTCCTAGGGTTTTCTTGTATTTACAGTCTTCGCACTGGCAAGTTTCACAGTGGCAGGTGGCAGGACCCACGGCGGGCGCCCCCGTCGGCGGTTGGCACTTCGAACAGGTACACGTGACGCATTTGCAGTTAGCTTCTTTCCCTGCGTTCCTACTCTGGCTCGGCGTCACGCCTTTTCTCTCGCTTATCTTCGCTTCCATTTTGCCACTCTGCCCCCCGGGTTTACTCTTACAGTCGTAACATATGCAGGACAAGCACTTGCAAGCCCTTTCCTTCGACGAGCCTATTTCTTTCGATTGTTCCCGGTCCACTCTCGCTTCAGATTTCTTCTCTTCACCTTGCCCCTTTTTCGCTGCGCAGTCTTTGCAAGTGCACGTGCTGCAAGCACACTCGCCTTCTCCCTTCTTCGGGGCGGACCGTGCCGCCGACGCCGCCGTCCTCATCGCTGCGTCGATGCAATCCTTACAGACGCACGTGACGCAATGGCAGCTCTTGTTCGCCATCGACGCCTTAGCGACGATCTCCTTTTCCGTCGTACGCGGTTTTTGACGGTCTTCATTGGAGCACACGTCACACTCGCAGCCCACGCAGTGACAGCTGCGGCTTTTTATCGCTGCTTCGTCAGCGGGCGCAACGGACGCAGTAGCGGTTATCTGTAATGTAATGTATCAGCAAAAAGAAAAGAAGAAAAATATCGTTAAGTTGTTTAGTAGGGTAAGATTGAAAATTGTTCAAAGTCGAGATCAGGATCAATGTTAACATGCACGTGTTCCTTGAAGATCCCCATTCCTACGAATCCTTCCTTCCTATGAAGATACCCAAGCGTGCCTTATGCGGCACAGAAACCATTTATGAAATAAAATCCATACCATCTGAAGCATTGTTAATAACCTAATTTGTGCTTTTTAAAGAAAATATATCGAACCTTCTTGGATTTTAGTTCGTAACTTAGTAATGTTAAGTTTTTATTTTCTTAAGTTAAGATTGTAAGTGTGATGATCCTGTTCCTACACTTAGAGGGTTTTAGACTGTAAGAATATTTATTTCTTATGTATGTACTTAAGTATTTTACTTTCTCGGGGCATCATATTCCCGAAGCCAGGAAAGGACAGAAAATTCCCCCAAGACGATCAACCGATAAGCTTACTCAGCAACCTTGGAAATCTACTGAAGAGGATCAAGGGAGAAGAGGAGAGACTACGTATCATGCGGGACGAACGATGTGGATCCAGGAAAAGGACATTCGATGGAACAACAGGCACTGAGGATGGTAGAAGAGGCGATCAAGGACATCGAAGAGGACGACATGCATGGTACTATTCGACGTGGAGAGGGCTTTCGACAGGATTTGGCACGATTGATAGATTAGAATTCAAAACGGCGACTACCCAAGTGATATAGGAGTATACACGGGAAGAAACTTCAGGAATCCGCAGGAGGATGGAATCAGGAGCACCCCAAGGATCGGAAACCCAGCCAGGCGGCGGGGTACCTACAACGAGAAGTGGACCAAATAGACTAAACGGAGAAGACCGAGAATATCTACATAAGACTGAAGACCAGATAACCAACGACATAAGGAACTGGAATGAAAGGAAAAGGTAAGGTACCTAGGAATCCACTTTGATAGAGGATGAAACACACAGAGGAGACCGAGAAGAAAGCCAAGGACCGCCTGAGCAGACTTGGACCACTCATAGGACGACGAAGCAATCTGAGACTGGAAACGAAGAGGAAGATCTACCTGGCAGACAAGCAGCGAGGACCAACCTGGAGAGACTGTAGAGGATCTAAAACCAAGCGACGAGGAGGAAGAGCGATGCACCATGGTACATGAGGAACGAACAACTACGAGACGCACGAATAGAGGAGCTGAAGAAGACCATCAAGGAGAAGACAAGGAGGATGATCATCAAGGCAATGGAGCACAAGAACCCACTCATTTGGAAGGCGACGGACTGCGACGAGGACGCACCATCGAAATGGAGGAGACCCAAAAGGGCGATGAAAGAGGAAATCACAAGAAGATGACCACCAGGTTGTAACGAAGAAATCAACTCACGCAGGAAACGAAAAACCAAGAGGGACAAGTAAGGAGCAGTTGCTCAACTTTGGAGAATGCAGAACAACAACCAAAGTTGACAAACTTTTCAACAATTAAATACTAAGTACTATCAAATCGAATGTGTATAGTGCGCCTGCGACACATCGGGCGCCAAAGCGAGCCCTTATTGAACCAATAACCTTTATTGAACGTTTCAGATATGATTTTTGAGATTTTCTGGAACCATTATCCTTATTGGTTCCATATCTACGCGTTCAGAAACCGGGCATAAAACTACCTCTTGTTATTATAGAACAATTTTAGCCATGACAAATTTTCCCGGACCATCACTGTGACAATTCCGCATTGATCGATCCACAACCCGAAAAAGAGGAAAAAACTTTTCATACCTTTCCAGCTTCGATTCCTGCTTTACTCGCAGCCTCTACTTTGCCTGCAGTTCCATGGTCGAAGCGACAATCTACGCATAAACAAGGAGCGCATGTGCACCGTGTGACCGCTGGGGCACGTCCTAGTTTGCCGTAACAATCGACGCACTTGCAGTCCCCGCAGGGGCAGGAGGGGCCGCCGTCGGCTGCGCCCTCGACCCTCGCCGACTTTTTGCTCGGCGCAGCTGAAATCGTCCTCCCCTTCGGCCCCATCTCTTTCGGACAGTCCTTGCAGAGGCACTCGCCACACTTGCATTCTAGCGTATGTGCGCTGGTGTCTTTCAGCTTGTAACAGTCGAAGCACTTGCAGTCCGGGCAGCAACAACCTTTTTCGTCGCCTTTTAGTGTCCGAGGGGCGGCGCCTTCCGTCGGCGGGACGTCCGCACACTGGCATTCCTGGCAATCGCAGTCCTTCGGGTGTGTCTCTTTGTTCTCCTTGATGCTCACGCCGACGTCGATTCCTCCCTCCAAATGCGGACAGACGCATTTCTCGCAGTCGCACTCCGGTTGGTCCGTGTGGGTGCTCTTCGTCTCGGTCGTCCCCACGCGTGCGTCGCAGAACTGCGTGGTGAAACACTCGCACTCCTGGCAATCGCAGTCGAGGGGATGCTCGACCTCCCGCACCGTTTGCTCGGCCTGTTCCTTCACCTTGTCCTTATTAGGGCACTCGCAGATATCGCAGGTACATCCCACGGAATGGGGCGTCACCGGTGGTTTTTGTACCGAGACCACGCTGTCTTTTGTGGCGCATGTGCAGGTGCCGCAATCGCATACACCCGGGGTCGGTTTCTCGCTCCTCGTCGAGGGTTTCGCGCTCACCACAGGTTGCTGTTTCTGCTTCGAGGGGTCCGCGCACGGGGCGCACGCGCAGACTCCGGGGCAATCGCAGGCAGCTATCGCTCGTCCCCCGGCGTCGGTCGTCTGCGGCTGCGGCATCTTTTCCTTGTCTGGGCACGGGCCGCACTTGCAGGTAGCGCAGTCGCACGTGGGTTTGTGCTGTGACACTTTCGGGGGGAGTTGGTCACCGCGGGCTCCCGGGCTCGGGCCTCCCGGGCAGGAACACGTGTCGCCGCAGTCGCAATCGGGCGGTCTTCCCTTCGCGGCCTCGCTGGGTTTCGGCGTGACTTCGGCAGGTGGTTTCTTCGCGGGGGACTTGGGGCACCCCACGCACTCGGGGCAAGTGCAGCCCTCGGGGTGATCGGCAGAGGGCGGTGCGGCTGCTTCAGGCTGCGGCGGTGTTGGTAATGGTGCCGTTTCGGGTTTTTTGGATTCAGATCCTGGACAAGCGCAGAGCGGGCAATCGCAATCATCCGGGTGGTCGTAGGACACCATTTTGATCTCCTTTTCGGTTTTGCTTGGTGTAGGGGGGACCTTGGGGGGTGCGTTGGGGCAGGCGCATAGAGGGCAGTCGCAGTCTTCTGGGTGAGGCGCCTGGCTGACCTGCTTGCTGACCCCACTAACTTGCTTGCTGACGCCACTGACTGCCTTGCTGACGCCACTGACCGCCTTGCTGACGGCGCTCGGTTTGTTACTCATCTGGGCCATTTGGGCGGCTTTACTTTTCTCCTCCTCCAGTTGCTTCTGGAGCGTTTCTGTCGGGCACACCGGGCAGGAGCATTCGCCGGGGCAACAACAATTCTTGTTGCTTTTAGTCTGCGGTTTCGATTCCGCCTTGGGAAGTTTATCGAAGCAACGCTCGCATTTGCAATCTTGGCAATCGCAGAGTTTGGACAGATCTACGTTCACCCCTGAGGGTTGCTGTGATCGTTGGTCTCTCGACGGTTTGGCCGGGACAGAGGCTTTCTTCGGATCGAGACAAGGAGTACACGCGCACACATCGCAATCGCAATTGGCGCTGGGGACCGCGCTGATTTTAATTTTAGGCGGTCGTCCGGACGAAGTTGTCGGTAGAGGGATCTTCGTGCGTTCCAGTAATTTCTTCGCGTTCTGCGCGTTAACGCAGCTGCACTTCATCGAGCTCACCTGGTAGACTTGTTTGTCGTCCTTGACGATCGGGAATTCCACGGTCTGCGCCAGCTCCTGTATTTTGGGGAAGCACAAGCAATCCACGCATTCGCAGTTCGGCGGGTGGCTCTGCCTCTCGAGGGGCGAGAGCCTCGGGCCCGCGCTCGTGCCCGGCACGTCGGTCTGGCAGTCTGTGTTGCTCTTCGGCGCCGGCACGCAGTCGACCTGGCACTCTCGCGGCACGCAGCCAGGGCAACCGGCCGCCTTCTTTCTCGGCGTCGCTCGGCACGACGTCTCGGCGTCGCACTTCTTCTGGCCGAAGACGTCGTCGATGCTGATGCGTTTCTTGCTCTTCGACTCGCTGACGTCGAGATTAGTACTGCGCAGCAGGGCCTCGGTGGCGGGTTGGTGTCTCGCCGCGCACGCCGTCGGCCTTTTCGCCGCCTGCGTCTGCAGGTAGACTTGAGCCGGGCACGGTTTCTTGCAGTCCGGTGCCGGGGGCGCCGGGCGGCCGGCGCAGCAGCAGATCTCGCCACTTATGCCCTCGGCAGGGTAGGGCGAGCCGGTAAGCTCTATGCGCCTGGAGATGATTTCCGGGGAGCAAATCGTGCAGTTGCAGACGCCGTGGCATTCGCACGTGAAGGCGTCGAACTTCGGCGAGCGCTTCTTCTTCGGCCTCTTCGGGTCGGAACCGTCGGACCGGACGGGCGGCATCACCTTGTCGGACAGCTTCGACACGGAGTCCGGGACCTCGGAAGACCTTTTCAGCTTCGCTTCCTTCTTGGAGCCCTTCGAGGAGACCGGCGTCGGCGCCGCGGCCGCCTCCGGCTCCCCTTCCTCGAGGACCTCCTGGGCCGAGACGAATTCTTCGAGGGGCTCCGACACGTCGGTTTTCCTGGGGCCGTCGCCGTCGCTTCTCGTTGACGGCCTCGACGGCGACTGGTCCGAAGTGCCCGCATCCATGAAACGCGTCTCGGAGCCGTCTTGCGGTTCGGAAACCTCTTCGTCGGTGGGTATTTCTCCTTCTGACGACTTCTGGACTCCTTTGGAGATCGGCTCTGCTGTAGCTGTGGCCGTTTCTATAGTTAAGAAAAGTAAGAATTACGTTACTGACTTCTAACTAATGGGATATGAAATGCTCACCTGCACTAACTTTTTCCTGTTCGTCTCTACCACTACTTACAGTTACAGTTGTAGGACCTGTCAACATAGAAGCTATTTTATTAAAATGTCATTATTCAAGCGAAGCACTCATAAATAAATTCAAGGGTACACCCCAACCAAGTTCTGTACTCACCTAAAGCATCGTCGAACTCGTCCACTTCCTCTAATTGTGCATTTTCCTCGTCCATCATTGCCTGGTCGGGAGACATGATCGCTCCATCTGCTGCTGAAGAAACCGCTTCCATTTTGGCGGCTGAATCTTTACCCACTTGGTCTTTAATCCCCGCCGAATCTCTACTCCTTTGAGCTGCGATCTCGGAACCTTTAGCCATTCGAGCCGCTTTTGTTTGGTCTCCAACTGCTGAACTCGTAGCGCTCACATCCTTACCAGCTCTAACGGTCGAATCTACACCAGCTGGTCCTTTACTCGGTCGTTCTCTGATACCTGAATCAGCACCTTTGGGCTCTGTAATTGCTGCAGCTGAATCTACACCTCTACTTGCTTGACTCCTAACACCTTCTACACCTCTGCCTGTTTGAGATTCAATGCCTTGATGTGTAACTTTTGCTTCTTTACTTGCACGCTCCCTAATAGTTGAATCAACCTCTTCCACGCCTCTACTCGCTTGACTTCTAACGCCTTCTACATCTTTACCTTCTTGAAATTTAACGGTCGAGCCAGTGTCCTTTGCTCCTTTGCTTGCACGCTCTTTAATAGCCGAATTTACATCATCTGCACCTCTACTGGCTTGCTGTTTAATCGCTGAATCTGTCACATTTACTTCTCTGCTAGCGGCACTTCTGATAGTTGAATATACGTCTTCTGCGCCACTACTTGCTGGGCTTCGAACGGCTGGGACTACGCCTTCTGCGCCCCTACTTGCTTGACTTCCAACGGCTGGGACTACGCCTTCTGCGCCCCTACTTGCTTGGCTTTGAATGGCTGGTACTACGCCTTCTGCGCCCCTACTTGCTTGACTTCCAACGGCTGGGACAACGCCTTCTGCGCTCCTACTTGCTTGGCTTCGAACGGCTGGGACTACGCCCTCTACGCCCCTGCTTGCTTGGCTTTGAATGGTTGGTACTACGCTTTCTGCGCCCCTATTTGCTTGACTTGGAATGGCTGGTACTACGCCTTCTGCTCCACTACTTGCTTTACCAGTAACGGACGAATCTGTACTTTTTGGTTCTCCTCTTGTCTCATCTCTAACTGCACTTGCTTGGCTAACGTCTTTACTAATTTTACCTGCAAATTTTTTTTATAAAGTAGCACGTAACTAAGGAAGTGTTGATCTCGCCCAAAAAAAGGTTAGGTTCTTTCAGCCCATTCTTGTTTATCCTCGTCAAAGGATGAAAGATGAGCTGACGAACTGTGCACCCTCTAGTACCATAACTTTCGCACAAGAGAAAGGTTATGGATGTGAAATTTCTTGTAAGTTTGTTACTCCCAGGAAGAGTCTTTCTAATCAGAGCAGGAACAGTATTCCTCACTACATTCAACCATTGAACGTTGGGTTCTTCCATCCTCGATCAGGAAACTTAATTCAAAATTACAGGTCTTAAGAAGAGTGCTGTGGCTTCAAGTGCAATAAATTCGTTCAACAAGATCGGGATCAATCCTTTCAATGCTCATGTATATGAAGACTAGCATTAGCGACGTTAGCAGAATCCCAAGGCTCAAAGTATATAATATAATCGAAAATCAAATGGAATTGGGCATTCAAAATGAACCAAGCATATCATTTTAAGTAATTTTCAGTACTCGACATTTTGGTGAAAGACATTTTAGCTTCCCCTCAAGCTGTGGCCATCGGTGCTGATACTGCTAATGAAAGTAAAGGAAGGAGACGTGGAGAAAAGGCCAGAAGAATTCAACACCAGATATTTGTCAACTTAAAAGGTAGGTAACGCAGGTAAGAAAACAACAAGGCATGGCATATTCCAACTGGCATACAAAAGAAGTGAATTGACTATCCACTATGCAAATCGTAAATTCACTCAATTCACTCAGCTCTATGAACGTAACAAAAGCAACCTACGAATCTATCTAAGAATGTTTTTGCAACTACATGAAGCTCAGTTCATTTAAATTTCAGCCTGTATAACTGACCTAACGGTTATTGGAAATATCACTAAACCATCGCGTCCATCAGTAGATGGTATGAAAACCCAAGCGAAACCCGCTGATCTCCCGTCACCCCTACATACCTTTGACTTCGATAGGCTGTCCTTCGGCTACTCCCTGTGAATCCCTCGGCGGGTACGGCTGTTGGAATTGTGCCGGAGGTGCATGCTCGGACGCGTCGGGCGGCAGTTTTTCGTAGGTCATCTTTCCTTCTGTGATGGTTTCTGTGTCTTGAGACGATGGTACGCCGACGTCTTTGCATTCACAACATTGACATGATTGTTCGGTCTGAGGTGTGGACTGACAGGCGCAGTCGCGTTTCTGACCTTTCAAAGGTTGCTCTGCGCATTGCTCGGGAACCGATTTCTTGCTCGCGCGATCTTAAAAACGGTCGATTGTTAGTTTTAATTGAATATTCATCGTGGATTAGTGAAAGTGACGGTACGAATTTTTTTTATTGGATATTGCGCCTGAAAACGAGACTGGGACAGTATTACTGTATTGGAAAAAGAAGGGTGGGGCGTTAATCGTGAGATAGTTTCAATAGTTGCGCGAATTATGTCTCGAGCATGAGCAAAACGATAAAATCTGTGTAATTTATATCTGAAACATCCCAAACGGTCTTCAAATGACTTGACCGCTGTAAGGGAAAATAATGCCCACTACTTTAGAATGTTGCTTATTAAAATATAGTGCAACAATTAAAATATAGTGCAATAACAGTATCATATCCATTCTTCGCTGCGTACATGTATCACTACGCTTCTCACACTTGGATTGGTCGAAGATGCCCAATGCAGTGAAAAATTGCTTGTGATGCCAAGGTACTATTTGTTGAAATTATATATAATGCGTGACAATTACTATGCATATGTACGTCATACCTGCAACGGCACTCGTTTTCGCGCTTGCGCCCTCAGGCAATCCCTCCCCTTTACTGACGGCTTTCCTCGTTTCCGTTTCGGGACCATCCGCGCCACTCGTTGGAACCTCTTCCCCCTTGGGTACCTCGGCTATTTCAGGCTCCTTCTGCGCAGATGGAGTTTGCTTTATCGGCTCGGCCGAGGGTATCGCCTCCAGATTCGTAGTCAGTATCGTCTCGCTACGGTCTTGTACGTGCGAGTCTTTCTGAGAGGCGGTTTCTAATCCTGAGCCGTTCTCAGCGTCGGGCTTGATGGAGGGTGTCATTTCGCTGCCCGTGGATTTGCTGTAGCCGCCGGTCTCCGTGACTTCGGATTGGTCCCTCTGCGAGAACTTCTCCGTAGCGGTGCTGATCTCGGTGGAAGTTAGCTCGCTACCGGTCGACTTGGGGAAAGTGTCGGATTGGGTGCTTTCCAATTTTGAGGATTTGGAGCCGATTTCGCTGGGTACTCTTTCTCCTCGAGAGGCTTGAGCTGCTACAGCGTCCACCTCCGTCGATGTTTTCTGGCGGTCGTTCATTTGTGAATCCTTTTGGTCCGGAGCCGCCTCTCCCCGTTGTGTACTCGGGGATCCTGGGAAGGTACCAGGTATTTGCGACGTCGCGCTGGTCGTGGTTTCGTCCTGCCCGGTAGAGGGCGTTCCTCTGGAAGACTCCGATGCGCTAACGGTGGTGCTCGGTTGCGTCGACATGGCTGCGCTTATGCTTTGCTCGGTTTCTTTTCCTGAAACAAAATCGTATCCATCTTCGATCTTCATCATTCAAAATTCAGCTTTCACTTACCGGATACCATGGACTCTTGCTCAACAGCTGGTGTCGCCAGCTCATGTTTCTGCCCCTCGAACGTGACTCTCGCGTCTTCGCTACGAACGTCTGATTTCTTGGATAAAGCAGACCGTGTCTTACTCATTTCAGTTATAGCAGAAGATGGACGCGACGGCGATTCTGACTCTTTGGGAATCTCTGATATTTCCGTGATTACCTAAAGGAGGGGCAAGAACAAGGTTACCAAACCTCTAGAACTTTTCTTTAACATGTATAAGACGTTGTATTGAATCTGAAACTGTAGTGAGAAAGCTTCTACATCTATCCAACTTCTTAGCAAGGTCCAAGAAGATAAACAAGGGCATCAAACAGGCTGGCAGAAGAGACAAGAAAAACCGTCAGCAGATTATTTGAGGAGGTTGAAAGACATGCCACTAAAAATTGCCCTGTAGAGCTCTTCGATATGGTAAGATACCTGACTAGAGAATTCAAAGCTAAGACGCAAATCAAGGATGAAGAAGGCAAGATATACACTAAGAGTCCTGCCAAATTATGGTGCGATACTGCGCCATATGGCGCAGTACCAATGATGATGGTACTGCGCCAAATTTTATTGTACAGAGGACACTGGGATGGTGTTCTATAATGTTTTTTGTTGGGACGTGTCCCATGGTTGACCATAACTTTGAACCTGCTTCAAGCATCCACATTCAAGCCGAGGTTGAACCAAAAATCCTCAGAGAAGAGGTAGAAAGCGCAGTCGAGAAACTACGAAACTGGAAACCACCAGGGTCTGATGGAATTAGGGCAGAAGGACTAAAAAATGGGAGTAAAGTTAGCAATGACATCCTTAACGCACTGTGTATTGTTGGTATCATTAATATTATTTTGTTTCTGTAATATATATTCTGTCTACGCCTGGTCTTGTAGGCAATACGTTACTGGTAACGTCTTTCTCTATGTAATCGGAGTCCACTTACCTCGATGGTACCATCTTCCTCGTTGTAATTCAAGGTGGTCTCTATCAAACCCTGCGGGCCCTCGGTGATTACCTCCAAGTTCCCCGAGGTGGTAATCACGGTGGTGACGTTCAATCCCGCTGGAGGTTCCGACAGGACCTCTCCTCTGGTGGTGACCGCGAAAGGGAAGTTCCCCTCGTCCTCCTCGACTATGGTGAAAGGCACCGATTCTCTAGGAGGGGCAGCTCCTGCTGGTTCGCCAGAAGACTTGGCGGTTTCAGACGGTTTGGCGCTCATGGATGGTTTGGAGCTCGTGGATGATTTGGCACTGGCGGGGGCTTCGGTACCTGCGGATGGTTTGGCGCTGACGGGTGGTTCGGTGCCTGCGGATGGTTGGGCGCTGGCGGGTGCTTCGATGCCTGCGGATGCTTTGGCACTGGCGGTAGGTTCTAAGCCTGCGGATGGTTTGGCGCTCGCAGGTGACCCGGCGCCCGTAGAAGATTTAGCGCTCTCGTACGGCTTCGAAGGTTCTTCCACCTGAGGACCTTCCCTTAGTGACACCTTTTCTGGTTTCACATCCTCTACGATTTCTGTAGCTTCTCCTGAGGCTTGTCCAGGTGTTTCTTCTGGTAGTTCCACTTTGTCCCCCGCCCCTGACACTTTCGACTGCCTCGCTTGATGCACCTCATCGGCTATCCTCAAGACATCGTCAATGGTCTCAGTGACTACCATCTCCGTTGATGATCCGGTGGGCTTCGCTGGAACGGCTGCAACCCCAGCGTTAATTTGCCTGGGGCAAGGTACGCCGTCCACGTAGCAAGATGGCGGACACGGAGGTGGTTTCGCTTGTGAAGGTGTTGCCGATTTCAACACTTCTCCTCGTGGAGGTGCGCTGACCTGGACTTCCCCCACTGGTGCTGGAGATTTCTGTATAGTTGCATCTGCAGTTTTGCCGCATGGTCGCCCCATTGGATCGCACGCTGCGTCTTCATGGAGGCAGGGCTCCGAACACGGTTCAACGCTGAGGTTCGACTCTGGAGGTACCGGATGCGTGGGGTCGCCTCGCGCGTCGAAGTAGTGCGATTTTGTCGCATCGATTGGTCCTGCGCCGGAAGCGGTGGCGGGCAGCTGCACTCCTGGGGCGCTTTCTTGGCCTTCGAGGAACGCCTTCGGGGGAGCCGAAAATACGGTTGTCACGTCCACTGAAAACAGTTACACTATCGATAACATAGTATGTTGAGATCAAATTTACTATATATTAAATTTGGTTAAAAAAATTTTAGTGCACTTTAGTTTCTGCTGAGTTAAGCCACAATTTTTGAAGAGTAACTGAGGAAGTAGACTTTACCTACAGGTCTAAAGTCTACATGATCAACAATATACAAAAACATACACTAAATCCAGTTTGAACAACGCCTCCTACCCGACTACGCTCGTTCTACGCACCTCAACCGCCAACTTTATTTCGTCGTATTATACATTACCCCTACCCATTACCTTTATGTTGTACGGCCGAGGTCGCCACCGATTCCCCGGCCCCGATATCCCTCAGCTCTGTGCACTGGCAGCAAACTGTCTCTGTGCGAGGCAGCGATTGGCTGAAGCTGTCTTTCTTCAATCCGTCTCCGTCAGGTTTGGATACCTTGCGGCTCTCCACCATGTCGGTCAGGTCCCTGATGCACCTGGCCGCGCTGGTGAGCTCATCGGGAAGCTTCGAGCACTCATCGCAGGGGGCGCTCTCCTTCAAGGTCTTGCTGAGCTTCCTGGCGATCACGTGCAGGTTCGAGTCGCACTTGAAGGTCTCCTTGCTGGGCGTCGTCTCTTCAGGTCTCTGCTTGAGCTTTTCTATACGAAGCAGGAATGATTAGAGTTTTTTATGAGGAAAATGATAAACTTAAGAAGGGCTCTTATACAACTTATAGTACAGCTTGTGCAGATCACATGGAAACCATTTTGGGCTGCTCTTTGTGATCAGTTTATACCTTCTGTATCTGGACACCGCTTCTTTAACCGCCTGATGGTTTCGGCCTCGCTGAGCTTCTGCTTCATCAGGTCCTCTTCCAGCTTGGCGCACAAGCAATCGAGCGAAGACAGCTCGTCCTGGAGCCTCTTGTTGATCCCGTTCAGCTCGGTCATGTTCGAGCACGCTATGCAGAGTTGCAGCTTCAACGAGTTCATCTCGCGTTCGTACATATCCTGGTTGACGACCATGTTCTGCGAGGCCTTGCTCAGCTCGTTCTGCAGACAGATGCACTTCGCCTTCTCCGCCTCGAGCTTCGCCTTCATCGGCCCCTCGACCTTCTCGAGGCAGTGTTTCAGCTCGAGCTTCATCTCCATCAGGTCGCTCTTCAGCCTGCAGTTCTCCATCCTCAGCTCCTGGCTGACCGTCTCGAAGTCGCTCTTGGGGGACTGCCCGTGATTGTTTTTGCAGCAGCACGGCTTCTCAGAGTTCGTGTTACGCTGGAGGTTGCTAAGCATGGCGTCGTAGTTCTTCTCGCGCTCTATCAGGTCGTTCAGTTGATTCTTGATGCCCTTCTCTTGGGAGGCCAGGTCGGAGAGCATCTGCATGAGCTGGGTGCTGTTGGTGTTGTTGCAGCAGCAGCTGAAGTTTTTCGTGATCGGGGTGTTTGCTGAGACTTTTGCTTGTTGTGCAACTGGAAAGCGGAACACCGTTAAGCACGTCATACAGTAAAGGGCTGTTAGATCCTTGGTCTAGGTAAATTTGGACCAAGGTTAGCATTTTGTGGTGCGGTTGGATGTGGTGGATTTAGAGGAGAATGGTAACGAAATTAACGACGAATCATTAGAAAATGTTGATTTTGATAAAAAAAAAAACAACGATTTTTTAGACTTTTTTGGACTCATATGAATAGTTTAGCTCTCCTTCTTTCTTGTGGTATCTGTAGAATTGCTGTATCTTTATTACTCTCTGTCCTACGTTATTGCAAAAGAATGGTTTGTAAGCGCAATAGAGCTCGAATTTTGGCAATGCGCACTCATATTCAATCATTCAAAGAGGAAAATTCCTATGAGCTGTTAGTCTAACTTATCGCCTATTGATTGGCCTAAAAAGGCAGTAGTTGCTTATTGAATTCCATTCGTTATGGTCGTGCTAAGTATACTAACCAATTGTGGGTTTCAAAGATGGCGAACCAACGAACGCGCACTGATTGTTCTCGTGTCTGATATCCCTGACGCTCGACTTGGACCTGACCCTCTTCGCCGCCGGGCAGTTCGAGACGTTGCAGCTCTTCCTTTTCTGCGCGTTGTTGGGCGACTTGTTGGGCTTCGAGGCCTCCGACGCGCTCTTCCCCATGTTGCTCGGCGCCTTCGGCTGCTCGGACCAGACGTCCGTGGCCTGACGGCTGGTGTTCGTGGCACCGTTGGTGCACTTGACGCTCATGTCCTCCCTCGAGTACTGTTGCTGGGCGGAGACCTTTTCGCCTTTCCGTCTCGGGCAGTTCGCCAACGTCGAGCTGGTCACGCAGGCGCAAGACGCGAGCTCCCGGCGCGGCAGCGGGACCGTCTGCACCTGGTCCGAGACGGTCGAGCGGGCGCAGCTGCAGGCGCGGCTGCACTTCTGGGCTGCGAACTGGATCTGCTTGTCGGACTTGTCGTTGACGAGGGGGTCCGGGGCCACGTCGGCCGCCTTGAAGAACTTCGGCGTGCCGCTGGTGGGCGTCCTGCAGCACGAGCAGGAGTTGCTTCCGGCGGAGAACTCCTGCGAGTAGCTGTTGTCCGTCGTCTTGTCCTCGCAGAAGCAACTTTCGCTCCTGCTCTTGTCGATGCAGGTGTCGTAGGGCGAAGCCCTCTCGGTGTTCGTCGGCCACGTGTCGCAGGCGCAGGTCTCTTCGGTGTCTTTGGTCGGTTCTTCGTTCAGCGGAGCCGAGGGGTGGATGACGCTGCACTTCATCGACAGTATCGATTTCGCGTTTTCCATTATCTTGTTGAAGAAGCTGGACGTTGTCTCTTTCTTTTCGTACGACAACATCACCTGGAAAGACAATATTCGCTTCATATCTTTCACTAAAGGGATTTTACCAACACACCCAATCTAATAGGGACACGTGTTACGCGTTTTTGCTCCAGCTCGACCTAGCGTCATAACAGTAAGCTTGGGTCCAATAAGTTTACAGGTTTTTGAAGGGGTCTAGATGTCGCCAACGTTGCCAATTCATGTGAAAAGCTGAGAAGTTGTAACTTATGTATAAAATGGGAGATTTTTTGATTATGTGTAAGCAGTTTAACTTTTCGAACTTCTGAGCGTTGACTTTTGCGTATTATAGTCGTGTTTAATATGGTTCACAATGTATATTTTTGATTTATCTGAACTTTTCAGATGAATCATCGGCAACGTTGGCTACATTTCGCCAACTAGACACCTTCAGGAACCTGTAAACTTAGTGGACCCAATCTTACTGTAACATGTATCCCTATTAGGTTGCGCGTCTTGGTAAAATCTCTACAGTCAACGCTCAGATATTGAATTTTTTGAAAAGCCGAAAATGACATCATAAGCAGAGACTGCATTTGCATGCTTACAGTCCTTTCGTTTGCGGCCGACAGCTCAAATTATGGGTCCCAACAATAATATTATCAGATCAGATGGGATACAGTAACGAACACAGTCAGAGGTTTTACAAATTGCAGTCCTTTACATCAAAATAAGCATTTTTTAAATAAGTACAAAATTTCTAATTTGGACTTCTTAACGATTTATATCCACTAAATAAGAAGCCTTGGGGATACATATAAAAAACCTACGCTTCACTCTACGTGTTTTGGGGTACATTCTAACCCCTTTTTGAAGGCTCGAGCCACCACTGAAAGTGGAGGTCGCAAAATGGCGAAAGGAATGGATGGAAATTGGCAATTTCCTTGTACTCCCAGGTACGTAATAACATTTCGCAAAATGGTTCGTGACTACATAGATAATTAAACAAAACAAAAATGTGAACGATTGCCTACTTGTGTACTTGTGCCTTCGCTCTTAGTGGTCTGCGTTCGCTTCGGGAACACTTTAGGCACCTCTTTTTCGTTAACACACATCGATATGTCGGAAGAGGAATCGTTAGCGTTGGGCACGAGCTCCTCGTCACCATCCCTCGCCGATTGCTCGTCGAACCCGTTACGGATCGAGTCCCAGTATTCCGAGTCCCGAATGCAGCTGCATAACTCCGAAGTGCTGCCCATTTCATCCCTTTTGCCTACTTCACGTAAAATTTCGATTGCAAAGCGAAATGGACTGATTAAATTTTTGACGTGGTGTCAGAAAAAAAATTTGAATTATGTCTCAGACGTTTGGGGACGAATCGAATCGTGTTGCTTATACAGGGCGCTCCTTAAAGGGATCAAGGGACGATTAAAAGTTTCAAAGCGCCCTCATTAACTATTGGTGGAGTAGTACTAACAATTTTGCCCCTTTGTACATCTGCTTATGCAGACTTGAACAGCAGGAGACTTGCAAGAGTCAGTTTATTTCATAGGACTATTATTGAGCATTGTAGCTTAACTGTAGACACAATAGTACTAACAACTTTGCCCCTGTGTAGATCTGCTGATGCAAGCTTGAAGAGTTGGACACTTGCAAGAGTCAGTTTATTCCATAGGACTACTATTGAGTATTGTAGCTTAACTATAGGCGCAGTAGTACTAACAACTTTGCCCCTTTGTACATCTGCTTATGCAGACTTGAAGAGTAGGACACGTGCAAGAGCCAGCTAATTTCATAGGAATACTATTGAGTATTACAGCTCAACTATAGGCGGAGTAGTATTAACAACTTTGCCTCGTTGTATGTCTGCTTATGCACACTTGAAGAGTAGGACACTTGCAGGAGCCGGTTTATTTCATAGGACTACTATTGAGTATTACAGCTTAACTATACGACGAGTAGTACGAACAACTTTACTCCTTTGTACATCTGCTTATGCAGACTTGAAGAGTAGGGCACGTGCAAAAGCCAGTTAATTTCATAGGAATACTATTGAGTATTACAGCTTAACTATACGACGAGTAGTACGTACAACTTTACTCCTTTGTACATCTGCTTATGCAGACTTAAAGAGTAGGACACTTGCAAGAGCCGGTTTATTTCATAGGACTACTATCGAGTATTACAGCTTAACTATACGAGGAGTAGTACTAACAATTTTGCTCTTTTATACATCTACTTATGCAGACCTGAAGAGTACTACCATCGAACTGGACTACCGTTGAGTATCCCCCATTGAAGGGCAGTTTGATTGCTGCACGAACAACTCCTCATCACTGTTAACAGGTGGTTTAATTATAATAATAAATAATAGTTTATTATCCAATAAGAACACAAAAAACCATATTCCATTATTACAGGGAAATCCTATATAACGCACTAAAAAATAGGTGCATTAACTTGAAGCTAACTTGTGCAGGATAAAAGAAATAAAATAACCATACATAATACTAACTGCTGTATGTCTATCTTGGTATAAATCCCTGAGGTACACCAGTTAAATCGCAATATCTAAGCAACTCATATTACTAACACAACATTTTTAGTCCTATTAGTGAGATAAGAGTGAATCACAAAACATATACCTCATTATTCAAGAGTGCAAGAGACGTCCTGTACACAAATACACAGAACTGTGGATTTACCTTTAATTGAACCATGTTGACAACTTGGAAATCGATTTCTCAAATGATTCTATAAAGGAAAGTGATCTATTTAAATTGTAATACATGTATTGCATGTATTTATCATTATTACTCTTTTGTATTTTGATTTTAGTACAACACAGAATATGGGCACGAATGTTGTGTTCTATGGCATCAAAGACAACGTTATTTCTGCTTTCCCTTTTCTGTTCTGTGATATACCTTTTGTGTTCGTGTTCTGTGGTTTCATGCATTTGCCTATGTCTAATGCAATCGTGTGCTAATTTTTGAAATAGAATTCCTTTTTTATTTTTCCATTTTTAATTTGTTGTAGTGCTCGAAGCGTTATAACATACATAAAGCTAATCTATTATGGATTAGTCCTTTCACAAAGTAAAGATTTAGGATTAAAACTAGAGTGGTAAGTGTCGAAATTAGGTTATGAGTTGTGACCAACTTTTACTTATTGTCAAAGTTGTTTCCAACTTCTCAAATTTAAATATGTGATCCTCGCCGATATGGGTGCCGACCTTTTCGAAACGCCTCTTCCCTCACGTTTCCAGCATATTCGACCATGTCTTATCAAGGCAGAGGAGGCGTACGCGGTAAAGGCAGAGCCTATTATTCCCGGAATGTGAGACAACCAACCGAGAACTATTCGCCTGTGAATAGGGATGCGCCGCCGAGCTCGACTAGAGACATATCAAGACACGACAATAATTGTTGCCAAGATATCTCCATCAATATGGAACTGAGTGAAAGCGAAACCGCCTTCTTTTCCCAACTCAAAACTATGTGGAACATGCGTAAGTCATCACATTCGCTTGTCGCTAAACATATAGTAAACCGTTACTTGTTTTACCGTTCAGTGAAACGAAGTCCTCCAGTGGTAAGCAAACTCCACCATTACCTGAACGTTTCTGACAACCCGTATTTGGCCGCGCTGAAACTCACTTGTAACTGCCAGGAGTTCTACAGCGCTAAGAGCAAAACACTGCCGATGTTTATCATGGAGGAACTGAAGTTTTGGTTGACCGTATCCAAGGAGCAGCTCTCCAGTAAGTTGACGCCGCAATTGAAAATCGACGCCTTCAAGCTGATCATGACGCAGAACACCCTGGCTCTGACTAAGCTTGTCGTCGAAACCTTCGAGATGGCTCAAGACCGTGATATATTTTTAGAAGTTATCAAGTGTATGATTGATAAGAAACAGTACAAAGAAGTAAGTACAAGATTGTAGACTGTAAGGGTGTGTATATTGGCACACGAGAATGTATCAAAATTTCGTTAAAGGTAAATTTGTGTAGTAATCAGCCTAGATCCGTGGTTTCAAGGTAATAGCTGAATTATTATTAGAAGGTGAAGTCATGGAATTTGCATAGTTCTTGATGAATGGTGAATCATATTCAATATGTGCATAAATTTTACTAACTAAATGTTACTTGGGACAAAATATTTTAATAAGCACACAAGGTGATACTCGATATCCAATCTTAAAACGTTATTATTAAGAAAAATGTAGGTTATGCAGATTGCATATTTTGTAAAAAGAACAATCATTGTCTTAAGAAATTTTTAAAATATCCGTATTTTTACCAATTAACAGTGCATATTTTCAGCCTTCAATGGATCAATTTGAGAGATTATTGTTTCTACTGAGAAGTGCGCTTTGTTTCAGTTATTAACTAATTATTTTCATCAATTACATTGAAAGTTCTTGCACCTTAATTATTTCAATAAGTAATTAATAATAACTATTTTGTAACGATGACAATAAAAGGGGTTGATATTCATTATGCATATCTCCTAAATTGTACATGTTTTACATATAAATGTACAAATGTGTGAAGTACTGTTTTATTGCATATAATGCTAGACTTCATTATTTAGATGTTTTAGATGTGACCCCTTTTGAGTTATTTATTTTAACCAGGTTACATAGCAACAACACTTACATACAGCATTCGAATATATTAGAATATATTACAACAGCAATTAAACTTCCAACAATTGACTTACAACAAAAACTTGGTTACAAATCAATGATGGAACAGTTCTACATATATACAAAATATAATGTACCATTTCATTTCTATAATTTGTGTTCGACTTATTGTCTTTAATTCAAAGTGAATTCTAATTTTTGCGATTTCTTCCTCAGGCCTGTCAGTATGCAACATTACTGAATCTCCAAAATGAGTTCTCGATTCACGACTTCCTGGTACCTCTGGTGATACAAGACAAGCTCTTCTGTGTTGATGAATTTCTAAAGGAGAGTCCGAAGCATCAAGTAGAGTTGATTGAGTTTCTCGATTCCGTTTTGGGGAACCCTTCCATCCGAGACGTTCTGGGTGATTACATAGTGTAAGCTAATAATCTAACGTATATTTTAAAGGGATGTGACTTGAAACGAGTAAGGGCCGAAATATATTTTATTTGCTGCAGTACTGGCCAGTGTTGCCAATAAAACGAATTTAAAGTTCTTCTATTGTATTTGGGCTACTACTACTACCAGAAACTAAATAAATAATGATCACCGTCTATTTCCATATTCAGAAAATATGGCATTCCCAGTCCGAAATACGATAAGCTACACGCCAAGCCCTGGAAGAAGCTGATAGCAAGATTCCTGAAAATGTTCAAACTGCCCGCAGACCTAACGCCTAATTTAAACAAGAGGCGCAACGAGGGAGCGCTGAATTTCCTCCTTCATAAGAGATTCATCGAAAACACCTTCGGTAATGTTATTTCTTTGTAATTTTCTTTTGTTTCTTTACGACCTGTTTCAGGCGAGGAGAGTTGGAAGGAAATGGTACAGGAGGCTGTCGGGAAGGAGATAGAACTTCAAAAGGAACTCGTCTGCCAGATCGCGCAATACGGTGAGACGGCTGAGGCATTGCGATGGGCTCATTTCTATAATATCGACAGGAAAGATTGGCCGTACAACGTTCGGATGTTGGAGGAAAATCCCAATGAGGATAGGTACGTATGATAATTCCTCAAAACGCATAGTTTCTAAAAAACTGTAGCTATAAGTTTGAATAAGCAATTATGTAATCATAGAACATTTATTACTGAAACTACATCATAGAATATCTTAACATTTTTTTTTCATTATATTTTCCAGAAAACAACAAAAGATAGTACAACCTGAAAAGTGTTGGGACGACGAGATTCTTCCAACTGTGTCCGTCGGATACCACACCCTAAAACTGCCACTTTCTGCTGTGCATTTAGTAGACGATCCTTTGAAGTTCGAAAACTTCTTAGATACAGGTGTTCAAGTATGTTACCTGCCCTAGAGGCAAATATGTAGTTTTTATCTGGACTTCTATTTAAGAATATCGATATTATCGGAATAGATTGCGAGTGGAAGCCTAGCTTCGGGGGCCATATGAACGAGTTGGCATTGATGCAAATAGCCACTAGGACAGATGTGTATGTTCTAGACATAATAAATCTTGGTAACAAGGTGCCGCTGTTGTGGCAGGAACTCGGAAAGTTTGTATTTGACAATTGTGATATCTTCAAACTAGGTAGGAGTTAATGGTTGTTATTAGGTTCTTCTTTGACAGAAAATTTGTTTCAGGTTTTAATTTAATTGGTGATATTCATATGATAAGACAAGCTCTGCCAGATTTGAATTTCTCTCATAAGCAAACTGGTTTCCTCGATTTGTGTTCGTTGTGGAAACATTTAGATCGGTTTCCACGGTTTAAGTTCCCGCATGAAGGTAACAAACCGTCCAAATATATAATAATGTATTTATTTCCATATAAATAACACCTTACGTGTGCTATCTGACTTTCTACTTACATTCTTGTAGTGTTTAGTTTATAAGACAACTTTTTCATCTTTTTCAAAGTACAGCCTATCATAGAAGCCGTAAACTATACGGCTCAAACTATACTAAACTCAAAAGTCTCCGCCGCTTCCACCAGTGTTCATTCCAACGAACCAAGTATTCCCATTCTCTTATTGTGATATAACATTTCCTCAGCATAGAAAATTATTAAATAAGTGGCTATAATATATATGACGATTTTTTGTATGCCTTAAAAGGACCCTGGAAATAGTGTATTTGTAAACATTACCATAACTGTACTAATAATCTATTATTTTACCTGTTGTACACTTTGCTTTTACTACTTCTCACTAGTAAAGAACTATTGTATCAGTTGCTTAAGTCATGTCCTATTCATTTACATTTCACACTTACTGCTCACACGCTTTCCACTCTTTGTTATGTACATGTTAATGCCTTCTTGAGTAGGAAAAAACATTAAATTACTAATTTATTACCGTTCCAAAGCTATCTGTTTTATATTTACACTAAGCTATATTTATTCGTTCATCGTTTTGTAGTACAAAAAGGCGGACCAAGCCTGAGCACCCTTGTTCACCACTGCCTTGGGAAGACCTTGGACAAATCAGACCAGTTCTCAAATTGGGAGAAGAGACCTTTACGTAATAGCCAAATTATGTATGCGGCTCTGGACGCGTACTGTTTAATTGAAGTCTACGATGTAGTGAAGAGATGTTGTGAGGAAGCTAATTTGTCATTTGACGAAATCTGCTACCACCTGATGACTAACGAGAAAGCCACAAGGAAAAAATCGAAGAAAGCGGTCAATAAGAATAAGGTGAGGTTTTTTTAAGTGTGTTTGAACACATGAATGGGAGATATGGACTTTTCAAACTATGTATTTGATTATCTTCAATGGGTATAGCCCAATGAATTAATCCATCACCTAAATTTCGGGTCGCTAGGGGGTAAGAGAGAAAGTAGAGGTGAGGTAGTCGTGGACTTACCATCAATTCTTTGGGACTGATGGTAAGTGATGGAAGCAAGTATTAACCGTATCCTAGTGTAAGACGTAGAAGACGTCAACCGAAAGATATCTGTTCTATTCATCTCCATCCTCTGTATAGTATTCAATTCTGTGTCAAATATGTCTGTTCCAGTTGTAATTATAGTTACACAGCTGAAATTAGGAACATATATGTTAAGCATGTAACTAAGTATGCAAGTAATTGATGATCATTGCAACAAAACAAAGTATGAAATGTAAAATCAACCTTAATTGTAAAACGAAGGAAAAAAACAAAAGGAACTCTATAGTCATGCTCTAGTCTATAGAGTTCCTTTTGTTTTTCTCCTTCATTAACATGGCCTACTTTGGGATGCTGGACAACCTTTTACATTAATTGTAAAACGTTTCCATAGACTAAGCATTATGTTTTTAGAGCCCTGAATATCTCGTTTTAAGTTTGTATCTCTTTATATAATTCATATTTTTTATTTTCTAGAACAAACCCGTTCAGGACATCGTGCAACCTCCTAGCCCCCATCCAGAACCTGTACCAGCGACTAAAGTGAAAGTAGTCTGTGATACGATGCTGCAGGGCCTCGGTAAGAAGCTCAGGAGTTGCGGCATCGACACCGCCATTTTAGACACGTACGACGATCACATGATATGCGTGAAATTCGCACAGGATGAACATCGGTATATTTTAACCAGAGGTTACGAGAACTTCAAGAAGGTAGTAGCGTGGCGGTTTCAATCAAAGTTATGGTTTTGATCGATTTTTGTTGTAGTTGTACGGTTATGTTACATCTGGGTGTTGCTTGAAGGTTCTTAGTGACAACGTCGAGGAGCAGATAAGGGAAGTTCTTGATTATTATAAGATTATTGTTACTAAGGAGGATGTATTCAGCAGGTGCCAGGTAAGGGTTAAGTTTACCTTAAGTAATGGTTACTGGTTTTAAACCAGGATTAATGTCCAAGTACTAGTGGTTGTTTATTAGTTAGTAGTTCCTTTACTTGTATTAACAACCCTATTTTTTAAATTCTCATCTAATTTCAATTTGTGTTTGTAACTGAGAATTTAAGCTCCATAAGTAATTACTTTTAAATAGGTATGTATTGTGACGCTGGCCCTAAGTCTCTCATGTTTGTTCAGGCATGTAACGGCAACAGTTTTGTGAAAGTCTCGAGATCCACGATGATCGCCCTCAATAAGTCTATGGAATCGAGAGCTAACGCACTGCCCCCTTGCTATTACGAAGATGAGGCGACGGGTTTCTCAAGTGAAGAAGATTTCGATGAGTTTGAGCAAGTGAGTTTCGACAGGACCCCAGTGTCGGCGTCAAGAAAATGGGATTTATGTAAGTTGTTAATATACAATTGAACTACCTGAGTTACGTGTTTTCCATCATTAGATCCGGACGAAAAGGTTGACGTTGGTCTGTGCCAGACAAGGTTGGGTGTGAAGATCCAAGTGAAACTCGTCCCGGAAACAATACTGCCCAAGTACGACTTCTTCTATGTCTGCGAAGAGTGCGGTAAAGTGTACTGGGACGGCTCTCATTTCGAAAAAGTATTATCTGGACGGCTTCTGGGCATCGTGCAACAATAACGTCTTACGGCGAAGGGATCGATACATTTTTTTTTCTATTTCACCTGAAAGGTACCTTTAGTAAATATATGTTTAAGGAGAGTAATGGGGTCCGATTAAAATACAGCTTGTGTCATTGGAAGACGTTTTTATTTTCATCTCGAGAACATGCAAGGAAGGAGAGAAAAAATAAATAAGAAATACGAGTATGTGCTACATAGTAGGTAAGTAATGGTATTCTTAACCTAAAAACATAAATAAATATCACTTCCGTTAAGTACTGGCTGTGCTATTGCCTGGGTCCCTTAGTATCTGTATCCTTGGTAAGCACCAGGGCGGTATTGACCGTCGTAGTAACCGCCTCGTGATTCCTCTAATCTGTTCTGTTCCAGAGATCTGAAATAAGGAAAACGAGAGACTGTAGTGATGGAATTTATTCCATTATTGAAAGCGGAGAAAGGCTGAGAGTGTTAGCTTATCCGGCTAGCTTTTCAACAGTACTGATATAACGACCTTATTTTTACAAGGAAGTGTAAAGTTGTATCACTCCGATAATACAGCTTTACAGTTATGACATTTTCTGTTAACATATACGTACTATTACTGTACGTACATACAGGTACTATACCTGGACAACATTTAAAGGATTTCTCACTTGCAACTATTACATAGTTTGAGTACTATTGTTTCACTATAACTAGCATGATATAATTTCATGGTAGCGTATTATACAGGTCTTTCGTAGTGCTTGTAGTTGCGAAGGAATAACAGCTGCCTGGCACGTTGCATTTGGGTTCGAATCGACTTACCTCAGTATGGCCTCGGGTATGGGAGGAGGCGTCGGCAGGTGCGCCCCGACCGGCCTGAAGCCGTTCTCGTCCGCCACGTACGTCACGCTGATCCTCTGCCCGTCGGGCGCCGTGTACGAGAAAGACCCGTCTGCCTGCTGAGATCCCTCGGGTCCTCCAGCCTTCAGGACGCCCCTTTCCTGCGCCGATATGCCGTTGCCGGTCTCGTAGCCGTAGCCGTAGGACCCGTCGCCCAGGTTGGGGTTGTTGTCGTATCTCACAATGGGGATCTGGGGGCCGCCGCCGGAGTAGTACGGGCCCGCCCCGCCGCCGAATACTCCCCCTATTCTCGGGGGGAGGTAGTTGGGGTCTAGGCGGCCGCCGAGGGAGGAACCCAGGAGGATCGTTAGGATTACCTGTGGAAGGAGAAACGGTGAATTCGTAGGATATATGAATAGGTACAGTGTTTCCGTTCTTACGTGACTTTTCACATTAGGAATGGGGACAATGTACCTATAGCACATGCCTTTTTGTTCACACTCATGAAATAGCGTTACTTTAGCACATTTTACTTGGATTGTCCAAAATCTAGTTTTTCTCTCCGAGTTGTTGAATTTTCAACTACACATAGAAAAAATAAATTTCGAGTCGGTATCATTTTACTTACTACTACTAGCCGCATGTTTTAGAACTTTACTGATTGTTCTCAACGAGACCTAACTGATATTTATAGAAAATAAAAGAATATAATTACGTGGCCCCACCAAAAACGTCGGATGAGCCTCGACATTTATGAAATGTTGAAATCGGTTCAAATCGGATGCTCTTCGTGCCCGCCCATGAGTTACACAGATTTTAACGTTATTACCTATTGTTCTCGTTTATTGAGTGCGAATTGTTAACATTTTGCAAATTATTTATTGAAGAGGGATATTGTAATATTAAACAAGGCGTGTCGTTTTGAGAGTCTTGCATTTTGAAGGTCAGACTTTTCAATTACTAAATAGTATAGTTATACAATACTTTTTTTTATTTAACGTAGACTTAACGACTACACAAAGTTGACCACCGTGTATAGTGATGATACTCTTCACAATGCAAGGTCCATTCCCACATAGCAATAAAAGTAGGTGGAACTTTCAGAAAAGTTTCAGAACAAATTTGAGAAAAATGGAACAACCAACAAGAAAACGTTGCTTCTGAAGCCTTTTAGGGGACATTTTCACATTTCTTAAATGAGTACGAGTTCGAACCCACTGCCGAGGTTCAAAATTTGGTTAGGGCAGGTTAGGTTAAAGGAGAGAAATACCTTTTTTTTAATATGTAGATTAAACTAACCCTAAAGATTTTTAAACTAACCCTGTTATTCATAAACGTTGTCTAACGCTTAAATGGATTTTAGCTTAAAATGCGTTTAGAATGTTTTTCAATGAGGTACCTATAGTTTCCTCCATATTAAGAATACACGGAACAAAACTGTAGTTACATCTGTGAAACACATTCTAAACGTATTTTGAGCTAAAATCCATTTTAACTTTAATGCATTAATGAATAAGAGTGCTAGCATTAAATCTACGCGCCTCGCAGTCTGGGTACCATAATATCAAAGTTCCAACAAGATTAAATTTTGACAAAAAAATCATATAAAAAGTAAATAAATCGATTGCCCTCATTTATTCTCCGGAAAACTTTTTTGCTTCCGAAAAATTGTGAAGACCAGACCAGATACAGTTTAGCAATAGCGCAAATAACGGGTAGTTCGATTGAGTAAATCTAGGTGTGTGTTTCCAATTTTGGATTCTTATCAAATTTGCGTTTGAGAATATTGTCATTTTTAATTTTTATGCTGTGTGTGATTTCCTTAACCTCGGTGAGTTTTTCTAGTGCGTATTATTTGATTTGTGTTGTTTTTTGAGTATTTTGTTTGAATTTGAAGCGAAGCTTCTATTTCGACTTGATCTTGGCGCGTATACGCATACGTACGCCTATGGTATAGTGGGAGGGGAGATCCCACTCATCACGATCCGATTAGGTTTTGTATTCGATACCGCATGGTATCTGATTACTGGTGGCAATATTCTCAATATAATAATCGAAATTTATCGAGTATTTTGATAATCGAAGTTTTCCAAAAATTCGAATTTTTTCGTTCGTATCGTTCGACAATAGTACTATACATGTTTTTTTAAATTTTGTATTTTAGAAAATTCTTCACTTTAAAATCACCAGGAAAAAACTTTTCTTGGTATAGCTATGAAGATGTCGCCATTTTAAATTTATATATAACTTAAAATCGACAAGATTTTTTTTCTGTATACTTCAAGTGTGTGTTTATTGAACCTAAAAAGACTTAAAACCCTGTATAGTATAGAAGTCATATAACAAATTCCTAAAGGATAGCTTATTTTTGGGGTGGAATATTTGGATCGTGGAAGATTTCTAGTTTTAGAAAACTTGTATTTTTATTTTGAGTCCGAAATATCTAAGATCGAAGTTCGGACAATTTTTTGAAAAAGGAATCACATAGGGTTCAACCCCTCCATGTTTTGAACTTCTGAATTTGAGTTGAAACTCGAGCTTTTTAGAGGTATTATCAAAGAATATCGCGGCATAAGATGGTGAACATTACCCCTGCTTGGATTTTTCGAAAAAATTTTGCTTTTTTGCTCGTTTTGAAAAATCTTAAAAAAGTAAGGTACGTAAATTTTTAAAAAAGACTTGTTTTTCAGACATTATTGATCAAAATTGGAGCCAGGAAAAATATTTCAACTTTTCAATGATTTTTAGGAGTATGAGTGGTAATTTTTTTGCCCCTAACCTCAAAATTAGGTAGTTTGGTAGGCGCTAGAACACCCAAAAATACTCTCTTACTCAAAACGCCTTATTCGTCCACATTACAAAATTATTTACTATAAACACATTGAGATATGAATATTTTTGCATTTATAAAGTAGAAATAAAAATTCCTACCCTCAAATGAGCGTATGTAATTTTATAAACGATTTTAAATACGTTATATTTTTATTTTCAATACGCCTATGTACTCCTATTAGTGATTTTACAGTTCGTCCGTCTTTATCAGTAAACGCATACCTCTCAGACTTTTTTTATCCCTTTGACCTCATTTTTTTAGTTACGAGACGTAACTGAGCGTCCGAATATTCGTTTTATTGCCCAGTTTGTGCCGGATCGTTTCGGTGTTATCATAAATCCTCGGGAGTTTTACACGTTAAAATTGATTTGACCGTGGATTTAAAAGTTGCACAAGTGTGGCGGTTAGTAGACCTTCGCAAGGGGAGAGGAGCAAAACCCTTGCCCAAGGGTTTGTTTTTAAAAATAATTTGAAAGCACGGTTAAATTTTCCTTCCTTCTCTTTTGTTATGATTGTGTTTTTAATCATTTCATTTTTTACTCCGGGTAAGTATTATTACTGACTATGGCAGAGAACTTCATATAAGGGCAGAAGCGAGGTGTAGCTGTCTATAAGGTATTATTTTTAAAAAATTATTTTGTTATTTTTGTAATTTATTTGAATCCCTTGCCCCTAATACGATCATTAACTTTTTAGGTAAGTCAGTAGACAATGGGGTAATTGGTGTGGTATTTCAATAAGAAGCAGTGGCGGACAACTTCCTAGAAGGGCTGAAATGCAGCATCTACTTGCTTATCTTCTAATGGTTAGTACTATATTTTCGAGTTTAAAATACCTATGTACTTTAAAATGTCGTTTTATGATCTTCCCTTATAACAATTCAATATGTTGTTAACGTTTTTATTGTTATGCTTTTCAGGTGTCAGTGTCATATTTGCAGGGATAGAAGGGCAGGATCAACTGGCTACCTTTCAAGGTTAGTGATTAAAAGTGATTAATATTCGAGTATCGCCTTGTAGATTAATTAAACTAAGTTATTTAATGAAAGTTCCGTTTTGGAATATAAAACATTTCTGCTATTAACTATGAGGAACAATAAGGAAAGTTTTTATTGTTCTTGTTCTTGTTCAATTGGTCTATAAAGAAGGTAAAACTGAGAAGTAAAACATATTTAGTCGTACGTTTTTAAGAACGCGGCAAGGTTAGTCACTTTTTGATTTTTCGGCTATAACTCGAAAACTGTGGATTTTTAGATAAAATTTATGAGACTTTTTTGTAGGAAATTGAATTTCCTATTGAAATTGTACTTAAGAACTCAAAAATTTTTATCAGAAAATGAAAAAATACAATTTTTTAATTTTTTCTATTTTTTACCTGTAACGTTTTTCTGCGTGCATTTAGGTATGGGTATTGCTGTATAGAAAATATAGCTTATAATAATATAGGGGGTGTAAGTTCCTATAGCGAGACATGGAATTTTAAAATTTCTCATTTTTTAGATTGTTTTTTACTTTTTTCTTTAAATATTAGTTATTGTTCCAGCTGTATGTCAGAAGAGTAAGTTAGGGTCCACTAAATTTACAGGTTTCTGAAGGTGTCTAGTTGGTGAAATGTCGCCAACGTTGCCGATGATTCATGTGAAAAGTTGAGAAGTAGAGATAAATCAAAAATATACATCATGAACCATACTAAGCACGACAGAAATGTTAAACTGATTACATATACTCAAAAAACTCTCATTTTATATATTGAGACCCTTTCAGAAACCTATAAACTTAGTGGACCCAAGCTTACCGTTCTGACATAGGGGCGGCGCTAGGTCGAGCTGGAACAAAAACGCGTAACACGCATACCCATTTGGTCGCACGTCTTGTCAACGGTACTAGGCAAAGTAGTACAGGAATATACTAGGACTATATAGTAATACTATTTTTAACATTTGTTGATCATTTGTTCTATAATTTTTACAAACCCTCTCAAAGTATGACTTATATGTATAGGTATATGGCAATAAAAATGAAAATGGTGTGTAAGAATGATTATTACAATAGTAGTCATATTACGTTCCTGTAGTACTCCTTTACCTTCCGTAAATTAAGTGACATAACTAATTTAGTCGATTTGAGTGAATAATAGCAATAACAACACAATGTTAATAAAAATCCATTACCGAATAGCAAAGTAATAACCATTACTCACTGAAACGCACTTGCACATGCACACCGTAGTATACCCAGGGTACTTACCAATTTCATGATGTAACTCGATCTAATGCGTACCATGTAATTGCGGTACAATTATTTATATCGGAAAAAGAAGGGACGTGCACCACCTTGCAATTGTGGACCGAGCCCATTCCGAATTCCCCCTACTCCCGCCTCATCCGAAAAGGATAATCACGATCGACGATGATGCTTCTCGAGGCGATGATGATTACGGTGATCGCCGACATTTCTAATCTAGATCAGGTGACGGCGGTATGATAGACGCATTTGGCGGCGACGGCGGCGCCCCCATTTTTTGCGCAACTCCCTCTTAATTCTCGATAGGAAGTGCCATTAGCACACCCATTCTTCGTAAATTATGTGGTGAAATCGCGAGAAGGTCAGATGCATTCTTGGGGTTTTTGGAGGAATTTTCACTTTTCTCGTGGCTTGAGTAGGTGATGGAAAGGCGAAATGAGTGAAAATTGGCAAGAGAAAACGATAAAAATAGGAAATTATTTTTGAAATTTTGGTTATGAATCGAGCATGGCTTAAAACTCGACCATTTTCTAAAACTTTCCGTAGAAAATAAATCCAAATTTTCCCCGTGGTGTCATGTAGCTGGGAGATATTTCCACGCACAGACAATATACAAAATAATATTCCACTCTATAGGCATCTAGACCGGAAAACGTCTCACATGGTTAGTATAGACCGAAGAACGCTTTACCTGTCCCCATTGCCTCCTTGCGCAGTGTCCAACGCGCAACGAGGCAACGCTCTGTTGCGTTGTGATATTTGTCTTGAAGGTAGCAACGGATTTTGGTTAGATGTTTCAATTTGGCTGCTACTAAGTAATTTGGTATTGTTATGAAGCCTAATACATGTCAGCCGGGACAGTTTGCCTTGCTTTGGGCAACGGCACTGTAAATTAATGAAAAAATAAGCGAAAATAGATGCCAAAATGATATGGTCACAACATTTTTTTCACTACCTGTCGACTGCGCATGCGCGTATGACAGTAGTAGTAAGCACAGATTAGGTTAGGTTATATTCAGTGCTGCTGTTTCAGTAAAATCGTAGTGTTGGGTACGTTTTCCTTCATTTTAATACGTGGTTTTTGATAAACACTATTTTCAGTTCGTTATATTCAGTAATATTTTCAGTATTAATTTAAAATTGTTATGTTTTGTAGATTTCTTTTAGATTTTTTGTAGATTTTCTTTAATATATCATTATTAATGTCAATAATAGCAATTTTCCACGTAGACCTAATGTAAAAAGATTCTTTGTTCATCTGTTTTTGATTAGAATCATAATGAATCATCATGAATTCGTGTAGTTGGGTTGGTCACGCGTGAAGAGATTAGAAAAGAATAGACAGACTTGGCAAGAAGCTTTCAAGGGGTAAAAATGTGAAAAATGGAGGTTACATTTTTTGATTAACAGGGCCATTAGTTTTTGATTATGCCGTAATAATCTTAATAATCAAGACGGAATAGAATATTTTTAGGACATAATTCCAAGGAATTTGATCGTTTTTGTAGGTAAACATTTTCCTTCATTCAGTTCGATCTCAAAAATGGCAAATCTTTTTAGTAAAAGAGGACAGTATGAGAGTGCTTGGAAAAATAATTTTGACTTTAGAAAACCAATAGTTTTTGAGAGAAAAAATAAAATGTGAGAAGTTTTGTCAAATTTGCCGGTTTACAAAGTGAAATTTTTAATGTTTTCGTAAATTATTTTCATCGGTTGAACGATAGTAATAAAGTTTGGTTATTCGACTTTATACCGATATTCAAATTTCGTGAAAAGAATGTGGATAAATAAGTGAAAAACGTTTATAAAAGGCGCGGTTTTCTCGCATTCGTTATTTTGAAATTTTAAATGCAGGTGTGCTTAGCGGAGATACCGTCGTCGTTTATATCGTATACTGTTTAGTCATACTATATAACATTTCTATGAAAAAATAAAATAAACAGAAACTAGCTGCCTAACCTAACTCTGCTTTCTGGAGGATTCTACACAGGAATTGGTACTTCATAATATTTGTAAAAGGAAAAGCAAGCAGAATTACAAATTAATAGGGTTTCAATGCGTTCCCCTCGGTCGATTAACAACTACCATTTAAGCGTTGCCGTCTATAGCATACTGCGATTATTTTGATGTTCCATGTTAAATGAATGGAAAATCCGATGAAAATGGACATGGCCATAGAAATTTGTTAATTAATGTGTGATATTGTGATATCGTGTGAAAATTAGTGCAGCACGTGAAGAAGACATTCCACGGATATGGCAGAAAGAGAAATTGGTGTCCCCATACTTGCCATATCGGAAAGGCGAAAAGCCAAAAATTATAGAAAATCGTAGGCTATAACTTTAGAACGGATGATTTCCTAAAACTATAATTGAAGTTTTCGAACTAGTTATTTCATGTACTTTCCAGTCATCAGAAGCATTTATCAAAATTCCACGTGCACAAAGGCAAAGATTTGCCAAATTATGTGTGCTACGTTAACGTCCACGCCCTTTTAAGAAAAATTTCCGTTCTTAGTTTTCCCCGCCGATTATTTAATAATCCCATTACCGTCGGAAACATTCACGTCAATGCAACGCCCTTCATGTGTCGGCGCCAAATCTGACAGCGTCCGTGATATTTACATGTATTCATATATTAGCCGTCATTGTCGTCGAGATGATTGGCAGGTGGTGTCGAACGTGTTATGCGCTTCTTTCGATTCTCCTCTTTTGACGTAAAATAAAAATAGAAACAAAAGAATGGCGTAATGGGCGCCATTAGCCCAGGTTTCGTAGGCCGGAGAAGAATGGTACACACCATCACACCTAAACGATCTGAATTGTTGTGCGAGGTTAGTAAACTCGATTGGGAACACCGTGACGGATTAATTTGTTTCGAATTATTTTAATAAACAACTCGAGGTGGTGCACCTAATGGACAGAAATCAGAGGATTCAATTTAATAAAGGTTTGCTATGTGAGCGTAGTAAAAGTTGGTCACCTTTCAACGTAAAATATCTTCACCACTCTTTAGGGTCGTTCGCATCTCTCATTATTCACACTTAACATCCCGTTTGTGAATTTCATGTTAAGGGGTAGTTTTAGGGGTTGAAACATTGCAAAAACTGAGTAATAACATTACAAACACTCAAGATATTACAGTACATTAAAAACGGATCTTAAAACACCTCTGGCTATTTTGGCAATTTTTCCTATCAAAAGGGGTGGTTTTTAAAGGTTGAACACTTCAGTTAATCACAGATTGTATTGTAAACAGTGCGAATTTAATTCATCATACATTTACAATTCGAAAATTGTAAGCTGATGAAATATTTCCCATGAATTTCGTCAAAAGGGGTAATTTTTAAGGGTTGCAACATTACAATAATTGAGAAATGATGTTACAAATAGAAAAAGGCTTTTAAACGCATCGCTGAAAAATTGAAATCTGTTTTAAACCACCACTTTTTAGGATCGTTTGCCTCTGTTTATTCACACTTAAAATTATGTTTGTAAATTTCTTCTTAAGGGGTAGTTTTAGGGGTTGAAACATTACCAAAACAAAGTAATATTACAAAAAGTAGTATTACAAACACTGAAGATATTACAGTACATTAAAAACGGATCTTAAAACACCTCTGGCTATTTTGGCAATTTTTCTTATCAGAGGGGGTGTTTTTTAAAGGTTGAACATTTCAGTTAATCAGAGATTATATCGTAAACAGTACGAATTTAATTCATTATAAATTTACAATTCAACAATTATAAGCTGATGAAATATTTCTCATGAATTTCGTGAGAAGGGGTAGTTTTTGAGGGTTGCAACATTACAATAATTGAGAAATGATGTTACAAATAGTAAAAGGCTTTTAAACGCTTCGTTGAAAAATTGAAATCTGTTTTAAACTATTTTTGCAAATTTTGGCATATAGGGTGACTTTTAAACGGTTGAAAAATTGCAACATTTCATAAAATATATCTCAGAATATGAGAAAATTTTCATTACATGCATTCATACTGTTCTGACATAGGCGACGCTAGGTCGAGCTGGAACAAAAACGCGTAACACGTATCCCTATTAAGTTGCTCGTCTTGCTAAAATCTCTTCAGTCGACGGTTATACTTAACCATTACATCCGTGCATCCATAAATACTTACCTAATGGTAAAATTAGAAATTCTAGCTGAATGTTTTTTCCAATCAGTCGTCGGCAATCCGTTTAAGTTTCTCTAATGAAACTATTTATGGTATGTTTGAACGTCGTTATTTAAGATGCTTCTGAATTATTTCGATTCGTGTTTCAATATCTGCTTACTGAATTTGTCATCGGATAATACCGATCCCCATTAGCATAGTTCCTGTGTCATCCATAAATTTTCTATTAAAACGTATATGGATTGACTACACTACACAGTATGAGCGTGCGTACCCATAAATCGTATATTAAAAAAGTGAAATGCCATTGAATAGTTTTACATGACAAACGTGTACGCGGACTTAATAAATCGTCGTGGACTTTTCTTTCTTTGTATATTTAGTCGGCTCGGTTAATTTTCTGGTTTAGTTGAGGTGACGTAATGCCTCTATTCAAACGCCCTGTGCGCATGTATAAATTAAGCATTAGCACACTTTCGACAAGACGTGGGATAGTCGAGTGACACAATGAACGCACCGGGTTTAAAAATCCTTCCCGGGTTTTTAAAATTCACGCTGTAATGATGCAAACCTTTTAACAAAGCGACAGGTATTAATGGCAGTTTTTCCTCAGAAAATATCTGGGATCTTTGTATCTTAGCAGAAATATCAAAAAAAGTTATACGTGCAAACATGGCTTTTTGAATTATGTTTAACACCTCTCGAAATGGGCGGATTTGGGTATCATCTTTCGGTCAGAAAAAGTGTCGAGTCGCGATTCGGGTTTTTGGTTACAGTATTAAGCATATGTAATGCTGATATTCTTAATCCACGGCTTAGAATAGGAATCCCTTCCTACTCGAACCGAATTTAAGAGTTCAACAGTTATTTAGCCACCTGCAGTTAAGTCCACCCGTACGTAAATTTAAAAAAATACCCATTGTACTTCCCCATCGGGCCGACGTCACGATGGCGCGTCGTAGGCGATTAAGATGACGAATTTTCACATGAATTGGCAACGTTGGCGACACCTAGACACCTCCAGAAACATGTAAACTTAGCAGACCCAAGCTTACTACACTGACACATAGGTGGCGCTAGGTCGAGCTGGAGCAAAAACGCGTAACACGTCTTGATAAAGTTTCAACGGTGTAGATAAGTAAATTTATTTAACAGTATGATAGAGATAATTGAATTCAAAGTTTCACAGCGATTGCGTCAAATTTCGCTATTAAATTCCTTCTTACAATTTACTTACAAATAGATAATACGTACATTACCTAACTGAGCGTAATAATACGTTATTAACGAGCATTTAATTGTATAAAAATAAGTATGATTGATATGGTCTAGTCTCTCGGAAGACATCGATACAAATCATCTGCTGGGATATTGCGATTGTATGAGTTATGATCGCTGCCGACGTAAACAAATTAGAGTGATTATTTATCGAGTGGTATTAGTCACTGCTCTAATCGTCGTTTATTGTTCTTGTAAAATCGATCCGTTAAATGTCAGCCGGTTCGTATGAAACGGACAAGGAGATTGAATATTTCATTAAGTACAAAGTGAAATTGCAGTTGTAATTAAAGTAATTCATCAAAATTATGATATGATACTTTGTGTCGATACAATCAAAAATAAGGCCCATTTGTATGATACTCTTATTACTGGTCAAGCTCGGTACAATCTACAATAATTGTACAATATTGTATGTCTTATTACATAACAGATAATTAGTCGACTGGAACCATTTGACATAGAAATTTAATGGAAAATCTTACGATGTCGTAAGATGTGTAGAAATAACAAAAGAAAAGCATTTTCCGACTGAAACGTACAATATTACATAGAACAACAAACGTATTAACAATGGAATTTAAAGTTATTTACAACGGTACCAAGGAGCATTTATAAGAACAACGGAGCATAAAATTGACAATGCCTGAACCCAGTTATTGTCAATGGTTCTGTTGCTATTCCTTTTCGTAATTGTTAAGGTATAGTCATATATGTTGCTTAGACTTTTTATATTCGAAAGTTTATTGATGCAGGTAGTGTCAATCAAAGCTGTGATTTAAATCAAGTATGTGTAGAGTTTCTTTATTATTAACCCAATTACTTAAGGTTTTTGCCTCAGATTTCCTTATAACTGAATCGATTGACGTGAACTTTTGACTGTACGTGGGAAATGCCTTAAGAAATAAAAGTTAAGTCGTTGACTGAGGAGATTTTACTAAGACGCGCAACCGAATGGGGATACGTGTTCCAGCTCGATCTAGCGCCACCTATCTGTCAGAACAATAAGATTGCATGTTTGCGGACAGTTCTTTACAAATAACACAAAAACCATTAGTTTTAGGGAAAAAGTCGTAATGCACAAAAAGTAAGGTGATGAAAAACAAATCGATCGACTTTTTTTGGTTTTTTTTTACGCTATCAACCAAGTTATGGATTTTTGAACTTTGCTATATGTTGGCTAAAGACAAAATTCGAACCATAAGTTTTTGAGAAAAAGCAATTTTGACCTTTTTTAAAGTACTTAAAAAAGCCTTTAAAGTGAATCTTTTTAAAAGTTTTTAGCCTAAAAATTAACGGAGATATGATGACAAGTGTGATATGATGACAAGTAATATATGAGACAGAATTAAAACTAAACAATCAATTTTCCAGTATCTGTATTTATCTTCTAACAATATGTTCTGGATATTTCGCTGGCTTAAAAAGCATGCTTTCAAAAAAAGCTGGATTTTTGAAAAAGTTAATTTTCAAATTTTAAAAACAAATGTCTTTTACGCTGTAACTTAAAATCTGAAGGGAATAAGGAAAAAGTGGAACAGCGATAAAATTTAGCTTTTTTTCTGAGCATTTTATGCTTTTTACATTTCTCTAAGATTAATAGTAACAGAGATATCGTCATTTTAAGTTATCATATAAGTGAGGAAACCACCCTTTCCGAGCCCTTTACACCCTTAAAACTTAAAAAACTTAAAGCTTAAAAATCCAACTACTAACGTCATATAGCCATTTGAATTCGCTGCAAAATGAGCTTTGCTGCGGTAGGAAATGTTTAAACTTAAGAAAGTTATTCTTAAAAAACTAAACGCGTGTTTAAGTGAAAATTTTAGTTGCAGTTAATAAAAAATTATTTTATAATAAAATAATAAAGTTGGTTCAATAAGAATGCACATTTGAAACGTTTATGGTTCTTAAAAAAATATTTTTCCATTTTATTTTCGACAAAGGGGGTATTTTTTGAGGGGCGAAAAATTGCTAGCAATAATAAACGATATTATAAACAAGAAATCAGTTTTAATTTGATAAAAATGCCCGTTTAAAACGTTTCAAACTGATAAAGAAATGTTTTTTATTGTTTTTACTAAAAGGCGTTATTTAAGGGTTGAAAATTTGGAACGTATCAATTCTCATGTGAGATAGCATGTGAGAATACTTATTCCACATAAGTAAAAAAAATTAAAAATTGTAAAAAAAGTAAAATTGAATCCATTAAACGCTTGAATTTGTATTTTTTCTATTTTTTAAATAAAGGGTGGTTTTCACCCCTTAAAAACAAAAAGCTCACCTAGCACACATAACTTTTGAAGTGGAGGGTGAGAAAAATTTAATCTTTACACGTTATTTTATAAGCTAAGTTGAATTTTTCTTTTATATTATAATGACTTTTATGTTGAAACTAAACCCAACATTTCATTTATACCTTTCTCGTTTTTCAAATACGTATACTGCCATCTACTATACTTTGTTGGTATGTTTGCATGGTAAAGATCCTTAGAATCGGAGATATCGTCAAAAAACAAATCACGTTTTATCGATTTTTGGAGTCATGGGGGAGTAATTTTCACCAAAATGATATGTTTTCATATACTACATGGGGGCAATTTTCGCCACCTTAAGCCACTAAACTAGACCCTTTGTAATAACACTAGTATACTGATTCCCAACTATGGCTCAGTTACTCCTTGTGGTGTACTGACTAAAATAATTCTAAGTCAGCTAGGACTTGTGCTAGGCTTCATGCATAAATCTGCATTAGTTGTAAGTGCTGAGTACTTGGGTCCTACACTAGTATTGCTGAATTTAGCATTAGTTGAGTTCTTCAACCAATTATGTCGTGTTTGTGAGTTAATTAATTGTGTATATGTTGGTTCATTTAGTTCACGAATATTGTCAGGTTTAATACAATTAAAGCTTTGTTGCTAACTCCTAGGTTAAATGGCTCAGTGTATTTTTGCCAGAACGATGGTGGATATCACCATAAGGCCCTGGGGAAGTCATCACTGACTAATCTGGTAAAAAACGATAGGATGATTCAAGTTTCAAAAATGAAATTGGCTTATTTGTGTGTATTTGTGTGTATACACCATTAATGTATAGGGTATTCACCAAATTTACACGTTGCGGCACTTCCGTCATAGTATATACGATATGGTGCGCAGCAATATTTCGCCAAAGTCGCGTCGAATTATCCAACCTTTCACAAATTGTGGTATAATTTAACACAAATCTATATATTGATAATTCCCCTCTTTTAAACGGGATAGGGGTTGATAGGAAAAATCCCCCACTTCATTGGTTTGTGCTCTGTTATGAATTATTCATCCGAGGTTACCAAGCTAAACAAAGCTGGAAATTTGTCTCATTGTACGTTTCATTTATTTTTAGTACTTTTGACTGTCCCATTGTACTCCATGAGTGATTATGAATGGCGAAAATCCGAGGTATTTCCAACATTAATTTCTCGCCTCTCAGTTAAATAAACTCTCACTCTCATCGATTAAAAATCATTTAATATTTATATAATAATACATTTCGTAACGTCCATAGTTTAAATTACAAATGGCTGCCAGGCACATCATATTACCGGCATTCAATTATTAGACGTTTCGCTAGTAAAGAGCCGGTGGGTGTTTTTGGGTTTGTTGCATTTCTCAAGGAAAAAATTGTTGTAGTCGTCTTCCGGACGTTCTGAAGAAATACTCTGAAGTACTTACGAGGTATTAAATACGAAATGAGGTTATTGTAAACGGAGCGAAATAAATGTGAGGTTTTAAATTAGACTCTTAGCATACGAGATGCGGAAAATTACGAAATCGGCGTTTCCTTCAAAATTTGCTATGAGTTTCAGAGCAATCAGAGCTCCTGTACCATAGGAGTTCCTCGACGAGTTTGAGGACCTTTCCTATCGATGCGCAGGTAATTGCTTCTGGTTCAGCAATTAACTGCAAGGGCTAGGCTTTTACTTAGTACGTGATAAGGCGTTTCCACTCCTTCATCACACATCCTGCGAGCCGGATTGCCCTTCACACCTATCAAAGTGAGGTGTTTCATAAGAGAACAGTGTCCTGTGCACAGCCCTGCTGCTCTGCGCAGCTGATATGTGCTTAGCTGTATTAACTCCTTTGCTTTGGCTCTGGAGGGTCCCTTAATGAAAATCAGCGATTGCCTCATGGCGGTCCTGCTGCTCTGCGCAGCTGATTTCTGCTTAGCTGTATTAGCTCCTTTGCTTTGGCTCTGGAAGGTCCCTTATTGAAAATCCGCGGTTACCATATGGGATTCCCTTCAGTAACGCAGATGGCGTTGCCTTAGTTGGTTCCTTATCACCTCTTTTGCAATCTGATGGATATTTCAGTACCTTTGGGTCCTCCATATCCCTGGACCCATTGTAGGGTTACTTTATGGTATCTGGCCGGCATTGCCAGCAAGTCCATACAATTTGTAGCTATTCTGGGTCTCATGATTAGGTTCTCCAATGACCTTAAAGTTGCCTGGCTATCAGTGATGATCAGAGTGTTTTTGTCGCTATACATCCCCACCATCTCCTGTGCGCAAGCAGTTATTGGGGTTAATTCCGCCTGGAGCACAGTTGCGGTGTCGGTTGGTGTCGATGTAGGGGCTCGTCCCTCAGTAGTCCTCAGTAGTCCCTGGTGTGTCTGTCTACCAGCTCTTCTAGTGTCTTAAGCATAAAAGGTGTGAAACTAACCGGTCGAAACGACTTAGCCTGGGACTAGTTATAAAGAGATTGGACATAATGTCCAAGGCACTGTTGCAGCAACGCTGTAAAGATTCCAACCGTTCCTGGTGATTTCCTCCTTTGAAAATTTGGATCTATAATCTGGGCTTAGGTTGCTGACTATAGGTTGACTGCCAGGGAACCCTTGTCCCTTTTGTGTACCCTTTGGTTTTCCTCAGCAGAGCTTCCAATTCTCTCTGGTTACTTCTCTGCAGATCCTTCTGAAGACTAGCACATTCAGGTGTTCTTTCGATCCCCTCACAATGTTTCCTCCAGGAGGAGTTTTTCGCCTCTCTTAGGGCGTACACACTTTGGAACGCCAATGATCCTTGGGGAGGACTCTTCGCATGTATATAGAATTTGAACTATGTATGCATACTGAGCTCGCAAAATATCCCAGTAGGATTTTGGTCCATCCAAATGGATATGATTGAATAACCCCTGGATATTCCTTGGATCCTCCCCAGTGCTGGTGTATTCTACACAGTGCTTCAAGTATTACTTTCATAATTTCCTTCACTAGTGTGCTATTATCAAACATAATATCGTCACATATGTTGTCACATTTTCACTTATAAAACACTGCGTTATACCACGTACACCCTGTATATGTAGCGCATATTAACGCATCCATGCTCCATAATTAACGTCGATGCGTCGATCAGTTATTAGCGAGCAATTCGAAACGTCATCATTAACGGAATGCAACCCTGAGTCGTTAGATGTGCCTACATTAATTCTCGACATGACTGCAACACCATTACCATATTCTGCAACGTTACGTAAGCCACATATACATTTTTTTTAATTTTCAAGAAACGAGAAAGATTCACAACGTATTGCTGAAATTATATTGCGTTACCAAATCTTGATTTGCGCGATATCGGTAAATGAGGTTTCTGAGATTTTTTTAAAACTGGACTTGCGAGAGTTAATGTTATTGGGAAAGATAATCGTATAACGTAGGATTAAAACCTGTCGTAAGGTGCCATGGTGTTAAGAATATTTGGTGTTCAGTTTAATGATTTAAACTTAATGCCTTTGTTCTTTCTTATGGCATACCTACGTTATTCTTCAAGGCACAAAATATACTCTGAATGTTCAAATGCACTCAAACAGCACATGGTAAATAATTTACTACCTCCATATGTATCACGAACTACACTTGGATTATTTCAGTCATCACCTTAATATCTAAAAGGTTATTGTGTCCTTGCTCCTATAAAACAGGATCATGTATATCATTTCTATTAATTTTTCTTCTCATTGCTTTTTCCGCTGTTTCCAGTTATGAGATCAGAATTTCGTAATTAGTTACAAACTGGAGAACATGTGACGTTCCCCATTTATCTTCTGCTGCATCTTTAATAATTGCAGTAATACTTACCTCCTTTTTGTTACGTGTGAGGAGATCGAGATGTGGCAGTTCATGGTCGATAAATCGATAATCAATCAAAGAAAAGTGTAGTGTTGCCCAATCTTGCCAATTCTTAGTTGAAATGGTACAAACGGAATGAAATGAGCGACGTTTGAGGAAATTGATGGTTGTTGGTTGTTTATCTTCAATCATTGCAATCTTTTGAAAGTATAGTATAACCGTGTATGAAGGTTATTAGATTGAATTTTATGTTGTAGTGTGTTAATTAAGAGTTTCAGCTATTGCAAACGTTTTTACTCGTCTAAATTGCTGCAAACATTTTTTTTCCAGTATGATCCCAAATGTCACGTGAAGTGCAGTTAGTAACCTCTTATGATAGACATGACTTGGTAGGTTATATGATGCTGTTGATTAATAAAAGTCTGAAAAGTGCGACCCCAGCTACCTATAACGGTACGCCCTTGTACGATAGCCACTGCTATGGCCATCTATCCGTTTTTTGGCGCCAAGTCCTGGGAAATCTTCACCCACCGCCAGAATTGACGAGGTGAGGTTGGTACTACTCTCTGTGCCAGAAGTGTCAAATTAACGCCACCGGCGTTTGCAAAAGTGAGGTTATGTGCGGATCTCTGGGCCCAAACTGGTATAGTGTATCTACTCACATTATCCAACAAATCAACGTTTTTGTCAATTCTCCAGAAAGTGATTGTTCAACTAAATAACTAATTCGTCAATCTGGCTAATAACTGGAATTCATTGGTTTCTTAAACTTAAAATTAAAATGGTGATTTTCAGCATGATGATTCATTAATTTTGAGAAAAATGTGATGCACTCTATCTAAAAATCTACATAACTTGTAACCTATTTTTTGATATTCCAGTTAATTTTCCAGCAACAAAATTTTTAATTAAGCAACTTATACAAAATTCTGGTTTTTCAATCACCCAGAAATTTTACATGACGAAATAATTTTCTTGTTAATTTTCCAAAAATTAATATTTTTATACAGCAAGTAATTTATAAATTTGCTTTTAATGCGCCATGAAAAATGCGTCACTTTAGAAAATTTCCTACAAGTTTGCCCAACTTTTATTAAAAAATCTGATTTATAAATCCAATTTTTGACCCAATTTGTGAATTTCGAAAAATCTAACAAAATCGCTTATTTGGAAATAAATTGAACTTTTAGCCAAAATTGTGACTTTTAAATGATTTCGTAAAACACTTGCTAATACAACATCTGCTCCAACTTCCAACATATAGCCCAATCAAACAAAAATAAAGAGCAACGTAATCCGTTTCAGGTTAGATATTAAAAAAAAACATTGTTATTAACTTTTGCAATGAAATATGTCCTTTGATATGTATATTAAATAAGTGTCATTACCAACAATTATTTCTCTCAATAGTATTTTTTTTAAAAGTAATTGTTTATAACAAATTAATAAATAATTATTTCAAAAAGGACCGTGCAGTTGTTATTATTTTCATGTGCTACCCCAAATTAAAAAGAAAACCTTAAAATTTAACCATAATTACCCGAGATATCTCAAAATTTCGATTTGAAGTTTTGATATTCACTTTTGAACGCTGCTAGCTGAAAATTTTTTGGTGCACGCATTTGCATTCGTTATTTATCTTACTAAAATAGATATTTTTCGATATCTACAATGGCCATGGTTATGTTAAAGAATTGATTGTTTTCTCGGTTAAAAGTGGTCCTAGGTCAACTTTTTTTAAATTCCTGAAAAATTACCAGGAAAACAAATAGCAAAACGATATTAAAATAAATGTATTCCTTGTAATGTCATTAACGAAAAACCTTATAGACAAACTAGACAATTTTTTAAACTCCATTTTGGGGGGAGGGGGGAGGATCTTTGAAATTTAAATTTCCAATTGAATATTTTGGAAATATTGATCGAGACGAAAAAATGAGCGTTTTTTAAGTTGCACAAAAAAACTTTTTTAATAAACAAATAGAATAATTAATGAATTAATTAATATTTTTTAACCAAATTTTAAGGGTATCTTAAGGATAGCAAAGAGCAATTTTCTGTGCAAGTTTCCAGGTAATTTGTTTTTTCCTTTGTTTATTGCAAATTGAAAATTCGATGGTTTTTTGTAATTATTGAAATAAATTATTTATATTTTTTTTAGCAAAACTAAAATGAAGTCTTTTTCAAGGAGCTATAAGAAAAAATCTTTAATGCTTCCTCTTTTATATGTGTTTTTTAATACATTTAAAAAGTCATTTTTTGCAATTTTTACCACTAAACTACGTTTAAGCAATGGCGCAGTCATTTTAAATTGATATATTTTGAAAAATATCTTTTATTTTCACCTAAACTTGGATTTTTGGAAAAATGAGGATTTATAAATTTTTCTACTATGGCAGCAACAACCGCGTTTTTTAGGTTGCAAAAAAAACAACATTTTTTTAATAAACAAATAGAATAATTCATGAACTAATTAATATTTTTTAACCAAATTTTAAGGGTATCTTAAGGATAGCAAAGAGCAATTTTCTGTGCAAGTTTCCAAATAATTTGTTTTTTCCTTTGTTTATTGCAAATTGAAAATTCGATGGTTTTTTGTAATTATTGAAATAAATTATTTATATTTTTTTTTTTAGCAAAACTAAAATGAAGTCTTTTTCAAGGAGCTATAAGAAAAAATCTTTAATGCTTCCTCTTTTATATGTGATTTTTTAATACATTTAAAAAAGTCATTTTTTGCAATTTTCACCACTTAAACTACGTTTATACAATGGCCCGGTCATTTTAAATTGATATATTTTGAAAAATATCTTTTATTTTCACCTAAACTTGGATTTTTGGAAAAATGAGGATTTATAAATTTTTCTACTATGGCAGCAACAACCGCGTTTTTTAGGTTGCAAAAAAAACAACATTTTTTTAATAAACAAATAGAATAATTCATGAACTAATTAATATTTTTTAACCAAATTTTAAGGGTATCTTAAGGATAGCAAAGAGCAATTTTTTGTGCAAGTTTCCAAATAATTTGTTTTTTCCTTTGTTTATTTCAAATTGAAATTTCGATGGTTTTTTGTAATTATTTAAATAAATTATTTTAATATAATATAATTAATAATATAATATATAATAATTAATATAATAAATAATAATTCTTTTAGCAAATCTAAAATGAAGTCTTTTTCAAGTAGCTATAAGAAAAAAATCTTTAATGCTCCCTCTATTATATGTATTTTTTTAATACATTTAATGAACTCATTTTTTGCAATTTTCACCACTTAAACAACGTTTAAACAATGGCGCCGTCATTTTAAATGGATACTTTTTGAAAAATATCTTTTCTTTTTACCTAAACTCTGATATTAAAAAGGTTTCAACCTGAAACGGATTACTTTGAGATTTACGTGTATTAAGATTTAGTCTGACTGGGCTAATATCGAAGTAGAATACATTAGACCGCATTTATTAGATCCAGCTTTAAGTAAGGTTTCTCTTCGCGAGATAATCAAGAATCTGTATTATTTAACACGTCCATTTTTGCAACGCTCCACGATCGAGAATCGTGCCGGACCGTTTAGAATCTCCGCGGACGAGCGGTTTCGCAAGGGAACGCGCTCGTGGCGTACCCGGCGGATTTTCGTCACGACGGCCGCTTCATCATCAAACGGGAGTAGTAAACGTTATAATAACTCCACGCGAATCACTGTTATTTTCCAGCCGTTCGAATTCTGATCGCTCTTGCGAAGCCGTCAGGGAACCGAGCGGTTTCGTACGCTCCCATTGCCAAGTTCGCGCCATTGTTGGAGCGGCGGACAAAAGGATGGGTTCCGTTAAAGTTCAGAGCGTTCTCGACCTTCCTCGGCTTTTCGTTTTCGGGGGTGACCTCAAGGATCTGCCACGATCCCATTTCGTCTTGAGGATTTCCTTGTCGTCGATATCATCGATTTTTACAAGGCGAGCCAAATAGACCGTTCGATTGGTACGGAATGACTTGTCATCGCTAGTAACATCTGATGATGGCCAAAGAACCGACCCCGGTTTTGTACCGATCAGGAAATAATTTCACATGGGTGCAACCTTTGGGTTTATCCTTCCCATTGATTTCTGAAGATAGCCTCGAAAAGATCGTACTTATGATATTGTCACGAGCCGGGGCGTCTTGAGGTCCTGAGTCACGGCTGCGTGAGGTAAGGGGTCGGTAGCTACGGGGGTAGAGCTTGCTATTAACGAAGACAGGTTAGAACAAAACAGAGAAAAAGGCTTTATTCTCCACAAACGGGGAATCTAAAAATGGGTCAGGTTGGCACAAAAAAACGAAAATAAATCACAATAATAAAGATGGGGGGCACAGTGAATCCCAAAAAGGCTGGAGCGTGAGAGGTAAGGAAGGTAACTTACAGGGTTGCCTGTCGTCCGGATTTTCGGGGTTCCATAACGGAGGGCCTCTTGACAGGGTAGTTGGAAGGCTCTTCTTCGGGCGTCCGGCTGGGGTTCTAGAGGCTTCGACGATCCACCACAGTCTCCGCTCGGGGCTCTTTCTACTACCCTCTTCGACCGGCCATCTGGCTGGTCCCTTCAGGGACGGCCCTCTTCCGGGCGGCCCCTTGGACAGCACTTGTCCAAGCTCGTACGTCGGGACCTCACTGGTCCTCTCTACTAACTTCCTCCTTCTATTTATGTTCGGTTTTTGTTTTGCTTATACTTTTGTTTTGTTAAACACTCTCGGTTTCATTTTCGTTCGTCACACGAACTGACCGTGGCCTCCGGCCGTGTCCTAATTCCTTGTTTTTTATTTGTGGTCGTCGAAGTCTCGTGTTCGTGACAATATGTCGCAAAAGTGTACGTTCATTACGTCTATTACGCTAGAATAGTCATTTTAGTCTTGTCTATCGGACCTGTCCCTAAATTTGTTGCTGATATATGACCCCACGAATAATTTTGTTGCTCAAGCTGTTTCCGCTGTTTTCCAAGGTATTCCAGCGTAATATTAAGCTAGAAGGAGCCGCCATTGTATCTTTTCACTGGAAAGAGCTATCGATTTGATTCGAGTGACATATTCCAGTATAATTTTACCTAAAATAGCCCACCCTGTATCTTTTCAAAGGGATGAGATATCGATATGATTCTAGCGGCATATTTTGTTGTTTATTTGTTGCTCATATGTGACACCAGAATTAATTTTATTGCGCCCGTCGTTGCCGAGAAATTGTAGGTATCTCAGGCTGGAATAGCCCACCCTGTATCTCGTCATGGGGATGAGATATCGATATGATTCTAGCGGCATATTTTGTTGTTTATTTGTTGCTCATATGTGACACCAGAATTAATTTTGTTGCGCCCGTCGTTGCCGAGAAATTGTAGGTATCTCAGGCTGGAATAGCCCACCCTGTATCTCGTCATGGGGATGAGATATCGATATGATTCTAGCGGCATATTTTGTTGTTTATTTGTTGCTCATATGTGACACCAGAATTAATTTTATTGCGCCCGTCGTTGCCGAGAAATTGTAGGTATCTCAGGCTGGAATAGCCCACCCTGTATCTCGTCATGGGGATGAGATATCGATATGATTCTAGCGGCATATTTTGTTGTTTATTTGTTGCTCATATGTGACACCAGAATTAATTTTGTTGCGCCCGTCGTTGCCGAGAAATTGTAGGTATCTCAGGCTGGAATAGCCCACCCTGTATCTCGTCATGGGGATGAGATATCGATATGATTCTAGCGGCATATTTTGTTGTTTATTTGTTGCTCATATGTGACACCAGAATTAATTTTGTTGCGCCCGTCGTTGCCGAGAAATTGTAGGTATCTCAGGCTGGAATAGCCCACCCTGTATCTCGTCATGGGGATGAGATATCGATATGATTCTAGCGGCATATTTTGTTGTTTATTTGTTGCTCATATGTGACACCAGAATTAATTTTATTGCGCCCGTCGTTGCCGAGAAATTGTAGGTATCTCAGGCTGGAATAGCCCACCCTGTATCTCGTCATGGGGATGAGATATCGATATGATTCTAGCGGCATATTTTGTTGTTTATTTGTTGCTCATATGTGACACCAGAATTAATTTTGTTGCGCCCGTCGTTGCCGAGAAATTGTAGGTATCTCAGGCTGGAATAGCCCACCCTGTATCTCGTCATGGGGATGAGATATCGATATGATTCTAGCGGCATATTTTGTTGTTTATTTGTTGCTCATATGTGACACCAGAATTAATTTTGTTGCGCCCGTCGTTGCCGAGAAATTGTAGGTATCTCAGGCTGGAATAGCCCACCCTGTATCTCGTCATGGGGATGAGATATCGATATGATTCTAGCGGCATATTTTGTTGTTTATTTGTTGCTCATATGTGACACCAGAATTAATTTTATTGCGCCCGTCGTTGCCGAGAAATTGTAGGTATCTCAGGCTGGAATAGCCCACCCTGTATCTCGTCATGGGGATGAGATATCGATATGATTCTAGCGGCATATTTTGTTGTTTATTTGTTGCTCATATGTGACACCAGAATTAATTTTGTTGCGCCCGTCGTTGCCGAGAAATTGTAGGTATCTCAGGCTGGAATAGCCCACCCTGTATCTCGTCATGGGGATGAGATATCGATATGATTCTAGCGGCATATTTTGTTGTTTATTTGTTGCTCATATGTGACACCAGAATTAATTTTATTGCGCCCGTCGTTGCCGAGAAATTGTAGGTATCTCAGGCTGGAATAGCCCACCCTGTATCTCGTCATGGGGATGAGATATCGATATGATTCTAGCGGCATATTTTGTTGTTTATTTGTTGCTCATATGTGACACCAGAATTAATTTTGTTGCGCCCGTCGTTGCCGAGAAATTGTAGGTATCTCAGGCTGGAATAGCCCACCCTGTATCTCGTCATGGGGATGAGATATCGATATGATTCTAGCGGCATATTTTGTTGTTTATTTGTTGCTCATATGTGACACCAGAATTAATTTTGTTGCGCCCGTCGTTGCCGAGAAATTGTAGGTATCTCAGGCTGGAATAGCCCACCCTGTATCTCGTCATGGGGATGAGATATCGATATGATTCTAGCGGCATATTTTGTTGTTTATTTGTTGCTCATATGTGACACCAGAATTAATTTTATTGCGCCCGTCGTTGCCGAGAAATTGTAGGTATCTCAGGCTGGAATAGCCCACCCTGTATCTCGTCATGGGGATGAGATATCGATATGATTCTAGCGGCATATTTTGTTGTTTATTTGTTGCTCATATGTGACACCAGAATTAATTTTGTTGCGCCCGTCGTTGCCGAGAAATTGTAGGTATCTCAGGCTGGAATAGCCCACCCTGTATCTCGTCATGGGGATGAGATATCGATATGATTCTAGCGGCATATTTTGTTGTTTATTTGTTGCTCATATGTGACACCAGAATTAATTTTGTTGCGCCCGTCGTTGCCGAGAAATTGTAGGTATCTCAGGCTGGAATAGCCCACCCTGTATCTCGTCATGGGGATGAGATATCGATATGATTCTAGCGGCATATTTTGTTGTTTATTTGTTGCTCATATGTGACACCAGAATTAATTTTATTGCGCCCGTCGTTGCCGAGAAATTGTAGGTATCTCAGGCTGGAATAGCCCACCCTGTATCTCGTCATGGGGATGAGATATCGATATGATTCTAGCGGCATATTTTGTTGTTTATTTGTTGCTCATATGTGACACCAGAATTAATTTTGTTGCGCCCGTCGTTGCCGAGAAATTGTAGGTATCTCAGGCTGGAATAGCCCACCCTGTATCTCGTCATGGGGATGAGATATCGATATGATTCTAGCGGCATATTTTGTTGTTTATTTGTTGCTCATATGTGACACCAGAATTAATTTTATTGCGCCCGTCGTTGCCGAGAAATTGTAGGTATCTCAGGCTGGAATAGCCCACCCTGTATCTCGTCATGGGGATGAGATATCGATATGATTCTAGCGGCATATTTTTGTTGTTTATTTGTTGCTCATATGTGACACCAGAATTAATTTTATTGCGCCCGTCGTTGCCGAGAAATTGTAGGTATCTCAGGCTGGAATAGCCCACCCTGTATCTCGTCATGGGGATGAGATATCGATATGATTCTAGCGGCATATTTTGTTGTTTATTTGTTGCTCATATGTGACACCAGAATTAATTTTGTTGCGCCCGTCGTTGCCGAGAAATTGTAGGTATCTCAGGCTGGAATAGCCCACCCTGTATCTCGTCATGGGGATGAGATATCGATATGATTCTAGCGGCATATTTTGTTGTTTATTTGTTGCTCATATGTGACACCAGAATTAATTTTGTTGCGCCCGTCGTTGCCGAGAAATTGTAGGTATCTCAGGCTGGAATAGCCCACCCTGTATCTCGTCATGGGGATGAGATATCGGTATGATTTAAGTGGCATGTCTTGTTGCTTATATGTGACACCAGAACTGATTTTATTGCTCCCGTGGTTGCCGAGAAACTGTGGATATTCCAGCATAATTTTACGCTAGAACGGTCCACCCTGTATCTCTTCAAAGGGATGAGATATGGATATGATTCGAGCGACATATTTCGTTGCTAATTTGTTGCTGATATGTGACGCCATAATAAGTTTTGTTGCTCCTGTCATTGCAGAGAAACTGTGGATATTCCAACGTAACGCTAGAATCGCCACTTCTTTGTCTCCTAAATGCGATAGGACATCGATATTCTATATTTTTAGAGATTTGTTCATTAGATTATTATTATGAATAGTTTTATTACCGTATGTTCTTCTCACATCGGAACACCGCCATTTTGAGAACATTTACAAAAAATAACATGACACATTGTAACTAAGAAACACGCCATGTTTTCCTGACAGAAAATCGTAGAACGAATACTCATTGCTAGAAAGAAAGAGTTGCTAGATTTAGGTTGGTACAGGAATTTAGTACTAAGTGATAGCCGCCAAGGAAGACAAGATCTTTGACAAGCGAATTTGGTTATTTGCCTTTCTGATACACAAAAGGGTTTGGTCGGTATTAAAGGAGTGACTTAAGAGGGTTTATGTTCGTTACCATGAGACCACGACCACACACACACAGACCATGAGACATTTGTTTTCTGGCGACATATTTGGGAACTATTTCTTATTTGAATAAGCTTAGTTAAGACATTTGTTAATTGAGAATTTATTGTAGACACTTGTTATTGGTATAATATCGTTAAGTCTTTCATAATGTGTGGAAGTATTATAGACATTTTTCAGTTGGGAAATTTATTAATTTATTAGAACACAATAATACTGCCCCATATGTCCATATACTCTGTACGCATATATTTTTGATATAATGCTCATAGCACTAATTCTCCAATAGTTGGAAGTATTATCAGCTGTCCGCTCATCTGGTATCTCTTGTTCTTTAAGGACGCTATTGAATATATTGGCCAGTGATTGAAATAACACTTCTGGTCCATATTTAAGCCGTTCCATTGCTACAGCCTTAGGTCATTGTGCTTTACCACATTTCATTTCTGCTATAACTTTCTTTACCTCAGGAAAGGTAATATCTTCGCCTTGGAGCAAGCTCTACTCTTCGTCTTCATCTATTTAATCGTATTGTAGTATCGTATATTTTATCGTAGTATTGCACATACACTTCTGTTTTAATAAATCTATTCTTTTGATTACTTTTTAGAGTAAAAACTCCTACAGCCCCGGTATATGACGCGTATATGAAGCGAACGTGAACGCCACCTTATACCTTCGCTATAGTAGCACGAGGGGGCAGAACGAGAAGGTGCGCGTGTATGTACATGTGCGCGGTATGGCTGCGCCTTCGGCCTGCAGCGACGTGCAGCGATATATTACCTGTTCACAAGCAACTATGGGGCAGAAAGAGTGTTTGCGTTTAAAGCGCGCATGCGTATGTGCACTAAGTCACTTTCATAGGCTATTCCATTTTTTAAAACTATCCTATGCTCAACACGTGCAAATAGCTCGAGGAGTTTCCCTCCACTCATGCGCCACAACTCTTTCTGTGTTTTCCAGCCTCCATTTTGGGCATAGCTTCACACTATTACTAAATCATACCCTTCTTATACGTGGATGTACCTTTATAAGTATCTCATTTACAGGATCCCAGTCCTTTATGCACTTCTTACATTAATAAAATTGCTAACTGGAGGAACTGTCAAAAGAACAAAAGATGTTATAGTTTGAAGGTTTTCTCTCGTAATTCCCCTTTGACGTTTTTAATATATTCCCATTCCATCGTTAAACTTCCATAAAACGTGTCATGATCTGGTTTTCAACCCAAAACCTCGACGTTTAACAATTTTTACGTAACGTGCGGTCAGTAGTGTTCGAGTCGTGATTCAGTTACCGACATGCAAGGAACACCTGCCACATCTTAGCTATTCATTTCTTCGATACTGTTAATCTATCACTGTATGGAGTATGGAGCGAGTATACGATGATGTGAAAGGGTACATGACATCGATGAGACTCGGTTAAGAAACGAGACAATAATTAATTTGCGAGCCTTAAAATGGTGATTAGTGGGAAATTTATCGTTGCCACACGAGGTATCAATCACGATAATGACCGTTGTAATTACTCTGAAAAAGATTGTTATACAAGAGGGATTAAAAAGAGGTCGCGGGGTTATTAAATATTTTGACATTCGTGGGCCGAGAGACTCTTCCTCATTCCGAGCTAATGGAAGGGAAATCTTATTGGTGCTGTACACGTGTTGCACTTAACGTCATTGGTAAATACGAGTTACGATCATGATCCAATCGCCCATTACTCAGAAGGGTTTAGCGGTCTTTGATATGGTGATCTCTTTGTGATCCAATCGTTCATATACACTGAGTGGTCTCTTGCTTTTGATAAATTGTTCTAACTCTAGTTGGGGAAGACCTCATTTGAACAACTTAGACATCGTTTACATGCTGCATGAAATTGTCCAAATGGTTTACACAAATCCATGGCAGTACTGCTACTGGGTAGTTCTAGCAGCACAGCATGGGCTGGTCCACGAGAATATTTACGTACGCAGTCTCTTCACAAAATGCCTAATTTTCCGATTGTAGTTTGTGTAGACCGTGTAGACTAATAGTTTTCCAAATGGTCAACTTTGAGCTATCCCCCAGTCTCCTGCAGATAAATAGTTTGAATTTTCTTCTTTTTCACCAAAGTGTTTACATCTACTGCGGACTATAGTTAATTACTTACGATTCAAAATACCGCTTGAATTTTTTGTTTCAGGTGTACCTAACGCCATATATTGCCAGCCATTTTGTTAAGTGGTTCGATTATGGACGCCATTTTGTCGCTGTAAATGAACAAATAAAAAGCTTTTTTTCGTACAGTACAATGTTAACATTTCGTTGTACAAAATTTTTATAATAACTAATCGGATATTTATATAAATAAATTCTTGAAATTTGGTGAAATAAACCCAGACTGTCCCCTAACGAAGTATTTCCTTCAAGTGCGATAAAAATAAAAATAAAAGGGTGTTAATAGGGTTTATTAACTTTTAATATAAAGAAATACCCATTTTAATTGTACAATTTGCTTTTTTAAGTAGCGCAGAAACATTTTTTTAAAGTGACGTCACTAGGCGCCAGCATTAATGAAATCACTCAATTATTGTTGGTGTCACTGAAAAATTGATATTGTACATATACATCCTTGTAAATGTTTTTTCCATATTGTTGTAGCTGTTTATGTGAAAAATATTGATTGTTAATGTCGACATGAGGAGAATAAAAACGTCTGCACGTCACTCCGTGCGAAATCGTTACAATATTAAGGTTGTTCGATACATTAAAATATCCGTATACCATACAATGCAATTTTCTGTAAGCTCTAGAAGACAAACTAATCAGTCAATCATTAAATTTCTTTCACTAGGCAGTTCATATTCTGTATACGAAAAAAAGTGCGAGAAGCTTTTGTCAATAATATGTTTAGATTTTCCAGAATTATGATTTAAATATAGAAATAACTAAATACTGCTGTAAGTTGCATGTAAAGACTAAGAGGCAATGTCGGGCCACGCAGAAAAATAATAATGAAGTAGTTGTTACTGACACCTAGAGTTATTACTCTAAATTTTTGTAATTATCAACTGCAGAGCTAAATTAAATTAATGAATGACGCCCCTCCACAGCCCCGCCCGCTTTGTGATAAGCCACTTTATCATTAAATAGTTTGATATTATCGAAAGCTCATAGATTGCCTTTGTTAATAATAAGATCAACATTATGATATTACAGAATTTCAGTAAACTGCAGTAGGGAGAGACACGACATGTCACGTAAATCTACGATAGTCGCACTTTTAATCTCATATTTCAACGAATTTTAAAAGAATCATTAAATTGTTTGATATTTTCGAAAGCTCATAGATTACCTTTGTTAATAATAAGATCAACATTATGATATTACAGAATTTCAGTAAACTGCAGTAGGGAGAGACACGACATGTCACGTAAATCTACGACATAGTCGCCCTTTTATTCTCATATTTCAACGATTTTTAAAGGAATCATTAAATAGTTTGATATTATCGAAAGCTCATAGATTGTCTTTGTTAATAATAAGATCAACATTATGATATTACAGAATTTCAGTAAACTGCAGTAGGGAGAGACACGACATGTCACGTAAATCTACGATAGTCGCACTTTTAATCTCATATTTCAACGAATTTTAAAAGAATCATTAAATTGTTTGATATTTTCGAAAGCTCATAGATTACCTTTGTTAATAATAAGATCAACATTATGATATTACAGAATTTCAGTAAACTGCAGTAGGGAGAGACACGACATGTCACGTAAATCTACGACATAGTCGCCCTTTTATTCTCATATTTCAACGATTTTTAAAGGAATCATTAAATAGTTTGATATTATCGAAAGCTCATAGATTGTCTTTGTTAATAATAAGATCAACATTATGATATTACAGAATTTCAGTAAACTGCAGTAGGGAGAGACACGACATGTCACGTAAATCTACGATAGTCGCACTTTTAATCTCATATTTCAACGAATTTTAAAAGAATCATTAAATTGTTTGATATTTTCGAAAGCTCATAGATTGCCTTTGTTAATAATAAGATCAACATTATGATATTACAGAATTTCAGTAAACTGCAGTAGGGAGAGACACGACATGTCACGTAAATCTACGACATAGTCGCCCTTTTATTCTCATATTTCAACGATTTTTAAAGGAATCATTAAATAGTTTGATATTATCGAAAGCTCATAGATTGCCTTTGTTAATAATAAGATCAACATTATGATATTACAGAATTTCAGTAAACTGCAGTAGGGAGAGACACGACATGTCACGTAAATCTACGATAGTCGCACTTTTATTCTCATATTTCAACGAATTTTAAAAGAATCATTAAGTGTACCCTTAAAAACGTATTTACTTGAGGATAAAACTTGAAAGCAGGCAAACCTTTTGACCGCATTCAGGGTTGCTTACCAGATAATAGGTTGTGATTCTGTAGGTATTCACATATTGTGAACATTTGACATAAGCGCAACACACTTAACATTTAATCACAAGATATCAAAAAGGGTCTTTTTCTACTTAAATGTCAACGTTTTTCAACGGACAAAGAGTGACGTCACACAAGTTTTGGGGTTGTCTTCTCAAATTTAAAAGACAGAAAATACCAAAAGAGAAATTCGTGGAAAGTACCTCATCGTATAAGTGAAAAATCTTTCCAAGTCATTATGCCTTCTTCGTTTAATTTTTGTATTTTCACCTTCAAAATTCGTTACCGATTCCGATACTTTTTTCTAGTATTGCGTCAAGGACATAATAACGAAATGGCGAAGAAAGAAGAAGACGAAACCGTCGTCTTCCCTTTTGCATAACAGATCCATCGTGACCGAGAACCGAAAAGAGAAAGGATAGTTAAACGTTGGATATGATGCATGTGTTTAGCGGCACATCCCCAAATGGTCTCGGTATGTTGCTCAAGAATCGTGAAGTAGAGGAGAAAAAAATTAAGTCTGACGTAGTAATTACTAATTATTACCTCTCTCTCTCTCTCTCTCGCTCTCTTTCCAGTTGTGTATTTGTATGATTTGGTAACGTCACAAGAAAGGAAACGCAATTTGAAAACGTCGGAAAAACTCGATGGTCACGCAGAATAACTGGGTAAATCCTTTCTACATATTACAGGACATTTACGTAAAATATTTCTCCAAAATACTCTACTAATGCTAAATTACATATTAATTGCTTTTAATAAGCATATTAATTTCCCCACATTATTAATGTAGTATGAAAATATTTGATAGAAGTAATGACATTTGATTTGATTCAATAGAGAAGCGATTTACCCGAAATTCGTCAATATACGACTTACCCAGCTACCAGGTCCTTTACCAGACTTACATTTTACGTTACTATACCCTTACTATTATGCGCAAACGCCATAAACAACTACAACATGGAAACTATCCTATACAGAGCGTTCGTTACAATAGTGATTTCACTAATGCTGGCGTTTAGTGACGTCACTTTAAAAAAATGTTTCTGCGCTACTTAAAAAACTAAATTGTTTATACAATAATCCTTTGTTAACCTTATCTTTCCATTTTTATCTCATTTGAAGGAAATTACTTCGTTACTAATTAAGGGGACAGTCTGGGTTTATTTCACCAAATTTCAAGAATTTTTTTACATTAATATTCGATTAAATATTATCAAAATTTTGTATAATGAAATGTTATCATTGAACTGTACGAAAACAAGCTTTTTATTTGTTCATTTACAGCTACAAAATGACGTCCATAATCGAACCACTTAACAAAATGGCTGAAACTATCTGGCGTCAGGTACACCTGAAACAAAAAATTCAAGCGGTATTTTGAAATGTAGGTAATTAACTATAGTCCGCAGTAGATGTAAACACTTTGGCTGAAAAAGAAGAAAATGGCGGTCTTTCAAATTTTTAAACGCTTTTTTACAAAAAAAATTGTTTAAAAAATAGTTTGAAATTTATAAATAATTCTGAATCTGGTACAGACTGAAGCCACACATGTGCTGAATGTTCAGTTAAAATTTCAACCCGATCGGTCATAAAGTTATTTCAAAATTGTGTCAGCCAGGTCTTTAAGCGCTGTTTTGAGAAAAACGCACTTAAAGTTTTTTCCAAAGATGACTATAACTTAGGTTCAATTATCAATACCTACTTCATACACCATGCCTTCTTGTCCCTCGAAAAGACCATTTCCTTGCTATTTGAGCTCAGTTCTTCGCTTCCTTGAAGCTTCAAGACTCTAGTTGAGGAAGACCAGATTTGAATAACTTTACTGTAAAAGAGGATTTACATTTACATAAAATTGTCTAAATGATTTAGACAAATCGATGACAGTACTGCTACTGAGTAGTTCTGAGAGCACAGCATGGGCTGGTCCACGAGAATATTTACGTACGTGGTCTCTTCACAAGATCCCTAATTTTTCGACTGGTTTTAACAGTGTTGCAGTTTTAATAGTACTAAGAACAGATCATGAATAGTTTTCCAAATGGTCAACAATTTGATTGTGAAGAGATCACCATATCACGAACATGTGTTTTGGAGCCATGTGCCAAACGCTCTAGTCTCTATATTCTCATTAGTATTTAGAGTGTTTGCTCATATGCACCAATTCATCAAATGGTTTGTGGTGAGATGCTCATAAATTATTTTTAGCAGAGGTTGCCCATAGCACTTAGCACTGAAATTTAGCCGAACTGGAAAAAATACCGATACAGCTGCCCTCTATAAAGGATTTTGAAAATTTTAATTGGGTTCCGAATATTTCAGTGACATAATACAGGTATACACGAAATTTCTAAGCAGAGTACCTAAAAACAAACGAGTAATATATGTAAGGAAAACGAGGACCACGTCCATCTCTAGCATCTCCAAAGAAGAATTACCGCGTTTACTTTCCATGAAACGTCATGAATCATTGACGTTTGCACGATACCACAATGTCCTGATCCGTGAAACGCCCTGTACAATGTAGAACGTTGCAAAAGAGATGAGATCTTTACGTCAAGAATAGATACTAATAACTGTAAAAACTCCATTAACAGATTCGAAACAAATTTAGGATTGTTATTGCTAGTAAAGGCAAAAGTTGCTCAATGGAATAAACCTAATGTTTAGACTAGCGTGTTCCGTGGGCGTCTCCGGGCTTGATGTGACGTAAACGTGAAGGCATGTGAATGAATCGATGGGTGATCGAAATGCGAGGGTGATTATCGCTCGCTAGGTGGCGTTACCAATCTATTTTTGCTATAAACATCACGTTTCTTATTTTTGTTACTTTAGGAAAAATGTAGCGAAATGTGATGGTGCAAAGTAGTATATAATTCGTACCCACGGTCATTATTCCACGGAGCATAATTGATTTAATTGTATTGCTCTCAGGTTAGTAAAGAAACGGGAATACCGCGTAGGTAGCGTACGTTTTTTCCTGTGAAAAATTGTTATTTAAAGCATAAACAAATGTGCAATAAATTATTTCTTTGGTTTTGCTCGGCGCGGCGCCTTAACGAATCGAGGCTGATTTACTACCGGCCTACGTGCCGCCATAAAACGATAAATTATCGCAGTGATTCGTGGCGCAAATTGCCCGGCTCTGATACGCGGGAGACCTCCGCTCCGCGATAATTAAATAGAGTCATTTAGTAGGTGTAAATCGTTCAGAGCGTAAGAAAGATGCTACGAATAACGTTAATTGCGCACTCATTTTTCAGTCCGAGGCCGTCCTTAATGAAGGGGATCGGTACGTATGCTAATCGACGAGGAGTTACATTAGCGCCGAGCAATTTTTCGTGACATTTCGACATGTCTCCTATAATCGCTGGGCTAAATATTTTCCAATATCGCCGCGTTCGATCTTCGGGATTCGGACGGTGCTCGATTTACACGAGGAAACCGACCGTCAAGGTCCTGAAGTGATGGAAATGGCGAGGACGACTCGTTCCAAATTGCGCTTCCTTAGTAAAAAAGTAGTACATGTAAATACAATCTTCATCGACGTAACGTATTGTAATGCAATTTACCCACTGCGCGGTTAATGATTTCATCTTAATACCGAAGGAAACGTTACATAATGAGGTTAAGAGAAGAGACAGTTTACGGCGTTACTTGCAATTTCCATTCCCTCTCTCTTTCTTAGACACGCATTTTTTTAAATATCAGAAAAATTACTCATCTGGTTCACGTTTCTCTTACGCGGTGGCCTTTTGGTATTTCATCGAACAAGGAAGATCGGCTCTCGGTCGATGAATTAGAAGGTGCAGTTTGGTCGAGTGAAAGATCCATAAATCTCACGACAAATTAGCTGCAGGATCTCCTCGTGGAAATTAATGGAATGGAATTAATCCGAGCAAACAAAGGCGAATCGTAGTGTCGGTATAGTAGTAGCCTAGTTTGTAGAGTAAATAAAAGATTTTTTTTGGTAGATAAAATTTAACAGCAGACAGACAAAAAGAACTGTTAAAAATTGATCAAAGATGATAAAAACACAAAATCTAGATAAATTCGAGCTTTTGTGTTTTATCAAGCAATAAAAATTTAAAAGAACAAGTCGTTTTTCCGGTTTTTTTTACCATAGCGTGAAAATTATCAACCGAAATGCAATACGTTGGGGAAACGATTTGTAGAGAATTAAAAGACCTTCAAAATGAGCGTTTCCAAAAAGTGATTATGGCATTTGTCACCGAGGAAATCTGAAAAACCGTTAAAATGAACCCTTTTTCAAAAATTCACATTGTGTAGTTTAAAGCTGAAGCGCTAATTTTGCGTGAAATATTAAGTCATTAAGTCTGCTTTAAGCATGCAAAAGTTGAATGCTGTCGGATGAATAGTTTTTGCACAATTACATTATTAACAATATACACCGAAATCTTGTAAAATTCGGCCTATTAACTAAAATGGGCTGATTTTAATTCTTAAAACTGTTTCTGAAAGTGGACATCAAAACTTACAACTTGGCTATCTTCGATTTTCATATACATTTGAAGAAAAGTGCTAAAAATAACCTCGAACATTGCACGAAACGCGCGATTTCCCATTTGGAGCTGAGTAGTGGACTTAAGTATACTGTTTTATGCTGCTTTTCTTCAAACGTATATAAAAATCGAAGATTGTAGGTTTTGATGTCCTCATTCAAAATCCGTTTGAAAAATTAAAATCGGCCCATCTCAGTTAATGCGCTAAACTTTGTAAAATTTCGGTGTATATTGTAATAATGTAATTGTGCAAAAACTCTTCATCTAACAGCATCTAACTTTTGCATGCTTAAAGCAGACTTAATAACTTAACATTTCACGGAAAATTAGCGTTTCATCTCTACACTGGGCAAAGCTGTAAATTTTTGAAAAAGAGCCCATTTCAACGGTTTTTCTAAGTCTTCTCGGTGAAAAATGCTCCGATCACCTTTTAGAAACGCTCACTGTGAAGGTCTTTTACTTTTCTACAAATCGTCTATACAACTTATTGCATTTCCCTCAATAATTTTCATGCTATGATGAAAAAACCGAAAAACGACCTATTTTTTAATTTTCATTTAAAAAAAACGCAAAAGCTGAAAATTGTTTAGATTTTGGGTTTTAATATCATCTTTGGTCCATTTTAAACAAAGTTTTTTGGTCCGTCTGCTGTTAAATTTTATCTACAAAAAAAATCTATAAACTGGCCTATCATTAGTCCAGTCAATTGAGGTAAAAATAGTGTATGAATTCCGAATTATTTGAACTTCCATCGATTTTCATAAAAATGTGAAATCAAGCTTATTTTACCCTTAACTTCAAAAATAACATGTGCTCAACTTGCGTTTCTTGCATTTTAGGAGTGAAACCCACCCCTTTTGCAAAGAATTTAAAGAAATGCAAATTAAAGCATTCAATCGGTGCAAATCTTATTTAGTTGAGTAGAAAATATATTTTGTAACATTTCGAAACATTTATTTATGATTTCAATCAACTTTTCAACCTGCAGAGACAATCCCTTTAGTTGAAAAATCATAAGAAAAATTGATTTTTGCCTCCATGAAATATTAAATAACGCATTAATTCTACGCTGAAAATTTGTTTACTGCTTATGATACAATTTATTGATTTACTGCAAATTTTCAACCCTCAAGAACCACCCGTATCTTGAGATCAGTGAAAGAATTATTTTTCGGCAGCTTTAATCGTCACAGTTGTGGATTTGTAAATTAAAATCTGTTTTATTGGATATCAAAAAATTATTTATTTATGGATTGTAAAATTTCAACCCTTAAAAACTACCCCTCACTCTGGAATCAATAAAAATATTTTTAAGCAGCTTTAATCATTTCAATAATGCATTTGTATAATGTATGCTATGTATGTATGTATATATTTCAATCTTATCTTCATCATAACTTGCTCAGTTTTGACGCAATCTACTCAATCCGAGACTCATTTGAAAAGTCTTATATATACTTTAAAAAATGTTCTGAGGATATCTTTTGAAAAATGTATCAGTTTCCCGTTATTTAACTACGAATACTTTATTTCTGATAATTTCTAATACTAATACTATAATTTCTAATACTAATATTTCTTTTTGGTAGAAACAATTTCTTTGGAAAACCGTATAGTTTTGGAGTTATTTGTAAAAAACAGTTTCAAAACATGTATTTTTTCACGAAAATTCAACATTTTTCAATCGTAAATAACTCAGAAAATATTCACTTATCGAAAAAACTTTATAGAACAAAAGTTGCTGAGAATTACTGCCTTTATCGATTCCCGGGGTTAATTTTGATAAAATAATTTCATCCTCCGAGAAGGGGTGCAAATCGTCCACGAAAACTACAAGGTTGGAAATTGGATTTGAAATAAAACAATTCCTACCCTAACACATTTACACTAGCCCTGATGATAGAGAGTTTTTGTGTTTCACATAACGTCGGGCGCTATTAGCGTTTACTTAGTTTTGACAGGAACGCATGCGCATTAAGCAATGGCGCTATTGAAAGTGCTTGATGCGCATGCGTTCCTGTCAAAATAAGGCAAACGCAAATGCAAAAACTCTCTATTATCTTGAGAACGCCGAGAATGGCAACAATTCAATTACCTACTGTCATATTTAACTATACGTGTACAAAAAAAAGAACATGATTGAAATGTATTTATCATCCTTTGACATACTATAATTAGTTTCATAAATATATTCACCTGTTTGTGTGGTACCTAACTGGTAATGGGAATGATTGATATGCTGTGAATAACCTGTTAAGTCTCTCATATATATTCCTGTCGACTTGTCTGATTTAATTATGAAATTGAAATCCCAAATCTCCTTTTCTCGTTTTACGAAAAAGATTCTCAGGCGAATTTTCTCGAGCACGACCTCAATTCCTCGCGCCCGGAGCCGGTCTCATCGTACCCGCTTCGAGACTGATTAAAATAAATTACAATGATAAAAATCACGTAGTATAAATTATGCGTTTTCGGGCATGGACTACATTTATTTTCCAATCACAAACGAATTCGTGAAATGTTAAGTCGTATCTGACCGGCGTTGGCGTTCTCCTTTTATTCCTTGCGACTTCTTCGTCGTAGTCATCATCATTATCGTCGCCATCGTCTTTCGCTCTTCTGCTTATGACGGTCATTTTTCCGCTTCTTGTAAACGCCGCAGGCTGGGTACCTACCTGCCCACCTACGCTGTGCTAACTCGATTATGTAAGATTTCGATCGTTACCGGATCGATAGGCGGGCTTGTGGTCTTCGCGGATACGGGGGCAGAGGCGAAAATGGGAAATCCACCAGAGATGCCTTTTTATTAACACTGGCGTTTAACCCCTAGAAATCATCCCCTATGACTGTAATCATTAGAAATCAATATCGAAAAATAGTTGAAAAACATAGAAAGGGGACTTATTTTACTGCCTCAAATGGGGTTTTTTGTTGCTGAGATGCCACGTTTTATTCTCAGAAAGAGTAGTTGAATGAAAATGTTTAACACCTAAAAATCACCCCCTATGACAGCAATCATTAAAAATTAATATCGAAAAATAGCTGAAAACACAGAAAGGGGTCTTATTTTACTGCCTCAAATGGGGTTTTTCGTTGCTGAGATGCCACGTTTTATTCTAAGGAAGAGTAGTTGAATGAAAATGTTTAACACCTAAAAATCACCCCCTATGACAGCAATCATTAAAAATTGATATCGAAAAATAGTCGAAAAACACAGAAAGGAGATTTATTTAACTGCCTCAAATGGGGTTTTTCGTTGCTGAGATGCCACGTTTTATTCTAAGGAAGAGTAGTTATATGAAAATGTTTAACACCTAAAAATCACCCCCTATGACAGCAATCATTAAAAATTGATATCGAAAAATAGTCGAAAAACACAGAAAGGGGATTTATTTAACTGCCTCAAATGGGGTTTTTCGTTGCTGAGATGCCACGTTTTATTCTAAGAAAGAGTAGTTATATGAAAATGTTTAACACCTAAAAATCACCCCCTATGACAGCAATCATTAAAAATTAATATCGAAAAATAGTCGAAAAACACAGAAAGGGGATTTATTTAACTGCCTCAAATGGGTTTTTTCGTTGCTGAGATGCCACGTTTTATTCTAAGGAAGAGTAGTTATATGAAAATGTTTAACACCTAAAAATCACCCCCTATGACAGTAATCATTGGAAATTAATATCGAAAAATAGTCGAAAAACACAGAAAGGGGATTTATTTAACTGCCTCAAATGGGTTTTTTCGTTGCTGAGATGCCACGTTTTATTCTAAGGAAGAGTAGTTATATGAAAATGTTTAACACCTAAAAATCACCCCCTATGACAGTAATCATTGGAAATTAATATCGAAAAATAGTCGAAAAACACAGAAAGGGGATTTATTTAACTGCCTCAAATGGGTTTTTTCGTTGCTGAGATGCCACGTTTTATTCTAAGGAAGAGTAGTTATATGAAAATGTTTAACACCTAAAAATCACCCCCTATGACAGTAATCATTGGAAATTAATATCGAAAAATAGTCGAAAAACACAGAAAGGGGATTTATTTAACTGCCTCAAATGGGGTTTTTCGTTGCTGAGATGCCACGTTTTATTCTAAGGAAGAGTAGTTATATGAAAATGTTTAACACCTAAAAATCACCCGCTATGACAGTAATCATTGGAAATTAATATCGAAAAATAGTCGAAAAACACAGAAAGGGGATTTATTTAACTGCCTCAAATGGGGTTTTTCGTTGCTGAGATGCCACGTTTTCTTCTAAGGAAGAGAAGTTGTCTTCCTTACTAGTACTATTGCCATTTAAAAAAGGAGTCGATGACGTCTTATCTCAAATTTGGTACACGCTGTGTAACATTTTTTCACGTCAAAAAAAGCCCAATTCAAAATACTAATCGACCTGTCCGAGCATATTTCCAACAAAAATTTATCTTTCATTTACTCAATTTCTTCCAAGTTAAAGACTCGCTCTGTATGGGTAGTTTATGGGTATCAACAAGTGAAATGCAAAATACAAAATTTTTCTCTACAAGTACAACAGTAGTACTGTGGAATAAACTGTGTAAGTACTAGGGTGCTATTACCTCCCCCCCCCCACTTATCACACAGGGTGTCCGCCTTTCCCAGGCCACTGGGGGATCTGCTAAAGTAGACACTGTTCCAGGGTCGCAACTCACCGATCCTGCAGGGGACGTGTGCGCAGCACAGGCGCAACGAAAGGTCTCCCCTTAAATTTTAGGGTATCTTATTAAGTTTTAAAAACATTACAGTGATATACACTGTTTTTGGATTAAATGATCTTGTTATTGTTTATGTGTTTATATATAATTATTGTTTACAAAGTTTAATTTAAATGAATCTAATCACCTAATTAACGTATTAAATAATTTTATGTTAACGAGGTGAAATAATAAATTCGGCATTAATTTAATAACGAGGAAATATTGTAATGATCGTGTAATTCATGGAATTCTTCACGCATTCCTATTCGGCGAAACGCGTGTAATCCACAAAATGATGCGATTTCACTCTTTTCTCCGCTTTATCGTCCACAAATTATTACATTAGTGTGAATTCAAAAAATGAAATTCCGACAGGATAACACGTAGGATTATTATTGCTCGGCCGTGACGAAATCTTAACGCTACCATGAGAAAATATGAGGGTTATAAGCGAATTATTCTCTTTCCCAACTTCTAATTGGTCTCATATAATCGCATACATTAATGGACGAACACATTTGACTGATTCATGAATAGTAAAAGGACGTGGAGATGCTGCTGAATTTAATGAAAAAAAGGAACGTTTTGTCATAGGTACAAGTAAACGGTATCTATTCGTTTGTTATATTATTTTACATTATTACATGACACTTCGACTTTACAACGAATTTATGGTTAAATACCTTGTGTTACGGTATAAAAAATTTAAAGCAACTTTTCGCTGATTTTAATTATTTCACCGGGACATTTTCTCTCATATGGTCTACTTGGAGTGCTTTTAGTGCGCCTAAATTTACGCAATAATTCCATCTCGCATTTCGACATATTAATATCGGCCGAAATATCAAAAGTACGGAGAAAGAACGTCCCATTCGAGATGTTCAAGTACGCATCATCTGCTCGCATCGCGTAATATTAATAAATATTAAATATCATTCCGTAAGTAAAAGGAAAAACGTCTTGACCGTAACAAAAGTGTAACCTTGCTGGAAGCTCGTAAATAAATTGTTTATTGTTTTAAATATTTCGAAATAACCGTAAGAGTTAATGAGGAGATGAGCGGTTATGCGTTTTTAATGCCATCGCCGTCGTTTGATTGAAAGATGAATATTGATTTTTTTTTGGATTTATCGGATATGATAATTGGTGACTTCAATGCCAGAATTGGTCAAGGATGTCAAGGAACTAATCGGTGTAAGCCACTGACTGGAGGCTTGATCCTCAATTTTTTCAAAACCTGGGCGCAAATATGTTTACGACCCTCAGGATTCCGAATTTGTAGGTTTCAATCGGTGCAACCCCCTGACAAGGGGTTGAAATTCGCAAAAAACCGACAATTTTTTAGTTTTTTGCGATTTTCTCGAAAACTAAAAGAAATATCAAAAAAGTAACTTGACCAGCGTGTTGCTCGTGCATTTTAGGTAATACGAAGATTTTTTTGAGTCCTTAAACTTCATAATACTTTGAATATTTTGTAACTTTATTACTATTACTAAATATATCCGTCAAAATTATTTCAATTATATTGAATTTTAAACATTTTACAGTCCAAAGAATTTTAGTATCATTTCTTTTAAACTCATGTAATGCACGGAAAAAAATTACGTAGCCTTCACGTAGCCAGATAACACTTCTACGATTATTGCAGCAACTTTTTGAATGTATTTTTTTGCAAATTATTCGAAACATTATTTTGCTTCTCCATGAAACTTGCGAGATCAAGATCTACTTGATCTAATAATAATGTAATCTAATATTAAAATTGAACTGAAAATTATTTATTCCTAAGAAATAAAGTCAAAAAATATATGTGTAAAATGTCACAACAGCTGGGTCATTTGTAAAATTGATATATTATTTAAAAAAGTAATCCCAAACTCTTGTAGTATTCTTTTTCCTTCAGATTAGTTTGGTTACAAAAATATGAATATAAAATATGCTTAAATATAATTAAATATAAAAAACGCTTCAACGTAACTCCTTTGTGCCATAATTAATTTTTAGTCCCTATTGAATTTAAATAAAAATATTTCATCTCGAGTTTAAAATGTCTCTTTGCAGATTCATAACAATTTTATTACAACGATATGAAAATAGGACTTGTTTCACGTATTTAACCGTTCATTAATTATTAGTACTCATTGGATTACAAATAAAAATTTTCATTTCGAATATCGAAAATATCAAAAATATACTTGCAATCATATTTTTGGAAAAAGACGAATGATTCATTTTATTTTTATAAGTAGCAATAATAAAATGTTCAACTATCAGAAATTTCAATACAACCAAAATATTTTATAAATTAAAAAAGAAATGAATATAAAGTAGATGGTGAGAATTTTTACCACATACGACATAAGCTTTATTTAAATCCAAAGACAAGAGAAAAAACCATTTGGCCAGGGTGAATCCACCCTTAAAAGTTGAATAGTGAAGAGGGGTAAGTGATAACTCGTTTTAAAGCTTCTCGAATTCTGAATTGGACGGTTTTTTTGTTTTTTAAACTTAGTTTTGTAAATTTCGAGAAAATGAACAAAAGGTGACAAAAATAGTGACTTAGAAGATTTCCAAATGAATTTTTTACTTCAGTATTGTTTTTTTTGTATGTTTCGGTTGTTTTTAATCGTAATTATTTTTTATAAAAGAAATGGAACCAGAAATGAAAAATATGGTTTTGCGAACGATAAGAGTTTGGTTCGGTTCGATATACTAAACGATCTTTCCAGTCATTGTGTTACTTTTTCAAAAACCATTTCCAAGTTCGTATTAATTCGCACTAAGAAGGTTTACAATGTAACAGAACGAGCCGAAATAATTTTTATCTACGGCTCATTTTTCCTTATCCTCGGAAAATTAATCTATTTTTGCTGTCATTATGGCCATCCCCACACCTTGCTTTGCTTAAACTGTTTTTTCTAAATTTCAATCGACTTAGTGTTATGCCAAATTGCGCAAGCTCGATACTTAAATGTTAAAAGCTCACAGAATTCCCACTCGCAAATATGGCCTGTCACGAACGCCATCAGTTATAATGATGATACTTAATTATATTCCAACGCAGGTGGTACTGATCACTAAGACCAGAAGGAACGTATCGGATGCAATGTTTAATTTACAATTAAGGTGGATGACTATCGTCGAGATTTGGAGTACCCGCAGGAATTTTCGGGGTTTTGAACTTCGGAACGACCCCGTATTGGATGCGCGCGCCTGAAGCCTGGATTAAGGTCATATTTGATTATGCCATTAGTACAAGCAGGGTACGGCTGTTTAATGAATAATTGCATGAGAACGTATGATCATTAAATTAAGATATTTACTACAGAACCAAATTTTCTCGATTAAAATATTCCTTATATTACGTTATAAACGAAGCAATTCATTAATCTCCGCTGACCTTTAAGTAATATTAACGTTGATAAGTGCTTATAACAACGCCGTTGCGGAAAATGCCATAAAATAATTAGAGAGCGACGTTTATAATATATAAAACTAGTAATCTTCATAATGGCTTAATTTTCATCATTTTTCGTATATGCATCATCTATTGTCTTATCTCGAAAAATCGCTAATAGCGAGTTGCGCAACTCAACCGATTTTGATGCCGTTATTATTACTAATAACGTCGTCTCTCGTTATTTCAGACGTTTCGAAACGTACCTCATATTGTTCTAACGCTGTTTAGTAACATAATAAAGATTCTTATGGAATTTCACATACCGCGAAGAATCGATTCGGGATGCACATGCTCACATTTCTCACTCTTACACTTCTGTATTAACACCTATGGTAATTACAGCACATTACGTAAATTCGATGTGCCAAATGAGTATCCTGTTTCTCACATACCGAAGGCTCTTGTTTTTTTGGAAGAATTCCCGCGGCTAAATTGCAGAGAATTTGTATAAATTTTTTTTTCTAGGCGATAAATTAATATCGAGGATAATGATATATAATTTGGCCGATTTTGTAACACATATTAAATCACTTTCGTCTGGAGCCCGCCGAGATCCTAGGAGGACACGGGTCTGGCGATTCACCGGATCGCCTGAAGCCTGATCGAGTTTCAGTAGGCAAACCTAGAATCCTAGAGAGTTCTATAAAGGCAAACCTAGAGTCCCTAGAGGTTAATCAAATCCTCGAAGGGGACGTTTCTGCCGATTCTGCGCACTCCTCCGGGGTGACGGGCCCGACGATTCTCCGGATTCCCTGGAGGCTGATGGATTCCTCGGGTAAGACGGCCCTGAGTGCTCGGAGGCTGAGGGGGTTCTCGAGGGGACGGGCCTGGCGACTCTCCAGGTCCCCTGGGAGTTGGTGGAGTCCTCGGGTGCGAATATTATAATTTGAAAAGTCTCCAGGAAACCGATTTTGGCCTGTCAATCCGCTCTGGTTCTCTCGTAATTGGATTCGATTACAATGATGAATTTGGCTTGATGCAACGTTCGAATAAATGGTGTCCATTGTATAATTAGGATTTTTAGTGTCGATGGAATTCTTCCTTTAGCTTCGATATTGTGCACACGAGAGGCGTTGTAGGGGCGAAAATCATGAATAAATAAACGGTTTCAAAACGTTTCCATTCTCCTTATGTTTCATAAACTCTCTGGTCTCGAAATAGCAGTATACCTAAGTTGAAATTTATTAAAGTAATTATATTAACTTTATCTACTACGTACCCATTAAAAACTGAAGAATTTAAATGAATTGTTGTTTTCCTCCTTGTCGACTTTCGAATCTATTCACTTGGGATCTTTCTGCGGTTATCTAACTGGGATCTCTTGTTTGCTTAATATTTAGCCGTTTTCACATTCCTTGAAGTTTAAGTGGCTGTTCAATTACGTCCACATATAAGGCTACATAGTGTGTTAAATATCACCAATCCGATAATGGAGTTGAATGTTTCCTTTACCGAAAAACCGACAAAGGTAGGTAAAACTGAGGAAAAATAAACGTGGGTAATGTATCATAACGTTTATCATACATAACAATTGTTGAAAATCATAGCACATCGTTTGGAATGAAATGAGGAAATCCAGGCTTCTCAGGGAGAAATTGAAACTTTATGAAATTTCCCATAAACTGCAATTCTAGGAAAAATGTTTAAAGTTAATATTCTTGAGGTAGTGTGCTTTAAAAACTGCTCATGGATGAAAGAAAGTCAATGGAAATACATATTTCTACAGTAAAGTTTCTTATTACATCAATTTTTTTTACCCTATTTACAGTGCATTTCATATGGGATTTCAACTTCATTCATTACGAACATATGAATAAAATATGGACCACAGATTCAATTGGCCTAACAATCTTTGTGGATATCAATCAGGTTGAAAGCTCATATCGACTCGAAAGGGAACTTTTGTATTGTAGGAGGTTAAGAAAGGATCAAATTTTATAAGAGTGAGAACGGTCCTTATCAATTCAATATTTCACTAGCGATATCTCCTCGAAACGAAATGAAAATTTTTTTGTTTTTAAAGAAATAGATTCCTGTTGGTTTCCAAAGGGTGAGTATCCCTTTTTCTGTCAAATTGTCGTTCTATTTAATTCGTAGGTTATATTGCTCAAATTTATACTTTTCCAGAAGGCGACGGTGAAATTTTTTTTGCGTGTTTGGGTTTTGAAAAAGAAGTTGGGGTTAAACAACCCCTTGATAGTTATTTAACGATATGACAGACACTTTTATGCGGAACTGGCAACAAAGATTAGAGCGGCTATCTAGGTTTTTGTGGTTTGTCATTATAAATATAGCCTCAATTTTTCAAAATTAAAAATGGCGGTTCTGATATGGTGAGCGTTAAAATTTATTCTGCGTCGAAATTGAAATTAAGAGGTCTACCAAAGTGATGATTCCTGAGTAAAACGTCATCCATATCTGGGGGGGTGGGGTCATCCCCATTCTTCACCCCCCTTAGACTTTTAAAATATAAAAAAATATAAGGGTTGAAGCCTTTAGTTTTTATCAGCAGAAACTTCTTTTTTCCATTATTTTATAAATATCCGGGTAACGAATTTTCGGCAGGTTGAGTATCAGGCAAAAGGGCTTAAGTAAAGAAGTAGACGGTTGAATTCTACAAGCGTATCGATCATGCCTACTCGATATACACGATTGCGTTACATACATTTCCTAATTCTCGCGTTAAGCAACGTCGAAACCATCCCAAATGAAAAAACATAGCTCATGCTCACCGCCTCGAACGATATTGCAAAAAAATCTCGTCCTCAAGAACAATAAAAGAAACAAATATCGAAAGATGTGCGGTGCGCTCTTCGATTTTTCTCGCGCCGACTAATAGGCGACCTTGCCCATCCTAAGAGCCCGATCTGATTCCATCGGTGTGTTACAATCTAAAACGAGAAAAAATCGGCACCGAGCCCATCCTCGATTCGGATTTTTATTTTCGGGGGAGTCACACGTATAAAAGTAGATCGTCCGTTGTGCATTACCATCATTTTGATCGCATTCCTTTTCTTCGATACCGCTACAATTACAATGAGGGTAAGTAGACGTTTGGTTTATTAATTCTTTACGTATTATTGTGATATATTTAATGGTGGTGCCTGGCTGGGACCAGGGCTTATCAACGTTTTTTGTACCTTGATCCTGCAACATTTTTCATAAATCCGGAAAACTGTTATTTATAAGCTAGTGCTTTACAATTAATACGTCTTTTCCAGGAAAATCGCACTAGGACTTGTTGGCTTTACTGTAAAGTTTTCCTTTACTGAAAGCACTTACGGTCAAATTGGCTCTCATGGGTTTTCCAGGATATTTCGATTTAAAAGGAAATCTTTCACTATTAATGACTTTTCCCTGACATTCATACCAGCACTTTAAAATGTTGCTTCCTCTTCTCTGAAATGTTTTCCAGAGTATTCCTAATTTTAAATTGATATTCCAGTATTTTCCAGAAAACTCTTTTTAGGATATATTTCTATATCGAAGGAAATTCTCCGCAACTCATCTGTATTCCAGGACTTCTTGGCTTTTCAAGAAGACTTAAATTCCTCTAGCCCAAATTGTCTTTCATGTCTTTTCCAAAAAATCCTCCACAACAAATACCTTTGTTACAGGAGTTAATAGGACTTTATTACTGCGATGAAAAATTTTCCAGGATTTTCTTACAATAAATCTGTCATTCATGTCGTTTTCAGGAAACATATTTATAATTTTATTCCAAATTAAAATAAAATTCTAATCAGTTATCATGTCTTTTCCAGAAAAGTCTTACCAGGACACGTTGATAATGTTTTCCTATGACTTTTCCACGACTTTCGTAATATCAAATTGACATTTCTACCTCCTTCAGAAAACCTTGCTTATGAATTTATTTTAAATTATAAAACCACGTATTTTTCAGAAAATCTATTCCACTATTGAGTGAAAAGAAAAGTGTCTTAATAGGTCTGTTCCAGGGAGATCAAGACTATCGTTCCTTGTCCTTGTCTCAAATAAAATGACGTTGCTATTGATTCCAGGAAATCTCTTGCTGGAAGTCCTCAAGTATTAATACGGCTTTTCCAGAAAGGTTCTGCCGGGATCTGTTAACATTATTTATTCCCCTCGCAGACAGTTTCCAGACCTCTCTTGAAATCAAACTGGCGTTTCCATCTTTTCCATAGAAGATACGTTCCTACTAGTACATATTGAGTCTTTTCCAGAAAAGGCCTAACAGGATCTATTGACATCGTTTTCTCATGCTTTTATATATTTCTAATCGGAAAGACGAGTCTTATCCAGAAAGCCTATTTTGTAGTTTAAAAATTTTCCACAATTAACACGTCTGTCCCATGAAAGTCTAAAAATTTTTGTTTTTTTTTCTTGTGCATGAATCGTTTTCCAGGACTTCCATAAGATAAAATTGACGTTGGTATTATTTCCAGGAAATCCTTTACGTAGATAGTTTCGATATGAAGGGAGTCCTCAAAAATTAATAGGCCTTTTCCAGGAAGGTTCTACCAGGATCTGTTAACCCCACTCGTAAACAGTTTCCAGACTTTCCTTGAAAACAAATAGACGTTTCAGTCTCTTTTTATGGTATTCTTATTAATAAATATGTTGAATTAGGTGAAATCTGCCATAATAAATACTTTTGTTAATTAACGCCGCAGAAAAAATTCCAGGACTATCCTATGATCAAACTGACATTGATATCTTTTCCACAAAACCTTTTTTTGACTGCATTCTGTATTAAAAGGAAATTCTCAACATTTTTCATGTCTTCCAGAGATGTCCTACCTGAACATGTTGACATTCTTTTCTTATCCCGTTTCTCTTTCTGAAAACCTTTCCCAGGATATATTATTGAAATATTAGGACGTGCCTCTTCCAGGGAACAACATGACGTTCCCATGTTTTCCAGGAAACTCATCTCTTTGCGATCTGCAGTTTGAATTAAAAGAATGTTTTTAACATCTGATACGTCTTTTCCAGAAGAGTCCTGTTGATACGCTTTTTCCTCCCTGAAACGGTTTCCAGGATTTGGTTTAAGTCAAATTAACGTTCCTATCTTTTCTAGTATGCTTGAGTGGAAATTTTTTTTATATATTATTGTAAACATAAAAAATGACGTATAGTACTATTGATGCTCACTATTCTTGGTTTAAATTTAAAAAAAAAAAATGAAAAATTAAAAAAATTTAAAAAAGGGAAAGCCTCCAAATATAATTTTATGGAATTTTTTTAGAACTTTTTATATAAATTAATCCAAGTATCTTGAGGATGCTGCCCAGTGGAGTCGTTTTAAAATGTTTTTTCACCTTGTACAATGATTTACGATTTCCTAATCGTGTCAATCTTCCAGCACGTTTCTTGTCGCCTGTCTGCCCCCTAAGACGGGATCCGCCCCATGGCTAATCAGATAAGTGAAGTGAATAAAAGGTGGCATTCATTAAGCATCGACGTGCTTTCCCTCCGTTTTCTGCCACCCAATCGACGCCTGACACGATAGGCAAAAGACAACGCGGTGTCTGTTATCGGATCGTGTATTTCCAACGACGATTCTGCGCGATTTTTTCCCGTCTCGCCTGTCGCAATCGCCGCCGAGAGTGATTTATGAACGCCGCCGGATTTTTCCCTCTGATTACTCCGATTCCCCCTTTTATAAGTTCGTTAATTCCTTTATGTACGAATCTCAGTCACGGCCTCGCCGTGACGTAACGCGGACATCGGGGGAAAATATGATTCGTTACACAAATCTCGTAACTTGCATGTGAAAAAAGACCAGGCCAGGCCGTATTCGTAGGGAATTTGCGAAACTACGAGGCGCAAGCAATAAATAAGTACATCTGTTCCATCAATTTATGTGTTTGTTTAATTTATTATACTTGAGAGAATTCGATTAGAGCTTAAATTGATACTCGTATGGATTGAACTGTGAAGGCAAGTCCGCGAGAACAGCGGCTAACAAAATGTCGCCACGGTATGAACGTTTATAGTACTATCAACCTTGAGTTACTGCCCTTATTCCCCCACTAACAGGTTAATCGATGGCTAACATAACTGAAATGCACGTTTCGTACTGAAAAATTAGGAATCCATGGTGGGACTACTACCTATAACCTTTGTATTTAAACCCGCCTAGATCCTAACGAATTACGCCCTTATTTCCCCCACAAAGGGATTGTGAGGGAAAAAATTCTTGGGACAACTTATATATATATATATCCTTCTCATAACAGTTCTGCTACCAATTCGGGTAGTTTATTTGGTAGAGTGGTGATGCTCAAAGTAAGAGGTCGTAGGTCGTAGAATCCTGCACTAGGTTAGAGATCAAATTATGCATTTGAATCACTTTCATAAGGTCTTGTTGTATGCTCATTTTCCTTCTTCCATAACCGCCATCCGTCCCTAAAAGGCAAATTTATAGTCCATTATTTAAGGAATACCCAAGGAGGCCTTGGTGGAGGAAACCTCGGTGGGACCTACAAGCTGTTCGATAGTTACAAAACCTTCTTGGATTTCTCTTCATTCATCTTGAATCCACGCCTTGTAGGCGAATTTAACTTAATATTTTCTGAGCGATACTCGAGGTAAAATCAAACCGACCTCGACCTCATCTCATCCTTAAGGTGCACTTAGTTGAATATAAAATACAGATGACGCAGTAAGTACGCCTTAAGGTTTGAGGAAACGATTCTAAATTTGCCCTTAAATCTTTTGCCCCCATAGCGTTATCTACGTCGCCCTTCCAGCTTCTTCAAGGCCTTCCTTTTTTCTCGTGGTTAGCACACACTCTATCATTTTTCTGGAACATACTCATTAGATATCCAAATCATAACAATTCCATCTGTATCCTCATCTTCGTTTAGATGTTTTGGCGCTTGCATTTCCATTCAGTATGATGGTCTGAACTTCGTGTCTTCTATGGTGGTCTCACCAAGTAGCTGCCATATGTTCCTGTAACTTTTTTAATTTTCTTCGAACCTTCTAATGGTATTTCTATCTCTGAAATTCTAGTCCTACTGCTTTATCTCGAGGTTTCTACTTATAGTCTTCTTCAGTGCTGATGTAAGGAATTCCTTTCTTCTTTAATGGTGACTTTAACCCCAGATCTGGTAAGGCACTTCTGGAAGAAAAACGATGAGATGAATGATGAATGAGGGAAAAAGAAAGTCTTCACTACTTAAACCAATTATCATAAACTTTAATAGGGGCGACCGGTTTCGGCAATAGCCATCATCAAGCCTACATGGTCAGTAACTTATCCAATGCAATTAACACGTCATGCCTAAAGAATAGTAGCAATAATTAGTCGAGACGCCGCTTCGAGAGGTTGGAGGAGTAAGAGAACTTAATTTCATGTTACTTCCATGTCGTTTTCCAGGTTTTGGTCATCCTTAGCATCGTGGGCTTCGCGTCCTGCGGCCGCCTCGACTCCGCCTACCTGCCCCCGAACCAGAGGGCGTTCGGCGCGGCCCCGTTCGGCGCAGCCCCGTTCGGCGCAGCCGCCGCCCCCGCGGCCGCCTCCTCGTACTCCGCCCCCTCCGGCGCGCAGGTGCCGATCTTGCGCCTCGACGAAACGAACGAGGGCGACGGCACCTACAACTACGCCTACGAGACCGGCAACGGCATCTCCGCCCAGGAGCAGGGCGACGCTAGGGGCGACGGCACCAAGGCGCACGGCGGCTTCTCGTACACGGCGCCCGACGGGCAGCGCGTCCAGCTGCAGTACACGGCCGACGAGAACGGCTTCCAGCCGCAGGGCTCGCACCTGCCGACGCCGCCCCCGGTCCCGGAGGCGATAGCGAGGGCGGTCGCGCAGAACCTCGCCGACGAGGCGAGGGGCGTCGTCGACGACGGCCAGTACAGGGACGATAGCGCCGCGGGGCAGTACAGGGCGGACAACTCCGGGCAGTACGGCGGCGCCGCCGCCAGGCAGTTCGGCGCGCAGGGCTCCGCTTTCGGCCACGCCGGCGGCTACAAGTATTGATCGGGTTTCGATGGGTTCGATTGTGATCTTTTTCTATATTTATAATATAAGTGATAAAATAAATTATATTGGATCATACCACTTATTTTTTTGGGAAATGACTAAGGGCCTTCCAGTACCAGTTGGCCCAGTTAAAAAACAAAACAACCGCCGAGTTTATACCGAGCGCATTAAAAAAAATACGTTTTTACCCTATACAAATGCAAAATACACATGTAACTTACCGTTTAAACCTTCCCCTCGTACATTTGGCGCGGAGAAATGTTGTTAGTCGCTATAATACATGCTTATATGTGAAATGCTTATTAGTATCGAGAATTAGAGCAGGTCCATTACAGCCATTAAATTTGAGCGCCGAGCACGTGTTCATTTTCAATCATCATTAAAGTCCAGTGGTGTGTGCTCATAAGTCGCAATTATTATTTTAAAATGGCTTTTTGGAAACCTTTCGACGTGGACGAAATTAATAATGGCAACGATATAGACATTATACACAATACAAATAATGCTACAAAAACAAACGAGGCACAAATTTGGGATTTCGTCATAAAATTTCGTTGACAAAGTGAATAACAATCTTTTATATTTCTTTAAATATGGCACGCCTATGGAAGCGATTTCTCACCTTTGTATCTTGTTAACATGGCTATTAAATTTTATTCCTTTTTTTTTCCAACTGGACCGACTGGGACTGGAAGAGCCGGTAGTTTGATAAGTCGGTGACTTTTTAAATTTCCCGCGCAGTAACTTTAAGGCAACATTGCCCCTGTCAACTGCCATCTATCGATAGTATATTGTACGAGATGTGGCTATTAAATAACGAGACTGACCCCATTGAACCATTGACAAACTCCACAGACAAACCCCATTGATGACAGTTGTTTAGTGTGAAGCTTTCTCTTTAATACGGAGTCAGTTTCGTTTCTGTAAACCACAGCGTTTAGTTATAGCCTATGTTTTCGTTAGTGTTGTTTTTCTTTTTTGCCGGATAAAACAGTTGACTGACCTTTACCTTATGGCATGTTTTGATTTTGATAAAAGCTATTGATGACTAGAAAGTACATGAAATAACTAGCTCGAAAACATCAATTATAATTTTAGGAAATCATCCGTTCTGAAGTTATATACATGTCCATTTTCATCAGATTTTATATTCATTTAACAAGGAACATCAAAATAATCGCAGTATGCTACACGAGGAATAGCACCTAAACGATAGTGGCTAATCAACTGAGGGGAACGCATTGAAACCATATTAATTTGTAATTCTGCTTGTTTTTCCTTTTAGAAATGTTATAAAGTGCCAGTTCTTGTGTAGAATCTTTCGGAAAGCAGAGTTAAGTTAGGCGGTTTAGTTCGGGGTTTTTAAAAACGTTATAAAGCACGACATAAACGACATACGATATAAACGACGACATTTTTTCAGTAATTTCTCCACATTCTTTTCACGAAATTTGAATATCGGCCTTAAGTTGAATAATCAAACTTTATTATTATCGTTTAACCCATGGTAATAACGTACGGGAATATTAAAAAATTTCACTTTGAAAACCGGCAAATTTAACAAAACTTCTCACATTTTATTTTTTCTCTCAAAAACTGCTGGTTTCGTAAAGTCAAAATTATTTTCAAGCGCCCTAATCCTATTCTCTTTTACTAAAAAAGTTGCAATTTTTGAGATCGAATTGAAGGAAGGACAATCTTTACCGAACTTCGTACCAGCATCCATTAATTTACATTAAACACCCACGTTTTGTTACCATACCTCTTTTAAAGCAGAAAAGACGACGGTTACATTAACACGGAAGTCTCGAGCAAATTCGACTCGATAATATTCGTGAGCGTTTTTCGAGCGATTTATGAGGGATCACTTTCGACGTCCGCGGCCTCGTTGCACCGTAACTAATCTCCTGGAAAAAATCTGATAATGGTCCGTTCTTTACAAGAAATTGGGCAAGAATGCCACAGATGGTACATATGGAGAACATGAGATAAGGACGACAGTACCAGGCTGCGCACCGTGACGTAGATGCCTCCATTACTGCTGCTGCTGCTTCGAAATGTATCCCGAGATGTTTCGATAACTGCTTACGTATGAGACTCGGAGAATTTGCTGTAAATTATGATGTAGCAAGTGCGAACGTAGGCGGAAATCTCGGTACTACTTTCAGATCTGCACATAACTTGTTTAACCTTTCGCATGTCCCTAAATACATAAGTGAAATGTTTTTCAGAGGCTCACTACGTCATCACTACTCCAGTGACTAAATTACCTGTAACACATCAAGGGATGAAATCATAGTGGTATTCCTCCAAGCAATACACCAAGAGGAGGCACTTACGACAAAATAAACTGACTTAACTAATGCAGCTTTTACCTGGTTATTTTTCAAATGTTCACAACCACCCACCAGTCACCAATAAATAGTGACTATATAGATTATATCTACGTCCCCAATTAGTAATTAATTATATTATCGATGAGCGCCACCTGTGATTTAGAATTTACATACCCGTACTATTACCGAGATGTATCCGTCGTCCATTCAAGTAGATTAATGATTCCGAAAAAAAGAAGTGACAGTAACCAGTAGCACGTCGTAAAGATTTGAATACGTTCACAAATCATACTGGTTTCCTATTCAGCACTTCGATAAAGCGAATATCAATGAGGTTATTAGCATAACAATGGTCGGTGCTGATGAATTTATATTTAAATGGGTAGTAAATTTCAGGAAAAAATGTGAGTTTTGTCATTTTTGAGGGGAGATAATACACAATTTTATGGATAGAAAACGGGCTATTAGCACACTATTGAGTCTTTTCTTTGATGTAGTAAAAGACAGCATTATCATCTCTACGTCCTGTATAGCAATATACCTACAATAACTTATTGTACTTGTGTAAAATGGAAAAAAATTGGGTTATACGTGCATACAAATGTATAGTTCAAGATACAACAAAATCTCTTTAAAATTTTTGCAAAAATTTTAAAATAATTCTTGATTTTATTACTGCAATTATTTAAATAGTGAAAATTAAGTAAATGTTAGAACGTAACGTTAAGCTCTACACTTATTCATTGAAACAGTTTTTGTATGCTTCAATTATTTACAACGATAAAATGGATTTTGTAAATAATCGAAGAATTCAACTGCTGCGTGCGCGCGCACGTATAATGTGTCAAATTTTTAGATCATCCGACTAATTAATTGATACAATATGTTAAGATATTTGAATAAGAATTAAGATAAACGTAGGATGATTTGCAAGAAATAAATTATATTATAGTTAATTGTATTTAAACGTAAATAAATAGATGTTCTAGTTAAATAAACGATTTTGTTTATTACTATTTTAAAAAATTTGGAAACTAAAATTTCTTTTAGATTTACCTTTTCCAATATTTGTGTAATATTAATTACTTTAATTGATTAATTAATTTAAGATGAAGAAAAATTAGCTTATAAGTACTTTGAGATATAATCCAACGAAGGGAAAACTATTTTACTAGCGGACCCGATAGATGTCCTACCTGACGTTGGCTTTTCTTTTCATTCCCACAATTAAACAAATACTACGAGAACATCACAATTACAAATTCATAATGACCTCCAATTAGTGATTAACAGAAATATTACAAACTCCGGGTTTGTGAAGACAATATACAAAATATTTTTTCAATTGTCTGGAAACTATAGCGGTTCTTAGGCTACAACGATTTTGGGAGCCATGGATAAAAATAGTGCGAATTGATACGAAATTGGATATAATTTTGAAAAAGTAACACAATGACTGGTTCTCAAAATCGTATTTTTTACTTTTCGTTTCCTTTTTATTACAGAAAGTAAATACTATCAAAAACAACCAAAGCATACAAAAAAATCAATACCGAAATAAAAAATTCACTTTGAAATTTTCTAAATGATTTTTTTATAAGAATAACTTGTTCATTTTCTCAAAAATTACAGAACCAAATTTTAAAAAAAACCGGTCGAATTCAGAATTTGATAAGCTTTAAAACGAAGTATCACTTGACTCCTCTTCCCGATTTAAATTTTAGGGGTGGAATCCACCCTGGCCAAAGGGTTGAAGTGACAGGATTGAAGGTGTGTTATATGCAAAATGGTTCCCCTTTGAAATAAAAATCGATGTGTCTCGCCAATTTTTATAACTGTCATATATATACTATTTGTGTTTTATATATACATATATGTAAAACACAAAAATTTAAGGGATAATTCCTTAGATTGTTCTAAAAATATTTTGTTCTTTGATGGTTTTTGAAAAACCGCTTCATTTCGAAGATACAGGGTGAAACAACATTTTCACACACAACATTATCAAAAGGTACACAGTAAGTTGCTTAATCAGGATACCTCAGGATTAATCTTTTTAGTTTTATGCTCAGATTTCAATTCGATATCTAGTTTCAAAAATATCGCGATTTTTAGAGAAATAACTAAAATAAATTTCACTCATTTGTGTCTTGGAACATACACATTATTGATGAAATTATTTACTGAATTTTTTAAACTACAACTTTGACAAATTTTTCAAGAAATCATACAATTTCCAATTTCGCCATGAAACTCACAGAAATTCTAAGGCGTTTTTATTAATTTTTAAATAATTAATTTTATATCGTAATAACAGAAATTTTAATCTTTTGTTTACTTTAATATTTCCTTAATTAGGGATCTCAACCATTTTTTTATATTGTGAATGTTATTGAACCACTATAGAATGCTCCAGAAGTGGAATTATATATAGAATTATATAGAAAAAATTGCAAATATTCTAAAATTGACCAAAAATATTTATTTCAGACGAATCCGATAGTAATAAATAATATCAAATAATGTGTTCGATTTATTCCTGCATATTTTTGCAAATTCGAACATTGCATCTTATTTAAGTATTGTCCCTCACCTTAAAATTTTTTTGGAAAGTTAGGTAAATTATATCAGAAATACTTTTATGCAACGTTGCTTTTGCCATATTTTGTAACCTCCAAAATTTCATTTTTTGGTACAATTTTGAGGTTCACGTTTCTTTTCTCGTCGATGTCGTATATATCGAGTGTTGTGCAATGCTTATACAAATAACATTACAGCAGAAACAATTATTTTTTTACTTCCTGAAAAACCTTTACGAAAGCGCATTTACCTCCAAGGTAACAGAACATTAAAACATCCGCTACCTAAAATTAATTACAAACTAATAATTTTCAATAAAGAGCATTGCTTGTGGGATTAGTTGGAATGAAATTTGCGTAAGATTATTTTTATGGACCGTAAAAGGATGAACTATTACGTTTAAAAAATTAATTTTAATATTCCACATTTCTTTATTCTCATTGGCGTCGGAATCGATCGTGCGTTACACATTAACTCACTTTTTGTAAATTTGATTGAATTCCACGCTTGATTATTTTAATTACCGCGCCTTTAATTAATAACTTACGTAATACCGAGTGCTTTTCGACAGATCATCCGAGATAGAAATCATATGAGTACGCAGTTTCTAAAAACGTGATGTAGAAAACAGATATTTAAATAGGTATTCGGGTAATTTTGTGTTAAAATAAATTTTTTATAAATAATAAAAAATAATAATTTTAATCTATACGTCTACCATATCAAAAGAACCTTTTGCAGATTTGATCAATTACCCTTATCAATGACACGATTTAAGGCACAACCAATCGTAGTTTCCTAAACGATTCACTTCGTCAAATGCTGTCACGTTATTACTAAAGAGCGGACAAATTAATCCAGAGGTGTCCACTAGGATTAAGGAAAATAGAGAAGTGACAAGTACAACCCATCATAAACGGGCCCTAATGAGCTGATAGTCGGAATATTAATAGGCATGCCGTTTCCGTACAACACGCAAAGGGTCGGACTCAGAAAGCGAGTTGAACTCTTGCCAAGGAGAAGCTATGAAAAGCAATTACCGAATACTTGTATAATTGTAAATAGGTACTAATTTACAGATTTTTTTAAATATTAAAATGATTACTAAATTAACTAGTAATTCTAACGTGTTTTATATGTGAATGATTCATGAAAATTAGACGTAACGTTATGTTTAAAAATAAATTTATTTCGTTAAATTTGAAAAAAAAGCACTGGGTTGAGTCCATTTATGTCATTTTCCCTTCACACTTTTCCAGGCTTTCTGGTATCCAGGCTTCTCTGGATCGTGACGCACTTTCTAATGGAAAATCTCTATAAAAATCCTGATGCTGTCTTTGATAATGCCGCTGAATGTTATATTTTATGAATTTTACGAAATTTTGCCCACATATGACGCATAAAATGGTGTTATAAATTTTGAAAACCCCAAATAAATCCCCCCATTTAGTATCGTAACCTTGTCCCCCTTCTGATTCCATTACGCAGAGGTTATTAAAAAAATGAGGAAATGAAAATCGTCTCAAGTCAAAATTGACAAACAGAACTGGAATAAAACAAATACTCTGTAAAATCGTTTACCCATACAAAGCACGCTAGTACAGTCACTCAGAGACTATATATTATTAACCATAAGGTGGCAATTTATAGATTTTTCTAAAGTGACGTCAAGATTTTGTAATAATCACTTAGTTACTGGCCCTATTTTTACTTGATCATAACGACGCATCGGGTACATTTTTCTTGAAAGGATGAAGGATAATACGTTAATTCTCAATCATCCTTACACTTACTTGTTACTGGGAACAATTACTTAACTACTTGTATATGATTTTGTGTACTAACTATTTAGAAACAGGTAAAAACATTTTTGGTATGCTCTTATATGTTTCATATATGAAATAATAAAATTCTAAAATCTCAAACACGTCTAACTAAAATCATATTAATTCAACCCTGGATTTCCTGACTGAAAATGCCCCAAGAGACGATCGGTAATAGCTTTATGGGTGCCATAAATTACCGGTACCACTGATAAAGCGTTTGCTCCCGGGAGCTCGGGAAACACGGTTAGTGGACACCCTTGAAATAATCTATTTTTATTAGCAAAACCACGCTGACCAATGGACCACCTACTCCGCATATAGAACAGCGTTAAAATAAAAGTTATAATCAACTGGCCGAGTACATTCGGTAAAGTACTCCATTTCTAGCGCCTGGACGTAACATGGGGGGCTTATTACTTCATTTACGCTGCAATTATTTTAAATGGAAGTATTTAGTTCAAATTCAGTTGAATTTTATTGTATTATTACAAATGGTGTTAATTGTTTTTTATTATATTGTGGGTTGATGTTGTTGGCTTTTTGCTGTTAATATATTATTGAGTAATATATTAGCGAGGATAGGCCATCATTAGTTTTGCGTTTAGAGAGTTCCAATATACACTCTCTATCTTGAGTAACAAACACACAATTATATGAATAATTTATCTATTTTTTACAAATAGTATTCTTCTTTATTTGAAAAATACGTTTGTGTGACTGCAAATTTTTCTAAATTGTCTTGTGTGAAATTACTTCTTTTAGATGTTTATAAATCTTTAAACCTAGAAAACGATCGTTCTACGTCACAACTCGTTACAGGAGCAAATGAAAAATATGGAACAAAAGTACAATATTTTAAAGCAGTTTCATAATCGGTAAAATTGTTAAGGGAGATTTGCCTCAGTGTTTGCAAGTTTGGGTTTCTTTTAGTAACAGAATCTATTTTATGGTTAAATCTATCTTGTAAAGGCCAGTTTATACTTTTTAAATGTAACGAAGTTGATTCAAATTTTCCAAAGCAATCGATAATCGTAAGTTACGGGTTTCCAGGAATTTTATAATTTCTGGGAGACCCGAAAAATTAGTCACGAGGAAATTTAATTTAGACTGCAAAGTTGCTTTTGTTAATAAAAGTTTACGTTCAGTAATAGAGAGCGCGTCGTCTGTTAATTTAGAAATAAATATTTTTAGTGTGTTAAAATTTGCGGAAAAAAGAACTTTCTATTACTCTTGGCATCGAACTAAACAAATAGACAGTGTTTCACGAGACTCTAAGATTGTTGAGAGATATTTCGAGCCGCATTAGTCCTAATCACCTATCGAAATTCCCCAAGCAGGTAGACACTTTTTATCTGAATTGGGAGTTTTTGTTTAATAGGGGTAAATTATAAGGGTTCAGAGAATTCGCCAAGCAAAAAATTCCCTATTACAGAAATTCATCTCATTTTATTTATCTAAATCGTTGTAGTCAATTCCTTATAGTAAATAGCGCATCCTAAATGAGACGCCTATGTGCTAAAAACCAAGTATTGGCATGCCATTAAAATGTCCGCTCCCTATTTATCACCCAAAATGACAGATTGATCTGCATATATTTATAGCTTCAATAACCACATATATCCAGGGATTTATTTTCCTAACTGTTTACGGACGGACTTCACTATTCCCTCATTATTATAATCAAATCAGTCTGTAATGGTTTTCAGTGCAATTTACTGCCATCCTCTAATTGGCAATTAAATAATTGAATTACTATGGAGACTTTACTACCTTGAATTATAGCTCGCGGTCACGATCGAGCCGTTCATATCTATAGAGTCAAATACAATTTCAATCAGTGCAAAAATAACAATTTTGAAGCTACGAAAACGAAAACTTTATCAAAGACATACCCTCGCTCTTTCGTAAAGAACTCTCGACTGCGCCATACCTTCAGAGAAAAGTACTTCCAGCGTTTCATAATGCTTCTAATAAGTACGTTTCTAACATCCTCTTGCGCAACAAACTTTTCAAGTGCTGCGCATCCCTTGCGAAGTTTCCTCGGCCGTGGAAAGTGAGATCTCGAATTAGTCCGTTCATAACCTCAAAGTAGGCAGATTGAAACGTTGCCCCTGTAATAACAGCAGTTCGTCTCCTCGATTTGCATAAAGTAAAAGCGATCGTGATTAGTTTCTAATTCGATTCACGTTCTAACTTAATTCGCGTACTAGCGTAATTTATTTTTAATTGAATCGAGATTAGTAGGGAAAAATGAAGATGTCATGTGAAGGACGCGACTGGACGATTCATTAATTAATCATAAGGTGGGACACGAGGGGAACATACATAAATCTCGAATGATGGGATTTTATGTAATATTATTGCAAATTTAATTATTTCTTTAATGGGAATCTTCGCCCATCAAATTAAATAATGTAATGTATCCAGGACATAGCTGAACATACTTTCGATTATCGTTAGGAAGAGTAAACATACACATATCGACTCTTGTGTTCTCCTAAGTTAACCGAGATCATTTATCCATAAGAATTGAATGAGATTAGAAAGGAAGGACGGCACCACAATTCTGTAAGATTTTTCAATAACCCCGATTTACGGTGTTACATAAAAATATTACACAGAAACGTTGCATGCTCGTAATACATACGTGTAAGAATCTTACACTCTTTTGAAAATGTACTTAAAGATAATTTAATTGTATGTAACATAGAACTTTGATATAGACTTGTGCAAGAAAAAAGTGGATCATATTTGTGACTTAAATTTGACTCAAACTGTTGAAGTGTAACTAAGTACAGCAGTTTTACAAATAAGAGTGAATTAACACGTATATATTTTTGATCAATATTACATGATATACGTGTTCTTGTGCTGTTATAGCCCAGTTTATAGAGCAAAAAGAGTTGGTTTGGTAGATAGAATTTAACAGCAAGGCGGACCAAAAATTTTAGTTAAAATGGATCAAAGATGATAAAAATTCAAAATCTAGACGAATCTGAGCTTTGGCGTTTTTCTTAAAGGATAAAACTTTAAAAAAATAGGGCGTTTCTCTGTTTTTTTCAACATAGCGTGAAAATTGTAGAAGAAAATGCAATACATTGTACAGACGATTTGTAGAAAGATAGAAGACCTTCAAAATGAGCGTTTGTAAAAGGTGATCGGAGCATTTTTCACTTGAGAAAACTTGGAAAACCCGTTAAAATGGACCCATTTTTAAAAAATTCACATCTTTACCTAGTTTAAAGCTGACGTGCTAATTTTGCGTAAAATGTTAGGTTATTGTGTTTACTTTAAACATGCAAAACTTGGATGTTGTCGGATGAATAGCTTTAGCACAATTACATTATTAACAATATATACCGAACTTTTGCAAAATTCGGCATTTTAACTGAGATTGTCCGATTTTAATTTTTCAAACTGTTTTTGAAAGATGAAATCAAAACCTACAACTTGGCTATCTTCGATTTTCATATACGTTTGGGAAAAAGGGCGAAAAATGGCCTGGAACATTACGCGAAAAGCGCGATTTCGCATTTCGAGCTGAGTGGTGGGCGCAAGTATACTGTTTTATGCTGCTGTAGTCATAATTGTTGCACATTTTATGAATGTACTTGGGCATTATAATATTTACTTAATTCATGTATAAAGTGCTACTTTTAAAAAACTTTCTTAAAACGTTCATTATGACCCTTGTGAAATATTTTAAGAGATTTTAATACAATTTCTTTACTGTTGTATCGTGTCATAAGTTATTTAAGGAATAATTAGAGGAAAGCTTTATTGTAACTTTATTAGAAATGTTCTTTGAAACATTTGTGGGATATTTTTCGAAAGTGAATTCTCTCCCTTTTTTTGAAATAAAATGAACAAGTCTAAAACATTTACATTTCTCTAAATCCTTTTTGGAAGTGTCCATTGGGACCTCTGTGAAACATTTTTGAAAGATTTCAATAAACACCATTTTTTGTAATTATGAAACATGTTATTAATAATTTACACAAAAATCTTGCAAAATCATGCGTATTACCGAGATTCGAGGTCATTTTTCGCACTTTTCTCCAAAAATATACGAAAATCGAAGATAGCCAAGTTGTTGGTTATGATATCCTCTTTCAAAAACCCTTTGAAAAATTAAAATCTTCCCATCTCAATTAATACGTCGAATTTTTCAAAATTTCGGTCTATATTGTTAGTAACGTAATTGTACAAAACCTATTCATTCGACAGCATCCAACTTTTGCACGCTTAAACTAGACATAATACCCTGACATTTCACGAAAAATTAGCGCTTCAGCTTTAAACTGCGCAAGGCTGTGAATTTTTGAAAAAGGAGTCCATTTTAACCGGTTTTCCAAGTTTTCTCACTGAACAATGCTCCGAGCACCTTATAAAATCGCTCATTTTAAAGGTCTTCTAATTCTCTACAAATCGTCCTTACAACTTATTGCATTTCCTTCAACAGTTTTCACGCTATGGTGAAAAAACGAAAAAATGACCTATTTTTTTAACTTTTTATTATTTAAAAAAACCGCAAAAGCTCAAATTTATCTAGATTTTAGGTCTTTATTATCTCTGATCCATTTTAATCAAAGTTCTTTCGTCCATCTGCTGTTAAACCGTATCTGCCAAAACAAACTCTATAAACTGGACTATTAAGTGCAGTTATAAATTCACTTTGCCCTGCTTACTTTTCATGAATCTTTCGATAGTATTTAAGACGTCTGTGATAGAAAAAGAAATATGATATCCTTGAATCGAAGTGTGTAAGTGCAGGGAAGACCGTTTCATAGAAAGTATGTGAACTTTTAATTTTAGATGCAAGTGCAAGACTCAATTGAATCGCCTTTCACCGTTTGTACATACAACCTTTGATATATCGATCCGAATTTGGCGTTTAAGTTATGGTAAATCTAGATGGCGTCATGTGGTAATAAAGTTGTGTATTTTGTTACATGAACATTTCTATTTTGCAAACTTTAAATTAAAGAGAGGCAGTTCCGCCAGAGATTTATCGGGCGCCTATAGCCACATATCAATTCGACCATTGGAAGTTAATTGGTTCATTAGCAAGTAAAGAGTTATACTATTTATTCAAATAAGTAAATAAAAGTAATTTTGATATATTTCTTAAATTACGAAATATTTTTTAGGTAGAATATTTAATTATTTAATTATGTATAACATCCTACTAATTGTTTAAAAATATTTTATTAGTTTTTTAATATTTCTTTTTATATTTCGCAAAGAGCTAATTGCAATCACTTTAAAAACATTTCGGTTTTCCTTAAAGGCCTTTGAAAATGTCTTCTTAATACTTTAGGAAATTGCAAGTAATTTAAATAAAAATCAGTTTCTAGTAGATTTTCACAATATTTTCAAAACATTTTACCAACCATTTTTTGAAGCAAGACATTAAGACCTTTTCATAATATTTACGAAATCAAAACAATAATTTTGAAAATATTTCTTCCGGTATTTCTGGAAATGTTTGCTTAATGTTCATTAATTCATTAAATTTTCATTAATATTTGTAGTTGCTGAATGCTTTTTAATGAATTTCCATAAAATTGGTAAAACAGCTAACTTCAAGAATTTAAACCTCTTTTTCTCTTTAACTCACTATCGTTATAAATATACCTCTGTAGCGTTTTAAGTATTTATAAACTATTTTCTTAATATTTATGAAATTACAACCATCATTTCATAATATTTTAGTTAGTAATTTTTCAAATAATTGCAAAAAAGATTTTCTCAAAATCGGACAACCCTTTTTAAGCAATTTTTTACAGTAATATTTTAAAAATTATAACAATTTTAAAAAAAAATGAGTGGGACATTAAGAACTTTTAATAACACTTTGCACCTAACGTTTTTTAGTTAAATAATTCAGCACTACATTTTTGCACGATTTTATCCTAGTATTATTTCATTTCATCGATTATATGACGAATGCATACATTTACTCTTCAGACAAACACATTCTTATAGTAGCATTTTTATCTTTTAAAAACAGCTAACGTCAAGCATTTGGACATCTTTTTCACTTTAAATCACTATCGTTATAAACATACTTCTGTAGCGTTTTAAGTATTTATAAACTATTTTCTTAATATATATGAGATTACAACCATCATTTCATAATATTTTAGTTAGTAATTTTTCAAATAATTTCAAAAAATATTTTCTCAAAATTTGACAAGCATTTTTGGGCAATTTTTAATAGCCATATTTAAGAAATTATAACAATTTAAAAATTTTTTGCAGAGTAGGAGGATTAAGAACTTTTAATAACACTTTATACATGACGTTTTTGAATTAAATAATTCAGCACTACATTTTTCTACGATTTTATCCCAGTATCATTTCATTTCATCGATTATATGACGAATGCATACCTTTAATCTTCAGACAAACATATTCTTATAGTAGCATTTTTATCTTTTAAAAACAGCCAACTTCGAGCATTTGAACCTCTTCTTCTCTTTAAATCACTATCTTTATAAATATACTTCTGTAGCGTTTTAAGTATTTGTAAACCATTTTCTTTATATTTATAAACTACAACCATCATTTCATAATATTTTAGTTAGTAATTTTTCAAATAATTTCAAAAAATATTTTCTCAAAATTTGACAAGCATTTTTGGGCAATTTTTAATAGCCATATTTAAGAAATTATAACAATTTAAAAATTTTTTGCAGAGTAGGAGGATTAAGAACTTTTAATAACACTTTATACATGACGTTTTTGAATTAAATAATTCAGCACTACATTTTTCTACGATTTTATCCCAGTATCATTTCATTTCATCGATTATATGACGAATGCATACCTTTAATCTTCAGACAAACATATTCTTATAGTAGCATTTTTATCTTTTAAAAACAGCCAACTTCGAGCATTTGAACCTCTTCTTCTCTTTAAATCACTATCTTTATAAATATACTTCTGTAGCGTTTTAAGTATTTGTAAACCATTTTCTTTATATTTATAAACTACAACCATCGTTTCATAATATTTTAGTTTGTAATTTTTCAAATAATTTCAAAAAATATTTTCTCAAAATTTGACAAGCATCTTTGGGCAATTTTTAAGAAATTATAACAAAAATTTAAAATAATTTTTTTGAGTAAGGCGTTAAGAAGTTTTAATAACACTTTGTAGGTGACATTTTGTAATTGAATAATTCAAGCACGATTTCATCCCAGTATTGTTTCATTTCATCAATTATTTGGCAAATGCATACCTTTACTCTTCAAACACATTCTTATAGTAGCATCTTTATCAATCCTCCTTGCTAAAATCCCGGCAACGTGAAGCATATGGACGCTCCTACGACATTTGGCAATGTAAATCACTGAGTCCTTTTTGAGGTTCTAAAAGGCACCCGGCTTCCAATCAAACCGCCCCCGATGAATATTCGATCGATCCTTTGTCGGCTCCCGGCCGATCGCCGAGGAGAGCGGCGACGAACGTTTCGAAACCGAAATTTCGGTTCCGCCATCGTCATCATCAGAGCGGCGAGAGATCTGAAAGACCCCCTGACGATATGTGGGGTAATTAGCGTCGAGCGGGGCGCCCCCTGCTCCGGACCGTCCGAGAGCTCATCTCCAATGTAACGAGCAAACAGTGGGAGCATCATTATAAAAGCAAAAACGCCGAAAGTGTAGATCACACTTCTAGTGCAATATTTTGCTATTCGACATGAAACAAGTAAGGCTCACTTTATGTTATTTCTAACACGCGGTTATGTTCGGTCACGCTCGTCTTTGGCGGAACTGTCCTTTTTTGTTTGGTGTGCTACTAACATTTTTTTAACGTGCTTTGGTTGCGGTGAAAAATTCATATGTTTCATACTTTGTAAGTTTTTAATTGTTTAAAAATTCAATGCATGTCCCACTTTTACGCTTTAAATCTGCCCCTTTACACTCTGGTACAAAAGTGAAGTAATACTAATATTAGCAACATTTCCCAAATCTCTCCGGTACGTACTTATTAGTCGCATCTTTACTGTAAAGTATGTTTTTAATTCTTTTCCATGCTTTTAGTACTTCCTTGATCTTTACTTCGAAGGTATTTACTTTGTACATGAATTGTCTTTCAATACCATTAATAAATGTATCAAATATGCGCATAAATGTCACTTCGGTCTTGACCATTGTTCACTGAAGTAAAAAAAGTAGGCACATTTACATCTACTTTCTCATATGAGATGCTTTTTAAGTGCTATTTTATATGAGAGATATTAGAAGTAATTGGACCAATTTTTATAGCTTCAGTCCAAAAATAATATTTTCAAAAACATTTCTGTGCTTGGGTGGAGGTGGACGAGTCCATTTGGACCCACCGTCTTCATAATATTTTTCTATTTGTGGTACATCTTTCCTGGAAACTAAAAATCACAATGAATTGAAATTTTGTATTCGTACTTGTATTAGGACTTTCCAAAAACTTTGCGTTAAAATTGAGCACTAAGTGGCTTTTGGGTTCTTTTGAAATTTTCTCACAATTCGTTCCAAACATTTTTTTAGCTTCAAATATTTATTTCTACTATATTTAATACGGTTTAATAACTTTTTTCCGCTAACGTAGGCTATTGACAATACGGAACAATTGCGTTTAAGCAAGTGCAATTTGTGGGTGAATTTTTGAGAACGGAGTAAATTTGGTCACTTTTTGGTTTTCCGGCCGTAACTCAAAAACTATGCATTTTTAGTTAATGTTTATAAGGAACTCTTTTGTAGGAACCTTATGAAATTTTCAAGAAAATGGTAAAAGTTTCTATGATAAAAATTAAGCGATATACAGAATATTGAAGTTTCCATTTTTTAGATTTTTCCCTTTTTTCCTCCTTTCACAAGATTCAAAAAAATTTAAAAAAATTTGCAAATATGTTTTTGGGTAAACTAGGCAAAATTAAGTACTTTTATACTTAGAGTTTCTTTTTAAAAACGCACCTCTCTTGAGTTTTAAGCAGAGAAAGTAGCAAAAATGGACACTTTCAAAACTTCTCTTCAAAACAAAATGGTAACATGTTTATGTATACTTCATTGTAAGCTCCATCTTTACTTTTTATATTTCTTCTTCAGATAGTTCTTTCTTCAGATAGTTCGGTACCACCTGGTATAACAACAGCTATTTTACATTGTAATAAGCAAGTACTAAATTTATAAGATCTAAATCTTATGAACACTGCATGAGCAAATATATTTTTGCAATTCTATCGCTGTATTGCTTTGAAGTAATTAACGCAAAATCTATTTTCATGCAATGTCCACCTACAAGAACAAGAATCAAAGGCTTCAATTTTCTTTGATCTTGCCCATTTTTCTATAAATTTTAATGAAGAATTTAGTCAGTGCATGCATGGCATCTTGTAACTGTGTTACTTAAGTCATCTCTTTCTGAATGTGAAAACTTGGGAATGCAGAGATAAGAAATGGTTTGGTCCCAGCTCTTATTTGATTTAGAGTTACATGCACGTTACTCCCCGAGTTAATACTGAGTAGTGCTCAAAAATGTAAATGCAAAGTGCAAAATTAAAAGAAGGATGTATATTGGCTTAAACTATAAGGCTTAAATATTTTCCGCGAAAGAACAGCTTCGATTAAATTAAGATCATTTTTGGTCAATTTTCGGATTTTAATTGCTTATAACTTAGAAGGAATGGATTTTTCGAAATAGAAAACAAGATCACAAAGCGTTAATTTATTCTAATTTACTCAAAAAAATTACTCAAATTTGTTGTTTCAAAAAAATGTTTTCTGAAGGGCATTTTTCACTTCTCGTTATTCGGTTCTTGGCGATATTCCCCCAAAACCCGCCTCAAGAATCCTTTTTTAAATTTGGATATTTATTCAGTAAATAAACTATGATGATTCATATCTAAAACCCCATGTTATTTTACACGGACTTTTGGGCAGTGTCCACCCTTCAAAACACTAACCCAACAGCTGTTCCTTTTTAACCCGCCGAAATGGCCATTTTCCGGTGTGGAAATTTTTTCTTTGATTTTCCATTTATATCCTAAATACACGTGCTATTTTAAAGAGAGCTGGAGTTAGAAACTTTTTTCAGAATTTTACAGGGAAATGGAAAATTACCATCAAATTTACTAAGATTATTAAGAAAATGAAATAATATGAGTTTTTCTTAAAAGCTACACATTTCCATTAGTAACTACTGTACTATGATAGTACCTACATTATTAAACCATTTAAATCAACGTATCACAAAGTAATTTCTACATTTTAACCTAAACAAAAAGAACCCCGAATATTTCTTGAGCACTGTACATTTTTTTCAAGATCGTCCTCATCATCGGCCTCGTAGGCCTCGCCTCCGCCGCCCGCCTAGACTACCTCCCGCCGACTCGCGGCGGGGGCGGCGCTGGCGCCGTAGGGGGCGGTTACCCCGGAGCCGCAGCCCCTGCCCCCGGGGGCGGGGCCGGTAGGTTCGGAGGCGGAGCCGCCGGCGGAGCGGGAGGATACCAAGGCGGAGCAACCGGGGGGTACCAAGGAGGAGCAACCGGGGGATACCAAGGGGGAGCAACCCGGGGGTACCAAGGAGGAGCCGGGGGATACCAAGGAGGAGCCGGTATATTTTCGGGTTAAACGATGGAAAATCAGGTTTGATACGTACTTTTTTTAGGTGGTGCTGGAGGTAGAGCAGGCGCTGGTTCAGAAATCCCTATTGTGAGGTACGAAAATAATAATAACGGCGATGGTACCTACAACTATCTGTACGAGACCGGGAACGGCATTAACGCTCACGAGGACGGAGATGCCAGAGGAGACGGGACCCAAGCTCAAGGTAAACGTTCATTACACTCCAATTTCGCTGTGAAGCAATCCCAATTTTCCGACCAATTGAATAACGACGTTATTTCTAAACACCTAATGGAATTTCCACCATTTTCCAATTTCTAACTAAAATTTTAATTAATGCATGAATTCTAATACACGCCAATTTTTCGAAAATAAAGCAATGACAGTAACACGAATATTGAGAAAATTGAAAATTGTCCCACTATGCACGAAAGAATGTCATGGTGAGAACACAAAAGAGTGCCATTGATCGACTTCTCTCTTTTGTTTTGCATGTTCACAAGTAAATCATCTTCGTAATGCAATGTAAATCACATGAGTGTAATAATGAGAGCATGAGAATGTTCATCGACACATTTACGATTCGAGCGATAGTTACACAACGAAATTTCACACGTGCAATTTTAAAATTTCTTTAATCGCTTTACACGAGAAGGTTCTCTCTTGAGATTTCAAAAATATTGCTCCATAGTCAGTATTTAAGTTAGAAAGTCGTCGAGTCTCAAGAAAATCGAACCTACACATTTTAGACACTTTGCCATTTTACTAATTTATTTCCCCCTTGTGCAAAACGTCCAAGTGTCATCGTATCCACTCAGACGTTCTATAAAAGCTTGACCATCATCTACTTTCCCGGATTAGGCAATTCCTGGCCTGCTGCGTATATTCTTGCAGTTTATCGTAAGTTCTCTTACTGGTTGTACTCTTCTCTACAGCTCTTACAGCTCGTACAGCTCTTCTCTGATGTCACCAGTTCTTATGTGGTCTGGGCTTGTAAAACCCTTTGCCGATTTACAACACCCATTTGGCCATCTTCTTGTTTTCTTGGTGCCCAAATCTCAGATCCCCATATCGTGAGCATCTATGGCTATAAGAACCCATATGGTAGAACGTAGTACCTTATGGGAGTCAGCACCCTTCAAAGCGTTATATCTTTACTGTTGTAGTGTTATACAAGCTCCCATTTCGCCCTCTCACACTAAATGTAGAAAGGGATTCGTTGATCAAATTAGAGTAGCACTTTGTAGCTAGTCAATTCATCAATTTCCATACTTTAAGTGTGCGGAGTGTGCAGCTGAAGTGCTACTATGGGGAGGATGTCTCCTTCCCCAGTCTGCACCTTCCGCAGTACCCTGCCGAGTATTCCTCGGGTCCTCCCTCGTATTTTCCACCACCTTCGCCTTCTCACACCCCCGATTCCGTTTCAAGGCTCCTTCAGCTACACCGCGCCCGACGGCCAGCAGATCTCGATCAGCTACACCGCCGACCAGAACGGCTTCCAGCCGCAGGGCGCGCACCTGCCGACGCCGCCGCCGATCCCCGAGGAGATCCAGAGGGCGATCGAGCAGAACCTCGCCGATGAGGCGCGCGGCATCGTCGACGACGGCCAGTACAGGCCCGGCGCAGGCGAGGGCGCCTACGCCTACGGCGGATCGGCCGGAGGAGCAGGCGGCTACAGCGGCGGCGCAGGGGGCGCCGCCGGCGGGTACGGAGGGGCGTCGGCAGGAGGCGCCGGCGGGGCCGGCGGTTACAGGGCCCCGGGTTTCGGGGCGGGCGCCGGGGGGTACAAGGGCGCCGCCGCCAGGCCCTCGACGCAGTACGGGGCTCCGGGCGTCGGCTCCGGCCAGGCCGGCTCTGACGGATATAGGTATTAGAATGTTCGGTGACATTTGTAAGCTTGCCATTATTATGTAATTATTGTATATAGGTTTTTTAAATTATACCCCAATAAATATATTTTTGTATGAGTACCTCGTTTCCTTGTGCACAGTCTACAAAACTATGGAACACTTCCAATATACGTCAACAAGCATAATCCTCCTCCTTTTTGAACGAAGTAGGGAAATACCAGAGATAGTATAAAGAAAAGCAGTGCAACAGAATTAAAAAAGGCCCTAAAATACATAAAGTATGAAGGAACTGCTGGGTCAGGAAGTATTCCAATAGAGTTGGTGATAGAGAACCTAGTGGTAGTATACAACAAATGCCTCTTGTGAGGTGACGTCATTCCAAATGATTCGAAAATAGAATCTCCCAGCTCCACACAAAAAAGAAGGCAATAAAAAGATATGCTGTAACTATAGAAGCATTGGGTAACCAGTCCCATAGGAACACTGTATGGCGAATCCTAAAAACAAGAATAGAGCAGGATATCGAAGAAAGCAAAGAGCAGTGTAGATCGTGCCTAAGCAATGTCAACACTCTACAACAATTAATAGAGAAAAGAGAGAAATAAATTGTTCGAGGTACTACATGGGACTAACATTAACAAATGCTACATTAGAGCCATAAAAAAGCCTTTTTATTATTTGAAAATCCTTCATACCCTGTAATCAATTTGGTTTCCTAAACGAGGTTGTACTAGAGAAGCTTTGTTTAGTGTCCACGTCCCTTTCCATAGATGCAGGATGCAGGAATGTAAAATGTAATGTTTTCGCAGGCCTGATAGACTACCAGAGGGACCATACTGAACAGATGCAAATCCTTCTTAGAGCAAGACAGGGCTATCTCCAATACCGTTGAACACATTTCCAAACAGCTCTGCAGGACGTAAAACACTAACAAAGAGCAGATGTTACCTTCGCTATACCGATGACCCAATCGTACACAGAACAAGGGCTGCAGAATCTCATGGACAAAATCACCAAAAGAGCAATCAGTAAACTTAGGCATCAACACAGCCAAAACCGAGTTACTAGTGATTAGCAAGGAGGATATGAGGGTAGTATCCCTCCATATAAACAAAAAAAGGATGGAACCTGTCCAACGATATCACACATAAGTACCAAAATCAACCAAGGCTGGAAATCAGGAGTATTGGATAAGCCAGGAGTGTGTTCAACAGCATGAGTGCAGCATTCAGGAGTCATGACCTTACCCTGAACACCAAGATGCTACTGGACTTTGATCATGGCTACCATCAACAAACTCGAAGCCTTCGAACTATGGCTCTACAAAATATCATGGATCCACCAGGTAACAAACAAAGAAGCCTTATGGAGAAAGGTCGAGGGCTTATTGATACGGTCAAGTGTATGAAGCTGCAACACCTTGAACAACAGTGCTATGATACCTTGGCCAGCAAAGTTATGATCTCCTTAACGAATCCTACAGGGATGACACCACCTGGCAGGAGAAGAATTTCCTGGCTTGACAATTTGAGGACGTGGTTTTCCGAGTCACCACCAGGAGCCCCGACACCATTTTACTGCTCATCTAATGTGAACAACGGAGCACAACTGAATGCAAGTATACTCACCTTCTTTCTATTGCCATTCCAGAGAATCCTCAGGGAAAAGTTGAAGGTGTAAAAGGTGTTTAGTGACGGGATAGCCTGAATCCGTCCAATGGTGTAACGTCGTAATTAGTATAATAACGCTGTATACTAAGTTCATGGGTTCCTGAACTGCTCAAGGCGGTCTCTTCATTAAAGGATAGTAAAAGAATGTTTAAATTACTAACGTCGACATTTATTCATCAAATTTTCCTAATATCTATACCCTGCTTGACTTCTAGCGGATGCCACTGGAGGACTCGCCGGGCTCGCGTACTGCGCCCTCCCAGAGGCAAAAGAAGACGACGCCGAAGCTGCTGTGGAACCTGCAGAAGGATCGTCGTACCTCTGAGCTTTCCGAGCTGCCGCGGGCGCCTCTTGTGCCCTGTACTGCCCGTCGTCGACTACGCCCCTCGCCTCGTCGGCGAGGTTCCGCTCGAGCGCCCTCTGGATCTCCTCCGGGACCGGCGGAGGGGTCGGCAGGTGCTCGCCCTGCGGCTGGAAACCGTTCTCGTCCGCGTGGTAGACGACCTGGATCTGCTGCCCGTCGGGCGCGGTGTAGGAGAAGCCGCCCCGCGCCCTGAGGCCGTCGCCGGTCGCGTCCCCCTGCTGCTCGATGCGGATCCCGTCGCCCGTCTCCACGACGTAGCTGTACGCGCCCTCTCCGTCGTCGTCGTTCTCGAAGCGCAGAATCGGGACTTGCTGCGCACGAGCCGAATTCGCGTCGGGCAGCCTCGAAGGCGCAGGGTACTGGGAGTAGGGCGACGGCTGCGGTGGCGGTAAGTAGCCGAGCTGGTCGCAAGACGCGTAGCCTAAGATGGCGACCGCTAAAAGTACCTGCGTGATCACATGCTGTACATCAGTGAAAAATATGCACAATGATTGGGCTATCAGATCTCTCAAAAACAAAGGGAAAGCAACGTACACTGTTTCATTTCCAGAGTTCATTCCAGTGAAAAAGTACCTAACCTACAACACCAAAGTTGGATCGTTAGGTCCGTTGGAACGAACACCCGGTCAAAACGGCCTTTGGTAGGGTTTACATATGATACCTGCATAACAAGTACTCGACAGCGTTTTCGATTGGAAATATCAAAAATCAATACACACTGTTTAGTTCCAAAGAAAAAGAAAGGAATTTAGAAATCATATGATTCAAACGTCAACTACAATGTAACAAATTGTAAGATTCCCAACGCGATTAGTAATAATTAAATTATAATAAGTGAAATGATATATTATATAATGTCCTAAAACGCTTTCAATTGCATTTAAACCGCTCATTATTAACACTTACGACGACAAATAAAACTTTACTTTGTCGAACTATTAACACCGAAAACGTTACGTGCTTTTACGACAAACGCAAATAAGTAAACCGTAACTCGAGATCACTTTTACTTGAGAATTTATACAAAACTATCTCACCTGCTCCATGGTGCTGGATGCCAAAGGACGATCGACTGTTGATGTGTAAAAAATCCCACATCACACTATTTATACTGCAGACACTTTCATCCCCCACTGTACTTTTCCCATGCCCTAAGGGGACCTATTCACGAAGCAATATGTGCTAAAGGAGAATCCAGATTAACAACCATTTCGACTGTTGAATTCTGATGGTGTTAATTAACAGGGTATTAAAAGCTATTCAATAAGGTTTACATAATCGTTGAGATCCGATGTAATAGGACTCAATTTGGGAAGTATCATCAATAGCAATCATATCATAAAAGAGATTTGTTACGGACGCAAAAGGTAACGCTAATAACTTTCGTTAGGGAGTTTAATTCATTGTGTACGTTTACATAAATATTTAAATACACGTGTTACTTAACAAATAAATTAATCGTCTATTACATCCTCGTAATGTATGATTCGTAATTCGGACTTATTGTAAGCTATCAAGGCATCAAGTGTTCGAAAAACTTGTAGATCAGTTTATCGAGCAAAAGAAAAGCTGTTTTGGTAGATAAAATTTGACAGCAGACGGACCAAAAAACCTTATTTAAAATGGATCAGAGAAGGTAAAAATCCAAAATCTAGACAAGTCTGGGCTTTTGTATTTTTTTTTATACAATAAAAATTTAAAAAAAATAGGTTGTTATTCCGTTTTTTCACCATAGCGTGAAAATTGTGGAAGGAAATGCAATACGTTGTGCACACGATTTGTAGAGAATTAAAAGAGCTTCAAAATGAGCGTTTCTAAAAGTTTTCACCGAGAAAACTTGGAAAAACCGTTAAAATGGACCCTTTTTCAAAAATTCACAGCTTCACCCAGTTTAAAACTGAAGCGATAATTTTGCTTCAAATGTTAGGTTATCATATCTACTTTAAGCATGCAAAACTTAGATGCTGTAGGAAGAAAGGTTTTTTCACAATTATGTTATTAACAATATACACAGAAATGTTGCAAAATTCGGCAAAATAAGTGAAATGGGTCGATTTTAATTTTTCAAAAGGTTTTTGAAAGAGGACATCATACCCTACAACTTTGCTATCTTCGATTTTCATATAGGTTTGGAGAAAATGTGAAAAATGGGGAGCTTCATACAACAGTATACTTGCCCCCACCAATACCAATGCGATATCGCGCGTCTCGCGCAATGTTCTAGGCCATTTTTCGCACTTTTCTTTAAACGTATATGGAAATCTAAGATAGCCAAATTGTAGATTTTGATGTCCTCTTTCAAAAACCCTTTGAAAAATTAAAATCGGCCCATATCAGTTAATATGTCGAATTTTGCAAAAATTCGGTGTATATTGTTAATAACGTAATTATGCAAAAACTATTCATACGACAGCATCCAAATTTTGCACGCTTAAAGTAGACATTATAACCTAATAATTTAGTTTTCTCGGTGAAAAATGCTGCAATTAACTTCTAGAAACGCTCATTTTGAAGGTCTTTTAATTTTCTACAAATCATCTGTACAACGTATTGCATTTTCATCATAATTTTCCCGCTATAGTGAAAAAACCGAAAAACGACCTATTTTTTTTAAATTTTTTGTATTGAAAAGACGCAATAGCTCAAATTTGCCCCAATTTTCGGTTTTTATCATCTTGATCCACTTTAAACAAAGTTTTTTGGTTCACCTACTGTTAACATATCTACCAAAAAAAAAACTCCATAAACTGGGTTATTGGTAGTATCGACTAGCAATACTACAAGGAGAACAACTTCCCAATTCATTTCCCATACTTAATAAAACTCGGTTCCAGTAAGCAGAAAACCTTGTCCATGTTCATCACTACTTCCATACTTGTGGCTTGCTGGAACAAAGCTTGTATTAATACAATTACGATTGTCGATCCTGCAAGTATTGCAGGACGAATCCTGCTCCATAACTTGCTAAAATTTGTAATGTCATGCGCAATGAGGCTTAAAAATATGACCGTAACTGACTCAGTTTTCTGACGCGTCAAGCAGCAAGGGACGTGGATATTTTCCTCAGTATTTTCTTATTGATCCTATCCTGGTCCTTCGGCTCCTCGGTGCCTCCAGGGTTATTCCACCATTGCACCTCTCCAGATCCGAAGACTATGAACACGACTCCAGCTAATGAGTAAACGCTGGCTGCTATGAAGAAGACTATGTTCCAGAGTTCCACGGTTTTCTGAAAAATTAGAGGACATTGTACTTTCCAAACCCTTTATTCAGCTTAGACGGTTGAACCTAAACTACAAGACCAATCCTGCCCCGTAAACTTCAACCCTTAATTAAGGGGTGAGGTCAGAACTTGTACTCGTTACATTTTAGACCCCTTTTGTCTGTCATGATCCATCACGTTTTTTTAACATATCTAGTGAAGCATTAGTATGGAGAAGTTCATGCGTCATAAAGGCATTTCATCCCTTCTAAATCTACCCTACCTCGTTGTAGCCGCTCACAGTAGCGACCAAATCCACGGTAAGAGGCGCAAGTATGGAGAAAACCGTAGCAGCGCTGTTGGTGATGGCCATGAGGGTGCCGGCGTGCGAAGGGGACAAATCAATGTGGTTAACATTGAACCCAGAGTATTGGCCGGCATTGAATCCCACAGCGATGGTCAAAATGAGGATGACCACTGCGTCGTTATCGCTCCCGATTAGTCCCAGTACTAGGAGAGCTATGGACGGTATGAAGAATCCTGTGGGATTCCAATGATTTAGTTTAGTAACTCGTCTTCTGGAGAAGACATGGAGACATGGAGACATGAGAATATTTTCCCCTTTTGATTCCCTCCACAAGACGGTAGTCACTTCACAAAGTTATTCAAGGCGTTTTGGGAACCTACCTATGCTGTTGAATATTTTCCTGCTGACTATTAGGCTAGTGAAATTCCTTTCTATAAGATAATCAGCAATCGGGCTCATCAGCATGTTCAGCAGCCACATCACGAAGTATGGAAGGGCTGACACGTAACTGTTCTGTAAGAGCAGATTGGTAACTAATTTGTTACTTTCATGGCTTGTTCATTCTTACCGAAGCGATGTTGTAGTTCAAAATGTTGTTGGTATAGCTGGGTATTTCTGTCAGCAGGGTCCAGAACCCCCAGTTCTGGCCGCAGTGGGACAGGATCACCGCGATGAAGGGCATGGAGGTGAATATCGCCTTCCAGGGCGTGGACGTTGCCTAAAACGCGACTCACGCTCGTACTTCTTCTATCGGTTTTACTCGTACTTACGCCATCTGCGCCGTGAGATTCTCCAGAAGTGTCCGCCTCCAACCACGATCTCTCCTGAGGTGAGATACTCTTGTGCTTCGACGGACTGTCTGAACCGAATAGAAACCAAAAGGTGCACCATAATATACCGAAGCCGCCGTATACGTAGAAGACCAACGGCCAACCGGCGCTGGAGGCGCAGATGAAGCCCGTTATTGGCATCGCCACCACGTTCCCCATGGCTTGTCCTAAAATGTCCCAATGGTTTACTACCCATCTAATCTCAGTATAAGGGAAAGCCATGGACGATTAGGGAATAACTGGGTCATATATTGCCTATACCAGGAAAAAATTATGGTGGTCCCGTTTCCAAAACCTGATATTCCTACAAATGGGATGTTCGCAAGATTTCCCATGTTTATTTTTATATTATGATAGTTCATGTATGCTTCATTCAGCTTTATACCGTATGCACTTAGGGCCCCCTGGGGTAAATGTAGCTTTATTAGACCGGGAAAAACCTAATGCAAATTGGTCCTGCTTACATCCTTTACGAAAATCTCCTCGAAGACACTCGGATTTAAAATCACACGAAGCCACAATTCGACCTTTATAGAGCACAATCGAAACAAATCTTGACAGCGAAATTCAAATAAAAATATAGATTTAACCTAATAGTCGTGGAGAGTCGTGTAAAAGTCACGAGACTCTTGTAACTCTCACGAGCTCTTTGTAACTCTCTTTGGAGATCTTTTTCTAAATCAGTTTAGGAAATTTTTAAAACTGACTTAAACATTATTTATACCCTCAGTTAATTTAGTTTCAAAACTTGCTTGAATTGGGGCAATTTGAAGTATTTGAAGGGCAAGTAATGCTGATAATCAACAATTTTACCAGTTAGAGAAAGTTTCTCTACGTTACTTAATAAAACATTGTTCAAGGATATTGTAACAGTGTAGAAATGCACGTTCAACATGATTTATCATCACTTTTTTGCTAAACTACGTAAATGCAATAAACGAACATTTATGCAAATTAACATATCTAGAAAGTTTAATGACTAATGTACCTGTATTGATACTAAGCAACTTTCAAATCAATCAAACGAAAAGGGTGTTATATTGTTCCTTTGGAAAAGCCCTTTTACCGTTTAAAAAGGATCAAGCTGCTCATTAGGAGGCTCTACAGCCTACATGATTTAGTCAGATTTACGCCCTGGTGATCTATGTAAGCTACGATCGGACTACACCTAACGTCTCTTCGTCCAGGAATCATTCAGGTATTGTTTCAATTTTGACAAAAGAGGCTTCCCATTCCTACCATTTTTCAGTCAATCCTACCTTTATAAAAGATTACGCTCAACAATATACTGAACGCCGATTGTATTGCTCACATTACCACAATCCTTATATATTTACTTCGAAAAGTCTTTAGTAGCTACGGTATAATGGTGAATGAAGCATTTGTGTTTTCCAGTTTATGATATTGGTAATGTTTCCTCATTACATTAGGTAGTAGCTTTAAAATATTGCAAACACTTCTCAAATTTTTACGTTTTTTCATTGCAATCATATTGTACAGAGTAGGTAACTTTTCATTAAACAAGAAAGTAGTATCAGTAGATAGGCTGACTGTTTTTAAATGTTTTGGATATGCTTCTTGTAGTTTTTGAACTCCTGGAGCGCTACTGATAAGGTGCTATGACTGGGGCCTTGTAATTTTCTCAGCTGTCTGAGAGCTGCCTTGAGGAGTTGTCTCAGAGTTGCAAGCTAAAAGCAACAATATCCCTGAGAGTTGTTTCCTGGAGACATCATGACTTATCACCTGAAAACAAGCCATCTCAAAGTTGCCTCTTGAAGACACAGATTTTCTTAGATTTTTTCCTTAGATCTAGGCAACTACTAGAGGTAACAAATTAGTTCAGAGTTGTATCCTGAGAACAACAGTTGTCTCATGGTATTCTTCTGAAGATAACAAATTGTCTCATGGTTTTCTCCTGTAGGTAACAATTTAGTTCAGCGTTGTGTCCAAGGAACAAATCTGGGATAATCGGGACTCGTGGCACCACAGTAGCGCTACAAGAGGCCAAAGACAATAAGACAACAAAACCAACCTTCTTTTAAACTAGCCTGGGATTTTGAGCTAGAAGCAGCCTAGCTTATCTACTAGTGTCTACTACCAAAATTCAAAGAGTTATTAAGGGAATGCAATTTTTTAAGTTTGATCTGTCAATATCATGGGTTATCTAAATCGCTGATCCACAACGACGTGGCTGTGCAACACCTAGTGAACTTTTGTGACGTCGAGACCGTCTGCACCGATACCTGCGTATATCATCCCGCCCCAACGAGCCCTTTCGGAAATGTGCGTCCAAGAGCTGAGCAAGTCGTGTATGGAGGGCAGGAGGAAACCCTGGCAGAAGCCCTGTATGATCCTGCTGGCGATGATCCCGCCGTACCCGAACCATTTCCCGAACGACGGGATCGAGGCCGTGAACACCGACGCTATCAATATGGCGGAGAGCAGGAACCGCTTCGGGCCGTACCTCTTCGCCAGCTGGCCGGCGCCGATCTGTAGGCAAATGTATCCCCAGAAGAAGGAGGAGAGTATCACGTTCTTCTTGCTCTTCCACTCGGGATAGGTCTGTGAAACGACGGACGCGCTTAGGGCGTGAACTGAACCGTTCGGACTTACGAGACTGCACGGGACGAACAGTTCGGTCTCCCGCGGGAGTCATACCGGGTAATTCGCCTTGGGTTTGTCGTCGATCATCGCCACTATGGCGACGTTCAGAATGGTCCTCATGCCGTACCCTAAGACGGTGGACGCGAACATCAGGATGTACTGGACGTGGCGAGTTCCCAGCAAACCGGCTGAATAATACAAAGCAGAATGTGTGTTAATTTTTGGGGTGAAGCTATGAATTACCGCATTATTGTCCAAAAAGACACTTATTGTACTGTTGCCCAATATTGTTGTAATACAGCCCTATTGGGTGTTAGTTGCTTCCGTCTCTAAACAAGTCGTATTAGGCCTAGGCCATTTGTTCGAAAGCAATTCTTCGAAAACAAATCATTGGTTTTATAAGGGTCACATTTATTTGCAGCCTTTATCTAAAAATACCAATGTACTGATGACTGGATCCATTCACTGCCATAATACTGCAACCCTTATTGGCACTAATGGCACTTGTTATACCCACAATAGCCCGCCCTTAACATGGGATTAGTTAGTATGGTCCTTTAAATCTTCAAGTTGGCACATTTGTAAGTGCAATTAGAATTAAGATAAGAATTACTAGTGCCATTAAGAAACCATTGTTTAGTGTACATAGAAAATTGGTTTGAATAAAAATGCAAGCAATTCATAGCGACTTATAATGGATGACATATAATTATACTTCAGACTTTTGCATTTTGGGCTATTTGCACGGTTCCTGTGGCATTTACTATGGAAATTCCAATCCTTTACTCTCAAACAAAATGGCGATGTGGCCACCATGTTCTCACTAGTTTTCTCACATGAGGCACGCACTTTATAGAAGTTTACAAGCTCTCATGAAAATCCCAAGAGTAAAGTGTCATATAGGATGACTTTAAAACAAAGTGTTTCAAGTGAAGGTTATAGGTATTGGATAGCTGAGTCAAGTTGCGACGTTTGAAATAAGTCATTAGAAAGTTTGGGAGGAAATTAAAAGAAACTAAAGATTTTCAAGGGTGATGAAGAATATCAGTCACTTTCGCTAAGATTTTATATTACAGTGATAGGAAACACAGATTTAAATTAATTAGTAAATGAAATGGAAACTAACGATGTGTTCATCTATTAACTTCTTCATACGAGGCATGAAATGATGTATCTCTGTATGAAATGATAAGCCAGTAGGAAATCGTTAAGAATAAAATGCCCTTTAGGGCGATTTTGGAAAAACTATTTTAGATGAAAGCTATTGGTATTGAGTAAGTACGGAAAATTACAATTCTGTAATGTATCACTAACACTTGGAGAAACTGAAAATTCTCAAGAGCAAAGTGCCCTCTACGGCGCGTTTAGAATAGAATATTGCTAATAACAATTATTAGCATATAACGTAGTACTTTAGACATGAAGTTTAGTATAAATATGTAAAGCCATTTTGAGGAAAAGTAGGACAAATTGAAAATTCGGGAAGGAAAGGGCCCTTTGGAAAAAGTCAGTGAAGATAGCGATTATGATAGTCTATATTTAAACACTAGATTAAATATGAAAAGCTTGAAAAGGAACGATAGAGAAGGAATGACATGAGTGGCCTTTGCCCCCACGGATTCTAATTTTCAGAGGACCAAACTCAGATGGAAAGTTTCAGCCTTTCACTAATTAAAGTTCCTGGGAAAAAGACCTCAAAACATTCCAAAAAGTCAATGTATTAAATTTTGAAAGTTGACGCGAAAACCAAATTATCTCATAGGAGTGCGATATATAAAAAATTGCAACCATATGCTTTTGGAGAAGGATTTTTTTTTATAATTCCTGTACCTATAATATTGGAAATTCTAAAAGTTAATACGACCGCCCAATGAGAAAATTTCCACCTTTGGGGCGTCGATGCTACTGGATATTCAAGGAATTTTCTTGCACACATACCAGAATATTTCCATTATACATAAATCACACCAATACCCTATTTACTGTTACATTTATTTCAAGACTTTGATTATATTTTAGTTAATAAAATCGTGTGAGCCTCAAAACCCTGAAATAATTAACTAATTAAATTAAAACCACGAAAGGTGTTCTCAACCAATTGAATGAAGTACCTTGGGTAATCTTTGTCCAGCAGATTCAGGAATTACTAGTGGGGAGATTTTTAGATTACATCGTCACGAATGCGCATTGGAAATATCGTTTTCGAACAATTGGCCGACGCACAGTAGGACCAAATGATACTTAAGCGAAGTTAAAGCGTTAAAGTCTATCTGCTTAAGCGGATAAAATCCTTAAGTACAAACGAATCGGTTCGTTAAGTAAATTCGCTACTCACCGGGTTTCGTCTTGGCGTTCATGATTGCAAATAATCTTATTTAAAGTAATTCCGCGATCAAAAACCACTCAAACCGACCGACGTTACATTTGGATCACCGGGTTGCAATTAGTGACGAACCACATACATATCTTCGGGTAATTATCTAATCTTCGAGCAGGATCGGATTGGGAAATATTCAAATCGACGACGGTTAAAGATATGGAACAAAACAAGATAAAAGTACTTGTATGTATGTAAAACGCGTGAGCCGGACCTTTCCTTTACATTGCAGGCTTTCCATTGTGTTTTCTGTAATCACTCGATGTTGTCGGGAACTTGAACTGATTTACTATAAATCATCCGTTATCAGATACCCAGAGGCGAAGAAAATCGATTACACTTTAAGTGGATCGCGTTTCGTCACATAGCGGAGGTTCAATGTATTCAATTTCGAGCTGTCACGCTTCGAAACCGGGAAAACACGTGTTAGCTTCAAAAATACTTTTATTCAACACCATCACGACACGTCGTAGTAAATACTTCACCTGGAAACAAACACGTTTGGGAAACGCTTCAAAAACGTAATGAACCTCTTTTCTGATCTCCTTCCTCGCTTTGCCGTACGCTCGGTTTCGATTCAACAGAAGAATTCCATGGTTGCACCTCCCCGGACCCAAATATTACGAACGTACCTGCGGCCAGCAGGTAAATAGCCGCGGCGACGTAGAAGACGATATGCCACAGCCCTTCCTCCTCCTAAGCGACAGAACCAATCATCACGTCATTTAAATACCTTCTCAATACCGCCATCTCACCTCTGTGTACCCCGATAGATTCGATATCAGATCCACGGCCAGAGGTGCTACAATCCCAAGGATCGAAGCGATACTATTGGTGATGCCCATCATGGTACCGGCGTGCACGGGCGCCAGGTCTATGTGGTTCACGTTGAAACCGTAGTAAGAACCAGCGTTGGTACCGACCGCCAGTACCAGCAGTGTTATGATGACCGTTTTATCCTTCGAGCCGACCAGACAGAGGGTGATCAGAGCTAGAGCCGGACCAACGTGGCCTGAAGGAAAATGGTTTTCTTAGAGATGATGGGGAAATTGGGAAACTTAAAAGTTGGTGTGTGGATGGAAAATTAGCTCTGCTAAGTACCTATTGAGTTGAATATTTTCCTGCTGGTCGCTAGTTTGACGTACTTCTTCTGTATGATCCAATCCGCTATGGGGCTCATGATCATGTTCAGTATGAACATGACGAAGTACGGTAGGGCGGACAGGAGGCTGTTCTGTAATCGACAAAATTACTATACAGTGATATACAAATAACCCTAGGTCCATTGAGAGGTTACTATCTTAAATTTCCGTTGGGCTAGTTTTATAGTTCCTCCATTAGATCCATCCTATAACTTGTTGTCAATTTGTAACGTAAAAATATTTTGTTGCTCGTGTCGTTTCCGAGAAACCTGGGATATTTCATCCTCTTTCCGCAGATGGGTGTCAGGGTTTGGACCCTTCCCTTTACCACAAACTTTTACTTTAACCTTTACCACAAATAAGAACGCGCATTTTCAGACCACACCATACGGTATCAGAGCGTAACGTACGAATTCCAAATGTTGCGAGGAAAACTACAGATTTTCCGACCTGCGCGGTCTCTGATCGCGCAGTTTCCTTCTAGTACTAGTGGTAGTTTAATCAACCGATTCCAAGGGTCAGAAAAGTTTTCTGATTATAGCAAATTCAGATCGCGCGTTTGCCGACCGCACCTTACGTATGAAAGCGTGAACATGCGGATTCCAAGTGCTACGAATATAAGTACGGATTTTCCGACCTACTTGGTCACAGATCGCATATTTTCTCATACTCGTGAGAGCCTAATTATCCGATTCCAAAAGTCACCGGAAAACCTGCGAATTTTCCGACCTTCATGGTCTCAGATGTCAAATTTTGACACCACGTCGTACCCTAGTGGGACTAAACAATTGAACCTGACTATTGCTGGAAAATCTCTGGAAAGGTTTCTGATTATAGCCAATTCAGATCACGCGTTTTCCAATCGCACTTTACGTATCAGACCGTAACAAACGGATTGCAAGTGCTGCCAGTAAAACTACGGATTTTCCGACCTACGCAGTCTCAGATCGCGTACTTTCCGACCGCCACGTACTCGTGGGAGCTTAATTATCCGATTCCAAGAGTCACAGGAATACCTGCAAGTTTTCCGACCTTCGCGGTCTTAGATGGCGCATTTTCACAATAAGTAGTACCTTTAGGAAATTTATCAATCAACTCTGAGTGTTACTGGAAAATCTCTGGAAAGTTTTCTGGCTATGCCAAACTCAGATCGCGCGTTTTCCGACCACACCTTACGTGTAAGTACGTTATTGTGGATTGCAAGTGCTGCGAGAAAAAACCTGCGAATTTTCCGACATTCTCGGTTTCAAATCGCGCATTTTCCGACCCCACTATACTCTTGGGAAGCTAATTAACCGATTCTGAGTATTGCCAGAAAATCTGCAAGTTTTTTGGTTTTACAAAGTTGAGCTTGCGCATTTGCCTGCGTCGAACTTGGAGATGGAGTGATTGATTTCCAGCATCATCGATAAATGTCATATAATCAATGTTGCAGTTTTCCCCTCTTACACATTTCTTGTATACTATTGTAGAAATAAAGTTTGTTATAGTGAAAAGTTTGTTCGGTTTTTATTGTAAGTGACCCAACGAAATATAGGAATTTACCCGCGCGAGTACTTTTTAAGATCAGAAATTACAGAAGAGATGTGGATAAAACCAGTTCAAGGTTTCTACTTTGCCAGGATCTTTACTACCCACGTGTAAATACAACCCTTCAAAAAATAGTTCTACAGCTATAAACTTGAACGAGGACTTACCGAAGCGATATCGAATTCAAGCACCTTCTGCATGTAACTCGGGATCTCGGTCAGCAACGTCCAGAAGCCCCAACTCTGCCCGCAGTGCGTCAGCAACAACGCCAAGAACGGCACCGAAGTGAAGATGGCCTTCCAAGGTGTCGGCACCTTCTGCAAGCAACACGACCCTTAACAAAACAACGCTGACCTGAGCAAAAACGTCACCGACATCTTTATCCTCGGTCTCGTCGATCTCTGACTCGATCCACTTGCGTTCCTCTTCGGAGATCCTCTTGTCGGCCGCAGGACTCGCCGCACCCAAGAAGAAGTATACGACGCACCACAGCAAACCTACGCCTCCGTATAGGTAAAACACGACAGGCCAACCAACCGAAGAGGCAGCTATGGCGCCGGTCACTGGCATAGAGATGACGTTACCCACAGGCTGACCTATGGATATATGAGGTACAGCGTGTAACAACAGTCAAATGGAATACACTATTGCAATTACTGTGAAAGTACAGTGAGTCGTCAATTTTAGGTTATGAAATGACAACCGGCAACGTTGAGACCTACTTAACTGTTAAAGTCTTTAAGTATGACCTCAGGTGGCTCCTTAATGGAAACTAACCAAATTACCTGTGTAGACGATCCCTCCCCACTTGGCGCGTTCGGAGAGCGGCGCCCACAGGCTCAACAGGGTGTGTATGGAAGGGAAGAGGAACCCCTGGGTGGCCCCTTGGATAACCCTGCACACTATTACCCCGACGTACCCGCACTTGTCGCCCAGCACCGGTATCAGCAAAGTGGACACAGACCCTATGAACATGGCGCAGGTGAGGAAGAGTTTGGCGCCGTATTTTTTCGCGAGTTGCCCTGCGAACACCTGGAAGCACACGTAACCCCAGAAGAAAGAGGAGAGCATCAGGTTCTTCTTGCTTTCCCATTCTGGGTAAATCTGGAAGGTGGTAGAGGGGGTGAATTGATGGTGAAGTGGTGAGATGTGAATGATGCAGTAATGTTGCTAACTTAACCTAAACTAACCTAGCCTCACTTAATCCAACCTAACTTAACTTAATTTAACCTAACCTAACCCAGTCTAACCTAACATAACCACCAATCGACTGACTATAGATTTTTGAGGAATTATGGGAGACAACTTTCAGTAACGACAGCTAGGAAAAATTTCATAAAAGTGTTAATGCTTGTATTCTTGCATTTAGGTACAATACGATATTTGTAGGACTTTTCCTCAAAAGATGAGAGGAAAATGTATAACAGCCACCAAGAATAACAGCAACAACATTTCCTACTCAGAGGAAACAAGTCACGCCTCAGTGGCGCCAAAAGTACATAAATTTCTCGCAACTTCAACATAAAATAATTTCTTTTTGCACTGAACATCGACAAGCCCAATTGGTTATGCCCTATCAATCTATGAGATTCATCGTTGACTGAAGAGATTTTAGCAAGACGCGTAACCTAATAGGGATACGTGTTACGCGTTTTTGTTCCAGCTCGAGCTAGCGCCGCCTCTGTGTCAGAACAGTAAATTTAGGTCCACTAAGTATTTGCAGGTCTCTGAAAGTGTCTAATGGCGAAAGTTGGTAACTTTTCACACAAACCGGCAACGTTGGCGACATTTCGCCAACTAGACACCTTCAGCAACCTATAAACTTAGTGGGCTCGAGCTTATAGAGGCGGCGCTAGGTAGAGCTGGAGCAAAAACGCGTAGCACGTATCCCTATTAGGTTGCGCGTCTTGGTAAAATGTCTTGAGTCAAGACAGAACGTATCGACTTACCGGATAGTTTCTATCTTCGTTTTTGTCATCCTTGCCTATCATAGAGATAACTGCCACATTTAGAATAGTGCGCATCCCATAACCAATCACGGTCACAGTGAACATCAGTAGGTACTGTACATGGCGGGACCCAAAAGCTGCAGCTGAAACATAAATGGTGTAGGTAATTATACTAAAACCCATTAATTTTACAACTCGTCATTTAAATTAAGGCTAGATAATCATTCCATACTCATGGGAGGTAATTTGCTCAATTCTGCCAGTCCACCTGCATATTGCCAATATATTAATTTATTGTAATAAACGTGATGGGCAAATGTTTACACTATTAATGTTACACTATGTAACACTTTAATGATAAGTAATTAACATATTAATTGTGGAAATATTTGACGTAATTAATTCGGTTACCTAAATCAATACTTGCAAAACATAAAGAAATCGGTACTTTAGATAAAATATATCGAATTTTATATCGAAAAATTCCTTTGGAGAAATTTGCAATTGTGCTACAGTATTACGCATATTTCGAAATTTTAATCATCTACCCACAAGTGCGCGTTATTAAATCTCGAGATGCATACTGTAACGTAATCTAAATGGATGATTGATTATTTCTTCTGCACGTAAGCAGGTAAAATTCCTCTGGAATATTTTTTATTTACAAACTAAACTTTGCTTTAATATTTTGGTTGTGTACTACAGCCTATCAGACTAACTCTTTTAAATCGCTAATTAATACAGCACTTACTTGGTTTAGGTATTGGTGCGTCGGTGTCCATCTCTACTTTTTCCACCCCTACTTCTTCCCTTAAACTAGCTGACAAGCGACTTTAACCATCATACTTGCTGCAAGTGAAGTGACATAATCTTGTAAATAATCTAAGCGAGATATATCTAATCTTTTTTTTATTCTTAATCTATACCTGCTTTTAAAATTAATACAATTGGTTTTCAGTAAAAAAGATAAATCGATAATTATCGCTAATGGTACGTCGATGAATGGTTAACGAGGGAAGTGAGATCTTATTATTAGGATTGATTACGATTACTAGTATTGAATTAATACGATATCAATAAAATGTTTCATCCCATAAGTCATGAAGGATTTCTTCTCGGCTTCGATAATTTGTCTGATTCATGAAATCGCCTAAAAAGAGATAAATCGTTAGTTAGTACCATTATGGTATGGCAAGCTATTAATGGTTTATCAATAGAAAATTACTAAAAAATTAATAGAAGTAATTTATTTTAACCTCAAATAACTATTCTATTTTGTAAATAATACCGGATTTCTCCTGGATTTAAATAATTTGCCTGATTCATGAAATTGCCTGAATAGGGATAAATCGTTGATGAACACTAATGTGAGAAAGGGTAAGACAATCGATATTATATTAGTCATTACAAGCGTAACAATTTGTTCACAGAATGCCATATCAATCTACATCTCTTCAATTGTATCTTTATCAATCCTTATGGAATGATGGTTAAGTAGTATACCTGAATCTTAAAGTCAATACCTCATTTCAGTTCAATTAATGTAAATATAGTTACTCAAAGCACCAAGGTATAACCGTGTAACTATAAGGGTGAATATTTATATGGCAGTTTCCGAATAGCTAAAAGCTTTAAACTTGGTACGTTTACATAGCTCTGATTACGAATTGATATAACTCTGACTTTTTCTTTCTGAGGGTGTAACAATAGGGTTGTAATTTATTTGACAGTTTCTGCATGGCTAGAAACTTTAAACTTGGCACGTTTATAGCATAAGCAATGAGGGAATGACCATTTTCTGGAGTATAATAAGTAGGAATGACACTGATTTAACAGTTTTCGAATACGTAGAATACGAAAAGTAGTATAGAAACGTAGTAGCTTAATTTTGTTGTATACAAATACACCAATCTTCCTTTATAACGATGTTTTCGACCACTCTGGTAGGTTTATGTAAATAAATTTCACCCCTACTTTCACTACTTTATGAATTTTATCAACGTACAAAACTTCCAGTTTCCAGCTCTTCACCTTCTTCACCCTACGCCCTATTTCCTTTCCCATACGTACATCCCCTTCTCATGGCTCTCTCATCCTGTTTCCTTATCCTACAAACCATCCTTAACGTCGTTATAGGATACCACTTTTCTATTGGATGAGAACTCCAGGGAACGAGACCGCTATGAGCTATTCCTGCTACTCCCTCCGCGTTTCCTCGCTTCACAGAATCGAGGCACAGGGAAGGCCTAAGTTGCAAAAATACATCTTGTCCCTAGTTTCACCCCCTCGAAGAGGAAATTTTGTGTAAAATAATCGTACCAACTTTTGAGGTACCAGCTATGTAGTAATAATTGCATACATTTTATAATTTCTATCCCTCCATAAGTGAAATTCGGGGTTTTTATTTTTTTTCTGGCTACACGCAGGTCTAAGCTGCAAGAGCATTCCATAGAAGTAAATTCTACCCCTATTTTTCAACCCACTAGCATTAGTTTATTAAAGTATCAAAAAATTATTCTATCTTATAAATAATGGAAGATTTCTTCTGGATTTCGATAGACTGCCTGATTTCCTCGGTGGTGCCAGTCAGGGATGTGTTGTTCCAAGGTTGGACCTCCCCCGAGCCGAAAATTATGAAAAATATTCCCACAGCGACGTAAACTCCAGCTGAGATGTAGAACACGAAACGCCATAACTTTTCGTCAGTCTGGAACCAAAAGAACGCATGAAGCTTCCCCTTTTTCCATTTCCCATTTTGATAGAAACAGAAACTCCTAAAGTAAGGACACTCATCAGGCAGACGCAATCCTTCTAACACTTAGCATCGTTATGCAATCCATTGTCCTATCCAAACTTATTTCCTATTCATCACCTCTTCGTATCCACTGATGCTTGCTATCAAGTCCACGGCCAGCGGAGCCAATATGGCTGACACGGCAGCTAGGCTGTTGGTGATGCCCATGAGCGGTCCAGCGTGCACGGGCGACAAGTCGATGTGGTTGATATTGAATCCGCAATACGTCGCAGCGTTAGTACCCACAGCTACCACCAGCAGCGTTATTATCAGCGACCTACTGCTAGTGCCTACCAGGCAGAGGACAATCAGCGCTAGGGCCGGCACGAAATGACCTGGAAGAAGGAATCTTGGGGATAAGTGAGAAGTAGTGGGGAAGGATGTGGGGAACGTTACCGATGGAATTGAAGATTTTCCTGCTGGTAGTTATGGTGGCGTATCTCTTCTGGATGATGCCTTGGGCTATCGGGCTTATCGCTAAGCTAAGTATGAACATGACGAAGTACGGCAGAGCGGATAGGAGGCTGTTCTGGAATTTAACGAGGAAGAGATACAAGATTGTTTCCCTGCGACTTATGTAGGGAGGAGCAGGCAGAGGCCTCTACGAAAGTGTGTTGAGCAACCACTAAAAAATTTATTTGACGAGACTTTAAATGTAATACATACCAACTGCAGAGCAAAGGTAATATGTGACAGATAAGTGTGTTGTGTGATCAAATATTGACGTCTATAAAGCTACCGCAGCCTTTTCATACCTTCAGATTATAATTTAATCCTTGCTTTATTGCCGACGAGTTCTTCCCTGCCTTGTTATAATTTGTTGCAGAAGTCAAGGGGTGAATTTGGCAGTCATTGTTGCAATATATTTGATAAGAAATAGAACGGAATGTCAGTACACGTGGTAGTTATTAGAAAGATTGATTAAAACTGTTTACTTTCGCACAGGAGGAAGAGAGAAGGTTGCGGACAAGCAGTCCTATGGTTTTCTATGGGGAAACGTTCTAAGACATGAAGCGCTGGTACGAAATTTTGGAAATACGTCTCGTGCTGTCCATGAAGACCTCAGATTAGTCAGGTTAAGTTATGTTTTGGTTATTTTGCATAAAAATACTTTCAAGCAAATGTCAAAACTAAGCCACTTATGAAAATTCATCCTGTTAGTATGGAGAAGCAGAGACATTTGATCCCCAGGAGCCCCAAAAATAGTAACGACAATGAAGAAAATTCTGTTGAGAAGGTTGTTTTGGTACTTCCAGACAGCAACGACTCAAATTAATGTCACTTCTCACTCGTTAGCCTCTCTGTCCAAAATTATCGACCCACTAATGCCGCAGCGTTATCCTTACAGTGTCCTTATCTATACTTACCGAGGCGATGTCGAAATTCAGGATTTTCTGCATGTAACTAGGAATCTCCGTCAGCAACGTCCAGAAACCCCAATTCTGACCGATGTGCGCCACTAGGAGCGCCAGGAACGGCGGCGAGGTGAAAATCGCCTTCCACGGCGTCGGTACTTTCTGAAAATCGACGTGCAATCGATCCCGCTATCGACGACGCCCTACTTACCTCTTTATCCTCCGTCTCGTCTATCTCGGACTCTATCCATCTTTTCTCTTCAGTGGTGATGCGCTTGTCGGTCGAGGGACTCGCCGAGCCGAAATAAAGGTAGAAACAGCACCAGATGATTCCCAACGCCCCGTAGAGATAGAAGACCGCCGGCCAACCGACGGAGGTGGCCGCTATGGCTCCGGTGACGGGCATGGAGATGACGTTCCCGATGGGCAAACCTAGAATAACACATTTAAAGCCATACCCAAATAGACCAAAAGTTAGAGAAGCTGGTACCCACGCAAAGGAAGCATTTGCATGGGTACCAGGTCATCACTGAAAAACCCTTCCTCTTTCCATGCGCAGACAGTCTCAACATGACTTCGGGACCTCACCTGCATAGACGATCGTCCCCCAGCGCGCCCTCTCCGACAGCGGCGCCCAGAGGCTCAACAGGGTATGTATGGAAGGGAAGAGGAACCCCTGGCTCGCCCCCTGGACGACCCTGCACGCTATCACGCCCGTGTACCCGAATTGGGCTCCGAAGAACGGCACCAGAATGGTGAACACCGACGTTACCAATATGGCGCTGGTCAGGAAGCGCTTGGCTCCGTACCTCTTGGCCAGCTGCCCGGCGCCCACTTGGAGACAGATGTAGCCCCAGAAAAAGGAAGACAGCATGAGGTTCTTCTTCGTCGACCACTCGGGGTAAGTCTGTGGAAGAGGTAAACTTTATTATGTGCCTTCTTTAAAAATTTGTAGGTCCGATTGGGCATATCCGTGTGGTTTGATTAAACTCGGTTTTTTGTTCTAGCCATGAACAACCTGAACCAGTCGAAAGTTAAAATTTTCAACACAGAACCAAGTTTAGTTAAACCAAGCGTGAAGGGCTTAGACTGGTCTAAGTGGTAGTATTCAAAGGGGCAATTTTCCAATTCGTACTCTGTGAAGTATGGCGTACTTTCAAATATAGAGCTTCTAGATTTCACTTTGGGAAAATGGTACAGTAAACAAGGGTTGCTTTGCTACATTTCTTGAGCTTCTTTGAGCCTTCTTCTATCTATGTATTCTATGTAATTTATAGAAAGAAGATAGAAGAAGTAAGTTAACTGGGGGGTATTAAACACAACATTAGGTTATGTACTCCAATGCGCGCGGGAAACTTATAATGACGTACTATACGTACTATACTATATGATTAGTTAGTAACGATTAGTTAACCGTTTTACCAAACTTGGCTTGCAAGCACCATAAAATAGACTTCATTTTCATACGATGTAAGAGATCCCCTTAAGAAGCTTAACCCAGTTTTACGATAAATCAACGAAGAGCATATACACACCTATGCAATACTTATGTTATAATTCACTTGATACGTTGTTAACACAGAAGCAACTACATTTCCACACAAATTACAAAGTATTCGGTTTTACGGCATGTGAGAATACTTACAGGATAATTTTTGTCGGTATTCGCGTCGTCATTATCTCCTATCATGGATATAATTGCAACATTCAGTATAGTACGCATTCCATACGCTATTGCAATGATAATAAACATGAGCGTATATTGTAAATGCCGGATGCCCAGCGTTGCAGCTGAAACGGAAAACGGTAAATAAATTACGATATTTAAGGAAATATAAAATCGAAAATATATTAATTCGATATCCTATGGAAAAGCACATGGAAACTTCAATGAGACTTCAAATCGAAATGTTTTACATGACTTGTAATATTGGTTAAGTAAATTGTTTTCCTTACTTGGCTTCGCTGTGAGTTTACTTCGGTCGAACTCCATGATTTGGTAAATGACAAGTTTCCGATGTTACACTTTGGTACCCTCTTGACAAATCCTTATTAGCAAACGTTTTATCTAATCGGCATTCTCATTCTTTTGTGATAGGGATCGCAGTTTTCCAGCTCTTGAGCGTTTGGTACTGCTATGTATATACATGTATTATTACCACATCAATGCCTACACCCTGTATATAATGCGGTATATCCTGGCACTAAATCATATGAGACTTCATTAATAAATCTAGGGTATTAATGATCACACGCTGTTTATTATATTGAAGCTACAGGGAAGAACAAATCTCGCTCTATTTCACCTTCAGAAAAGGAATATTGTTTAGTGACTAATTCATAACAAGTATCGTTTAATCCGATTACACACACGATGATTAATCAGACATTAAGATCGTCCTTGTATCTCGCTCTGATTATTACACATGTATTATAACTACATTAATGCCTACACCCTGTATAGCACCAGATCACATGAGACCTCATTACAAAGGTTTATCTGAATTTTTGATTTTTTTTTTAAATAAGTTTGAATGTCCATTAATTGGATATGACAATGGATAAATCTAGGTTATTAATGATCACACGGTGTATATTATAGTGTAGCTACAGGGAAGAACAAATCTCGCTTTATTGCACCTTCAGAAAATGAAGACTGTTTAATTACTAATTCATAACATATATCGTTTAATCCAATTACGAAAGTGATGATTAATCAAACTTTAAGATCATCCTTGTATCTCTCTCTGATTAATTACTTTAAATTGAGCGTTGTGTCCTTGTCCTCTCTTAGTTCAATTGTGTTTTGAAATCAAACTCGATTTGCGCGTAGTATTTCACAGAATATTATCAGAACATACCTACGTCAAGATATTTTAATTGATTTTGGATTGATTTTAGATAAAAAAGATAACGATCTATTGTACCTGCCTTGAGAAATTTGATAGATTTTTTTGATAGAACGTCCTGTCGCCAATCAATTGGTGTGGTTTTTACTTGAAGAAGTGTTAAGCGAGTCATCTAAGGACAAATCCACTCTATTCCATTGTACGTCCCACTATATGAATAACATCACCAATATTGCATCATCACCAATAATACCTTCATAAAGTACATACTTCGGGAAAGAGGGAGGGTTCAGCTGGAAGAAAAAAGTCCTCTTTTCGTACAAAAAGGTGTTTAATAAATATGAAAAATTTTTACAAAACGTTGTTCAAATATGAACCGAATATAGCGACTACGAGCTGCGGGGTGCTTTCGAAATACTTGTCGACGGATCATCATAAAAAGAAACAAACTAACAGTAACTTCAATATATAATTAATTATCTGGGCAAGTTGGTGCCTAATAAAAACCAGTGAAGTAACAATGATCGCCCATGCAACACAATACAAACCCACGACGATAGTATGGACTCCATATGATGAACATAATGGTGTTTATTGCAGAGCATTGTCAAAAAATAATAATAATCTAACAATTATATCTTCCGGTGTTACCCTCATCTGATGTTATTACCGAACATCGGCTCCTTCTCGGATATCTCCTCGGCGTTCTTCTTTGGTTTCGGTTCGTTCCATGGCTGCACGTTGCCTGAACCGCCCAAGTTGTAGAAGAGGCCGGTCGTCACGAATAATACTGCTGCCGTTATGAATACCATGTTCCAGAGGGATTTATCAGACTGAAAAGAAGAGTAATAGATGTTCAGTAATAATTCCATGTCGGTTTAATGTTTCTGGTAGAGTTGAACTTGGTAGACTCGAGAAATACTTGGGAGAGTTCAAGGCTCCATGGGAGTGTTTAGATTGTTTCAGGCTTATTTAGAGCCTCATAAGTGTTCTTAGGATATTTCTGACCTCTTGGAACCAAGAAGTTTCTGGATGTTGCCTGAAGAAAGTTTACCAAGACGGGCAACCGAACGGGGATACATGTTACGCGTTTTGTTCCAGCTCGATCTAGCGACACCTCTGTTTCAAAACGGTAAGCTTGGGTCCACTAAGTTCACAGATTTCTGAAGCTGTCTAGTAGGCGAAAGGACGTCAACGTTGCCAATTCATTTGAAAAGTCGAGAAAACAAATATATTATGAACCATACTAAACACGACTATGATACGCATAAAATGCTAAACTGATTACATGATAAATTTTTCTCATTTTATACACCACTTCTCAATTTTTCAAATGAATCGGCATCATTGGCGACATTTTGCCAACTAGACAGCTTCAGAAACCCGTCCACTTAATACACCCAAGTTTACCACTCTGACACATAGGTGGCGCTAGGTCGAGCTGGAACGAAAACGCGTAACACGTATCCCTATCAGGTTGCGCGTCTTGGTAAAATCTCCTCAGTCAACGATATTACCCAGGTTAGTATCAAAATTCCCAGTTAAACTTGGAAAACATTGTGATCCTTTAAATTTACTAAAAAGGAGCTGGTACAAAAGGACAGACAGCTTGTGACAGTTCTGAACTCCTCGAATGTGTAGGTCTAAGAGGATCTAGCAGCCTGTTTGCCAAGTTTGTAATAATTATTCCAGATGCTCCTAAAATCCCCATTACTTCAAAAAGTGTTCAGATTACCACCAACAACTATTTTAGTCCCCTGAAATATTTGTTGACTTCTTAAGCGTTTAGAGCATAGCTGAGCTATTTCAGGTGCCCTAAGCATTTCATCCTAAACTACTTGAAAGTCTCCAAACCTTTTCCAGGCTTGATTAAACATTCCCGGTTATTCCTAGGATTTCAGAATTTGTGAGTACAATTTAAATTAGCCCAAAAACGTACTTCAGGGATCATGAAAATGCTTGAAAATGCCTCTCAAATTTGTTGTAGGCTTCCCAGACATTCTAAACCTAAAGTCGCTGAAAAGCCATTTGAATTCACCTTAGAAATCATTTCGCACCAACTCTAAAAACTGCTTCAGGCCGCTTGAAATATTTCTTAATATTATACTCTGAACGCCTTCATACGTTTCCAGATATTTCAATTGGACAAGCAATTTTCCAGTTATTCTTAAATTTTTTCAGGAACTCATTTTCCTCAAAAAGCTACTTCGAGTAGCTTAAAACCCAAGCTATAAAGTGCTTACAACTTTTACAAGGTTATTTCAACCTTCCCAGAAAATCCCTGCATCGCTCAGAAACCACTTAGACTCACCGAAGATACGATTAACGATAGTTTGAAACATTTCTGAGCTATATGAGAGTGTCTAAATGAGCTTCCTTAGGTTTGCAGACATATTTATCCATGACACAGGTTTACCAAGTTACAATGTAAATATGATGGTATGAACCATAGCATCCAGAGCATATGTATGGGTGTTGCATGTATGAAATACTTATTTGATTGCTTTTGGTGATTATTAAATAATAGAAACCTCTGCATCAACTAGGTCTTCATTACTACTTGTCTTGTAGTAACTAGAGGAGAGTACTACTAGAGTAGCTAGTAGTGGTGTGAAGTAGTAAGTGATGTCACCAATGTAGTGCAAGTTATTTCATTTGAGGACTAAAGAAAGGATGATAACACCTTTCTTCTGTCTTTTAGTGAAAAGGTTCAGAAACTTTTCGTGCTCTATGGGCCATTTCCTAGTCCCCTGAAACTCATAGTTACGTGAATATGCCCAAGTGACATGGAGAAAATACCACAATAATTAACGAGGTGTTTTGTGCCCTTCACCCTAAGAATTCCTCGATCTCTCACCTCTGTGACGTCCCCGACGCTCTTGAACAGGTCGACCGCCAAGGGCGCCAAGATGGCGGCGACGTTGGAGAGCGCGTTCGTGATTCCCATGAGGGTGCCCGCGTGCCTCGGGGCGATGTCGATGTGGTTCACGTGGAAACCGACCAATATGGCGGAATTGAAACCGACGGCGACGACGAGCATCACGACAGTGAGAGCCGGCTGATCAGAGCCGATGAAGCAGAGGGCGCCGAGCGCGGCTCCCGGTATGAACATCCCTACAAAACGAATAAGGGATGAACAGGCGCATAGGGGCTGCCTCGTGCTGGGATGCTTAAGAAGCGTCGATGTTCGAAGGGGTCGATGTTTAAGGGAGGTGCTTAGCGCTGTTCCTGAGGGGGGTAATCTGATAGTAACCAAAGCTTCTAATATCAAAGCAACTTCGCCCACTACTATCAAAGGGTGGGTACAAAACTAGAGCACCTCATTAGTAAACATCGACTTATCGGCACCAACTAACATCGACAGTCTTGACAAGCATCCCTTACCAGGGGTGTTGGTGCTGAACCATACGTAAGTGTACAGAAGGGCGAGTAACTGATTTTTTAATTTCCTACGTATTACTGTAACGAGTACATACATGCACATGTTAATTAGTCGCCCTTCTGTTGGGGTTTTTCTCAATTTCGAACAAGGAAAACCGACCGGTGCTGAAGTGTCTTACGGGCAACCACATGCGCCAAAAATGACAGTAAATTAGAAGCTCGACACTTAAACACCGGTAGATCAATTATGTACTATTTCCATCTGCATACCACAACTTCGGTTTATTTTTTGAAAACGAAGTTTCAAAAAATAACTCGCAACGTTTCTAGTACAAAACTACTAAAAAATTATTCTTAAATTTTATAATCATCATGTCTTTCATACAACATCCCCAGCATCCGAAATATACGTACGTGTTGAGAGCTACTGCGAAAGGGAAGGAAAAATAAAGAATAAATCAGTTGAAACGTGGGTATAACCGTTGACTGAAGAGATTTTATTGAATTTGAATCATTTCGGCGTGAATGTAATTTCGCTCAAAGTGAACATACTTACGAATTTGTCCTTGACTTAGAAGCACCATTTGGACTCGTTTTAAATAAACAATATGCCTAATTGAGAGCGAGTAAAATAGGAAAGAGCAGTAACCAAAAAGTGAATAGAGCAGTGGTCCTCAACACGTTTACACACTTGCGCAATATTCAACCAATTTAATTATAGGAATCTCACCTATACTGTTTAATATTTTTCTACTACCACCGACAGAGGTGTACTTATTGACAATGAGGTAATCAGCTAAGGGGCTCATCACCAAACTTAACAGCCAATAGACTAAGTACGGAAGTGCTGACAAAGTACTGTTCTGTAAAAAAATATCAATAGTATTCGTAGCACTTTCGGACTCCCCCCTGAACACCTTACCGCTTTTATGTCGAACTTCAATATCTTATCCATGTAGGTCGGGATCTCGGTCAGCATCGTCCAGAAGCCCCACAGGTCGCCGAAGTGGCAGATGAGGATCGCCCAGAACGGCAGGGACGTCACGATGTCTCCCCAGGGAGTCGGGAGTTTCTAAAAACAGACAAAAAACATGAATTTAACATTAATGATGGCAATATACCGCATATACTTGATCCTTCAATGAGGACGTTTCTCAAAAATTTTATGGTACATATTGAAACAATTAAGCGCATGTTTTGACCATTAGTGTTGGCAAACCAGCTATTTGCGTATATAATCCCGTTTATAGCGCAATACACTAATTGTCCAAGAGACCCAAAAGCGTTATTGAAGAGAGATCTAGCGACCCCTCAAATTAACGTGTTTTATAAACTACTTAATTATTACTTAAGTAGTGACAATATTGTGATCGTTCTTTTGAATCAACCATTGAGGCTTAAATATAGCAATTTGGAAAAACAATCGATACTCGTACAACAGTTGAATCAATTATTATCACAAATCAGTCATCGGATCTCGGACTTGAAATACATTAAACTAGAAAATACATTCAATCGCTATTCAATAAGAACCATTTCGTTTTAATTAATTCCAGTCCATGACCTAGATGGGACAATGGAAACCATAACACTAATAATTTGCTCTATGAAATGATTCGACGAGCCCTGAACAATATAACAAGGTTGTTGTGTAAGTTATTTCAAATACATTCAAGTAGTGTAAGGTACAATATAAAAACTCCTAGTTGATGTTAGATGAAAATGATTTCAGATCTACGGTACAATAAGCAAGCTTTGTTATGCACTTGGCAATACCAGGTAAGCATGCATACTTGCCTGAAGGGTGCCTTGTTCAAATTGTTTTACATCATACTGAGCATAAATTTGAAGCATTAATGTTCACACAAGTGATTTGTGCATGGCCAAATTAGACAGGCATGGTAACAAGAACAAAAGGAAAGCAAGAATGATAGCACTTAAGTGAAGCGGAATGTGACCATTGGGTCACTTTTTCCGAATAATAGATGGGAAATAATTGGGAAGAAACATAGGATGGAAAGCAAGGACCAGCAAGAAATTTCATAATTGAGATGCAATGAATACCATTGTTGCTATGCTGTAGTAGCTGTATTCCATCACCTGCAATCTATATACAAGGTTTAGTAATTTCCTGGATTATTGTGTAGGCAATTTTGCCTATATCTATGGGGTTTAATGCAAAGAATTCAATACCTCCAGGGAAACATTGTATGTGTGTCCTTTTCCGTTATATTGACCTTAATTCTGAGCGTGGTCATGATAATTTTAATTGATCAGCAAGCGGCCGAGATAATACATTTTCGAGAAGCTCGGATATTGCCACAGCACCAGGGTCATTAACAGATAACGTGTATCGTATCCCTTGATAATAGTTAATATAATGCCGTATTGACAATGGGTATCGAAGTGGACAAAATATTTACCACGAGTCAAGTTTATAACTAAATCTGTGTTATCTCGGATTTACCTCTTCGTCTTGCTTGTTGGTCGTGACGCCGTCTTGGATGAACTTTAGCTCTTCCTCCGTTATCGATTTGTGGTGATGGGGGCTGTCTAGTCCGAATATCACCCATATGGCCGTCCAAACCAAGCCGACACCTCCGAGGAGGTAAAATATGGCGGGCCAACCGCACGAAGAGCTGGAAAAGTAGCCGGCTACCGGCATCACCATCACCGTGCCCAATGGACCACCTATCGAAAGAAAATTTATTAATTCATAGAAGTCACACTAGATGAGTGATTATACCATTTTGATTACAATTTTTCTACGTTTTCGATTAAATTTTTGCGAAACATTTCATCGAACCCGTTCGAGATTAACCTTGATTGAATGACGTCAGTCATTAGTACTGACGATAATGTTTAACCGAATCATCCCATCACGCTACAATTTGAGAGGCGATGTTTCAAAAAATGTTGCAAGTAACCGTTATCGGCTGTGCCTGTTTGGAAAAATTCGAATTTAAGCCGGCTGTGAAATACTGCTAAACACTTATTTTGTTATGCAATTTAATTATTCATACCAAAGTTTATAAAAACCGCTTGGGGAATATCCAACGCTATGAATTGAATGGCTTAAATGATTGTTATTTAAAGTACACCTTGAGGCTATACAAGTCCTTCAGTTCTTCTTCATTATCAACGTGCATGTTGACATGCTAACTGAGTGCAATGTAAAAGCTCAACAATCGTCTTTTATTTTCAAAGAATTAAACTTCTTTCCTGTACTTAAAAGTTCTTTAACTCACTAGAGGCATGTGAATTTCATTTAAAAACACAGAAACTTCACCGGCATGACTCTCGGAGAGTTTGTCTGACGCTAGAGTTTTTTAGCAGCATGCAGCTTGTAAGATTTCAGCCCATGCTGTGCTTACATGTGCTTTCTTTGAATAGCTTCTTAGCTTCCAGCTTGTCGAGCTAACTTATGATTAAAGATCCATTTCTGCTTCTACTGGTGTTATGATAGGGCTATTATGTAGCGATTAATTGCTTGTGGACCATGCAGCTTGTAGGATTTCAGACCACATTGTGCTTACATGTGCTTTCTTTGAATAGCTTCTTAGCTTCCAGCTTGTCGAGCTAACTGATGGTTAAAGATGCATTTCTGCTTCTACTTGTGTTATGATAGGGTTATTATGAAACGATTAGTTGCTTGTGGACCATGCAGCTTGAAAGATTTCTGACCATTCTGTGCTTATATCTGTTTTCTTTGAATAGCCTCTTAGCTTCCAACTTGTCGAGGTAACTAATGGTTAAAGGTGCATTATTGCTTCTACTTGAGATATGGCAAGGTTATTATGTAACGGCTGGTTACTTGTGGATCATGCAGCTTGTAGGAATTGAGACCACACTGTGCTTACATGTGCTTTCTTTGAATAGCTTCCAGCTTGTCGAGCTAACTGATGGTTAAACATGCATTTTTGCTTCTACTTGTGTTATGGTAGTGCTCTTATGTAACAATTGGTTACTTATGGAACATGCGGCTTGTAGGATTTCAGACCACATTGTGCTTACATGTGCTTTCTTTGAATAGCTTCCTAGCTTCCAGCTTGTCGAGCTAATTGATGGTTAAAGATGCATGTCTGCTTGTACTTGTGTTACGATAGGGTTATTATGTAACGATTAGTTGTTTATGGACCATGCAGCTTGTAAGATTTCATGTGCCCATATGTGCTTTCTTTCGATAGCTTCTAAGCTTCGAGCTTAGATCTCTTCTACAATAACCTTAAGTGCTTCGGTACCGTCACCTCCGCTTAACCCTAATTCCTCACCTGCGTAAACGAACCCAGCGATCTTCGCTCTGTCGCACAGCGGGACCCAAGCGCTGATCAGATGATGTACCGAGGGATAAATGAATCCCTGCATCAATCCCTGTATGATCCTGCACACTATGACCCCCGGGTATCCCCACTGGGCGCCCAAGAAAGGTATGAGCGCCGAAAAGATGGAGCAGATGGCGATCGCTCCCGCCAGGAAGCGCTTCGGGCCGAAGTATTCGGCCAGTTGTCCTGCGGGAATCTGCGTCAGGACGTAGCCCCAGAAGAAGGAGGAGAGGATCACGTTCTTCTGGTCCGACCATTCTGGATAAGACTGTAAATGTAGAAAAGAGGTGTGATAGATTGGGATATGAGCGAGTTGTGATGTGAATTATGGGAAGCTTATTAGCCCAGTTACAGTATACATGAAACAGTATACTTGCGCCTACTACAGCTCGAAATGCAAAATTGCGCGTTTCGCGCAATGTTCGAGGCCATTTTTCGCACTTTATTATTTAAAAAAAACCCAAAAGCTCAAATTTGTCTAGATTTTAGGTCTTTATTGTCTTTGATCCATTTTGAACAAAGTTTTTTGTTAAATTTTATATACCAAAAAAGAACTCTATACACTGAACTATATCGGTTGGAGACAAAAGTAACTTAGTTGCTTAGTAGTAGTGAGAGACTAACATTTCATTTTGTTTGTTGGTGCGCAAAAGAAATTTGTTTGAAGAATGAAGTAACTGCAACTATACTTAAAGAGATTGTGCGTTTTTCACATTAGAATGCTAAATCGTTAAAGTGTAATTTAATGTTGTTAATGTGCAATCAAAATATTGCATTATCTTATCTGGTATGCCGAAGTTCGGCAATTCCGTGTTGTGTGAGGTTGGAATGTATCAATCTTGCATTGGTAGTAAACAGCAGAAATAATAACAGCAAAAAGCGCCGTAGCGTGCCAAATAAAAAGTCTTTTTAATGAAATTGTGCCAAGTCTTGTAATAACATCGTATTGCTAAAAAGTAAATCAGGCGGATTCGCCACGACACATGAATAGACTGTGCAGGATTATCGAGGAATTCTGCATCCATCTTAATCCGCGATAAAAGAGGTTTAACTATGCTCTCCAGGCAGACGCAATCACTACCGCGCCTTCCAACTTTCCGCCATATTGAACGTGCGCATACCCGGCAATTCTGACCTGGTCATAGCTAATCGAACTTGGTGATTTACATTTTCAAAAACAGAGACGTTGCATTGGCTGGAAAATTTTCTTTTGTGTTTTATTTAAAGGGCTTGGTTAAAAATTCGATATGGACAAAACTCGGAAGGTGCTTTCGGGCCAGATCAGAATTGTTATCTTTTTTGCGTGAAACGTAAAATACTACAAATCTTATCTATAAATCTTGTTTTATTGCAAGTGCCCATAATTCTCGATAATCATTTCCGATAATAAAGACAATTGTAAATTATAAAAACTAATCTGTTATCTATCCAAAAATTACAAGTAATGCGCCAACAAGGATAGCCTTAATTTTATGAATTTTGATTACATGACAATATGAGCTATTTCTGGATGATAAAACGCTGTCAGGGAAAATAAATTTATAAATAACTCATTACGTTTAATTGAATGACACGTCGAATATTGCTTAAGTATAACATTTAAGAAATAACTGAAACTGCAAGACATGCACTTAGCCCGGTGAAAACACAAGTATCACATGGCATCATGCATGTGCCAACTTAGAGATTATACGTGGAAATTAATTTCAAAGGGAAGTTATTTATAACTTCTTCCCAAGTGCATTTGTATCAAACTTCCACGTCAAATATAAAAGTATGGAATACAAACTTATTGGACCTACAGTATAATTCCACATTGATTTATTACATGTTGCGTTTAAGATTTCGTTCAGACAGTAAAGAATGTTTTATGAAGAAAGAAACATTTATTAAAACTTCATAAGTCGTCTATTAAGTCACAACGAAACTACGATACGCTTTTAAAATTATGCTTCAATTTCTTTATCAACACATGGGACATTTCACACTATCTTCAGAATATAAAGAATGTTTTATTTAATAGTTTCACTAGGTACTGCTCAAATTACATACAGAGTATCAAAAGCGTCAGTGAAGCTTAAACTATATTTCACTATGCTTTTATAGTTCTTCATATAGTTTCTACAGTTTCCTTTACCTAGTGTATGGTGCCATTAAGAATATCTTCAGAACATAAAGGATGTTTTATTTAATGCTTTCACTAAGAATCATTCGGAATACACACAAGTTATTAAACGTACAGTTCTGATGTACTTCACTACATGTATCGTTTTCTTTATCAAGCACTTGATGCGTTTCAGACTATCTTCAGCATGTAAAGAATGCTTTATTCAACGTTATCACTATTCAGAATATGTACAAGTTATTAAAATTCAATAAGTAGTCAGTGAGGTTCCAATGAACTTCACTCTACATGTTTTTGTTTCTTTACCTAGTACATAATGAGCTTCAAAATATCTTCAGAATATAAAGAATGTTTTATTTCATGTTTTTACTAAGATTTATTCAGAATACACACAAAGTATTAAACGTCGAGTTCTGAAGGACTTCACTATACATGTATTTATTTCTTTACCTAGTATATGATGCGCTTCAAAATATCTACAGAACATAAAGAATGTTTTATTTCATGTTTTTACTAAGAATCGTTTAGAAAACACACGTTACTAAACGTCGAGTTGTGATGAGCTTCACTATACATGTATCTTTTTCTTTATCGAGAATATGATGCGCTTCAGACTAATTTCAGAATATAAAGAATGTTTTATTCAAGGTTTTCACTACGTACAAGTTACTGAAAGCCAATAAGTTGTCAGTGAAGTTCCAATGAACTTCACTATACATGTATTGATTTCTTTACTTAGTACGTGATGCGTTTCAGAATATCTTCAGAACATAAAGAATGTTTTATTCAACGTTTGGAGCCATTCAGGAACTATTAAAAGTCTGCGAAGTGTTGTCAGAACTTCATTAAGTGTTTGGACTTCTGTTTTTGCAAATAATGCATGTGTCAGACTATTTTCAAAAAGTAAAGAATGTTTTATCCACCGTTTTCACTAAGACGAAACATGTTTCCACATTCGTGTTTCGATATTCAAATCAGCCCGTTCACAGAAGCACAAATCAGCAACCAGTTTAGAAACGGAATATGCGCGGTTCGAGATTTGCCTCTGCGCACGAGCCTTACCTGAGACATCTATTGAAGATCTCTGACGTTTCGTGTGCGCATTTAAACTTATGTTCTGTTTCCCTACCTGAACTCCTTCGGGCGGTTCCTTGCTGACCATGGGGATAACGGCCAAGTTCAGGATGTTCCTCAGGCCGTAGGCGAGAACGGTAACGGTGAACAATAGGAGGTATTGCACGTGGCGAACGCCGAACCATTTTTCTGGAAAGAAGTAGAAACCACTTTTTAGTAACAAAATAAATCAACATCGAATCCCCCGCGAGACAAGAACGCTAATTATTACTGCTCGTATTAATTGATTCCGATAAGGCGCTGATGTCCTTTGAGCGATTGTGTAAACAATTTAATTAGCTTGCGTATCTCGCGACACGGAGCCGCGGCGTGTACGCGGGTTGTCAAAATGATCGAAAAATCGTCGTTACCAATAACACACGTCAGCACATTTTTATCCTTCCGTGTTTCATCCACGCAACAAAGTCTTAACGAAACGAAATTAATATGGAAATTACTAAGCTACCCGGCGACATAATACGATATTAATAGAATCCTTCATAAGCAGAGTTAATCAAGTATGATAAATTATTGAGCTGTCTGCCGGTAAGACGAATCGCAAATCACGGCAGATAAATGTCCTAATTAATTTCAATCAAAGCTTGTTCAAAGTGATTACGGTTTTCACTTCACAAAACGAATAGGCGATTTAAATTTGGGACGATAATCATGTCGACTCTTTAAAAAAGCTATTAGTCATGGTATAACCTCTGCATAACGGCCAATATTATATTCCTGTAAGTTTCAAATTGGGATCTCATCTCCATAGCAAGACATTTTCACATAGCCTTCACCTCCTCATACCGGCCATCACAGGACAGTTGATGATATTAAAAGTGCCTTACTTGTTGTTGTGTTCGTAGATTTCCATGTTTACATTATTTTTCTGTTTTTGCCCTTGTGTTAAGCTACTGACTATTAACTTTATAAGATGAATGGATTTGTGAAGCTTTATATGAACGATCTCCAAATGTGACAAAGTATTAAATTCTGCGCAGCTGTAATGATGAGAAATAATTTTTTAAATCGCCTTGTAATAGTAATATAAATGAGGAACTCATGCACTATTTATGAGCGCGAAGATGTAATTCCCCACTATTAATTTTCCGGTCAATTCTGTAAAATTTGAAATATTAATATTGATGTGTGCGCAGCTGTAATGATGGGAAATAATTTTTGAATTGCTTTGTAACTGTAATACAATTAAGAATTCATACACTACTTAGGAATGCCGGGAGATAATATCCTATTACCAATTTTCCGGTCAATTTTCTAAAATTTGAAATTTTCATATTGACGTGTGCGCAACTGTAATGGTGGAAAAAAAATTTTAAATCACTTTGTAACTGTATACAATTAAGAACTCGTGCAATATTTAAGAGCGCCGGGAGGTAATTTCCTATTATTAATTTTCCGGTCAATTTTCTAAAATTTGAAATTTGAATAGTGAAGTGCGCGCATTTGTAATGATAAGAAATATTTTTTTAATTGCTTTGTAACTATAATACAATTAAGGAATTATGCACTATTGAGTGCGGGGAGGTAACTTTCTATTACAGATTTTCCGGTCAATTTTCCAGAATTTGAAATTGTAATATGGAAGCGTGAGCAGCTGTAATGATGAGAAATAATTTTTTAAATCGCTTTGTAACTGTAACGCAATTAAGAACTCATGCACTATTTAAGAGCGCGGAGAGGTAATTTCCTATTACTAATTTTCCGGGGAATTTTCTAAAATTTGAAATTTTGACTAGCAACTCGTCCACAAATCTGGAATTTAAATCAGTCTCAGTATTTTTCCAAAATGGCAGATAAAATGGATTATCCAAATTTGTCCAAATAATTAAGAGTATGGTAAATTTCCAAAAACTGAGCTTTTAAATCGGGCTTTTAAACGAAATCCAGTGCTTCTCCAAAAAGTCTGCTGTATTAATTACGTCATAACTCTTGAAACTAAGGAGTTTCAACCGTTCAGCCTTCACACGATCTAAAATCTAGCCATCTACGCTTACAGAAAATTTCCCGCCTTTTCTACACGTAAACGCAAAATCCCTACTATAGAATGTACGTACTTGTCAAGCCCAAAGGGACCCCCAGATCCTCAATAATTAAAGCACTCTACTTACGATATACTCCCCACACTGCCTGCTGCCGTTTAAAAGAGCTAAATTCTTTTATGGTGCTTACTTACCAAAAGAACCCTAAGGACATTTGAGTAAGTTAGGTCGTTTTTCGCTACGTAAGGTATAATTTCAGAACTGTAGAGATTCCTGATAGTATGAAACCTCACTATGAAATCATATGATCATCTATTAATATTAAAAGTCTATCGGTTTCTTGTATTCGACTATGAGGTACTTTTAATTCTACGATTTACAGAGTAAAGGGCATTAGAGGACCTAAACTCTATTATATTCTTTTAAATGCTTGACAACCTAAAACCTAAATCTACAAGGTTAGTGCAATTAATTTCATACCTTTAGAATATACGTTATATCGTATTTTGTAGGTTCCAAAAACATTCAAAGCCTTCTAAATTATAAGACAGTCCATTAGTTGTGCCATTAAATATTATTCCACTTAATTTTCTAGAAACTAAGCATCTATTATAACCAATGCATCCATGCATATGGACTTTTGTCGAAAATCACACAAAGTCGGGGCATTTATTCTGGAAAATTCATGATTTTTGTACAAAAAATTAACATTTTCCTTGATCCTCGAGTCTGGCTTTTATAGTAAATCTCCAAATTTTTCGTTTCCCTTTATTTTTATAAATTGCACCTGCTACAAAGTAACACTTTATTCTTGTCATTCTCTTTGCTTGCACGCGCTGAAATGCTGCAGCATGCTTTACTCTTATTACTTCAATACGCTTTTAGGCAAAACTCCTTTAGTTACTCAGTTAAAACAATTACCCACAAACAGTTAAATAACTTAGTTCCCTTAATCACATTTCACTCCAAAATTGCAATAAGAAGTTTCATTAAAAAATGTTGAAAGGCGCATTTTCTAAGTGTTTCGAAGCAAATCTTTGGTAACCGGATCTTACTTAGCGTTACCAGAATCTTATCTTTATCATTAATCGCATTAACTTAAGTAATAGCTTACTAAGTCCCATGTGTTTAACCACGTAATCCAACAAACGCTGAAATGCTGCAGCATGCTTGACTCTTATTACTTCAATACGCTTTTAGGCAAAACTCCTTTAGTTACTCAGTTAAAAAAATTACCCAAAAACAGTTAAATAACTTAGTTCCCTCAATCACATCAGAGCCTGTTGTACTCCAAAATTGCAATAAGCAGTTTCATAAAAAAAATGTTGAAAGGCGCATTTTCTAAGTGTTTCGAAGCAAATCTTTGGTAACCGGATCTTACTTAGCTTTACCAGAATCTTATCTTTGTCATTAATCGCATTAACTTAAGTAATAGCTTAGTAAGTCGCATGTGTCTAACCACGTGAGCCAATAAACGTCGCGATAACACCGTTTCCTGTTTCCGAAAAAGTGTGTTAACGTGTGATTTTCGTGATTTTCGGTCGTAGGGGATGAAATTAAAATTGGTGAAAATAAGTCGGTACTTACTTGGCGCCGGGACTTTCTCGCCGTGCTCGAACTTCTCGATGTCAGTCATGCTCGCTGTGTGCGCGTCCTCTTAAGTCTTCTTAACTCCTCTAGCTTTTCCTCGTGTAACGTGTCGCTTTATCCCAGACGCTCGGTTACTCCATGACGCTCTTCCTGCGGCGGTCCTCGGCGGTTCTTCGACAACTGGAGACGGAAATATAAGTAACCTTATAGATAAACCGAACTGTTAGCGCGTAGCGTACGTATCTAATCTCGAGGAGCGATAACTGGCGAATGTAGGCACTCGACTCTTTTCGTTATTTTCTATGCTTGCGACTGCCATGTCGGATAAACGGTGATAACGTATTTATAACGCGGTCGGGCCTTACGTCGGGAATGATGATAAGAGATCGTGCACGGCTCCTTTACGATTTTTCCCCGCTAATTAATTGACCTTTGGACCCGCGGGAAACACCTTAGTCACTCGCCGCTGCTAACTGGTTGATGCTAAGCGACGAGCGGAAATCCATAGATCAACATGACTAGCGTTACTCGTAAATAAGTAAATTCAACTCAGATTTCCGCAAAATGACGTGTCAATGACTAACCGTCGCGGTCTTAGCCCGAGTCAAGGCCGAAATAGACCAGAAGATGAATGGGCGAAAAAAATCGCTCCGCGGGTTCAATACCCTAATGAACTTGCACCCATAAAAAAGACACCAGACTTAAAACAAAAAAAATTGAATGGTAGTTGTCGACTAATGAACTCCCGCGACCTAAGTGAAGGTCAGGGCCACATGTGCCACAAAACTCTCCTCGAAATGAGCCGAAGAGAAACTCACGGCATAACTCTTCAGCTGCGCGCGCATCAGGTGAAAAACGCGGGAAAAAATTTTCCAGTCCGTCACACCGCGTCAGAAAACGATGTGTCAAAAAGTGAGTTTCTTTCGAATTTTAAACGCCAATTAACGCGCGGTCCACCTGATGCGCACGCAACTTAAGTGTGCAAAAACAGTGAAAAAATCCACATCAGGTCCAAGACGAACCATTCCATGGCGACAGCCACTTTAACCATTGGGATCTGATGGTGGGTTTATTTCGAAAATCCTAAACCAGCGCCATTTTGCTCGATAACCAAATTGGTTTTGTAATCAACCTATTACCCAATATACAAGCCTTACTTTAAGGGCAAATTGTAACTGAATGAGCCAATCCAACTCATATACTGATTTCAATAGAGTCGCTATCAGTCTTAGAGTTAGTACATCATGGAAGAAACTACACTCTATTGCTACATAATACATTAGAAAGCGTTAATACTGATTCATAATTAAAATTCTCGCCTTTAGGCCTAAAGTGAAATGTCACAAGGAAAAAAGCTGTTTAAGAGGTCTCGAAACGTGTCGATGGTTACCATTTCTTACAGTTCAGACGTATGCCATGATTTGTTGTCTTGTAAGTATCAAACCATTATTTTCCATACATCTTACAACGATTCCGAGAGTTCTGCTTTCGAATCCTTGTCTGAGTCGTAAACACCTTTTTCCTTATAAATGAATTTCCTTGATATATCACTTCATGCCCCAAGGGAATAAGCATGCATGGGACTAGTTATTGCGAGTTGATTCCTATTTATTGAGCTAATTATATCATGAGTCATCCTCGTACAGAATGTACTACGAAATCTCTCGGCCGTCTGTTACGTCCTTTCGTTATCGTGTTACTATAGGTTAGACTCGCTCTAGTTCACTGGAGAGGACTCCACTGAAGAGGTTCAAGGAAGAAGAGGAGAGACTGGACGAACAATGTGGATTCAGGGAAGGACACTCGACGGAGCAACAGGCGCTGAGGATGGTAGAAAACACTATCTAAAAGGACTATCTAAAGGGACGACATGGAGCAGCAGGAGGTTGGAAGCAGCACCACCCCAAGGCTCGGTATATACACCAGCGACGTACCGATAGGACAAGGGAACAGCGACACCAGGACCAGGACCAACAAGTAAACCATATGGACGAATGGACGCGGAAGTGGAAGATCAGGATCAACTCAGAGAAGACCGAGGATATCTAATAGGATCTAAGACGAGACGACAGGCGACTAACATCAGGATAAGACACAAACTGGAATGGAAGGAAGACGTAAGCTACTTAGGAACTTTCGACGTGGTTTATTTGTATTTATCGATTGGTCTTTGCTCTCCTTATGGACTTATTTGAGGTGCTGTCAAAGGCCCATGCAATGCCCATGAAGGCGCCTAGGACGTAACTCTTCTGCTCGAATTGCGCCTCAGCTCTCTCCACCAAGTGATGGAGGGGTAACTTCTTGGGCGTACCCTCCTGGGGCGCAGATTTAGGGCTGTATTCTCAGTGAAAAAACGCAAGAAATGCGCTTTTCATTATTTCCGCCCCTTTGGTAATGGGTGTTTCATGGTAAGATCATCATGCGAGCAATGGTCACGTGACTGAACATCTAGGTTTCTTTCATAGACTACAACAGTTTTGAAGCATAATTTCCGCTAAATCGTAAGGAAACTATCTCTTCCATCTTCTCGAAAATGTACATATTTATCCTCGTCTTGAATAAAATGATATAATATTTCGCAACGTCCGCGGTGTACCTTGAAACCACGATATTACGTACGTATGTTCAACTCGAACATACATAGTGTTTATCATCGTCGAGCCTTGAAACGGATAAACAATAATTTGGAAAATACTTTCGAACACTCGTATTCGTAAAAATGTAACGTTGTACAGTGGCGGGTACGGTGATTTATTGAGATTAAGCGCAATAAAAACCGGTGATTGTCTAAATGAATGGAAAAGTTCTTAACCGAACGCCCGTACAAATAGATCCGGCCTTGATCCGTATCAGAACGATTACGCCTTCTCATCGTCTCTTCTTGCTGTCTCCACCTTTACCAGGCTAGACGAAGATTACCGTTTCCATCTTGTCATACGAGCAGCGCGAAGAACGCGAATCCAGGCAACAGGTGAGGCAGGAAAAGTAGCGATGGTCATATTTTATTGTGGAATCATCACTTTGTCGTATCCTTTATTTAGAATCGTCTTAAGTGAATGAAATCGTTTGGAATTAAGACGGACAACAGCAACGGTTTTGTTCCTTTCAAAGCATCATTCCAGCAAAGCAATTTCGAAACAGTAGTCTATTGTCAAATAGTTCGAAGCTGTTAGCTGTTTGTGAAGAAATAAAGTCGATACGAAAATTTGGGGCGAATGTGTGCAACACACCCTTTCAGAGCCTCATTTTTTCTCACTACACAGGGTCAGTCAAAGACCCGTGGAAGGGCTGCACTAAGTAGTAAGCTTCCATTATACTATCCCGCCCAGTGTCCCTGGGGGGTCTCGAAGGATGCGCTTGAAGGTAGCTGAGTGAGATATTTAGTTTGATGCGTCACTGCATTGATTTTACCATCGATTTTATATTTTGCTCCAGTATTGTGGTAGATTTAAATTATCATTATGTCATTATAATACCAAGGGTGCCTTCGGTAGCGAACAAAAGCGAACACAGCATTGCCAGTGATCACGTTATCATCAGATTTTTTAAATATTGTTAAATATATTTGAAGTCGCTCTTTAATACAACTTTATTATTATGTTAACAACTGACTGCCTTATCCATAAATGCATATTAACGTTAAAATGAGTTTTAGCTTAAAATGCGTTTAGAATGTGTTTCAATAAGGTAACTATAGTTACTTCCACGTTAAGAATATATGGAACACAACTGTAGCTACATCTGTGAAACCCATTCTAAACGCAGCTAAAATCCAATTTAATGTTAAAATGCGTTTATGAATAAGACCGTTAGTTTCTGTCAGATTTGCATAAAAAAATAATGTTCAAACATAATAATTGTTGTTTTTTTTCAGGGATATAGACCCTTATTACCCTCAAAGCTCACATTCCTTTGAAGGGCGCCATTTATATTTCAAATTTAATGATGTTCTTGACACAACTGCAACTCATTTAAAAATGCCATTAGAGATATTCGTAGGAACTGCTTAGGAAACGCCAGAACCTCTATTAAACACGTTATAAAGTTCACAACTTTCTTAAGAACATTGCAACTCCTTTAAAAATGTCGTAGAAACTTTTCAGTTGTAACAAACATCTTAAAAATCCTCAATTTTTTTCTTTCTTGAAGCTCACTGGAGTGGTAACTTCTTTGGATATTCCTCAGCTTCACTTGGAACATTAGATGTGGTTTAAGATAATAACAATTTATTTTAAAATGTTAAAATGGACAGAACAATTGTCATAACAAGCCTCCCGGCTTCACATCAACAGTTACACTTTAAACTTCAACTATGACTAAAATTACAATTCTTTTAAAGGTATCATCAGTTTGTTACAATTGCCAGAAAATCCTTAGAAACTCCTTTTTACTTGACGCCTTGACGTACTTGACGCCACTTATGAATTACGTGACACGTCTAGAGAAGAGGGATTTTTTAAATCGTCACTCATGACCTCACAGGTAGCAGGGGGTTTAAAACTTTAAAATACTCTGTATGTTTAAAAATTAATTGTATTAATTAAATTAAAAAGAAATATTTCACCGACTTGAAATTAAATCTTTGGGTCAATTTACTATCGCATATTATGCATTGATACTTGAATTTTAATGTAGTAAAAATATAAAAATAAACATGATACAGTATTAATCAACATGACTATAATGTGAATAATAATTCAGAGGCAATCTATTGATTTATACGTCCAATGAATACGAGGCCAAAATTGTTTCGGCAGAATCTCTAAGTATATCTCACTTTAAGCGTTGAATGAAGAAATTTTACCAAGACGCTCAACCAAATGTACGTGTTACGCGTTTTTGTTCCAGCTCGACCTAGCCCCGCCTCTATGTCAGAAGAGTAAGTTTGGGTCCTCTAAGCTTACAGGTTTCTGAAAGTGTCTAGTTGGTGAAATGTCGCCAACGTTGCCGATGATTCATGTGAAAAGTTGAGAAGTTGAAATAAATCAAAAATATACATTATGAAATATACTAAGCACGAATGTAATGCGCACAAGTTAACGCTCAAAAATGTTAAACTGATCATGTGTTCTCAAAATTTTTCTCCTTTTATACGGAAATTACATCTCGAGTTTTCACGTGAATTGGCAACGTTGGCGACATCTAGACCCTTTCAGAAACGTGTAAACTTAGTAGACCCAAGCTTATTGTTCTGACACAGGGGCGGCGCTAGGTCGAGCTGGAACAAAAACGCGTAACACGTATACCCATTTGGTTGCACGTCTTGTCAACGGTACTAGGCAAAATACCTTCAGAAACCTGTAAATATCCTTCAAAACCTAGTGGACCCAAGCTTACTGTTCAGAATGAGGCGACGTTAGTTCGAGCTGGAACAAAAACGCGTAACAGGTATCGCCGTTCGATTGCGCGTCTTGGTAAAATTTCTTCAGTCAACGCTTTAAGTGCGAGAATCTCGTGACAGACATACAAACGTACTAATCAAACATAATAAAATCAGAGAAAAACGTGTGAAGAGAACGTGTACGTCATTTTACGTTATAAATAATTTCAACAATGATGATAACGATGTTATGTTACATAACTAACTAATCAAGACGATCTTGAATAGTTTCATTACGTCTCTAAGGGTAATGGAAAATGTACAACACACTGACTGTTTTTCTTGAGAAACTATTATTTTATTGTTCATTACGTCACATTTATCCTGTAACCAGAAAGATGACGGTGAAGGTGACTTTGCTTTCATTGTTTACATGCACTTTAACCTAATGATTAACTTAATGGTAAATGCACCTTACTCGTACAAACGTTACTTATAGAGTGCAACACTGCAGTTTTGTGTATTCAAGAAATAACACTGGAGTTCAGTTAACCGCATTGTTTATTTAAACTTCCATACTTAATTTATGTACCCAAAAGAATATTGGAAATAAACTTGGCATCTGATTTGGCTACTTACCAAGTTCTCACCACGAGTTTAGGTATACGCGTACTTCCACGTTTCGTAATCGAAATCGCACCTGAATCAATGTAAATAAAAATCATGGGATCCTGTGATATTTACTGAAGGGACTGACGAAAATTTGCACAGCTCCGGCAATCATAATTTTATTAATTAAACATCGTAATTTTCTATTAATTAAACGTCGCCACGTGGCTGCGTGGATGGGTAATAAAACTTTTTTGTTTTTTCAAAAAACGTGATGGCGCGTCTCCAAGTTAGATAGTTAAGTACCTTTTGGAACCTCAGTTATCACATTTTACGCGCCATGTAGGTAGTAAGTGCCATCAAATTTTATCACAATTATATGATAAATAGGATGAAATCATTATCATTGTCATTTAAATTCCCTTAAACAATCGATTTGCGTTAAAACGTGTACGAATGGAAAACCCGCTTGCGCGGCGGTTAATTGCCCGGAACGGAATTCCGACCTCGACAAAAACAGTGTAATTAATTTAAATAAACAGTCCGACGAATCGTAACTCATGTACCGATTTCCGAATAGGCAAAATCGCAACGTTACGCAACCAATAAACTGACGGGCAGAGACGATCAACAAATTTAATTGGGATTATTGTCGCGAAAAACCCGTGCAATTGGATAAAATTTGTTGTCGACTCGACTATTACGAAATGGTTAAATCGCCGGATTTAACGTGATAAAAACCCCATGAAATGGAGTGCCAAGTAAAGGGGCGATTTTTAATACCATAAGTTTATACATAATTGATATTTTAACGCTGCAGATTTATTAACGTGAATTAATTATTTAAGTATCCAATTAACGTTCGAACGTTAAGTAAGTACAGCGGAAGTGTTAATTGTAAAATTAGGCAATTCGCTGGAAACTATTAAACAACTTTACTTAACAGTCGTTAACGCAACGAACATGTACTGTAAACAGCTTTTAAATCACAACTTAAGTTAAGTTAAAACTGTGTATTACAGTACGATTCGACTACTCTTTAATTTTTGATTATACAGATGCCATGATGCGTTGGACCAGTGAACAGCGTGCGTTTGCCGTCGATGCGTACCTTTCGAATGGACGTACTGTGATCGCAACCCGGCGTGCCTTTCTAAATCGGTGCGATGTAGCCCCGGTAGGCGCAGTCCCAGATCGGAAATCGATCGTTACGTAGGTGGCTCCGTCCTAGAACCAATCCCATGTCTTCAGGTGGAGTGATGGGAAAAATGTAAGGCTCAAGATGTTACTGAATTTTATACGTAATCTTTTTGACTCATGAGAACGACAGCTCTGTAACAGCACTGTTGTTTCGACCTATTCTTTGGCTTTTAATATCTGGATATAGATTGATTTTGTCTATCCATTTGGCCAGCTGCAAGTTTCCCAAGCTTTATTACAGGTGTATTCTCTGGTGTTTTATTGGGCCGGGGACGCCAGTTCTTCCTCTTGTCACAATCCCGTTTTAAGCCTTACCTTTTTTCCATCACTCCACCTGAAGAGATAGGATTCGTTCTAGGACTGGGCCCATCTATGCCAAGTGCTGCAAGAAATGGCAGTACCATTTCACCTGATCCATTGATAATGCTGGTATAAAGGCAACATTAGAATCAATAGCAGATTTTCAGTCTTTTAGAATTACTAAAGAGGTTAGGGGGGAAGCGTTTTATCACCTCTTCTTTTTACCATTTGCGCAGAGTGAATTGCCAGAAAAACCAGTGAAAGTTGGAAAGGAGGCATGGAAAAATCTCAAATTCCACACCGCAGACGATACCGTGCTATTGCATCCCAAAGACGCTGGAGAGACTAGGTTGGGACCTTCAGCGGCGTGAGATGACAACTCCAGTAGGTCTCCGCCCAGTTTCATTCATTCTTTCATGCTGTGCGACTAACAGTGAGGAGGAAATGGCGTGGTTGCTACAGCTTGTAAAGAAGTTCAGCTAGGAAGCCTCAAATTGATTGTGGCCAAATGCTGTCTCGTGATCGTCGACAGATGGAACGTAATTCCCGATCTCTTCAACATTATTCTCATGTAAAAGGCAAAGACGACATTATTAACATGGGGGCGTCAATTTCAAATAACAATCTCTAACCAGGAATACAGAAAGACCGTCATATTCGCAAAGAGACGAAGAAACATGTAGTCCTAACACTTATCTTCCCTATAGCAACATATGGTAGCCAAAATCGCTGCAAAAACCCGATGAAACGGACATAAACAAAACTACACCAATTTCAAACCACCTACCAATGCTGAGTCCGCCTAATAGTCAAATGTCCATTATGGTGGATGAAGTCCATACAAGAAACGGGGAAAACTATAAGAATGTCTCCATGGTCCAGGAAAAGTCTAAAAACCGATAACGAAGGCAACAAAAATACTTCTTCAGGTGGAGAGAGGAAAGCATGTCTCTACATGTACAAGACCAACAGGCCAGTCACAGAAGAACAAATTAGTGAAGTACCAAACAAAGGAACCAAATTTGATAGTCATACCAAATACGAGAAGAAAACTTCGAGCAGCCCAAATCAATGACAGAGCTTTTTTGCAGCTGCCCCTCTTAACAAACAGGATTATTCACCCCTTAATACCCATCTAAACACTTAGAGCGATTCCTCCATGCTCTTTATAGCAACTACTAAACAATTTTTAATACATAATTAGCTTATTAGTATTAGAGAACCTCAATGGTTAAATTAAAATCATCCTTTGTTTTATAGTGTTTTATAGTTTGTGTGCAATAGAGTAATAAAATTTTAGGAAGTTAAATAAAATGGCCATGAGCCGGGTTTCGGTTGACGGTTCCTCAAAATAACATATCTAACCTCGTCCGAAGGGGCGACCTTTATCAAGTACAAATAAATAAATAAAGTATCGTTCCCTTTACTTCCATCCCATGCCCAAGAAGGAGGCTACCTAGTAGGTTTTTAAATATATTTAAATATTACACTGTTGATTTTAATACTTGTTTTACTTTTAATTTAATACTTAATGCTTGCAATTAAATTAGAGGAAAACCAAAAAATATGCAAATCGGAAAAACAAAATAAACACAAAAAATCCCAAGCAATTAAAAAAATAGACGAAAACAATTTAATTTCTAATCTAATTTCCAGCAACTGCCAGTTTTGACCTGAGTAAATTGAGACAGTAAGTTAGGCGTAATAACGATCAGTAAAAACAATTTTGCACTTTCACCCAACTCTACGCCGCTGCACCACTTTTATTGGCAGCAAACCAATGATGGGGCCACCCTTGTCGAAGTGACAGAGTGGTCACACTAAAACTGTCTTAATAAATATATCTCTCTTGTGGAACCACGTTGCATTTATTTCATACTTTCTTGAACCACCCTTATCCAATTGCAACCAAACGGAGTCTGTTAATAGTTATTGGTTAATTTGAATTATGTACGTTGATTAAGCAGTATACGTTCTCTAGAGAAAAATGAAATGGCTTCTCAGCCCAAAGTCTTTTTAGTCATTTTCGCCGTTAGGGGGATCACAAGAGGTACCGGCAAATCCAAGGTCAGTAACAGGCAACAGGTAAATTCCTTTATGGTACCTACTTACCGAAACATCTTTAAGGACGTTTGCATGCCATTTCATTTTTCGCTAGGTGAGATAATAATACATAATACCCTATTTGCTAAAAAGAGCGATTTTGCATCACCGCATGTACAAAAAGGAAGAATTGGTGTTGCAACTAAAGTAAAGCAGTGAAGCAAAGGCCGATTATATTAAACCGTTACATCAGACAATGCGATAATATGATACATGGTTTATCGAGCATGCATCAGTTGGTTGTCACGTGGGGGCGACCGCAGCACGTGCTCCGCTCTCGCCAGACGTTCGAAAGCCTCGGAACCAATCGAAATTCACTCACCTGAGGTTATTTCACAGCATAATCGATACGATCGACGTATTCGCGGATTCGAGACTAGTTTAGCCAGTCACGTGTCGCGTCTCTCCTAGTCTTGGGCCCTCGTGGCTTTTCTCCCAATCGCGGAACTTGCACGCTATGCCCGCGCACGGATCGATTATCGATCGGAAATAATAAAAAGTCACGTCCTCGGGCTTTTGAACGGTACGGTGCGTGGGGGCCCGTGGATGGTACACCGCTGCATTCGTACGCGCCGGTCGGCCTTTACACTAGTTATTCCCTACTTCGGACCGCATTAACATAACCGTCTAAAATATGTACATATGTTAATTAGACCGGTGCCATGAGACGCTTGGGTACGGGTGTGCGGGACATTTTCTCTCCCTCTCTATCTCTCTCTCTGTCTGTCGACTGTGGTCGTTTAACTCACGCTTAACTTGCGAGCGACCATTCTAAAATAAGACAGCGAAAATGTCGAAAATACCATTTTGCTTGTGTTCATCGCTCGGGCGGTCGCCTAATTTTAGATTACATTGTTCCCGTTTTGGGGACGCGAGCTCACCCGGTTCAGAACAAGGTTTTTTCCAAAAGGCACACTTAAAAAATCTAATAAATAAGAAAGCAATGAACAATGCAATGGATTTGTTTCTACAACAATCTGTATACCAGGTAGCGTGCTTGGGCTTGGTGCGTAGGATGACAAATTTCCTAAGAATGTAGAGGGCGCGCTATAGGGAATCGAGCGAACGTTTTTATCTCGAAGATATCTCGAGATATCGCTTAATTTTAATGGTTAAAATAAGGAAATTGATGGAACAGAACATTAACATTCCATAACGTAACCTCAAAGAGTTGTTTGCAAAAAAAATGGATAGGAGCACACCCAGAAGAAAAGTCGTCTGTATTTTAATTACAATTTGTTCTATAGCACCTGTAAATAACGAATATCAGGTATGTTTTGGATGCTGAATACGATTCTGTCAATGATATCCAACCATCTCCCTTCAGCTTTCAGCAGGACACTGAAGATCCTTCATAAAATGAAGAATACCGCTAGAAGTGCAAATTTCATGAGAAGTATGGTTTATCAGGCATGGTTTTGGATGCTGAATACGATTCTGCCAATGAAATTCGTTCATCGCCCTACAGTTTTCAGCAGGACACTAAAGAACCTTCAAAAAATGAAGAATTTTGCTAAAAATACACATTTCATGAGCAGTATGGTTTATCAGGAATGGTTTTGCATGCTGAATACGATTCTGTCAATGATATTCAATCATCTCTCTTCAGCTTTCAGCAGAACACTGCAGAACCTTCAGAAAAATGAAGAATACCGCTAGAAGTGCAAATTTCATGAGAAGTATGGTTTATCAGGCATGATTTTGCATGCTGAATACGATTCTGTCAATGAAATTCATTCATCACCCTTCAGTTTTCAGCAAGACACTGAAGAATCTTCAGAAAAATGAAGAACTTCGCTAGAAGTGCACATTTCATGAGCAGTGCGGATTATGGGGCATGTTTTTGAATACTGAACACGATTCTGTCAATGAAATTCATTCATCACCCTTCAGTTTTCAGCAAGACACTAAAGAACCTTCAGAAAAATGAAGAATTTTGCTAAAAGTATACATTTCATGAGCAGTACGGTCTATCGGGCATGTTTTTGGATGCTGAACACCATTCTCTCAATGAAAATTAATCATCACCCTTTAGTTCTCAGGAGGACACTAAAAAACCTTCAGAAAAATGAAGAATTTCGCTAGAAGTGCACATTTCATTAGAAGTATGACACATCAGGCATGTTTTTGGATGCTGAATGAGATTCTGTCAATGAAATTCATTCATCACCATTCAGTTTTCAGCCGGACACTGATGAACCTTTAGAAAAATGAAGAATTTCACTAGAAGTGCACATTTCATGAACACTGCGATCCATCCTTCATTTTTTCCTTCCATTAATCTACATTGTCTTACCTTTAATTAAAAGAATATATACTGATACCTCAAATCCTCTTGAAGATAAAAGTCACTTCATAACATTTTTCCCATTTGCTTTAAGATTTTAGATTTAGGAGATTCCACCCTCGCCCATGGCAAAATAAACTGTAGATCATATCAGTGCAAGTGTAGTACAGTGCACTGCATTAAGCAATACAGTACGATTTAGAAATACATCCCTGGTCGTATCTGAGCTTGCTCAGAACAATAGTTCAATCCACTGAGTAAAAACAGTTGATGAAATTTTCTTATTTTGGTTTTGCCTTTAGTTCAAAAAGTAATCAGTGAACCTTTGTACATCTAATAGAAACAATCTACAAAACTGAAACCATTGTTAAGATCGTTAAGAGATTTGAATCCTTGTGAAATTCCCAACTGGTGCCGAATTGATGCCAACGAAATATCCTGCTACGATATCACAGGCCAATAGGTTTAATGAATCATTTAATCACCACAGATAAGTTTCAATGGCCGTATTTCATTGCTTTCAGTCTTTAAAAAATAAATCGATACGTGGAGAGCTTAAAACAGTGACTATAGTTAATCATCACTTGGTACATGTCTTCAACAGGTGTTAGGGGTGATTCCCTACAGGGTAAACTACTAGTATTTTAAATGAGTGTGGAAGTTCATATATTTTAGAAACACTCTAGACGCTTGTTTGATTCTTTAAATATTCCAAGCTCTTCATAATGATATATAAGTCTACTAGGTTAATTTCTAACCTTTTGGAGGATTTTACAAGCACCTGAAGGTTTATAGCGGATACACTGCTTATATACAGCTCTACATATGCTCCTAATTTTTGGTAAGATTCCATTAACTCCAGTGGTCTATAATGGTGCAATAATTAGCTATTAAATAAACAATAGCATCTCTTAAATTGTTGTCGATTTTCATTATTGCAGATATCGTAATAACAAAAGATCAGTCGACATGTAAACAGTTGATTAACGATTAAGCAATCTGCAGTTCCTCATTTATAAACAAATAGGGACGCGTAATAACTTTAAAGAAATACAACTGTCCATCCTGACTCATGTCGTGGATAATAACAAACAACATGACAGATTTCAACATAGGGAATTCCTGATTAATAACTATGCCATTATAAATATTCCGTCGAAAATCGCAATCCAATCACGAGGATAGCGGAATTTCCCCTTTTAATGCCATAAACAACATGTAGAACGGAGTATCGTCTTGTAAATTATGTCAGGCGCAAAGTACCATTTATTAATAATACCTACCCGATGTTTAATAAGATAATATAAGATATTAACGCAAATATTAGGGTTATTTCAGAGCTTACCTATATTGACCACCCTATTATATCTTCACCCACAGACCTCACAAGACTTTTTACCTACAAACTGCCTGACATTTCAAAAAAGCCAGGTAAAAGGGATGAGGGATGGATTCCAGGAAGTGTGACTCAAGGGTCACAAAAAAAATGCAGGGGAAGGGGAAGCTGAACTGCAATTTATTAAAAAATAAGGCACTCACAGGTTCTTTTAAAAAATGCGTCGTTAATCAGCCTCAGAAATAAGTACTTGTGACATTTAGATCTGCTGATATGTTATCAAATAATCGCTATTGTATTAAATGGTATCAGGTAATATTACACAACATTTTAGAATGTAGTAGTTTTGAAGTCATTTTCGTATCTAAGGATGATTATTGGATCTTTATCGACAAAGCCTTATCAGCCGCGATCTAAATCAATTGAACAGAGATGAATTCCCCTGATTTAAGCTGGCGGTGCGTAATTGTCTACTTGATCTCGAGTCCGTTAAATACCTCAAGATTTTAGGAGAAAAGTATTATATTTCCTAAATGAAAGTGTAATTTGTAAATATAGATATATATTTATACTTAATTTGGAAATTTTACAGTTAGTACTTTGGAGATTTAAGAGTACAAATACCTTAACAAATCGCTCCCTAATCCTACAGTACCTCTATCGTACGTTGTAAAAAAAAATAATTTCATTTTCTTGTCAACTATTTACAAAAAAAAAAGTATTTAAAGTTGAAACTTAAAAAGTAAATAAATAAAAATCAGAAGCTTATCATACAGCAATGCTGAAATTCGATTATAGCAGTCGTTTAGGCCTAAAAGTACAATAATCTAACGGAGCACAGTATAAAAAATAAATTACATTAAAAAAATAATAAATATGGCACCAATATACAATAACCTTCCGCTTAATATTATGAAATAAAGGAATTATCCTAAATCAAAAAGATTAACTCTAATTTTGCCTTCTAATACGAAACTGTACTCACACGTATCAAAATATATTTCTATGAAAAATCGCTAATCTATTCACCATAAATCGATCATATTTACAGTATATACACGCAACACGCTACGTAACAAAGTGTCATAATTGCATCAATATCTAAAAAATTTGTTCCCATTTTTCTTCCACGAAAAGCAATAAGATCTGGTTCTTATACACAGCTATTCGTCGGTATTGCACATTGTTTTGAGATTATCTCGAAAAATCAAAGGCAATATGTGTATTGCTTATTCAGGGGAATTACAATTTTACTCCAGAACTTCCTAAACAATACTAATATTCGAAATTTATCACCAATGGCAGTAATTTTTCCCAATTCGTATTGAATTGATGCAATATATCCTAGAAAATACTGAGAGAGAAATCATACATAAAATTCTTGAAAGATTCAACAATTAATAAAGTATCACACAGTTAATACTTTCTAAAACGTCGTTTTTATGGTTAGTAACAAGAAAAAACGCGGGCGAAGCGAATTAGTTTATGACTCTTTACCAATAAACTTCGAGGCGCTTCACAAAATCGAAGCATCCCAGTTAAGTCGTTATGAATTATATGCGTAATACCCACCAACTGTTCACATGGCTCGACATAAGTGCGTTGACGTCTTTACATAAGTCATCAAGTAATTCGCTCCGCCCGCTTTTCTTTCTTGTCATGAACTATACTTTAATCACCATATGGATTATCTTCATGGGGGAAGGGGGGTACTTGCTACAAAAAATGCGAAACCAAATATTCCAGTTTTAATTCACGAGGTATTTCGCTGTGATTGATCATTTGGGTCGATGAGGGTTTAGCAGAGCATCTACCGTTTGGAAATCCACACGAGTGGAATTAACCTGATTTTTACAAATATTTGTCGAAATTGGGATACCGGATTTACGGATAAGCTACAGCGAAGTTTTTTGTTTGCTCTGACCGAGTTTATAACTGGCATAAAATAGGAGTTATTAAAATGCACTTAAACATACCAGATGATACGGGGAACTTATGATGTTGTATGATTTTGTTATACATATTGGTAGCGCAGCAGTTAACGCCACAATGACATATACCCTTAAATACGTACACAATAATTGCCGGACCTACAAAACCAAATATTTTCCGTGCGTCCTTCACATCGTAAGTGTACTTAAGTATTTATCCGAGAGATTCAAAAATTCTAGCCAATGTGGCAAAAGTGTGTATCGAAAATCTCAAAATAAGCCAATCAAAACAATCCTTTCTAATGGATAATGGACACATTTCGAATCAGAAAATGATCTTTTGATATTAAATTATTCATCAAACAATCATAACAGTAACAGGAAGACAATTCCAGTAACGGTGGTAAATGAAGGTCAAGACCGAGAACATCAGATCGACACTAAAAGTATATTCAAGAATTGAATAGTAATCTGTGAAAGAAACAAATTACCACAAGTTATAGTGAAGTCTAAGTGCGCATTCTTTGTATGCATTTGAGAAAAATGACACGCAGCTATGTCGGAAACAACAAATTTGGCGAATTTCCAGTTTTGGAAACATATAACATCATACAACATACACTTCAAACCAAACCTGAGAATTAACCTTCACGATAAAGCGCAGGATGTGCTCAGAATACCGATTCAACATACATACCCTACCCGAAACACGTCAGATCGTAGAATTCAGCCGCTGAGCATCCCTCTCCTCATGACGAAGTAAAAAAATAGCCCTACGACCCTCAGTAAGAAGCTAGAACATTGTTATTGGTAGGCACTACGACGGAATGGCTGTTCGGGGGGTGAAGGGATAAGTGGGAGGGTTGCGGCATATTACTAGCGGGAGCTTGCTGCTGCGCCTGTCCGCTCTGCACTTGGGGTATCTGAATGCTGGCCGCATTAGATTGCGACTGAGGCTGCTGAGAGCTACTCTGCTGCTGAGGAGGCGGCTGGACTTGGCTCACTGGCTGATTCGATAGATTCACCTGAAAAAGAAGAAAGAATTAAGAAAAAGAGGCAGATCCAGGAGGACGAAACGGTGAGGAAAAATGAGTGCGAGGGAGGAGAGAGCTCAAGATAAAGAAAAGAAATAGGTTAAAAGGGCTCAACATATGACTTCTTTTTTGAAATAGTCAAAGAAACATCTTTTTTCTGTAATTTTCACCTAGTAATTTATTACGCTACCACTTTACCTGTCCATTTTCAACGGTATGTTTCTTCATGTGTCTGAGCATATTTCCCTTTTCCACAAAGGTTTTCCCGCAATCGGGGCAAGTGTGCGGCCGATCACCATTATGAGATCTCCTATGCGACACCAAATGTCCTTTACACATGAAGTCTTTTTCACACAGATCACATCTGAAAAAATAATTTCGATATTAAAATGATTCGAGGATCAATAATAACAGATGAATAACTTGTGGTATCTCTTATCGTTAAAATATTATGGTCTTATTCATAATGGCGATTTTATCTTAAAATGCATTTAGAATGTGCTTCAATGAGGTAACCATAGGTACCTCCATGTCAAGAGTACACGGAACAAAACCGTAGTTACACCTGTGAAACACTCTAAACGTATTTTAAACGAAAATGCATTTTAACGGTAAATGTTAATGGTAAAATGTAGTGTTTATATCCCTACCTAAAAGGCCTTTCTGCCGCCGCGCCCTTGTTGTGGGACCGTTGATGGAACAGGAGGTTGCCTTTCAACGGGAACGATTTCCCACACTCGTTGCAGGAGAAAGGACGTTCGCCTGTATGGGAACGCATGTGATTGACTAAGTGTTCTTTCCTCGTGAAGGGCTTGGAACAAATATTACAACAGTGTGGAGTTTCGCCCGTGTGCTGCCTTAGATGGTTCGTCAGGTGTTCTTTTCTGGTGAAGGTTTTCTGGCAGAACTCGCATCGGTGTGGGGATTCCCCTATGAAATTAAAAGTGCGTAAGTGCGTTATTATATTTATAATACAGTTTATTAGTAAATCTTATTACTTCCGTGGAATTTACCGATGGGCTCTGGTCTTTTAAAATTCGTTTACACATCTGATCGAATCAATTTAGAAAGCTTTACTTGTTAACCTGATCCAATCATTTAAGACTTTTATCTAACTGAAACAGTTTGTTTATTGTCTCCTTTTATTTTTAAAATAGATTTAGTAGGGTCAATAATCGATAAAAATAGATCCATTGACGTCTTTACATCAATACAAATGGGTCATGTGACGTCAACAAAAAAAATCCCTCAAAAATATTTTGTATAGTTTCATAAACATACAACTTCTTAGAATCTTCCTTGTAAATATAAAATTTGATTGAGGGTAATTTCCGTGACACTACAAATGAAAAACACACCATAAAAATATTTTGGTATCAGGTTAACTCAAAATCTAAGGATCCCACTGTATCAACTTGGTATTAAGTCAATTAAGGAATCCTTAACAAAATATTAATTATTAGCAATTAACGGTCTTATTCATAAACGCATTTTAACGTTAAAATGCATTTTAGCTTAAAATATGTTTAAACGTGTTTCACAGATGTAACTATAGTTTTATTCCATGTACTCTTAACATGGAGGTACCTATAGTTACCATATTAAAGCACATTCTAAACGCATTTTAAGCTAAAATCCATTTTAACCTTAAAATGAGTTTATAAATAGGAGGGCAACGGTAACAACGGCAACAATAGGGGTAACACATTCTAAACACATTTTAAACTAAATCCCATTTTACCGTTAAGGTGTTTTCATATGTAACTATGGTTACCTCAGTGTCAACCTATTTTAAGCTAAAACCAATTTAAGGTTGTTTACGAATGAGGCGATCAAAGTATAAGATTCCTATTAAAGGTTTATAGATGCTAATAGGTTTAAACGGATAGGTTCAGACATTATTTGTTACTTGTTTGGAGTTCATAGGGTTTAAATATTTCAATTTTACTAGAGGCTTCTAGGTATGATTCATGGATTTACATTCGCCCGAGTTTCTGATCCACGTATTTAGTGAAGTTCTGTCAATCAGCATTTCTGTTCTCACCTGTATGTATCCGAACGTGATTCGTTAGGTGCTCTTTCCTAGTGAAAGACTTGGCGCAGAAGTGACACCTGTGTGGAGACTCGCCCGTGTGCTGCCGTATGTGGTTGTTCAGGTGCTCCTTCCTCGTGAAAGACTTTGTACAGTAAGTACACTTGTGCGGGGACTCCCCCGTGTGTTGCCTGACGTGGTTGACCAGGTGATCCTTCCTCGTGAACGCCTTCGGGCATATGCTACACCTGAAGGGCGTCTCGCCCGTGTGCTGCCTCACGTGATTGATGAGGTGCTCTTTCCTAGTGAAAGACTTGGCGCAGAAACCGCACCGGTGCGGGGACTCCCCCGTGTGCTGTCTGACGTGGTTCAGCAGGTGTTCCTTCCTAGTGAAGGTCTTGGAACAGAAGTCGCACCGGTGGGGCGTCTCGCCCGTATGCCACATGATATGGTTTGTGAAGTGCTCCTTTCTCGTGAAGGACTTCCCGCAAATCTCGCACCTAAATATCGCAAATAAGAGATGTTACTGGAAATCAGTGCAAAAGTGTTGCTTTATGAGGGCATGAATCACCATTAAATTCATAACGGTTAAAGCTTGGATTTCATGCAAATTGCATACTTCGTGAAACACCATCGAGTTTTATTGGACACGATGCTTCTACTTCTAATCCTTTTTTTGGCACCGACTTATCGCTAACACTACTGTCCATTATAACTACTGAAGGTACAATAGTGGAGGCAATTTTGGAAATTCTCAGGATACTTTCAAATTAGTTCGAAAGAAATATTTCTGGTATGTTTCCCAACATCTGGTAAACAGAATTTCGACCTTAGGGACCCATCGTTTATGGAAACCTCTAGTGGTCAATCACCGGCATGATACTTCTCTGAAAGTATTAAGGTTCTTCTAAAGGTATGATATATAAAAATATGTACATCCTCAGAGTTAATCAACAAACATGAAACAATCACCAAAGATTTGTTTACAAAAAATTAGGCTTATCTATGACTAATTTAATTATATCTCCGGACTCATAGGATTAGTACGATTATTAATGTTGAATTATGATGTATCATAATTGATTTTTTTAGTAGAATTACAAGGATGAAACTGTGTGCAAGCAACAGAACCTAACAAAACGATGTGGGTTCCATATGAAACACCGTAGTCGTTAACTTATTCAATAAATGAAGCCAAGTAATTGTTTTTACCAGAATTAAACATTAGAATTGTTTTGAAAACATTCAGTATGAGCAAGACGTTTGTAGAAATGGTGCCTAGGTAATTTTCATAGTGTCTTCATAAGAGTTATTAAATACTAACAAGTATTTATATGATAAATTCTACTGTAATTTTAATTTACTTTCATATTATTCCATTTTTTCCGCGACAGATTTACCGAGTGATCCATGTCAGAGCACAGCAATTACGTACATGAAATCCTTAAATTGCAGTAATTCCATCAACAGTATTTATCATGCATATCTTTCAATTCACATACTGTGCATATTTGTGAAATTCTGTTGCATATTAAGAACATATTTTCCAATGCACATAATCCGAGCCTTAACGATTATGTGTATTAACGTGTCCATTATATCAAACGAGACATCGACTTCACTGGTGTTTTACCTGAAAGGCGTATCATTCGTATGGCTCCGCATGTGATTGGCGAGGTGTTCCTTTCTGGTGTACTTCTTCCCGCAAACGGTGCAGTGGTGCGGGGTCTCGCCCGTGTGCCACATCACGTGGTTCATGAAGTGCTCCTTTCTCGTGAAGGATTTCTTGCAGATCTCGCACCTGTGCGGCGTCTCGCCTGTGTGTTTTCTGACGTGATTCACCATGTGCTCTTTCCTGGTGAAAGATTTCGCGCAGTACTGGCACCTGTAAGGAGTCTCCCCTGTGTGACACCTGAAAAAATCAATTAACCATATAAATAACGCAATTTCGGATCAACCCGTTACTAACTAACATAAAAGCGTTGGCTTTGAATTTTGTATTGCGAGTTGTAGAGGTATCTTTGTAACATCACATACAAGACATGCAACATCAGATAAAAATAGCACCACTAGGAGACATGCACTCCATTTTGTAAGGTTATCTTCTTCTTTTCGATTTATCGTTGCCTTAATTTAGGGGAGCGAAAAGGGATCCATGTTTTTATACTACTTATTCTTCTTCCTCCTTTATTTGGCCTCCGCTGCCAGGGCGATCGAGCCACTTTCTAATATTTTCTTCCTTGGAAAATTTAATTACGTAAGTTTCAGCTTTAGCTTATAATTTGAGGTCAGAATTCTGGACAAAGTCGCCAATCACGGAAAAATTCCTCTCGATATCTTCAAACAATACATCATGCACTGAGATTGCTCTGGTGGGCCCTTTCACATTCCGCATTAGCGCTTGATTACTGACATCCTTTAATCACGGAGTCACCAAGAATAACAGAATCACGCAGTCAGACTACGACTAACATAATGAACTAAATCAAAACGCAATTTTCCTCACCTCGTATGATTATCCAAATGTTCCTTCCTCGCGAACGTTTTCCCGCAAGTCGTGCACGCATAGGGCTTTTCAGTCGAATGCCTCTTCATGTGGCGCTCCAGGGATGCGTCGGTAGCGAAAACGTGAAAGCACACAGTACACGTGAACATGCTGCCCCCCAAGTGGCACTTCCCATGCCTGGTCAGTTCCTGGGCGTTCGTGAATGCCTTCCCGCACACCTGACACGTGAACGGCTTGCGCTCCGTGTGGTAACGTCGATGGACTATTAACTGGTAACGAAACTGGAATATTTTACCGCAGAGATCACAGACGTGCGTGCCCAGCACTAGTGAGGGGTTGTCGCCGGACACGTTGCTCGTGGAGGGCTCCTGCTCGTCCTTCGTTATCACGGACAGAGCCGGGTTGTTCGGCGGGAGGTTCAGGTTGTTATTGTTGTTGGCGCTACTGGTGTTATTGCTATTGGTTGAAGCGTTTTGTGGTACATTCTGGTTGGAGACATCACCTAAAATGATTAAATTCTTTTATTCATCGTCAGTACGTAAAATGTCTTACATACTTCAATACTGTAACTATAAAACTGCCTCTCCACCAAAGGCTAACATAAATTCTGCATACAGACGAAATGAATGTCATACACATTAATAAACGACTTGAAAGGTTTTAAAAGCAGCATATAGTCATGGGGGAATAATTGAAATCAAAAGCATTGCAAAAAAAGATAATGTGATAATATGTCCGTAATAAACTTATTTTGGTTAATTATTTCTTGCATATAGTGTCATCTTGACGTCAACATTGCCTGCTGCTATCAAAATCCTTCGAGATGTTAACCGACAGATATGCAATCATCTTTGACACTCACTGCGTCCATACAGAACCCTAGGAGGTGCACACCCTAGTAATAAGCAGACAAGTTCAGGGCAGATTAGACCCAAGGGTACTTTTCCCTTGAAGTTGTACAATTAAATTTTTTGCAATGTCTACTACTTACTTTGATTGCCTTGCAGCTTCCCGAAAATTTCGTGATATGCCAGAAGCTGATTCAAATCATCAACGTTAACCTTATACATATTTTGTACTATGTCGACGCCGAGCGTCTTCACCAACTCTTGCTCTTGCATGTTAGTCTGGATCTTAACTATGCTACCGTCCGCCGTCCGCACGTCCATCAGGTTGCCGCCTTTGAGGTCCTGAAACAGACGTTTCGAACCGCCACTTTGAATCCTCCTTTCAAGAGCCGAACCGATCACTAATCTCTACATCGTCTTACCACATTATCCAATACCTGTTGCACTTGAAGATGCTGCAGCTGCTGCACGGTCAAGGCTTGCTGCTGGTTCAGCTGGTTCTCGTTGAGCTGGAGCTGGGCGGCCTGCAGCTGAGCTGATATGATGTCCTTCTGGTCCTTGTTCTCCTCGATGACCGACACCAGATTGTCCTGGACTTGCACTTGTACTAGGTTCTGCTGGTTCGAATGGTTGCCGTGTTGAGGTTGCTGGGACTGTTGAGGCTGCGATTGACTCGGTTGCTGAGGATGCGGCATCTAGAAGTGAAGGTAATGATGAGGTGTTGAAGGAAATGGTTATCGTACCTCTAAAGGACAGTGGGGTTGCGTACGAAGTGTTCCGAAGTTATGAAAACGATTCGAACCACTTTTGGGTTGTTAGTTGAAGAGAAGCTTCTGTCCTGTAGAGATTAAAAGGAATTCAAGAATATCTTAAATCCACCGATTTTATTAATTTCCCTCGTTACACTAACAATCTGGAGGATAAAAAATAATCTCAAATAAAGAATAAAACCCGTACTCTGATATCTCTGGGTAACTGGTTTTGATTCTGTGATGAGATATTTTCATTCTGATGGTGATTGGTAACGTGCGAGTTGTCTAGATGTATGGAATTGCTGTGAACCCCGATGTTTCCCTGTGAAGCTATACTGACTGGGATTTGCGAGTGCTGTTGGAGAAGCAACGGGTCGGCCGAGAGGAGACCTGCGTGTTGACCAAGCATTCCATCCTTAAAACAAAACAATTAATACTCAATTGTGAGTTGGAACAGTGCGCTAAAATTGCAATGCTAAAACATACCGTGTAAGTGCTGTGGCTAATAACTAGAGCAAGATTAGTTAAGCAAAAGATGTCAGAAGTTGGGTAGAACGCAAGAATTCTATAAAACACTGCAAACAGGCGAGGAAGCAAAATAAAGCCGAAAAACCCGCCCATTTAATAGAAATTTGCTTAATTATCCTTGCTCTTATGGGTGATGTAGATAACGGGAGTAGTGACCTGGACTTATGAAGCTCCATCATATTTGACCACATCAGAATTTGAGCAATAAGGTGGCAAAGAGTCTTTGCAATTGCTTGTTCAGATAACATGTTATTACGGTCCGATGAAAATGTGATCGAGTTTCACGAATGCCCGAAAGAATCTAATAACAGTCAGCTTCAGTTAAAAGATACAATTTAAACTCATGTTAACAAAATATTATTACTATGGAAGTAAAATTGTTGAAAGGTGACGATCAAAATTTTGTATAATATATATAATATCTAGGATATGATATACATATAAAATACAGTAACATTTAAAATGGGACAATTGTAAGGATTGGCATTTGCCATAAACTACGTTACTTTGTAACATGCTGATCTATTAAGCCAAAATAAAACGGGTCATTCGAGTCCTAACCACCAGAACCATCACTGCATCACTCTATAACATTTATTATAATTCCAGCAAAAGACCCCATTATACTTCAAAGCACCACCTGCGTACTATTAAATCACATGGAACTGGTGCAGGGAAAGCAAACGAAGCGTCCCGATTCCTGTCACTTATTTTTGGACGAGACATTAATCATTTAAATAAATCCACGCAGCCAAACACACTCGATTATCTCCCGACACTTACTTGTCCCACCTTTCCCTGGTTCTCCCTGTTCGCTCCTGGCAGGCCGTACACCGAGACCTGCGGTATCGGACCGGGCAGGAAGTTCGTCAACACCCAGTACTTGGCGATGCTGCTGCTCAGCGCGACCGCGTTCAGGGCGGTCGTGTTCACCCTCAGGTCGGTCGGCACGGACGTCGTCGGGGGCTGTCTTTGACCCTTGAAAAAATTCGTCTTTGGGTGAAAGTGTATCTGTTGGCCATTCGAGAACAACCAGCGGTGAAGAGATCGGTTAATGTAGGTGACGGGGTTCGGCCTCAAATATATTTGAGTTGTAAGGCGGCTTACCTTAACCGAATGTTTTTGGTCTCTTGTTTTTCGAATTATTGTAATTAAAGCGACGTTTGAATTCGATTAATTGTCTCGAGAAATTTTCGACTCATGAGAATGTAATCGGAGTAATTAAATTTTCCACGTTTTCTCAACTTTTCTCAATTTCAATTTCTATAAATATTTTTTTCGTTCGATGTCATTGATTTATTTTCTGATACAAACAGCATCGTTACAATCGTCTGCAGATTCAACACTCGATATAGTGATTGAAGGTTCCAATCATCCAAAATCTACAAATCTATACATCCGTACAACGGACCAAGAAAACTAATTGATAGCTTCTAAATTTTATAGAATGCTTGGTTATCATACCACGTGTTAAGTAAATAACTGGTATGTAGATGCTAAGTTTCAAACTAAAAAGCACCTCTTAAACAAACATACGTTATGTTGTGCCTTGCAATGTGTCTTCTTAGTGGTAATTGTAATTGCAGTTAACAAAGAAGTATCGTATGCTCACATTTCAATCAACACAGGTTAGGGAAAAGCTATGCTGGTAGTTCATACTAAAGTAGATGTATAATCGAGGACTACCCTCTATTAAGAGAAATTGCATGAGGATGTCGAATATGCCTCCATTCATCTCTCCTGGTCTTTTATTTGGTTGTTCCACTTTCACCGTTGGAACTAGTGAGTAAACCATCGTTGAAAATTATATTTATTCTGTATATACTTTGCGTTTAGTTTGTGGTAATTTAAGCACAGTGACTCTGAATGCGTACAACAGTGATACCAAAAGCATATGAAACGAATTTCCCCATGGCATATAACTTATTAATCATCACAACCAGTGATATTTCAGGACTTTTCAGCACAACCAAAAATACAATTTGTTATTGCTGTGAAAATCGAACGAAATCCCTTAAGTACTCCGAAGACCGACATTCGGTAGTACCTTGGAAACGTCGCAGTGGCCTGCCTGGAGAAGACTAGGTACGAAAAGATGGGGGTCGAATGCCCCATTTCCCGAAAAGCTTCACGAAACGAAGTGACCAATGGCGTTGCAAAATTTGCCACCCAGCTAGCAGTATGAGATGGGTCTTCCCCTGCCCGGAGCCATTTAAGCACCGAAGTCAGTAGAATGAGCCTGTAAAGGTTGGCCAGAGTTACAGTTAACACCCTACACACTATAAAGGTTTATTAATGGAAACTAAGGGAGAGGTCTTCGACGTACACTTTCAGGTAAGTACTATATGGTACTTGGTAAGTACGATATGGTGTAACTTAACTACTCGGTCAAACTGTCCGAATGTACAATACTGACGTAAATAATGGGACCATGTTATTATAAGCTTATTATGATGATACACAAAGAGGCAGTAATGCCTTTTTTTACCCACATTTAATACCGCTTTGGGAAAATCGATGTTTTTGGTCATTTTAATGTTTCTGGAATTTAATATCGTTAATCATATAGTAGTACTCTAAATACAATTTTATTAATTGAACACTAGTCGTTTTACGCGGCTCCACGAAAACTTGTACCTAAAAACCGTGAACATTTCAAAGGCATTTTGTTTGTATGAGTTAAAGTCCAAATAACATGTGACTTTTTCTTTAGCCAAAATATTGTGCACGTTATAACTATTCACTGAAAACAAAAAGCATAGTAAGACACTATGGAAATGAGTAAGATACAATAGAACACACCAGGGCTGTCCGTTATTCGTCATCTGTAAATTGTCTCCAGAAGTGGTCTCAGCGATCTACTACAATGCTTACCATCGACTTACTAGTTAATGACCACTACCGCACCACTCCTGAAGATGTCCACCACAGAAGTGGACGGAGCGTCGGGCATGAAGAACATGATTCGACACCGGCTTAACTAACTTTATTATTGTAAGTTTAAAGGGTAGTGAACGTAGCACTGCATATTTAATTTTTGTTGAGGAGTTGCAAAAAAAGACCAAGAGAAAATTTTGTCAAGGTTAAGCGATGTTGGGTCATATATGATATGGACAGGTATATGGACAAACTCCATCTTCTTAAATAGAAAGTGGACAGCAGAAGTGAAATGTATTCATTAGTGCCAGAATAGCTAGAAACTCCAAAGTTGGCAGTCGGCTGACTTGTTCGGTTTAGGAAAAAATGCAACTATGAATTTCCTTCTCAGAGAAAGTGAAAAATAGAAGTGAAGTGGATAATCATGGCCTTGGTTTGTTGTTTATTCAATTCCAGGCCTTATTCTTTGCTGATGCTGCATAACTGATTCATATTTTCCTGCAGTTCTTTGCTCCTGGTGACGATCACAGTATCATTTTCCTCAAGGGCACATCATAAACTGGAACTCTAGAATATGGCTTCTATTATACAGGTAATCTTTAAATAACATCAAAGCTACTCCTGTGTCTTACCATGACATATTCTACACATTGACTGCGCTGGAATGCTTTTGACAGATCCATGAAAACAGTCTAGTTGTCTAGTTTGATGCAAAAGAAGTCGGTAAAGAACTCATTGCATCCGACACCCTTTTGGAACCCAAAACACCTTATACACTCTTACACTCTTATAGGTAATATTTTTTTTCGAAAAATTTTTCGCAAAGTGCTATTTGCAAATAATGTTCTCACCAAATCTGGGAGGCGGGAAACTCGAAATAGTTTTTAAACAGTACACAAACATTCGCGCAAATTATCGCTTGAGCATGCGCAAAGGGGTAAAAGTGGTGTAAAGCGCATTTCACATAGACGCAAATCGCAATTTCAATACTGTTAAAATACTGGTGAATATTAATGGTATATTATATATAAATAATGTATGGTAATGTCATACTTCTTCAATTATTTTTAACGTTCAAGAAACCCTGTAGAAGTTTATTTGTTTAGTATTTTTTTAAATACAGTTTAAAGAGTAGATTTTTGGAGGTTGTGTAGCACCCTCATAACCCTGAACTGACTAGAAACAACAAGGAACATGAGACGTTTATAACCCACTGCTAAGTAGCAATTAAAGCCAAATATTTCTTTTTTTAAGTAGCTGTAACTTTATAACTGAGATCTGTGGAGTAGGTGTTTACGAGGCACTTTTGATTATTTGCGTCGGTAAAATGTCTGGACGAAGTTTGGCCCAGTAGTTAAGTTACACCCTGTATTCTAACTATGTAACTTACAATCTACCTTAGTTTGAATGATACAAGTGATATAACATAAGACAGCGTTATTTGTAAATAAGTTTCGCAAAGGTGTAATGGACTCCATCTAACCTCCCTCGCGTTGAAAGTGTAGTTTCCTGTGGTTTCTCGGGAATAAAGGATAAATGCGTTTCACATAAGTATAAACGAAGGATAAGATAGTTTGTGAAAGCATAAAAAGTCCGCGTAGAGCGTTATTATGACATATGTCATTCCCCAATAAACATAAACAGAATTGAAAGGGAGAGAGTGCGAGGGACGCGGAATCGGGCCTAACTTTTACCTGAGCACTGGAAGAATTATGTCCCCCGGTCAGAACGTTCTGGTTATCAGCATTCATCTCTGGTCAGGAGAGGAGGCCCGACGGGCTCGAGTCGAGCCGCGAGAAACGCAAAACTCCCGAGAATATCACGTGAAAATCCACTCCGTCGCCGTCTCGAACGGGGGGACGCGAGAGGTAGCCATTACGACTTCGCGGATTAATTTTCTCGCATTCCCTGACCGACCGGAGCCGTTTCAGGCGCGTCGTTCAACGCTGGGCGCTCGCACTGCCTGCCCGCCTACCCTCGGTGGGCCCATTAAGTCTCGATTACGGAGATTTTCGCGAAATTCGGGATAAAGGCGACGACGGGTGTGCGGGGTGCCGCAAACAATAAACACTCGCATCCAAGATGGCCGAAACTATTTGAAAACGGATCAGTCACGGTTCTAACAAAGAATATTTCGCGGCGGCAAGACGGGCGGGGGCCGCTTGTCGCGGGATCGGCGGAGATTAATTCGGGCGCGACGTCGAGCCGCTAGAGACGCTCCGGGAAACGGCACGGGCCGCGGGGGAGTCTATTGAAATTCGGAGATTATTTTTTACCCGCCATTTCGTTAGCGCCGCCCACCGTACGGCCGGTAATGCAGCGACCTACCGTCTGGTGGTCTCGCCGGGAACTTTGAATTCACACGTACAGGGTGTTCCAAAATTCTGTCACGTAGCTGTCTGTACTAACATTCCACAAGAAGCTGTGTAATAACTAAATGACGAAATCTCTGCCTATTCGCCAAAGGTTCGACAATTCTACCCTTGATTATTTTAAATTGTTCAATGTTTTGCAGTAGACACAATTAGGCTAGCTAATAGAGAAAATAAAAGCGTGTTTTTATAATTCAATTGTATAGCAAACCATTAGCACAACTTTTTTTAAAAATTCTGTAGATGAATAAAACCCAAATGCCAGCCAAACATTTGGAAGATTATTTGTTTTAAACAATTTTAAAAACACAAAACAAACAAAACACAAAGAAACGAGAATCTGAATGAAAGTGAAGTGTTGTGGAGGCTAAGATACAATTAAGGCTACAGTGCCATTCAGGAACAGAAGTTTTATCATTTTTCTCCACACTATAGACATCCGTGATATTTTTAGCTCACTCATACAGTCTCCCTATCGAAAATATTGTTAACATACATATTATGTACGTTTACTAGAAATAACATGTCTACATGTTTTCTGGTTACTGTAACCTATTCGTTAAAACATTTTCGCTGCTATTTTTAAATTCAGATATAAAAATTAATAATGAGCCATAACAAAACTATTTTCGCTGTTTGTATAATTGAACTTTTTGACAAGAGATTAATTGTTGATTTTATAAAACGTATTAATTAAACATAATTATATTCGGAATTACTATACATTTATTGAATAAATACAGTCTTATTGAGATTTAATTAAGTACATCTTGTTTCATAACGTCCATTTTCTCAATTACCACATTTAAAACTCCCTCATAACCACCATATAATTTGTACTGAACGTGTGCAACTTTCCACTGGCCTTTGGCCGATATCTTGTTTTGAACCTCGGTTTGTTGAAAGGCTATATCAGCAGCTTGTTCCTTTGTTAGTTTATCCAATTCTTCCCTTGCAATCTTCACCTCTACTGTATGGCAACCGTTTACCTAGAAGACACCAAAATTATTTAAAAAAAACTGTCCTCAATTAATACTACGGTATTCAAGCAAAATTAATCACATGGGCGTATAACAAACTTGAAGCATGATTAAATTTAGTGGTTTTTCACCTGACAGACGAGGTCTAATTTGTAATCCATGTCAGTTTCAGGCCACTGTTGTTCCAATACGTTCAAATCCCATGAAATTTCCCTTGACATGTTTAGTCTATTAGGAGCCGATGTAAAACCAGTCCACAGTTCTGAAGCAAAGTGCGGCGCCATAGGTGCCAACATGATGATCTGACATGCCAAAGCCCTCTCGAACTGCAAACTGTGAGCAAAGACGGCGGGAGGCATTTTCTAGAACAGCATTAAATGACGCCATTAAATTATTGTTACAGAATATATCAAAGCAATTAACAATAATGTTTATAAACTACAAAATAAGTCAGAGATTAAGAGGCCATGAAATGACTGTTGAACTTAGCCATAGTATCAAATTATGGTTACAAATGAAATGTATTATAGTTATGTAATATCGTATAAAGGTAACTATATAATGTAAGTCAATTAACCTTATCTACTTGTACATGGGGAACATAATCAAAAAATGTCTACATAATTACATCAAAGACCTACTCTTAAACTATTCGTCAACCCTTGCTGTTTTGATATGGCGACACTTAGTTGTTGAGTTATCAAGTAATTCATCGAAACGCCTTTCACATAGAAATTTCTGGAATCGTACATGTAGTCATTGTGTTTCTCGAACTCCATTTCAGTTATCATAGCTGGGAGATTTTTCCTGTGCTCCAGGAACTGTTGTACCGTCATCCACAGCCTTCTTTGCCAGTTAAGTATTCCAGGAAAAGCTAATAATGATATTAATGGAACAGTATTGAATGTGTCAAATGAATAACTGTTAGGTAGTATTTACTTACTGTTGGTGTTCCAGTTCCTGTGAGAAGTAGGCGACACGTCCGCTAAGATCAGCAGCCTGGTCGTGTCTATCCCGTGCTCCTTGAACATGTCCTCCGGATCGACGCCGTTATATTTGGATTTGCTCATTTTCTCCCAAGCCATAACGACTGGTTGACCAGAATCTAATGCAACTGCTTTATTCTTCTTTGCATCTAACCACACGACAAGAGAATTAAAAATTGAAAATTCAATGAGACGAAAACTGAAAACACAGATGTGCTTTATTTTGAACTATTGAAGACATTACAAAAATTCCTTGTTGAATATTCTATACTGATGTATATCTTACCTTAGAACAAAAGCTTAAATATCAAAGTAATACTACTAAGGCTTGAATTACATGCAACGAATATCGCTTAAACGAATATGCTTAAATATCAAAGTAATACTACTAAGGCTTGAATTACATGCAACGAATAATGTGTAAAGTATGTGCACACATATTTCTGCGCAGTTGCAATACCTTTCTTTTAACAAAAAATGTGAACCTACCTATAACTTTAACTTTATCTCCAGGCAAATACTCTCCAGTACCCTTCACCCTGTAGCTCCTCCCCATGACCATTCCCTGCACCAACAACCTTCTGAAAGGTTCCCTCTCTGGTAAAAGACCCAAGGAATGTAAAAAATGCCCAATAAACCTGGCGTAATATAAGTGCAATACGGCGTGTTCTTTACCGCCGATGTACAGGTCCACCGGCATCAACCGGTGAGCCAGGGCCTTATCAAACATCTCCTTGTCATTTTTCGGGTCTAAATACCTCAAATAGTACCAAGAACTATCGACGAAGGTGTCCATGGTGTCCGTTTCCCTGCGAGCCTCGCCGTCGCATTTCGGACATGTCGTGTTGATCCAATCCGTCGCTTGTGCAAGGTACGAACCTCCTTTCTCATATGTTCCTGACATCTTCGGTAACTCCACGGGTAAATCTGACTCGGGTACAGGTTGCGCTCCGCATTTATCACAATGGATCACAGGTATGGGAGTACCCCAGTACCTCTGGCGCGATATCAGCCAGTCCCTCAGCTTGGAGCTCGTCCGGTAGCCGCCGATTTTTAGATTCTTCGCTCTTTCACAAATGTGATGTTGTTTTGCTTGGGAATCTGCCTCGGAAGTTAATTTTGGGACTGGTTGGTAGGGGATTTTATGGGCGTCGGCGAAAACTGTCGCCTGTTCAAAAACGTCGGGAATGCCTAAAAGTGAATGAGTCGATTAATTTTCATAACAAATACTATCTATTTCAAATGTACTTTTCGCTGTGTCTATACCTGTTCATTGAAATATTGCAAATACCGCAACGAAGAGAGATTTTATGAACCAATGAAAGCATGTCAGATCTAGACAGTAGATAATACAGTACCGCAACGTCTGCCATTTTGGGGTTTGAATTTACAGTATGATTCAGTACTCACTAGCCTCACATCTAGTACTCACACCCCAGGTCTAATGGTGCAAGTAGCCCTGCAGCAGGGACGATAAAAAAGAAAGAATGGTAATATCAGGAGCGGAAGATGAGGAAAATTTCATATTTGCTAAATGTTCCCTTTTAAATGCTGTAAATCCAAACCCCAAAATGGCGAACATGGCAGTACTCCATAATCTAGTGTTTGTAGACAGACTTTGTTTTGTTTCCATAGCTTTTTGGAAAGTTATGACTGGAAAACTTTGTTTCGTTTGGTGAAGCAACTTTGAGTTTTTCTCAATTGGTTAAAACTAAAATTAAACTGTACAAAACATCCATAGACAATTCCAGCCATCTAGCTTCCTTTTGAACTGAGTTCCCTGGATGTTGAAGGTACCATAAAAACCTACAGAATCAAAACCCACAGTCTTGAGAGACAATTTTTGTACTTAAGGTTTCTTAAAGTACTAAAAGAAATACGAAGCTAACTGAGCAGGTCTGAGAGTGTGATCCTTGCAGTCAACATCATGACTTAATAAAAACGTAAAATATTCACCTTGCATGTTCAATAATACTTCAAAAATCCTTTGGACTAATCCAAACCGAATTTTAGAAAATTTGACACGATTTATACATTTGATACGTCCTTACCTACGTAAGAATCAGTGCCGGGTAAAAATTCGATACCATCAGTAACGAACACAGGCAGTTTCTCATTTGTAAACGGATTTAAAACCTGAGCACCCAACCTACGAGTACCTTCCGATTTATTCAAACATTCACGCCTTGCTAGGATATGTTCCCTGCTAACGGCAATAAACTTGACATACTCCACATACTCAGGCTTCGAAGTCCACAAACTAATGCACTGCTCCGAATCGGCAACTTTAAAGTCGAACTTTACACCGTCGCAGTCCCCTATCCAGTGCCGTTGCAGTTTGATGACATCCTTCCAGTCTTGGAGTATCGAATCGTTCAGTCCTTCCAGCAGATCTTCGGCGAAGGCGGTGGTCCTAACGAACCATTGCTTTAAAATCTTTTTCTCTACCTTGGCGCCAGACCTCCACGAGTTGCCTTTCTCGTCTACTTGTTCATCAGCTAGGACGGTTCGATCTGCCGGGTCCCAGTTAACTACGGCCTCACTTTGATAAACCAGTCTACAAGTTATAAGTATAGTTAGAGGGTGAGAAGAGCAAAGTTAGAGTGAATACGACCCTTTGTTAAATAGCTTTATGAACAACTCTTGGGTCCATTTATAGTACTGTGGATCGCAGGTCGCTAGTTCTCTATCCCAGTCGAAACTGCAACCGAGTCGTATCAACTGGTTCTTCATGTGAGCTATGTTCTGCTTTGTCCAGATATCAGGTGGGATTTTTCTGTCAATTGCGGCATTTTCCGCGGGTAATCCGAAAGCGTCCCAACCAATCGGGTGTATGACCTAGTAGTAATATAAATTAGCTAAGTATGTAGTAACTTCCGGAATTAAATCAACAACTATTTACTGAAATAGTAATGGTCTGTCTCGTTTAATAATTATGAAGTCTTTACGTGTAAATATAGTTTCGTACGAGTTACCCTTTTTGTCACTAACATTTTTCCCTTGCATTCTTTGGTATCTGGCGATTGTGTCACTTATAGTATATACCCGTACATGTCCCATGTGGAGGGACCCTGAAGGGTATGGAAACATTGAGAGTACATAGTATTTCTCCTTATTTTGATCGTTCTCGTTGAAACTTTTTGGTAGTACTTTGTTTTTCCAATGGTTTTCTATCTTCTGTTTAACTTCAGGCGTTAATTCAGTGTTCTAAAATAACGATTTATAACATAAAATAGGTCCAAACAGTTTAGGTTATTACCCATAAGTTAAGCACCGACGAGCAGTACCGAGGAAAATTCAGAAGGTAGTTGTGAACATTTTTGGCGAGCGGAGGTGTCGCTAATAAAAATAACATAATTTGAACAGCACAATAGCAAATATAACCTGAAATTATAATAAAAACATAACCTGCATAATCAACATAACCTACATACTTTCTTCTTCTTTTGGCGCTTTTGTTGGACTCCATTACCAGGGAGATTCAGTCATGGATTCCTTTTAGGGGTGTTTGTAGAAAATAGGAAGGTTGTTAGAAACGAACCAAGGACTTTAAAGATGCGAAATTGATTCCCCATTTACTTCTCACCCTTATTCATTCAGAATATATCTGAGACCAGGATTGCCAGATGTGGAGTGCCAGATGATATTTTACCACAGAAAATTCTAGTAATGTGCCTTAGGCGTAGTTAATAAAGCTTTTCGCCACCCAGAATTAGAAAGTTCATCAGCAATTCCATTCCCAGTGATACTAGAGTGACCAGGAATCCACGCCAAGTAAATCTTTTTTCGAAGAAGTTCAAAGAGGTGATCTGCAAGCTGTTATGAGCCTCCATGTTCTTGATCCACTTCGAGTCTGTGGATCGAGCAGTAATGGATAGAGAGTCCAAGAAGCCCTTATCATTTGGTCCTTGGGCAAACCTTGTAGAAGTCCATTCTCCTTTTTGAAGAGCAAAGGAAAGGAATCAATGCATTTTTTTATTTAATTTTATGACAACGTTTAACTTTGATAAATATTGTTTTTGCAGTATAACCTAATAAATACAAACTTATATCGAAATATTGTTTGCTTTTAATTACATTTTAGTCTAAGGGACATTCACACATCATGCTACACCAACATACATATAGAAGGGTCAAAACTTATTAGGAAATTTTTACGAAGGACTATAAAGTTTTACTGATAGGTCAATTAAGACGAAACTAGCAAGAAAGTAAATGGCAATATGGCTATTCTTTAACAGACGTCAAAAACAGCGGCAGCCTCAGGCAGCTTGTACCGCAACCTTCCACTGCTTGTCATTTTTACAATCTATTATTAAATTGTTCAAATTTGGTTGCGTATCTCACTAAATCAACGTTGTGAACGGCTCTTGGGCAATAATATCCATACTGATATTACATGAATAAAAGCTGTTGTATACTATAGTAGCTCACGCTGCATGAAGAGCTTCCCCTTCACACATACATGGGTTATAAGCTAGTACATACAAAGTGCACCAACAGTGAGAATCTACATGTGCCCTGCTAATAAAAGAAGACAGGAAATAAACAATCTCATACGTTATAAGTGTTCTTTTTACTTGGTAAAAACAAATATGGCGGACGTTGCGGTACTGTATATATCTGGTGACTGTAGTTTAGACTATTGCGATCTACAAACGCACCATTACCTTACGCTACCTTATGTTAGATTGCAACACTTTCAATACACAAAACATTTCATGCCTTCATGGCACTAATATTATAATTATATGGCATTCAGTATTATAGGTTTAATCCATACCCAAGCGCTAATATATTTACGAGATTTCACACAAACAATATCACATCACTCCTCAAAATTCTTCTTGTGTTCCAGCTCCAACTGGATACGCTCCAAGGTCTTTCCCTTCGTCTCTGGCACGAAAAGAACAACGAAGACCATCGTGACTATCGCCATGAAGGAGAAGAAGAAAAACGGGACGTACATCCCGAAGGTGTCGGACGTCCAGCTGAACAGTTTCAAGCAAACGGTAACGGCGGTACTGAAGGTGATGTTGACGATGCATAGACCGACGCCTTTGACGTTCGAGGCGAAGAACTCGCTGGACATCAACGTCGGTATCGTCTGCAGACCGACGCTGTAGAATATGATGTAGAGCAACAGCATTATGAGTTGGATGTACTCGACGTCGGACAAGTCCACGTCGGTTTTCTTCTGGAGGTACAGGTATATTCCAGTTCCGAGCAAGGTGACGGCGGAACCTAAGGATGAGACCAGCAGAAGTACTTTCCTCCCGGTGACGTCTACTAAGAACAGCGAAGCGGTACTTACGACGAAATACATGATGAAGTAGATGAAGTTGCTTAAGTCGGGCGACATGAAGTTCTCGCTGTTCTCAAAGACGGTGGTGCAAAAGGATAGGATGGCGTTTACTCCGACGAGCTGAGTGAAGAGACATAATAGCACGGATATTATCAGCGCTTTTCTGTTGACTGGTTTGTATATCAGGTCGGTCAGTTTTCCTCCGTCCTGCAACTCTTTCTTTATCCCTTGGGATATCCTGGACAGCTCCGCGTCGACGTCTCCCTTCCCGGCGAACTTCTGGAGGCTCGCCCGGGCCTCGTCCGGTTTACCCCTCAGCATGTAAAAATAAGCGCTGTCCGGCAGCCAAGGCAGGATCAGCAACATCGGCGCGCTGACGGAGGCCGCGATGTACCCGGCGGTCCTCATCGGCACGAAGAAGAGTAGCGCGTTCATCGCGAGCATCCCGCCGACGATGGTGACGGCGTAGGTCGACCCCAGCAGCCCCCGTATCTCCGGGTCCGAAATCTCGGCTAGGTACGAGGGGGCGGCGGTGAAGAGCAGCCCGTCCGCGACGCCGGCGATCAGCCTGCCGGCGAACATGTAGGGGGCGCTCGGGGCGGCCGCGACGAGCAGCCAGCCGATCGACAGGGGCAGAATGGTGACGGTGATCAGGTGCTTCCTGCCGACGATGTTCGTGGCGAAGGCGGCCACGACGTCGCCGACGCCCGCCCCGATCGGGAGGACGGACGCCAGCCAGGAGGCGTCGTCGTTGCTGATGGTGAAGGTGTAGTTGCCGCTGGTCAGGACGTTCAGCGACGTCGAGCTCCAGCCGTAGTGCATGCCCAGGGAGATCATCCCCAGGTTCACTGGGGGCAGAAATTAGGAAAAAAAGTTGTAGTTAAACTAGACAGAACATAAGGAACTCTCAATAAATAGCCTACAGGTCATTCGAAACAAATCTGATGTCACGTGACCCAGGGACATCATACATGCACCAACCGTAGCGGGGCGTTAGGTAAACAACTGTTATAAGCAGATTCCAACTCGCCCGCTTATCTCCTGTTGGCAACAACGAGCGATGTTGCCGCTACAAACCGCCGTCTTTCTTTTCAAGCTTTGTTTTTGTTGGCGTTTAATTGACGAAATCTCGCATTTATTGATAAACGACATTTTTATATGTACAAATATTATGTACGTGTTTGTATTAAGTGTACTATACTATCGTATAGTAAAAGAACACTTTAAACACGCCAGCATTTATCAAATTTTATTAGCCCCTTTGGTATGGTGCCAATCTTAAAGTATGAAGGGAAAATGACATGAAGGGACGCAACCCAGTATTAATCTTTTTCATTTAACGAAATAAATTTGTTTTGAAACAAAAGGATTACTACATACTTCTCTTTTATATAGGAAAGACGTTAGAATTACACGTTAATATAACGTAAATATATATAATAATATAACCTATTTGTATTTACAAAGGCGTTAATTGTTTTCATTAGTTTCTCCTCTCAAATCTCTCAATCCAAAGCCACCTCCGTTCACGATAAATCTTGATTTTGGTATCTAAATACAAGGGAATAACGCCAGAAGGGCCATTTTGTTTCATCAAATCGGGTTCCAGAGCTAATCACACTGGACACCGTCATTCGTAACAATTATTGTGTACAAATCGGCGAAAAAAAGTATGTAACATCGTTCAGATAACGTATCGTTATGGGTCGATTAAAATAAGGTAACTGAAATGTTAATGTCGTTATTTCCATAAATCATTATCGGTAAACGACGGACGTGAGTAATGCATTATGCATGTGTTCAACTTGATTACCGGTGAAAAATGTATGATTCGACGTTCAAAAAAAATAGAAACAATAAGCTTTTCATTTTAATTACCAACATATTACAAATCCTTCATGCCTACTTAATCTTTGAAGTGGATACAAGTTACGACTTTTATTTCTCATTAAAATAACAAGTACTTACCTCCTATGGCTGCCAGATACTGGAATATCCTATGGAAGTTAAAAATCATATTTCACCTGCACGTTTGTTGCTTTACTACTAAATAAACTGCAATCTTCACAACAAAATATACAGCCTTGGCCAGCCTTGAATGAATATCAGTCAATATCATTCGTACAGTACGAGGCAACTTCTAAGTGGTTCGCGCGTTCATTCGCGTAACAATTAAATTAGTTATCGAAAGCAGGATCCTTAGATATTTAATTTCTGCAGCACTCGAGATTACAATTTCACAATCAAGATTTTTACTCAGATAAAGATCGACCAGATAAAGTTCAAAGGCAGTATATCGATAAGTGTCCAAGAGGATAAAAGCTCTGAGCAATGGCAGCCTATAAATGACAGTTGTACAGGAGTGAAATCTAAAATCGGTCGGTTAAAGTGAGGAAAGTTACGGTTTCATGCATTAAATTATTTTTCTGGCTTTAATAATGGCACTACTGTTCATTTCAATTAACCTGGTTTCTCATTTGCACCTTACAATTTTTTGAAGATTTCTTCATGTGCACTGCACAGAGGAAGAGCGTAGGAGCTCCCTACCAGTGACCAGGAAGTCGTCCTAGGCAGAGGACACCTACTTTTAAAGCCCCTGCCAGCTAAAAACAAATTTGTTTGTGCGGCATGTCAGCAGGAACCAGAATAGTCGTTTCACTCCACCCTTGGTGTTTTCATAAACATGGAAGATGTTCCTCACCAGCAAAGGTATTCCACCTGCAGTTGGTGCATGGATTTTCAATATGCTGTCAGAAAGACGAGTGCACATACAAATGCGGGGCTTAGAAATTAGAACCACAGTAACCAAATTAACACAATTGCCTATGCTGATGATCTTAGTAACTTGTTTGGATGGGCCCTGCAACAAAATGCAAAATGCACTTCGATTAACTGAAGAATGGTGTCTTGCCCATGGGTTGAAGAGATGGTGCTCTTCTAAGCTGTCACGGAATCTGCACCTAGAACACAGATTAAATAGGCCTACACATCTTTTAAGTAGTGACGCAATTTGAGGAGGAAAGCCTAAGGTTACAATGTGGATTACAAGGCTGCTTTTCAGGCAGCAACTTAGTGGCTCTAAACCCAACAGACCACTGCAATAATGAAACTGAGTCAGGTTTAAAGAACGGTCTGCCTTACCATTACGTGAGCTGTGAAAACGATTCCAGCTGTCTGTCTAGTAGATCGAAGGGCATGTTGAGTGCGCACATGCTGACCAGGAAGGCAGCTAGATGCACCACCATGGACTTTGGCCCTTCACACTTGTTAAGCTCTCGCTACCTTGACAAGAAACTCGTCACTAGAAACTTTCCTACGAGGAATCAGTTAAGAGATATTCCACTATGACCAAAAGCAAGCTTCGACTTACTGTGGAGGTTCTGATTAAGCACTGCGAACTAAGGAAACATCTTCATCATTGAGACTTAACGACACCCTCTGTGCAGAGCGTGTGAATATGAAGACGAAGCGGTACTTGCTTACAATAATCCAATAACTCTAAAACTGCTGGAGATACGTATAAAATGATGGAGCATCAGATTGTACCTTTTTTAATGTCAAACATTTCGCTCTCCTTAAATTTTCTGTACGACAAAAATTAAGTGAGATATGGACGTTTAAAACATGTGTTTATATGCGAGCACTACTTTCAAGGGATTCTAATCAAATAGCCTCGTGGCTCTTATAGAAACCTACAAAATGATTTTTTGATGACTGCTTATCATAAAAAATAAATGTATGATTAAAAAACCAATAACATTTGGATGTAATAAGGGCAATAAGGGGTAGTTTTCATCCCCAAAAAACTAATAGCCCTCATCGGCATAATGTAGATTTTGAAGTGGAGGTAAGTTGAGCTTAATCTCAGATTTTTATGTAAATCGATGCATTTTGAAAAATTGCTAGGTTTTGTGATATTTTAAGCTTAGCTTCCTGTACTATTACTTTTTACTCAATAAGCATTAAGGACCAATCCCTACCTATTCGTACTTCTAGCCTAAGAGAGTAAAACCCCTCATCCCTCTAAGCGCGTTTTATTCATTAAGTACAATACTAAAAGGCATCACAGTATAAAAACCAACAAAACAACGTCAACAGTCGAATAAATCTCAAACAAGTTTGACGAGCGAGCGACTCTTCCCCATCTTCTCCAGGCCGTCCTCGACGCTCGCCTCTTTCTCCTCCAGCGTGGAGCGCGAGCCGCTCTTCCCCAGCCTCTCCTGGATGTCCTCCAGGCTCATCCCCTTCGTCTCGGGCACGCAGTAAACGACGAAGAAAACGCCGGCGAGCGTCACGACCGCGTATATCGTGAACGGCATGTACAGCCCGAAGCGCTGATTAGTGAAGAAGAAGAGCTTCGCCGCGAGGATCGCGACCATGCTGTACAAGATCGTGCCGACGCCGACGGCCTGGGGCTTGATCGAGGGCGAGAACAGCTCGCTGACGTAGAGCAGCGGCACGTTCCTGGCGCCGATGCTCATCAGCGCGACGTTGAGGAAGAGCGCGAGGAACGGGACGATCTTGTACGACCCGAGGTCGGCGTCGAGGTGGCGCTCGGCGAAGAAGTACCCGCCGAGCACGAAGAGCGTCAGCGACGTGCCGATCAGCGAGACGATCAGCAGCGGCTTCCTGCCGATGCGGTCGACGACGAAGATCGCGAGGAAGGCGACCGCCAGCTGCAGCGAGAAGTAGACGATCGTCGAGACCGACGACGGGAGGATGTCCTTCGCCTCTTCGAATATCGTCTTGCAGTAGAACGTCAGCGCCGAGGTGCCGCAGAACTGCTGCACGGTCCGCAGGCCGTACGCTACGAACATCGCCCGTCGGTTCACCTTGTCCCTCACCAGGTCCAGCACGGAGGCCTTCGTGTGCGCCTGCAGCGCCTTCCCGGTGGTCAGCCTCTCGAGCTCCTTCTTGGCCTCGTCCTCGCCCCGCAGGACTACCAGGGCGGCCTCGGCCTCGGCGCAGCGCCGCTTCTGGATGAGGTAGGCGGGGCTCTCCGGCATCCAGACGAAGGTAGCCAGGAGGGCCAAGGGGAAGGCGCCCGAGATGAAGGCGGTCACGTCGATCGGAAGGTAGTTGCCGAGGATGTTGATCAAGAGGATGCCGAGCACCACGCACACCGGGCACAGCGAGGCCAACAGTCCTATGTAGAAAAATTACCGATTATAGTAAGCCGGATTTTAGTTGAGAAAAAATTACAGTAAACGTGGTACAAGACACCCTAATAAAAGGTCATAAATTATCTGTTGAATGGAGAAAGGTGAAGTGCTTTATTGCCGATTAGGAGATGGTTTCGAATGGTCGTTACACCATAAAAAAATTTAAATCATCTCCTTTTTTCTTTTTTGCATATGGTGTCTAGGTCATTGCGACGCAGGTTTTATGTCGTCGACTTCTTTCATCTCTTCCTCGTCTAACTCTGGTCCTTCCCCATACTCCACTTCATATCTTATCTTCATATACATATCTTCATCCACTGCTATTTCTTCATCTGAACCTGCTTCTTGATTTATTTCTAGTTTCCTGTTTAGTCAAGGCCGTCATATTTTAAAAATTATGAGACGACCATTTGTCAAGATCGGTGTAAAATGAATTTATTTTAATACACCATTTAAATACATTTTCAGTCCCTATCTCACCTACCGTTAAGACAATTTTACCTCGTTATTATTTAATTTCAATTTACACCACGACTCATCGATGAGAATAAGTTCTTTCTAAGTTTATAAATTCTCGAAGCCCCCGTTGTTATCTAAGTACTCTAAGTAAAAGGTGTCCACTAACCGTGTTTCCCGAGCTCCCGGGAGCAAACGCTTTATCAGTGGTTACCTGTAATTTATGGCACCCATGAAGCTATTACCGCTCGTCTCTTGGGGCGTTTTCAGTCAGGAAATTCAGGGTTGAATTAATATGATTTTAGTTAGACGTGTTTGAGATTTTAGAATTTTATTATTTCATATATGAAACGTATACGAGCATACCAAAAATGTTTTTACCTGTTTCTAAATATTTGGTACACAAAATCGTGTACAAGTAGTTAAGTAATTGTTCCCAGTAACTAGTAAGTGTAAGAATGATTGAGAATTAACGTGTTATCCTTTATCCTTTCAAGAAAAATATATCCGATGTGTCGTTATGATCAGGTAAAAATAGGGCCAGTAACTGAGTGATTGCCACAAAATCTTCACGTCACTTTAGAAAAATCTATAAATTGCCACCTTATGGTTAATAATATGTAGTCTGTGAATGGCTGTACTAGGGTGCTTTGTATAGGTAAAAGATTTTACAGAGTATTTGTTTTATTCCAGTTCTGTTTGTCAATTTTGACTTGAAACGATTTTCATTTCCTCATTTTCTTAATAACCTGTGCGTAGTGGAATCAGAAGGGGGCAAGATTACGATACAAAATGGGGGTTTATTTGGGGTTTTCAAAATTTATAACATCATTTTATGCGTCATATGTGGGCAAAACTTTGTGATATTCAAAAAATGTAACATTCAGTGGCATTATCATAAACAGCACCAGGATTTTTATAGAGATTTTCCATCCATCCATCCATTCCAGATAGTGCGTCACGATTCAGAGAAGCCTGGATTCCAGACAGCCTGGAAAAGTGTGAAGGGAAAATGACATAAATGGACCCAACCCAGTGCTTTTTTTTTAATGTAACGAAATAAATTTATTTTGAAACATAACGTCACGTAAAATTTTCATTTATCATTCATATATGAAAGACGTTAGAATTACTAGTTAATGTAGTCATCATTTTAGTATTTACAAAATCTGTAAATTAGTACTATTTACAATTATACAAGTATTAGGTAATTGCTTTTCATAGCTTCTCCTCGGCAAGAGTTCAACTCGCTTTCTGAGTCCGACCCTTTGCGTGTTGCACAGAAACGGCACGCATATTAATATTCCGACTATCAGCTCATTAGGGCCCGTTTACGATGGGTCGTATCTGTCACTTCGCAAAATCTCTTAATCCTAGTGGACACCTCTGTTATAGAAAATTCGGCGATAACTTGGATGATCCACCGCCCCCGAGAGGTCACTTCGGCCCATTTCCCCGGTCTAATCCCCTTACCTCTGACCTCCGGTTCGGCGATCTCCCCCAGGTACATCGGCACGGTGGAGAAGGCGAGCCCGCTGGACATCCCCGAGACGAACCTCGCGACGAAGAGGACGTACTTGTCCCTGGCGAGGCCGATCATGATCCAGCCGACGAGGAGCGGCACGGCCGTCAGCAGGATCACCTTCTTCCTGCCGAGGACGTCGTTGAGCGTGCCGGCGACGAGGGCGCCGACGATGGTGCCGGCCAGCAGGATGACGGCCAACCAGGAGGCCTCGTGCTCGCTGATGCGGAAGTGGTAGGAGCCGGCGGTCAGCTGCGGCAGCGACGGCGACGTCCACCCGAAGTGCATCTCGGACGAGATGATGCACAAGGTAGCTGGGGGCAGGGAAAGATGCGTCGTTATTATGCGCAACGAACGAGAATAACGCACTTTTCTATCTTACTACATTAGACTAAGAAACGGGCCAAGAAAATCCCGAAATATCTTCTGTTGTCGATATACTTAGGAAAGTCTCTTTTTACATTAATAATTGCTAAAAAACAAATAGTGTTTTTTACTCCATTGCAGATGAATCAAATCAACGCTCGTGCAATATCCAAGTTATTGACATATTTTTGAATTTCTCATTATGGTAGTTTCGCGCTCCCTTATGTTTTCTAGTGCCTGGTGCTAAAGCTACAGTATGAAAACCCATACTTCAGGAGTTGCGGAATATTAAATAACACCATTGCATATGTATTTAAATCGACGCTCGCGCCATAACTAATTCAGAGGCAATTCCTAGAAATTCTCGCTACGGAAGTTTTGTAGGCCCAAATGTCCTATATCGTCTAGTATAGGTACAGTAGTATAGAAAGTTATACTTCAGGAGTTACAGCACGTTACGTTACTCCAATACAAGTGAATCAAATCGACGCCTGCGCAATATCCAACTTACTAAGATATTTTGAAAATTATCACTATGGTAGTTTCGTACTGTCTTATGTCTCCTAGCTTCTAGTGTTAAAGGTACAGTATATAAAGCAATAGTTCAGGAGTTGCGCAATATTAAATAACTTCATTATATATGAATATAAATCGACGCTCGCGTAATAACTAATTTATAGGAAATTTTTAGAAACTCTCAGTACAGAAGTTTTGTAGGCCCATGTGTCCTCTATGTTCTAGTATAGATATAGTAGTACAGGAAATTATACTTCCGAAATTAGAGCACATTCAGTTACTCCATTACAGCTGAATCAAAACGACGCTCGCGCAATATCTAAGTTATTGACATATTTTGGAAATTCTCATTATGGTAGTTTTGCACTTCCTTACGTCTTCTAGCTTCTAGTGTTAAAGGTACAGTAAAAAGAGTTATAGTTCAGGTGTTACGGAATATCAATTAACCCCGTTACATATGAATATGGATTGACGCTCGCGCAATAACTAATTCATAGGAAATTTCTAGAAATTCTCACTACAGGAGTTTTGTAGGCCCAAATGTTCTCTATCTTCTAGTGTAGATACAGTAGAATAGAGAGTGATACTTCAGGAGTTACAGCACATTCAGTTACTCCATTACAGCTGAATCAAAACGACGCTCGCGCAGTATCTAAGTTATTTACATATTTTGGAAATTCTCATTATGGTAGTTTCGCACTCCCTTATGTCTCCTAGCTTCCAGTGTTAAAGGTAGAGTATAAAAAGTTATATTTCAGGAGATGCGGGATATTAAATAACTCCATTACCTATGAATGTGAATTGACGCTCGCGCAATAACTAATTCATAGGAAATTTTTAGAAATTCTCGCTACAGGAGTTTTGTAGGTCCAAATGTCCTCTATTTTCTAGTATAGATACAGTAGTATAGAAAGTTATATTTCCGGAGTTACAGCACATTAAGTTACTCCATTACAGGTGAGTCAAATCGACGCTCGCGCAATATCTAAGTTATTGATATATTTTGGAAATTCTCACTATGGTAGTTTTGTACTACCTTATGTGTCCTAGCCTCTAGTGTTAAAGGTACATTATATAAAATAATAGTTTAGGAGTTGCGCAATATTAAATAAGTTCATTACATATGAATATGAATCGACGCTAGCGCAATAACTAATTCACAGAATATTTCTAGAAATTCTCACCACAGGCGTTTTGTAGACCCATGTGTCTTCTATCTTCTACTATAGATACGGTAGAATAGAAAGTTATACTTTCGGAGTTACAGCACATTAAGTTGCTCCATTATAGCTGAATCAAATCGACGCCTGCGCAAGATCTAATTAATCGCAAATTTTTGAAAATTCTTACTATGATGTTTTCATACCTCTTTTGGTCCTGTATCTCCTGGTACAAGAAATGAAATGAAGAAACTAAAACTTTAGGAGTTACATCCCATTAAGCAACTCCATTACTTGTAAAATAAGAGCCTTTGGCGGAAACGGGCCTCGTTCAAAATTCGCTGCTATATTTACACATAGTTACCCTGCAGTTTAGAACTGCTTGAGAATATTCTCAATAAATGTTATTACCAAATACTATCCAAATCTCTAGATAAATCAAAAAACAATTACAAACAACTCTACCTGAAAATCATAAGATTCAACAGGAGTGAATTCTTCCTGGAGGACTTTCACGAATCTAAAGGTAAAGTAATTTGAACAGTATGAAGTTTCTGGTTTAGAAGATTTCTTAAATAATTCTTAAAAATAATAAAAAGACTATGCTTAAACCGTTTATTAGTATTTACCAGAAGGAAAATCACTTTGGTGGACCTTCACCAATTTGAATGAGAAATTGATAGGGATGAAGTAACTAAGAAAAGCCCCAGTCTGCTGCAGGAGAAATTCTGAAATTAAGGACTAAATAGAAAATTGCAGTTTTTTCGAAATAAAATCTTCTTGAAGAATTTTCGAGGGTACGGTGATAATGGCTTGCAAAAGTTCTTGATCAAAATTTGTAAGACAAGATATTTCAGAATTGTTTCTTAATTCCAAAACAATTTTTGCGAAATAGCCTTATCACCAACATTCCAATTGATGACAAACGGTAAGTGTCGCTCGTATTTTCCAAGTCCTGTGTTTCCCTCCCATTGTTCCAAATGACTAATGTGGAATTAATTCCAATTAAAAGTCGATCAGGTTGCTGTCGATTAGGCGTGTTTAAAAAATATTAAGGAATAAATGCTTGTAAATAGCTCTCCTAATCGCGTCCCATAATAACGGTATTAAGAAAATTATGTACGTCTGGTTTAATTGCCATTCATTAAACTTGTTTTTTTTTGGAAATCCACGCTAAGTACGCGATTTTGGCGACCTGGACAACCCATAAAGATATAACGTACGTAGCAGCTTATTAATTTGTTAAAAAATAGGAATGAAAATACACATCAAATAAATCACTTTAAAGTGAATTTCCGATGAATATAAGTTTTTGGCGAATTATGAAATTATTACAGAAATCAGTTTGATTCAAAGTTTTCGAAACTCCTTTTCTAAAAAGTTTGGAGTAGGTAAATCAAACTTCCCCGTGGAAGTTTACATGGAAAAAATGTCAAACCTTGCGGGAAGCTTAAAATTTAAAGAAAAATCCATTAAAAAAATCAACCATTGAGGGCCCAACGTTACATTAACTCAATCTCGAACAATCCCGCTCTAAAATGAGCACTAGAGTTTGGCGGAACTCCCTTACCGGAAATAGAGGCGAGGTACTGATAGGTCCTTTTCCCGAAGAGGAACATCTTCAGCGATCGCACGGACAGACCTGCGTTGAGGTACATTTACGAAATCATTCGGCGACGAAGCAATCAGAGCAACTGCACGCACGTCCGACACATAAAATGATTAGGGTTCTTGCTTTTTCTGATTCAGCTGAGAAACGGCAACAATCGGGCCAGGGCCGTACCAGGGAAATCGCGCCTTCGTCGGGACCGTACTAGGGAAATTCTCACGTCTCGTGGGGTATTTTACGATATACCATGCGAAATTATTATTTCATTAAATTAAATAAAATGAGTCATGTAACCGTCCAAAGAGACTTTTCTGTTACTTACATTTTAAATGCCATGCCTCACAACGGATTTTTGAGCTACTCAGGACCATAGAAATCCCATACATTTCTATACCTACTTGTATTGCTCGCTATAAATAAATCATATTAGAAACGATGCGTATTAACTGTCGTTCCGAAGTGTTCTAAAACGCTGTAAAAATACTTACCTACAAAAATTAGTGTTATTGCTTTCACTGAACATCCGCACAGTAACCATTTCATGGCAGTGTATTTTATCGTGTCTTACCCTGTTATTCATAAACGCATCTTAACGTTAAAATGGGTTTTAACTTAAAACGCGTTTAGAATGTGTTTCAATAAGGTAACTATGGTTACCTCCATTAAGAATACATGAAAGAAAATGAAAAGAATACAAAACACCGTAGTTACATCTGTGAAACACTCTAAACACATTTTATAATGTGCATAACATTGTGGCTAAGGAAAGTTATTCGGACTTTATCTCATACACACAAAATGCCTCCAAAATGTTCACTGTTTTAGGTAACAGAAAGTCGCAGTGTTAGTTACAACTCTTTCAATATTTAAATCATATTTAAATGTTCCAAATTATAAGCGTTTGCACATTTATACAATATGTATTAGTATTAATTCGCATCTTCAAAGGCAGGTAGTATCTTCCGCCATTTTGTGTCCTAATGTCAGGGACTTGTCAACATACAATTTAATGATGATTTTATAAAAACTTGGGTAATTATTATCTGTGAGTAAAATTTGAAAAAGTATAATTATATATAAAATAAAAAGATTTAACGGAAACATTCTTTCAGATTTCTAAGTCCGTGATGTCAAAGTTGAGAAATGATGAGAACTTTTCTGAAGAGGGCTTTCAAAGAATATTGAAAGTACTGATGAATCAGACTAATTTTTAAACAATTGTTACACTCCCACTTTTCACCTTCGCTATACTAAAGAATGGGAGAGAAAGGGGGGGTTGATAGAGAAGGTGCGTGTGTATACATGTGCGCGATATGGCTGCGCCTTCGGTCTCATATGTGTGTGAGAGAGAGAGAGGGGTAGCTCAAGCTAGATTCGAACAGCTCCCTGAAGCTAATTGGATATTACTTTTAATATCCATTTTAAAGTAAATTACTATATTTAGAAGCCACCAGAAAAAATAGAAAAAGAACGTTTTTACTATTTGGTTAGACAACAATCTACTGGCGCGATTTTTTTTAAAATACCCTGTAGGTGTTTAAAATTCAGCCAAAATTTCGCTTTAGGTAATTTGTTATAGACAGAAATAACCAAAAAAGTCACTTGTTTTTTGCTTAGATTATTAAAAGTATCGAATAAATCACATTATTGTCAAAAGGATTTGTGAATTCAACAAACCTTCGAAGTGGTGTTTTGTACACCTTGATTAGACTATTTTACGTGTAGACCTTTACATATAATGAGTTACATTATCTATATAACATTGCTCTGTTTATAATTGGCTACCTAGTAAATTGTACTCGAGAATATCACTGTAAAAGATCCTGTTTGGACCTTCATGGTTTTTTAAAATTTATTAAAGCAACCTCTTAGTAAGGTTCTCATCCAAGTTTGAAATCCAGTTGAAATTTTGACTCTACAGAACAAGTGTTTATTATAATTTTTGTGCAAGTATGTTGATTGCTTCACTTAAAACAACAATTTGATTAAAAACATATATTAATAAATAACAGTTTCAAGTACAAACAAAGATAAAAATAATACTTTGATAAATGTCATTTTTTCAATCATCGTCATCATTTTTCTTAATAACCCCCCATTTCTCGGCAGCGGCCAACGCTTTCCCCGCCCACTCTACGATCTTCTCCCTTCCATCGTAAGGCGGAAGCTTGGAATGAGCCAACAGTATCTCCAATACATCAGTCTCTAACAATTTCTGCGTCAACTCCTTCCCGGCGTTTATAATGTTGAACGTGACACAAACTCCCCTATACTGCATGTTCAGGTCGGGGTTAGCTAAGAGGCAATGGAGGCAATCGAGCCAGTTCTTGGAGTCGAACACCTTCGCGCAACACTTCTCGCTGGCGCCCGTTATTATGGCCAACATCCCGGCGGCGGCCATGGCGGTTTCCTTGTCCTCGTCCAGGCTGAGAGACACGGCGAATTTCACTCTGTCGTTGTCCCCTTCGAACATTTTTATCACGTCCTCGGACTGCGTCATGTTGCACATGCACTGCGTGGCGGCGCGGCACAAACGCTCGTGGTCCTCGAACATGTAGTGCTCGATTTTGGAGAAACCTCCTTCCTTCAGTATCCTCTGCCTCGCCGACTCGCTCATCTGGGCCAGATTACACAGAGCCATCAACGCTTCGAAGTTTTCCAAGCCGCTACAATCCGGATGTAAGAGAGAGATGAGTGGTCTAATCACCTCCAGCGCTCTTTGCCCTGGGAAAGCGATTTCGGGATTCATAGTAATCCCTATCCTGGCTAGCGCTTGTGCGGCTTGTCTTTTGCCTTTATCGGTACCATTCAAGGATAAGTTCATCAGAACCTTGACTCCTCCTTCGGCTACGACGATGCCCCTCAACTCATTCTCGCTGCACAAAGCGTTAAAAACCCTCGCGATTAATTCCTTGGAGTTGTTGCTCTCTGTTTTGGCCAGAGCGACCAACGCAGTAGTCACGTTCGATTTTCCTAATGTTATTATCCGTTTGGTCACAAAGTCCGGATCGTCCAAGGCGTGCTCCTCTGGAATATGCTGCTTGGCGAACTTGGCCAATTCGATCATCTCTGGTATAACCTCTTGTTTGTCATAAGCGTTGCATAAATTAACCAAAGTTGTGATTACTCCGAATAAAACCGACTGGTCCCCGCTCTTAGCCAACTCTACTAAAGCCTTCAAAGCCGGCTTGTCCTCTATTAACTTCTCCTTAACTTCAGCATCCAGCGTTAGATAGCTTAAACCTTCTGCTGCCCACTTCCGTATATCGGTGTCCTTCCCGGGGTGCAACAGGAACCTGCGGCAGGCTTCGGAGAGCTTCAGGTTAGACCCCTCGGCGAAGGGTCTCACAGAGGCGTCGCTACCGCCGGAGCAAGCGACCTTACAGAGTCCCACCAGAGCCCTGATGCGAATGTGGTCATTTTTGGATTTGTACAGGTTTTTCAAAATATTCGTACCTTGATTTATTATAGCCTTTGCTTTGTCCGCTTTACTCGCAGCCGCTATGATGCACTCGCAGGCAACCTTTTGTTGAAGTTCGTCCTCCGTATTCGCCATGACTAGGATCATCTCCAGGATGCCTTCTTTGCCGATGATGATGTTACCGACGTCCAACGGCCCTCTCAAAAGTGATGTAATAGCAACTGTTACTCGTACCTTGGACTCTATATCGGGCGTTAGTAACTTGTCTTTTATGAAGTCTTCTATCTTCTGCATGAACTTTTCTCTGAGCTTATCAAAGTACATGCTTTCGTAGATTTTGGCTAGACAAACCGCTGCGATAGTCCGCGTGCTCGGCGTTATGTTCATAGCGCTTTCGTATTTGTATTCCTCGAGTTCACTAGTGCATTCCATCAACCTCGAGATGCCTCCCATGTCCACCAACTCTACCGCCCAGTTGAGCTGTGAGTAATGAACATTTCTCATGAGCAGTTCTATGATGGCATCTCTACATAACCCTGTTATAGCTCGGTTATTAACAGAGTAAACCAAGCAAGACAGCAGAGTATCTATATGTTTTTTGTTTTTATCAATGAGGTCTTGGACAGGTTTTGTATCTGGTTTGTTTTCCATTCCTGATAACGCGTTCAATATGGTTTGTATGCAGTGTTCAGTGGCGTTGACACGTTTTTCTTCTTTGGAGTCCAAGAGTTCCAAGAACCATGGTATACCTAAGTCTTGTAATATCAACTTGGTTCTCTCTGAGTTATGCTTGCACAGTTCTCCGATAATCCTTATACTAGTTGTAACTATTTCAATATTCTTCTCCACTTTAAGCAGCCGTTTAATTTGCTGCAATACCTCAGACTTAGCCATTAATTCTGCACCCGCATGTTCCCTTGCCAACACCAACAGGTTGTGAATGGCAGTCTCACGCTTCTCCATACTCTCTTGAATGTTAAATGCAATTTTCATCATGCTGTCCAATTTATTTGCAGTCTGAGCATTTTGTCTCATCTTCTCTTGAACTATTTTGTGTAGCTTCTCCAACATCGGCTGAACGGCTTTGTTGTTAGGGTCATCCTTGAATACCTGAGTGATGTCTTTGTAGGCTTCCTCGTACCTTCCTAGATTGTCCAACGCTTGGCACCTCCTGAACAACGCCTTGGGATCATTTGGAACGATCTTCAGGCTTTTATCGCAATCCTCCAATGCCGAGGTGTAATCCTCTAGTTTCAAGTAGGCCGCCGCCCGGTTCTTGTAGTACACCGCAAGGTTCTTCGTGTCACTCTTCGTCACATTTATCGCCTTCGTGTAGTGCTGCACGGCTTGTTTCCAGTCGCCTTTTTTGAAGGATTCGTTTCCTTCCTCTTTGTATTTCTCTGCTTCGTCAAACAAACACATTTTGTATCGATTGTTACGGTACAACTTTGAATGTGGCACGACTCACGGGTTTGTATTTATGCGCGGGGAGAACCTTCTCGAAAATACTGGAAGGTCTAAAAAAAGGAGATTTATAATTAGATTTGCTATTTTCGATGTTAATGGGTTAGTGGGAACCGGGTCAATTACCTTGGTGATAGTAGCGATCTAATGCTTTAGAAGTTAATAAAATTAATTATAATCGCAGTAAAAGCTTAAAAAACCGTTTAATTACCTGTAGAAAACCACTAGAAAATAACATTAGTAATCGTCGATCTCTTCAGTGGTAGAGGTTATGTTGGTTAGGTGACGTTTTCCATTTGCATAGTTGGTTGCCTGTATTTCGACGTTCTTCAATAGGATAATAGCCTTAAGTAAGCCCTACAACAATAGCAATTTTTAATCATTAGATACGATGATGCTCTGGAAAGCCTTAGTACTAAATTGATGTAACTGCAAACTAGTTTTGTTTTGGTGATTCCCAACAGATTTACCTACAGTTGTATATCTGGCAATGTCGGATTGTCCTCCAACGATTGGTCGTGTTGTTATCGTCCGTCGCGACGACAGTTGACACTGACAGTTAACTTGGCAGCGTCGAGACGTCACACACGTCACCCCATACCGATAATAAAACGATAATGAATATCGGAAAATTTTCGCGAAATTACGTCTATGTCGCGCGTCGCGAGTGACTCTCGAATGTAACGTGAATTATCGCGAAATCCCCATTCGAAAAATCAACCGATAGCGATGGAATCCAGGAACGTCTTCATCTGCGTACTCTTCTGCTTCGTATTGTTCTGGAACATTGCATCGTTCGAGGACTCGAAGACAAACCTCACGGTCAGCGGTAATTATGACGTCGTCGGTTACGGGAACCTGTCGGCCGTCCCCGCCAACGACACCAACATGCTTAGGGCGCCGCCGGCGCCGCCCTCGACGACCCTCCCGATGGTGGTGAAGGGCGAGGACGTAGCCGCGACGACCACCCAGAAGCCCCCGCAAGCGAACGCCTCGGAGCCCCCCGCCAACGCCTCGTCCGTGCCGCTGGAGGTTAATGTCAACGGTTCGACCCCGGTGCCGCAGATAGGTAACACAACGATTAACAACACCTCCTCACCCCAAACGGTCGACCCAGTCCCCGTGTTGCCGGATAAAGAGGCTGCCGAAGATGAGCACAACAGCTCCATGGCGATATTTTTCGTGCTATGCGTGCTCGCGTTGGGGATCCTGCTCATACACCTTATGCTTCAGACGAACTTCCAGTATGTACCTGAGAGTGTCGTTATCGTCTTCTTAGGAGCTTTGATAGGTCTTATAATGAACGCCCTGTCCAATAGAAACATAAGTAACTGGAGGAAGGAAGAGGCTTTCTCTCCGACGGCATTTTTCTTGGTGTTGTTACCGCCGATTATATTCGAATCCGGTTACAACTTGCATAAGGGTAATTTCTTTCAAAACATCGGCTCTATCCTCGTCTTTGCCATATTGGGCACTACCATCTCTGCCTTTGTAATAGGGTTTGGCATATACTTCTTAGGTTTAGCCGATGTCGTTTACAGATTAGGCTTCGTCGAGTCTTTCGCCTTCGGCTCTTTAATTTCGGCCGTCGATCCGGTAGCGACTGTGGCGATTTTCCATGCGTTGAACGTAGATCCGATACTGAACATGTTGGTGTTCGGCGAAAGTATCCTTAACGACGCCATCGCTATAGTGCTGACGAACGCCGCCCTTGAATCAAACAACCCATTGATGAGTACCGGCGAGGCTATTGTGTTGGGTATTGAAAGGTTCTGTCTGATGTTCTTCGCTTCGGCCCTGATCGGCGTCGTTTTCGCTCTAGTCAGCGCTTTACTACTTAAGCATGTCGATCTGAGGAAGAACCCCTCGTTGGAGTTTGCTATGATGCTCGTCTTTACCTACGCTCCCTACGTGTTGGCCGAGGGTATTCATCTCTCCGGTATAATGGCTATTCTATTCTGCGGCATCGTTATGTCGCATTACACCCACTTCAACTTATCGACCGTTACGCAGATCACAATGCAGCAGACGCTGAGGACATTGGCTTTCATAGCTGAGACTTGCGTTTTCGCTTACTTGGGTTTGGCGTTGTTCAGTTTCAAGCACAGGGTCGAACCAGCGCTGGTCGTCTGGAGCATAATCTTGTGTCTCATCGGCAGGGCATGTAACATCTTCCCCTTGGCGCTACTGGTCAACAGGTTCAGGGAACACCAGATAACGAAGAAGATGATGTTCATAATGTGGTTCAGCGGGCTACGTGGCGCCATCTCGTACGCCCTGTCTTTGCATTTGAACTTCAGCGACGAGACCAGGCACGTCATCATTACCACGACGTTGATTATCGTTCTGGTGACGACACTTTTCTTCGGGGGCTCGACGATGCCGCTGTTGAAGCTCATGCAGGCCACCAAGAACCCCTCGAGGAGGCTGAAGAAACGTAAGAAGGACAGGGAGGTGACCCTGAGCAAGACGAGGGAGTGGGGGCAGACGTTGGACTCTGAGCATTTGTCCGAGACTACCGAGGGGGAGGTCGAGGTGTCGTTCGTGTCGGAGAGGTTGAAGGGGTTCGTCAAGTACGATCTAAAGTATTTCATACCCTTCTTTACTAGGAGGTTCACTCAGCAGGTGAGTAATGTTATGATATTTGCTAGTTTTTATTGAATACAAATGTATACCTCATTCACAACAAATCTGGTCTGGAAACAAACAATTGTTATACACAGGTTCAAGTTGATGTTGGCAACAGCGGGCGATATTGTAGGCTTCTTTGTATGTTTGACCTGAGGGCGATTTGACTTACATCTGAATGTTTGTTTTCATTAGTTTGTCGATTTTAACTTGATAGGTTGCATTGAATACAATCGTAAAGACTGTTCAGTTTATCAACTGTCCTTTTGAAACCATGTTTGTGAATAGATTCTACTGAATAGGTGTATAATTAATGTGCCGAAAAAGTAAAGGGGAGGTCGTTGACCTTAGGCATATTCGATCTGTTATCGTTTGAAAATCTTGACAGCAGTGTGAGTCTCTCCATGACATGCAACCAGATTTATTTTGAATGAAGTATATGTAAATGTAAATAGTCTTTAGTTAGGCGTGTTTTCAATTGGGTCGAATTCGTATCTTTTCACTCCTATTACCACCATATTACCCTCATATTTTGAGGCAATTTAAACTTTTTTTGTTGGAAAGTAAACCCAGGGAAAAAGGTTTTGGGCTTCAACCAGAGCTCGTACCTGGTTTTCCCAATATCACAGTATATTTGCAATTACACCACCAAGTCCTACCTTTTTCTTTTTAATATTGCGGGATTTATTGCCAATTTAGAAAATAAAACATGCTTATTTTTATAAGCCGGAATGTTTTGAACCGTTTGGAGACGTGCCAGATGCTCTAGAATAATCTGTATGTTGTTATTTTAAATTGTGACAATTCAGTTTCGGAATTTAGTTTATTTATTCAATTATTGTCAAGGACAATCAACAATAAAATTGGGATAACAAATCAAACCAAAAGTTCTGTTAATAAGTCTATAGAAAAAAAAGGAAGTAATACTGATATGGAATGCTTGGATTTAAGTCTTATTATTATAATTATTATTATGTCTTAAATTAATCACTCGAGTAATTTTTAAAGATCGACAGCTGATAAAAGGTTCCACGTATTTACTAACACCACCTTTTAAATTTCGTTGAGCCAAGCAACCATTTAGTAACCTTCTTGAAGAAGGTTGGTAACCATTTTTAGATTAGGTGTTCAAGTTTCGCTAAATTCGTTGAATTTTCTTTTTTATTTATTCGGTAGTGCAATAAACTATTCTAGTTCTTTTTGAAGCCAGAATGCTGGTAGAAAGCTCAGCAATAGTTGAAACTCAGCTAGGTAGAAGCTCAGCACTACTTGAAACATTAACGGTGCAATTCGTTAAAGGGGGTGGCTTATGTTATAGCATAAAATGAAAGTGCGTATACAGTAGAAATGGGTGTTTTAAAAAGTATGTTTATTATCCAAAAAGGCACTGAACAAAAATATAGCCACAAGAGCTAGTAATGTACAGGGTGTCCATGTGATGACTGTACAAAACGATACCATACACTCCTGAAGTCAAAATATAAAGAGTCGACCCAACTTTATTCCCCATCTAAATGTACATCTCATTTTATCAACGAGACAATAATATGTTTGTACATAGTCATATCTTATTTCTTGTGCAATTTCGCTCTCTACTACGATTTCTATGGAAAGAAATAATTAAAAACGACGTGTCCTACATGATGAAATTGTTTCCAAAGTCATTACGCTACTATTGATTACAATATTATTCCTCTTAGCAATATCATTGATCTCTTGTTTTACTCATAACGCAAACTGCTATAAGGAAAACCTGTCACATATAATATCACATTATTTGCATGATTTTCCATATGAAAGAAATACAAATCACTAATCAAAATACATAATAATAAATGAATAAAACAATTACCAATATTCATATTGGTTAAAAGAATGTTGGGTCCCTCGTTGTGAAGTCTCGGCATAAAAAAGAAGTGCAATCGACAGAGAAACCTCTGATTCTTCTTGAACTCCTTCTTGAAATTGATTCTTCTTCTTGAAATTCTTCTTGATAGCTAACCAGTCATTTTTTACTGGTAAAAGATTTTTTTTAATTTAAATTTTTAACAGCATATAGGAGTATAGGCACCTTAGGGGTATATGGTATCATTTTGTAGGGTCATCACAGGCACACCCTGTATATCTAAGTATTCAAATAAGGAAAAATGAAACAAATTAAAACACGAAAATTAAAAAATATAATTACAGTAAAGCCTTAATGATTGCCCTTATAAAATATTCGAAATCCTAGTGGGAACGAATTAACTGAAGGCTTGTAAATTATCTTTAACGTCGGTTATTTTTTGAAGATAACATGTAGATCTGTTGCTGTGATAAAAATGTCGCAACGTTAACCCATAATTCTAGAATTCACAGATAAACACTAACAACGCGCAATAAAAAAGTGAATCACGCCCAAGTTTTATTTGTGTTTGTAAATTATTATACTGTTCACCTTGTGGAATGGTTGTTGAAACGTGAAGGACTTTTAAAATTCTTTCCGCTAAATAAGCGTGAATAATAGATAATTTGGAAAGCGTTAACGATTAACGTTCATTAGTGCGTATGGTTACTTTTGTGTTTTGTGTGTTGGTGGAATCGTAAAGTTTGGTGTTGTGAGTGCTGTCAAATTGGGGTGCGGTCGGAACTTTTGACCGACGCGTTTGTAGGTTATGTCGTAAATAATTCTATTTCAATTCGAAATGGACGCGTTATGTCACAAAATCGGCGTTAATAGCGCCCTAACTTGCCTTTACTTATCGGCCATCGTGATATTCCTAAACCAATCGGGAAGGTTGTACAACATCGGCAAAGAAAATTATTACATCCCCTGGATACTGTCTGCCGCAGAAGTCCTGAAGTACTTCATCTGCCATTTTCGCCAGCAAAAGAGCGACAAACGCAAGAAGTCCGAAATCGCCAACGTCTTCAAGGGCGCCTTCGTGTTGACCTGCACGATGACTGCGTTCTACCTGGGCGCAGTGCTGTTCGGCGCCCCCGTCTTCTCCCAGCAGTACGAGACGTTCTTCTTCGCCTCGATACTCACGATCCTCACCGCGTTACCTTGCTGCCTACACTTGGGGCCGGATAGCGTGCTGACGTTGTTTACGTCGTTGACTCAGTTCGACGGGAACGATACATACAAACGTTACTTGTTGAACGTGAGGCTGACGTTGTTCGGGGCCTGGCTGGGGGCCGTCGTGATACCGCTGGACTGGAACAGGCCGTACCAGCGTTGGCCGATACCTTGCTTCCTGGGAGCTGTGATGGGATGCCTGTTGGCGAATTTCTTGTTGGTGTTGTTTAATAATAGACTACTTCAAATAAGGAAGTCCACGAAATTGTATTTGTGATTGTGGTCGTCAGTTGACTTAATCAGTCTTTTTAGTGATGATGTGTAAATATATTATGTTTAACGGTAGATTGTTGTTTGATTTTGACTGCATTTGCTGTTTAATATTGAGAATTTCAGCCCTTTTATGAGCTTTTGTAGTAATAATCACAACTTTTGGGTGTATAGAGTAATGTAGCTTTTTTCTGTAATGTTATTGTGGAACGAAGGGCACTTTCATAAGTGAGTTATTAATGATAGATAAGTAATGAATCTGTTCCCACACGAGTTCTTTTCGTATGATTCACTATAACACGTATAACTAATAGTAGTGTCATCATTGGTGATACTTTGATATGGTTAAAACTAAGTTTCGCCAGGCTTAAATCTTAAAATTACCTTTATTGGAGAATTCATGCAACGTTTATGACATTCAAAAAACTAAGTAATTTGGAAGAGCCCAACTATGCAAACTTAAATCGTACAATTTGAATTTGTCAACTGAAGAAGGTCTTCCATAAGTTAATAACTAACTCTAAGTACTGTGATAATTTGAAACATTTTAGTTTGTATTTGAACATTTGCAAATTCATTGCAATTGCAAAACGATTCCATCGTTTAGTATAAATTGAGAGATGAAAGTATATAAACTGAAATATTACAATCCATGCAACAAAATCTGCAGTGTCTTGGGTTTCTGTAGTGCTGCCACCTAGCGCATGGTGGGGTATATTTTGTGAGCAAGACTATAGGTCAAGGTGGTTGCATATACATTTCAAGCAAAGCAACAATCGCGTACACTGAAGGCTGTCACATTGCTTTAAATGACGATTTATATATTACATGCTTATTAATTTATTACAAAGCATTTTGATAATCGTACACTTAATAGTTTAACCCAAATTTACTGCCGTAATTCGTCTATATGGCTTGTTTCAAAAAATGAGATAAATAAAGAGGACTTGTATTGATTGATACATAACAACAACAGGGGTACTGAAGGGTACCGATTACTGAAGAGATCTGAATTAATACGAAATCATACCCCATAACGATTGAAATGTTTAAACCGAAGCGTTCTCTTCCGCAGGAACTGAAGGATTGCAAGAGCCAAATGACGGACCTGACCAACCAATGGTACCAGGCGATCCGGATCTCCCCGGACCACTCCGACGAGGAGAGCGCGAACACCGTCCGCTCCAGCATATCCAGTATAGTTCGCTGACCGGTAGCAGGCAGCAGGTCCGAGGATGAGGTCGCTATCATATATTCTTAAGGAGATACCAAAAATACTAAAAAAAAAAAGAAATAAATAAAGAAGTGTCATTGTTTATAATATACTATATCATACGTTATATATTAATATATACGTAGTATATGATATATACGTCTATATAGTATCGAATTATATATAATATACTATGTACTTACTGTCTTCTTGGCGGCACAAGTTGTGATGAAATTGGAGAATTTTTATGGATTAGGAAAGAAGTATTGGTAAAATTAATGTTGATTAAACCTATTTAAGCGACTTTTTGATCCTTCGATGTACACATAATGCAACGTAGAGTGTTCGCTGTGCGTTTCAAGAGCGACGCCTCCGAAAGTAAAATCACAGTTTTAGAATTCTGAATTCGATCTAGTCAACTAAGTTGGTATTTGACGTATTGTCTTCGTATCCACATTAGATTAAGTATTAATAATAAAGATCGAATGCACTTTGTCGCAGGATCATTAATACACCCTGGTGTGCATGTAATGTATCTCTGTTGTGTGTGTATTTGATTTTAATTTCGGATGGTTACGCTCCTGAAGCCTTTTTGGGCAGCGGACTTTTAGATAGATGCTTACGATTTCTTTGTTCATAGGTATACGCTGTTTCCGTTTTCGAGTAAGGAGTGTTTACAAGTCCACTTTTAACGATTTCACCGTTGAGAAGTATTAACACTATTGTATAGATTACGAATTTTCCAAAGGAAAAGTGGTACCTCGGGACACTCTAAATCTATCCACAGATCGTACTATAGAGAAAGTATTTCTTGAATAATATAATAACTTATGATTTTAGCGATGTAGTTTTTATTCTATTTGATTTGTACAGTATTGTTACCGTTGTACTTGAGACTTGCTTGGCTACACGAATGTTCCCCTTTTTTTCTGTTGAAGATGTCTTGCACTGTAACCAGGAGATACATTCGGCCAGGGTCGTTGTGATATATTTTTCATGGTTCATCAGCAGATGTGGGAGAGTTCGTCCCCGAACTGTTTCATGGAAGTTTTGGCGATTCGGAAATGACACTCCCATACCTGCTGTGTTTACTTGGTTATGTGATAATTACTTAGTAATGGAAAAAGAGAGCGGATCTTTAAAAAAATTGGATTTTGTAAATGTAGCTTCTTAAATAAATAAGTATTAAAAATTGACAAAAGTGGAATTAGTGTTTTATTTCAAATGCAACAGACAGTAAGGCAACTTGGGACTTCTATGGGATGTAATGTTTTAATACAAAAGTGCCTTTTTTTTTAATAACCTTTTTTTAAAGCACTGCTACTTCTATACTCCATTTAATGGGACAAAGTTTTAATACGCATTTATTTTGAATCATACAAAAACCTGTGTACCCATCTCTAACTTAGTTACATATACTAATTGGCAGTTATTATAAAGTATATTTAATTTATCATAATTAAAAGGCAGTTTTACAGTGCTCAGCGTTAAGGTAAGTGTTATATTGAGAACTCTGGTCAATTAATATTTAGTAGGTAACGAGCGCCTCAAGGTAACATTAATATAGCACAATATGTAATTATCACAAGATTCTTCACGAGTGTTAGACTAGAAGTTGTCAAGCAACATGCTTTCTTCAACGAATAACGATATACAGTTTTAACAGTTAAAATGATTATCCAACATTGTGTCATTTTCACCAGCTACCTTGTGCTACTTCACTAAAAAAAAACCACCAAATTTAAACCTAAGATCCTATCAAAATCTCCAAAAAAACTTAAAGTCACTTCTACAAGTTCATCCTAGAACATTACACTAGAGGTAATCGATCTACTTGTTCAAAAGGTGATGTTTGAAATGTAAATGTTCAACACAGATGCTTGAATAACGAGTTCTTTTCTATACTTGAAGCGAGATCAACCAGATATCTTCTCCTGTGATGTTCAGTTATGATCTGGAAGCACGGCTCCAACTTGTTTACGTTCACGGCGTAATTTAGGAAGATTGTAAGTGCATTTTTCTGTAGGGTTGATGGAGGGTTGTTAGTGAAGTTACCTAAGAAAGAAGAGATAAAATAGTTAAGTAACAAGTAAGCATAAACTGGACATATGGATAATAAATTCAGATTCAAGCCAAGACAGCAAAATCTATTGGCAGGACCGTTGCGTTTAACGGTACATCCTGTCTTCAATCTGGCGGCATGAGTATCGGGTTCCTAAAGTGCTGCCACCTAGCATATGGCTGGGAATACTTATTTAACCTCATTTCACTGGTTTCTTTCAAAAACAAATTCTATTAACAAAACCAAAGGTGTATCTCCAATTGCAATCCCGTAACTCGGCTATATAGCTTCTTTGAAAAGAAGCTTCACATTTCTAATCCATTTAGCTATTATGGTATAGCTACGAAGTCCACCTCGATGGAACTTTTGGAGTTCTATAGATTTATGTTCTAGAAACTCGTAGCTCCATGGTATCATTAAAGTTCTTGAAGATTTAACATCAAACAGGCGTATACCTCTGGACCATTTAAAACCTTGTAAATATAGAATACCAGGCGTCATTGAAATAAGTATGGTACCTTTAGAAATTTTGGAGCTCTAGATCTAGATTCTAGAAACCTGTGGCTTTTGTACCTTTGAAGCTTAAGTTTGAATGAGCGTGCTATCCATGGAATGTTCTGAGCTCTATAGATCTAGATTTAACAAACTTGTAGCTTGTTGGTCTCTTTGGAGCTTTAGAATCGAATGAACGTGATGTTTTTGGTAATTTTTTAGCTCGAGTATTTCATTCTAGAATCTTGTAGCTTCTTGGTACCTTCAAAGCTTTTGGAGTTATAACGTCAAATGAGCATGGCACTCTTGGAACGTTTGGAGCTCTATAGATTCAGTTATAGAAATTTATAGCTTCGGTACCTTTACAGTTTTTTAAGCTTTAGATTTAAATGAACGTGGTATCCTTGATACTTTTGGGGTTCAAGTTGAAAAAAAAATTTTGCAAAACATTCAGCTTACAGCTTGTATACATTCAGCTTACAACTATAAATTTCTGTTGCTACCAAGTTTTATGCATACTTTCCACAAAACAAACCACTTCGCCTCTTACCTAGCAGAGCGACGGTTAGATATTCCTCCATATCCTGTTCATTCCTCCTGCTCCACCCTCTGCCCTCGTAAATCCTCCCGTCGCCCCCTACTATGAAATTATACAAAATATCTGGTTCTCCGAAGTGCATCATGTGAACTTCCCTCAAATGTTTCAGCCTGTGAACACACTGGACTGTATCGAAGCAACCGTCTGTGCTAGTTTGCAGTATTAATACTTTGCGGTAAGGCAGTATGAATATGTCTTCCGGGATGACAGCAGGTGAGTAGTGCCAGTTGTTTTTAGATACGACGGTTGGAGTTGAGAATTCATCGTCACCTGCAAAAAGGAGCATTAGCGATATTAATATATTTAATTTTCGCTCAGCAAACTTAAAATATCTACCCGGTATTACATTATAGTGACATGTATCTTACCCTCTGTCGTTATGAGATAGACCCCGATACAGGTCCCGCTGATCAACACTATGATCAGGCAAGTGAGCCACACTTTGTCGAAGAAGTTGTTGAAGCAGGGATGCTGTAAGAATCCATCGGTATTGGACACCAGTGGTGTGATCTCCGTTATTTCTATGTATCCCTCTCCGCTCATCCTGCGACAGCAACAGCATCGTCCGCAATGGTAAGATATCCTTTCTGAAACATTAACTCCTTAATTGTTCGACTCACAAATAATTTTGGTATCGATACCTTTGGATTGTTTGATTGGGATTTATGAAACTTTTTATTACTCCTGCATAGTTTAAAATTACTATGTAAAACTTTGATTCGAATATAAGTTTTTTAAATCCCTCTGTATAGATTCAAGTATCAAATGTACTAACAATAACTGTCTAATATGCATGCAGTTTCGTTAAATGATTACTACTGTAATTATCGTTAACAACGAAAACACTGTTATCAAATATTCGCGTGGTTACTTAATGGGTAAATTACACAAGCTATGACAATACTACCAATTGATAAATACAAATTACTACGACGTACATTTTACGACACGATATTAATAGATGCAGTGCGACCAAAGTTTTTTTTAGAATACAACGTACCTACTGATCGCGAAGAACCTTAGATATTTAATTTTATCCACCTTCACGTCCATCTTACAATTACGTTATCCTGACGTTTAAGTTGGTAACAAAAGTTGCGACTTTGGCGCTTTATTTTAAAAGGTAAATTATGGGATATGTCGGGTTCCTCAACATAACCTTGATTGAACTTATTTTGATATATACAGTACGGCAAGGTTATGTTTCTATATGTCAGTGATAGAGGGGGGCATATTTTGCTCCAAATATGGCGGCTTATATAGTTACTTTTCATTTTCCCCCAAATATGACTGTTTGTAGTAGTTGTGGATATTTTTCTATGAAGGTTAGAGAAAAAGTGACAGGCAGTTCATTGCTTAAATCTAACAAATGCCTCATAATTGGTGCGAAAACAATACCAAAAAAGTATACAGATTGTTTAAGATACCTGCAAAACAGTAATCGCTTGGTTTAATTTCTGGACCACAACCGCATTACAAAGAAATATAAATATTTCTCTTTGTAATAGTAGTAATTAATTGACTGCGAAGTTATTATAAGCACTATATAAAACAATTTATAAAAATCCACATTTTCGATTTCAATTTACCCGCCTAAATTTCTACTACAAATATGGCGGATGTAGCGCTAACTGTGTATATCTAGTGACTGTATATGTTTCGTTGTATATACAGCGTGCAACTCCATAACCTCAAAACCAGTAATTTGAACAATTAATGCATTTAAAAAGTTTAGTTGACAATTACGTTAATTGCTTTTAATATAATTCAGGCTAGTTAATTCATATGAAACAAAGTACAATACACTAAAGAACAGAGTAATCGAGATTCTTTACAAAGGAATTATTTAATCCTATTTGTTAATACAGTTAGGAAGTAGAAGAAACTTGATGACTGATATATTTAGTTTATACATAGAAAAACTTACTTATAACCTTTATGAATGGGGTCTTCACTCTATCTGTAAAACATATCCAACCTTTCTTATCAGAATCTATAAGTGATAGAAGTAACACGAAACGCAATTATTCGGCAATATGCACGTGCCATATGTAAGATTAGCTGAAGGTCTAAAAAAATGAATAAAATGATCTCTAAACCACTTTTATCAAACGAGATTAAACGAGACACATTTGGCTATCAATATTTCAACTCGATAATTAATTAACGTGTTGCCATTACATCTAGTCCGATAATAAGTTAGCATTTTACACGATTAGTTTAACTTCCACTAATATAATTACTAATTCCGTAGGCTATTCTAACATGTTTTCCGACGGTACGATTAAATTTAACCGCCGGTTAGAACAGCCAACCATCTGTCCAGCAATTGTAGTTTGTCACTTAACTGAGGTTCAACTTAAGGTCGGTATTTAAATACACAGTAAAGGTAACGTATTTTAAGTCAAACAGTCCAATACATATCTTTATCTTATCACTTATGGTTATTGTTTATTTGATCAGCTGTTGTAACCGAGGATTAACTTAATCGGAGGTAAAATACTAGTAAGAACTTCGAACGTTTCGGACAAACAGTGAAACACTCCTGTTGAAACTGTCAGTTAACAGCTACCTCTAGTTGATCAAGTATAACTGGGGCCAAGTTATTTGTTCTTTTTAATGATAAGCTAAGTCAATCTATATGAAAAAAAAAACAGTCGTATTACAATACAACGACACGGTTTGGTACCATAACTGCTTTAACTCAAAATAACTTAAATGTTACAATTAGTTAAAAATGAACTTAAACGTGTATTGGGTAGAAGATAAAAATACCACACATAAATTAACAAATTTCTACGGACATGTCCATTTTCATCGAATTTTCCATTCATTTAACATGGAACATCAAAATAATCGTAGGGGAGCCACACGACGATGACACTTAAATGATAATGGTTAATCGACTGAGGGGAACGCACTGAAACCGTAATAATTTGTAATTCTGCTTGTTTTTCCTTTTATAAATATTATAAAGTAACAGTTTCAGTGTAGAATCTTCTGGAAAGCAGAGTTAGGTTAGGCGGTTTGGTTCTGTTTGTTTTTTTTTTGTGTATGGAAACGTTATAAAGTACGACATACGATATAAACGACGACGGTCGCTTAGCCACTACCGTATCTACGCTAAGCACACCCGCATTTAAAATTTCAAGATGGCGAAGGCGCGAAAACCGCACAGTTTATAATCGTTTTTTCACTTATTTCTCCAGACTGTTTTCATCAAATTTGAATATCGGCGTAAAACTGAATAATCAAACTGTATTATTATCGTTTAACCCATGAGAATAACATACGAAAACATTTAAAAATTTCACTTTGAAAATCGGCAAATTTGGTAAAACTTAAAGTTAAAATTATTTTTTCCAGCACCCTAATACCGCCCTCTTTTACCAAAAGAACTGCCATTTTTGAGATCGACCTGGAAGAAGGAAAACCTTTACTCTATTATAACCGAGCATTAACTGAATCGATGATAAAATACGAACTTAAATTATTAAGAAATTTGAATACTTAGGACCGTTATTTAGATACGCAGTTAAATTAATTTCCTATGAAATCAGCTAGTTACGCAACAGCTACTTTTAGCTGGTCACGTATAACAGGGGCTAAGTTAACTCTTTAATATTCCTTGCATGCTAAATTATTTTATGGATAAGAACCTTTTTAGTTCGTCACTTATAACTCTAGTTTATTTATCTCTTATAACAAAGGAACAACAAAATTTTACATTTCCAAATCATACCTGTTAAACAGAAGTAAATCCTTTTGTCCCACAATTACAATGAGATAAGCAATCACATGTGGTTTAATTTAAGATACACACACGACTACTACGGCTTTTTCAATGAGACTATGCGTAAACATGTGAATAGTAAAAACTGACCGTGACGTCAAAGGTCACGTGGAAAAAATCCGTCGAAGCCGGTCGATAACGACGATAAAGACGGTACATTATCAATAACAATTAGTAAACGATCAAATAATGACAAAGATAAGTAAACAGGCAATTTATGTACAATGGGTAAAGTATGCGACAAATGTAATAAGCCTGTAAGGAATAATATTTATTATATTACCTACCAAAGATTGCCCTTTGAACCCCCCTCTACTGGCTTCGTTTGTACATTAATGGTATTTCCACGTATATGGTGAGTATCGATAAATTTGTACGTGTATTGATCACCGATATCGATTCATGTTTGATATGTCTAGAAACGCAGAAGTTAAAAATAGCGGGAAAAGATAAAACAAACGAAATTAGATCAATAACTGCAGTGGTTTTCTATCGAGTAAACGTCACAATGTTGCAGCGGTCGCCCTTCCAAGGGCTAAAGAGCAGGGTAGTTTAGGGGTCGTCCTTCCAAGGGCTGAAAGATCGTCTCTACAGGCACTTGAGGCGGTACATCATTGGCCGACGACGAGGCGACCCTTTATATTACAGGAACCCTAAACATTCCCCTTGCTTTCGGATTTTAAATTTCCCTACTAATTTTGACAAATTCACGCGTGAAAGGCACGTAGTGATTTAAAAAATAAATTCCCTATTCTCTGACCTATAAGCGACTTTTCGCTAACCAATGAGGCGCGTCGCTGCACACGACCCGTAAGCAGGAATATAAATTACCGGAAGGGGCGTTCTAAGATGTCATTTTAACCCTAAAATTTAGGCTCAAAAAGCGATTGGTTCTTCAGGGTTCAAATTTTCAAAAGGTGCGTTATCTTATTATCTATCCCTAGTAGAAAATGGAATGAAAACGGATAAATCGCGCGTCGCTGCACACGACCCGTAAGCAGGTGCCTCCCCATAGAATATAAATTACCGGAAGGGGCGTCCTAAAATTGTCATTCTAACCGTAAACTTAAGCGTAAAAAGGGATTAAGATGAGATTTCTTAGTTTTTACAGATTTTCCCTCTCAACAGGGTTCGCACCCTTCATTCCTCGAGGTTGAAATTATCACAAGGGGTGTGTTATTTTATTAACTACCTCTAGTAGAAAACTGAACAGGATAGGAACAGTAGAACTGAAATTATTAAAGTATTTTTGAATTTGGGTATTTGTTGAGCTTTTATTGATTTGAAATTACTTCCGCCTGAAAAAATACATTTAATATACCCTCCTACTATTTTTATATTAATTCTTTTCTTGTTTTAGTTCGGGCTGAATGTTAATTAGGGTGGGGGAGGACTTGCACATTTCCGTACCAGTCGGTATTTTGCATGTTGAACGTCCCCTACCCGCATGCGATTCAGTAATGTTATCAAATATTTAATTACTCCTCGAGCCACTGACGTATAACTCACAACATGAGAATGTCCCGTCATACAAATGGATGATAATACTTTGCGTACTTTAGATAAGAACGGTTCGTTAGGAAATAAAATAAATCTCAAAGTGAACGTAAACAGGAGGTGGCAGGAGTGCCAAAAATATATCTAAAATAAGGTAGTGCGTAACAACTTCTCATTTTTGGAGAGTTCGCACAAGTACGTATGCTCGGTAAGTTGGTGGACTCAGTTCCAAATTTTTCAAAAAATATTACTATTTACATGTTTTCAAAGAATTGTTACTAAGAAATGTACCCATTATTTGTAATATGCCGCACAGCCCGTAGGGTTTCAGAAAGGTTTTCAAAGAAATACCACAAGAAATTTCGTTAATAAAGAAAAAGGTGTTTACGACTGCGACAAGGATTCGAAACCGAAACCCTCAGAATATATATAAGATGTAAGAAAAAAAAAGGCGGTTTAATACTTGCAAGAGAAAAGAAACATGAAATGGCCGTCTGAACTGCAAGAAACGGTAACCACCGACACGTGTTTCTGTTTATTAATTTCGTCAGTGGTGTGATGAGGTAAACGATGATGGTGACATCTAAAGGGATGTGAAATAATCTCAATTATTTTCAAAGAGAGGTTTTGTTAAAACCTTTTTGGCATCTTCTCGAAATATTTTAACTACTGCACAGCAGTGAAACTATTCGTTGAATTATTTCTGATACATTTGCGGAGAAAATATTAATTTAAATGTTTATTTACATGAAATTTAAGGATATTGAAACTTTTCATAAATGTTTCACAAAATTTTTAATGAAAGTTTCCAAAAAGAAAAATTTGGAAAAACATTTCTTTGAATTATTCCTTGAGCGTTTTAGACTATTTGAAAAAAATGGAACATTGAAAGCTTTTAAAAATCTTTCAGAGGTTGTAAAAAACTTCTCTATGAAAGTTTCGCATAAATATTAATTATTTCGAAAATGATTTTGATATGAAACAAGAGTATGAAAATTGGAACACACTGAAACCTTTCAAAAATATTCCAATAAATGTTTTACTGAGCATTTCGAAGATCATAAAAATATATTTCTTTGGAATTATTTCCTAAATGTTTTTGGCAATTTGAAAATTTAAGAACAGTGAAACCTTTCATAAATGCCTCACAAAAAAGATTTCGCAAAAACGTTCTTTGAATTGTTTCTTAAACGTTTTTGACATGTTGCGAAACTAAGAAAAATGGAGTCCATTGAAACTTTTGAAAAATGTTTTACAAAAGATTTTGTTTCACAAAGTATGAGAAAAACATTTTTTTGAATTATTTCTTAAATGTTTTTGACATGTTGCATAAGTAAGAAGAATGGAGTTCACTGAGAGCCTTCAAAAATGTTTCACAAAAGATTTTGTTTCAGAAAGTTTGAGAAAAACATTTTTAAGAGAGAGTATTCACCATTTTTTAATTTTTTTTAGACTAGTTGAGTTTATTTCAAAAATGGAGCGCACTGCCATCTTCCAAAATCTCTCATGAAGGTTTCCATAAACGTTCCTATGAAAATTTCCCTTAAAATTTTCCTTGAAATATATCGAAAATGTTTTTGAAATGTTGCAACAGTTTGAACATTGAAAACGGTCCACTGAAATCTTCAGAAACATTTCACAAAAGTGTCCATATTGTAAATGTTTTTAGATTCATTGCAATAGTATGAAAATTGAATTATATTAAAACCGTACAAAATTATTTCGCAAAGATTACAATGAGCGTTTCTAGAAAAGATTCAGAAATTTTTTTTGAATTATTTCCTAAATGTTTTTGACATGTTGCATAAGTAAGAAGCACAGAGACCATTGAAGCCCTTCAAAAATGTTCACAAAAAATTTTGTTTCAGAAAGTTTGAGAAAACATTTAAAATTATTTCCTAAATATTTTTGACATGTTGCATAAGTAAGAAGAATAGAGTTCACTGAAAGCCTTCAAAAATGTTTCACAAAAGATTTTGTTTCAGAAACTTCGAGAAAAACCTTTTTTGAATATTTTTGCCATGTTGCAAGAGTTTGAACATTGAAAACATTTCTGACCGAAATTGGAGTGATTAAAGCAAGTAAAGTTTTTAAAATATTCAGCTTTAAATATGTGAACTAAAAATATCTTAGGCTTAACTTATTGCTTGGTATTTTTAATGACATGAACGACAAAATCGATCAAGATTTCTCCCGTTTCGATATCTAATTTTATCTGCTGAAATGCAATAAACTCGTAACGTTCGTGATGTAGTTTTTAATGAATTAAAACCACGTATCAGAAACGGAGATTTAAAGGAAATTTCCTCGCGGGCAGGTGCGGACCAACGACAAAATGGCTTACCGCCAAAAAATGAAATTGAAAAAACAAACGTTGATAAACGTTTAAAAACCAAAAATGACCCCGTGAATCTAAAAATAAGTATATTTTAAGCAAAAAATCAAGAATAAAGTTTTTTCGATAACCCAACATTTTTCGAGTTATTAGCGATTGAAAATGTCGGAAAAAAAACCTGTTTTTCAACAGTTTTTCGTGAATAACTTAAAAAGTTTAAGTTTTATGAAAAAAAAATCATTCTTATCAAAACTGAAGCTAACAAGAAATAAAGAAACTCACTACTTTTGTTTAATATTATAGTTTATACCAAGCGATTTATGAATTCTTGCGCGGACTGTTTTGTTTGCCGCAAACTTATTCGAAGATTCCAACGTTAAAAAACGAAAACACGAAAAAAATGTTCGTAATATTTTTTAAGGTACATAAATAGACCTTTCAAATGCGCTCATGTAAAAGTCTGCAGCATAAGAGTTAAGGGAGTTATGATAAAAATAAGATGTCGCTAGAATTTTTGGAAAAAAATTTAGCAATAAAACTGCAAAAACTAATCATAACTCCCTAACAAGTCTGAATAGTTAAGAAAGCATAGATTTTTCAAAAAAAGTGGTTCAATTTTTGTTCTATTTTAATTTTAAAAGAAATTATTGTGGTCGGCCAGTTGATTATAACATTTATTTTAAGGCTGTTCTATATGCACAGTAGGTGGTCCACTGGTCAGCGTGGTTTTGCTAATAAAAATAGATTAATTCAAGGGTGTCCACTAACGTGTTTCCCGAGCTCCCGGGAGCAAGCGCTTTATCAGTGGTACCGGTAATTTATGGCACCAATAAAGCTATTACCGCTCGTCTCTTGGGGCACTTTCAGTCACGAGATCCAGGGTTGATTTAATATGATTTTAGTTACACTTGTTTGAGATTTTAGAATTTTATTATTTCATATATGAAACATATACGAGCGTACCAAAAATGTTTTAACCTGTTTCTAAATAGTTACTACACAAAATCGTGTGCAAGTAGTTAAGCAATTGTTCCCAGTAACTAGTAAGTGTAAGGATGATGATGAAGCCCCCCATGATACGCCCAGGCGTTAGAAATGTAGTACTTCACCGATTGTGGTCGACCAGATGATTATAACTTATTTTAACGCTGTTCTATATTGGGAGTAGGTGGTCCACTGGTCAGCGTGGTTTTGCTAACAAAATTCGATTATTTTGTCCGCTCTTTACTTATTATCGACGGATACACGGCGACTTAATACATTACCCCTACCCCGTGGGTAACCCCCGTACTTCTCAATCGGGAGAAACCCACCTCTGCGTTATTCAATAAGCCCCCGATTCGAATCTCGTCGATTTCCTATCCCCCTCATCATCCTCTATAGCCGATCAATCCCCGTTTAGCGGCCGACCGCAAAACTCCCTTATCCCTTGTAATTATCCCCGGGACATGCGAATCGGATATTAAAGATATGCCGTAACGTTCGCCGCGATGTAATAAATTTTTAGTTTTTAGTGTTTGGACGTCGACCGGGGCGAAATGGCAGATGACGAGGAACTGAACAAGGTTTGGATCCCGATTAATTATTTGGCGTGATCGAGGCTTATTATAATTTTAAGGGTAGTAGCGACAATTTTTTTTTTTTGTGTAGCGAACTCGATTATTCCATAACTACCGCTATAAAAGTCGTGGCTTGGCTTTGTGACCGTTTTTGATAGTTTTATTATTGCCACCGCAAAATAAGCACCCGCTTGTTAGCTTCATGCTTCGGCTGCTATTAGCGCAGCACCATCGTAACCACAACCCCCAATAAATTAAATCCGAAAAGGAATTAGCTTCGTATCGGAATTAACGAGTATAATAACTGCCGATAATAAATAATTTTGCAGTAAAACCCCTTACGACAACCGCAATGCAGATGGCGTTTCACAGGCACTGCTATTGCAATTTTTGTCGCGAGAACCTTTCTTTGAGTAGAATTCTCTTTTAAATCAATATAAAATTATTTTCTTAACTCCAAGTATAGAAGGCTTGCTTTACAGAAATTTCCACAATTCCAAATAACTAACTGTTTTAAAAATAAATTCAACAATTTGCATACTGCATAAATAAGTACAAGGTAAGTCAAGAGTAATTTTCATGTCAAAAGAAAAATGCTTTGTACTTATATATAATTTACATTAGAACAATGGAAAATTAATTAGAAAAATTTTAGTTAAGTAGTAATACTAATGCTATTACAACGAAAAAACTTCCCTGAAGTAAATTTACTTGTTTTATAAGTAACATTCTATAATACATATTTATTGGAATATTTAATTACGTAAGTAAGTTTGCATTTTTTATTAGGTAAATTCACATGCTGAGTATTACTGATTTTCTATTAATGTAATCAATTAGCCATGATAAAATCGATAAAATATATTAATAAGTTTAATAAGAGAACTTACAAATGATAACTGAAGCAGAATAGTTATTTATTGCAGTATGTACGGTTCCTTTGATTGTAACCAAGTAATTTTCTCGAAATTCTAGTAATAGTTTTAAGTTCAATTCATTTTAAATTTATTTTGAAACAAAACGTTACGTATAATTTTCTAATCATTCATATATATATAAAAGACCTTAGAATTACTAGTTAATATAGTCATCAATTTAGTATTTACAAAATCTGTAAATTGGTATCTATTTACAATCATACAAGTATTGGGTAATTGCTTTTCATAGCTTCTCCTCGGCAAGAGTTCAACTCGCTTTCTGAGTCCGACCCTTTGCATGTTGTACGGAAACGGCATGCATATTAATTTTCCGACCATCAGCTCAATAGGGCCCGCGTATGGTGGGTGGTATCTGTCACTTCTCTATCTCTTTTAATCCTAGTAGACACCTCTGACTTAATAACCCATAATAGGGCTGCTTATAGTCGCAGGTAGCAGAATTTTAATTGCTGCTTTAAGCATGTTTACCCAAAACAAATAATTTTGAATATTTTCATTCCCTTAAAATCAAAATTTTAACTTCTATTCGTACTTTCTCTATTTGAACATTTTATATTTAAAACTCTATATTAAAAAGGAACAATGAATTAAGCAAAAGCAAACAAATATTATGGGTACTTTTACATACTATACATAGACATACTTATAAGCACCTCATACAAATTTTCAATGAAGAAACCCCTTAATGTGGACACCTCCCTAATAGGGACAAATAGTTTGATCTCACATGTGTCCGGTTTAGAGAGGTTTCACTATATATATAATTATTTTCGCCCACGAGACACCTCCAGAAACCTGTAAACTTAGTGGACTTGAGCTTACTGTTCTGACACAGAGGCGGCGCCAGGTCGAGCTGGAGCAAAAACGCGTAACACGTATCCCCGTTCGGTTGCGTCTCTTGGTAAAATTTCTTCGGTCAGCGCGCCTTTTCTTTTCTTATTTCCCCGGGTTAATGTTGGAATTTTAATCACCCACAGCTTTGAATCGTGAGAAATGAATACGTCAAACACCTGAACTAACATCTTCTGACAAACGCGACCATTATACCTATTGAATTTTTGTCCCAACAAACAAAACGACTACGACCTCCTACAAATTTAAAAATTCATATTCCCGCCGAAATCACATACGAAAATATGTTCGATACGAACCGTGTGTCATATACAACGCACCTTCGATCAAACCCTCGTGTTGCCACGGGTCCGAGATTTTTCTGAATTTTCGGGTCGTTCGATCGAAGTGTAATTGTTTATAACCCGGTGATGGCTAATGAAAGGAAAAGGGCAAAGCCGAAGCCGAGCAGCAGGTTGGTACTGCTGCAGGGGATAAGGAGGCTCGCGATGCCGAGCAGGTCTTTTAGCGAGGGCACCCAACATGTAAGTGTCGCCATGTAGCAGTTATTGGTAGTTCAATTGCCCAATGATGCCTTTCTACAAAGTTTAGTTAATATCCAGGATTGTTGTAACATATATTAATATTACACCATACAAGAGAGTTAGGTGTGAAGTTAAAGCAGAAGAAGGAACTTTTGAGCTTTAGAGTTCATCGAGTTAGACAACCAACAATACAATACAGCTCATATCAATTTTGTGTACCTACAAACATGTCAACATTACTTCACTAACTGCTTATCGTATTTTTGTTAATACTTGAAATGTTGGTTGTCCAAGAAAAATTGAGGGAAAATTAAACTTGCACTTTCTTTCCCATTTGACCTAGATATCGACGCCGTAAATATAAAGTGTTCACAAAGTTTGATCGAAATCTATTAACAGCAGAAGGAGAGGCGAAGAGTCGAATTTCGTTCATGAAAAACTCTTTTGGAAACTTTTAGAACACGCGATTCAGGCACCGAAGGAGGGGATTTTTTTTTTGAAAATACAGGAGTTTTCGCCGGTTGAAAAACTCTTTCTAGAGTTAATACGGTGACCGAAGAAATTTTACCAAGACGCGCGACCGAATGGGGATCCGTGTTACGCGTTTTTGTTCCAGCTTGACCTGGCGCAGCCTCTGTGTCAGAACTGGAACCTTAGGTCCAATGAGTTTACAGGTTTCTGAAGGTGTCCAGTTGGCGAAATGTCGCCGACGTTGCCGATTCATGTGAAAAATTGAGAAGCTGAGATAAATCAAAAATATACATTATGAACCATGATAAACACGACCATAATACCCACAAGTTAACGCTCAAAAATGTTAAACTGATTACATGTTCTCGAAATTTTTCTCCTTTTGTAGCTGAATTGCAACTTCTCAAGTTTTTACATGAACGACAACGTTGCTACCTATCATAAATCATTTTATAGTCCCCGTAAAGGATCCGAAACTGCAATGTACAGGGGTAAAGCGACCGTGAAATCGATAATTTCATTGAACCGTCTACATACGGGAGGCGAACGAATTTTAAACATATTCGAAGATTCAGACTAGTTGAAATTGTGTCGGCGCAAGATTATTTACAAACGTATAAGGTCGAAGTCGAAACAATTGTAATCAGGAATTTATCAGTACTTCTTGAAGTAATTGCTGTTTGCTAATTGTTAAGGATAAGGATTGAAATCAATTACAGGACTTGAAGAAGGTTCGCGTAATAGGTACACCCTATATAGACAAAGTGCTTAGAGATCCATATATTTCATTGCTAGGAGTACACATAATAGCAACCAACATATAAGTACATACGTAATGACCGTATTAGGTATAAATATAATGAAGTACAAGTTTATTGTGTATTTGCAAGTACTTACTCCAGTTTTTACGTTTTTTTAATACATTTGATTTAGAGTTTTCCTTATTATTTTTTGATGTTTTATTTCTCTATTCGCAAACTTTAATGTACAGTAGATTCTTAATCTTGTGTATAGAGAAATAAAATAAATATGAGGGAAATTTGGACAAGGGTGTGAAAATTTAACATTTTTAAATAGATTTAGCAATGCCATTCCTACGCCCTCATGTATACAGAGGTCGTTGAATTTGGATGTAAAAATTTCTTCTAAAGCTACTAAATAATTAATAAAATCAATTGGAGGGACGTTTAAACCTCCAAATATCCCACCATGACTGCCTTTATATTTCTTTAGCTCGCAAAATTTGGTATTTCTATCGGATTTTTTAATGTTGCTGTAATTGACACATGTCACATGAGTGTTTTAAGATACACTTACGTAAAAAGTATCCACCGACATATACAAGTGCGTTACCTTCTACAGTTTGTAAATTTCGATGGTCTCAAGTTTCAATGGCTAAAACTGATTTTTGTTTTCCGATGACGATTTGTTGTGCTGCAAAAAAATACTTTTTTCCATTAAATTTGGCGTTAGTCGTTGACCGTGTACAACCTTACGCGAAGACACTGTGTACAAAATGACCACAAGCTTCTCTTGCTCAGCCAGTAATCCGTCGGGTGAGGGGGTTGAGATGACAAGAGGGGATGGTTTTCGGCAAATCGGAGAGTGACTACACTTATAATAACTGTATACACTATGGCTTCGCGATCCTAATTACTTCCCGCCATCGTCGATCAATTCCCGCCCTAAGCGATCCTTTGAAATGCCCCGTTCAAGGTGGTACACCCCCTATTGTACCGAATTTGATAGCCCGTCCAGGAAAAAACCCATTACGTGGGAAAGTAGACGGGGGTTAGTTATTTTCGCCTCGGGCTCCACGCGCCTGGTGCCAGGAACCCGCGTGCGTCCCTAATCGGTAACATCACACTTCCAGGGCGATGAATTTTCCCGACACCGACGTGAAACGCGATCCTCGCGCTTTCGAAAATCGTGCCGCCGGAGTCGCTGATTTGGATCGTGCGCGGGCGGCGGCGGTGCTCCGGTGCGTTAATTAATTCGTTAATTAACGGGAGTTTTCTCCTAGTGAGGGTCGGACCGTAAATAAGTGCGCGCTCGGTATGTTCGTCCACGGGGTGCAGGGAGAGTATTCGTCTTCGACCGAGGAGGGGAGCGACGATGACGCCGATCCGGAAACTATACTTTTCGTAATGAGTAGATTTTAATGGATTTCACTACAACAAACGTTGCGCACCCTTCAAAACACTCAAAATGAGCAATTCTTCGGTCGACGACAAATGAAATAACGTTCACTTAAGGGGAGCCCCAGGAGAGCACCAAAACCATCATTTTGAGTTTTTCACTTTCCCTTTTCCGACCCGACTAAGCCTTGAGTCATTAGATTCAATATATCTTCTTTTGCAAAGTTTGCTTAAGTTAAGTTTGCTGTCTCTACTCCCGCAAATGGTAGTTCCAATATAACTAGTTCAAAAATCAATCAGTTATTATAAAATCAATATTTTTCAAAATCAAAGGAAAAAAGTCTATTTTCCATTTAATTCCACATCAGAGTAATTTTATTTCGATTGAATTGCCAGGCCCAAATTTGCACCGAAGTTTCAAATCTATGTATAGAATTTCTATACACAGATTCTAGAATTCTTCAGTATAGGCCAGGAAACAAAGTCAAAAATGCGGCAAAACCTTGCAATTTTTAAAAACAGCTTCGATTTGCATGAAAATTTGGCATTAAGCTCGATTTACCGTCCACTTCAAAATCTATGTTGTGCCGCTGTACGCTTTTCATTTTTTTGGGGGTGAAAACTACCCCTTGTTGTCAGAAGCTATGAATTAAAGCTTAAAGTGAGTAAAATAATGTGTTAAAGCTTAAAGTGAGTAAAATTTGGCTCAGATAAGTTAAATAATGATTATTTGATTCTCTGGAACATTATTTCAGAACATTTCAGCCCTTAAAAATCAACCCCTATTATGGCTTAATAAAAAAATTATTTACACTCAAAAAAATTGTTAATTTGCCACAGCGTTTTAATTTACAAATGTTAGCTGAAATATATGGTACTTAAGATATAAATAATTTTATTTTACAACTTTTCAACCCTTAAAAACCACCTCCTTTTTTGAAAAGCATCTGATTGAATAAAAATTTGGAGCTAAACTCAATTTACCCTCTACTTCAAATTGTATATTATGCCGATTGGCGCTTTTCAGCTTTTAGGGGGTGAAAAGTACCCCTTATTGCCAAAATCTCTAAATTAATGCTTAGGGTGAGTAAATAGATGTATTAAAGTTTAAGGTGAGTAAAATTAGGTTCAGATTTAATTTAATAACATATAAATATAAACAATTACTGATAATATAGATCATCATGCTCCGATTTGTGCTTTTCGAATTATTCGAGAAAAAAAATGTGAATGGAATTTTATTTACAATTTCTTTAGTTTTTATAACAGAAAGTTCTTTAAAAAATGAATTTATAGTTTTTTTTTCAAGAACTAGAAGCCTATTTAAATTAAATCCCTTTATAACCCTTAGTTTTAGAAGGGGTGAACTTAAAGGGCTGAAACAAAGTAGTGCTCCCTCATAAATATGTTTTCAACGGCGATATCTCACCTAATATTTGTCCTATCGAAAATTTAAGGAGGGCAAAATGTTTGTAATTAAAAAAGTCACAATGTGATACCCTGTCAATTTTTACGCATATCCAGTAGTATTGGAGTTTTGAAGAGAAGGGCATTTTTTACGAATTTGCAAAAATTCGTTTTTCACTTTAAGCTCCATTTTCTTTTCGAAATTAAGCATTCTAAACCGGTCAAATTTCCAGAATGTATTAACTATACATAAATAAATACAATTGAAAAGGCGCAACGATTGATTTTAATTAGGGTGGCAATCGGGGGGTTGTTTTCGCTGAAAAAGTAGGGACCTACTTTATTTTCATCATAAATCGTTAAAAAATGTCCATTATGAACCAACTAAACACAACTATAACACACAGGTGGCGCTAGGTCGAACTGGAACAAAGGCGCGTAACACGTATCCCCATTTGCTTGCGGGTCTTGGTAAAATTGTGTTAAATAATAGATACTGTCTTTATATTTTCATATTTCCACATCACGTTATCTTAGGTTCCTGTGATATCACCGTGAGTAGACAGTATATACCTACAACCACGTTTACAGCTGTACAATGGCAAGTTGATTTACCTGATTTTTTGGTCCATTAACCAGTAATCACCGTTGTAGATGTTACGCCTGATGATGGTTGCTAACCAATCGAAACTGGTCGTTGTTTTTTAAACAAGCTTTGTCCTCCATAGCAATACACTGTTTAATGAAAGCCTTACCATTTACTGTGAAATTACCTTCTGAATTTTTTCCTAGCGCCGTCGCGAAGAATGCGAACGGAAGGCGAGGAGGGGGGAGATGGACCCCAGGTTGGAGTTCACCTTCCAGCTTCTCATCGACGGTACCGGACTGCCGAGGAACGAGATCATGGATCATGTTTTCGAAGGAGACATGGTAAGCGTCGAATCCAACAAGAACAGTACGTTAAGATATAGAAAAGGAGTTTCTTCTCAGGAGTTTCTACCAGTTTTTCTGTCGATGTTGGGGTTACTTCAAAACATTATCGTATTGTTTCGTATGGTATTCAGTCAAAATTTTGGCAAAAGTAGGAAAAAGTGGGGGACTGACATATCCAGATACTTTGTAATTTATATACCTCACTACTTCCACGCTATAAACCGCCCCAAAATGGCGACTCATTAATCACTCAAAATGGCGACTCATTAATCACATTTAAAAACGTGATTAATGTACGAAAACGTGTGTCACAATTCGTCCGTCGATCGTCCATTTTAAATACAAATTACAGTTTGATTCAAACATTCCCAATCTTGACATGTCACATTTATTTTCTTCCTGTAACGTTTAACAAACGATCATTAAGGTTATTCCTAAATCATGCCTAATTTAAACATGCGAGGTTCCTAACGAACCTCCAAAGACTCATATTAGAAGTGAGCGATGCGATGACAATATATTTGTTGAAGGGTTGTCACGCAAAATAAACATTAATAATCGGTGTAAATCACATAACGGAGGTGATGTTTTACTATGAAACTTGTCGATTTTATTCCTTTAAAGTATCTCTTCAGTTGCACTTAACAAAAGCAGAGGCGAGAAAATTTATTATGGAAAGCAAATGGGAAAGTGAATGTATTGCATAAGTCCTCAATCGTCAGCTTTAAGCCATGCAAGAAGTATTTCAAGTTGGTTGTTACCACAAAGGAAATAAGTTTTGTAAAGCATCTCGAAATATATTATTTATATTACATTTATTCGACGGGTCGACCGATGTAACATTAATTTGGTAGTCATCGAATCAGTAACTTTTTCTAAATCAGTAAACAGACCTTTCATTTTTGAAATATTCTTTTTGATTACTTTTATTCCATTATATCACAATGGACGTGATGATACCTTTTAGTATTGTTTGGAGTCTATAACTCGACTCGTCTTAGTAAGTTGCCTTTCACTCGATTAAGCATTGCTGGGCAAATGCTACATGAATTCGTTCTTGTAATACTTCAATACTTTCTCAGTAGTGTTGCTTAAACCTTGCTCTTAAGAACCCTTATAAAAAAGATGCTACGCATTAAGAATTGGGGATCCTACTGGCTATCCATCGTTCAGAGAAAACCATTTTCTTACATATCGTCCATAATGGGATCCATTTGAAACCGGGGCGTCAGGTTTTCTGGGTCTTCTCGGCCACTCTCTCTCCCCGACCGCCCCTCTCTCGCCTTTCTTCTTTCTATTTACATTCGTATTTGTTTTGTGTTCTCCGCACTTGTTGGTATAAGGCGTGTCGTTTATCAAAACATTTCGCACCTTGGTAGTCAGCGCGTTTATAAAAATTTACGCAACTTCACCTTGGTCGGGACGTGGTCATTGGAAATCTCGTGGTCGTGACAATATACCAGATGGGTCGTACGTAAAATATACCAAAATAACCGACAATTTCATATTTCACGTTTGAAGCTACAAATTTGGATTACGGTCACAAAGAAGCATGCTTGCCTTTTGATCGTTAAAATTTTAACAAAGGGCCATTCACGCTAATGAAGGGGGTTAAATTGAATAGACACGAAGGTCGAAGGGTGGAAACACAAATAGATCGCGGTTAATCCTTCATTATACTTCGAAAACATCACGCAGACTTTATGATCCTGCTTTAATTGATCACACGAAGTTTCTCATAGCAACACTGCAACATTCATTTCATGTACAGTATATTTATATTATGATACGGACTTTGAGCAACAATCCCACTATGTAACCATGTAATAATACAGGGTGTTGAAAATTTGCACAACCAACATTTCCTTCAAATCGCCTCCTCCAAGTTCTACAAGTTTTTCTACATTATCGTCGCCACTAATCCCCGCCCTCTCCCCCCAGCTGGACGAGATCAACCAGCTGTTCCTGCCGCACATGAAGACGAAGCTGATGTGGTTCTACCAGGACATGGAGGAGACGGAGGCGAGCCAACCGGCGTTCGATCCGAGCAAGCCGAGCACGAGCAGGCAGGCGAACAACGCCAGGACGAACGTCCAGACGGTTCCCGTTTTCAAGAAGAAACTGTTCCTCACCGACGGCGTCACGGTGCCGCTTACCGGCATCTGCATCTACATATTCAGGACGAACAGCGGCAAGCAGCTGCCCGAGGAAGGGTTCCAGAAGGTAAGGAGAAGATCGCTTGTCACTACTGGAACAGGAACTCCACGAGACGAATATCGGGCTTGATGGTCCGAGCAGAAAACATGTCGTAAGTCAGTAGAACATGTTTGCTGCTTGCTGGGACAGATCTAAGAGTACAACCTCGAATGCTTTTGCATAAATTCCATAAAATCACTGGGTTTAAAGGGATCTATTTTCAGGATTTATTCTGTGGGATCATAGATGGCGGCAGGATCGGAATGGTGACGACCATAGAGCGCATAATAGAGCACGTCTTCAGGGAAGCCCTCGCCCACCCTAGCACGGACAGCGAAGACGACGCGGCCAACTGCCCGATGGTCAAGAATCAACTGCTACCGAGCTTGAGATCTTTTTGCAGCGTACTCAAAGGTTACAATTGAATAATGATAACACCGTTACGTTTTTCCTTAACCTCGGGCGCCAGCTTCTCTGAAAATAGTGGTTATAATCGCAGATATTGCAAGTTAATCCAGGAAATGTGTTCCCTCTCTATTCTTCTTCTTATTTTCTGATAGGCGTTCCACCTTTCCAATACCTGTGTTTTAGTAGCAGTTCTTGGGACGTCGATTGTCATCGTGCCCCATCTTTTAGGAGGTCTTCCTACTGGCCTCCCTCCATGCGCGGTGCTGTTGCGCACTATAGGGCATCACGTCGTGTGACTTGCACTTCTCTACTACACCTGTGTTCCTTTGCCAGTCTTATAGGGTTTCTCCTGTTATTGCTCTTGGTGTTTTCACCTCCACCACCATCTCCGAGTGAAATTTTCCTTGAGTTTTCTCAATTTTCCTTATAGTCTGCGAGGAAGTATGCGGCGAAGGCAACATATTCGACGACGGTACAGAGAGCGCAGTTAACTTCACATACGACAACGTTAAGGATGCGGCTGTACAGCAGGAAAGGGTGGAACTCCTCGAGAACAAAATGAAGGTGTGGATAAAAAAGCTGGACGAGATCCTGAAGGAGAGCGAGCAGATCAGGAGGGAGAACGACTCATCAGGTAGACAATTCATTGAAACTCGAAACACGGGTATCTTTCGAATGATAAATGTATGAATCGTCCATCCTATAAACACATTAAGTAATGTTAGGGGATTAGGACATCCTTGATAGTTTGAAGTATACTTGGATTTAAGTAAGTTTGATCACCCTACATCTCTCGCTTTATGTTGGAAAAACGTTCATTGAAACCTTTTTGGAAAATTTTTGAAACGCTTGTTACGGCCTTTCGATTGGCATTAGCACATGCGGGTCGGGTTTTTAAATTAGGGCATTAAAAAGACGCGCTGAAGGTCTTTCAGGGTACTCATTGGGCAGAAAATGGGTATGGGATCTTTGGGCGCTAGCTGTTTCAGAGTGTGCTCTCTATGATACTCGCGGCTAGTTTATGCTCGGGAGGGAATTGTAGGAACAATTACTAGAGAACAGTAGAGTAAACACTTCAATAAATTTCAAATTAATAAAATTATACTAATCATATACAAGGACTATACTGTCGGAATCAGCTACTAACGTCGCTTAATTATACTGAGGCAGAGAGGCGAGATTTCCACTGAAATGGTTTATGCGCAGCAGAGATGGTTTCCATTGAAATGGTTCATGCGCGGTAGTATTCGGACTCCTTTTGTCGCAAACTGTGATGGGAATTTAAACTTTAGGGATTTACACCGATCGGAGCCTACCGACTTTACAGTTTACAACAATCAAAGTCCACCTGCTACCTGAATACTACTGCGCACGAACCATTTCAGTGGAAATCTTACACTTATGGACCGAGTAGCTATTAGCCTGATGCTTTCCTGTTAATAAAGGCGAGGCGGAATAGAACCGGCGCCATCTAATGAGAGCTTGAAAAACTTGTGCTGTGTTAAAGACATGAAAATAAAGACCATCCATAAGATCCACTTCATCATTTGTATTTCGCTGTAAATCGTAGGTCCACAGGACGAGCTCGAGTACTGGAAGAAGCGCGGAGCCCGTTTCTCGCAAATAGTGAACCAAGTGAACTCCGACGAAGTCCAACTGACCATACTTTGCCTCAAAATGGCGCATTCGAAGGTCATCAAAGACTGGAAGGAGACGGATAAGAAGATAACGTTCTGCTATAACGAGGCGAAGGACAACGCCAAGTTCATACAGGCGTTGGAGACGAAGTGCCATTCGTTGTACCTAGACGATCCAGTCAAGATGAAGACTTCGATATTGGGTTTGCTGCAGACCGTCAGGCTCATCTACAGCGTCTCGCAGTTTTACAACACTTCTGAGAGGACGTCGGCGCTCATGGTCAAAGTAATAAGGATTTTAAATTTTTCAGAGATCTTTTGTGACTCAAAGCCATGACCTCAATGACCAATCACCGACGAACCGTACGGACTTTCATGCGTTATTACACATGCACTTGTAATTTTAAACACGTCAATGATCTCTGTGAGGGTAGGAGTTCGGATCGGTATTCCGCGCGTTTCTCCCTTAGTACCGCTGCACACTCGGCTCTCGGTGTTTTGTGTGATCCATAAGTCAGCCACTGTTGTTGTAGTGCTGCCGTTTATTTCAAGGCAGAGTACTGAGCACGTTTCTCCCTTGAAACCATTGCACGTCTTGGTGTAATTTCCTCTAGTATGTTAAAAGGTACTGCGCGTGTTTTTCTTTTGATACAATTGCACGTTCGGTGCTAGTGTATTGTGGTTTCCTGTGGGTCGGTACTTCACGCGTTTCTCCCTTAGAACCTACTGCACGCCTAGGATAATTGCCACTGGCAGGTGGAGCGGTTCTTCGCGCGTTTCCCCCCTGGCACCACTGCACGCTTGATGGTAGTGTATTGCGTTTACTACGCGGTAGCTGGGTGGGTACTTTAGACGTTTCTCTACTAGTACCAATGCACACTACTTAGTACTAGTACCTTTTAGGTCGGGTGGGTATTTCACGTGTTTCTCCCTTAATACCATTGCACAAGCAAGACGAAAATAGCGGCAACATTGTATTAGTATCATTGTGCTAACATCTTCAAATATAGTTAAAATCTGTGTTTCAAAGATTATTCGCGTTCATCTATTCTAATTTATGGCTGTTCTAGTTGTTTTGGCATGGAATCAATAAAAAAGTGTTTTGTTGGTGTAAAAAATTGGTGTATAATGTTTTTCGATATGGTCAAGACTTTCGCCCATCACATTCATTGGTTCTTGCTTCTTGACATCCTTATGTTAGAAGTCCTTGAGCTACATCAACAAATATGTTTGGAGAAGTGGCTATTGGCCCATCATTTTGTGTCGCTTGGTCTTGTATTGGATAACTTGTAATGCAATCAGTGACTTAAGTAAGTGACTTCTTAAATAACTGACTTTTTCAAAAAGGTTTTCAAGGCCAAATTCCGGTAGTAGCAAAACCAGAGCTGGTATTTTTGCCTTATAAAATTATGCTGTTTTCTCCGCAAAATTCAACGTTTTTAAGGCCATGTAGTTACCAAGAAGCAACAAAACACTTTGCTCTATTGTTGGCCTTACATGATTCTTGAAATCATTAAAAAAAATAGTGAAAATCGTCCTCCTGCTACAAACAGCACAGTTGTAACCTGCGTTCAAAAAGTGTAATAACTACAACAAAGTTTATCCATAGAACAACTGCTGACGTTTCAAATTTGTGACTGCTCTTGAATAAATGCAAGACAAACTTCATTGCAGTACTGTTCACAGCACCATCTATTGCACCAATATACTCTAGTGATTACTCATCCCTTAGATAACCAACCAGATGATAGAAACCTGCAAGGAGTACATCACCTGCAGAGGCCAAGAGAGCATCTGGTCGCAGGACAGAGCCCACATGAAGGAGAAACTCACCCATTGCATTATCCTGAACAAAGTCTACAGGAAGACCTACATCGTGGTGAAGAACCTGCCGATTGTACCCGGACAGCAGACGTTCAACTTTTCGGAAAATTACGTCTTCGGGAAATTCGACGCCTTCTGCAGGAGACTGATGAAAATCATAGCGATGTTCGACCTGATCGATGATTATAGTGGGTTGTTCCAGAGGAGGATGGAGGGTCTACTGCTTGGAGACGGTAATAGAGTAGATTAAATAGTAGTGCTTCTCCCACGATACAAATGGTAGAATAGCTTCGGTAGAGCCTCCAATAATAATAAGGTGCCTTGCCACTGCCAGAAGGAAACGATGGTACATGAAATTCTGGTCACTTTGAAGACCGTTGATAAATGAACAACTGAGCAATATCGACCAATTTCGTTGGCACTATGAACCAGTGATCCCTAAAGAGCTGGACACTCTCTTTCAGCTCTCGAGGAGGCGATCCAAAAGTTCACCGAGATAAAGCAGCTGGTGATGAACAAGACCTACGACTACCTGGACCAGCGGAACGCGGAGTTCGAGCAGGACTTCAGGAATTTCATAACCAATACCGATCAACTGAAGGATGGCATCGCTGAGATCATAGAGAGGAACTTCGACAGCGTCTGGGAGACGCCACAGGGGATCAGGTTCTTGACGAGGTTTGAAAAGGTGAATTGGGCTACAAAACTCCAAAACCTTTGTTATAGTGAATCGATCCACTAGGGGTTCCTTGAGTAAACCCAACAACTCCTCCAAAGCACCATTCTGGTGTAAAATTGGGTTCCTATCAACTTTGCTGCACCATGTTTATCATCTCTTTTAGGTTAGCGAGAAGATCCCACTAGCCAGGATGGACGAGAAATACGAGAGGATCCTCCGCTATTGCGAGAAGGAGGTGGACAGGATAATAAAGATGTACAAGAAGCAGAAGGACGACCCACCCGTCGCCAGGATGTTCCCGCCGATTGCGGGAAGGATAAAATGGTCGAGGTCGCTAATATCGCACCTGGACGAACTGCTGGGACACGTCACCACCCATCCGATCCTGAAGAATTTACCGGCGACGGTGGAGCTCTCGAAGAGGCACAACGCGGCCGAGGTCATGCTCAGAAGCTTCGAAACGGACATGGTGGCGCTTTGGATGAACCAACACGTGAGATAAAACTCCTAATTTCTTAGCTCCGATGGAAGAATGACCACTTGGTCATTGTAGATCCCCTGTTAAAGTAAATCACTTCCTGAGAACAACACGTTCAGATTTTTCTGAAGGTTTCAGATTGCGACCACTGCCTCCTGAGGAACCTGCTGGCGGTTTGCCCTGAACAACAGAAGCTTAAAGTCAATCTCCACAACAGCATCCCTCTGTTGATAAGGGAAACCGACCTGATGATCAAGATGGACCTGTCGGTCCCGATAGTCGCCTTGAGCCTTTACTCCAAACAAGAGCAATTCAGCTTGGTGCAGGATTCCTTACAAGTAACAAGAGGAACAAAGCACCTTGCCTCTTAAGCTCCTTCTTACTCTTTTAGTTCCTCATCAACGACTTCCAAAGGGTAGCCAAAGGAGTAAAACTGGAAGTACGACCGTTACTTCTACCGCATTTGGTACGACTCACCTACAAGATCGAACCCGGATTAACTCAACTTAACTGGGTGTCCTCGGAATGGCAACGATTCGTCGATAACGGAAACGCCGCCATCGACAACTTCAAAATTCTGGTAAAAACATAACCTAGCCGCATTTTAATCTCTAGAAAACCTCCTTTATTTCAGACCGAAAGGGTCCACGACGTGTACCAGAACAGGGTGCTCGAGGTGCTCGACAGCATGCAGATGATCCAACTGCACGCCCTGCCCGATATGTGCGAGGAGCCGTGGACGATAGAGACGTTCTGCAACAACATAGCCACCGTGTGTATGAATTCCGCCACGGAACTGCACAAGAAGAGCCTGATGGTGGAGGAGGCCGTGGAGGAAATCTTGTCGCTTGTCAAGAAGGCTAACATCGATCCCGACGGCGAGACGAAAGAGGAGGAAGGATTCCAATTCGATGGTAATGACACAAGAGATAAGATATGCGAATATGACCGACAGAAGAGAATTGGTGATTTCTCTCTTCAAGTTCATCCTTCTGATCCGTTAGGGTTAAAGTATTCCTAATGTCATTTTTTACCCGATGTCACCAAATTATACTTGACGGCATTAGTGCGAGTCTCGACTAGTGAGAGTCGTCTGTGAGAGTCTCAGCTAGTGGAAGTCGATAGTGAGAGTCTCAGCTAGTGGAGGTCAACGGTGAGAGGTGTGGCTAACTGCCATGAGAATGATTGAGACTCTCAGATAATAGGAGTCGGATATAAGAGTCCCGATTAGTGAGAGTCTCAGCTAGTGGAAGTCGATAGTGATAGTCTCAGCTAATGGAAGTCGATAGTGAGAGTCATGGCTAACTGCCGTGTGAATGGTTGAGACTTTCAATTAGTGAGAGTTTGATTGTGAGAGTCTCGACTAGTGAGAGTCGTTTGTGAGGGTCTCAGTCAGTGGAAGTCGATAGTGAGAATCTCAGCTAGTGGAAGTCGATAGTGAGAGTTGACACGGCTAATTGCTGTGTGAATGATTGAGAGTCTCAGCTAGTAGGAGTCGATTGTGAGAGTCCCCGCTAGTGAGAGTCGTGAAAATAAATGGAGGAAAACGAAGGAATATATCTAGTCTCCGTTGTCGCAATGATCGTTAGGAGATTCTCTAATGCACTTAGGCGCATGGGAAAACGACACATACACTACTACGGATCGTCACCTACTAACTAACCAATTTAACTAAGTAAAACAATCAGAATTACCTACAGTTTTGTGTTCGTAGTTAGCATCATTAAATTTGTTATCGACAAATAAGTAAAGTTCATTAATTTAAGTCAGGCATCACCATTAGTAACAACATGGGCAGCAACATAAGATCATTTTTCTGGGCACAATGGTCAGCTTTGTCAGCATTAATAGTACTACTAGTATCCAAATGAATGTATTTAAGTCTAAACGTATCCAAATGTATGTATATAAAAACATTAAACTCATCATGAGTTTTTCAGCATCTTCAGTGGCAACTTTCATATTCAGCGTCGAAGGTATCATCAGCATCAACAGAATCATGATGAATAACCGCAGATCGCTTGTTTTAGCATGATTATCTATCGGAAATATTAATATGACCAAGGGTATTCGTCATTAGCAGCACCAGCATGGTCAAAATTTCCCTATTCATTATCACAGGTATTGCTAGCATGAGCTGAATCATTGTTAACAACACAAGACAGCTTCTTACGAGCACAACTCCCAGCTAAGTTATTGGTATCATCAGTGGCATTGTCAGTAATGTTCCACGCCTAGCATCACAGGCTACATAACATCACTAGTATCAGTTGTATCCAACATATGGCGCTTTATCGTCAGATTTGCTACCATAATTAGTACCACCAAACGTATTAAATTCATTATCATCACCATCACCAAAATCATTAGCAGAAACATGAGAAACAGAAACATTTCTGACCAAATTGGTTAAATTAATTAAATTACTACAGACATAACATTTGGTTCTAAACACAATTGTGAGATTTTTTAGCACATCAGCAGCGATATCCCGTTATTAATTAAATCAGTAATATAGGAGCTTTCATATTCAGCTTCACAGGCATCAACAGCATCAATAAGATCATGTCTAATAGCTTAATTTCGCTTTTTCTTAGCACAGTCATCTACATTGACTGCGATATCAGCATTAGTATTACAAGCACTGGTTATCAGCAAAACCACTGGAGTCAGAATTTCCACGATCATTGTCATGGGTATTACTAGCATCAGCCAAATCATCGCTAACATTATAACATAACAATGCAGCTTATTATGAGCACAACTGCCATTTAAGATCCTGGTGGATTCAATTGGTTATCAACAAAATCACGAAAGCAGCATCACAGGTTCCATCAGCATCAGTAGAATGGTGGTAAGGCGCTTTACCGCCAGGTTTATCAACATCATAAGTACCATCAGTAGCATTAAATTAGTTGATACACTTATCAACAATTAGCACTATTAGTATGATCACTATCAGCAAACTCCTCACCCTAGCTTCATTTTTTAAGCAAAATAGTCAGCTTTCTCAACGTAACATGAACAGTAGCATCACTAAAGTTTAATCGTTCATGTTTAACAACATAGGTTAGCAACATAAGATCATCAATCATTAAATTTGTCAGCAATAGTTCCTCATTTACGCTCGTGATAAGAGAAATAGGTTAAGAGAGTATTTATATGTACAGCCTCATAAGCATCATCATTAGCAGCAACATAAGATCCATGGACTGAGGAAGACCATTTGTCTATTTATGACACCAACTCAAACCCAACGTATGTAAAAGCTTCTTTGGGTTCCTCGTCCATCCCGAATAGGTAATTTTTTAAGACCAATCGCAACGCTCAGCCTGCCCTTTTACATTATTTGGCTGCTAAGTTGGTCCCAAATTGGTCCCTAAACAAGCCCAATGTCTTTCTGGCAGACGATGACAAACTGACCGACGCCGGGACGACTTCCTCCCAGCAGCAGTCCGATTGGTCCCTCGTATGGGAGTGCTTCGAGAAACCTCACATCCTCCTCAGCGGCGGTATGGCCAAGGCGATGCAGGACGTGGTCAAGGGAGCAGTCGGCGAAATGAGGAGGTACTACAGCAAGAAAGTCGTCGATGTCTTGGTGAAAGTCACCAGGACTTCACTCGACGCCTTGCGCAGGAGATTTTCCATGGAATGTAAGTGACAGTTCTACCAGTTTTGCACCAAATGGGTCTTTATGGTGAAGGGCACCAAACGATATTGGCCTCTTTGTTAAGATCCCTAATTTTAAACCCCTCGAATTCTGGTGTAGACCAACAAGAAAGGACGCCGGTTTTCGTGTTAAACTCGGTACTCCTGATACCGAAAGTGGGGATCAATCCAAACTTGGAGGAAGTACAGGACATGCTGATATTAGCAGGGAAAAACATCACGTCTGTATCGAAGGGGGTCGGGCAGTGGACCGCCGGTCAGATCCAGGTATTGATAATTTTGACAGTACGTTGAATAACCTACAGTTTGTTGTATAATACTTCGTGAATTAAAGATAAGGAGTGTTTCAAAAACTCTAGGATCGAGAATAACGTCATTACTCGTTTTTGAAGCACTCTACCTAATGTATATGCCCACACATTAATATTAATGTAAAGCTTCCAGAAGACAGTTGTAAAAGTTTAAAAGACGTAAGTAAGTAAGTAATGCAGAAATCACTAGGTTAACCAAAACTTATACAACTGTACCATCGACAACCAATCCAATACATTGTAATTGCATCTATACTAATCTATGTTTTTATTTTCCTCCCACTTTCACACTCGACCATCATCCATAACACTCTTTATACACACCTTACTTGACTCCGTAATAATCCACGACACACATACACACACCTACCTATCACTTTATTGTATATAAACACTGACCGCGCATCGTCGCTTACGTCGCACACGTATATTACACTCTCCTGCGGGCATGCCGCTTCTGTATATATTGCGACCCCACACACGTAAAAGGTGCAGCCAGTTACAAAGTCTCCTTGGACCAAAATCTCTGGCCACAAATCCCACCTAATGGACATTGTAAATCGTTCCCGTTTCGATCAGAAGGGGAACGCGAAGGGACAGGTCAGGACCAAGGAGGAGGACTTCAAGCAGAGGAGGCGGAAGCTGTACAGGCTGCTGACCGAGGAGAAACCGACGTTCCCGCTGCAGCAGAGGAACTTCTTCAGTTACGTCATGGAGAACAAGGAGGTGATCAAGACGCTGTCGTTGCTGTCGACCTGCACGCAGGACATGAAACAAGTGAGAGGGATTTGATTCACATAACCCGTTATTAGTTAGCTCTTAACGTTGGTCATGGTGAAGGCAAAGCAGAGGGTGGTTTTCAACCAATACGTGCAATGGTAGTTACATTCTCTTCGTTCCCTTTCCTAAACTTTATGGGTATTCGTCGACAACCGCCCTACACGCCACCTAGTTGGTAGTTAGGCAACTGAACTAACTTTAATTTGTCTCTAAGAAAAGATATTTATATACATTTAAAGCCTATCCCCTTGCTGAAAATGTCACATAAGGTAACGCCCTCATGGGCGTGTTCTAATTGAAGCCACGCCCATAGTCCATAGGACTGAAATATAGCTCCTCCCAGCATAAATCATTCATGTTCTATGGTCGTGGTTTCTCACGATGGTAGCAGCTCCAATGTGGAGTCTTGAGGCATTAGATATCAAGATATGAAGGCAAGAGCTTAAGGAAAAATCCATTGCCATATATTCAGAGAGGACTTTGAGGCACTCACCTTGGAGGGCATCTGTGGCCCAGATTCCTTCTGTGAAGTCTTAAAGGCAACCATTAAGGCACATACAAATCAAAGCATGCTTCAAGCCTCAAAGAGTGGACAAGACAGGCGCAAGCCCAAAGGTTCCTTAAAGGACCGACCCTAGAAGTAACGTAGTTTCTACTAAACCAGAATTAAAGGACGACCAGGATAATGGTGGGGCCTCTAACAGGGCATTGTAGCCTAAACAAGCACATGAAGATAATAGCAGAAGACTCTACTGACAGGTAAATCTAGGAAGAGCAGGAAACCGAGTAGCACATACTATGTTTCTGCGAGGGTATAGTAAGGTTAAGTTTTCCACTATTTGGGAAGGGAAATCCATAGGTATCAAGCTATATTTGGGCATAGGTGTAGAAGATGTAGAGACAGACCGATTTAGGCAAAGTGCTATGAAGCAAGTGAAGAATAACCATCGCTCAAATCAAAGGAAACAAAGTATCCTGGTTGGTCATAGAATGTAGAGGGTGGTCCTCGACCAATACCTGCACTGATATTTTTATTCTTATTGTAAGATTTCCTCAGTTTTATACGTGTAGCATCACCCTTCACGTCAAATAGTAGGTAGATCATTGACAATGGAGCACGCAATTGGACAAACTTTAATTTATCTCTAAAGAAAGTCTTAGAGCTCCTCCTCGCTATGCAAATCTCACGCCTCCGTGGGCGTGTCCTAATTGAAACTAAGTCCAACGTCGGTTTCATCTCGTCTAAAGACAAATAAAGAGCATTTAGAAGGCGGGAGAACCGCAATATAGCTCCTCCCATCATGAAAACTTGGAAGAAAACGCTCTTCCTACACCCCCTGCTCTCAATAAGTAAATATCAGTTGTAAAATGCCCTTCAGCAGTTTACTCAAGAATGTAGTGGAAAGTTCAAAAAGACACGTCGAAGGAAGAAGTTCCACATTAATGCTAAAACGAATTAATGAATAAACTGGACTTCGACCTTGTAACCCTCCTACTTATTAGGAAGGAAGTGCGTTGGACCCTTAGTGTGTGTAAATTGAGTGCGCTAGCCAGAACCTAAGAAGATAGTACCTTTGACTTTTCCATCTTGATCGAACAAGTAGATTTTCGTTAAAAGCATTAATTTTAAAATCTCGTTTTATCACAGGTTAGATATGTCTGTCTGTCATTACAATGTATCCCTTTTGAACTCATAGTTATATATTTAGGTATACAAACGTGAAGACATGAGTATTGACCTTTACTTCTTCTTATTTACTTAGTTTACGTGGCATTATTTAAGGTGTACTGTTGGTTGCCACTATTAAGGGGCATCATTGTATCAAGATATCTTTCAATGTCTAATATATTACCTAATTCATTATAAGACCCACTTACTTTTTTAACTCCAAATTTCTCCATCTACTGTCCACATTGGTTTGGTTCACTTCGACCTCTAGGTGTCGCCCCCCCGTCACGCAACATATACAGTGATTTATTACGAACCAGTAGCAACAATGAATCTCTCAGCTTTTAATACTTTATTGGTTGAAGTTAGGTGGTTTTAGTCGTTATATGGCGGCAAAATTTCCCGTGATAACGTCTCAATGTAATTTCTTGTGGAAATGAGTTGATTATAGTTTTGCGTCATAAAGTAAGTGTAAGCCTTTTGTATGCTTATTCGACCTCCGCTATAACGTCCCTTGATAACGCTCCGCCCATCAAATACCTATTAAGAGCGAATTTCGTTCACGATTGGTCGTTGGGTGTCTGTGAAGGTAGCCAAAGCGAGCTCCGCCCATTAAACAAGAGAAAGAGGAGGGACGTCATTAAGCTCCACCTTTTGCCATAAGCGAATCACATTTTCAGTTATTAGTAAGGCGTTAGTGGTGTTCTAAGCAACGTTACGTTTACCATATCACCGACCGCATTAAGTGCATACCATTTCTGATCCATGACCTACCTACGTTACCTTGCAAATAAAAATATAATGGCTGTTCCTTCTTGCATTTCGATTTATTTCACGATGTTACGTTTGGGTCCCGTAGGAGATAACTCAGTTCATTGCAAGATGGAGACCTTACAACATACTTTGGAGGAACGAGAAATCCCAACGGGAACTGCAGAGCGCCTGCCTGACGGAGTTCGAAACTTCCCTCAGGAAACACGAGGAACTGAACGAGAGGCTGACCACCGAACCGGACGTTTTCGTGATAGCGAATTGCCTGGCGATTTCGACGGAGAACCTAAAGTTTGGGCTGATCACCGAGATAAAATCTTGCACGCACAGGTAACAGCCTTAAGTCCTAAGAGTATTTCATGATATGGCACTCCAAGTTTCTGCCTTCCAGGATAGGTCAAGCTATGAAAAAGAAATATCGCAGAGAAATGGACTACGTGTACGCGGTAATCAGCGAAATGGAACGAAAACTACAAAGGACGATAAGAGACCTGGACGACGTGCGATTGATCATGGACACCCTGAAGAAGATAAGAGAGCAAGAGGTGGACATGGAGCTCAAAATCGAGCCCATAGAAGTACGTGTGGTCATTTAAATGGTTCGTTCTCGCAATGTATCTATTGCAGGAAGCCTTCGCCATACTCAACAAGTACGACGTGATGGTGGAAAGGGAGATAACCGAACAGGTGGACAATTTGAGGTACACCTGGACGCAACTCCTGCAGAAAGCGCTGAAAGTTCAAGTAAACCTGCTCGACATGCAACCGCAATTCCAACAGGACCTCAAAACGAACCTCGACAAATTTCGACAGGACAAGATCGATTATTGCAACGAATACAGGACAGCCGGGCCTATGCAACCTGGGCTCACGCCTAGGGAGGCGTCGGACAGGCTCATACTGTTCCAGGTATGGGAAGGTGTCAACCCCAGAACCAACACTTTTTGGGCCTCGGCTGATTTCACTATTACAATATTTCCAGAACCGTTTCGACGGGATGTGGCGCAAGCTCCAAACCTACCAAAGCGGCGAGGAGCTCTTCGGCCTACCGACGACGGACTACCCCGACATGGCTCAGATAAGGAAAGAGCTGAACCTCCTGCAGAAACTGTACAAGCTCTACAATGACGTCATAGACCGGGTGAACAGCTACTACGACATCCCATGGGGCGAGGTGAACATCGAGGAGATCAACAACGAGCTGATGGAGTTCCAGAACAGGTGCAGGAAGCTGCCGAAGGGCCTGAAGGAGTGGCCGGCGTTCTTCGCCCTGAAGAAGACCATCGACGACTTCAACGACATGTGCCCGCTGCTGGAGCTAATGGCGAACAGGGCGATGAAGCCGAGGCACTGGCAGAGGATAATGGACGCGCTGAACCACATATTCGAGTTCGAGAGCGAAGGGTTCTGCCTTAAGAACATCCTCGAGGCGCCGCTGTTGCAACATAAGGAAGACATTGAGGTAAGATGACTTGGTGTAGATCGACTAGGGAATATTTCCCAACGGGCGATTCGAGTCCGGGTTGCAAATTTCCGATATTCCAGGACATCTGCATCTCAGCCATGAAGGAGAAAGACATCGAGGCGAAGCTGCGCCAGGTGACGAACGAATGGACCGTCCACGAGCTGACCTTCATGACGTTCAACAACAGAGGCGAGCTGCTGCTGAGGGGCGACACGACCGCCGAGACCATCGGCCAGCTTGAGGACAGCCTGATGGTGCTCGGCTCGCTGCTGTCGAATAGGTACAACGCGCCCTTCAAGAAACAGATCCAGCAGTGGGTCCACGACCTGTCCAACACGAACGAGATACTGGAGAGGTGGCTGCTCGTGCAGAACATGTGGGTGTACCTGGAGGCGGTGTTCGTCGGCGGCGACATCGCGAAGCAGCTGCCGAAGGAGGCGAAGCGGTTCTCGAAGATCGACAAGTCCTGGCAGAAGATCATGCAGAGGGCGCACGAGACGCCCGGCGTCGTCGCCTGCTGCGTAGGTAAAGCATTCTTATGGTACAATGAAAGTATATTTTGAAAACCATAAAAAATTACGATCTCATAAAAGAAGCCTTGTGTAATGGTCATTTCTTATGTTGCCATGCCCAAGGGCCTAGAGGAGACCCTGGGGGTGCTTTTAGGGTTCTCTCCGAGAAAGGCTAATAGAAGATATGCGTTTAGTTCATAAGTTGCTAGAGTTCAACATAAGAGGCCCTATTGGCCGTCGAGCTAAGAGAGAAAAAATAATTTAATTTACGTGAAACGAGTCTCCTAATTTTCCAGATCATTCCAGATATATGACAAGTAATGTTATTTATGTATGGCGTTTCACAACAACCCGTGAGATATATCTTCCATGATCCAGAGACTGCTTTTAGGAATATTTGTTATTCTAATAATCTGCAATAGTAGTACAACTAATAGAGAGCTGGGACAAATCGACTTTGAGTTTTTCCCCACACCCGTCAACATTATTTCGTCGTAGTATACACAGTGTAGTTGCTGAGAACTTAAGTTGCGTTCCAAAAAGTATCTCATTAATTAAGTATCTACATTAAGTACTTAATACTTTTCCTTCTGGTTTGTCGATTGATATACATAGCAATGCACGCTGCGTGCGTTTATGTATTGTATATAAACGCTATATTATGTATATGTACATGGTGATTCGCATAAGAACCGACACAGAACAGGGGCATGTAGGGGAACCCAATGCATTATGATTTAACGCAACTTAACTCTATACCAAGTTGCACCCATGAGAAGTTAAAGACAAAGGAAGGATTCAAATTTCGAAAAAAATCAGTATCTCAGATATACTTGAACTTAGAAAAACCAAATCCTTACTAATGCTAGTAAACCTCTTAAATCAATTCGTTACATGTGATTCGACCAAGATAATCCCATTCTGGTGTAATTCAGCATATTCTTTGCACATGGCACCCACATCGTGTTGTAGGCGTAACTATCTTTAAGAATACGGATTCAGTATCCCCCTGTGTTCCCAGGTGACGATCTGCTGAAACAGCTGCTGCCCCACCTGCAGGAACAGCTCGAGCTGTGCCAGAAGTCCCTCAGCGGTTACCTGGAGCGCAAGAGGATGATGTTCCCGAGGTTCTTCTTCGTCTCGGACCCGGCCCTCTTGGAGATACTCGGCCAGGCCTCCGATTCGCACACGATACAAAACCACCTGCTATCGATCTTCGACAACACCAGGTGGGTCAAGTTCCACGACATCGAGTACAACAAGATCACCGCGATCGTGTCCTCCGAGGGGGAGGTGATACCGCTGGAGAAGGCCGTCAGGGCGGAGGGCAGCGTGGAGACGTGGCTGACCCAGCTGCTGGTCACGTCGCAGCAGTCGCTGCATTCGATCATAAGGCAGGCCCATCTCATGATCAACGATGGGAACTTTCAGCTGCTGACGTTTCTCGACAAGATGCCCGCACAGGTAAAACCTAGAGGCGACCATGGGGACCGAAGATGTCGGATTGTACCATAGAGACACTCTGGGTGTGGCAGTAATTCATAGTTGTCTTTCTGGTAACTGGTCCCTTCTTGCTAGCTGGTAGAAGCATTAATTATCTCCCATACTTCCCATACCCTCCCATCACTTCCTCGATAACCACAAGACTCTCCTTATCCGTTCTGTATTTGCATGCAATCTTTTAGATCGGACTCCTGGGCCTGCAGATGATTTGGACCAGGGACGCCGAGCTGGCCCTGATGCAGGCCAGACACGACAAGAAAGTGATGCCGGACACCAACAACAAGTTCCTCGAGCTCTTGAATACGCTCATCGACCAAACTACCAGGGACCTCACCAAGATCGAGAGGACCAAGTTTGAAACGTTGATCACCATCCACGTACACCAGAGAGATATCTTCGATATACTCGTAAGTATAAATTAGAATTTAAAGCTATGTAAGGTGCTCATGGTGTTTGTTTAGTGTCGCCTTAACGTGAGGCACGTGAACGACTTCGAATGGTTGAAGCAGTGCAGGTTCTACTTCAAGGAGGAGCAAGATAAGACGCTGATAGTGATAACAGATGTCAACTTCTCGTACCAGAATGAGTACTTGGGGTGCACGGATAGGCTGGTGATAACTCCGTTGACGGACAGGCAAGACATGCACCCGATCAAACTATCAAGAACACATCTTGTATTTTCAGGTGCTATATCACCCTGGCACAAGCATTGGCTATGAGCATGGGAGGCGCTCCCTGTGGACCTGCTGGTACAGGAAAGACCGAAACTGTAAAGGATATGGGGAAGACTCTAGCTAAATACGTCGTGGTGTTCAACTGTTCAGATCAGATGGACTACAGGGGATTAGGAAGGATCTACAAAGGTAGAAAGTGGTCTTTTGCTGAAGATAATGCTTGAAGTAAAAGTTTTTATAAGAATTATCGCTTTCAAAACGTAGGCAAAAATGTGCTTGCTTCCTGCTCTTCACGTCCCTTTTGATGTTACTGTGTCCATGTAACCGTCATCGTTTACATCATCATGGTTATGACGAAGCTAATAAGCAGAAAAACTTGTCGGTGATTACCGTTTCTTGCAGTTCATCCGCTTATCACTTTCAAGTATAAAACAGTCATTATTTTTCTTACATCTCACGTATACATTCCGAGAATTCCCGTTTCCCCAGGGCTGGCGCAGTCGGGCTCCTGGGGTTGCTTCGACGAGTTCAACCGCATAGAGCTGCCGGTGTTGTCGGTCGCCGCGCAGCAGGTGGCCGTCGTGTTGGCCAGCAAACGGGAGAAGAAGAAGAGCTTCCAGTTCACCGACGGCGACATCATCGAGATGTGTCCCGAGTTCGGGATATTCATCACGATGAATCCCGGCTACGCCGGCAGGAAGGAGCTGCCCGAGAACCTCAAGATCCAGTTCAGGACCGTGGCGATGATGGTGCCCGATAGGCAGATCATCATCAGGGTGAAGTTGGCCAGCTGCGGGTTCCTGGAGAACATCACGCTCGCCAGGAAGTTCTACACTTTGTACAAGCTGTGCGAGGAGCAACTTACGAAGCAAGTGAGTGTACTTTAAAGGGTACGAGGGGAAACTGTAGGTAGGAACCATAAGAAACATCCAGCATCAACATTAGATACCCAAATATTCAGGCTTCGCTTCTACAATCCTTTCGTTGGAAGTGCTACGAATCCTGTTTGGCTTGTTTCTGCTGAGGAATTAAATCCAAAAAGCCTCTTAAACCATCAGTCTACTAGCAACTATATTAAATGTCTAAAACAATCAAGTATCGTTCTTGCATTGCTTCTCTTATCTTCTTGTTCTAAATGCGACGAGGTCTTCCACACTTCTTTTTCCAGGGAATTCCATCTAAAACACTTCTTAGGACATTGAGCTTCCAGCACCAACCTTAGATGCCCAAACATCCAAGTTTCATTTCTGCAATCCTTTCATCTGAAGTACTACGAAGCTTTCTTTGCCCTTTTCTAGTGAGTAGCTCCATCCAAAAACTATTTAAGCCAACGGTATTCTAGCACCAAAATTATATGCCTAAGTCCAGGTCTGGTTCTGAAGTCGCCTCCTTAAATCCACTCTTTGCAAGTAGGGAAAGGGTAGGTTCTTCGTTTCTTTAATTGAATTTCGTCATTGATTGTGCTCCAGCTTTAGCGAAAAGTACACATGTGAAGGGTGAAAGAACCTTCTTATGCCATCGTTTCTCCACATTTGATGCCCAAATGTGATCCTTCTTATGATCTTCTAGCACCCACACTAGATGTCCAAACGTTTAGATTTCGCTCTTGCAGCTAACTTTATTTGCTCGTGTCCTTTCTTATTGCACTAGGGAGCAAATTTTCAATCCAGCTTAATGGTTTCTTCTGCAGGTCCATTACGATTTCGGCCTCAGAAACATCCTCTCGGTCCTAAGGAGTCTGGGCGCCGCCAAGAGGGTCAATAACAAGGACACCGAAAGCACGATAGTCATGAGAGTGCTGAGAGACATGAACCTATCAAAGTTGATAGACGAAGACGAACCTCTCTTCATATCTCTGGTCGCAGATCTGTTCCCTAACCAAACGCTGGAGAAGACCTCCTATCCGGAACTGGAGGAAGCGATCAACGTTCAAGTCGAAGAGGCCGGATTGGTGAACCATCCGTCCTGGGCGCTTAAACTTATACAGGTAAGTAAAATAGGTGATCAGGATCTGGATCTGGTGATGGGATCATTGCGGTTAATTTGCAGCTGTATGAAACGCAAAGGGTCAGGCACGGTATTATGACCTTGGGTCCCACGGGCGCTGGGAAGACTACCTGCATTCAAACGTTGATGAGGTCTTTGACGCAAATGGGGAACTTTCACAGGTAAATTTAAGTTTGTGACGAAATCATCTTCACATACCCAGTAAATTGTAAATATTCCCCAGGGAAATGAGAATGAACCCAAAGGCGATCACGGCAGCGCAAATGTTCGGAAGACTAGACGTCGCGACCAACGACTGGACCGACGGCATATTCTCGGCTTTGTGGAGGAAAACCTTAAAACTAAAATCAGGTAGGCGCGCCATCGCCCGAGGCAACCCTGAATCAATTCGCAACCCTCGATTCCCCCCACAGGCGAACACGTCTGGCTCGTGCTCGACGGCCCAGTCGACAGCATATGGATCGAGAACCTCAACTCGGTCCTCGACGACAACAAGACCCTGACGCTCGCCAACGGCGACAGACTCTCCATGGCGCCGACGTGCAAGATCATCTTCGAGCCTCACAACATCGACAACGCGTCGCCCGCCACCGTCTCCAGGAACGGCATGGTCTACATGAGCTCGTCAGGTCTCACCTGGAGACCGGTCATAAGGGCCTGGCTCAAGAAACGGAGCGCCAAGGAGCAGGAGGTGTTCCAGCACCTGTTCGACGAGTCGTTCGCGCAACTTTACTCCTGGGGCACGCAGAATCTGAATTTGGTCATCGACGTGCTGCAGTGCAACATTACCTTGCAAATGATCAAACTGCTCGAAGGTAAGGAATCGCGATAGCCTCAAGGTGAAATAGGTTCCTTAAGGAAGGTCAGTAAATGGAGCTAAACCAACCAGACCAGAACACACCTATGATTTTTTTGGTCATAATAGATCCCCCACCTCTTGCCTCAACTAAACCTCAAAAACTACTCAGAATTGAATGACAAGAACATGGTATTCCATGGGCCCCACGAGCATTTTCCTGGGATCAGAAGGTTTGCAATTCCTCTACCAAACTTTTTAAATATCTCTTTGATAAGTTATACACTAACAACATATCTGACAGGTTTAGTCCCGAATCAGATCGAAGAAGACGACGCTTCCGCTGTCAAGTCGGACATAGGCGAAGACGATGATCTCATCGAAGAGACGGAGAAGGTGGAAGAGAAGAAGATCCTCACGTCCGAACACTTGGCCAAGCTGTACGTGTTCTCGTTGGTGTGGGGCATGGGGGCATACCTGGAGAACGCCGATCGACTGAAGTACGATTCATTCATGAAGGAGAACCTGGGGTTCCTAGACCTACCGGTTAACGACAGGAGGAATCCCGAGGTGAGGGTTTCTTCATTACGTAAATGGGTGCTATATTGGCTAATCGTTTGCAATTAAGTTTAAGTACAATTAAAATTTTCCATTACCATTATGCAGGTAATGCTGCATATCAGATTTCTTCCCCTAACCCTTGGAAGACCATAGCTTCTTCAGGTCTCTTGCATCGCCCTCTGATCCGCCTATTCCAAATGTGATCAGGTCTTCCTCGCTTATTCTTCCTTAAGGAATACCATACGAAAACCTTCTTATGTCATCATATTCCTCCAGTACCTATATTAGAAGTTCCAATGTTCAAGTGTCACTCTTTCATCGCTTTCTTGATCCCCATATTTCAAGTACGGTAAGATCTTTCTCACTTTTAGCTTACTTAGGAATTCGATCCAAAAGCCTACTTAGGGTACAAATCTTCCAGCACTCACATTATATGTCCCGAAACGTTCAAGTTTCGTTCTTGCATCGCTTCGCTAGTCCTCTTGTTCTAAAGGTAACGAGATCTTCCTCACATCACCTTTTTCGAGGAATTACAACCAAAGCCATCGATCTTCCAGCGCCAACATTGGATGCCCAAAAAATTAGGTTTCGCTTCTCCAATCCTCTCATCCAAAGTGCTGCTGCTTGGTTCCCTTTCGCTGAAAAGTTCTATCCAAAAAGACGCACATTAGATGCCCAAACGCCCAGGTTTCGTTCTGATACCTCTATCTTGAATCTGCTATTTCGAAGTGCGACGAGGTCGTCCACACTTTCTTTTCCAGGGAATTCCATCTAAAAACCTTCTTGTTATTGAGCTTCCAGCACCAATATTAGTTGACCAAACATTTTGGTTTCACTTCCCTAATACTCTCATCCCAAGTGTTACGACACCTGCTTTGTTTAACATTATATGCCCAAACGTCCGGGTTTGGCTCTAACATCTCTTTCTTGAATCTCCTCCTTCCAAATGCGTAATTCCTTACAAGATCTTCCTTGCTTCTATTTTCCTTGGAATAACGTCTAAGAATCTTCTTAGCTCACCCACATTAGATGCCCAAACGTCCAAGTATGTTTCTCACACCTATTTCATGAATCTCCTCCTTCCAAGTGCGACGAGGTCCTCCACACTTTTTTCCAGGGAATTCCTTCTAAAAATCTTCTTAGAACATTAGGCTTCCAGCACCAACATTAGATACCCAATCTTCCGGGTTTCGCTTCTGCAATCTTCTCGTCCGAAATGCTACGAAGCCACCTTCGTTCCTTTTTGCTGAAAAGTTTCATCCATAGAACTTTATAATCCATGTCTTCTAGCACCTACATTAGATGTCCAAACGTCCAGGTCTGGTTATGACAACGCTTCCTTAAATCCCCTCTGTATATGTGCGGCGAGGTCTTCCTCGCTTTTGTATTCCTGGGAATAACATCTAAGAATCTTCTCAGACCATCGAGCTTCCAGCACCCATGGTAAATGCCCAAACCAGGGCAGTCCCTTCATTTCAATCCCTTTGATGACTGTTTTCTCTGCTTCCATTATTAATCGCATTTCGTCATTAAGAATGTGCTTAAGAAGAACACTAACCAACTTTGTCACAATTTCTAGGCAACGGTCTTCGACTATGTGGTCAACCCCGAAGGGGAATGGGTACTCTGGAGCACGATGGTCACGAATTACGTCTACCCCGAGATGGCGACGCCCGAATACGCCTCGATCTTGATCCCCATCGCCGACAACGTCCGCGTGAACTACCTGATAGACACCATAGCGAAGCAGGAGAAGGCCGTACTGCTGATAGGCGAACAGGGCACCGCTAAGACCGTCATGATGAAATCGTACATGAAAAAGGCCAACCAGGAGTTGTACCTCAACAGAGCTTTCAACTTCTCGAGCGCCACGTCACCTTATCAGTTTCAGAAGACCATGGAGAGCTACGTGGAGAAGAGGATGGGGAACACGTTCGGGCCGCCCAACGGAAAGAAGATGATAGTGTTCATAGATGATATAAATCTGCCGGAGATTAATTGCTGGGGCGACCAAGTAAGAAGTGCTAACGGAGAGAATGTGTTCTGAGTATATTTTGGAACATCCTAATGCACGCTCTTACCCCAAGGTTAGTCTGCACTCTCACTAATTGAAGCTTTTCCCTTCCGCGACAGATCACCAACGAGATAGTCCGCCAGACGATGGACATGGGAGGTTTCTACAGCCTGGAGAAACCAGGCGAGTTCACGACCATCACCGACGTACAATTCGTCGGGGCGATGGGTCAACCTGGCGGAGGAAGGAACGACATCCCCTCCAGGCTGAAGAGGCAGTTCTGCATATTCAACTGTCCCTTGCCGTCCGACGCTTCCATAGATAAGATATTCGGGGTGATAGCCCAGGGGCACTACAACGTCAAGAGGGGGTTCACCCTGGAGGTCAGGAACCTCATCAAGAAGCTCATACCGCTAACTAGGATACTGTGGAAGAACACCAGGATGAAGCTGCTACCGACCCCGGCTAAGTTCCATTACGTTTTCTCCCTCAGGGACTTGTCCAGAATCTGGCAAGGCATGGTGAGGACCAAAATTGGACTTAATGGAAAGTCATATTCTTATCCATACCTACCAATCTCTTCATCACGTTTCACGTTTATAATTCGATGCTACGTGCTGCTGGATGTATTGACTTTAACATGAAGATGGTGGTTGGAACTTAGAGACTTCTCCATCTGCAATACTATGTCACTAAATTCTAAATGTCACTATAACCAGTACCACTGTTATAACCATTTGCGTCTTTCTAGATTGGTACCCTTTCAACCGTAATAGAATCCGAAGGATGCATGATGGTGCTTTGGAAACACGAATGCAGTCGCGTCTTCTCCGACAGATTCACAATCGAAGAGGACAAGGAGTGGTTCAACAAGGAGCTCTTGGACTTGGTCGAGGAGAACTTAGGACCGGATATTCGCCACAAGACCGAACCGAACCCCGTATTCGTCGACTTCATGAGGTATGAGACAATGAACCAATTACGCCTGCACCTGAAAGCCCAATTTCCTCAATCCGGAATAGGGATGATGCAAGGTCATGTTCAGTATTCAGGCATTTTTCGTGGCAACCCAAGACACTTTGCCTTGTGTCGTATCCAGCCCTTAACCCTTTCTAACTGGAATCTCATTAGGTTTTTGCCTTAGCAATCCAAGTAAGAAGAGATACTGGAACTAAAGTAGTTGGAGAAGTATTACAAACTATAGAGATTACACCACAACCTATATAGGCTCCGTCAGTAAAGAGTAGCGGAGCCTCCTAGAATATGTGCCAGGTTCTGGATGATCACCTCCACCTAAAAAACGAAGATGGAACACAAGAACCCAATTCTTGGAACTATGCGAGTGACACCTGCCCTGTGCCCACGCCATCTCCTTGCCTTAAGACGATCACTCCCTTTCTGTGTATGACTCAACCATCTATTAATGCTCCCATCTAAAACATTCCAAATATGCTTTCATAATTGCCTTAGCCATTATAACTAAATATGCAATTTCTTCTGGTAGAGATGCGCCTGAGCCCACAGGCGAGGAAGGCGAAGACGCCGACATGGAACTACCGAAGGTGTACGAGCCCGTCAGCGATGAGAACGAGCTGCGCGAACGTCTCGATATGTTCCTGGCGCAATTCAACGAGATGGTCAGAGGATCCGGGATGGACCTGGTGTTCTTCCCCGACGCCATGCTGCACCTGGTGAAGATCTCGAGGGTCATCAGGCACCCTAGAGGCAACGTCATGCTCGTCGGTAAGAAACTGACTAAGCACTAAACGTGGAAATCTAGTCGAGTTTTCAGGTGTCGGCGGAAGCGGGAAGCAGTCGCTGACGAAGCTCTCCTCCTTCATAGCCGGCTACAAGACGTTCCAGATCACGCTGACCAGGTCTTACAACATCGGCAACTTCCTCGAGGACCTGAAGGTGTTGTACCGGTCCTGCGGCTGCCAGGGCAAAGGCACTACGTTCATCTTCACCGATTTGGATATCAAAGAGGAAGGGTTCCTCGAGTACCTCAATAACATCCTCTCTTCCGGCGTCATCTCGAATCTGTTCACCAAGGACGACCAGGCGGAGATCATCCAGGAACTGACGCCTATCATGAAACGCGAGAACCCTAAGAGGACGCTCAACCAAGAGACCGTCATGGAGTACTTCATGAACAGGACTTGCCAGAATTTGCACGTGGTGTTCTGTTTTTCACCGGTAAGACACGTTTACTTAGGGTTTATACAATACGGATACAAATTATCAATCTGCGTCTTGCTATGTGCGTTTCTCAGTCGAGAGTATGACGAATTTTGGCTGGTGAAAGTCTTCAAAAATGCTCAAAATTTAAACAATCAATAGCTACGGAAGGTCTAATCACAGCTCAGCAAACTAGGTAGCATGACCAAGGCTGTCTAGCTCGTAGTATTGAAGATAGAAGAAGAAGTATGGACGAAGTAGTATTGACAATAAACGAACACATATTACTTAAAAAAAAAAAGGAGAGAAGTTTAGGCAGTAACGGCAAGAAACACACGATCGTTCGTGCTAGCGAAAATTTTTTGTGTAAATCTCACTTCCAATCCTCTCAAGTCCTACGCTTTCCTCGAAACCCAAATTCACTTTTGACAAAATGGCGCTTCTGGAACGATTTCGGCAAAGGTGCAACGATGACTGGTTCTCACTAAAACCGAAAGAAGAAAGGAGGTTTACCCCTGGAGGAGGTTTACCCCCTGGGAGGCAGGTTTTACTTCAAGTCATTTGTTAACCTTTGAACGACATGATCACTACACAGCAACTCACGGAACCACGGAACGCCCTTCCCAGATTTGAAGTGGATATACAATTCCCCACTTTCCCACAAGACCCCCACTGGTGGTTGCTTGTAGGTTATGTTTCACGTTCAGTGTTTCAGTTTATGTTTCACGAATTATATGTTCGCTGTATGTATGAAACATAGCAAAGTTCGTCATACCACAGCTCTGGGTTTGAGACCTTTTGAGCATTTGCTGCCTACTCTTACTGCAGCTGGTGTAGGTTCCATAGTAGCCAGACCATGTGATCTCGGGCTACCACCTTCAGCAGTATCTCCAAGAGTAGCATAACTATGTTCCTATGTTAAACAACAGACCTTTTAGAATCGCTATATGGCATTTTTGAGGTCGGGGAGAAGTTCAGGAACCGGGCCCTACGCTTCCCGGCCTTGATCTCCGGCTGCACCATCGACTGGTTCCAGCCTTGGCCCAAGGACGCGCTGATCTCCGTGGCGCAGCACTTCCTGACCGACTTCGAGATCGCCTGCACGGATAAGGTGAAGGAGGAGCTCGTCACCGCTCTCGGCTCCATCCAGGACGTCGTCTCCGCGACGTCAGTCGAATACTTCCAGAGGTACGCACCCGAAAATCGATCGGACTCCAGAGTTACTCCCTTTTTGTCTCCTCCGTAGGTTCCGCAGGGCGACGCACGTGACCCCGAAATCCTACCTGAACTTCATAGCGGGCTACAAGAGCATTTACAACAATAAACAGAAGGAGCTGAGCGACGGAGCGCTGAGGATGGACACCGGTCTCGAAAAGCTGGCCGAGGCGTCGTCTTCGGTACTCATATTGAAGAAAGAGCTGGCGGCGATGGAGAAAGAGCTGGCGGAAGCCTCGCAGAGGGCGGAACGCGTGCTCACCGAGGTAAACATGGAATCGTGGCGGAATTTTGAGACTTAGTTAAATTGATAAAAACCTTCAAGAGGAGAGATCCTTTCCTTCTCCTTTATGGCGTATGAATTGTATATAAAATATAGGGGCATTAAGGTGATTCGAAGACAAATGGCCGAACCAAGGTAGCGTGGCAATTTCCAATCAAGCGACCTACAGCCCAATCAAATAAAAATAAAAAGCAAAGTAATCCGTTTCGGATTGAAACCTTATTAAAATCTAATTTTAGATAAAAAGAAAAGATATTTTTCAAAAAGTATCGGTTTAAAATGACGGCGCCATTGTTTAAACACTTTTAATGGTGAAAATCGCAAAAAAATAAGTTTTTTAAATGTCTTAAAAAACACATAAGAGGGAGTATTAAAGTTTTTTTTTCTTACAGCTGCTTGAAAAAGGCTTCATTTTAGACCTACCAAAAGAAAAATTATAAATAATTTATTTAAATAATTGCAAAAAGTCATCGAAATTTGAATTTGCAATAAATAAAGAAAAAAAAACATCAATTGTTTGCATAGAAAGTTGCCTTTAACTATCCTCAAGATTCCCTTAAAGTTTGGTTAAAAAATATTAGTTAATTTACGAATTATTCTATTTGTTTATTAGAAAGTGTATTTTTGCAACCTAAAAAACGCGGTTGTTGCTGCCAAGGTAGAGAAATTTATAAGAGCTAATTTTTTTCATCTTGATCTACATTTTCAAAATATTCAATTGGAAATTTAAATTTCATAATGTATATTTTTGATTTCTCAACTTTTCACAGAAAAGCGGCGACATTTCGCCAACTAGACACCTTCAGAAACCTGTAAACTTAGTGGACCCAAGCATACTGCTCTGACACAGAGGCGGCGCTAGATCTAGCTGGAACAAAAACGCGTAACACGTATCCCCATTGGTCTTGGGAAATCTCTTCAGTCAATGATTTAAGCTGAAGATTTAAGCTTCAAAACGGTCGTTACGTTTACAACTGATATTTCATTTCATTCTGGTGTTAGTAACGCCACCTAGCGAACAACAGGGGCCCTTCCATATCTATCTCACTTGTCTACCTTATATATACACGAAACAAACAACTGTAGTCTTTAGGCTAGTTCCAATGAAGGACCTTTGTCATCGTTATGGATAAGTAATCCCAAATTTAATTTGAACATGTTAGTGGAGTTATTAGAGTTATAAGAGTAGGTTCCTGACGCAAGCATCTCCTATCATTCGCTGCATTGTACGTTCTCTTCAAATCTGGGAAGGGCGTTACGTGGTACCCACAATCGTTATATCGGGACCTTGACGTTCCAAATAAGATAGTAGGGAGGTACAATAAACCACTCCAAACGTTCCACACGAAATTGCCACGGTCGCATGGTTCAACTTTACCTCATCAACATATCGTAACCACAAAAATGGTGTTGAAACCCATAAAAGCCCCTTTTGGCAATAATTAGTCAAAGAGGTTTCAGATACCTCAACACCATTATTCGTCAATACAATCATAATTTCACTGCTTGAAATTTGGTTCCGTAGGTGACCGAAAGGGCGATGCAAGCCGAGGTCGTCAAGAACCAAGTGCAGAAAGTGAAGGAAAAGGCCGAGGCTCTGGTCTCGTCGATAGCGGTCGAGAAGGCGTTGGCGGAGGAAAAACTGGAAGCTGCCAAGCCGGCGCTCGAGGAAGCCGAAGCCGCTTTGAACACCATCAAACCTGCGCACATCGGTAAGCAAACTTTTGCACTCGTTGCTCTTCAAATACGTCGTTCTTTCGATGTTATATTCAGCGACTGTGAGAAAACTGGGCAGACCGCCGCACTTGATCATGAGGATAATGGACTGCGTGCTGATATTATTTCAAAGGAAACTTCATCCCGTGATAGGGGATTCGGCAGCGCCCTGCCCTAAACCTTCATGGCCTGAATCCCTCAAGGTAAGTAGACCTTTCGTAATCATTGTGCTTCTTAAATACTGGACGGAAGAACATCAGAAATTACGAGTATAACAAATTCAATGGGCGCAAGTTAGACTGGTTCCTTGATGGCGGATACTTGGATGAGTCAAAACGTAGGCGCAGAATTTCTCATGAAGCAAATATGCAAAATTGCAAAAACACAGGAAATACCTATAACTTGAATACTTAGGCACTATTTTTCTCAAAAATTAACGATTCCAATTAATATCGTCATACTTATAACATGTTGTTTTAAGGCTTACGTCCCTTACTTAAGTAATATAATTTACACAGGTACAGACCGCATTTTACGACTACGTCGGCACCAAGTCAGTTGTGTTGTGATATTTCTATTAGTGTCATTGCTATATATATTTTAACGCTAGTCGTGTTGGGCAATTTGAGTTAATATGGGCATAGGTAAAAGATAAAGTGGCGAGAACAAATACTACATTCAAATTAGAAGATGTAAAGAGACACTTGCATGAAGCTATAGGGATAGTAATTGCGGAAAATTGGAAGAAACGCATATAGTATAAGTAGATACTCTATGTCGGTTCCGTACATAACCAGTGTTATTAACGGCACGAACTCAATGATTCACCGGGCCAGATTCGCTATCTAGATACAAAAAGTCCTAAATAAGATTAGAATTTTGAATAATTTTTATAAAAGCAGTCGGAAAAAATTATTAAATTTTCCGACGTGAAAGTAAATAAGTGTTTTTTTTTTAGAATTTTTAACTAAGTCTCAAATTTTCAGCTTAAAATTGCTTTTTTTAAAACATAAAACATAAAATACAATTATTTAACGAATTTTGTGAACCAGTTTTTTAAAAAAAATATTTTTTGGTAATAAAATCACACCAAAAATAATCTTTTGTAGATGCAATTGAAATTCTGATATACCCACAATGGATCAAAATGAAAAATGACAAGGAAAAAACCCGGAATCTTTAGATAAATACATTAGTGATTTGGTAAAAGATTCTTTGGTGTTTATGGAGCATCGCTTGGTTTCAAAAAGAGAAAAATTTTATTTCACATTTCGCAAAGAAAACTTAATTTTACCAATCGATTCAAAGCTTCAGAAAAATCTTGGATAATTCAGAAATGCCCTTTTGATTGTACTGCACCTCCTTAGATTTTTTTAGGTATTTTTGCAAACATTCCAACAAACTACGGGCCTTAAAAAATTATTTTCATTCAAGAAGGTTTTTCAGTCGTGATTTCTCTACTTTCTGAAATGATCTAAAGATCTGTCCTTTCACATCAGTTAATCCCATAATAAAACAATCTTATTATTCCTAGAGAAAATGGGTTATTGAATATTTCCAGATTTTTCGGTCTCGGTAAATGGATTTTTTTGGTAATTCGATTTTACAGCTCAAATTACAGCTAACCGGATATTTTTGGAAACTACAAATCATACTTAAAGAGCATCTAAATTTGAAAACTACGTATGCATCGATTTTTAAACAGGAAATAAAGGTCATATATTTTTGTCATAATGCATCATAACATAACACAACACAACACGTGTTGCGTCAATCCATTTTATCATTGAAGAGATTTTACCACATCGCGCATCCCTGATGGGGATACGTGTTACGCGTTTTTGTTCCAGCTCAACCTAGCGCCTCCTCTGCGTCAGAACAGTAAGCTTGGGTGCACTAGGTTTACAGGTTTCTGAAGATGTCTAGGTGTCGCCAACGTTGCCAGGTCATAGTCATTATCATAGTGGTGGTTCATAATGTATCTATTGTCTTACTTTTCACATGAATCGGCAACGTTGGCGATATTTCGCCAACTAGACACCTTCAGAAACCTGTAAACGTAATGGACCCGAGCTTACTACTCTGACTCATAGGTGGCGCTAGGTCGAGCTGGAACAAAAACGCGTAACATGTACCCCCATTCTGTTGCGCGTCTTGGTAAAATTTCTCCATTACAGCATTAAAAATTGCGCTTTTGTTACCCCCTCAATACGAAAAGTGCAAAGTTTCGTTGTGATCCTCCGAGCAATACACGAACTTACAAATATCGATGCAGCTGATACCGTCCACGTTGTCCGTCTTGTAATCAGGAATGATCGGCTCGTAGTCGACACCCTTTTCGTTAATAACCTCGATCGCAGTCGACAGATACGAGCAATTCCACGTATTATTCGAGATCCCCACGTAGCTGATCCTCTTGAGGCTACTGAACAGACTGCTGAAGTCGAACTTCTTCAAATGGTTACCGTCCAACCAGAGCCTCCGCAGCTCCTTCATCGAATAGAAGACGCTCACGTGGTCAATCTTCACTATTTCATTGTAGGACAGGTCGAGCACTTCTAAGCGCCTCAAGTTGGAGAACTCCCCGTTTTTGAACATCTTCACGCTGTTGTAGCTAAAATTGAACGTCCTCAACGAGACCAAACCTCGGAACGTTCCCGGTACGACCTCAACCAAGTAATTGAAATGTAAGTACAGCTCCTTAAGAGACCGTAGGTACAAAAAACAATCAGAGTGTAGAGACGTTATGTTGTTGTACTCCAAATGTAACACCTCGAGGCTCGACAGGTATTCAGAGAAACTCGCGTTGAGGGCACGAAGCCTGTTATTGTTCAGGTGTAAACGCTTGACGCTACTCAAGCTACCAAACAAGCGCCCCTCGATCGACTCGATGTCGTTGAAAGACAAATCTAAGGTGATCAGACCGCTCAAACCGTTGAACGTAAATTCGGTCAACGAGGTTAAATTGTTGTTGTCCAACAGGAGCACTTGGAGGCGACCCATGCCATCGAAAGCACCACCTTCGATGCTTTCCAATGACAGACGCGACATGTTCAACACCTCGAGCGACCTGAGGTCCTTGAACGTACCAGTCTTGATCTGCGAGGAGAGCTTAAATAAATTTCGAGCGTCCAACGACTTCAGGAAGTACAAATGGTTCAAAGCGCCTGACTCCACGAGTCTCACCTCGGAACCCTCGAAGCGCGCCTCGAGTAGGTTGAAGGTACCATCGAAGCTGTTCGCCTTCAAAACGTCGATGACGCAGTCTTTGAAGTTAATCACTCGAAGGTGCATGTTCATGATTTTCTTCGGTTTGAAGATGCCGTTGTAAGTGAGGTCGAGGCGTTTTATCCTCAGTCTGTTCGAGAAGGAGTTTAAGGTCGTGACGCGATTCCCGGTCAGATCGACGAAGGTCAGCTTAGGGATCTGCACGAGTAAGTTATGGGGAACCACGGCGATGTCGTTACCGCTGAGATCTATCGACTCCAACTGGGAGAGATTATGGAAGGCTTTGCTCTCCAGGTTCTTCAGCTGCACGTTGCTCAAGTTCAAGGTTTTAACGTTGCTCAGGTTGTTGAAAGCCTTGTTTCTGACCGTGCCGATTTTATTGCCGGCCAGGATTATCTCGCGCACCGCCAGGTTGGAGAAGGTGAATTGCTCCAGGATGTACAGCTCGTTCGAGCTCACGTCGAGGACGTCGAGTCGATCCAAGCCGGCGAACGCCGCATTTTCTATGTTCTCCAAGGCGCAGTTCGACAAGTTCAACGTTCTCAGGTTTCTTACGTCGATGAAGGATTCGCTGAAGACCGTCTTTATTGGATTCGAGGACAGGTCGATGGTGCGTATGCTGGTGTTATCGAAAATGTTTTTCACCAGAGAAATATCGTTTTTGGTTAAAATGAGGTGATTACTGGTGAGGCCGGTGAAGGCGTTGTGGCGTACGGTTTTAATTTGATTGTGCGACAAGTCTAACGTCCCTATGGACGAGTCGGTGAATACATTACTTCGCACCAATGAGACGTTGTTGAGGCTCAAATTTAACAGCGGGATGGAATAGTTGCTGAAGTAGTATTCGACGATGTGTACGATGGAAGAATTGGACAGGTCGATGCTCGGGTAACAATCGATTCTATCGTAAAATTTCCGCAAATCCAAAGATTGCTTAAGTACGTTATTCCCTTTGGAAACCAGTTCGTTCTTAACTAAAAACTTCCAATCTGAACTCACCCCGCTTTTCAAGTACGACAAGTCTAGACGTTCAAAAACAGGCGTATACGAGTTCTGCATGATCTTCAAATTATTCCCGGATAAATCGTACGTTTTCTTCTCGTTCATCAACTCAATAGTACTCAAGTAATTGAAACTAATGTCCAGGTTATCGAAAGTACATCTAAGCTCGCTCTCTTTGAAGTGAACCAGCATGTTGTGGCTCAAATTAAGACTTAGCATGTTTGAGAACGTCGAAGCCGGGATTATCTTCGTTACGTTGTTATGAGCCACGTTCAATTCGCTCAGTACGTTAATGACGTTCATTTCCAGTATGCTGATTTTGTTGTAACTCAAGTCCAGGACGAATCCCGGGTTGAAAGCCTGGAAAACGTTTTCGACGTAACTGATCTTGTTGTGACTTAAATCTAACTTCTCCAGGGAATTCGGTAAATGCCTGACGAAGTTCATTTCTTTTATCTTATTCCTACTTAAGTGCAGCTCACGCAGCATCGACAGCTCTTCAAAAGCCTTACTGGAAATCATCTCCAAGGAGGCATTCTTGATGTTCAGTTTCGTAATGCCTACACTGCTGTTATCTTCCATTGTTAACGACGGGAAATATTCCATAGAATATATCGTTGAGTCGACGATGGTTATGGAAAAATTCGACGAGGGCGGTTCGTCATTGGACGACAGTTCAAAAAATTGGTCGTAGAATTGATCCAAGTGCACTCCTTTGCAGTGAAAGTTGTAATCATCAACCCGGCACGTTCCGCGTGTTCGGTTAAAAACGTTCATCATTAAGAGCGTTACGAGTAATTTCATTTTCTCGCTGGAATAACGTAATGGCCGTAATAAAAATTATCCAAATTAAACGTGCAATCTCACCTTGATTATCTCGAAGAGAAGGGGAGGAGCGTGTGTTTGTTTCGCACTGCGTTAACACAACAAAACAATTGCGCTTAATGAAGTTAAACGTTAAGTATCGCTAGAAATATCCGACAACGCATTCATCTTAATCATCGGAATTAATTTCGGCCCGTAACCGCCTGCTCTAATTGTCGACAAAAATAGGCATTAGACTTACTCGACTAAGATTTATACGCGAATGCGATTGTCACGAAAGTACATACCAGCAGGTAGTTCTATAATAGAAATTACAGGTATAGCCCTTCCACCCAGAATGGGTCCAGTTAAAAAAAATCAATAAAATTTAATAGCCTATCTATGGCCACACAAAGATAGAGAAACCGATCCATAGTCGTGCCATCTTAAAGAAATGCAAAAGATTGTTACTCACTTTGTCAAGGAAATTTTATGAAGAAATCCCAAAATTGTTTCTGTAGCATTATTTGTATCGTGTATAATGTCTATATCATTGCCATTATTAATTTCGTCCACGTCGAGAGGTCTCCAAAAAGCCATTTTAAAATAATAATTGCGACTTACGTGCACACACCACTGAACTCTAATGACGAATGAAAATGAACACGTGCTCGGCGCTCAAATTTAATGGCTGTAGTGGACCTGCTCTAATTCCAATACTAATACCCGACCCGATACTAATAGGCATTTCATATATAGCGACTAACAACATTTCTCCGCGCCAAATATACCGGGGGAAGGTTAAACGGTACGTTACATGAATATTCTGCTTTTGTATAGAGTAAAAACGTATTTTTTGAATGCGCTCGGTATAAAGTCGGTAGTTGTTTTGTTTTTAAACTGGACTAACTGGTACTGGAAGGACCTTACGTACCTACCACGTACTGGAGGAACCATTTTAGAACCTTTAACTGGAAGGGAAAAGGGATGGCGTTTATCACAATGACACTTATTTTCTGTGACAAAAAACCAGTTTATAAATTTTTTTAAGAGCTATAAGCTCATATGAATTAATTTTTTTCATCCCTTATTTTTGAAGGATTTTAGCTAAAATGGCTCGAAAAGGGTACTATTTACGAACGATCATAACTCAATTTTATCCTAAGGAAAGAAAACCTAAAACTTTTAGAAAAACAAAACCTTCAACTTTGTACTCTACAAATTTTTGCGTATCATTAATAGTTTTTGAGTTATTTTGAAGGAAAAGCGATTTTTGCAAAATTACAAAAATGCTCTATTCATTTCAAGCATACTTTTTTTAAAAACTAAACACTTTAAACCTGTCAAACTTGTAGAGCATATTAAAAGTGTAAAAAGTACAAATAAAGTGCACATTAAACACACATAGACTGTTCTTAACAATTTTTGTATCAAAAAACTCCAACGAGGCCGTGTAGCGCTCGAATCAAACGAAAAATCGAGGCAGTTGGACGGACCGCGCGTTAGTAAAAAGCAAGCGAATAATCGATAAATTAGTTAAATAAAGATCTTGATACTAGTTTAGCACGGAAATCACATGATTCAACACTTTTCAATCCTCAGATGATGGCATCGACGACCTTCCTTCTGCAGCTCCAGAACTACCCGAAGGACATAATCAACAACGAAATGGTCGACCTGCTACAGCCCTACTTCGAAATGGAGGACTACAACATGGACACTGCGAAGAGAGTCTGCGGCGACGTCGCAGGACTCCTCTCCTGGACCAAGGCCATGGCGTTCTTCCACAGCGTCAACAGGGAAGTGTTGCCACTTAAGGCTAATCTGACAATGCAAGAGGCGAGACTAAAGGTAAAGACGAATTAAATTTATAATACAGGACTCTGCATTGAATAGTCTAGGCTTTGATATAACTATCGATTGGTAGGTTGCCATGGAAGACCTGGCAGCTGCAGAACAGCAACTGGAAGAACGGGAGCAATCCTTACGCGAAGTCAAGGAGCAATACGACAAGGCCGTAATGGAGAAGCAAAGGCTAACCGACGCAGCTAATTTATGCCTGAGGAAGATGAACACAGCCACCGCCCTGATCAACGGACTAGGCGGCGAGAAACAGAGGTGGACACAGCAAAGCAAAGAGTTCAAAGCGCAACTAGGTATAAAGATTAATATCACCACGTGTACATTAAACTATCAGCACAATTCTCTTAGGTCGGTTGGTGGGCGACGTGCTTTTAGCGACAGGTTTCCTCTCGTACTGCGGCCCTTACAACCAGGAATTCCGGGCAAACCTGGTCAACACCTGGATGGAAATCCTCTCCGGTCGCGAGGTACCCTACACCGCCAACCTTAACATAATCAGCATGCTGGTGGAGAACGCGACCGTGTCAGAATGGACGTTACAGGGTCTGCCCAAGGACGAGCTCTCCGTCCAAAATGCCCTCATCGTGACCAAATCGCGGTCTTACCCGTTACTGATCGATCCCCAGACCCAAGGTAAGATGTGGATCAAGAACAAGGAGGCCAACAACAGCTTGCAGATCACCTCTTTGAACCACAAGTACTTCAGGACTCACCTCGAGGACTGCTTGTCTTTAGGTGAGCTTAATGGAGAAACAAGCAGGGGTGGATGGGCATTGCCTTGGTTCGTTCTTTAGGGAAACCGTTGTTGATTGAAGACATCGACGTCGAATTAGACCCAGTGCTGGACAACGTATTGGAGAAGAACTTCATCAAGTCTGGTTCCATTGAGAAAGTCATAGTGGGCGACAAGGAATGCGACGTCTTGAAAGGTTTCATGTTGTATATTACCACCAAGCTACCCAATCCTCCCTACTCCCCGGAAGTGAGCGCTAAGACATCCATCATCGACTTCACCGTGACTATGCTAGGTAAGTAGCGACGAAATTGATGTAACGGTAACAGAATTACAGTTACACATATTTTCCTCTTTGCACTATTTGGTATCTAATGATAGGCACAAGTTGCCTAAAGTATGCCACAAGTTGCAAACCATGATAAGACAGTAATAATGATTGCAATAGAACAGAAGATGAAAGACTTAGAATAGTTACACCAACTTATACCACAGAGAGAAGAATGCCTTTCACCAATGTCAGAATCATCTTTCCTATCTGGTGTGGTGATGGTTTATGGAGAAAATGCCCACCACAGTTGATGTAACGCAAGTACGAAGCTTGCAATTTGATATTTCCTCCTACTCCATCTACTATCCACAGATAATCCATTGATCTCCTCGACAGGTTTGGAGGACCAGCTGTTAGGCAGGGTGATCCTGATGGAGAAAGCCGACCTGGAGGCCGAACGGGTCGCCCTCTTCGAGTCCGTCATGCAGAACCAGAGGCGCATGAAGGAGCTCGAGACGAACCTCTTGAGCAGGCTGAACTCGACGCAGGGCTCCCTGGTGGACGACGAGGAGCTGATCAACGTACTCCAGGTGACGAAGACGACCGCAGAGGAGGTCACCCAGAAGCTGTCGGTCTCCGTGCACACGGAGAAGAAGATCAACGTGGCGAGGGAGGAGTTCAGGGCTGTCGCCGCCAGGGGGTCCATTTTGTACTTCCTCATAGTCGAGATGAGTAACGTCAACGTTATGTACCAGAACTCGCTGAAGCAGTTCTTGATCCTGTTCGATAATTCCATCACCAAGTCGGAGAAGAGTACCGATACGATGGAGAGGATTAATATTATATTGAAGTATTTAACTCATGAGGTATGTTGGCTCTACGAGGATAAACAAATTTGTTTATACTTCATGCTGCTGGGTACAAATTTGTACCCATACATAACCTTTTAATTAGTTACTCATTAATGATTTAAGAGACATCACCAAGACAACATTTGTAGTACATACTTCATGGCACCATCCCATTTGTAATGTGTCCTTGCAGGTTTGGAAATTCACCCAAAGAAGCCTCTACGAACGTCACAAGACCCTATTCACTCTAATGATGGCGATGAAAATCGACCTTCAAAAAGGCCTCATCAGCCACGAGGAGTTCATGGCTTTCATCAAAGGTGGGGCTTCACTAGATTTGAACGCAGTCACTCCGAAGCCGTTTAAGTGGATTTTAGACATAACTTGGTTGAATTTGGTCGAAATACACAAGCTCGCGACGTTTTCGGATATCCTGACGAAGGTAAAGGGCTTAGTTGCTTTTAGTTTATTCAAATTGTGTAAGCAGTGAAAAGCTGAAGTTCCATTTAGGCTTGATTCCTTAAAAACACAAATCCATGCGATTTTGGTCAAAATCGAGCAAATGGCACTTTGCTCTTGTCATTTTTATCGAAAACTAGTCCAATATATGAATATTATAATAGTATAATAGAGGGCTGTTGTCTAGACCTTCGGATTTCCACCGTGCGCGGCGGGTCAGAGAGCATCTTCGGGGCGGTAGGTTTTTTTCGGTCTCTTCAAGAGATTAGAGATAGACTCGGTAGATTCAAACCATAAGCCGCAGTGAGGTCACATCTCTCAACCCACTACATTAGCTATGATGCAATTACGACTTTTTTTACTATACAAAAAGCACTAGTTTAACTGAATTTTCTATCCTAGATTGAAACTAATGAAAAAGATTGGAGAGTCTGGTACGAGAAGGAGAAACCAGAGGAGGAGGATATCCCATGCGGGTACCAGAAGTCCTTGGATGTGTTCAGAAAACTACTGCTGATACGCTCTTGGAGTCCAGATAGAACGTTATCGCAAGCGAGGAAATACATAATGGGTAACGGTTTCATTTGACTTGCAATTCAATATTCACTTACCCATTATGTTGGTATTCATCCAGATTCCTTAGGCGTGGAATACGGAGAGCCCTGTATCCTAGACCTGGAAGTGACCTGGAGCGAATCAGAACCGAGGGCTCCACTCATATGCATCCTGTCGATAGGATCAGATCCGTCGCCTCAGATCTCAGCGCTGGCGAAATCAAAAGACATACGTTAGTTTCAAAATAGTTTCAACAACTTAACGAGCTTTAGTTTAAATATTGGCAAACTTTGCAATAACTCGATTCAAAGCTTCCTGAATTGCCTACAGGCAAAAATTCTTGAAATCAATCCCCAGTTAATCACTTTATTCTAACCCTAACGTTTCCAGCGATAAAAGCAGTTTCGATGGGCCAGGGCCAAGAGATAGTTGCAAGGGACATGCTCGACTCCTCCATGACCCAAGGCGGTTGGGTCCTGCTCCAAAACATCCACTTGTCGCTACCTTTCGCCACCGAAGTCATGACGATGATCGTGGACACGGAGAAGATCCACGAAAGCTTCAGGGTATGGCTGACCACCGAGGTGCACGAGCAGTTCCCGATCGGGCTGCTCCAGATGGCCATAAAATTCACGAACGAGCCGCCGCAAGGGATACGCGCAAGCCTGAAGAGGACCTACCAGAACATCACGCAGGACTACCTGGATTACTCCGCGCAATCGCAGTGGCCGCCGCTCTTGTACGCCGTCGCGTTCCTGCATACGGTAGTCCAGGAGAGGAGGAAGTTCGGACCTCTAGGTATTGAAATCGAGGGGTTAAGTTGGGTAAATGGTATCCACCAATGACGACACTACAACTTTTCGAATCTTAGAAAGAAGCCCATCTACATATTTAAATTTTGGAGCGAAGCTTTTAGGCGAGAGGAGTTAATAGAAAATAATCGTCACGGAAAAGCGTAACGGAAGTTAGGCCTGACCCTAGCCTCCGCCAAATTTATAAATAAACGAATTATTTTCAAATAGAGGGAGTTTTAACCCCAACAAATAAAAATCAACCCCCCGAAGTAGAGGGTGAATAGAACTTGAATCCAAACTTTTATGCAAATTTGTGATATTAAATCATTCTAAGTTACTGGGGAACATTTTGAAGACATTTTTTTAACTATAACTACTCTAGGGGGTGATTTTTAGGGGTCTAAACTGTTCAATACATCATAAATTGTCTCTCAATGTCAAATGACGTTCATTCGACTTATTTAAATATGATTTAAATCCATTACAAGCTCGAAGGAGCTCAGCTCCTTTGACCAGGACAAGGATATTCGTCCTCTACACCTTTCTCATCGTAGATCTTTTCCTGTGGTATACGTTTTGCTTCTTCGCGTTGTCTAATAATGCCAAAGAACAAATCGCATGAAGACCACATAGCGAACATCTATTGATTTCAATGTTTACTTCCCAATAGGGTGGAACGTCCCCTATGAGTTCAACCAGGCCGACTTTGCAGCCAGCGTGCAATTCATTCAGAACCATTTGGACGATATGGATCCGAAGAAGGGCGTGTCTTGGCCTACGGTGTGCTACATGCTCGGAGAGGTGCAATATGGCGGCAGAGTGACAGATGATTTCGACAAACGCCTGCTGACCACCTTCACACAGGTACGCATTTTTAAAATATTCTTAAGTATATAAGCGTCGACTGAAGAAATTTTACCGCGACGCGCAACCGAAGAGCGATACGTGTTACGCATTATTGTTCCAGCTCTACCTAGCGCCGACTCTGTGTCAGAATAGTAAGCTGGGCTTATGGTTTCTGAAGCTGTAATTTATGTATAAAATGAGAGATTTCTTGAATATATGTAATCAGTTTAACATTTCTGAGCGTTGATTTGTGCGTGTTATAGTTGGTTCATAATGTACATTTTTGATGGAATTTTCTCAACTTCTCACCTTTTCACATGAATCATCGGCAACGTTGGCGACATTTCCTCAACTAGACGCATTCAGAAACCTGTAAACTTAGTGGACCCATGCTTACTCTTCTGACACAGAGGCGGCGCTAGGTCGAGCTGAAACAAGGACGCGTAACACGTATCTCCATTTTGTTGCGCGCCTTGGTAAAATTTCTTCAGTCAACGGTATAAGGCACTCTATCTCTAAGTGTATAGCTATGTAGCTGAGTTTATTCTTTTCGTTCTCAAGGCATTCTCCAATTTCTCAGATTCCTTACATATTTGTTTTCTCCAAGTTGTTCCCTCCCTGTATTCTCCTTCCTTTTTAGGTTATTCCTCCCTTTATTTTTGCCCCGCTCTCCACTATCGAAAAATGTTTTGGTTATTTCTTCCTCAGACGTGCAGGGTACGCAGGCATTCTTTTTAAACACGTGATAACTCGCCCATCCATCCGTGGACAGTAAAACAAGGAATACGGTCATCAGTAGTGATGAGCGACATTTTACTGCCGGTGATTTAATCACCGTGATCACAAAATCACTAGTCGCTAACAGTGCTCTAATATTTGTATTCACGGTAACATGGATTTCATCAAATGCAACCTGTTATTATCAGCGTTAAGACGCGCAACCAAATAGGGATACGTGTTACGCGTTTTTGCTCCAGCTCGATATACGAGGCGCAAGTATACTGTTTTATGCTCTCAGCTCGAAATGCGAAATCGCGCGTTTCGCACAATGTTCGATGCCATTTTTCGCACTTTTCTCCAAAAGTATATGAAAATCCAAGACAGCCATGTTGTAGGTTTTCATGTCCTCTTTCAAAAACCGTTGGAAAAATTAAAATCGGCCCATCTCCGTTAATACGCCGAATTTTGCAAGAGTTCTGTGTATATTGTTAATAACGTAATTGTGCAAAAAGTATTCATCCGACAGCATCCAATTTTTGCATGTTTAAAGTAGGCATAATAACCTAACATTTTACCTAAAATTAGCGCTTAAGCTTTAAACTGGGCAAAGCTGTGAAATTTTGAAAAAGGATCCTTTTTAACGTTTTTTCCAAGATTTCTAGGGGGAAAATGCTTCGATCGCCTTTTAGAAACGCTCATTTTGAAGGTATTTTAATTCTCTATCGTCTGTACAACATATTGCATTTCCGACAATAATTTTTACGCCATGGCGAGAAAACTGAAAAACGACCTATTTATTATTTAAATTTTTATTGCTTACAAAAAAGCAAAAGCTCAAGGCACCCATTCTTGAGACTAGGTAAAGTAATTTCCCTAGGGAAATGTCTGCGATTCCCTTGGTAATTACCTCAGTCATATTCTTGAAATCCTCTAGGTAACCACAAAACAGATTAAAATACCTTAAAATGCATGTTTATTAGTTCAAATGAACATAAAATAATTGGCAACGGTATTAGTGGAACGGTAATTTTAAAATTTCCCTAGGTAATTGCAATTACCCACATTCAGGAATAGGTGCCCTGATTTGTCTAGATTTTGGATTTTTATAATCTTTGATTCGTTATAAACAAAGCTTTTTGGTCTCTCTGCTGTTAAATTTTATCTACCAAAGGAGCTTTTCTTTTGCTCTATAAACTGAACTGTCAGGAAAACGGCACGCTACACCGTAATTTCTAACAGAACAGAAACAACACGGTTTGTTTGAATCGTTTAAACATAACCTTCGTATATGGTTTGTTGTGCTAGCTCGAGTTTACTGTTGCATAGCGGAGTTCAACTCGTATTTACGTTTAAATCGATGGAAACTGTATTGGAAAATGGATGAAGAATTAATCTATTTGGTCGAGCAGTATCCACAAATCTACGATTTGTCACATAAAGATTACGACAACCAAGTTGTGAAGGATAAAATATGGAAAGAAATCGGCCACAATTTACATAAAACAGGTAAATATAATATATATCAGATTAGTCTAATTACACATTAAACAAGTTCAAATGCAAGTGAAGTGAAAAAAGAGTTCTACCCTTATCTCTAGATTTTCGTTTCCCCTTTTATGAAAATATTTAATTATTTTAATAACTGGCTTTATTACCGCAGGTGAAGAGTGCAGAAATAAATGGACCCTGTTACGATCTTACTTCGTGAGAGCTCGGTGTAGGCGCAAAAGGAAAACGAGTCAGGCCGCGAAGAGACTTAAGAAATGGAGGTTAGAAGACCAGATGCAGTTTCTAGTCCCGTTTCTCCAAAGCCGAGATGCTCAGAACAACGTAGAAAACCCTCCCGAACCCGACGACATTGTCGGAACGAAATACGAACTGAAAGAGGAGTTGATATCGTATGACCAGCTCTCATCGAACCCGGTCCTTCTCACTCCTTCCCCCGTGCCGTCCGTTAATTCTGCAAGTTCGAGGAGTAGCAGAAAGAGCGGACGGCACAGGGTCTCCGATTCGAGCATGGTCAGTACTTCGAAGCTCGAAACGGCGTTGACCGAATTCATCAGCCTGAGGAACGCGGCGCCGTCTACGCTAGGACCGGTCCCGGAGAAGAAGAAAAAGCTAATGAATTTCTTCGAAGATATAGCCGATACCATGACCACATTTTCCGACATCGACGTGGCGATAATAAAAAGTAAGATATTCAGCATCGTGAACGAGAAGGAGATCGAAAACTTAAGCAGCCGCGACGGTGATTCCCTACAGGGCGGTAAAAGTAATTTTGCGGGTACAAAACTCGAACATAATGATTTTTAGTCGACGGTGATATATCGAGAAATTGTGGTGCGGTGTTTTGGAAATTATCAGAAGCTGTTCAAAATTTCCTTTAAAGAATTGTACTTGCAATTCGAATTAACAAACGGTGAAGAGTGCGCGCTTCGCACACAACTCTAGGATCGGTTGGAACCGTTCTAGCGGTGAATTATTTATATTAAATAAAAAGAGAGAAACATGCTCATATCAGAAAAGATTGATGATTTAAATTAATTTCAATGATTAATATATGTCAATTTGTCTTTTATATTTTAATTGCTTTTAATGTGATTTCGAAATGTAGGAGTGAGCGTATTATAAATCGAATGATATTCTTCATCTATTGAGAGGCTCAAAAATGTACTTAATACATTTTAAAATTCATTTTAGCATAAAAATCAGCAGATGAAGCATTTATTTTACCATGCGTTGTACGTCTTTGTAAAAAGCGAATGAAATATAATGAATGAATTATTAAAGAATATTTTATATACATTATATACAGACAGCAATGAGTTTTATAATCTCTCCTATGCTATCAGTTACAGTATCCATAAGTATAGATCCAAATTTTCATTTCATGTTGTGGTTGTTATGTTACTTACGGATATATAAAATGTTAAAAACCTCAAGAGCAACGGCACTATTTTTGAGAAATTTTGGTTTATGATTGTATTCAATGCGAACTGTAAAGTTGAAAACCACGAACTGCAATGTAAACCAACATTCAGATGCGCCGCTCGAACACACGGAAAAACCGACAACATTGCCAACATTTAGGTTAAGAAAAATCTTAAGCGATGTTTCTGAATGCTACCCGTACTGTCATTAAAAATAATTAAATTAGGATAGTTTATTACTTAATTACAACGCAATTTATTCAACAGTTTAAAGAGAAACGAAGGTAGAAAAACATGGCGATACATTTAGTTCTATTCCTAAAGTAGGTCTGAGTTAGAGGGCGCTGCTATTCGTTTACATTTTGAGTTAACTCTACTATTAGTTCTCTATGGTCTCCATTGCCTCTGCGCGGTGTCTAACGCGCAACGAGGCAAATGCACTATTGTATCAAGCCAGTTACATTTGTAGTACAATTCGGGTGAAATAACAATAAATCAGCGAAACCAGATACCGGGACGGTTTCAGTCACAAAAATCTTCCACTGGCTCCCGGACTATAAATAAAGTAATAGTAAACACGCACGGCTTTCCTCATTCCGCACCCCGATGTGCATTTAGAGTCGTAATTGATAATCCAGTATACAGTATTCATATCATTATCATCCTAATGACGATATTTTGTGAATCAACCTGGCAACACTGCTTCGCATATCATATCGACCCTTTCGTGCTCACATCGTGTGCCTGTCGCCGGTCGTGACCGTATCGAATCGTAAAAAAGCACGATACGTGCACGGTCGTAACATGAAAGGTCATGGAAGGTCGCCCATTGAAAATACATATATAATATGCTATTGTACTTGTTGAATTAATAGTTTAAACCTGATAGTTGATGCAGCAAAAGTTTCAAGTGAAATCATAAATGTTGCTTTTCGGTTCTACAAGAAGATCCAGAATTAAAATCATCACAACTTAATAACAGCATTAAGTAAAATCATCCAAAGTTTCATTATGAATGTTAAATATGGTTAGACTATCTCAACCATTTACTAGAATATTTAATTAAATTTCCTTTTTAGTGAAGGTTTCGATAGTATTCTTATCGAAATCGATGCCCCTAATCTGCCTGTTTAATACACAATTGTGCGCCCCCTACCGTAGGATAAGATAAATTCTGCGTATAGATAGTTGCATATCTATTAAGGGCATCAAGAGACTTCATTAGCACATAGCTGACCACGTTGCCAAAATAAAATGGCGCTCGCGACATCACGATGTGGCGGAAATAATTGAATAAAATAATTTCATATACAACAGTCGAAATCGCATTGAGAAGAACGCACTGGGCCAATATTTCCTTCGTGACGACGTGAGTGCCATTTTATCTAGGCAACGTTGTCGGATATGTGCCATGAAATTCGCTCAAGACGTTCATCAATAGATATGCAACCATCTGACAATAATAGCGTGCATACAGATTCTACCTTTGCTATCGTACAGTAGGGGGCGTACCTTCTAGTAAAGAACAGGCAGATTTGGAGCAGTTAAGATTGTGCTATTTTACAACGTACGTTAACTGGTCTTCGAAAAATATTGGAAACACTCTCAAGTCAATGTTTTCTAATGTTACACTTCATTCATGCATAATTATGCATAGCTTTAAAGGCTATAAGTGTACCACAAGGTCCGTATAAGTGTGTATTCATACACATCATACTTTAATATTTTGGACCCTAAACTAAAGGGATGTCAAGAACCAAACTTGTTTCACTTCAGCCGGGCGTCCTCGAGGCGCACACACTCTTGTATTCTCATTTTGAAATCTGTATTGTAAGCATGTAATTTTTTTACAGGTTTGGTTCTGTGATGTGCTCCTACGACCAGGCTTCGAATTTTACAAAAATTACAAAGTACCTCAGACCAGGAACTTGCAAGGATATATCGATTACATTAATAGTTTACCGGCTACTGATACTCCTGAGGTGTTCGGCTTGCATGGTAATGCCGACATCACTTATCAGATCAATACGGCAAAAGGTAAGGGGTACACTCATTCACGATAGGAATATGGTTGTGTTTAACCCAAGAAAATCTGTTTAATTAAACACACAATACAATCCATACGGCTGGTTTCAAGTGTATTCCAGATTTTATGATTTTTGTCTAAGGTATCCTCGATACGATCTTAAGCGTCCAACCTAAGGAAGGTGGTGGCGGAGGCGGCGAGACCAGAGAGACTGTCGTCTACTGCCTAGCAGAAGACATGTTGGAGAAATTACCTCAACTTTACAATAGTTTCGAAGTGAAGGAATCGCTACAGAGGATGGGACCGCTATTGCCAATGAACATTTTCCTGCGACAAGAGATCGATAGGATACAAAAAGTGATAATGGAGGTGATTACGATAAAGACCGCGATTGTGCTAGAAGCTTCAATAAAATCTGTTTCGACAGGTCAAATCTACCCTGACGGACCTGAAGTTAGCCATCGATGGAACAATCGTGATGAGTCAAAATTTGAGGACTTCTTTAGATGCGATGTATGACGCCAGGATCCCAGACAAGTGGCAAAAGGTAAAAAGGGCAATGTTCAATTTTTCCAAAGGCTTATGGAGTTGTAAACTGTAGAATAAAAGTGGCCCCAAAATTGAACCTTGAACCGCAAGAGATATGCACAGGAACACTTATTTTCACTATTTGCAAATAACTTTCTACAAACCATGTCGACATCTGTGAAAAGACTATATGTTTAAGTATTGCTTACAGTAATAATGTGTAATCGATCATATCAAACACCTTTACTACAGACTAACAATCATAGGCTAACAATATTAAAGCTGTCACTTCACTTCTCCCTTGGACTTGGTCTATTCCCACTTAACTTGTTATTAAGTGTCTTTTTCACCCTTGTTGATTATCACAGATTTACCCAATTAAACTTCTGCTTTGAGTGTGGCTCGTACCATAGATAAACAGATAAAACACACCGAATAAATTTTTAGATATCCTGGGAATCAGCGACTTTGGGTTTCTGGTACACGGAGCTCCTAGAGAGAGACTTCCAGTTCCGCAACTGGATCCAGGCCGGTAAACCCAACGTATTCTGGATGACTGGTTTTTTCAACCCACAAGGTTTCCTAACGGCCATGAGGCAGGATGTGACAAGAGCTCACAAAGGCTGGGCTCTGGACTCTGTGGTCCTACAGAATCTGATAACGAGGTACAACAAGGAAGAACTCAAGGACGGTCCGCCCGAGGGGGTGTATGTGCATGGCTTGTTCCTGGAAGGAGCCAGCTTGGATCGGAAGACCGGGAAGTTAATTGAAAGTAAACCCAAGGTTCTATACGAGCAGATGCCGGTGATTTATATCTATGCTATTAACACGACAGCTGGGAAGGATCCGAAGTTGTACGAGTGCCCGATTTACAGAAAACCACAGAGGACGGATCAGAAGTATGTCGGGTCTATCGATTTTGAGACCGATCACAACCCGAGACATTGGACCCTTAGAGGAGTCGCACTCTTATGTGATATTAAATAAGGGATACGAAAATCAGTGGTGGGAAGGTGTGTTCTTTATCAGTCCAATCGAGTAACTATCATTTAATGCAAGAAAGGAACACCAAGCTTTCAAAAGTAGAGGAATTATTTAAGAAACCACAACAAACTATCATTCATATGACTCATAACGCTTGACTCATTACCATCGAAGAAGGAAGCAAATAGGAACAATTGAAATAATAGATGAGTAGTAGCAACAGTAGTAAAGGTTAAAGTCGTACCTAAGCTCTACCAGTGGAAAGTGATTAACTAGGATTTATGTATTTCAGATAAATAAAAATGGTTTGTTACATCTAAGTGCGTGTTATTACTTTCAGACTCACCACTTATTACTTCAAGATTTCAAGCCCATAAACAACCACCTACACTTAACACTTCTATTTGGATATTAATATGTTTATAATTTGAATTTTTGACAAAAGGAACATTTGAAATTCTTTACTAAACTGACATGGAATCACAGAACGCACAAAACAGACGGCATCAACCTTACAGACCGCAAAATTGCTGAATGAAAACACTGTGTTTTATCACCCTAACCTCAAAATTCTATCGATTATTCACAAATAAAGTACTAATGTCGAAAGTTTGGGCTGATCTGAGACACCTGACCCCGTACGAGGTGCACAAGCTCATCATAAACGAGTACTTGCTCAAGAAACCGGGGGACACCGCCCTCCTGCAAAGGGACACGTCAAGGGACCGAAACGACTATGACATCCTGAGGGAGAATCATAGGTTCCTCTGGAAAGACGACGATAAAGCGGACTCTTGGGAGCGCCGGTTTGCTAAGAAGTATTACGACAAACTGTTCAAGGAGTATTGCATCGGAGACCTGAGGTTGTACAAGGAGAACAAGGTAAGTATAGATGTTACGATTTGAATGTTTAAAGTACATGGAGGGATCTCGTAAGATAGCGCTCCGGTGGAGAACGGAAAAGGAAGTGGTCGATGGCAAGGGGCAGTTCATATGTGGGAACAAGAGCTGTTCAGAGGAGGAGCGGCTGAGGACTTGGGAGGTTAACTTTGCCTACATTGAGGACGATATCAAGAAGAATGCTCTAGTTAAAATCAGTAATAACTTACACGCCTTAAAAGGGTATTTGGTTGCGATGATTAATGAAATAATTTTTCCTGCAACCAAACACTCTTTGGCGTTAAAATGATGTAAGCACTCTTTTTAGGGTTGTGTGAGGAGTGTTCGAAAAAACTTAATTATCGAAGCAAAAAGAACGAAGTGAAGAGGTTGCATAAGAGCCCACGGACCTCTACGAAGAAACGGCGTTCCAGTGAAGCTCCTAGTACCAGCACAGGAGTTTTGGATGAAACAACTTCCACCTCTGAAAAAGTGCAGGAGGGAGCATCGAAGGATGTTGAAGAGTCGCCTTGGGAACATCAAGCGCCACCAGAAATAAAGTCAAGAGAGACTGAAATGGAAGATTATTTGAATGATTTGTTGTTTTGAAGTGATTTGTTCTCGACAAATTGCAGGCTTATGAAAGGTGATTTCTGATGAATTTTGGTTCCTATTGAGGAACAGTTTTCAAGAAATGTTTTTCTGTAAATGGGTATTGTTTATAATATACTTGTAACGTTAATAAAATGATTGGCCTTTGTGAAATACGTTTTTTTTTCCCAAGTCAATCTTTAAAGCGATCATATATAACTCATTTCAAACTCCCTCCAAAATTTAATAGATACAAATCCTTCAACAGCATCATAAAATTCACTCAAACATAATCGAGTCGGTGCTACTTCAGCAAAGACTTGATGGTGTTCTCCAGTTTGACGGAATCGGCTGCGAATTTACGTATACCATCAGAGAGTTTGTCGGTGGCCATCTGATCCTCATTCAGCATCCACCTGAATTTTGCCTCGGTTAGTTCGATCTTCTCCAGGGACAGCTTCGCTGCCGCCTCTTTACTGAGTTTCTTCGGGACTGGATCCTTGCTCGCTTCGAGCTCGCCCAGCAGTTTCGGACTGATTGTCAGGAGGTCGCAGCCGGCTAGCGCCTTTACCTCATCTAGAAACAAAAAACAGGTAAAGAGTACAGAGATTTTACTTATCTTTGCCAATGATAAACGTAAATATAACTAAAGAAAACTCAAATTAGGGAATTGATACTTAAATGTAATTCCCATCATACAAGGGGTGGGCGTATTTTCAAAGAGCAGGTAGAGAGTAATCAGATAGACAAATCCAACACCAAGTTCAAATTAATCTTATAGATATAATTGACAGAACACTGGCAGACAAGTTTTGCACTTTATAGTAATGAATAATCTGACTTCATGACATTAACACTTAAGATACACAAAAAAATCTAGCTTAGTTACTTTGCTTACTTAAATCTCCCCCTGCATTTATTTCTGTGTACATATTAAATAGTCTTTTAGTATAAATACACTGCGCATATACCAATACCGCAGGACACTTGTCTTAATGTATAATATGGCTTATGTAAATTAATACATAACTATTTAGTGTAACTCAAAAATGAATTCAGAAGTGTAATGAATGGTAACGGTATTAAATATATTACCTATATTCCTAAAAGAGGCCCCCATCACGGCCGTCTTGTACCCGAACTTCTTGTAATAATTGTAAATTTTTGTGACGGAAACGACGCCGGGGTCCTCGTCGCCTTTGAAGGACTTCTTGTCCGTATTCGCTACGTACCAATCCAAGATACGCCCGACGAAGGGAGAAATTAAAGTAACACCAGCCTCGGCGCAGGCGACCGCTTGGGCGAAACTGAACAAGAGGGTTAAGTTGCAGTGGACGCCATGGGTCTCTTCCAAGACTCTAGAATAACGAGAACCAGCATAAGTTCCATCAAAAACAACACTAAGATTACTATAAATAACTCTAACTTCAGAGCGGTAAGGGCCGAAGTTGGCTACGTGATTGAGAATCTGACTGGATATGTCCTTACTTGGCAGCCTGGATGCCCTCCCAAGTCGATGCCAATTTAATCAGAATCCTTTCTTTCGGGATCCCGTGATCTGCGTACAGTTGAATGATTTTCAGGGCCTTTGCTATACTGGCATCCTTATCGAAGGACAATCTGTAATACAACTCGTCAAATGAAAAGAAGTCTCGAAATATTATGAACTGACTACAATTACAAGAGCTAAACCTAATAGGTATTTATCACTGTGAATAAAGGGTGTACCTCGCGTCTACTTCCGTGGAAACTCGCCCAGGTACGATGCCTAAGATTTCAATGCCAAAAAGCACGGCAAGCATGTCCATGGCGTTTTCGATTTGATCCTTGGCATTGGAAGATACCTTGCGACTGTACTGAACGGCCTTGTCGATGAGGGCTTTGTACTGTGGTAGATTGGCAGCGGCGAGGATCAAGGAGGGGTTTGTCGTAGCATCGATAGGCTTGTAAGCTTTCATAGCTGAAAAAAAATGGGTAATATTAAAATAGAATATGTTCGGAAACTCAGCATAGCAGCATGTAGCCGGCGATGTTGCCAGGATAAAACCTCCAAAAACAATTCCCATGCCTCATTAATTTGAATGTTAATATAATTTATGTTAATAATGAAACCTGTTCTAATTTTAAACATAACGTATTACATTTGAAGATAAATCGTTTTTACTATCATTTCGAGGATTTCTGAGATAAATACAGTACAAATATTATTAATATTATTATATAATTTCACGAGGCGCTAATGGATCCTCCAAATTGGGTATTTATGCAACATGCAACAATAAGGTCAAATAGGTCATAGGTATCCACCAATCAGACTTGGAGAAATATACAAAGGTTAGGCTAGAAAATGGGAGGTGGAAGATTCAAGAAAATTTAAGATTTGTATGAATAATTGGGAGTAGATATAATGCCAGTTTTCCAGTTTTAAAAAGTCGAACGAATCAGCGGATTCGTTTTGGCCAATCAGATTACACGTTTCCAATCGAAAGGTGCAATCGCCCCGTTTCATTGGTTGAAATCTAGTACTGAAAAAACCACTTGTTGGAGGGATTTTTGAACGTTGTCCAAGGGAGTTTGAAAGTAGAAAAGCAAGATTCTGCATCTGAAGAACGGTGGTAGGGGTAAACTCACCCTCGAAGTCGCCCGTGTCTGCGACAACTACGGTCAAGGCCCTCAACTGGTCCAAGGAATAGGACGTTCCGGCCCCGCAAGAGCGCATCGTCAGTTTCCAGGAGGGGTATATTTTGAAACAAACTCGGAAGTATGGGGCGAGGGTCATGAGGGAAGAGGCGACGTGTAATTTTTATGGTATTTTACGGGACTCACCTTCGAAATCGCCGGTGTCGGCGACGACGGTCGTCAGGGCCTTCAACTGTTCCAGGGACGTGTGCATCCTGGCTTTCTTCGACTGAGGCTCTGACATTCTGTTATTCCGCTTTTATTCGACCTAATCGTAACGAATAAACATACACACACCAGATAACCTCTGCGATTATTGAGGATTATGATGTGTACGACCCTTTACGTTAAACACGTTGATAGACGGCTCGACACGCACTGGAGTGAGGAGGAGCAGCATAGGAACAGTACAGGGCAGTGATTAGCAGTTTTCACGATAAGCCTCTAGTTTCATAGTTCAGCCGCTTTCACCTTTACACCTTTTCAATTACAGTTTAGGTTGACCAATGATGGCGGAGGCGCGGCGCGGGAACTTTTGAATTTGACAACTCCTTAACCGCTGTAATACATTACACAGGCCCCTCTCTCTCTCTCTTTGGTCATAATTTGGTGGTCATAGTTATATCCACAGATGTTCCTACTTCTGCATTGGCTTCTAGTGCCAAATTATCGACAAAACATACCAACTCATTGTACAATAATAAAGTTTATTCAAAGACACAATTCCAAAAACTGATGCATTATAAAAATAACAAAATCAATATGATTGAAAATAAAACTACTACTGTTCAGTCTCTCCTTCCTCAGGCTCATTACTGACATCGAAAATGTTGGATAAACTTAAACATTCATCTAAATGCGTGTTCAAATCTCTCTTTAAGATGCTCTTTCCGCATGCCAAACATTCTACATTTCCATTTTCGTATTTTTTGTCATATACCTTCTTTAAACATTCAAAGAGATGCTGATCATATTCTGCATTTTTGATCGATGCTTTACACTCACTGCATTGTTTAAGGGAATCTTCAACAATAAAAACGTCATCTTCAAACGTTTTGTCAGCACAAATTGTAACATGCTGCTCATATTTGGTATTTAAAATCTCTTGATCACAGATTATACAATTTTTGTGGCCATTAGTTTCTTTACTCTCTAAACATGCATCTATGTGGGAGTTTAACTCGCTCATAGTGTACAATTTGTTACAAAGTGGACAGTTTACTTTGTTATCGTCACCATTAGACAGCTTTGGCACCTTTTCTATCGATTTTTGAGAGTTACTGGTATCACTAGCTGGACGTCTAAAACTGTCTTTTGGTGTTGGAAATTTGTTTACCCATGCATTTCTAACCTTAGCGTAATCAGTCGAAGTGGTTGCATTTCCACTTACGAGGTTTCCTCCTACAGACGTATATGATGGTGTTCTGTTGTTACTATTGGTGTTGTTAAAATTGTCGCTGCTTCCACTCAGGCTTATAAAGCCATGTATGTTTTTAGATTGTGGAATGACTTTCCCCACCTGAGCGACCACATTGGCTTTGTAATCCTTACTAGTAACAGTAGATGTAACACTACCAGTCCTCAAACCTGATTTTGGAAAGAAATTTCTAATATCGTTGGTAGACTTAACGGCAGGTTTGTCGGCATTCTTCGCGGCTTTTCCTTTCTGGGCCTTTTCGGGTTCTTTGATTTTAACGAATACTCCGCCGCACGACCTCGAGTGTTCTCCCCACCATCTATCTGTAGGACCTGGCGCTCGATTCATCGCCCTCTTCACTATGCCATAATAGGGTTTCCAGTTCTGGCACGGTCCATTGCATTTCCACCAGTGCTGCTTGTACATGCGTACTTCATCATGGAAATCGTGGTAGATGGTGATGTTTGTTCCAGATTCAGCATTGATCCGAAACATGTGCTTCTGAAATAAGGAAAACTATTTTAACGCCACGTTAAATTTACAGGTGCTAAAGTGTGGTATGAAGTCCGAAGGATTTTTCAAGGATTTTAACAAATGCGTAAGTATAAACAAAAACATCTGAAAATACGACATACCTGAAACTCCAGCCCATGCCCATCCCTATCCCGATTGTTATGTGTAACGAACAGATAGGCGTGTATCATCTCGTGCAGCAACGTCTCGACGAGGTCCTTCCTAGGCCTCAACTTCAACAACGGTTCGCTCAGCCTTATGCTACATATGCCACCTCGCCCTTGATACGAACAGATCCCGGCGCAACTCGTCATCCGCTTGCTCCATGAGACGCATACGGCGTTCAGCTTGTCCCAGAAGTAGCGTCGGTTGAAGGCGACGAAGAGGATGTAGACGTCGGGGGTCGGATCGATGACTTCCCAAGAGGGGTCGACGAGGGACTTGGACGAGTTGTGTGGATTCTTTTTCTTCGAGTAGGAGAGATGCTCGCCGACGATCTCCACGTCGCTCTCACTGCGGAGTTGGTCTTGGAGGGACTTCGCGTACTCCAAGTCGGAAAGTTCGGTGTTACGGTCGTTGTCGAGTTTGTATTGCATCACTAAAGCCATTTGGTAGTCCAATTCTCCCATGGTGGTGTTTGTTCGAAGTGATAAGCATAAAGATTATTATTTAAAAAGGTGTAAGTACATACAAGTTGTAGAGAACGTTACTAAATTCAATTGTTACACACTCAATTGCTATAAAAAAGAAAATCACAAGAAAATAAAGGAATACAAATTTAGGTTACAACCACATATTACGATCACAGAACACAATTCATTCAATTCATTAGTTGGAAATAAATACGCATTGGACAATAAATTACATGAAATAGAATTTATTTGTAAATATAGAAACATCATTATGCTTTTAATCCTACAACCTTAACCTCAGGCGTATGGTGTTTCTAGATTTTCCTCTTCATATTCTAAAAAGCACTACTTCGTCTTACTGTATTCGCTCCAAAATAGCAGATGATTTTGGTGCTTTATATGTAATATATGTATAATGCATGAAAATACATTATATTTTCATACATTCTATTACACTATGCAGGCAAATTATTTCCGCAAATTCCTATTGTTACATTTCTTTCCATTTAAGCTCTGTTGTTAACGATCCCATTTATTTCAAGTTGTAGGTGAGAACTTTTCTTGCTCCTAAAGTAGGGTGTAATGTGCGCTAGTTGTTTAAATTGATAAGAGATGCGTTACCCCCGTTGGACTCTGTTAAAAAACAAAATGGAATTTGAAAGGAAAGTTAGAGTGGATTTCAAGCAATGATGAAAAGAAAACCTACAACTTATGTTAGCAAAATGTGTTACAGATAAGTAATAACGAAGTTATTACTCTAACTAACTAACTAAAGTTATTATAAGTAATAACGAAGAGAAAGGCACCTAAATATATTTAAGTTAACACAGTATCCTTTTTAATAAGTTGTTTCCATATATCTACTACTTCACAGTTGATGGTAACCACTACCACACTGCTGCTGAAGATGTCCACTAAAAAAACGAACGAAACGGGTTTGAAGAACCTGATCTGACCACGGTCCAACAGCCCGGAACACATGCTTCAAGCATTATAGTGCTTTGTGAATCGGTGCTAATGTGCACATCCTCATATCTGACGTCTCGTTCTTGAACCCCAGCGGCTGAGTAATAATTTTTGCAAGTAAATCAGAGTGGTGTGCACTGTTTAAATGTTTTTCGAATCACCTTCATTCGCTTTAACACTCAAACTAAGCAAGATTTACATTCATGTCATCTGAACAATCTGTCACATTTTTCCTAAAACAATTACCCTCGTTTGCCTTGTTGTTACCGTAGGAAAGGATATCTCTTATATTTCAACTTCAATGCGAGCTTTAGCTATTGGGCTTTGCCTTAGGTTAATACTGCACAAAAGGGTTCTTGAGTGTCTTGGTCTCTTAGACGACGACCTGTGGTGGAGCAGAGCAGAGGGATTCGCGCCTAGAAATCTTGACAGATAATTTCAATGTTCTCCAGTTTTACGAGGCAATAAACATACACTCCTGCTTCTACTTTCTCACTAAATTTACAGAGCTCACAATATCATTCTTATCTCTATGGACGAAAACTCTCAAAATATATACAGGGTTTACTCTACAGCAGAGTATTAAATGGGTCACATTCTAGAAATACTTGGATTCAAAATAAGATTTCTCAAAATTTCAGCCAGTTTGGAATTTTTTCCCAAATTCTTCTTACGATTCCATGGTAACTCGTTTATTGGCTCTGCAGCGGCAGGAACGATTCAAGGAATCCACAGTGAAAGCAGCTTCGTGATTCTTAAATTATTTTATTCGACTTAATGCAAATTTGAAAAAAAGGGGGAATGTAAAGAATGTACAAAAAAAGATGAAAAGTAGAAAAAAAAATAGTATGTTCGACGTATTTAAACAATGCGGGGATTTAATTCTCATCGACTTCACCCTCCTGATCCTCGTCGAATTCGGCGTCCTCGTCGGCGGTCGCCTCCTGGTACTGCTGATACTCGCTGACCAGGTCGTTCATGTTGCTCTCCGCCTCGGTGAACTCCATCTCGTCCATACCCTCGCCAGTGTACCAATGCAAGAAAGCTTTGCGCCTGAACATAGCGGTGAACTGCTCGGAGATACGCTTGAACAACTCCTGGATGGCCGTGGAGTTTCCGATGAAGGTGGCAGACATTTTCAATCCCCTAGGCGGGATGTCGCAGACTGCAGTCTTGACATTGTTGGGGATCCATTCGACGAAGTAACTGCTGTTCTTGTTTTGGATGTTCAACATTTGCTCGTCGACCTCCTTCATGGACATGCGTCCTGCAAACAAGATCGATGTCAGAAAATTAGAGGCGTAATAGTTTGGATAAGGTAAGCCTCTGATGAATACCTGCGTACCCATTACGTGGATGATTAGGGGGTGCTTAGATATCTTACCTCTGAAGACGGCGGCAACAGTCAGGTACCTTCCGTGTCTCGGATCGCAGGCAGCCATCATGTTTTTAGCATCAAACATCTGTTGGGTAAGTTCTGGAACGGTTAAAGCCCTGTACTGCTGGCTACCGCGAGACGTCAACGGGGCAAATCCGGGCATGAAGAAGTGGAGACGAGGGAACGGTACCATGTTCACCGCTAGTTTACGGAGGTCAGCATTCAATTGACCCGGAAACCTGAAAGGACGAACACACGAAATTAATCATCTATGCAGGCTTACAAGAATTCATCCCTACTGACCTGAGACAAGTCGTGACGCCGGACATGGTGAGAGAGACGAGGTGGTTCAGATCGCCGTAAGTAGGGGTGGTGAGTTTCAAGGTCCTGAAGCAGATGTCGTAGAGAGCTTCATTATCGATGCAGTATGTCTCGTCGGTATTTTCTACCAACTGGTGTACGGAGAGGGTGGCGTTGTATGGTTCGACTACGGTATCAGACACTTTCGGAGATGGTACGACGGAATAGGTGTTCATGATCCTGTCTGGGTATTCTTCCCTGATCTTGGAGATCAGCAAGGTGCCCATACCTACGAAAAAAGGAAAGCGCATGTTTGATGACGAAGTTGTTAAAAACAATGATTGGATTTATTTTGGGTAATGCAGAATATACATGTTGAAACCATTTTGAGACATTTTATTAATACTATTGATGTGCGAAGATACGAATTTAGCTAATTTGACTGTAATAAACTGTATAACGAATGTATGACTTGTATTGGGAAGTAGTTTTCTTGTGCTTAAAACCGTTTGAAACCTACATTGCCTAAGCTATTTGCACCTATAGCTCCTATGCACCTATAATACGTCGTTATAGCTATAGAACTGTCCCGACAAGTTGGTAACTTATCCCCACCTCCACTTAGCGAATAAGATAGAATCATTATTTACCGGATCCGGTACCGCCTCCCAGCGAATGCGTAAGCTGGAATCCCTGTAGGCAGTCGCAGGACTCGGCCTCTTTCCTGACGACGTCCAGCACGGAGTCGACGAGCTCAGCGCCCTCGGTGTAGTGCCCTTTCGCCCAGTTGTTGCCGGCGCCGGACTGGCCGAAGACGAAATTGTCCGGCCTGAAGATCTGGCCGAACGGCCCAGACCTGACCGAGTCCATGGTGCCGGGCTCGAGATCGACGAGGACGGCGCGCGGCACGTACTTGCCCCCGGAAGCCTCGTTGTAGTACACGTTGATCCTCTCGAGCTGGAGGTCGGAGTCGCCATGGTACGCGCCGGTGGGGTCGATGCCGTGCTCATCGGAGATGATCTCCCAGAACTGAGGAAATAAAGGGGGATGTTCAAGACAAAGGTTGACTATAAATTATTAGTGTTCTTTGGGTTTTTATGAAACGATTCTGCAGTGAACAATTAGATTCTTATGGGGTGGATGGGTGTAACGTAGTAAAAATCGATTGTTCATTTCTCATACATTTTTACAAATTCCTTCAACCAACCTTTTACAACAGATTATTTTACATTATTAAAGAAATATTTGTTACTGCAGGGAGATTCAAATATCCAGTTTTTCTTTTTTATTCCAAATTCTAATGCAATTAGGGGATTTTTTTGTTTTTCATGTCAATGAATAAAGCAGGTTATTTAAACCACAATTTTAACAGTGTATAATTACGAATTACGATTTCCCAAAAATTGTTCTTGATAATGATTTTACAAACGGCCTGATAAGGATACTTAGTAGCGATTACACTCTTAGATAAGCTATGTACAATGTTCAATTTACACTACAAGGTATATTCATCAATTCGATTATAATTCACTCATAGGTATTTCCCATAGCCAAAGCAGTGCCCTATTCAGACAATTGGAATGTACGCTTTTTCAGTACACCATTTATTAAATATTTTTTTCTATCCCAGTACAAATTTACAACCTCATACAGTGTCCCAAAAAATGAAGGCAGAGTTCCTCGCGCTCTAGCCCCTTCGTACCACTGCACGTCGTTGAGATAAATCCTACTAGTAGGTATAGAGGTACCTTGTGCGCTATTCCCTTGATACCATTGCACGCTCGGTACTAGTATATTGAGTTTTCTTAGCGTTCGTGCGTTATTCTCTTAGTACCATTGCAAATTGATCCCCAGATGTTTGCAAGATTATTGTACACTAGTACCCATGCACATCCAGTATTAGGATGATTGAGGTCTGGTGGGTATTAATTGAATATACAACCTCTACGAGAACGATACAACATTATATTGTTTTTCAACATAGAGAAACGATTTGCTCAGACGTTGTACATGTGAAAGACAAAAATGGCCAGACAACTCGGATTAAAAGTCACAGTTATATACTATTATACAGACCAGCCTATATGTTGTCTAGTTTATTCCAAGTGTCTATAATTTTGTCTGTTGCATATGAAGCATTCCTGCACATCGTGCTATTTCTAGACATCTTATCATTGCAACGTTGCCGGCCACATGCTGCTATTAAATTCGCTGGAGAATTTTACCAATAGATATGCAACTATCTGCTATATTCACTGCGTCTACATATAATTCTATCCTAATTTGCTATCTAACTGTAGAGGGCGCACACTAGTAATAAACAGGTAGATTTGTCCATAAATAGCTACGAAGGCTGTGGATCTCACCGACTGCCATGTGGGTAGTTCAAAATGGATTGAATCTAATAGATAAACATATAAAGGACAAAAGCGAGCTAATAAAAACATGGAAAGTGTCGAAAATTGCTTTTCAATGTGTGTCGTTTTCAAATTTATTTCGCTAATATCGTAAGTAAACCAGGTAGACAATTTACAGTTTCTCAAATTGTTTATCTTTTTAAATCTATAGTATTTCCACGTATAGCAGATGATTAGATTTATTGGGGAAAACCAATTTTATTGAAGGTATCTAATTATTGCTTTCAGCCTTGGAATTGATATCATCACACCTTTTCAAAAAGGTTTACAATAGGATTCCAGTACAACTCTGTGAAACAAAATCAGCGTAAGGTTACAATTCGATATCGCACAGAATTTGTGAAAAGGAGATCTCTGATTGGAAAAGGCCCAAACCGATAGTTTCCAGGGGAGAATGTTTAAAAACCTTGAACATGGTGTTACCAAATGTTTTCTTAGGTCATCATGGATTACAATTCATTGCAATTAACTGAACTAAACATTTTTTGGAAACGTCAAAAGTAGCAAAGAGGTATAAAAAATTTCAAAGGTGATTTATGTTGTAGGGCATTATGGAAAGATTAGTCAGGTAAAATAATAGAAAAGGGGGTTACCATGGAAACAAGTAAATAAAAACACTCATCATTTAGTTCCAAAAATAGATGAGTTATTGAATTATTAACCGATTTGATAGAATCGGTCTAGTAATCAACTTTCCAAAGGAAATTGGAAAAATCCTAGTTTACTCAACCTTGGGGCTCTTGGATCCCTATTCTGGGCTCGCAACCATTCGTAAATTGACAGGCACAATCACCCCCTTCTTTAATATAAAATCGATAGGATCACACGTCCAAATTGGATCAAGTCTCGCCGATGGAGATTAAGAAAATTGGATTGCAATTCCGAGCGCCGCCGTATCAATTTCATATCTCCTCTCTGAATCGGGTTGGGAACCTTTCTAAATTTAACACACCAGTCGAGCGAAATGTATGTCGAGTGGCATGGGTTGATGAACTTGCGAGGAATGAAGGTTAAGACGTCCGGTGAAGTGGAGAAGATCGAAGCGGAAAAGACGAAGAGAAAGACGCTCTTGTAATGCCTTCATCCGAGGCTTCTTAGAAAACATTAAAAATAAACTTAAAGTGCACGTACGTCCGCGTACCGTGACGATAACGATGACAGAATCGATTTATTTTTATGAATTGCATCATCGCGGTTCACGGTTCGAGATAATAGAGTAGAATTGTTTTACGAGCGGTAATATAATAATGTACCGGTTTGCGAGTCAAGGATGTGTGACATTCCTGGCGAAAAAAATGATAATGGAGGCCACGTACAGAGAGGAAGCAAACACCACCTCGGTTTCCTCCTGGGTAATCGACGTCATAAAAGTTTCAAAACGGTTTACTCTAGTCAAATATGAACCAGTCATTTAATGCAATAAATGACTGCATTTGTATTTCAATCTGCCAGATTTTCTGGAGACAATTATCATCACTTCACTAACCATTAGTAATGCAGGCAGACTAACAATTAATATGGACAAATGGGTCAACTTTGGTAAATGGATTAAATTAGTGTTATTATCTCCTTTAAGCACTAAACATTAAGCACTTTATTGCTTAATGCGCATGCGTTCCTGCCAAAATAAGGTAAATGGAGGTAAATCCATCCTGGAATTCGAAATAATTTAAACTCTATCAACAGATATCTAAGTTAATAAATAATTATATTGCTGAAGGACAGTAAATATCTTAAAGGTTTAATGTGTGCTGACAGCATCAGTGTCAAACATTAATATTGCTAAAACAGGAGCACAATCATTCTTCTTTAAGATACCACAAATCTATTATATTTTGGCATTCCTAGAACAACCACATTACAGTCACCCACAAGACACCTAACGTTACTAAGAAACATTAGTACCAATATGACTACAGTGGACTGTGTTTGAAGGGAGTTTAAAGTTTGCTCTTACTTCATGTTATGAGCGGTGTAAGCCAAGATCACCATATAATATGAACCAGTTTAAGATCGGAAGAGCGCTCTACTATGATCTGCTTCGATACACTCGAGCTGCATAATATGGATAATTGCAATATAAGGAAATACCAATAGTTTTGATTCAGTCGACTAATTTTGATAATAGGGTGAGGAATTCTGATTTTTAATTGTAAATTTAAGGCTATTTTAATTAACGACATGATTAAAAATTGCACTTTCGTGCGTGTGTATTAATGGACTTACTAAGATGGACTTGGAACAGAGTTTGGACATAAACGGGTAAAATCCAATAGTAGCATGGATCGTTAACCTTAGAACACCTAGTATGAATCGTAAAAAGTAAAACGTTAAAGATCAGTACATATTCGCAACTACATTAACCGACACTCCTATACGAACGTTTCCTATTGGGTTGAAATTATATTAGATTATCACCCCTTTGAATTATATACTACATAGCCTTCTTAAAATAGTGATAACGGATTTTGATCCCAACTGCAGTGACGCCATCTACTGCAATGAAAAGTTTTGGGATCATGTACCCCCTAGCTAGGGAACTCGAAATTAGCCAGTCTTCAGTGACGAGAATTCTTCAAATCCAGAAATTTCATCCTTATAAAATGACAATCTTCACCTTCACCTTCACAATGACTCACCGAAGATGATGCGGATAGAAGACTCCACTTTTGCAAACAAATAATGGATCTACTAGATCATAGAAAACGTCCTCTTTTCTGATGAATCAACGTTTACATTAAATGCTGAGGTATACCATCAGAATTGTCTTTTTTGGGCAGGGAACAATCCACACTGGATGAGGGAAGGCCACATTCAACATCAAGAAAAAGTCAAAGCTTCGGCAGGGATTGTCGGTGATCGAGTAATAGGACCAATTTTCTTCCAAGGAAATCTCAATGAAGCAGGAATTTAGAATTCTTGCAGGAAGAATTAGTTCCAAATCTAACTAGCCTGTTTCCTGATCTGGATGAAGCCACGTCCCGAATAGAAACAACTGGTTTCAACGAGGCGGCGCGCTTCTCCATTTTGCAAGACCTGTCCGTAAGTATCTGGATGATGTACTTCCAGGCAGATGGATTGACAGAAGAGGACGTTTAGAACGACATCCCGGCTCTCCGGATTTAACACCATAGATCAGTTCTTATAGGGGTACTTGAAAAGCAAAGTTGTTAAGACCAAACAGGGAAACGCTGAGCAGTTACTACAAGAAATAAGGCAGAAGTGTAGGCTAATTTCCGATGAAGTAACTAGAAATATCCAGAACGAGTTTCAGTTCCGTTCAGGATACTGTCGGTTAGTTAATGGACAACAATTTGAGCATTTATTGAAGAAATATATTATTTGAGTTGATATAATACAGATCGATTGACCAGATTTCTTCATTTTTGAATTAGTTGATGTTTGTTAAATATCTTTTAAACGATATGGAATAAGAGCGCAATTCAAAACACTAATCGACCTATCCGAGCGTATTTCCAACAAAAAAACTGCCTCTGATTTACAGAATTTATTTCAAGTTAGAGACTCGCATTGTATAATAAATTAGAAAATTTTAAATGAATTAATAAAAGTAGAACTTTAAAAATTGATGAACTTGCATTTCAACAGAATTGAATGTTCCTAATTTAACATCTGTCGCTTTCACATAATTAAACAATTACCAAACTTTCAATAAAACATTAATCCCATACCACCCAATAACACACTATTATAAAACCTCTGTGACACCTTTTAAGGTGAGTCATGGCTTCCAAAACAGGCGACATTTCTGAAGCCACATGTTTACATGAACCAAGACCATTTACGGCGATATAAATGAATCATGACGTAATGGTCGTATATGGCAATATGACCGAATTTCGAAATGAAACCTGCAAACTAGAATAATTACCAACTATTAATTCCAAAAATCAGTCAAGGCTAAAAATGACCATGCGGTTAACCTTAACCACCCCATTACCGTTGGAATATTATGCATTAACATATTACCGATAGTATGGATATTAGTAATTTAAAACTACATATATTTTAAATTAATTACGCTTGAAGAATAAGAAAAAAAGACACGAATTTTCGTCGGGAATGCCAGTCTGGCGACGCCAAAATGGCGGCCGGCGCGGCCCAAGCTCCAACGGTCGTTGACAACCGTTACAAAAAAAAAGTTTACAAGACACGTACGAAAATAGCTCGAAATAAACGTTACGTTCCTATCTACTTTCAAAACAACCGTTACTCTACGCGTTTCCAGCGAAAGATGAAAATACCGGTAATGAGTAATCGATCGATAAGTGGGATGACTCAAGGCGCAGACTTTGTCGTACGATTATTTGTCGTATTTGCATTTACAATTAGATGAGATAGTGCAGTTTGAGTAACGGTTTTTTACTGGATTAAACGTAAGATTGCAACGACAGCTTCGCCAAGGCCGGCCCGCCTACACCCAACTCACGAAGGCTACCGGCGAACAAACCTGGAAGAGACAAAAAGTCAGAGGATGTCTTACCTTCGCTCCAATTTGGTTGCCGCACTGGCCGGCTTGGATGTGCACGATTTCCCTCATATTGATTTAAGTTTAAGTAAGACAAATACTGCGGTAAATGTAAATCTGCAGCCCTCGGACGAGACGCGAATAGCAAATGGACGTCGGTGCGAAGCGCTTTTATACACTTTCCCCTCCACCGGAGGCGGCGACGTGGGGAGCTCGTCTCGTCTCTCTCTCGTCCACGTGTCGCGGCAGTGTCCATTTCTTTCTCAGTCGCCTCTGCGATGCGCGCGCGATTTGAATTCAGGGCGTTGTTTCCGGTGATAAACCCACCGTTTCTGCAAAACGTACAAACGCAGATAATTACGAGAGTGTTAAAATAACGTAATTATATTAATTCGTTAAGTACGACAGGTAATTTTTACACCCACTAATTGGAACGTGCACATGCACATACCGATATTTCCGTATATGGTTTGAATTCGTGTCGAGACCTCTTGATTGGTCGTTTCAAAATTTGGACCGTTGCGCGGTTGATGCAGATGTTATCTAACGACTTTCTTGTTTACTGATTGATTTCGAATGATCTTTAGGCATTAATATTCGTACCACAACATAATCATTGTTGTTAACGAGTTAAGTTTAATTAATGTCACAATTTAGTCCTTCGAGGAAATATAATCCGCGAGGTATGTACTTCAAGTGTACAGAATTCACACCTAAAATTTACATACGAAGGTTAAGATTAAGTTGTAATTACGTACTTGGTGGTTTAGATTTAAATGTATAACGATATTTCTCTTATTCACAGCCATCACTTTCATTTCCTGAACAAATCGTTAGATTTTTATAAATATTGATTACATGGGAGTTTTATGTCCATCGATCTGGGAAAGAAGCCAAGATTTCTAAAATCCATGTGATACTAAAGTGTCTGATTCATAATTCTGACCACACAGTTCTATCGAATGTAACTACGTTATTAAAATCATACTTTTCTGGCCGATATTTCTCTTAGCTCATATTGAACTTAATTCATACCTAATAAACTACTTGCTTTAACCTCTTCTCAAGAAAAAATGTGTTGTACCCGCACATATTAATCCAAATGTCTATTCATAAATATTTGCGGTCGATTGATGTTGTGATTTAATATATACCATGGTAATATGTACCATTTACCATACCATCCATCGCCATACCGTACCATCCATCGCCATACCGTACCATCCATCTGTCATTTTTCACGCATGCACCTATGGAAGTAGTGAATTTTAACTTTTACTTTTATTCGACGATTTACCTCATATTTTTACCACCTACACTAATTTTATCTTGCAAGACCACTCTCGCAACCCACGTTAGTGAGTACATACCCACTAATTGGCAAATAAATCACTATTACAAAGGTTATTAATTAACTCATTAATTTAACCTAATTCAATTTTATTAATCTCGATTGGAGCTATTAATAGTGTTTCTTCGAGCCCAAATGCACATTAATTGTCCTTTATTAACAATAATTCACATCCACTAGCACTACCTTAAATAACGATTATTCAAGGCACTAATTAGTTTGTCATTGTTTACTTGCGAATACCTACCTTATTCAACACCTCTTTCTTTGAGGTGAGTCACACCTTCGTCCGCCCATTCCAAAATGGAAGAACGTAAAAAAACAAATTATTTATGAATCAAATCGTTTATGGTGTTACGAAACAATCATATTTAACGTCATGCCCGCCGCCATGGAAATATAAAAGGCGTCAGTTTCCAATCATGTGGAAGTACAAATATAGAGAAACGTTCTTTAAATAGAATAGATGTTATAGAGAAATCGCAGTATGCTATGGATAAACTATAGTTTTAAAGAAAGGGAAATGTGTGATCAATGTGGACGTTCACACCTGAAGTTGAATATTCATTAAAGCAAGTGTATAAAAGCATATTTTATTTTATTATTAAATCACACACATTATGTATATGTAATAAAATGCATTTCACAAAATTAAATCTCTGTACAATGTATATATTACAATTCCTTATTGCAAGTAAGTAATTTACTGCGAGAATCACAATATTCGCTTCTTGTATACAGTTGCAAGAAAAAAGAGAATATATTGCTATATAATAATAATAATAAATATTGTATTATTATTATTGTTATGATTGAGACTAGTTGCGATTACCTTTATATACAAGCGTCAACGTTACCTGACTTTCTGCTTAAAAGAAAATTAAAATAAGGATAATTCCATCGACTGGACGGTAAAAAGATTCACAATCTCGACCACAGAAAGCCCAGTAGCGGTGACGACGATTCTTCTAAGCTCGTTTGGTATAAGTTACAAAAATAAATAAATTTCACCTCTATCGAACCGTACCTTCGAACGACATAAACATAGTAGGTACAAGCGGTTATTATTTTTCTGGGGATTTTATCGGTGTCAATCTGAGACCCTTCGCCAGCATTTGCTCCTCCATGTCACGGTCCTCGTTCGTGTATCTGGAAGAGGATACCATTAAAACATTAGTAAATGTAAGTTGAAAGCAACCAAACATCTAATAGGACTTATTTCACAGCAAATACATACAAATGCAAAATGGGAAGCTTTCAATAACGTTTATCACATCCGACCAAAAAGCATGAAGATGACTAACTTTTATGACTGTAATAACAACTTTCCTAAGACATAATTTTAAAAGGCTTATAAATGCCTATCTCATTTAATAAAACATTATGTTCTTCTCATGTACGTACTTTAAGGAAATCTCATCTGAATTAGTTCATGTGCTGTTTGGTTGAGTGTTGCTGTTTTTCTAAACATGCTTTCATGCTCCAAACGGCAAAAGAGATACAAAATTGAGAAATCAAGCAGGCACGCCTAAAAATACAAACACTCTTCGAACAAGAAACGCTCAAAAATATTGTGTGGCTTCCGTAGTTTCAAAACATGATCGAACCCCCGTAACCGAGAAATAAATGAACTTAAAAACGGTATGCGTACACTTACCAACGGGACGTCACCATTTTTGAAAAATTCAAATAGAAACCGTAGCACCACACAAAGTAAAAAAGTGCCAGTAATGCAACGCATGCGGGTAATGAGAAAATGTGTCGGTGGTGATCGTTAATGTGTGACGTTCTACAAGCAACTTTAGAATTAAGTCTGCACCTTAAGCGGTCTTCTTCGATGGTCGCTATCAGCGAGTCGCGCTCCGACACTATCGACATCATCTCGTTTATGATCTCCTCCTCGACCTTCAGCTCTTCCTCCGTCTTAGGCTCGTCTGGAAAAATAAACTTAATGAGTACAGCGATTCTATCATACAGCTAGTCTAGGTACTTTCAATTCTCAAACAAAAGAATGTTGCTTGATGTTGCTTTCAATGTCATTTATTGAAAGAAGAAACGGTGTTAAATTATTTCCCTGGAGTGCGCTGCTAGTGGCTATGAAAACTTGAGATTTATGTTAACATGATTAATGAGGTTCGTACACAATTACATTTTGTCAAAAGTCTTTGAGAAGGCAACTTGAGATTGATTATGAATGGCATCGCTGATGTAGCATGTAAAATCTGTGACCGATTGGAAATGGAATCACGTTGTTCAAGTGATATTTTACTCCTGACAATGAGGAACACGCTATTATAGATAAGAGATTTCGAAGGTTTTAGCAGGATTGATAACGATGTGATTGGTTAGTAGTTTCTGATTTGGTTCATGGTCGATTTGATTATTAGGCCATTACAATGAAAGAACTTCGTCTGTTTTACCCATGTGACGTCACTTTGTGATTTGTTGTGGCGCATTTTGACATGCGCAAGTACAAATGCTTATTATTTAGAGCTTTTATTGGTGTGTTAATTAACATTAGTTATTAAATCAAAGAACGGTTTTTTTGTAGATATATATTGCTAAACATTTATGGTCTTATTCACAAACGCATATTAACGTTAAAATGGATTTTAGCTTAAAATGTGGTTAGAATGTGTTTCAATAAGGTAATTATAGTCACCTCCATGTTAAGAATACACGGAACAAAACTGTAGTTACATTCGTGAAACACATTCTAAACGCATTTTAAGATAAAATCCATTTTAACGTTAATATGCGTTTATGAATAAGACCGTTACCCTCTTATTCACAAACGCCTTTTAAGGCTAAAACGAATTTCAGCTTAAAATGCATTTAAAACCACTGTAGTTACATCTGTGAAACATATTCTAAACGCATTTTAAGCTAATTTTAACGTTAATGCCTTTATGAATAAGACCGTTATAAATAAATAAAACGCTCTAGGTCTTACATTTTATTTAAAAGGAATTGTAGTAAATTAAGTAGGTATAAATTTATTTAAGTTCCCAAGTGTTTTGGACAACTCGGTAGTGAAGTAAAAAATTTTTAAATCGACCGTTTACACGATGTAACGAAAGAGAGAGCTCACACTGCTCACAGGAAGAATTTTCATTGTATCACGAGTTATTTACTCACAAGATGAGTAGCCTCGCCCAATCATGCGCGACGTCTTATCTTCTCTTTCATTTGCATCATGTCATTGTGCATAATTTTATTGCAGTTGATGTACGCATAATAATACAATTGTTTTACAATAAAGATGAATTGTTCTTTGGAAACACAAAGAACGTTAATAACGATAGGAATTCTACGATGGTTGTGGGAAGGAGTAAAAGATGCGATATCAAATCCACAAATGAACTTGAAGTGGCAAGACCGTCAAAGGTGAAAGCTCATTTGCAAGAAACAAAACACTTACCACACATACGTACCAATGGCAGGTAATTCGAAATTGCCCAACTCAAGCGGAAGACTCTGGACTTTAAACCGTCGAGGACCGACCATTAAAGAGCCGTCAAAAAAAGATTTCACACTTACTATTTTCCAACCTCGCCCTCAGCTCGCACTGCAACCTCGCGTGCCGGTCCTCGAGCTCGAGCTCCTGCGCCCTGACGATCAGCTCCTTCTCGTACCTCCTCAACTCCGTACGGTCGCGCATGAGGTCGAACCACTCCTGCAGCAGCTCGCACTCGTCCTTCCCGGAGTACTCTGAGACGTTCCCCTCGCCTCGTAGGGCCTTCTCCACCGAGACGCCTCTCTCCTCTAGCTCTTTCGTCTTCACTTCGGTCTCTTCGAGTTTCCTCTGGATCTCCTGCGCCATGCGATGCCTGGAATGGAGTCAACGAGGTTTAATGATCTTCTCGATCGTTACTTCGTGGTTTGCGAGTGAGAAAACTAGCTTTTTATGGAGTGCAGGGATCGAAACACTTTTTCTCTTAAATCTTAAATCTCATTCGATATGTGGACGCCGCTCAGATTATTATGAAGTCCTTGGACGGACCATCTGACAAATCAGGAGGTATCGAGATGAGCAGGAGGGGAAAGACAACTACTGAACACCGTAAAGCAGAAGAAAGTATTACCTGAGTCATATTTTAAGACGGGGTCCTTATTCTCTCCCCAAACTCATTATTCGAGGTAAACTAGAGGGAAAGGGAATACCCAGAAGAAACCAACAAAATCGACCCCAAGATATATGGGACCGGAAGAAAAATTGATCTACAACGTATGGCATAATTTTGAAAATTACTTCATTTGTCATCCCACCATAACCCGGACTTTTTTCCCAGTGACATTATTATTTTAGCTGATTAATATTCATCCATATGGGTCTCAAAAATAGCGGCCTGTTAAGAAATTTGCCTTTGTACTCATACGTTTGGAACGGAAGATCATTTCTAACCCAAGAAAAGAAAATTATTAAAACAATTCGCACCTTCTACTGTAATGACTAATACTGTAATTGTAATGTTTATATTTACATTGTCTGTAGACTATTCCATTAACTTTATTTATCGAGTTCATATTTTGTCATAGTTTCTTACTAATTTAGATTACTTACTTACTGAGTATAAGTAACTCTCATAAACTTTTTGGGTTTATTACTACCGTTGACTGAAGAAATTTTACCAAGACTGGGAGGATACTGGATTCCCCCACTTGCACTTTTACATTTTTTTTACATCAGATGGTTCGTTTTATCCTACAGTTCCTATACTACTGCAAAGATGACTTAGAATGATTTATGAATACTAAACAAGCTCATTACCTCTTCAGTTGAGCTTGTCGAAGAGCTTTCTGTGCTTTACTGGACCTCCTTCCCGTGTTGCTTGAAGTCGACATTTCTAAAGTTCCAACTTTATCAAGCGTGTCGGTAGAACCACGATGATCTTTCTTGTACTCAGATTCGCCATCTGAACTTTCGTCTAGAAACAAAACGCACACATGACGAGATCATCTACAAACGTACACTTTGGACTTAAGATAGAGTAACTTCTTTTGAATTGAAAGTTGATATCATCATTCTTATCTACTGGATGTCCTTTATAGGTGCATATGAAGAGAGATGTGTTCTTTAGGAATTCATTACACGAATTATAAAAAAACATATTTTAACTAATTTTATACTATAAAGCACTTGGATATCCAGCAGACGTTTAGATTTAAAACGTCTAAAACTGTACTCAATTGTAGTTTTAGGCGATTTTTTCCAAATTATAACTTTCAATTCGACATTTTAAAGAACCTAAGAATATTTTTGGGAAATTGAACCTTACATCTCACAGTTATTTTTAGCCAGAATATAATGCCAAAAGAATTATCAAAATTTGATTATACATTTTGGTCTTAAAATGGACATTGCTTAGCATAGGGCTAAACACTGTGTCTAAGATTTTTAAGTTAAATGTAATACACTGTATGGAGAGACTGTTAATAAACAACACATATCTTTAAATTCATATTCCTGAAATACTCATTCGTGATATGGAATTTGTTTCAATTTCGACTTTAAACGGTATATATCTCGAATGTTAATCCAGAATAACACAATTAAAATATCTATATTAATATACCTGTTGCTTTAATGGCATAGTTCATAGGCAAAGGTGGCACAGGTGGTGGAGTCAAGGCGATCCTCTGTGTGGTTTCCGAAAGGCTGTTTCTTCTGATTGGCTGCTTAACAGGGAATTCCTAGAAATAATTTAATTTTAATAACGGTCTCACCATAAAAAAACACTCGTCAATTGAATTTACCAAAAAAAAGACGTTACAAATCTTCACAATGTATGACATCTATATATGATAACAAAACAATGTTTTATTGTGTGTCCAAACGTGCTATAGTGCAACAACAAAACGGCTACTTTTAAAATCAATAAATATTCTCCTGGTCTTACCTATACAATGACAGACAATTTTGATTGATTGCAATTTATCCAATCTTTGTTATCTATGCCTCTATATTAATATTGCATTCTTCATGTAGAACCTAATAATTTAAACAATTGTATGAAAAGCAATTTAACCATCAGATATTTCTTTTTACCAAAAGAGAAGCAGTTTCTCAAACCACCGAAAGCTTCTATCTTTCTAGAAATCCAAAATAATTAACCAAAGTCCATCTGGAAAGGCCGTCCCTTATCCATTTGGAAACAACTTATTTTATTTTTTGAAACGCTTTCAAAATTGTCTGTTTGTAAGAGGTAAAGTTCAGAGAAGTAACAAGCAAGCAAAGCGACACAGAAACACAACCATGCAAATCAAAAAAACGTCACAAAATAATATATGAACGAAATGAGATCTTACAGCGGCTCTCAGGTCCAGATTTGCGCACGACTGAAAACGTTTTAGTTTGCCGTTACAAATGAGAATTAGAAAAGGGAGTTTTATGTTGCAGATGTAACCCAAATTACCTTAGAGATTTCCTTAGACTTGGGCGAGAGCTTAGAGAACAAACCGCTCGGGCTCTTCTTTGTGAACAGCGTCGTTATCATCTTCGTGATGCTCTTCCTCCTCTCGCGGTCTTTACCCTTCTTTTTACTCTTCGCATCCTCGACGATGCTCTGGTCGGTTCTTTTACTTTCTTCGAGATTGATCTCCTTCACTTCGTTGCCTTTTGGCATTTCTTGAATAGATTTCGTCCTCGTGGGGTTCGCCGGAGATTTCTTCGGCGTCTCGGAGTCGCCACTCTTCGACCGCCTGAAAGACCCGTTTTTCTTCTTACTCAAAGTGTCGTTGGAGTACAACCAGGAGTTCCTACGTTCGACGTTCACGACGCCTTCGATTTCTTCCTTTTCTTGTAACTTAGCGGCTGCTTGTTTCAACTTTTCTAATTTCCTATGAGATTCCTCGCTGTTCAACCTGTGCAGCCTAGGGGGGGCCTTCGGGGTGAAGTCATCTGGGAGTTTCTCCAAAGGAATCAAGTTCGTCGACAGAAGTACGTCGGGTGTGCTATAATTACTGGAAGAGGTGGAGTAGGTGGATTTTCTGCTATTGTCTAAATTGATTTGTGAGACGACGTCGGTGGGTTTTCTATTGTTATCGATGCTAATGTGCGAAACAGTGGCTGACTTCATAAGGCTGAAGGGCGAAGTGGGGCTCACGCCGGACCTGACGCGTTTCTTTCTTTCCAAACTTTTATTTTCCGCTCGCATTTTATTCATCACCATCTCCTGTATCAATTTCTTGTTCACGTCCCTTTCCTTCTTTATGATCTCTTTGTTATATAATATGTCTGGCGTATGAGGCGTAGGAGAGAGATTCAGAGTGATGACGTCTTTATCGATCCTTTCCTCTTGGATCAGGTCAGGTTTCTGAGGTGAATCCGACTTGCTTTTCCTTCTGGACTTCCTCACGTTGATCGAATCCTTGGCGTTCCCGAATTCCACTTTGGACTGCAAACGCTGACAGTGCTCGTCGAATTCGATGTTTTCCGTGTCCGACGTCTGCTCATTGATGGCTTCTAAAGCGTCTTTACTTTCTAGTTTCTCTGCGCTGATCTCGGTGACGTTTTTCACCGTGGAGTCGCTGAGGGTGTTCTCCTCGGTGGTGGTGCCGGCGGTTTCCAAAACTAACAAACTATCGTCTTCGTGTTCATTTGCGTTGACTTTTAGCTTGTGTGTTATGGGTTCAATTATGCAATAGCCGGTGTTTTTGACGGGGGTTTCGTGTTGAAGGTTCGGGCTCAGGCTGTCCTCGGCGAATTCGTCTTCGTTTTTCAGAAGGACGTATCCGTCCTGACTGTTTTGGATCCCGTCGTCGCTACTCGTTTCGGTGTCCATGAATTCTATGTTGTCGAGGTTGGAGCTGAGAAGGCCATTGAGGGCTTCGGTAATGATCATGTTTTTGCTACCCTCGAATTTGTTAGTTTTGTTCTCGCATTCGTTCAGAACGTCTTCTAAGTCATCGGAGGCTTCATCGTCTCGTGCCCAATCAGAGAGTTCGGTTTCAGTGAGGGCAGCGGTGATGGGTTCGTCCGGCGAGCTGAGCCCGCTCGAATTCTTCTGGGAGTCTTCTTCCTTCTTCGATAACTTGACGTGTAAGGAATTGTGGATTTCGGGGAGCGCGATCTCCAGATGCGGCAACGTCTTGGGTTGGTTCAAGGACTTCTTCTCGCTAGTGATGGATTTCTGAGCGTTCTGATCGACCAGAGAATCGAACAGGGCGTCTTCTTCGTTCGACTGCGCCTCGTGTATTTCGACCGTCGGTATGTTGTCGAAGTTGGGCGCGGCGATGTTGTTATCGCTGTCCGAAGACGCTAAGCTGTCCGAGGATATGACGTGGTTGTTTTTGGTCCAGTCGATCTGTGGGACTATGATGGAGGTCTGGTGTACCGGGCTGCGCGGGCGGACTTCCTCGGGTTTCTCCTCCTCGGCGATCAGCGGGGACTGCGGCGACATGCGCTCGTCGAGTTTCGAGCAGAAGGTCTGCATGCTGGCGCTGATCTCCGTCGCGGGCCTCAGAAGCTTCTGGCAATCGGTGATCGCGTCCTGGAACGTCTTGAACTTGGTGTCCAACGTCGAGACGCTGCCCGACTTCTGAATCCCGCTGACGGAGCTCTCGCCCAGCAGGTACTTCTTCTTAAGCTCTAAGGAGACCTTCGCGGCAATACCACCGGTGCTCTGCGTGCGATTCAAACTGTAGCCGCTCTCGGCGGCGGTGCGTGACGGGGCGAGTGCCGGTTTTGTGGGTGGTGAGGGTAGCACGAGTGGTTTCAACTTTAACTCGACGCTCTGCCGCCCGTGCTTCGGCCCCGACTCCCTGATCGGCCTCTGTAAGTAACCGCTCGTCACCTGGATCTTTTTCGGGTAGCTCCTGCCGCCCTTGCCGGAGGCGCGCGTCCTCTTCGCGAGATCGTCGAGGGCGATCGCGGGCAGCTCGCGCGTCGGCGTCGGGTCGTCGTGGGCGAACTCCGAGTCCGTCGAGATCTCCGTCGCGGAGTTGTGGACCTCGCTCGAAGAGTCCGAGCTCGACTCGTCTGAAACGATCTGTAACAGAGGAACGGAGCCACGTTTCAGGGACGGCACATCGACGCGGGCGCAAGCGAAAACGACACACAGAGAAAAAGCTTGTTAATGTCATTAGGAGCGAGAGAAGGTGCAATGCGTGGACCTCGATGTGGTGGTCTGCCCAGAAACATATCCCACTTCAAATAAAGACGGATAAAGTGGCTCACACCACTACAACACTGTGAGAAATTGAGTTACTTTAAATCAGCCTTCATGAAGGTACCTTTAGTGTATTAGCTGTTAAAAACAGAACAAATTTTAAAAGGTACGCTGCATTCTTCATAGAAAAAGAGTGCACGACACCTGAACATGACACCACGGCATATTTCTGGGCAAACTGTAAATATGTGTAAAATGTAGCTCATTAAAACCGAAGCGAATTGGTATTACTAAAAAAGCACCAGTTGATAATGCTCTTTATAACGCATCACCCGACAGTAAATTCAATTTTTTGTCTCGTGTAACTGTAAATGCATTTTTTAATGTTAATTCAACAAGCTTTATGTCAAATATTGTATAGCTCTTATTTATTTATCAATTTATCTATAACTCAGTGATATTATACAGGGTGTTTGGTGAACATGCGGCAAAAATTTGAGGAGTTACTCCTTGGACTATTCTAAGAATATTTTGTCTTTTGTTGATTTTTGAAAAACCACTTCATTTCGAAGTATAGTATAGCAACAGAAGTATAAAGAAACCAGGAAGACACGATTACAAAAGGGACCGATTAGATCAAAATCACAAACTCGCCTTAAGTGATTCGTACAACCCACATAATCTTTTCACGTGGGTTATCACTAATAGCATTACACAGAAAAGGTAAGCTAAGATGATATACAATCTAGGTCAAAGCATACTTCACTAAACATTGAACTAACTGAGCCATGTCACTTCAGTTTCACATTTTTGTTAAAATCTATCTTTGCACGGGATCTATGGCACATTAAGACCGATGGTGGAATTGAAAACATGTCGAATAGCAAAACTGAGGCAATGAAATCCTCACTATTTGTCTCTGACTAAACATCTCCTCAGTTTTAATGATATAGCATTTCACACAAGTGGGACGCATTGCACAATGGACCATTACAGTTCTCTAACAACATTAAAATAGTGACAGTCACAAATCGACAACGCAGGACATCGACAAAGCACACGAGAGTAAGTAATTACCTTTATACGGTTCGGAGGGAGAGAGGGGGTTGTCGCAAGAAAATATGGACTATCTCTAGAAATAAATTAGTGATAGTAACGGAAACACAAGTTTATTCAACGAGTATGTCTACAAGAAGTGAACTGTAAAGGTCCATACGAGGATCTCGTGTGATGGTCGAAATTGTTAAGTTATACTTATGAGTCGATATTGTAATGCAAACATCAAAAGAACCAAGTAAAGTTTCATTAGTTTCCTGTTTCATCTTATGAAAGAAAAATCGGTTTAGTAAAAGCGAAAAAGAAATTATATGTCATGTACAAAACAGGAAATAAGACGAGTGATCTATTTTGAATTTTTCAAAAAGCAACATATTAGAGAGTTTGTGCATTTCACATATCATCGAGCGCTATTAGCGTTTACGTTATTTTGACAGGAACGCATGCGCATAAAGTAATAGCGCCGTTGAAAGTGCTTAATGCGCATGCGTTATTGTAAAAATAAAGTAAACGCTAGTAGCGCCAGATGTTACGTGAAATGCAAAAACTCTCTAATGACGTAAATACCCGCGAGAAAACTACATTTCACGCAAAAGTAAATTTGATATGTGTATAAATAAATCAAAATTGGAGCATAACCAAGACTTTTCTACCAACCAATTTTTACTTTAAACATGATTTTGTCACGTGGGAATTGCGCGTTTTTAATATGTCGACTGTTTTGTGTTAATAATGATGTCGAGCTGCAAAATAAAATAAAAGTACACATCGATGTTACGTAACACTCACGTCAGCAATAGATTAAACTGCAATATTGATTAATACATAAAAGAAATCCAGCACACACACATTGTGTAATATTTACCTCTTTACCGTTTTTTGAGCGTTTTTACCGAATTGCTGACCTGGGTGCCGGGATATCATTTTGGAGAATGCATTTCATTAAACATATCAAATACATTAAAATCTTTCAGGGGGAAAACAACGTAAAAATAAATCGCCATTAACACAACCATAAACTTTCAAAAGAGAAAAACTAACAAACAACAACAACAACTAACAACATCGAAAAGTGTTTCATTCCGATTAAAGCGGGGCGGAATATTTCCGAGAGTACACGTACAAAAATGACTAGAAAATTACAAAATCCCTGCCGTTACTGAATGCAACAGTCTTTATCGCTATCCCTCTCTCTATCTTTGTCCTTACATTTGTCATGTTTGCTATCTTTTGACACACTCTTCTGCGGTGAAGGGGAAGTACCTGATCTTTTACGCTGAGGCGGAATTGGAGGCACGTTCAAAGCTTTGCTCTCCTTTTTCAAGCGCCTCGGCACTGGCGGGGAATACGGCGGTTTAACCTTATTAACCTTCGCGTAGAGGTCCTCGACGTTGACTCTACCGTCACTTTCCGAATCCGAAGACGAATCTGCGGCTTTTAGAACGCTATCGTGGCCGAATGGCTTCGGCTCGTCATTCCTCGAAAGCACACTAGGATTTCTCGCCTCGCAGATCTCGAAATCGGAATCCGATTCGGAAGAGCTTTGCACAGCCTTGGAGAAATAATGCGGGATGGTTTTTCTGTCCTGAAATTTACCTTTAACGAATGCGTTAGAAGCTTCAGGCACGTCTTCCATCTGGGAGGTGTCCGTGGAATCTACGGCTCTGGCGAAGTCGTGGAAGTACATTGGCTCGGGAGTTTCAGATATTCCAGACGATGACATCTCGTCTTGGTTAACGCGATTTACGGCCTCGGCGACGTCTTTCTCGATCTCGAACTCACCGAAGTCAACCAAACGTTGTTTCTTATCTATTCGTACATCTTTGTCGAGTGATTCAGATACATTTCTAGGGTATTCTTGTTTGCTGTTTGAAGCATGTTTGCTTGCTCCAGCTGTTCCCCTCAGGTGCTCCTGCTTAACTAGCTCAGTTGTTTCTTTACCGTTAGTAGTAACCAGCTGCGATCTGGGTTGTAATTTCTCACGCGCAACTTTCTGTTGGTCATGGGGAGCATTACCTGGCGTCAACCTAGGTAGTGATTTCTCACGTGTTTCTTTCTGCTGATCACTAGGAATATTGACTGGTGACAATCTAGGTTGTGATTTCTCACGCGCTTCTTTCGGTACATCGCTAGAAATTTTAACAGATTCCAATCTAGATTGTGACTTTTCACGCGCCTCTTTCTGTTGGTCATGGGGAGCATTACTTGCCGCCATCCTAGGTAGTGATTTTTCACGTGTATCTTTCTGCTGATCACTAGGAATATTACCGGGTGACAATCTAGGTTGTGATTTCTCCCGTGCCTCTTTTGTTACATCGCTGGAAATTTGAACAGATTCCAACCTAGGTTGTGACTTTACACGCGCCTCTTTCTGTTGGTCATAAGGAGCATTGTCTGGTGCTAATCGAGGTAGTGATTTTTCACGTATTTCTTCCTGCTGATCACTAGGAATATTAACTGGTGACAACCTAGGTTGTGACTTTTCACGCGCCTCTTTTGGTACATCGCTAGAAATTTTAATAGATTCCAACCTAGGTTCAGACTTTTCACGCGTCTCTTTCTGCTGGTCACGGGGAGCACTACCTGGTGTCAACCTAGGCATTGATTTTTCACGTACTTCTTCCTGTTGATCACTAGGAATATTAACTGGTGACGATCTAGGTTGTGCCTCTTTTGGTACATCGCTAGAAATTTGAACAGTTTCCAATTTAGGTTGTGGCTTTTCATGTGTCACTGTCTGCTGATCACTAACACACTCTAATCTAGGTTGTGACTTTTCGCGCACCTCTTTATGCTGATCACTAACAGACTCCAACCTTGACGGTAAATTTTCATTTGTCTCCCTCTGTTGATCACCATGCGCATTAATCGACTCCAGTTTACATTGCGATTTCTCATGACTCTCTTTGTGCTGATCATTAGAATTTTCAACTGGTTGCAAGCTAGAATTTAGATTCTCACGCATCTTAGATCCTTTAGATAAGTCACCTAGAGCAATCGTACTTGTAAATTTTTCATCAGAGGCTAATTCGCTTGTTACTAAGTTTGTTCCTTTTACTAGTTCCACTCCTTCCTGTTCATGTTCAGAACTACTGCCGATCGCTTCATCTTCGCTTACTGGATCTTTTCCAATTTGTTTAGATACGAGATCCTCCCAAGCTTCTGAACTAGTCTCATCATCAGAACTACTGCTAGTTGCTTTATTTTTGCTAACTGAAATATTCTGAATTTGTTTCGAAATGTGATCGACTGTTGCTTCCGAATTAGTTTTATTCTGTTGGTCTTCACGGTTACCATTGATTGTTGCTAAATTCGATTTATTCTCTTTTTTACATTCTTGTGATGGGTCAGTTTCACTATGTTTATGAGCAGTGGTGTCCACTGTTGGGATTGGTCGTTGTGCTACATTTTTCTCGGGGGCTTGTACAATTAAGTTGGGTTCCTTTAACTGATCTTGCTTTATTGTCGGTGCAACATTAGGAGAGGTCGTTTCCAAATTAGGCTGTCTCATACTTTCTAACTGATTGCCATTAGAAGTAACGTTGACTGTTTGTAAATTCGAAGGGTCTTTATTCTCAAGACGTGGCTGTTCGATTTGTATATTGTTTAAAGCATCTCGCGTTTCCTCTGCTTTTTCTTGCATTTTACCCTCGAAACTGTCATCGATGGCAGCATAGGTAGTACTGGAGACCGTCACGTTGGCACACCATCCGCCGGCCTCTTTCGTCTTCTCTCCCATGCTGACGTGGGTGTCCTCCACGAACCTCTTCAGGTCCTTCAGTGTCTCCTCGACCGCAGTCTCGGCGTCGTTTTTCTTACCGCCGCTCTCGAACTTCTCTATCGTCTGCTTGAATCCGGCCGGTTTCGGTATGAACCGCCTCGGCGACGGCTCTTTATCCGTGCTCGTCGTTCTGAAAGTCGCGAAAGAGTTGCGCTTGCGCAGCGCCTTGGGCGGGGAGCACGAGGCGCGCGGCTGCGACTCCGCCGGCCCCTGCTCGAACCTCCGCAGCATCTTCTTGATGTCCACCTTGCTCACCGCGTCGAGATCGACGGACGAGCGCGGCGCGAACGATTTGTCGCAGGTGATCTCAGTTTTGGACCGTTTCAGGCCGAACTTCGGGCGCGGCCCGGCGTCGTTGTCGCTGTCGCTGCTCTCATTTCGAGGGGTGCCCTTTCCGGCGAGGTGAGACTCGAAGAACGCGATGTTGTTCTTCGGGATTTTGTTGATGATCGAGGCGGATCTCTGAGGCGTTTTCAGGGATTGTTCTAGGTTCCTGTACTTGGCGTCGCTGAAGGACCTGTACACCTTCCTGTCTTCGGTTTGGTGCTCCAAACCATCCATCCACGTCAAGAGATCTTCTAGTTTACCTTCAGGTTCTACAGCGACGATTTCCTCGTCTTTCTTTTCAGTTTCGGTTTCGAGCGCTTTCATCAAATCTTCAATACTGCTCGAGACCTCTCCTTCTTCTCTTTCCTCTTTGGGCGGTGTTTCTTCGCGTATTTTGTACTTGTCGGGGTCCACAGGCTTGTGCAGCTCTTCCTCGTTCGCCAAGAGATATTCTATGTAATCATCGACGTCTTTCAGGTCTTCGTCCTTAGGTTCGAAGTTGAAGGACTCTACGTCCTTTTTTTCTTCGGAAGTTTCAGGCAGGCTCGACTGCTTGATTAACGGTTTCTTTGGGACAATAGATAGAGTTTCAGATCGTTGCAGGGTTTGCTTTTTGCCGCCAGGTTTTTTATCGGACACGCCAAAATACTTTTTGGAAGCTAAAACGTTTGTGTTCACGGCAACTTTCGGTTTGGTTTCTTTGGGTAAAGAGATTTTACTGGGGGTTCTCCTTATGACTAGCAAGGGTTCCGAGGGCGTACCGAACTTCGAAACGAACTCATCCCCTATGGTATTACGTCTGGTTACTTTCTTACCGCCGTCGTCTTTCTTCACGATAGACAACTTCCCGACCACGACGTTATCACCATCGATCTTATTCATGTTTAAATCGAGATCGCCCGATTCCGCGCTATTGTACTCGCCCGATACCGCGGAGGCGCTATCGGAGGACTTGTACTTGTGACTGGAAAGAATGTCCGGATAGTCCGGGGGAGATAACTGGAAGGATGACTTCACCTCAGTATCGGTGCCGGTGTCCGTTTGGACGACTGGTGGATCGACGCGGACCTCCTGTTTCCTCAGCTCCCTGGCGCGGATCTCCTCCTCGCCCTCTGTCGCCGTGTCCGACTCATCGTCTGTGGAAAATCAAGCAATACTTAACAATAATTTTTGTACAATTTACACTACACTTTGAAATAAAATTAATTGCAACTTTCTGAATGACATGATTATTGGTTAGGTTCATTATCCATTGCGTCGTATGTAAAATTATACAAAGTTTAAATCAGGTGAGCAATTTACCCTACCTATTAATGATATAATCTTCTCGGGAGAAACTCTTTTATCTCTGAACATAGCATACAATGTACATTTTTGTTTATATGCTTGGCCTATCATAATAATAACATTCATAGGTACTTAGACAAAACTGACACAAAATTCAACATAATTTTTAAAAAATCACGAATAATAGCAACAAGAAATCAACATAAAAAGTTCTGTGGTCACCATTATCCTACTTCGACAGTTTCTAACATCAACAAACCACATTTTGATACAAAACTGCCACATAAAAATCGACGAATAGAAACGTGAAACCAACGTCAAATACATACTACTCATGAGCGACTTAATTCTTTGCCTCACTTCCCTAGCCATTGACAACAACCTTCTGATAACTAAATAAATATATACAAAAAGATAAATATTATATACTTCATTCACTATACAACGACAAAAGTAACGAAATCTTACCATCTGAGCTGTCGTAATAACTGGACTGATCGCTACTCGTGTAATCATCGGACTCAGATTTGTGCCTCTTCTTCGAGTAACTGTTCTTCCACCTTTCCGCCCACTTCATCGTTCCCTCCTTGGTGATCGGTTCTTCCAAGGCGTCGTCAAAGGCACCCTCGTCATCACTATCTGTATCACTAAAGAATAAAACATCCATTTAGTGAATTTGTATTAAGCGAAACACGAAAAGGGAGAGAATTCAGAAGGCAAGGGTTGCAACTAAATAATAGAAAGGCAACAGGTTTGTTATAAAATTCCTAAGAACTATTCGTTTCGTCTAATATTGTCCAAAACATAACCTACAATTTTTATTGTTTATCTTTGTGATCATCCACAAATATCATTAGTAATGTAAAAACCGTACTCCTCCCCTTAAATTAATAATTAAGAGACCCCTATTGGTGCTGAAAGATAGTCTTATGAGAAATATTTTAGTGTTAAATTTTTGATAAGCCCATTTTAAGAGTTTATCTATCGGGCCGGCAGCAGATTCCCGGTAGAAGCAGACACGTATCACTTAATGATGACATGTCTTCCCTAATAATATTGCTGAGGGTACTTCCATTTCTTCCACTTCTATAATTAAAGGTAGAATAACACGGCTTGGTATCAATCCCTGACATCAAAAGCGTCATTCTCTTCAAATACTTTTAAAACTACATAATCTCGACTTCTACGAACATAAAATAGATATTTTTTAAATGTAAGAAAAAACTTTAGTAAGGAGAATTTATGAATGCTGTTGAGTACGAAAAATTGCTACTTAAAAATACTTGAACTATTACAAGTCACAACTTATCCTAAAGACCATTTGTGAATATGCAATCTGACTTAAGTAACCATAAGAAAAACCTTAAGGAACGTTTCTGAATATCACCGTAGTAATGTTATATCATCTTCATCATACTTATTCACCTTATACTGGATGAATCTTCATCACTATCGCCCAACTCTGCACATGAGGCCCCGAAGTTCTTGTCGGTCCACTCGTCCTCGTCAATCTGACTCAACGGTTCGTCTTGGTCGGAAGACACGTGATCAGTAGACAAGTTCGCGAACTCGACCCTTTCGGGAGTTTGGACTGTAAAGAAGCAAACCGAAACGGCAATTAAAAGCGCTTAATAAGGCACCCCCTTTACCTCTATCGAGCAAATCGACTCCGGCGATGCCGGGTAGCGGTTTCTTCTCCGGGCTCTTGTGCTCTAATAATTTCTGAGGCGATTTCCTCGCGATCCTCGACTGATCGATCTCGCTCATCATGCCGAAGTGATGTAGGCAGAAGAACCTGAATCCATACATGCCGTCTCGGTCGAAGGCGTACGAACCCAGCCTGAGTTGGACGTTACAATACTGACACCTGAAAGATTAGATCAGTAAAGAACATGTGCAGTTAAGGGATAGTACATGAATCACATGGATCTAGTTGAGGCATGCTTAAAACTCCTTGAGCATGATACATACATGGAACATACCATGGCTTTTCGATTCAACCCCCTCTCTCCCATAGTGCCATATTGGATTTTATATTTATCGATTTTAAAAAATTTAAATACAAACAGATACACGTTAAACTTTTAACACATTAAATATCTTCCTGCAAATAAAACAGGCGATCGTTGTCAGCAAAATTTGAATGCATTTGAAAAAGTGTGATGATTACACAAGTTCACCGATCAGTATGATATACAATGTAGGTACGCTCAGCGCAATAAATAATTTGTGCATTATTGTAGTAATAAATTGTAACGATAAACTTTTCATACTAACCCGATTACAAAGTAATTTGTTAAAGTAAATAATCGAGGACATGTGAACTTACAAAATTTATAAACTTACTTGAAACAACTGTGATGGAAAAACCGTCCTTCAGCAGACAACCTCTCCATAAGATAAACTCGTTTCCTGCAGAAATGGCAGTATTCAGACCCACCTGAGACGACGACGGGAGTTTTTGGGGCCTGCGAAAAGTTAATTCATTAAAAACTCGACAAGAAGGTAATAGATAGGTTCTTACGTTCTTTTCTGGTGGTTTCGGTTCGTTCGGTATCTTACTGACCAATTTCTCGGTGAGCGAAGCTACCTTGTTAGTTCCCAGTTGTCGGATCGAGCCTTCTTTCAGTTTCTGGTCCAGATTCTTGATGCTCTTGTCAATGTCTGCGTATTTAACTGTGAAAATAAATAGAATCGAATATGAAGATCTAATGAGGGAATTTTCCAAAATAATTCGAAATAGGGCAAATTATCTAGATGATTCAACAAAAATCTGCGTAAGGAATTTAGGCCTCATCTTCGGTTTTTATTTTTTTGTTTACATATTCTTCACTACTTCATAGTGAATGTGACATAAGTTAAACTCACAGATAAGGTTGTTAGTGGAGCCACCCCGCGCTTTGTAGCTGCATGAATAATAATTTCGAAGAAAACATTGCTTACACCTACACCTACACTTTTATTCCCATATGTAACTTTACGTCTTTCCATGCGTCTTTCACCTTTCCTTTCGAATTTTATTCCTTGTAGCGTGTACCAAATGCGGAGCGGCGCCACAGTCGACCATGGCGGTGACGTCTAATTCTCGACAGAAAAAAGCGACACATGTCTTATGATACCAGGATAAGTGGTACACCCGTAAGACAGACAGATGCGACATTTATAGAAGAAGGGTAAATATCTGCTGGGTTGTCAATTTTCAGTAGGAAAGTCGTTCAAATCGAAATGCCCAATATATGCGTGCGCATCTATTGCTCTATCATATCAGTGAAGGATACGAAGCTGTGTTACAAGTTTCATTTTTTTTGGCATGAATCATATGTGACTGATGTGGTTGTTAGTGGCGCCCCCGTGATTGGTAGCAATATCTATGATAGACGCTATCACTTTACTTACTATCAGAGTTTATAGCGACTACCAAAGCGGGATGGTGCCACAATCGTCCCTGACAGTGAAGTCTGACTTTAAATCCTCTTGTATAGCATCCACGATCTATATTGTATCTCTATATATTTTTCTATATGTTCGTAAGACAAGTCTACTGGTCAGGTCAATAACAGATACAATTAGACGGAGATGACTTCGTTACAAGTTAAGATATTTCAACTTCGTTAAATTTAAGAATCCGTTAAGTCTGCATGAAGTATCTGTGAATACAATGTGATATGCTGTACATTATGAACACCACTATTATAGATTAACTTTACGTAATTCTAATATATTTCTAAAGCTTAAGGCCATTGTGAATCTATATATATAGATCGTTGACTGAAGAAGTTTTCCAGCGCCGCCTCTGTGTCAGAACAGTAAGCTTGGGTCCGCACAAGTCAAAAATTCAAAATGTTAAAATGATTACATATACTCAAAAAACGTCTCATTTTATGTATAAATATTAACTTTTCATGTGAATCGGCAATGTTAGCAACGTTTTGCCAACTAGACACCTTCAGAAACCTGTAAACTTAGTGGACTCAAGCTTACTGTTCTGACACATAGGTGGCGGTGGGTTGAGCTGGAACAAAAACGCGTAACACGTACCCCCATTCGGTTGCGCGTCTAAGTAAAATTTCTTCACTCAACGTATAAATACAGTTGTCATAGATAACGAATCTCCCGTTTTAACTTTACCAATCTTAAGACAGTAAAAATGGGAATCATTCATGAATAAATTCGTTAAAGAATGTGAGTGATTTGATAAGGAGATCAGTACTACTTCAATAATGGGAAATTTCAACTTGTCATTGAACTATTTTTATCAATGTAGATAATTGTGAGCTCAGAATACATACATATCAATGATATTCTACAAAAATAAAAATAAATCTATGTGGTCCTAATGGATGAGTATTATTTTTGTTAGTGTAGTTATTGGACTATTTGTAAACTGATAAGTGAAGATTTTAAGCTACAATTATCTATTTGTAAATTGTGTCAGTTTACATCTGAATAAAAAAAAAGCGTTTTGATGAATTAAACCTTAAAAACCTTGCAACAAAACCCAATAACTCATTTGAAGCGTTTTACCTTCGTTACTATCCTGCCTATCCAAGTGCTTACTCTCCATCTTATTCTGCCTCGCCAGGAACTGCTCCTTGCTCCACTTGGGCACCTTCTCCTTATCGAACGTCTTGGTCGGTTTCCCCATCTTGTTCTCCAGGATCTTCTTCTCGATCTCCTTTATGTTCCAGTCGGTCGTCTCGATCTTCCCGATGGCGCGCATCAGGTCCTTCGGTTTCTTGTCGACGGGCTGCTGTTCCGTCCACTTCTTCTCCAACGTTTTGATCCTAGCGGCGAGGTCTTCATCGGTGCCGCCGCTCCTGGCGGACGGGAGCGCCGATTTGTTGTCGTGGTCCTACGAAGGGAAGGTTCGTTAGGGTTTAGGTGAGACGAGGAGGACAGCGAGCCTATTATCATGCAAATAAGATGGAAAATTAATACGAAACGTTGGACCATCAACTAACCTTTCGTTGGTGTGTGGGTGAACCTTCTCAGGAGTTTTATGGAATCGAGTTCATTAATTTTATTTTATTGTAGGTTTGTTCCAGTGGATGTACTGAACACGTACCACCTGACGAAATGTTTTGTTTTATCTTGTATAACTAAACATACAGTTAACAGTATTAACAATACAGTAACAAAATACAGAAAATAAAATGGTTACTGAGGTGAATCCTCCAAATTATCTGAGCAGTATCCTATTTTCAAATTAACTTAACGTTGAGTAATGATAAAATCAAGAAGTAAACATGGCCGTTTTGGACGTCAACTATGAGACCCTGTTTCATTTAAATAAAATGGTTCTCCTAAAAGTACTATGTACAAATAGGAATACACTTCTAGATAAAGAAGAATATTAAAGTTTTTTTTTGTCCTTGAGCAACATGTTCATAACTCACACTGGAACATACCCTTATTTTTTATTAACTATGACTTTTAATACAAGTTGATATATCATGATATCATTTACCATTGATATTATCTATTCTTTAATACAATTGTTGTGTCATTAATTAATCTATTAATTAGGTAAAGTGCGACACCATCTACTGTTAAAAATTACTGTGAAACCCATCGGGTTTATAGCTACAATCAGGTTTGAGTTGAGTTTCTCATTTCTTCTCTCTATTCTATTAGTTGTTAGTGAAGCGCACAATCCACACTATTGTTAAGAAAAACACATTCCTAGATTTTTTGTTTGCCTCCAATGTGCTTGGTAACATCAGCGCAGTAAACTGTTAATTACAAATGGACAAAACCATGTCTTACGTGACATCACTTCTATCCACCAAAAAGCATTCCTATAAAAACGGAAAACATCCAAACACACTCGACAATGCTTACGGGGACGTATGTAAATTGTTTCTCTAAGTCTTTAACGCGATCTTCGAACTTAGGGGCGGTCTGCCTATACAAGAATATCGAATAATCCTCGAAGGGTTGCTGCGAGTCTGCCTTGGCGTTCGCCTGCAGCATTTGCATGCTTTTCAGGAATTGCTCGGTCTGCAGCTTGCGCTGCTGCCTCCTGCGGTTCTGCCTTTCGGCGCGATTGCTCGCTATCTCTTCCAGCGTTTTCAGTCTGTCCTCCTTCGCACCAATACAACAATATCATTCAAATGCATCGACGGGATTTCGAAATTACCCCAATAAGACACAATCTACTAGACGAGTTTACAAGTGAAACTTTTCGTTAAAAATTTAATGTATTAAGGGAAAAATGGAGGTAAAAACAATATGAAGTGTAAATCAGAGAAAGAGAGAAACAAAGATACTTTTCTGATAAGCATCTGTAAGTACTTAAGTAAACTGAGTCAGTAACATTTTGAGAAAAATTTGATCACCTCAATTCTAGTGAATTAAAGTGAAACTTGGAAAACAATGATTGGGCATGTACGTTTCATTGAAATAAATTAATAATATTTACCTGAAAAATCCACAATAAACCGTAACAAGTTTAGCCTTCAGAATTAATTTTAATTGCACATCCCGAAATACATGTCAAAGCTCAAAGTAAATCAGATTTAAAAAAGTAATTTTCGTACCCATACTGCTCCGAATTTATAAGTACATCCAATATAAACAGCACAAAGGAAACGAACGTCGACTCTATTAGGGCGTTTTTAAAAATGGTCATGACCTGGAACAAGGACGAGGATAAAGGATAAAAGGATGGATCAAAAGGGTTTTATGAAATGCCACGCGATATTCACCCTCTACTTTCTGCGATGGGTATTTTAAATATAAATTGCATCAAAATACATTTCATATGAACCCCCAATCTGATATCGAATTCTACCCAGGAACCCATAAAGGTCTACTCACCACACTGGATCCCACTTTCTCTAAAGTACGTCTCTTTCTAGTTTTTTTATCGAGACTAGTCGTCTTGTTTGGTGGGGCCTCGATGTGCCTTTTGTGCCTGCTTGACGGCCTCAAAGGGGGACCGAATGCCCCTTCGTATCCACTCTTGACAGTCTTAAACGAAAGTTCGCTTCCCAATTTCTTGCTCTCAGGTAAATCCTAAAAAGTAAAATGATTATTTCCACTGCAAGAGAGGTAGGTTTCTTTGGATTCTTAACTTAAGTATCAGAAGTGGGATAAAAGGAAAAAAGCGCAGGAGAATGTCAGGATGAAAACATATGAGAAGCAACATGACAAAATTATGTAATTATCAATTTGAAAACACTTTACACCGCAGATCATTCGGAAGTCTCATTACTTGTTCGTTCCAACAGAAATTCCCAAATGATATTGCTGCATTTCACTATGTCACTAGTTTAACTCGTAAACAAAACTGTTGATTACCTCACTATTTGGTTCCTCCCCTTCTGTTATAACTGAAAAGTTGCTGGGTAATACGGACGTGGAATTGAACTGACTTTTAAGAGGCGAATATTGCGAGAAAAACGACAAAGGCTTCACTGCATTCATCTTCTGACTTTTCAAACATTTCCTCTTGAACTTCTCTATCGATTTCTCTTTATTACGGAGATCGACTTTCGAAACTGAGGCGACGTCCCTACCTCTGTCCCTCAACACTTCTTCCATCAACTCAGACCTGTCGGCGCTGGCGATGAAATCTTTGGATTTCGTCCAATTTGACATTTCATTGTAGAGCTGCCTCTCAATCTCTTCAGTGCTCTTGAACATATCTGATTTGGGCGAAAACTGGGGTAATTTTTTGCTATCCGCACCTGATGGACATTGACAATTTGACAGAACAGGATTCGATTCATTTGTTTCCATTTTCGCACCAGAATTGTTAGGTGGTTTACCCAAGATCACGTAACTCTCGCTATCTCTCACCCTTGGTCTTGACGTGAACTTTGTCTTGGGACCACTCATTCTGCCGAGTTTATCCAGTAAAGTCAGCAAATCTGAATTGTCACTCTTGTTCTGGAAACCTTCTGAACTGCTTGAGGACTTGCACACGTCCACCTTCGAAGATATCGTTAATTGATTCAAGGATGGAATGAATTCTATGTTTCGAATACTTTTGCGTTTATTGCCGAGTGTGTTTTCTATCACTTTAACTGTTATTAATGTGTCGTTACTTGGGACTGACGGTGGTGTTTGAACAGTCTTTTGATTTGTCTCAACTGTCTTTTCATTGTTTTTTACATTGTCTTTTTCCGAGTTTTGATTTTCAGCACATTTACATTTCGCGACGGCCGATTTGTTCCTCCTCAGTAACAAATTAGTCATGAAATTTCGTAACGGTTTGTTGTTCTCCTTTTTCATGGATTTCAAACAACGCTCGACGTTTCGGTGAATCTCGTTCAAGACACATTCGCTTTGATGGTCTGTTGAAGAATTAGGTGGATTTTCTCTGAACCCTGGGGTAAAATTTAAATCGCCCTTTCCATTTCCACAAGCGAAATTTGGTGGTTTCGGTGCAATTTTCTTTTCCTGGGCATCAATTTTCTCCTCTATGTGTTTAGTTTCTAATTGCTTTCGGGATTTCGGGATGACTTCCATGGGTACATGGAAATTTTCAATGGTATCCGTAGTAGTAGTTTCTGTACAGGTATCCGAGAGAGTACAAGTTTTTATAGGTTCCATGATAAATTTCAATTTATGAAAATCTTCGATTTCATTTTTGTTCCTCTTTGCCTCCAAAAAAATTCCTTTGGATTTCGAAATAACCGGCTTCTCATGGAAATTCTCGCTACTAATGGTGGATTTAGTATGTGTTCTGGATTTTGGACATTGGAAATGGCCGATGTTACAGTAATTCATAGTATCGGTAGCTTTGGTCGTACTCTTTGGCAGCCTTTTTTGAGTAATATCAAGACTAGATGTATCAACATTTAAAATGTTTGTTAGCCCATGTTCCTCGTTTTGCAGGTATGTTTGAGTTGCGGCGTTGAAAACCAAAAGTGGGCGCTTCACTTCACTTGCTTCGATCTTATGGACCGAGCAACGATCACAAGAATACTTTTTAATAACTTTAATTTTCTCAGGTTTACGAACCGAAGGCAAACCGCAACAGTCGTTTACATTATTTCCTTCAGTTTTATACACCAGAGGGATATCATAGAAATTGTTTCTAATGATTTCCTTTTTTTCGCACTCACCGGAATTGTTTCTATCAATTCCCTCAGACTTACTAACCAAAGCGATATCACAGGAAATACTTTTATTAACTCCAACTCCTCGAGTTTTAGGAGCTAAAGAAAAATCGGAAAAATTGTTTCTAGCAACTTCAATTTTTTCAGTTTTATGACCTAAAGGGAAATCAGATACATTTTTTTTAATAACTGGAGCTCTTTCGGTCGTATGCATCACTTGGAAATCTTTTATGTCACTTTCGTCTTTACATACTAAAGGGATATCACAAAAGTTCCTTCTATTTACTTCATCTCTCTTAGTTTCTTGGGATAAAGGAACATTGGATAAATTTTCTCTAATGACTTCAGCTCTTTCAGTTTTACACACGTCATGAAAATCACCTCTATCGTTTGAAATAACTTTTTTAGTTTCATTAACTGAAGGGATATCACAAAAACTGTTTCGAACAACTTCAGCCTTTTTAGTTTTACGAACTACATGCGAATCACCAGAATCACTTATATTATCTCTTTCACCTTCGCAAGTTAAAGGTATGTCACAGAAGGTGCTTCCATTAATTTCACTAGTTTTACAATCTGAAAGACAACCGCAACTACGCCTAATTTTCAACTTCTTATTATCGTTAGTTTCAATTTTTTCCAGCTTGAAACCGCCTTTCGTTTTAGATGCTGAACGAGTTAAAATACGACCACGTTCTCTGCTGGAGTTTCTCGACTTTAATATGGATCTTCTTTTCTTCTTAAACGATTTACTGCTGGGAATATTCACAATACTGTTACAACAACGAGACAATTTCTTAAAGCCATTTCTTGTTCTCACTATCGGTCTTTCAGGAAAAGGTTTGGTTTCGACATAGGGAGGTAATTTGGAATTTTTGGAGGTCGGGTTCTAAAAAGACTAACATATTTTCTTAAACGTAAAAAAAGTAGGAATTACTACTTACCAACTTAGGGTGTTTAATGTGAGGTATTTCTCTTCTGAATGTGTCGTAAACTTCAGTTAAATAACTTGCCATGGTCAGGTAATCTTCTGTCTTCGTTATTTCTTCTCCAGTCATGACAGGTGGTATACCTATGAATAGATGGCAAGGTAAGTCCATTTTTATCCATCGATAAGAGGAGGTGAGGAACGAGTTAAAAGGGGAGGTATTCAGGGCATTTTGTAAACTGACGTGAATGACAGTTGCTTTCTACAGGGACCACAAAGTGAAAATAATTTCAAGCATATTTTTCTAAGTAATTTTCGTTTACAAAATTTGGTAACTGGAAGGTACTTTCTTAAACTTACCTATTTCTTTTTCCAGTATATCGAAAGCCATCTGATTGTTCTTAACAGCATCTTCACCCTTAACTGCTACGTAATCTAGCAGATCTGGCCTATAGTGATGTATTAAGGCACACAATGCTTTACCGCCTTTAAAAATAGACTCGATATCGTTGATTTCTATGTCGGATTCGTCTTTTAGTTGTTGCCTTAACCATCCCAATAGAATTTCGTTATCGACGTTACCTATGATAAAAAGGAATTCACAATCAATTTAAAATCAATAAATTTTCATTAAGAAAGCAACAATAGTTTTTGATATAATACCATATGGTGTAAAGTTCATTCATCAATGGGATGTTTGTTTAGAATTATTATTGATTTGCCTGAAACGTTTCTCCTTGCGCCTTAACTGCTTAAATATAGTAAAACCGATCATGGTGATTTCAGGACTTACATCACAGTTAACAGAGTGATAATTAGAAATAAATTACCAATCTACTTGACGAATTACATCTGTAAGCTTCAAATTCACTTACACCGAAACGTTCTTTTCATTACCGCAACTTTAAACTTTCAGAAACCCCAGTTACAATGCGAAAATGTCATTTTCAAAAAACCCACAAATTTCATCCGCTTTTTACCTCTCCTCCTCTTCCTTGGCACCTCGTTGGTCGGCTCTGCCAGGTTCCGTTTCATCTTCTCTATACTACCAGGATTGTCTGTATCGTAGAGGTTGGTCACCTGGTGCGGCAGCACCGCCGTTTTATTCAGATTGGGGTACCTCGTCGTCGGATCGACCGTGTACGATTTCCAGTCTTTGTTGAGATTGTCCGGGGTGGTTTGCGCCAGGAGCCTGTAGATCGACTCGCGTTCGGCGAGGACCTCGAGGGCAGTGTTCGCTCCCAACGACCAGCTCCTGATGGCCCAGGCCGCGTCCAGGGAAGAGAGGAACCCCCTCGCGCAGCCGGAACCCGTCGGCCAGAAAGGCTGGGGAATAAATTAGCCAATGTGAGTGGGGGAAATTCGGGATGTTTGGGTGGTTTCAAGAAACTTGTGCTCATTACAGCATAAGTTTGAGTAAATAAGGGAATTGTTTTACGTGGTGGGATATGGCGATGTGCAGAATGTTTGCTTTTCGGAAAATTACTGAAGTTCGTTAAAAAGCACGAATCTTGTATAAGTGGCGTGGTTAAAATCTCAGTTTCTGGAAATTGACAATATCAGTTCCTTGGACCAAGGCGGTCCTTCACTGGACCATGTGCATTTTTTTTGGATAATCGACTTCAATTTGGACTATTAGGTAAATTATTTAAATTAGTCTCAATTCTAGATCCCAGATTGACTAGAGTTCATTAGGCATTTGAGAAATCGGCTAAATTTAGTTCAAAAGGCAACATCAAGATCCGATTTTTGATCAGGTGGTCAGGTTAACAGGAGCAAGCTTCTCGGTTCTCGGTGTACAATACCTTTGGGATGAAATTTGCGACTACATATAGCACAGCTTGTATACTATACATACTATACTGTAACCGTTTAAATCCGGTTTCTCACAAGTCGAATAGAACTCGTCCTGCCACCTTTATGTCGCTTGTGATGTGCCTACAAGTTAGGCAACGTGACAAGCCCTCACACTACGTGGTTTTAGTTAATCAGTCATTTTGACCTACCCTGTTTGGGTAGGTTGTCCTGAATTTCCCCAAAAATGCTTTGAATAATGGTAGTACTGTCAGAGGTCGTGACAATGTCTTTTTCTGCAGATAATTTGGAGTGAAAGACAGCCAGGGTAATAGATCATAGTGAAATATAATGTTTTGATAAACTGATTCCATTCGAGTTTAAAGTGTAAGGCAGCGGGGTCATTAATATGAACAAGGGAACACCATTGGTTCAAATTTGTTCTGACGAAATTTCTAAATGGAAGTACCGAAATGAATTTAATAGTAACGTATGTTCTGAAGAAGTTTGATATTATCAACTATAAAGAGAGAAGGCTCAATTTCTGCTAAAACTTCAATGAAATAACATATTTTTATATTTAGCATTCATTTAGACATTTTCGATTTGTCTTGTACAGAAGTTGAATGATCAAGTAAATTAAAATAAATTTAACAGATTTAACTCAATAACCCTTTTAACTGTACATACAAAGTTAATTCAACATTTAAAATTTGCCTAAAATTTTGTAAAACGCACACCATGTCTCTTTTAACTTTTACTCAAAGTTGAACTATTAGTAAACCTCCATGAATATACAAATAATTTTTCCAGTAATTATTGCAAATATCAATACTTAATTCACGACACGTAATAAAGTGTATTTAAACTAACTTATCTAATCTCTCTTTATCCATCTAGCTAATCGCCTAATGGCGTAATTTTGTTAAACAAAATATTTTAAAAGGTTGGAGTGCACTGCGGAAATTGAAGTTATCAGAAATGACGAACATAATTCGTAGCCAATTCGACTCCTTTGCAAATTTTGTCTGGATGGTTACCTTGGTTGTCTGGTTTGTTGCAAATTAAGACTGGATAGGTGATTACTTACGACTCTTTATAAACAAAATGATAGCGTACATTCTTTTAAACCTTACCTCAAGTAAACTGTCCCCCACGAGTATCAGCAGCAACTTGTAACCGTTCCTTTCAAGTACTTTGGAGGCATTCTCGGCAGCGTACATTGAAGTGAAATCGAACATGGCAATATCAGGTTGCCCGTAATGATTAACGGCGAATTCCAAATTCGGCAACTGATAGTTAGTACTGAAATTCGCCGCGTCTATAGCGTACTGCTCCAAAGCCTTTCTATCCACGTTGTCAGGCGCCAACAGCTTCTCGGTATCGGCGAGATCCTCCTTGATGACGCCTTTCTCTAATAAACTCGCCTTCTTGGCCGTCATGACGAAATAATGAGTGTCGTCCTTGTAGTAAACGATGTTCTCCAAGTCGATCCTCGTCTCCTCTTGCAGGTCTTTGAAGAACTTCTGATTGAATATGAAGGCGACGCCGCTGATCTCTTCGACCCGGGCCTCAGCCTCCGTTTTCCTGTTGATGAAGTTCGCCGTTATCGCTATGGCTAGTTTGCCCCTGAACTCCTTGCGGGAGAAACCCTGGAGGGTGTTCCGTTTACCATCGGCGCCTATTATCACATCGAACTCGTAGTGGTGCACCGGGTGATTCGCGGGTTTGACCTCGGCCCGCCATCCAGTCTCTGAAAAAGGAAATGACAATACTGTACATGTAGTGATCAAAGTATAGTCTTTACAAACTCGATCAAAGATGTGATGATAGACTTTAAACGGTTCCATCGAGTTACCTCAGAGGAAATTCGGAATACCTTAGGAATTTCACAAAAATCGATACTCACTTTCTGTGGCGTTGGGTTCGACAAGTTTCTCGAAACTGACTTCCGTATGCACCTCGACTCCCAACAGTAAAGCTACCTTAAGAAGGATACATTGCAACTGCCTGATGCTTATGTGATCTATTGCACCTGCGCAGAATTTACCAAAGAACTTTTTAGCGCCTAGCATTCGCAGGTCTTCGATGACGAACGGCCACAAGTGAAGGACGTTGTTCCTGGAGAATCTGTCACGTTTCTCTATCACAACCTGGAAAATAATATTATTTCAGCAATGAATCAGGTATTGCGGTAAGAGCGGTGAAATAGTGGTAGGAGTACTGTCGCTGGACCAATCAGGTGTTCGGTACTGAACAGGCTAGATTTCAAGTTATGGTTACCTTAGGTTAGGTTAGGTTAGATTGAGTTCTTTCTACTGAGTTGAAATATTACCGAATCAAAACAAAGTTCGCTTTAACGATTTCAAGGTTAGGTTAGGTTAAGCTTTGTATTTTTGACGATCGCTATACGAAATACAAAGAATTTAAATGGAATTTAAAATAGTTGGAAAGACTCGAGGTTTCTCTGTTTTCTCAAGAATTTAAATACTCACGACTTTGGCCCCGAGTAGCTGGGCTTCGATGGCGGTCCTCATGCCGCAGGGCCCGCCGCCTATGATCAGGACCCGAGTGTTCCCGGCGAGTTTTCCCTTCTGGTAACATTTGTGCGAGGCCCTCGCGTCGAATTTCTTCCACAGAGCTTTCGCGCGCCATGACGTTAAATTCGCTCGCAGTTTCGGGTAAAATAAAGGGAATTCGTTCGGTTTCAAATGGAGATTGTCTATCAGACCTGAAACGTGAAAATCATATTACATATTGTTCCAAAAAAATTTTCAGATGATGCGTGAGAAATAATTTAAAGCCGTGTGTATTCTAGATGAAACAACAAAAGCATTTGGATCTCACTTCTACCAAGAGCGGACGTCTTGACAATTTAAGAGATCTTGCTTTATTCTGACTTTTGGTCTGTACATCAATTGAGGAGTATGGACTTGGAACTCCCATCAATCATTCTAAGACAGAGGCGTTTTCCAGAAATTCAAGGCAGCTTCAAATACTCTAGAAAAATCTATTTTTCTATTACTGGTCCATAATATCCAGAATGTTTAAACCATATATAGTATAAACAATTTCGAAAATTCTGGAAAGACTGGGCATGTTCCAGCAGGAGTTCTAAACCTACTACGAACTTATCCTAGCCAAAGGACGCAGACATTTTTTTGACAACAGAAATCATAGCATTTCATTTAAATAATCATTTAATTTCATTTTGGTATTAGTAACGCCACCTAGCGAACAATAGCGACTCTCCCAGAGCTCTCTATCTATTGGACCCACGGAACACACATAATTGTAGTCTTTAGGCTAGTTCCATTGTACAGCCTTTGTCGTCGTTATGTATAAGTGAACCCAAATTTATTTTGAGTCTGTTAGTGGAGTTATTAGAGTTGCGAGATCCTAACTCAACGACCCCCTGTCCTTCGAAAGACTGCACGTTCTCTTCAAATCCGGGAAGGGCGTTACACCGTTCCGGGAATTGTATCGTGACCCTGCCGTTCCGAGTGAAAGGTCAAAGACGCTTCAGAGAAAAATCGCTTCCATTTTCCTCTCGTCGCTCGTGAGGAGCGGTCGTCCTGTTCCGGGTAACGCCATTTTGTCGAGACGGATATAGGTTTCGAGGAAAACATAGAGGCTTAGGGGCGCTGAGTGCTCATAGTGTGTCTGGATTTGCACGAGCCGCTAGTCATACTCTAGACTGAAAATCTGAGTCCATTACGTGCTGAGATCGAAAAACGCACGTAGCAAGTGAGAGGTTGATTGAAACTAGTCTTTCTAACGCAGAATGCTGGTGTAATACTCTCTTATATTTAAAATTCCGTAGATGTCTTACCTCTGTAATAACCTAGGATGTGTTTCAAACTTGTAGCGTTGAGGAACTGTTCGAAGTATTCGTTGGCATGGGCAGCATCTAATCCAGAAACTGGCCTGCCGCGTTGGATTTGTTGCGAGTTACGATCCATTACTACTGGTGCGTTTTCTTCTAAACGGTGCTAATTAATGACATCTAGAACCAAAAGAGGAACATATTAGAAATGGCCGCGAAAAGAGAATAAAACAGAACATTTACATGTGCACAATAACGAGAGTCCTGGATATTAATCTCGCCGATTAGATTATATGAACGAGACGAGATAACGAATCGATCAGTATTTACATGCCTTATAAGGGAAAAAGGAAATGTTGAAACCACCGTTAACTTTTAAAAATACAGTCAACACGTTATCAAAATTTAGAAAATTTCTATAATTCAGAACAATTTAAAGAAATCCAGAGTATGAAAAGGTTGTTTATAAGTTACTCTATAATTAAGTACATCTGTAATAACTTCGAATCCATTCAATCAATCACAGTGAAATTTGAACCACAGAAAGTTTGATATAAAATCCATCATTCTTGAAAATCTGAAACCAAAGGGATAAATGGTATATCTGATATCGACTGAGGGAGGTTCCGACTTCGTAAAAATTTAATAGGAGTTTTACGACCTCACATTCCTTTGACAGAACAGAGGCTGCAATTTGATTGGTAGGAATAGAAATTTACCAAAGATAAGTTGGTACAAAGTTAAATTTTTATGTTGGCAGGAATAAAACATAAGGGATTAAGTAGGACAGAGAGGAGACTTGGATGAACGTGTCGAGTTGTGTTAAGAATAAGTGAGGAATTATTAATTAATTGGGCAATTAGTACTCAGAAGACTAGTATGTGCCCAAGTTAAATTACAAGAGCTCGGGCGTAAAAGTCAGGTGAATCTTATATACTTTTTTTGGAACTTGGGTTGAGGGAATTTGTATGACCTTAAGTACAAAAACAAGGGAAGGAGCCCTAAGGAGAACTCAAATTTGCGTGCTTCTCTTACCAAGAAGGTTTTGATAGCTGTGTTTCTGTAGGACACCTGTTCCCGTGGGACGACAACCTCTCATGAAATAAAGGTGCAGTGACGCTTGGTGCAAAACCTGGCCAGGTACGATTTGCTTACATCAACATGTTATTAGGAGTTTAACCGACCAGTTCAACAGTATATCTTGACATTGAGGAAATATCGAATTAAAAATAAATTAGAATTTATCCTAGAGCTTCTTTTCTAGAAAAATTCGTAACAACTTGAAGCTGTAATTTAGGAATTAACCTAAGAGTTCATAAGGATTAGATTCCAAGCCACCTAACCCTGAAGGCTAAAGTAGCTGACTTACTAGGGACAGGAAAATCTTCCGAAATTCTAACAGTATTTGAGGAGCTGGTCATGCTATGGATCATACAAGCACCCCATAACTGTTCGACAAAAAGTATAGAAACAGCATGACACTTCGTAAGGGCTGGCCTGAAGGTCTTGTTTATGAACAGTGAGAAAATTCCAATAGGCTCCATTGTCATTACCTTCCAAACGAAACTGATGGCTGTTTCACAATATGTTCATAAGACCCTTGAATATAGTTAATTAGCATGTGCACACAAGCAAGCATAGACTTCCTATCCCTTCAAGGTGATAGCACTAGCAAACAGGCAGCAAGCTCTGCCTTGATGACGGCCCTAAACGCTGTACAGGATTGGAGCAAACTGGAACGCCTCGAGCAACGACAACCAACAGTTGCAGACATGCCGAAGCCACTTTGGCTCAATTCACGTAGATAAGAGCCAATCCCCAGGCCCTACGAACTAGAAAAGGGCACCCGTGGACATTTTACCTGGGCCTATATGAAGTACACAAAAGGGCCTGGAAAATAGCCCACTAGCCTAAGGAGTGTTGTTGCTTTGAGGCAATGGAACATGTATTCTGCAACTTTCTGGCGTTGGACAGCAATGTTTAACCAACTTTCAAGGGGCTCAACAAAAGCCTCTTCTTAACAAAAAGAAAAAACTAAGAGTTTGAATATGAACTGTGTAATTTAACTGCGAGGTAAAATTTGTGACAACCATTCACAAGATCATAAGAACTAACTCAGAACTTTGTCAAAAAAATCCAAACCCTTAAAAGGCTGAAAATCAGAGATATGGGAAGAAGCTAAGAGATTAAATGGAACATTTAAATTGTCTACCAGAAATTTGATTCGTTTTAATCCTAATCTGTCTATAAAAACACTCTGAATTTATATTTCCGACCTATCAGAACGTCGCACGGATCTCCAAATCCAACTTGCCTTTTCCGCTCACGGACCCCAGTATATTTACCCGTGCTGCCATCTCTCGGAAATTACCTATACCCTTCGAGAAAGTCTAGAGGGTTCGACACTCGACTAGAAGCTCGAGAACGTTTTCTCAGAGGGATTTCATCACAGATCGTAACCGTTACATTAGGGCACAGGATACAAAAATTGTAAACTCACCAGATTCCAAGGAGTATTACAAAAACGGACACTAGAACTCGAAATCGACCCAATCAGCTCTCAAAAAATACTCGAAACGTCAGAAGATTCACTCGGAATCCCTTAGAAATCGTCGCAACTCCAAAATCTCTAGACCGCGATCGAATTATCCTCTCGTCTGCGATTCCGACCGTCGAAATTTCACATCTCTTCTAAATAACCGTCGAAAGTCTCGGACCGTATCTAAACAGGCTATTAACGCCCCAGAAATAAAGCCGAGGTTCTCGGTCTGATTCGCGTCGCATTATAAATAAATATGAAAACATTTCATAACTGTGCGCGGTTCCAGAGTGTTCGTAACACCGTTCTAATCGTTCGAGGAGCGCCAATTAATCGCTTGTAAACATCTCGAAATAACAAAAAAATTAAAGCGCATTCAAAACAGACTTTCTAAATGGCCCAAAAAATAATCAAGTACTGCTATTCGAGAATCGATAATGGATTTTGGTCGATGTTGTTCGTTGAGACGAATTTTGGAACATGATATCCCCTGTATAAAATCCAGAATCGGTAAACTGTGCGACAATTTTTCCAGTCTGCTGTTCTATGTACTTATTCCTTTACTTTTCTTCGTATTGTTACGTATTCGGGTTCGTGAAGAACTATACTATTTAAACTAGTTTCTAATTTATTTTTCTACACTAAATACAACTACTTATAACACTAACTAATTTATTTGTAAGAACACTCTGAATTTATTTTTCAGGCCACTTAAAACGTCGCACGAAGCTCCAAATCGAACTTGCCTTCTGCGTTCACGGACCGATTTGTACATACCCCTACCGCCATCTATCGAGAATGTTCCCAAGAAGGATTTCACCACAGTATAAAGAACATTCTCTGCATGGAAATAGCAGCAGATAATGTCCGAGGGATATACTAATAACAAATTGGTTGCTTTATTTGAGCAAATGAGCAACATTTATTAAATAATGACTAAGCGTATATCTTAGTTGAGCTTCCATCCTCACCTCCAGAACCAACATAGTGAGCGATATATTGGGGCAAGGGCATAATAAAGTACACACAAAGTGTCGAAAGATTACTTTTCCAACCCTTGCTTCCAACTGCCTACATGAACCAATTGCAGGATCTAGTTCGGTTCATTCTATAGAAGATTCTGTCAGATGTCAAGAAGCGTGCTAATCATGCTTCGTGATCATGTTAATAAAGCTATGAATCTTGGTTTCCACGTTTTCGTTACCTACAACAGTCGATTTTCGAAACCGCCTGCTGTCCTCAAAATTCAAAGTAGTCATGCATGCATACCCACTACCGGTAATAGACTTATAATTAGAAGGTACTCTACTGTAGAAAATAAAAATATTTTGACATTGGAATACTAATTAGTAAAGACACAATATGCTAGTTTAAGAACTTGGAAATCTTAATTCAGATTTGTAATCAATGACCTCGAAAACTACAAAACGGTTGATTTTCCACATAAATCATCTGCCATCTTGAATTTTGGAAATCCGATTTCCGAATTAATGGTTAGCTATCCCAAAAACTCCCGTCCACCAAATTTGGTGTAAATCTGTTAATTTTCAAAAATATCGTTCGCCATATTGAATCCGCCATCTTGAATTTCGAAAATATGACTGTATATTCATAATCAGCGACCCAAAAAAAAACAGCATATCAAATTTGGTGCGAATCTACTGACTTTCACAAAAACCTTCCACCATCTTAGATCCGCCACTTTGAAATTGGCAAATCTGACCCCAGGATCGTAATCAGTGAAACTAAAACCACCTGTATACCAAATTTGGGGCAGATCAATTGATTTTCGAAAATCTCTCCACCATGTTCGTTTTTTCGTCGCCATATTAGATTGTGGAAATGTTTAAGTGGGATCCATTAGCTACAATTTGGGTAAAAAATTCATTAAATCGTTGGGATATTTTCATTTTTTTTTCCAGCTATTTAATCTGGAAACTGGATTTTTCTCGGGTTTTAGGTCGCCATATTGTAACCGCCATACTGAATTTTGTAAAGGCACACACGTCAAATCAAATCAGATGTCCTAAGACTTAAAATGAGCCCTCAGGTGATTTTTTTTGGTCGTTCAAAATTTTGGGTACAGCACTGATCCGGTTGACATGGATTATCCCATATACAGAGTGATATTTTAAAACTTTAAATCGGGTTTAAATTCAGAACTTAAGACAATTATAAAAACCGGCGAGATACGTCGATTTTTATTTCAAGGGGAAACCATTATGCGCATATTTTCAACTTTGTCGCTTCAACCCTTCAGCCAGGGTGAGTTCCACCCCTAAAATTCAAATAGGGAAGAGGGGTCAAGTGATACCTCGTTTTAAAGCTTATCAAATTCTGAATTCGATGGTGTTTTGTTTTTCAAATTTGATTCAATACTTTTCGAGAAAATGAACAAAACGTATTCCTCAGATGAAAAAATAGTGATAATTTAGAAGACTGAAATTAATTTAATTTTTTTGGGACGACTTTTGGAAGCCATACATGAAAATTATTTCAACACGTGCTATATTGTAAACCTTCTTAATGCGAATTAATACGAAATTGGAAATAATTTTTGAAAAAGAAACACAATCCAGTCAAAGTTGACGCACGCGCATTGATGCCATATATACAATCTTATTAACTCTGCGACACTTCCATCTCCTTCAAATTACTCTCCTTCCCCCTCGTCTGCTCGCGTTTCAGGATTTTTTTATATTTGACAAATTTACCGCTTGAAAAATTATTTATACGCGCGTCCTATTAAAACACGCGGTTTGCGTTACGTACAAAACCGTGTACACGCATTAATGATTCATCAATTTATTTTTGAGTCGCTTTACTTTGTTTCGCGTATCGTGTGCGCGAGGAAAATTTCCGAAATTTGAAATTCGTCGCAGAAAAGCCTGGAAATACCAAAAATAGCGATAACGTATTTTTCCCTTTTTTCCTCTGTTTAAATAATGAGTTAACTAGGAGCCCGTTATCAATATTTAGAAATCACGTGTTGAATCATCGAGATACGTACGTTAACATAAGATTAAATTTAATTAAGGTATAAACAAATGCATCAGGTGGAAAGTGTCGCGTTTGTTATGCGACACCTTGGGATTATGTTGCAATATAGTTCAGTGGGAAAAGGATATGCGATCACTGAAGACAATAGAAAGAAGCGACTTGTAACGGACCAATGCGAGCGCAAAGTCTCTGGCGACTTCCGGGAGTGTAGAAATAACGTTAATAAAGCCGAGAAATTGCAAAATACTTTTAAACATCTGGAACTCGAACCAATTTAAGCCCGTAATTAATAAATAAAAAATATATTATGTGAGCGACTCAAAACCAACTTTTTCCAGCGAATTAACGTCTTTTTGGCATTTATTTCAGTTGATCAAATATTAAAGTGAAAATTTGAATGAATCGTCATTAAAACATGTAAGACACTTGAACTCTATTACGTTTTATGAAATCGTATTGTTTTCAATTAAAGGATACCGCCGCCTTTCTAAGTACCGCCACACGTATCGTCTTCATGGGGCGATGGGGCAATCCGGGGTTCGTACTTATGTGTAAACAGTTTGCATTATGCACTTCAATTATACGATAGGTACTGTAATAAGTTTTACAACAACACTGTCGGTCGAAAAAATTGTATTAAACACTTCACAAATTTTTAGCTCTAAACAATTATCCCTGGGGTTGAAGTGAAACTTAGTAACATAGTCTTGAAATGGCGCGTGCGCAAGAGACAAAGAGAAATATAAGTGCGCATCCTCTCTATGGGATTCTCAGTTAAATCTGCTTTCCAATTTCGTGCGCAGGAAAAGAAGTTTCACTTCAAAAAAACCTACAAAGAGTAGTAATCTAGTGAATAGTCTGATAACCTTTATAGCCCAGTTAATAGAGTTTTTTTTTTTGGTAGACAAAATTTAACAGTAGACGGACCAAAAAACTTTGTTAAAAATGGATCAAAGATGATAAAAACATAAAATCTAGACAAATCTGAGCTTTCGCGGTTTTTTTAAACAATAAAAATTTAAAAAAAATAGGTCGTTTTTCCGTTTTTTCACCACGGCGTAAAAATTATTAACGGCAATGCAATGCGTTGTAGAGACGATTTGTAAAGGATTAAAAGACCTTCAAAATGAGCGTTTCTAAAAGATGATCGGAGCATTTTTCACCGAGAAAACTCGGAAAAAAACTGTTAAAATGGACCCTTTTTCAAAATTTGTAGCTTTGCCCAGTTTAAAACTGAAAATCTTTTTTTTTTGTTCTATAAACTGGGCTATTAAAAACACAGCAATTAATAGACGGAAATAGAAAAAAAACATCAAACACGGGAAAGAGTGACAGAACGTTATTTAGTAACAATTAATGACATTTTGATTGATTGTAGATTTACATTAGATCGTACACGATTTTTTTCAGGTCATGGATGATTCGAAATAAAGCGAGCGAAAGACATCTCAACATACAACAAATGTGTCTATTTCAAGTAAATCGACACATTTAAAGAGTGATAAATCGAATTTAAAGGCAAAATTTAAAGTAACTCCACCGTCAATATTGGATACTATGGACACGTTTCGATTAGCTAACGTCCATCATTACCTGAGGAAATCACATAAGGTGATTCTACAATCACCGTGACCACAACATAAAATACAATAACTTGAAACTCTGACAAAAACAATTCTTACTTAGTATTTGTACTGCTTTTTTTAAATCATATTGTATCAAACGAAGCGTTAATCGGTTATAATTGTTCTTACATTTCACACTTTATTTCACCTTTACGTAAGAAAACCTCAAGATTTCCCCACCTGACGATGGACGCTAGCTGCTCGAAACAAGGCTAAGTGGGAATGAAGTCTACATTATCCAACAGCGCGTTTTATTAACCGTTTAGTGACCGACTGTTTGTTTATCCTCGAGAAAAATCGACTCGCTCGTTAAAATTTTAACCACAAGATATCACAGGAAAAGATGTACATTTCTTTTTCGATGTGACGCAAAAGGAGTCCAACGATCCACATCTGCAATGCTTTCGATGCAGGTACATCTCGTAAGTCCTATCAGAGGACACATACAGGTGATACGAGCGACATGAAGGTAATGCAGTGACCGGCAGTTAAGTGAACTAAATCCCTACAGTGCAGCAAACTATAAATTGTTACATAAAATATTGTAGTGTAATTAATATAATTGTAGTAATATCTTATAAATCAATTAGGTAGAGGTTTACTTTAGTTAAAGTTTTGTCGCGGTTTAATTTTGATTTGCGACAACCCCCATCACATCTCATGAGTGCTAGTGTGTTTAATGTTTAATGCTTAAGCTTAATGCTTTAATGTTTAAGCATTAATGCTTAGTGTTTAGACGCGGTCACATCCTAATACCACAATTGTAGTCAACGCGACGAGAAATACGGGGGAAACCGCATGCTCGGCGAAACATCGACTCGTGATAAGCAAACGGGGGTGAGGAAAGGCGAACGTCGTCGGGTAGACTGCAGATGCGAGAAACGAAAAAGGGGATTCCGACGGTGTGCCTCGGGGTTGGATAAAAATTTGAAAGGGGGAGTCCGCTTAGGGGTGTAAAATTCGAAAGTAAGAAAGGTGATGAGATATTCAAAAATGTGACAGGAGACCGTTTGCGTGCACGTTCCCTGGAAGATCGGCGAGCTGAGTCCCGGGCAGCTTCCCTAGACACCCTCGCAGTGCCATCAGTCGCCTAGGAAAAGTGAACACCCTGTGTGATACGTGACTTAGTGGAGGTTTTCTCGAGGCCTTAAGGTACGTTATGTAATTATCTCGTTGAGAATTCTTCACTGTCGGTAATTACATTGAAGTTGCGATAAGTAATAAATCATCACGCGAAAAACTAATTTTGGGATGGAGTAAATCATGCTTAGTCTAGCCGAGACAAATTACTTCTGGGGGAATTAAGGCGTATCACCCTAATCAGAACTCCCTGGTGCTCTGGTCGTAAAAACCATATAATGTTTGGACAAGTTTACGAAATAACCCCGTTAGGGGCCCTGGTAAGTTCCCAGCGGAAAAATTTCCTGAGGATTCCCCGCAGGGCAGCGAAAATTTTCGAGCAGGTTCCAAAACGCCTCATAATTTCTTCAAACAGCACATAAATCGCCGAGGCTATAAACCCATCGCGAAAATATAATATTTGCACTGTTTTATCATCTGACGACTACCGACAAACAAACCACGCGGGTATAAAACCGAAGCCGATGCCGATCCCACAGTGAAACGAAACGAAAAACGACACGATGAAGACGTTTCTGGCCACGATCGTCTTCCTGGCGGCCGTCTTCAGTGCGGCCGAATCCCAGGGGCACTACGTACCGGCTTACGTTTGGATACCAACGCTCAACCTGAACAGTACGGCCAATAATTCGTCGGCATGGAACAAGACAACGGGTTATGGTCATAATCACACGGTTGCAGGTAATAATACGAATTACAGACCTCCGGCGGGGCACAATTCGACGGTTTACAATGGGACGCAGGATGGGCACTTGTTCGTCGGGACGATTCAACCTTTCGACAGGCAATTGTTCAGTCAGGTGAGGAAAAAATTTGATCCCTTTTTTGAGAGACAGTCGAGCATAAAGCGATTTTTTTTTAAACAATCAGCTATACGTTTTGTTTTGTAAGCATTTTATGTGACTCACCGAAAATCTCGGGATTATAGGATTTTCGATGCCCAATCTCGGGATGCCGCCATTTTGGAAATTAGTAGTGACGCTATATCACAAGTAGGCAATTCACGTATTGAAAAAATTACACTAGTTTAATGCAAATATCCGAAAATACAAGCCTAGAAATATAAAAGTTCCTAAAGTGTCATTTTCAAGACCTCTGTATAAGGCCAATACGAGTAAAGGCAATTTTATGACGCCTCAGCTACCTTCTAGGTACCCATCGTCTCCGTAGGAAGGTCGTAAGAGATATCGACAAATCCCCACAACTCCCGACTATGGCCCAATTCGAAGTGGAAAATTCTTTTATGGTGCCTATTTTTTCAAACGTGACACATGTCATTTATTTTTTCTCTAAATAAGTTACGTCTCCGTGTTTTTAAACCGGTTCATTATCATCTTTACGTGATTCTGATCGTTCCCATCAGTTTCATTTTGACCTTACTACTTAACCTTTCAATGACACTCAGCTAGAATAGGTCCTTCTCCCTAGGAGATGAGTATGTCCATTTCAAACCCGTTAATACCTGATTTTCATCATCTCTCTAAATAATATTCGGCTCAATTGAGATAGTTTTGAGTCAATGACAGTTTTTTAAGTATGGTACCGTAATTATTTTACGATTGGTCGGATTTAGAAACTTTGAACTCAGGAAACTCTTCAGTTAGGAAATTGAAACTCTACCGAATTATTAACAACATATTTATCAACGCCTCCAAAAAAAAGTGGTACAAATTGAGGCTCTTTTGATTTTTTTACGAATTTTTTGAGCTGGTCTAACAAGTCGATTGAAATTATTTTTTAATATTTACTAAAATGTGACAGTTGGAAAGCTAAAACATTTCCATGATTTAGGGTATAGTTCAGTAAATTGTTTAAAAATAATCGGATCAGTTGACACAGTTTTGAGTCAATGACGGTTTTTTAAGTATGATTCCGTAATTACCTTGCGATTGGTCGAATTTAGAACCTGTTAACTCAGGAAACTCTTCACTTAGGGAATTGAAACTCTATCGAATGATCACTTAAACATTTGTCAACGCCTCAAAAAAAAGTTGTACAAACTGAGGCACGTTTGAATTTTTTTAAGAAATTTTTGAGCCGGTATAACAAGTCGATTGAAATTATTTTTTAAAATTTACTAAAACGTGACAGTTGGAAAGATGAAACTTTGCCACGATTTAGGGTATATTTCAGTAAAGTGCCTAAAAATATTCGGATCAATTGAGACAGTTTTGAGTCCATGATAACTGCTTAAGTACGGTACTGTAATTGCTTTACGATTGGTCGAAATTAGAAATTTTTCACTCGGAAAACTCTTCAGTTAGAAAATTGAAACTCTACCGAATTATTAACCATACATTTTTCAATGCCTCCAAAAACCAATTGAGGCTCTTTTCAATTTTTAAAAAATTTTTTGAGCTGGTGGTAATAAATCAATTGATATTATTGTTTTATATTTACTAAAATAATGCTGAAATATTGCCAGGATTTAGGGTATATTTAACTCAAGAAACTCTTAAGTTAGAAAATTGAAACTCTATCGAACTATTAATCACACATTTGTCAACGCCTCCAAAAATTGTGATGCGAATTGAGGCACTTTTTTAAGAATTTTTATGAGCAGGCAATAAAAAGTCCATTGATATTAGTTTTCTTAATTTACTTAATTTACAGCAGTTGGAAAGTTAAAACTTTACCACGATTTAGGGTATATTTCAGTAAATTGCCTTAAAAATATTCGGATCAATTGAGACAGTTTTGAGTTAATAATGATTTATTTTGGAAATACAAAATTTTACTAAAAGTTCTGTAAGGCATAAAATTTTTAGTTGTCAACCAGTTTCAAAATTATTTAAAAAAAAAGCAAGTTGAAAAATGTCCCAAAAATTCCACCAAAATTTGCCGAAGTAAATTCTAGTGCTTTGTATTTTTATTTAATTCATGTTTGATTAGTTGTAGGCAATACATGAAAACAAGTGTTGCTTAACCCTTTTAATCAGACTTTCAAAAGTTCTGTAACTACAGTTGTGGAATTTTCTTCTCTTTTGGGGCCAAAATATCAAAAGTACATTCAAGGTTCAACAATTTCAGCGGCTAATCACTTGTTTTAAGTTAATAAAAATTTTAGTTTGAGTGAGGCAGCGAAAATTCATCAATCGATCTAGTTTTAAAGACTTCAGAGAGGAAAACGTTCAATGATCGGACTACATACTTTGTTATCAATTCAATACGCGCCTTTATCGATGGATGGTGTATGAAAATATTTATTTATTAAAATTGTAGTCGATCCAATTAAATTGCGCATGGATACCCGTTATAGAACCTAAAGGAAAGTAGTGTATTAATTAATTAACGTTCAATTGAAATTCATGAAATTCTACCAGTAATACAATATTCTGCAATTAATTCACCAGTGGAAATTAAACCTTATCAAGTGGCTTGCCATCGTTATTGATTTTCCTATTACCGAAATAACATCACAAACGCAATATGATACTTAGAATCCCATTGCGTGTTCAGGAGCTAATAACTCTTTTTACCATCATGACGTAATTTAATTTTGCCTATTTTGACGATATTTTAGCAGAAAAAGGCACATGCTAATAATCACATGTAGCATAGTGATGAAGTAAACCAACGAAATTAAGTTGAATCAATATTTGTTCGGTGTTCCATTTCTCTCAGTGGCAGATTAGCATTGAAATAAATAACACGTGGCAGTAACCTACATATAATCGTTTAATGTGCCTTTAATAGTCATTTTATGATTCAAAGTGAAAATCGTTGCGATCAATTTGTATGCCAACTATTTTCAATGGGATTAACATACGGGGAGCGATAAAACTCCAATAAAGCATTCCTGCGGCCGATTTCGAATACTTGAAAATTCATCACGTAAGTTTTCTGCATATATTTGCTTCCAAATTTTGTGGTAGATCAGTGAGAAGAGCCACTTGCGACTGTCGGAATGATGGCAAAAGAATATCTACTAAATTGTCTATAGTCGTTATCTTTAACAGGCGTAAAAGGAAAATGGAGATGTGTTTTGACCACTTTTCAAGGCAGGAAAAGCTTCGAGCTGCTTAGGTAATCGAAAAGTGCCTGAAACATATATTACAGAAATAATACATTTTACATAGCAAAAAAGAAGCTGTTTTGGTAGATAAAATTTAATAGCAGACGGACCAAAATGGATCAAAGATGATAAAAACCTAGAATCTAGACAAATCTGAGCTTTTGCGTTTTTTTTAAACAATAAAAATTTTTTCCAAGTTTTTCCGTTTTTTCACCATGCCTGACAATTATTAATGGAAATGCAATACGTTGCACAGACGATTTGTAGGGAATTAAAAGACCTTCAAAATGAGCGTTTCTAAAAGTTGATCGGAGCATTTTTCACAGAGAAAACTTGGAAAAATCGTTAAAATGGACCCTTTTTCAAAAATTCACAGCTTTGCCCAGTTTAAAGCTGGAGCGCTAATTTTGGGTAAAATGTTAGGTTATTATGTCTATTTTAAGCATGCAAAAATTGAATGCTGTCGGGTGAATAGTTTTTGCACAATTACGTACTTATAATATAAATCAAAATTTTGCAAAATTCGGCGGATTAATTGAGATGGGCCGATTTTAATTTTTCAAACGGATTTTGAAAGGGGACATCAAAATCTACAACTTGGCTATCTTGGATTTTCATATACGTTTGGAGAAAGTGCCAAAAATGGCCTCGAATATTACGCGAAACGCACGTGCGCATTTCGAGCAGAATGGTGCGCGCAAGTATACTGTTCTATACTGCTTGAGACACCCCCCCCCCCCCCCAATTAAGAACGAAATGCGAAATCGCGCGTTTCCGGCAATGTTCGAGGCCAATTTCCGCACTTTTCTCCAAAAGTATATGAAAATCGAATGTAGCCAAATTGTAGGTTTTGATATCCTCTTTCAAAAACCGCTCGAAAAATTAAAATCGGCCCATCTCAGTTAATACGTCGAATTTTGGAAAATTTCGGTTTATGATTAGTAACGTAATTGTGCAAAAACTATTCATCCGACAGCATCAAACTTTTCCATGCTTAAAGTAGACATAATAGCCTAACATTTCACTCAAAATTAGCGCTTCAACTTTAAACTGGAGACAGCTGTGGATTTTTAAGAAAGGGTCCATTTCAACGGTTTTTTCAAGTTTTCTCGGTGAAAAATGCTCCGATCACCTTTTAGAAACGCTCATTTTAAGAGTCTTTTAATTTTCTATAAATCGTCTGCACAACGTATTGCATTTCCCTGAATAATTTTCACGCTATGGTGGAAAAACGGAAAAACGACCTATTTTTTTAAAATTTTTATTGTTAAAAAACCGAAAAAGCTCAGATTTGCCTAGATTCTGTCTTTTTATCATCCTTGATCCATTTTAAGCAACCTTTTTTGGTCAAACCTATAAACTAGGGCTACACGGCAATCCATGAAAACGGAAGACAAAGTTTGCCATAGTTTGTATCGAAATGTTATTAAAGCGTACATTTTTCGTGCTTCGTTCCTAATTAATAACGCACGTGCCTTGTCTCAGGAATACTTCAAGCCGAGACGCTGGTGGAGCAGCCGCGACAAGATCATCGAATACCCGAAGGACCTTCCCGCGGGTTACAACAGGCACGAGACGATTAGCGCTATAAGGATCTTCAACAGATTCTACGACGGGAACACGGCGAGGGCGTCCATTTTGGCCGGAGGTATCCACAGCCAATACGTGAAGATCAAACTGGAATCCTCTTGGGGCAAGGGATTCTCCTATCTCGTACAGATTTACGGACATTAAGATTGTAGCGGGGAACAATAAAGAAGTTTAAATCTATTTTTAGCGCCTTTATTTATACGTCGAATGAAAGTTAAATCTTTTATATTCTTACAAAAATATTGCCTGTCAACTGTCAAATGAATCAATTGGTCAATAATCCCGTCATATTATTGGTTGTATTTTCCTCAGTAAAGGCCCCTTCAAGTTGGTAACAGTATTTTCCGTTCGTCTGCGACTGACAGCTCACCACCCTCATTTCAAATGCAAATCCCCGAACGGCTGCGTACTATTGGTCGAAACAATTTCCCGATAATAAACATGTTTAGATAAGAATTTCATGTCGTGACATTTACTTTTCCTGGTGCACCAAGTAGTAACTCCAACAACGATAGAATCATAAAATTAATAAAAATATAAAAAGCGAAGTTTGTCCTTTTCCACCACAACTAAGTGCCTACTTATAAAGATAATCATACACTTACACAGTATATATAACTTGTTCCTAGTAAATTTATGTGCAATAATTCCTAATACCATTGAATTTCCACGTTACACTTTGGTAAGTTATGTAACGCCTATGCTTGATCATGTTGTTGGGACCTATTTGAGCTGTCAGCCGCAAACGAACGGGCTTTAGTTAAAAGAATTAATATAACACAAAATTAGTTCTGGGAGTTTGTTGGTTGAGCAATTAGTAAATGATGTCTCAAAATTCATCGACATTTGTCCAAGTGAAAACTGTTTGGCATTAGAATTCATTTAACTCGCTTCATTATTTTGTCGGTTTTATACCGTTAATTCTGCAAAACAGTTGTTAACATTTGGAAGAAAATTTGAAATGTCGAATTTCTAAAAAGTCCAAAAAAATTTAAATTCAAAATGATCGCTAGTAAGCACTTTCCATTTACATTTAAAACCATTTCATTACACCTCGTGTAATGAAACTTGCTTCAATGAACAGACATCACCATCTAAAGGAAAGTGTTATTTGTTAAATAGGCTAAAAATATACGGAAACATGCAAATAATCGCACGCAACGTATGCAAATAAAAAGTAAAACGTCGTAATAAATTATGTTGTAAACAAGCAAATTAGGAAATAGAGGCACTAATTACGGTTTCGACCGTTTCAGTCGATGGTTACTTCGAAAATTTCTATTTCTCACAGATTTGGGGCAAATTTTGTTCAGTAAAACCTTATTAAGAAGTATATTCATGAATTATCATTCTCAATAAAAACTTAACTTTATGCCCAGCTTGAAGCTTAAAGATATGGGACCTCCTGTGCTTCAAATTTCATGGTCTTTGTTATGTGCATGTCTATGTATTATCTACACCGTACATTTTTTTAAATGTATCTTACTCTCTTAACGACTTAACGGGGTTCTTAACGACAGCAAAGGGTATCTTTTCATGGAAGTTTAAAAATTATTCATGTTTTTCCTCTGTTTAAAGCAATTTGGTTTTTTTTTGCAATTATTTAAAATAATTATACACAAACATTTTTTAGAACGTCAAAAATGAAACCTTTTTCAAAAACATATAAAAAAGAAAAAAGCGTAATACAACTTTTCAGACGTGTTTTTTAATGCACCTAAAAAACTCCTTTTTTGCAATTTTTATCATTTAATCATCGTTTAAACAATGATCCACACATATTAAACAGCGACCTTTTGGTAAATATTGTAGCAGAACATTCTCGATTGTTCTGCCGACAAACCGGCGACGGCGGGATTCCGAGAAATCATTTAATAGCTCGAGAATCTTCTGAAAACTAGGCCGTTAGAATGTAAAAAGGCGACCGAGAGATAAGCGGGCATTCAAAAAATAAATTTACGTTCAAATAAATTAGAACAAGCGCGCATAGCGTTAGTGTTAGTTAAATAAACTACGATTAATTAGTCACGGCTAGTGTTATTAATGTAAATTGAAATTAATTAAATAGACATTTAAAAATTTTCTTCAAGATTCAAGTGTAATAAGATTTCATTTGACTGGACTACTGGAAAGGAGTCCACCAACCTTCCTGATAATTATTTATTTATATTGTCGTACGCCAAAGGTATTTAATTTCGAAGACAACCTTCCATTATAGGTGCTTAATTCAAGGTTTCTCAATATTTTCATCATTTTCGCTCCTTCTACCCATTCAGCCTCCTGCAAACCTAAATGCCCTTCCCGTAGGTCGCATGGCATTTCCCCATTTCCTTTACGTAACCTTGGCATCACGAATCGATCCTGGCCTTACGAAGGATCCAGACCGGCATGCATCTAGGGTGACGTTCCTTGGCAGCCGGATCGGAACCGAAATTAATGCTTTTATCGACAAATCGGCATTATTTTTAAACGCGGCGCGTTTATTTTGCCAAACGAGAGGAATTTTCTTCGCCTCGTTTCCCGTTACGATGAAAATCGCGGGAGGGACGACGCGGACGTTCCCTCGCGTACGAAAATAAAAGGAGGAACACCCACTTGATGGAATTTTTCGGGGACGTGCTGTACGATGACACCGATCTTTTCGGGACGGGCATTTTCTAACGTTTCGGAGACGTGAGACGAATCTGGTACGTTCCTTATGGTATTTTCGACAGGGCTTTCCCGTTACGGTGCCGAAGAAGTGATTCACTGATTCGCCGCCTAGAAAATCATGAGTAAAGCTCGGTTAAAATTGCACATTTGGCGTTTCCACCTCCACAATATATTTTCACGTAGACTTTCCAGTTGCAAGTTCTAAGCCGATTCGTTTACGATCGTACCTACTATGCGAGTCTCTAAAGACTTATTAATTAATTTGATTATACATTTTACACATTACACATTGTGTCTAAGATCCTTAAGGGGGGGGGAGGGGGCATACATATAAAACGCACAAAATGAGATCATGATTTAGGGTCGATTTTAAGAATGAAATTTATTTAGGAAGGTTTATTAAGTTTATAGGCTTTGAACGCTGTACATTGAAGTATAAAAGACTGCCATGGAGGTGTTGATCAAAAACAAAATGGCGGAGATATCAGCATTCTCCGAAATCGTCTCAAAACGGAGGCAGGCGATCTGCGGGCGTTCTAGACATTTCCCACGTGAACTTGCAATTTTGGCAGAGGGGAATTTGGTAAACAACGCTAAAGCTTGAATATGAACCTAAGAAACAATAAAACTAGTGAAAAATTATAACAAATACATCTAAATTTTCAAAAAGTGTCATTTTTTGGTAAAAATTTCGAATTTGGCCCACTTTTTTTCTCAAGTTTCTCAACAATACTAATGCTTGAATATGAACCTAAGAAACAATAAAAATAACGAAAAATTATAACAAATACATCTAAATTTTCAAAAAGTGTCATTTTTTTGGTAAAACCCACTTTTTCTCAAGCTATTATGTGTTATCTTAGCTCTGAAATATATGTATCTCTAAGTACTTTGTCTATTTAGGGTGTACCTACTACGCTAACCTTTTTCAAGTCCCGCAACTGATTTCAATCCTTATCCTTAACAATTAGCAAACAGCAATTACTTCAAGAAGTACTGATAAATTCCTGATTACAATTGTTTATGGTGCACTTCGACCTCATACGTTTGTAAATAATCTTGCGCCGACAAAATTTCAACCAGTCTAAATCTTCGAATGTGTTTAAAATTCGTTCGCCTCCCGTATGTAGACGGTTCAATGAAATTATCGATTTCACAGTCGCTTTACCCCTGTACATTGCAGTTTCGGATCCTTTACGGGGACTATAAAACGATTTATGATAGATAGCAAAAAATGCCGGTTTTTCGAGGAGATCAAAGGAGTGACCCGACTAGTTGTATGTATAGACTATGGCAATACAGAGTACAACGCAGGCGTTCGTATAAGGGGAAATTGATATATCTCCCCATTAATCCCTTGGGTGGAATAATCGCTTCATAATCTCTCCTAGCCGAAATCAATACCGACAACTCTCCTCCCCAAAAAATGCCTCGTTAAGCGCCGCATAACCGATGTTTATTTTATCATCGCCGCCTCGCTAATTGTTCCTCTTGGACGTTCAGTGGATTCATTTGGATAAGTTATAGTATTTCTCTGATTTTATTTCGGGAACGTCGACATCGGTAAATCGAAATTCTCTCGTTTCTCTCTCTCTCTCTCTCGCTATATTTAGTGCGCTTGTTGCCGAGCGCGCGATGATCATTAGCAAAAGCGCTTTTTACGAACGGCAAACGACCCGCGCAGTCAGGAAAATCGCGTGAAAACGGTTTAACACGTGTTGATTACCCATTGAAAGGAGAAACGTATTTTGTTCAATGGAATTAAACCTATTATTAATATTCTTTCGTAACGCGGCAGTCGCGGACTGCTGCCCCCGTTAATCCCTGCACGATGAAATCATAAACGCAGGGGAAAAGATCGATTTTTCTTTAGTAATCGTATTTTCTCTGAAAGTTTCTAATTTGGCAATAATGTTAATTTTCTTGAGAGTAAACTGACAGAGGTGTTCACTAGGAATAAGAGCGACAGAGAAGTGACAGATACAACCCATCATAAACGGGCCCTAATGAGCTGATAGTCGAAATATTAATATGCATGTCGTTTCCGTACAACACGCAAAGGATCGGACTCAGAAAGCGAGTTGAACTCTTGCCGAGGAGAAGCTATGAAAAGCAATTACCTAATACTTGTGTAATTGTAAATAGGTACTAATTTACAGATTTTGTAAATACTAAAATGATTACTATATTAACAAGTTATTCTAGTGTTTTTTATATATGAAAGATTAATGAAAAGTATACGTAACGTTATGTTTCCAAATTAATTTCTTTCGTTAAATTAAAAAAAAAGCACTAGGTTGGGTCCATTTATGTCATTTTCCCTTCACACTTTTCCAGGATTTCTGGTATCCAGGCTTCTCAGGATCGTTACGCACTATCTAATGGAAAATCTCTATAAAAATCCTGGTGCTGTTTTTGATAACGCCGCTGAATGTTAAATTTTTTGAATTTTACAAAATTTTGCCCACATATGACGCATAAAATGGTGTTATAAATTTTGAAAACCCCAAATAAACCCCCATTTTGTATCGTAATCTTGCCCCCTTCTGATTCCATTACGCACAGGTTATTAAGAAAATGAGGAAACGAAAATCGTTTCAAGTCAAAATTGACAAACAGAACTGGAATAAAACAAATACTCTGTAAAATCTTTTACCTATACAAAGCACCCTAGTACAGCCACGCACAGACTACATATTATTAACCATAAGGTGGCAATTTATAGATTTTTCTAAAGTGACGTGAAGATTTTGTGGCAATCACTCAGTTACTGGCCCTATTTTTACCTGATCATAACGACACATCGGATATATTTTTCTTGAAAGGATAAAAGATAACACGTTAATTTGCAATCATCCTTACACTTACTTGTTACTGGGAACAATTACTTAACTACCTGTATACGATTTTGTGTACTAAATATTTAGAAACAGGTAAAAACATTGTTGATATGCTTTGAGATTTGGATTTGAGATAAAAGTTACTTTTATCTCAAACTGCGCCTACTTTTTGAAAATTATGGCAGATTGAGAATGAAATGAAAAACAACCCTTCAAAGAAATGAAACATCCAACCCGAATGCTTCCACCCCAAATAGCACGCTAGCACAAGTAGAGTTAATCACTAATACGTGTATAATTAACACGCTAAATTAACAATTATAAAACGAAGGGTTCCAATTATATAATGGCTTTAACCCTTCGAGGTTTTAATAAAGCATATTCAAACAGTACTTAAGCACTTTGAAAACATTTAATTTTTTTCTCTTTCAACGTTGAAAATCGCTATTTTTAAGTTTTTCGGCTCTAAATTATTTATAACTCGAAAAAGGTCAATTTTAGAGAAAAATCTCCAATGACCCTTTTTGCTTAAAACGACCTAAAATGCCTAAAAACCTGCCTGCGAAAAAATGTTCGCTTTGTTTTACTCTGTTACATTCGTGTGTTCTTAATAACTGATAACACTAAGTATGACTGATTAATTGTAATTTATTTAACTAACACTACGGACTTGTCGGTTACAGAGCCGTTCCATCGCCCGTTCATCCGCTTCTCCCTAGCCGCCCTTTTTCTTCTCGTCCCGCAGACCCCGTGGGGTTCCCGATGATTCACCGGGCGAACCCACGCCCTCCCTCCCGACCCCTCATCTCCCGCTCGCTCTGCGGATGCAGACTCGATCGAAGCGTCCCGACGCGGCTGCCGTCGACCGCCCTTTCCAACCCTTTCGATAGTGAAAAGGGATTTTTTCGTTTGTCGGACGTGGGCTCGAACTGATACTGAAGGAGTCGCAGGTTTATGGAAATTGAAAGGCGGTATTGGCATTGTAACGTTATTGGCTTTGGTAAATTGTTCAAGGGAATCGTCGGGGAAACTGGGAGTTACGATCTGGGATGATTGGTTATTTATTATGCAGAAAATTCCTAGCGATGACCATAATGGGTATATTTCAATAATCGGGTATTTTTCCACTTTTATTCCATTTGTTTATACCGGAGACCATTTTTTTGCAATAACATAAGACAGAAAATAATTAAAATACAGCAATTCTACAGATGCCATAAGAAAGAAGGAGACTTCAACTATCAATACGAATCAAAAAAGTAAAAAAACTCGTTTTTCTATTGCAAAATCATTGTACAAAAACATTTTTAATTATAAACATTTATGAATAACTTCCCCTATTGCTCGAAAATGAAATATTTTTTATACGAGGAAAACTGGCATTTTTACACGATTTTTTTAGAAAACTAGGATTGTATTGTTCAAATTTATGTACCAAATGTACAGGAGAAAATTGTGAAAATTTGGATGTGGTGGATTTAGAAGAAAATGGTGACGAAATTAATGACGAATCATTAGAAAATGTTCATTTTGATCTAAATTTAGAATATAAAAAAGTAGATTAGGATAAATTTAATTTTATTATACTGACGAGACTTTTTAAGTTAATTTAGTAATAAATATTTTGTATCAAAAACTTACGTTACATATTATAGAAAAATTGTGATGAATCTGACACTTTTGTTCGAATAATAAAATTTTGTATTTGTTAAATTAACGTAAAAGTTGAAATGAAACATTAATAGTTTGTACAGTGAATTTTCAATATTATTTTTTACCAATTAATTAATTTATGAATGATGTTTTTCTTACATAAAATCAAATACCATTTTAGGCGATAATTCGAACATTGAAAACAATATAAAATACTATTGTAAAATATTATATGTATGTACAGCTGCCTGTAAAAATAAAACTTACAAAATTTTAATAAATTACTTATCCTGTCTTAGCCAATCAAAATGGCACAAAAATATTAATTTATTTGAAAAAAAAAACGTTTTATTGTTTAAACAAATTACACTATTTATGAATAAAATTAGAAACAAATTGTATACTTGTAATGTACGCAAGAGTACATACGAATTTAAAAAAGAAATATTAAACTCTGTCAAATAGATCCAAAGATATAGAATATTCCTTGAGTTTGAAGATGCTTTTTCATTTATTGATCGCTTAAAATTTTAAGTTCCACCTCCACACCCCAGTCACCATTTTTGCACTATTTTTGAAGTTTCACTTAGAATCTCGTTAAAGAGCAAACCATTTAGAACATTTTGTACGTAAACTTTGATCTTCCGAGTTCAAAATGGCGCTAGTTGGATTTCCTAAATAGTTATAAACAAATTATTTATGAATTTTTTTTATGAAATGATTGCCCAAATTGACCTAAAACAATTTTTTTTCTGTTGAAATTCGTGTAAAATGCCAGCTTTTCGAATATGAAAAAATATTTTATTATCGAGCAATACGGGAAAAGTTATTCTTACGTGTCTATATTTAGAAATGTTAATTTTTTGTACAATGATTTTGCAATAGAAAAAAACTACTTTTTTAACTTTTTTTGATTCCTATTGATAGTTTAGCTCTCCTTTTTTCTTATGGTATTTGTAGAATTGCTGTATCTTTAATACTTTCTGTCTTGTGTTATTGCAAAAAATGCATTCTGGGACAAACAAATGGAATAAAATTTGAACTATTTGATGATTTGAAATTTCAATGGTTCATATAGTACCATAAGACACTTTTTGCGTATTTAACATAGTTGTAAGTGAAATTTTTAAAGATTTATTACTAATTGTTTCCCTCATTTTGTAAATTTCTAAACAGCTTTTTATCAACATTCATAAAAAGGCCATTTTTAAGTTTGTTTCATGTTTTACCTAAGTTTGTTTCAATGTTACCAAAAACACTTTACAGATACCTGGATATTTCACAGACTACTTTAATTTTTATTTCCCTGGACTATATGGAAGTACAAGGAACGTAAGGGCCGTCGGATTTTATATTTAAATGTTACGGACGCTACTGCAGTTGCTTTTTGGTTCATAGGGCAATTTAGAAACCATTTAAAAACCGAACTATTTTTAAACGATTCGGTGATGGTCAAAATTTGGCAGTTTTACCTTTATCCAGGTGGAATTTTGATAAAAGCTATATATGACTAGAAAGTACTAGTTCGAAAACATCAATTATAATTTTAGGAAATGATCCTTTCAAAAGTTATACCCCTTTGAAAATCCGATTTTCCATCAGAGGTTAAGAGCGTGAAATTTAAAAAATCACCAAAAAAACACCAGTGATCAATAAGAAGTCTTAGAAAACGATGTACGCATTCGATTTTCGCCTTTCCTTTTACTATTTGAGAAAAAAAAATATTTTTCATGTAAACTCGTAAAAAAAGTTTTACGGACATGTCCATTTTCATCGGATTTTTCATTCGTTTAACATGGAACATCAAAATAATCGCAGGGGTGCCACACGACGATGACACTTAAATGATAGTGGTTAATCGACCGAGGAGAACGCATTGAAACCGTGTTAATTTGTAAGTCTGCTTGTTTTCCCTTTTAGAAATGTTATAAAATGCCAGTTACTGTGCAGAATCCTCCTGCCAGCCCATTTAGGTTAGGAGGTTTAGTTCTGTCCTTTTTTTTATGGGAACGTTATAAAGTACAAAATAAACGACATAAAATATAAACGACGACAGTCGTTTAGCCACTACCGTATCACCGCTAAGCACACCCGCATTTAAAAGTTCAGAATGGCGAAGGAGCAAAAACCGCGCCGTTTATAATCGTTTTTTCGCTTATTTCTCCACACTCTCTTCACGAAATTTGTGGAATAACCACACTTTATTATATTCGTTTGACCTAGCGCTAAGCAATAGCGCTATTGAAAGTGCTTAATGCGCATGCGTTCCTGTCAAAATAAAATAAACTGTAATAGTGCCCGACGTTATGTGAAATGCAAATACTCTATTACCTGTGGTTTAGTTCCAGAGTACCTGTCAGGAATGACAATAAATTTAGGCCATTTGTCATTTATAGACGCCGGGCTATTCCTACGCCCGTCTGAATCCTTCAAGCCAGCATTGTGCCAAAATAAAGTATCACGCACTATTTTTTGATGTTTACGCAATCGAGACGAAATCTCTCGGGAGAATCTCTCCTGTTTCTATCCTCCAAGTCCTTGGATACGCATCGAAGTTGAACGTTTCATCGCTTCGGGACCGTCTGGAATTTTCCGAGATGAAAGGACGCCGTCCAATTGGTCGGAAGGGGGAAGTACGAGGTCGAAATTTCATCGAATCCTCTCGCGTAATCCCGATTGATCGATCGCGTGGAAATTCGTGCGGCACACGTTATTTTTACCGTTTGACATCAGCATGCGGTTGTTTACCCGCCTCCGACCGTGATGTTGCGGAATTAAGTGGCCGAATGCCAGGTTTCCACCAAACACACACACACACATATTATATATATATATATATATATATATATATATATATAAAATCTACGACTATTATACATACACTAGTTTATAGGGTGTGAGAATGTGGGATTATTGTTATTATTTCCTAGCGAGGTAAATGATCTCGATGTCAAATTTCGGCGCAGATTGGCGGCGCATTGGACGTGGCGTGGGCCTCTAGATTATAATTATTATTATTAATATTAATACGAATAGAATGAAGTGTGCGACAAGCACAATCACGAGCCGGCAGATTTGTTTCACTCTCTACATTCAACATACGTTTTATTCTGACGAAAATATACAGGGTGTTAATTTCATTCATTATCGACTTCGACTTCATTATGAAACTAGGCGTTAGCCCCAAGCGTTTCTTGTACTTAAAGGCTTATTAGGACTAGTTGGCCGTTAGCAGCACGAATAACTCGAAACAAGCTTAATGGACCTAAATTCAATTTCAATTATAGTCTAGTAATTAACGGTGAAAATATGGTATTACCTCTGAATTCAATCAAAACCCATCGATTTTCATGAAATTTTGGAATTAAGCCCTATTTACCTTCACTTCAAAATCCACCCCATGTCGATATGTGCTAATTATTCTTAAAGGTGAAAACTAACCCTTATTGCATAAACTTAAAACTTTTAAACTGAAGCGTTTAGTAAGTTGAAAACCATCTACAAGGTTTAAGAGAAGATGTCTACCATTATGTGATTTAATTTGCTACTTATGAACCACCCCCTGTTATGATCAAATCGGAAAAACCAGTTATAGTGACTTTGTCATATTTCATTCACAGGGTGTTGAGTAAGCATGAGGAAAAAATTTGAGAAGTTACTCATTAGACTAGTCTAAGAATATTTTGTCCTTTAATGATTTTTGAAAAACCGCCTTGTTTCGAAGATACAGGGCGAAAAAAATTTGCGAGCCTAACAATCAACAAATTATTATCAAAATTAAGATACATTAATTAAGATATCTAATTAAGATACATTCAGCAATTATCCACTGGAGTAGCGTAAACTGATGACTTTGGATAACCCCATAAGAAATAATCTAGGGGGTTAAGTCCGGGGATCGAGCAGGATCAATACACTTTTACATACATTAATAATTTTAATACATATCAAAAATGGTTGCTGCATACTTGTTTCACCCTGTATCTTCGAAATGAAGCCGATTTTCAAAAATCATCAAAGCACAAAATATGCTTAGAATAGTCCAAGGGCAAACGCCTCCATTTTTGCTGCATGTTTACCAAACACCCTGTATTTTATCTCCAAATTTGTTTCACCTCGTGTCTTCGAAATGAAGCGGATTTTCAAAAATCACCAAGGGACAAAATATGCTTCGAATAGTTCAAGGGATAACACCTCAAATTTTTGCCGCATGTTTACCAAACACACTGTATTTTATCTCCACCTATTTTTTTTTTTTAATACCTTCTAGTATTTGACAAATAATAATGGCAGCGATTAAACATTTTAAGCTAATGTAAACGATACTCACAGATGAGCTCAATGATTATTGATTCTGAAAATAGAAGTGATTTAATGGTATGAAGTCTAGCCACACACACAAAGTCAAAAAATAAAAATACATCTCAATAAAAATACAACCTGTCTCGTAAAAAAAATCATCAAAAGGCGTATTTATCGTTATCAACTGGTTAATGGGATACCAATCAATTATTAGTAATTAATCAATTATTAAAGGGCTAAAGGCTGGAAATTAAGTGTGTCTGAGGTCGAATAAGTACAGTCTATAGAATCCAGAGAAATGCCCCTAAAGACGAACCTCCTGCGCCTAAGAACTGGACCATTTCGCCGAAGAAAATCAGATAAGTCAGGAGACCGCAAGATGGTAGCCTCGTCATCTGGCTACTTAGCTAAGGGTTGCTAACCTTCACTAAGGACATTCTAACCACTCGTAATCTTCTTGAAAGACCGGAAGGATCTCACGAAAACGACCAAGGCTCGTTAAGGACAAACGATTTGGTATAATGGGCAAATTAAAAATTGCAATACGGAATATGCAGGGACTAGGTCAGAAAAGACAAGAGTTAAGCAGAGGACTAAAGAAGGAAAACATAAACTTAGCAATCATAACTGAAACAAAGAAATTGAAGGATACCAAAGACATGAATGATTACATAATGATTTCCAGCGGAGTAGACTTAACAACAAGAGTCCAATGTGGAGAAGCAATATTAATCGATGGTCATTGGAAAAGCAAAATACAAAGCTATACTTATATCAACGAAAAAATAATAACAATAAAATACCATAATATCAGTTCTACGATGCAAATCAATAAACATCTGAACATAATTATAGCCTACTAACTGCTCCAATCTATTACTTTTCAATTTATTAATATAAGGGGTAGTTACACCCCTTAATAACTAAAAGCGCAAACTGTGAGTAAATCACTCTTGATGTGAAGGGTAAGATGAGCTTAATTCCAAATTTTCGGAAAAATAGATACAGTTGTAAAGACTTCGGAGATAATACACTATTTTTACGTTCAGTGACTGGACTAAATGGGCCGTAACAATAAAATTGCTCCCCGAAGTATTCCAAGGAGCACGCGCGGGTTTCAAAATAAAATTAGCCCAGCCAGTGTTAAAACTATCTTCTTAAAGAAAATGTGCAATAATATGTTCAACATGAAATAACACTACTCTACAAATCATCTCTTTATGGACTTGGTACCTGTTTCAAAATGAAGTTAGCAAGGTATATTGCCCGTTAAAATTATTATTCTCTGTGTATGTCGTGCTATAATGTGTTCAAGATGCGCCACAATAAAATTAATTCTAAAAATTAACTCTTTATGAGTACGTGCCAGATCAAAAGAAAGTAAAATTAAACATGTCTCCTTCAGCCTGCACCAGTCTCAAAACGGCTCCATTTGATCTTTTCTTAAGTCATGTTGTAATGTGCTCAATATGTTCAATAATAAAGGAAACTGAATACAAATGAATTCTTTATTAGCATGCGCCATTTTTAAATTTGAAAATAAAATACGACATGCTGGACGAGGCAGCACAAGCATTTAGATCAATTAAAAAATAGTTCTAGTGACTTCAAGGGCATACCTATAGAATGTAAATAACCGCTTCAATTTTCTTATTACAGGACTTGTAGTGTAACGGCAACAAACCAATCAAGTGCGCATTTGTAAAAAATAAGATTATTATCCTTAAAGTGTACGTGTCGTTTCCATTATTGTTCGAATAATTGCACACTCATTATGCACGAATTAAAGGATTCTTGTAATATTGAATGTAATATCAATAAAGGTATAATTATTTATGGCATCGTCGCAAGGAAACCGACACCGTAAATTGTTGAATTACTCATTACACGCATATTTTATTGACGTGGTACAAGTCCTTGAATGCACCGAGACAAATCGAGTCCAGGAAATTGACTAATACATTGTCTTGAGGTCTGTGTTTTAGCCTAATTTATAGTATGTTTTTTTTGGCATAATAAAAGAATAATTTATTTAGAATCGATCGGGGATGATAAAAGCCCAAAATCTAGACAAATCTGGGCATTTGCGCTTTTTTTTAAACGAAATTTTTAAAAAATAGGCCGTTTTCCGTTTTTCACTACATCGTAAAAATTATAGTCGTAAATGCATTACGCTGTACAAAAGATTTATAGAGAATTAAAAGACCTTCAAAATGAGCGTCTCTGAAACGTGATCAGAGCATTTTTCACTAAGAAAACTTGGAAAAGCCGTTTAAAATGGACACTTTTTCAAAAATTCAAAGCTTTGCCCAGTTTAAAACTGAAGCGCTAATTTTGCGTACAATGTTAGGTTAATATGTCTACTTTAAGCATGCAAAAGTTGGATGCTATCTGATGGATATTTTTTGCACAATTACTTTACTAACAATAAACACCGAAATCTTGCAAAATTAGGCCTATTAAGTGAGGGCCGATTTTAACTTTTCAAACGGTTTTTGAAAGAGGATATCAAAACCTACAATTTGGCTATCTTAGATTTTCATATACGTTTTGAGAAAAGTACGAAAAATGGCCTGGAACATTGCGCGAAACGCGCTCTTTCGCATTTCGAAAGACGCGAAATTGCGCGTTTCGCGTAATGTTCGAGGCCATTTTTCGTACTTTTCTCCAAAAGTATATGACAATCAAATATAGCCATGTTGTAGGCTATGATGTCCTCTTTGAAAAACAGTTTAAAAATATAAAATCGGTCCATCTCTGTTAATACGCTGAATTTTTGCGCCGAATCGCGCGTTTCGGGCGTTCGAAGCCATTTTTCGCACTTTTCTCCAAAAGTATATGACAATCAAATATAGCCATGTTGTAGGTTTTGATGTCCTCTTTCAAAAACAGTTTAAAAAATTAAAATCGGTCCATCTCTGTTAATACGCCGAATTTTTGCGCAGAATCGCGCGTTTCGGGCGTTCGAAGCCATTTTTCGTACTTTTCTCCAAAAGTATATGACAATCAAATATAGCCATGTTGTAGGTTTTGATGTCCTCTTTCAAAAACAGTTTAAAAAATTAAAATCGGTCCATCTCTGTTAATACGCCGAATTTTTGCGCAGAATCGCGCGTTTCGGGCGTTCGAAGCCATTTTTCGTACTTTTCTCTAAAAGTATATGACAATCAAATATAACCATGTTGTAGGTTTTGATGTCCTCTTTCAAAAACAGTTTAAAAAATTAAAATCGGTCCATCTCTGTTAATACGCCGAATTTTTGCGCAGAATCGCGCGTTTCGGGCGTTCGAAGCCATTTTTGGCACTTTTCTCCAAAAGTATATGACAATCAAACATAGCCATGGTGTAGGTTTTGATGTTCTCTTTCAAAAACCCTTTGAAAAATTAAAATCTGCCCATCTCTGTTAATACGCCGAATTTTCCAAGTTTTCTCTGAATATTCTTAATAACATAATTGTAGAAAAACTATTCATCCGACAGCATCGAACTTTTGCACGCTTAAAGTAGACATAGTAACCTAATATTTCACCTAAAATCCTACCTACCTACCACTTAAAAGGCGCTCCAGCTTAAAACTGTGCAAAACTGTGAATTTTTGAAAAAGGGTCCATTCTAACTATTTTTCCAAATTTTCTCGGTGAAAAATGCTCCGATCATCTCTTAGAAATGCTCATTTTGAAGGTCTTTTAATTCTCTACAAATCGTCTGTGCAACGTATTGCATTTCCATTAATAATTCTCACGCTATTGTGAAAAAACGGAAAAACGACATATTTTTTAAATATTTATTGTTTAAAAAACGCAAAAGCCCAGATTATCTACATTTTAGGTTTTTACCATATTTGATCCATTTTCAACAAAGTTTTTTGATCCGTCTGCTATTAATTTTATCTACCAAAACAGCGTTTTTGCTTGGACTATTTGATTTCAAATAAGAAAAGGATTTTATACCCAAATCTAGCCCTTATTTTTTATCTAATACATTAAAATATACCTACGTTAAATAACTACAGTATCTTCGTACTGTTTTTAAAATAATACGTAAAGCTTGACGATAGATTCGTTTCAGACCGTGTAACACACTTTCGTTCCCTTTTGGAAACAAAATCAACAAAGAACGCCTACAGTGAATTTTTCCTTATCTTTTCGGCAGCATTAAAAGTTATCTCGTTCTTTGTTCGATAAGAGTTGAGAGAAAGCATGTTTACACCAAACAAAATTATTCTTCACAAAGTAACTTACAGTTAGTTCAACCGCGTCTACGAAACTTTAAAAATTTTTTAAAAAATGTCTATGTACTTATCTTAACAAACTAGACGTAACGGTATTAAACACTATATTTTTCGGCATCATTCGATAAGTTTATAACGCTGTTTATACTTATGAGAGATAGAGAGATGAGTGATTAGGTTCGAGTGATTGAATCGTGCCTCTACCATGATGATTAGCCAAATTAACAAATGATGGATGAATAGTTTGCATTTATTTAAAACATCACGCTTGTTATTATCGTTATCCATGTAATGAACCTGGTGGAATCAGGTGGAATGCGAACTTTTCAAATTTTCGTGAAAATTTGAAATCAGGCTTATTTTACCCTTAACGTCAAAAGCGACATGTGCTCAACTTGAGGCTCTTGCATTTTGGGGGTGAAACTCACCCCTTTTGCAAGCAATTGAAAGAAATGCAAATAAGAGCATTCAAACGGTGGAAATCTTATTTAGTTGAATAGAAAATATATTCTGTAACATTTTGAAGTATCATTTATGATTACAACCAATTTTTCAACCCTCAGAGACCATCTCTTATATCGAAAAATCCGGAAAAAATTGATTTTTGTGTCCCTGAAATATTAAATCGCGCATTAATATTGCATTAAAAATTTGTTTGCTGCTTATGATATAATTTATTGATTTACTGCAAATTTTCAACACTTAAGAACAACCTCTTACCTTTAGATCAATGAAAAAATTATTTTTTAGCAGCTTTAACCGTTTCAATTGTGCATTTGTTAATTAAAATCGGTTTTATTGAGTATCAAAAAATTATTTATTTATTGGTTGTGAAATTTCAACCCTTAAAAACCACCCCTCACTCTGGAATCAATAAAAAAATATATTTAAGCGGCTTTAATCATTTCAATAATGCATTTATGTAATGTATGCTCCTGTATGTATGTATATATTTCAAAGATGAAACTCTTTTTTTTCTTAAAAATTTTCTAAAAAAATACGTTTTTTTACAACTCGGTTATGTTTTACGTTTTCGGGTCCATCCAAAAACCATTTTAAAGGTAACTTCAAGGGCTATAAGATCATTTACATTTCCACTTTGTAAAACCTCTCATTTCTAAAAGTTAAAGGGTTAAAGGGCTCGAATCTCTTTGTTTTTTTATCAGCTTTTATTTTGGTAAGAACAATTGTTTTGAAAAAACATATAGTTTTGGAATTATTTGTAAAAAAAACAGTTTCAAAACATGCATTTTTTTTCAAGAAAAATCAACCTTTTCAATCGTTAACAACTCAAAAAATATCGACTTATCAAAAAAACTTTATAGAGCAAAAATTGCCTAGAATTAAACCCTCTATCGATTCCCTAGGTTAATTTTGAAATAATAATTTCAGCCCCCGAGAAGGGGTGGCATCCACCCCCAGAATAAAAGCGCAAGTGGGCACTCTCATCGTTGTTACTTGAGGCACCCTCTAACTACTCACCAATTTTCATACAAATTGATGAAGGTTCAATGAATTCAGAGGTGAAACCCTTCAGTGACTACTTACTGATGCGCGCGCAGCACAAACTCCCGCGTTTTATTCTCCCGCGAGTACCTACATAACCTAGTTTTAATAAAGAAGTAGAAAATTTTTGTAAGTGATCGAGTAGTCACAGGTAAACTTCATTTCCAATGAACGACATTAATTAGTTATTAAAAAGTAAATAACAAGATGGTGACCGCCTCAACAGACGTAACAAATGTAGTTGCTATTGGCTAAAAAGGTGTAGGTAAATTCCCGCTACTAAAATATTATAAAGTCGCTGGAGAAAAGATTCTGGAAAAAAGGCATGACGCGCTGGATGTGGTTAAGATTTCCCAGCCTTATTCGGTCAACCTATCAACGCTGCTAGTTTGGCTAATGCGATAATTACTGTCTTTTGAGACATCAAAGATCTCATTCTTGGCTATTATTTAGAAGGTCAACGCACTGTCAACAGTGCCAACTATTGTTCGAAGTTGCTGTAAAGGGATTTCGACAATGTGGATATTTGAATGGAGCGACCTGGACTTGTCCCAAATGCCAGAATGGATTAGCACGTTACGGCGGAGAAAATTTTTGAAAAAACATTCGACACATGGTTCCTTGGAAGATCATTAATAAGGTATACAATAGGTACAGGCCCTCAGATTTTTTTGAAATAATGTAGTTATGTTAAGTTTACGATTTAGTTAGACCCAAAATTTAACAGTACAAAGTTAAATAAGTTCAAGATATGAAGTTCGATGGTTGCTCAATAAGTCAGTTTTCATTATATGCCCATATTTCATTGCTAATTTAATGCTAAAACTTAGCCCTAGTAGCGGATTCCAAAATCCACTAGCACAGTACTCATCCTCCCCCAAAAAATATGCTTCCCCCTAAATACAGCTTGAGTCATTTAACGCCATTTAATTGCACAACTTCTAAGCAAAGCACGATTTTATTACTCCACCCTGTATCGAAAAAGGGGATAAGCTAAGGCTTGGTGGTTCTCGAATAGCACAAAGCCAATAGGCATCCCGTGGCATTAATGCGGGTTACACCAGCGCATCTCTTCGCAGGTAAAAATAAGATACAAAAGCTCGATACAAAATATGATACAAAATAATTTTATCGAAATCGTTGGTTTTTCCCTACATGTTCATGTCAAATTCGATATATTTCGAAAAAAAATAAATTGTACCGTCAGCATATACAGGGTGTTTGGTAAACATGCGGCAAAAATTTAAGGGGTCACTCCTTGGCCAATTCTAAGAATATTTTGTTCTTTGATGATTTTTGAACAACAGTTTCATTTCGAAGATACAGGATGTATAATGTTATTATATCGCTATTTTGGAATTTATGATTAATTACAAAATTCCGACTCTGGCTTACTACTTTTGGACTACAATTCCTGTTTCACGACGCTACTACTACTGCTTTGCCATCCTTAAGTTGATAATGAAATTCAAAATATTGGACTACGGCTTAGCACATTACAACAAAAAATCTTTTTTCAAAAAATTGTGATTGTCAAAAATAATCAGTTTTAAAATTTGCATAGCAATTTGGAATCTTTGGTTCAGTGTTCCGAAAGAGCCAGGTTTCTATTGCCTTCCCATTATCGTATTCAAAATTAAATATAATACAAGATATGCCTGCTCGAGAAAACTGCTAATGCCTTGCTAACATTGCTGTTCTGGAATATTGTGGCATTTTCAAATCTCGACTGCAGATTGGTGGACTAAGACCGAGTACAATTTCAAGAAACTGTCATTGCTATTGTTCATCTATAATTAATTTCAAAATGGTTGACTATTCATTAGTGCCTTTGGAATGCTAGTGTATTTTCAAGATACTGCCATCGCTTTGTCATTCTTAAGTACATAACGAACCTTGACTTTAGTACTGAAGACCTAGAAACCAAAATCACCTCACTCTTGAACGAAGACATTCTACAGTTTCGATAAGAGATCATCAGTATTACTTTTGTACTGCAGTCGAATTTCAAAAGCTACTATCTTCCTATTACTGAATTCATAACAAAATCTACGGATCGGTACTTTTGGATTCGTTCTCGGAGAACTGCTAATACCTTGACGACATCTAGCTATATAGCATTTCTAAATTTAGACCTCAAGAATGCAAGGACTATTAGTTCGCTACTCCAAAGTTTATAGTTATTTTGAAAACCTTGGCCCAATAGTTCGGTACCGTACAACTAAAGATCCAAGTGTAGAGAAACTGTGGTTGATCCGAGGGTTCCAAAGGAATGACTTTACAATTTGGACAACCGGTGAGTACTATTAGACCAAAGTTTATTTTCAAGAAGGACCTGTTATGTACCTATTTTTCAAGTCAAAATGAAACTTTAAAATCTTTGGCTACAGGTTCGGAACCCACTATTGTCTTCAAGACTACGGTATTGTCCTGCCTACTGACAATTCTAAATCTGGTGCTTAAAGTCTTCGAACTTACAGATCCTTGAAGATGCTTTATGTCCTGTTTCAATAAACAGCTACATTCTTGAGATTCTTGAATTCAGACTAGAATTCGTAGTACAAGTTGAGTAGTTCTTGGACTGCTACTGCCATTGCTTTTCTACTTTGTTCAATGACACGTTAGTAGTAGTTGGTATTTTTAAACTACAGGTTTGTATTGAAGGAGCTGCCATTGTGTTAAGTCAGAATAATTTTTAAAAAATATACCGCGAGATCGTTTAAAGAAACCTTACTTCATTTCTATTGCACGTAGTTCTCAAAATACATAGGAACAAAGGCATTTCGCAGATTTACCATTCTGTCTCCCAGTGTTTACTTCACTTGTAACGCAACTTATATAACTTAAAGTGAAACTGTAAACACCACACATCTCGACATTTTGAATCTGAGATATACGTTCCGCATCCGACTTACCGGACTAGTTAACCACATACATCAGGACAGCGAGAAAAATCCCGTGTCGTAGAAGGACGCCAGGCTTACCTCAGACTAATAAGACGGCACCGCGGGCGATCGGCTTCCTGGTACAGGTGCGCGACACCAGCTCATGACGGTCACGTAAATTTGGCGAAGACACTGGGGACCTTCTCCTCCTCGATGCCTCATTACCAACGCGTCGACGTCCGAAAGTAGACTGAACTCGATCGCGCGGTATTATTTTATTTTCGGCGACGCGTTCTTCCCCCGTCGTTTGACGACCACGCGGAAAGCGGAGAAAATGGAAAGCGGGCGCGAGAGGGGCGCGCGCGCGCTGGCCGGGAGGAGCGACGTCGCGACGTTCGTAGAGAGAATTTCGGGGTTTGTTTGTTGTCAAAGTTCTCGGGTTTTTTTACATACCGTTACGCACGCTACGACGGATAGCAGTGGACTGGCTTTCTTTTCTACTCTTCATCGCTTGAATTTGACAGGGACTGACATGGGACTCAGAAAGCATGGAACACCAGATCAGAGCACGGGACGCGAAATTGCCGCGGGCGCGTTAAGGAAGAGCAATTAAAGGCGCGTTCCATTGTATATTTTAAATGTTTCTCGGCGGGTCATTTAAAGTGACAAATAAAATAAACCACCCAAGATGATAGATGACTAAAATATGATAGAAACGAGCTCTAATTTTGTTTTGCAAGATTCATCCGCGATAAATCTCTAAGTTTTTGCACGAATTTACACAACAACCATGAGGCATTATGTAGATTTGAGCAAAGATCCGTTTGTCTTTATAGAAAAATACCCACAAATTCATATAACCTGTCACATTTAGGGCAAAATGAAAAATAACTATTTAGGCCACCATATTTGGAGTGAAATGTGCCCCTCTCTCTCTAACACATTGGAACATAACGTTGCAGTACTGTGTATATCCAGACTGTAGGAAAGACAGTGGCGTAACTCGAAATTTTGCATGGTACTCGCAGGTATGTGCCTATTAATAATAAATATATACCTACAGATACCTGTACGGTTTCCTACAACACTGTAGACACGTGCTGTCTTAGAATTGATTTGAATTTTAGCTATACACTTTTCCATAATATTAATAAATATACGTTACATCGTGCTTTTTCACATATTTACTCGATCCACTTGTAGTGCAGTGCGTTATGAAAGCTGTGCTTCCCCTCTCGGTCATTCCCGGGATGATTCGTTTCTTTTTGTTTTTATCAACCTATACATTTATGACGGATAATGTATTTTCCCTTGTGCTGTAACCAGCGCGAACCACAAGCAAATATTCTTGACCCTTGATATCAAAAAGGTTGAAGGCTTCTGATTTAAATTATGTCGTGTGAATACACCTTTAGCTCCGCCTGGAGGATAGGCAACCGACAAGTTGTGGTGACTGCACCTGTTTTTCACATACAGGGTGATTTGTAATTTATACAAGAAGCATTCTAAACCTGTACACATTTTAAGGAAAAAAATAATTTTAAGTACAACAGGTTTGGGAATATTAGGAATGGTGGAGAAGTTCAAGGCCCTTTATTTGTTAGAAGTCATTTCAAGTTCCAGAGAATGGGAAGCTACTGTTTTCTTGGGATTATTGAATTCAGGATGAAAAGTTTAAATACTTGATAGACTTAATACATCTACCACACTATGTACATAAGTATGTATAGAATAATATTTAAATCAGAAGTAAGACATGTTTTGAGAAGCAAAAAGGACAGTATACCAAAGTCTGTAGATTAGTAACCTTACAATACCTCAGATGATGAGAATGCTTTTGAGAAACTTTGACAGAGAGCGTCATAGAACATCTAACACGTCTGTTCGATATGATTTATTGTCTATAGAAGCAGTTGGGTCACTCATAGCCTCATGCCATTGGCACTTTAATGTTTAGTGTCGATTTTCCAATGCCTATTTCCCAGGTGCACATAAGAATACACATCTCATTTATTACACAAATCCATTTTGTTTCCCACGAGTGGATTCAGTCGTTGACAATCCTGATTCCCTTTTCCACGTAGGGGTTCCCAGCTGCTTCTGTAAGTAAACTTGTACTAAAGGGAAGGGTTAAAGAGATTCTGAGGTTTAAATACAGTCGAGGAAAGTAAGAAACTTGGGTTTTGAAGGTTAAACCCATTAACCAAGAGGCCCAATGTGCTGGAGCTATTAGTTTCAACAAAAAGATCAACTTCTGACATGAATTGGCAAGAATTTCGCCAACTAGACACCTTCAGAAACCTGTAAGCTTAGTGAACCCAAGCTTACTGTCGTGACACATAGGCGGCGCTAAGTCGAGCTGAAACAAAAACGCGTAACACGTATCGCCATTCGGTTGAGCGTCTTGGTAAAATTATATGCTTATATAAATTTATCATATTCTAACAGGTTCTTTTCCCTTGTGAATTTTTCGTTTTCTTCAGTTTCCCCGAAACGTTTCTCCATTAAATGTCTGTAATTATTATTTGAAACATATTTTTCTAAAAGGGCATTTTAGTCTTGAGAAGTTTCAGATTTTCTTGAGAACGGCTTTAGTGATTTATTGTAGATAAATAGCCCATATTTGGATCATCGTATCAAATTCCGCCATATTGGTTATTAGAGGGTTTTTAGAAATGGAAAGGATCCCTTTGCAGCATGGAGCTGATAGGTAAGTATCAAAATATAAGCCATTACTCTTTCTTTAACCTTTTCCCATACTTATTAATATTGTAGGAAACCAAAACCATACCAAATGTAAACCAAATAAAGTCGTTACTTCAAGTCCGTGTTGTCCATCCCACTTCCACATAATCTTTAAGCGATCGCAAGAGAAACTGATTTTCCTGCGATCAACAGTGTAATTTTACATTATTCGTGTTTGCTCGTTTTGCAATTAAAAACGATCATTAGTCAGTTCGCTTATTAAAAGCCGCTTAGTAATTAGCGGAGACGATCCGTAGACACCTCCCCGACTCCTCAGCTGGTACAAGCAGCCTCATAATTGGTCAATTCCGAAACAATTGAAAAATTGCAGCGTTAACTTAAAGCAATCTACTGTAACATCCGTTTAAATAAACGAGAACCGCCATGATACCGAGAAGAAAGTTTTCAGCTTTCCGTTTGTAAACGTGTTAGTTCAAAGGGGCGGCATAGAGGATAGAATGTTGACTCAGTAGCCAGAAGAACATCAGAAACAGGTACGTCTTATTAATTAGCTTGTCTAGACAGCTCATTAATTAAATTACGAAATGTGTAACAACAAGGCGAGTTAATGTGCTGTGAACTTAATTATAGTGCGAATATAATTTTCAATTAACATTTAATATCCTAGAGCTGAAGCAACAAGTAATTAAACTATAATTATAAACTTTGTTCCTTGTTAATATGTTGTCTTGAAATACTGAAGGTAATTAATGATAAACTTTGTGTCTTTCATTAGCTCCTCATCCGTTTTAAATTAGTTCAAACTACTGGCACAATCGATAGTTTTGCCCTAGCAGGAATGTTCCAAACTTACTCTAAACAATAAAATGTAGTCCCCCAATTACGCAAGTATTGACGACAGGACTGGATTAATATAAAACGTTTTAACCAAGGAAACTTTGGTATATCTTCTAGAACACACGTACTAAGCAGTACTAAGATCGTTAAATTGTTATTGCTACTATAGGTACTTAGTAATGGACTTTTTGTATATGATGAGCAAATCTATGCGTGTCAATGGAATTCTGTGCTAAAAACCATTGTACATTGGACTATTACTGTACCTAAATTTAACAGGAATTGTTTTGAATGTATGATTCACACAATTTAAATGCTGTTACAAGTTGAGGCAAACAAACACCGCCTATTTACAAACAAATTAATTAAAACAAGCGTGAAATAAATAATTCATTATATTATTTGATAAAATCAGTCATTGCCGGTGTTTTAAATTGTACAAAGTTGTAGTTTTGTATTTGAACAGCTTGGCTTAATTAACGAGAGTAGTTTATTTTTAATCGATTGTAGAAGACCTCGGACTATCTTTTAAAATTCATAAAAATGTTTATGAAGTTACATCAAAAAGAAAAATTATAACAATTTTTATCTTTTTTATCATAAGTGGTGGCTTCTATAAGGTTAGACGCGTTTCAACAAGTAATAAATTACATTCCATCAGTGAAATAACCTCAATTCAATATGAATGCACGTTTAAATCATGTCAAGTTTTAAAACATCTTAAAATTACTAGAGTGGAAACTCCTAAAGTCTCGGTCCCGGTATATGAGATCGAAAGGTGGGTACTAAAATCAAGCGAACAGCGAACTTCCCCAGTAGTGTATATGTATGTGCGTACAACACGTGCGCAGAGCAACTATAAGGCGGAGAAGACATGTCGGTGCGTGCGCACGCGTGCAAATAGTTTCTAGGAGTTTCGAGACACAATATATAGTGATTTATTTAAGATTTTAATACCTATAATTTTTGTTACATTTTTCTAAATTCACCGTAAAAGGCACTTCCCACTTGAGAATTTTTTAATTCTTCTTCACCTAAACGGCTTCAGCGATTTATTTCAGCCTAAGCCTTGAAAATTTCTTAAATAGAAGCCTCTGAAACGCTCTGTATTTGTAGCTTATTGGTCACTTTTTCGGTGTACAGGATGGACGATGCTTATTATGGCGAAGGTAACTACGAGGAGGCGGACAAGGAATGGGAGGATTTCGCTAAATTACTGGAACAGAGGAAACGGAACTCTGCCCAGTCGTTTTACCCGTGCCCTCCGCCGGAGGATACGGAAGATTATGTACAAAGCTTGGTAAGATGTTTCGATGGGTAATAGTAAATGGTAATAACTTTTTTCCTAGGGAAGTTGGCATTTTTTTAATGATTTCGTTAGATTTAGATGCATCATTTTTGTTCTTTACGATAAAAAAGTTTTATTCTGCAATGAAAAAAAGTACTTTTTTTTTTCAAAAATTCGAAACGTCGTGGGTAATGAATTTTTCGGGGTGAAACTCAGGTAAAATACAGCTGAACACTCATACTGTACCTTTTGTTATTAGTTATTATTATTGGAAGTTACTGCAATTTTTGTGGTTCAAAAAATGGTTTTTTCAAAATTTCTTGGCCCTAACTTCAAAATAATTTTTTAAATAGTTTAAAAAAACGTACCTGACACGTTATGGGTTAGCATACATTTTTTAGATACATAATACCTATATGTATGGTGAATTTTAATGCATTAGTTTAATGAAGATAATGGTCATTATTAGATAAAAAAATATATGTCGATAACTAGTGGCGCCATCTAAAACTTTATTTATAGGGATCAATAGGTAATTCAATTACCTACAACTTTTGTTTGAAACGTTTTTCCGTAAGAGCTTTAGTTTTCGAGACAAACCGAAAAAACCGAAAAGTGACAATTTTTCTAACAAATCTGACAAACTTTTTTTTTGCTCATTTGGTTAAGTTAACTGTCTGTGGTCTAAAATGGGCTCCAACCATGGTAGAGCACAGATTTAGAGCAAGGGGTACTTTACGTTGAACATTTTAGTAGTCCTTACGGAACAAACAGTCCATCAAAATAGATGTTAAGGGTGGCACTCAGGATTTCTACTTTGAAATCAGCATAAAACCAAATGTTTCACTTTATAAATGAGGAAGGATTGGAAAAGCTTTGGTGGTGTAGTACACAGTAAACAGTAGATTTGGTGTAAATTCGTTTCACATCAGATTTACTCTATTGGCTCTTCTTGCTGTTTCTACATAGCCCCCTGTTTCAGCGAGTAGCATTTACTTGTACCCTAGCCCCTTTTTGGACCATCTCCTCTACACGTTTGCATCACCAAACTTTTCTCTTCGAGTCCATAGCGTAAACGTCGCTAAAAAAACCTTTCATAGCTTCTTTATGAGCTCTAAAACCTATCAAAGAAATCATACCAAATAATTCAAAACCCCGTACCCCGCCCTTCTCATGGCGACGTTAACGTGTCATTATCACGATTATCGTAAACGAATTAACATAAATAAACAATTCAATCTCATGTCTTTTCAATTAAACAACTTATTAATAACTCATTTCCGACTAATGAACCACAGGTCAGGGTATTTAATGGATGAGTATCTACGGATCGTAAGTGAAATAAAAAAGTTTGTCGTATTTTTAGATGTACGGACGGTACAATAGTCGCCTGGGGGAGTTCGCGAGGCTCGAAAACCTGAGGGCGGCCGAAAAGAGGAGGTTGAAGGTCGAAAAGGCAAGGAAGAAGGAACTCAGAGGATACCAGGGTAATTAGTCCGTAAAATAATTTTTTTATAATGAATTAATAGAGAATTAAGCGACAAGATTCAAGTAAATTGATTTTTATTCTTTTCTATTAAACTGTCGTGTTGTAAAGTAAATTTTAAAAACTACTGTTTAAATTAATCCAGTGAGTGGTGGCATGGCTTCCATATTTATCGTTTACTATAATCTAGTCAGTCTTCTGAGGATCACAATAGGACATTCTTCAGAAATATGGTATTTTTTTATGTAATTGTCTAGCGTTTATTGAGGTATCCCCATGTAAATTTAGACAGCCTTACCTAAAGTAACAACAAAATATTTTTAACTCCTGAGACTATGTCGCCTCCTGAAGAACGTTCCAATATTCTCAACAAATGTAGCTTCACAATTGTTTTGCAATTATGTATTATTTCTTTGGTCACTCTGTAATACTGCAGAGCTGCGTAAAGAACGCTTTGCTATTTTGGTGCTAATTAATCCTTTGAGCTCTCTGAGCATGAGATATAGCTTTAAAGGTGTTTCGTGATTGTTGTCTAAAGTGCGCCACCATGTAATTCTAGAACAAATATTTTTCTGAATTAAAAGCATTATACTTCTGTGCTTTAAGCATATGGTACTAAAGGTCCAATATTACATTTGTAAGAAATGTAGTTTAAAGATCCTATTTTAAATGTTTCCTCGTTTCTTGAGGTTTCCTTCACAACGCAAAACTCTAAAACATAGTTGTAAATGGTTGAGAGTTTATATAAAAGATCCCACGATCAATAGTACTAAAATTTAGTCAAAAATTGTATTCCAGTCTTTATCAAAACTTTAATTGGTCCAAAGTACCAAAAAGAATACTAAGTTCAGTTGTTTCAATGTCAAAAACAGTGCTTTAAATAATGACGTCGTCATATATGCAGCTCTATACAGGGTGTTTGGTAAACATACGGCAAAATTTAAGGGGTTATTTGAGGATAGGGTGAAAAAATTTGTGAGAGTAACAACATTTTGTTATCAAAAAATACATGTTAAGTTGCTTAATCTACAATAAGTGTACAATAACCTTGTCCTTGGTTCCCCACGAAATAAGGGAGGAAGAAGAGAGAGACGCAGAAAGTTTATGGGGAAAGAACGCCGTGTCCTTGGTCCCATAAGAAAAAAGGGAGAGGGAGGGTGAGAGAACAAATATATTAAATTCACGTCCGTCTCGTCTCGTGATGCCTTTTAGTCCAATTTAAGTGTTGGGGAATTTTGTGATCTCATGAATGTATTTGCTTTACCGAGATCCCAACGAAAATACATTTCTACGCAGCAGAAAATTTGCTCCATTTGTACACACAAAAATGAGGAGTTCAGGAGTTCATTTGATACAGTAATAGACGCAATACATTTTGTGTATAGATTGATCGAAATGTTTCTTTAAAATTACAGGAACATTTTGGGTTTCCATGCGTTAATTAAGTTCTCAAAAGGTTGTCGATCACAATAAAGTTCTCAATATATTTTTAAGCGAGGTTGAAAATAAAACCAGATTAAATTTAGCGTGGCAGTTTATAAAGCCCACTCGATAGATATACATGTATATTATCTTAGAGTAAATTTCTCACTGGAGTTAGGGAAAATATTTATACGCAGTGAGATTGTTTGCGCGAGATGTCTCCCTGCCGGAACGGAAAAAGAGGTAATGTATCGATAGAACGTCACAATTTCGTTTTTAATTTCAGGGAAATTAGCGAAAACGATATCATTTTTATGGAAGTACACTTTTGCAAAATTAGGAGAAGACTGGGTGTTCCTGGCGTTGCTCGGTATCATTATGGCGTTACTTAGTTTCTTCATGGACCGAGGAATATCGATGTGCGACAACGGTAATCGTGGTTCATGTGACCTTTTCTTGTATTAGCGTCGATGTATGTTTTTCAGCGAGAATATGGCTTTTCAGAGAGATAACCGTGCATCCTGCAGCCCAATACATTTCCTGGATATCTTTACCCGTTTGCCTGATACTGTTTAGCACCGGATTTGTGCAGTTGATTGCACCTCAATCTATAGGTAAGTACGAAGTCTCCACTTTCCATACCCCAGTAACGTACGTGTCGAGTTCTATCAGGTTACCATTTGTTATGTATTATATGTACTGCGTACCTATAGAGATAAGGTATAGTAACACCTATTACTTACCACAATTAACCATTTTACAGGGTCTGGCATCCCCGAAATGAAAACCATCCTCAGAGGCGTGACCCTCAAGGAGTACCTCACGTTCAGGACCCTGGTGGCGAAGGCGGTCGGTCTCACGGCCACCTTAGGCAGCGGCATGCCCTTGGGTAAGCTCCGCCCCGGTGATCCCCCGGCGAACCGAAATCTCAACCGAGAACAATTGCAGGGAAGGAAGGTCCCTTCGTCCACATCGCCAGCATCACCGCCACCCTCCTCAGCAAGTTGGTGACGGGCTTCCAGTGCATCTACGAGAACGAAAACAGGACCACCGAAATGTTGGCGGCCGCCTGCGCTGTCGGGGTCGCCAGTTGCTTCGCTGCGCCTGTAGGAGGTAATCGCTTAGTAGACTGTCTGGGGGATTGGTGGTTTGAGATTTGGAGAAGATATCACTACGTCACTACGTTCTAGTGATGAGTTATCGGGGGTGCTGAAAGTTGTAATCAACAAAGTTATTTCTTCAGATGTTAGGTTTTGAAAAATTGAATGCTTTTGCCTGGTGACGTTGAACTGAAATTTATTAGTTGGAGCTCATTTGCCATTTGCTTGGAAACATTTAAAACTTGTCCTAGCTTAACCCTTTCACCTTTACCTAGGACTAGCGGAGGGAAATGCTAACAATCTCTCGGTAATCCACGACCTAAACTTCAACCACCATTCTACAGGAAAACATGAAAACGAGCTACGAACCCAGATATCTGCTTCACTGGCGCTAACCTTAAGACTAGATGCAACAATCTACAAATGACGGAATCACGAACACACGATCGACGGAGGTCAAAAGAGAGCGCGTGTACCGAAGTTCTCGCTTATATAACATATCCTTATACCTCCTTATATCCAAAAGTACTATTTCGGCCATCTTCATTACACGGTGCCTTTACAATTATAAGGTTTGGGCATTAGAAGAATTTTTTTAGAGTTCTGTTGACGACAGGAACTTAATTTAAAGAAAATGGTGAAACTGCTCAAGCAAAAAAGATTGAAATGATTCCAAACGAGTCCCCATGCCAACATACACCCAAATAAAATTGGTGTTAGAAAGGTTCACCAACCTTAGTTTCCTATCTTAACATATCATATTTTCTGTAAAAAAACTAATAGGTATTAATTCTACCTTGGTTAGTTTACGAATGGACTAAATGGAATCAACGGGCCATTGATTCCACGTTCCCCATGGATCTTCATCTCCCTTTGATCTTCAAACAACCCTTCTATAGTCCTGAGCAACTCGGTGAAAGGGTACCTCTTCAAGGGTATTACTATTTTAAATGACTTAACAATTGGGAAATTAAAAATTAAAGGGAGTTTCGTCCGTTGAAGTAGGGAAGTTGTAGTTACATGTCAAGCGTTATAGTTGTTGGTTACCTCCTACAAAGAGATACCTGCATACCTCATTAAGTGGTAGTAGACCACTCAACGCCGTGCCCTTCTAAATTTCTTTTTTTAAGTCTCAAAAACATGTGGCAAAAGGTGGAAAGGCACGGCTCCCTGATTACACCGACAACATCCCTCTTGCGCTCGTATGGTTTTGAACCGTCGCTCAATTTCTCTTTTGCTAGGGGTGCTCTTTAGTATCGAAGTAACCACGACGTATTTCGCCATTAGGAACTACTGGCGCGGTTTTTTCGCGGCCGTGTGCGGCGCGACGACTTTCCGCCTGCTGGCCGTCTGGTTCCAGAGGGCCGATACGGTCAGGGCGGTGTTCAAAACGAATTTCTACCTGGACTTCCCGTTCGACCCGCAGGAGCTCTTCGTCTTCGCTCTCATGGGGTAAGTAAACGTAAAATTCGCTTGATAACACGCTTGTTTAGTATTGGGAGATCACGGGAAACAACTGCTCTGTTGCTACATTGAATGATCCATTTTGTGGCCTAAAGAAGTGAGTTCCAGAGATATAGATATAGATGAATACACAAAGATTTGTTCAAGAAAAACTAAAATTCTCATTATCCCAAACCTTTTCACAACAAAACACACGCTTTTAATTCACTTTCTCTATATATTATCCAGAGCAATATGCGGCCTAGGAGGAGCCTTTTACGTCTGGGTACACCGCAAATACATCATGTTAATGAAGAACAGTAAGATAATAAACGCGATCCTGAAGAAAAAGTAAGCACCTACTTAACCTAGTACTTAACTGAAGTAATACTTTGATTACCTGTTGCATTTTCCAGTCGATTCCTGTATCCTGCCTTCCTGGCTCTGCTGGTATCGACCGTCACTTTCCCTTCTGGTACCGGTCAATTTCTAGCCGGGGACTTGAATGGCCATGACCAAGTCAGCGCTCTCTTCAGCAACTTCACATGGACCCATACGAATTATACCGTGTTAGAGGAGGAGGTGCTGAGCCATTGGAGGACCGAATGGACTAACGTTTACGTGTCCTTGTCCTGCTACATGCTGTACATGGTAAGGAGAGAGAAAAATTTAACGATTAGTAATTATACTTAATTTGGGATGGTTACTGATTTTCTTGGTAACAACTAGGAGGGCGGTTTAAAATAGCTTGTAGATCGGTCAGGTAGAGTTTAGAAGGGTGTGGATTATTATGTCATGTCTTGGAGCAAATTGGTAATTCGTTTCTGCTCCATAAGTAAGTATCCATTGATTTAATTGCCTGTTTCAGTTCGTGTTTTCGATAATATGCTCAACAATCCCAGTCCCGAGCGGAAGCTTCATCCCTGTTTTTAAAATAGGGGCCGCCTTCGGCAGAATAGTGGGCGAACTGATGCACATGTGGTTTCCAACAGGTAAGTCATTTGTGTTTTCATCAAGCAGATCATGGGGCACAAGAGTTAATGCATTACTTGATTCAAAGTTTACTATAAAACCTGATATACCTTTATATACATGACGCAGAGGTAATTCCATTACAATATGATTCAAACGAGTATAGTTGTGGGTAATGTTACAGTGCACTCTTTGACTTAATCTGGATACATGCACCAAAAACATATTCTGCAATGTTTCCCGCCTAATGTGTTACCAGTTTCACCACCAAATTGTATTCCTGTGTTGCTTGTAAAATATCACGGTTCCTAGTTCGGTGGTCATGTATTTTCATTCGAATACATTCGAGCATGGATACTGAAATAGTTTGAAGTCTCTGTTCATAGTTTTTGTATCTCAAAATAAAATTATTTTATTAATTTGCGTCAGGCGCGACTCGACTAACTTCTCGTTTCCTTCAGGCATGCGCTATGGTGGTAAAATCGCCCAAATAATCCCAGGCGGCTACGCCATCGTGGGCGCCGCGGCTTTCAGCGGCGCCGTCACCCACACCATCTCTGTATCCGTCATAATATTCGAGATGACCGGTCAAATAACCCACATAATACCCATAATGATAGCGGTGCTGATATCCAATGCCGTCGCCAGCCTACTCAACCCCAGCATCTACGACAGCATCATTCTGATCAAGAAGCTGCCTTATTTACCCGACCTGTTACCTAGCAGTAGTGGTAAGTAGAGAACAGTCGGGTCGTTTTAGGAGTAGTAAGTAACCTCACTTAGTACCTTCGATCCCAAGGTATCTACAACATCTATGTAGAGAACTTCATGTTACGCAGCGTCAAGTACATTTACCACGGCATGACTTACAGCCAACTGAAATCCCTACTGAGAGAGAACAAGCACCTGAAGACGTTCCCTCTGGTGGATAGTCCCGATAGTATGGTGCTCCTCGGCTCCATCCAGAGGCTGCAACTCATACAACTGATAGAGAAGCACATCGGGAAAGAGAGGCGGCTGCAGGTTCGACGGTGCGAAACTCGAAAGTAGTATTGAAACAGCGTGTGGAGTTTTAGGTGGCCGCCATCAGGAAGAAGGAGGCAGAGGAGAAGGCGAGGGAGGAAGCGATGCGGATCGCCGAAGAGCGGTTCAGAAGAAGATCATCGAGGTTCCAAGTCAGTCCCGCCCCGGATGTGTTGCGGAGGCAATCTTCTGAAATCCACCTGGATAAGGTGATATATATATATATATATATATATATATATATATATATATATATATATATATATATATGGCAGTCTTCCAGAATTTTCATTACATTGATTACGTGGGTTCATTTACCTTTTCCCTGTTTCCTTCTTAGTCCCTTAACAATAATATTCCATATCCCATATCATTATTTTGGTATTCTTTATCTCCTCACCAATGTACCTTTGCTCTGACTGTCTGGCTGATTCTCATTTGTCTATGTAACTCTTGGATTTCTCCATCCCTTCCTTTCTCCTCCAAAGGCTCCCTCAATCTACATCCTAGCCAGTTTGCTTTCCACCATCCTACCAATCATTTCACATGGTACCGAACTCCTGGTACCTTAAAACGGTAGTCTTATCTTTGCCCTCCGCGATACTTCGCGGCCTGTTCCAGCAGCCGACCTACAACCCGGTGTTCGGGTCGCAACCGAAGAAATCCATCCTGAAGAAGACCAACTCGTTCACCCTGAAGGGCTTCAGCCCCTTCATCTCGAACAGTCCGGACTCCACGCCGTACACGACGGTGACGGGGGCGGAAAGCAGGATCCGATCGGCTTTCGAGGCGATATTCAGGTGAGGGTGAACGACTTCGACGGGTCGATCGTGACGGTTTTCGTTGTAGGAAATCTGCACAACTGCAAGACGTCGAAAACGGGGAGGGCACTGACAGAAGTATCCCGCCTAGTCCTACTACACTAAAGAAAGTACAATTGGTATGTGACAGTTTTATTGTAGATTTACTGCACCAACTTGGGTTTCACTTCTGGCATTTAACTTAAAAAACTAAATGGAAAAAGAAACTACTCTAAAAGTCTCCTCTATTTTCTTATATATACATATAACCTTGGAGCCACAGATCAAGTTAAGGTTAGGTTAGGCTTGGAGCATACATAAAAGCCTCAAAACACAGAGGAACAGGGAACATGCGAGCGATGGGCAAGTGCAAACTGCCATCTTCACAGGTTTAAACCTGGGAGTTTCTTTTTACTACAAAAAGCTTCTAATTTAGAGAAAAAAGCACCAAAACAACCGACAGTTGAGACCAATAGTGCAATTCAAAGCTGCCAGGGATATTAGCCTTCATAATGGTTATTTCTGTTGATTTCTCCAGGAATTCCATAACACCTCCAGAAATCCTCAGAAGCCAATTCACTTAACTACCGAAATTGGTAGTAACCCCCGATATTAAAGCTGTAATCAAAGTTTCCTTGATGTATTCCTGTTTATTTGGAAGTACTTCATGGATCCAAAGAAACTCCCCAAGTGCTTCACATATTCCCCTTCTGATAATCATTATTATTCCCTCCGTTCCCCAGCCCAGAGAAAGGGTCTGCGACATGAGCGCCGAAGACCAGACGAAATGGGAAGAGGAACAAATGCAACTACCGGTTGACTTCTCCCATACCCACATCGATCCGGCGCCCTTCCAGTTGGTGGAGAGGACCTCCCTACTGAAAGTCCACTCGCTCTTCTCGATGGTTGGAGTGAACCTGGCGTACGTGACTGCCATAGGGAAGCTGGTCGGTATCGTTGGTTTGAAGGAGCTGAGGAAAGCCATCGAGGATGCCAACAGTGGCAACTTCACGGTCGACGCCGGGGAAAGTAATAAGATGAACGGAAAGATACCCGGCGGTTGTGAGGCTGAGAACGGAAGGGGTGCTGTTAAGGAATCTAATGTTTAAATGTTATTTTAAAAATATATAATATAGAAGTATATACAAATTAGAAGCGTTTTTAGTTAACTATTTGGAAATATTGACATAACGGCGTAGAAATAAAAACACTCCCACTTCATTTTTAAAGTATGTATTTGACATCTTTTACACATTTTGATTGAGGGAACTGCCAAAAAGAAAACACTAATGGCGGATGTAGAACAAATTCACATCTGAGAAAATGGCACTTTTGGAAATTTTAATTTCAGATTTTTATTTTACAATAGGAACCTTTCCGGACGTTTCCAGGAGTTCCTACAATTTCACTGTTTTTCAGAAGAATTTCAAGAGTTAATCAAATTTTGGATCCTTCAGGTGCCCCATCGGGGTGTATGTAATGCATAATGTGATTTGAATTTGATAAGTACTTATTACAAATTCTAAACTCGAACTGAGTAATCACATCGCAATTTAAATACAGCTAATGCGATCGATTCTATAGAAACGGTGCCATTTTTGTCTCACTATCCGCAATACACTTGTAATAATGTACATGCTAAGACAAAATCCCTACTTGTATATACACAGCTACAAACAGTTAATATTTAATCCTAAAAAAGTTGAATTCATGGTAAAAAATCACTCTTTTTTGAACAAAAATTGGTACTTTTGAAGTCGTTCAACAATTCGATTGCTTCAAATTACACCAAAATATCAATTCCGTTCCTTACCCGTACCAACTTCAAAAATACCAGTATCACAATTGTGAAATTTTTATTTAATGTGGTTATGTGCTGATGCTCCAGTAAAAATTTAGAAATATAAATTTTGACTTTTACCCGGATATGTCATGAGAACCGTTCGGTATTTTACAGTATATAGAAAAGTGTAACTTTGCCCATGTTTGGGATAGACTGCCTAACTCCTTTCATAGTTTGGCTGAAGCCATGCGATTAAAGTATCGGATTTTTAGGAGCTTCAATTACGCTATATGACTTTGGCAAGATAACGGAAGAATTCTCTCTCACTCTCTCTCTCTCTCTCTCTTTTTCACGTAAATTTACTCTCTAGTTCATTTAAATATCAATTTTAGTATAACATCCAAGTATATCTGCTTTTGCCATCCATCTCTCTCTCACTCTCTCACTACGTTAAATATTTTTAAAATCATAAAAGACAACAAAATATAAAAAATATATATCGATAAAATTTGTCTTAAAATCTATAAAAATTATCACATACAATGTACACATTATTATCCATAACACTCAACAGATTAAGGAGTTTGTTAAAAGAAATTTTCAAATTTATAAGTACAATTTACTTGTTAGCTGAGGTAATGTTTTGCACAATTTTCATTTCCTAAAAGTATATGAAACAAGAGTTACACGTCACAATTCGCCTAAGATTAATACAAATAAATAAACGCGAAGGAATTGTTGAGGTGTCGAACCAGTCATCTAAGAATTCAGTGCGCTATGTTATCAATTCAAAGTTGCTAATGTGAAATCGTGGAACATTCACTACATCAATAAATAAAAGAAACGGTAAAAATGTAGTTACTTAACAACACATTAACCAACTAATCACATGATAAGACGGTTAAAATTGTATGAAATGACTACCCTTCATTTTTTTAAATTTCGTTATTTCTCACTCATGGTTTCTCCTCCATTCGATATTAACCCTCTTATTCATAAACGCATTTTAACTTTAAAATGGATTTTAGCTTAAAATACGTTTAGAATGTGTTTCACGGATGCAACTAGTGTTTCGTTTCATGTATTCTAATATGGAGGTAACTATAGCTGCCTTACTCAAACACATTCTAAACGCATTTTAAGCTAAAATCCATTTTAACGTTAAAATGCACTTATAAAGAAGACGGTTAAACTTTAAAAGAAAACTCATATCACCAATGCTGCAAAATCTGTAATTATTATAATGTGCTCATTCCATTTAAAGGGTCCTTGTTATTTCCCATGGATGTGTTATCTTTCTTGCATGGTAATACCAATTTAAGTAATACTAGATTACCAGGTAATATTTAAAATTTAATTCTATACGACTATGGCTGTCACTTTATTTCAGACTTACTATTTAGTCAGATATTCCTGTATAGTTTTGATTTGTGAAGCACATTAACAATACATCTAGAGGCCATTGCAGATTTGAAACGTCTTGGGAAACTTACAAGCATTAGGATTTTTTGGGGCCAAAACACGGTTTACATTGTGTTTCTTAAGTGCCACAGCTTTACTCATGTTTAACTTTGAACAGACAACCGACACTTGTGACTGGCAACGATCAAACCAATTCTCTCAATAAAAATTACTTCAGCGTGAGGTTTTGAAAACTTTGGTCAAGAAACGAAAGAGAAAAAACGTCATACGAGGCTAATCTCTGAAATAATTTACTCAGGACGCATCTCCGTATATAAACCGAGCACCCGATGTATGAGCTCGTACTGCTCAGCCGTCTGTACCATCCCGCCACGGTTCAGCCTCAACGAGCACAGTATGGCCAACACGTCGACGGTACCGCTCATCTTCAGCTGCTGTATGCCGTTCAGCACGGCGAGGAAACAACCCGTCCGGCCTATGCCTGCGCTGCAGTGCACGATCAACGGCAGACGGACCATCTCCGTCGATTTCCTACGCTCCTGAGTCGGTTTCTTGTTCAGGAGGTTCCACATCGACTCCTCGAGCGAGTCGTGGCGGAACTTGAGATCGTTCATCCTCGCGGCGGGCTTGTCGGCGCCCTTCGGTGCTTCCTTGACGTTATTGTCGGGCTCCCTGTGAGCCTCCACGATCTTCAGCACGTCCAGCGCGATCTTGAGCACCTGCTCGGGGTTCGCCATCTTGTGATCGGGCCAGTTCGAGAACCAGTAATGATAGATTATTCTCGGGTCGCACTTGAGGTCCAATCTGAAAGAAGGGACCATAAGAACCGAATGTCTCTTCAATCATTTAACGGGATAAGACATGGCATAGACAAACATATTATTTTCGTGTAAACTAATATAGATTCAAATTAGTTGAGTGATAGCGAGTGATTTTTCTGCCTATCTACTAACGAAACTAACAAAACGAAACGCATGAAATTATCCTATTAAATAAACCAGAAACATTTCGCTGAGGAGCATGGGGGGAGCAACGATCAGAGACACTCCGCTATTTGGCGGCGTGCAACCAGCGAGAACCCCATTCTAGAGATAAGGGGTGGATATGTACTTATGAACAGATTCGACAAGAGCTATTCCATAGTAATCCCCAAAAGGAATGATTGGGAAACTCCAAAGAACATAATCAGGGAGCATGGACTGATCTGGTCACACACGGAGCAAGGCTCCGGGGCAGGGGTAGCAGAAGTCAAGCCGAGGGTATCAAAAACGATACCCCGGGGGACTCACTGTACAACTTTCCAAGGAGAGATCTTCACCATACTTTCTTATGCCCGAGATAATCTTATAAGAAACTACAGCAAACAGAGCATAGATATATGGTCTGATAGTCACACAGAACCTCATCCATGCTTACTCTAGAGAGTCAGAGAAACTCGAAGGAGCTGGCTAAGCGAAACTGGGTTTGCCCGATATGAATTCCATGGCATAGTGGCATCGAAGGGAACCAACGGGCTGTTCGATTGGCCTAGCTACACTTAGATACTTCAGAAGGACACCTCACAGGACCACCTCCGTCAATCGAAGGCCTTCATCGAGGAACCCGATCAAAGAAAGTCGGGAGAACTGCTTAGTTTAGGCAGGAAACATATACGCACGGTAACCAAAGTTCTGACCGGGCACTGGACGCTGAATTACCATATGCACAATATGGGGCTGAAAGATCATTCATTGTGCAGGTACTATTGGGAGGAAGGCGAAACCTTCTATTAAATCTTGTGCGACTGCGAGGCACTCGCAGGGACCAGGTAGACAATCTTCGAGGTAGACAAGATCTCCCCGGAAAAAGCGAGGAACCTCTCACTAAGAAGCGTAAGTACCTTCATGAAGAAAATGCGACTAGGCTGAGCCTTCAGCGAAGCTAGATGACATAATGAATTCCAGTCTACGTGTCGCTTGAAGGCATCCCAGTTTCTTTTATCCTTTTATTCATGTCAAAGCTACTGTGGCCATCAATAATCAAGCGATTGCTTTGAAATTTCCTTCAAACATAACATCTCAAGAAGCATATTACAAAATCTATACCATTTTAAAACATTATGGTTTACTTATGAGTAAATACCATTCTCTTGTTGTATAAGTATATTTCATACCTTTCGACCTGTAACTTCCTAACATGGCACTCGTCCAAATTACTTTTATTGAGAAATTTTATCCTGTATTTCCCAAACGTCACCTCGTTTAATTCTTCAAAAGTGTACGTCTCATAATCGAATTGTACTGCATTTTTGCTATCGAAGGTGAACTTATCTCGAAGCCTCGTGGTTTTCACGTAGTAAAACGATTTTTCGGCCATCCGCTCTTTCTTGCCCAGCGGAAAGTACAGTTCGCATTTGTTCCTGCCTTTCTCTACCAAGTTCGTTAGCATAACTATACATTTACACTGAAATTAAAAATAATACAAACAAATATAATAATAACACTGTAAACGCAGCTTTACATGTGTGCTCCACACCATTTCCCAGAAGTCTTCGCATGTGTGCGCCATCGGCCCCTGGGTAGCTATGTAGACTGTATCGGTATAGTCCGGCCCCTAGAACATCCGTAACGCTTGAAAATAATGAAATGGGAAACCCACCACAAGTCCGTACTTTTATATAATTCGCGTGGATGTAATTCTGAGATCCCTGCAGGTGAACTCTGCTATGCTCGTTCGGCAGCACGCCTCTGTATCTATTCCGGCTTTGGCTACCCGAAACGTAACACTTCTCCTGCAGGTTCAACGGGACTTCCCAGAACTCCTGGTGTAGTTTAGGGACACGAGACACCTGCAGAAACAGATTTTAATATGAACGAATCTTTTGGATTGTAGAAATTGAAACATAAGTGAGTTCATATTTTTTAAATACTTCTATTTTAAAGAACAAAACGATTGCCTTCTGTTAATAAAGTAAATAGCTAAGAATCCGTCTAGAGTGAGCGATTCGCACATCCAATTCTAAAATTCATCGGATTGTACATGAATGTGCTAGAAGTACAATTCATGCAAAACGAATCTCATACAATGTCATTCATGGAGAGGCTTACGCTGTTATCGAGGACTTCAAAAGGTAATGAGATTGAATTAGTGACCGAACAAGTGACGACATAAGAATATGAATTAAATCTTACTTCACACGCCTGTTGCAGATCAGCTACCGATAGAATGTTCCCAGCCGTCTGCAAATACTGTATGTTCTGCAAATGAAGCCGGAAATCTTCCGACAGGAACTGCGACGACTCCAGATCGGGCTGTCGAGGGTAGCACGCCTTCCTGTAGCCTTTGCAATGTTTACCGCTCACTCCGCTGCAGTGCTTCAATGTTCCAGTTTGACAGAAGCGGCACGGCGGGACGTACAAGTTCTCGTTAGATAGAGACTTCCTCCGGGTCTTGATGCAACAACTGCACCTCCTCACGTTCTGGCACCTCACCTTGCAGTTGTTCAACTTGCTCGGCACCGATTCGTAGATCGTGCATGATCCGCAGGTCTCCTGAGATTTCCTTCTCTCCATTTTAGTCGACGCCAGCGACTCGAACTTTTTGGTGCAATTGCAGGATTTCTCCGCCGACGCGAACGTGGAAAGGTTCAAGTGCGAGGCGCTTTTCGTCGTGTTCAGCCTGGCGAACGATTCTGATTTGTTCTCAGAGATGCTCGAATTCGAACCGAGGTCTATCGTCAGGCTGGCATTGGACCCTCTTCTTTCCAAAAGACCCTTCGCTCTGAGTTTCACTGGCTCGGCCACGGGACCGTCAGAGAAGTCCTGCAGCATTACGATCTCTGGTAATGTTTTCAAAGTTTGGGAGCCCGAGATGCTCGTGTTCGAAGCGAATTTTCTCAAATTCGAGCTGAAGCTCGGCGCCAATGTGGACTTCTGCCTGCCATCGTCGAAATCGCAAGATAACCTCTGCCTCACCTGCTTCTTGGGGGTATTAGGCATGGAGAAGACATCCCTGGAGATCTCTAGGGAGGACGACTGTGTCGGTTGGTCCGAATCTAAACTTATAGCTTTCAGTTTCTTAGAGAGGGTCGGAGTTTTCGGCGATTGGATGATCAAGACCGGCTGATCTTGCGAGTTTAAATTCGACTCGCTGTTCAGGTCCAAGTTTGGGAAGTTCCTTTCTTTTTTACGAGCCGGTTCCTTCTTCCCTTCCATGCTGAGCTTGAATTACAAATAAATTACTGAGCAATTGTTTGTTAACACCATGAATACTGCAGTAAAGGAAAATAAGCTCCATATTAAAAAAGTTCCAGCATTTTGGGGCGGCACTGATAAGGTTGCTAGTGGCGCCATCCAGCGCTTGGTAGCTGCATGGATAACAATTTCCATGAAAACTTTGCATACACTTAGACATTTATTCTTGTATATAACTTTTAATTTTTCCAACATTCCATGTGTAATGTCACCGAGTCTGTCTCTCATCTTTCGTTTCGAATTTTCATCCTGATAGCAGCTACAAAACTCTGGGCAGCACCACAATCGACCATGACAGTGATGGCTAACCCTCGCTAGAAAAGACCGCCAAATTTTCTAGCGAGTTTGGCTATGCGGCTTGATATGTTTCAGTGTGTTATGTGTAAAAAGGGAAGAAACAAATAGACAACATATTGCAATTGTGAAATGTATCAGAAGCTTTGGGTTAAAATAACAGTTGGAGACACCACTGAAGACATAAATGATGTTTACAACCATATTAGGGATGCAGGTCGCATAAAAACGAATGTCTCATTTATCATGCAAGAAACCCCCAAAGAAGCACCACCATATATATCTAATGCGTGTGATGGACTGGTACAACTGCTACAGGGCATACAGTCAAAACTAACAGTATCAAAACAACAACATGAAACATGAGAATAAGAAAACAACCAGCTTTGCATTTAGTATAACAAGAAATGGCATTCTCAAAGGAATATAAGTTAACTAATGAAGGTAAGGCATTTTTACTGGTTGAATCAGAATCTTAGAGATACTATGTAACCAGAACAGGCAAGCTATAGAGCTAACAATAAGTGTAAACGTGCATAAGTGAAAATGAGAGCGAGAATCAGGCAGAGTATGCCTTTGTCAGATTTCGAGAAACCTCAGACTCCATAATCTTAGGGCTGCCATTTTGCTTTTGTCTACTTTCATTTACGTGGCAGACCCAAGAAAAAAGAGAGAAGGGACATCCCGCTTTGGTCCCCTCTTCTATTATATAATATGAGAAGATACCTAAAGCAAAAGCATTGTTTCATTATGTCAGTTTTCTCTATTGAAACGCATCTTGTGATGAACGCCTTTAAGATTATTAACAATTGCGTGCCATGAAGAATTTAAACGACACAACACAACAACAGATCGTATTTAAACACGGGATTTATACCCTTTAATCAAAGTCGTATCTGTAATTTTTGACTCCACAACAGACACACTGATATGAACCGGGAATCGGAGTGAAAGATATAAATTAGTTACTTCTAAGAAACCTTGTCTGAAGAGGATTTCAACTAGGCCCTTCAAAACACGGGATCTGTTTTACAAAGGAGTTAATCCAGTATGTGGTTTATTGGGGGGTCAATTTTAGTGAGTTAAGACAGTAGGAATGGGTCGAATTTAGTACAGGTGAACTCATTCCACAACCAAACAAATAAAATTCGAAATATCTCACCGAATCACTACTGAGATGGATGTGTTTATTTTCACAACTCTCCAAAATTGCGTGCAGTAGTTAACCCAGTTAGAACGTAACTGATCTCGAGATAATAACCATAGTCACGAACGGTGCTGGACATTGTTTATGTTATTCCCATCGCAATTCGTCCAGGATCATATTTGTATGGATGTAATGTCTTCGATCAGCTCGCTGGACCACTATAGATGTTCCTGCAAGACAACCGATTGACCGACAGTTATGAAGTAGCCATCGTTGAAGCTTACAAAAGGTTAAATTAAAAATCAACCCATAATTTTGAGGAAATAAAAATTCAATCGATAAATCACCACTGACACGGTTCCGTTTAAAACAACACAATTGAGAAAAATGACATGTGTCCAAACATGGAAGCGTAAAAATCTCAAAACACAAAGTTACTCTACATATACGCTCGGGTAATTTAGGGGTTCTGTGATTTAACCCAAATATCCAAACCATAGAAACGGCCTCGGTTTAGAACAGGTAAGCGTGACAAGTGACTGTAGAGGCCAGGAAGAAAAATCAAACCTGGAAAATCAAAAAAACATGAAACAACTTTATTCGTCAATTCGCGCTTGGAAGTTGCCTAAAATTATTGGGTTCTATGCTATGATAGGCTATATGCTATCATAGGGTCTACGGTCGGCGTTTATCCGCCGCTCCTAACCTAAAAATATTATTAATTTCACAAAGTTTTTGTGCGTTTTTTAACGGCTGCTACTCAAAATGAACGAAGGTAATTTTGCCCATTGAACTTACTTAAACTAGTAAATAACACCAATGAATCTGTAGCGTTTATCAGGCATCCGTTTATATTTTAGGTTAAGTGAAGTTATTGTTACTAAACATTTTCTCGCTTTAAACTGTATAAATTCTCGTAGCTTTAGCCAATAAATCTGAAGACCTTTGGAATCCATACAAGGAACTGAAAGGGATAGTCTGGAAACATCTCAATGAATCGTCTGAGGAGCAGACTACAGCCGAGTTGGAAAATGCCCTCAAGAAGCATAAGCAGAACTTCTTTTCACTTCTCCAGAATCCGGTAAAAATTTAACTATAATTTTAGTTGTGTATTCACTAATCAATTGAATTGATTTTATATTTTATCAAACAGGCAATTTACTTTTAAATAAGGCATTGGGTTTGTTGATGCCTTAGCCTGTCACTGATTATATTTATAGTTGACCAGTAATCGCTACCTTTTTGGATCTAGCAAAAGCTATCATCACTATCAATCATAAAAAGTTATTTGGTAAGTTACACAAATTGGGTATTCATGGATTAACCTTGGATTTAGTTAAAAGTTATTTACATAAACCGATCGCAACTAGTCAGTATAATTAGAATAATAAGAAATTGTGAGTATATAAATAGTGAAACACCACAGGGATCAATACTAGGGCCATTATTATTTCTTGCATACATCAATGACTTACCTCAGAGCATATCAAAATATTCAATTATATCAACTATATATACAATATACAATATAACAACTATGGTATTATAGCATGAGGCTCTGCATATGTAAATGCACCATCGCCTATTGAATATACAAAAAATAATGTTAAAAACAATAAAACAACCAACTGAACAGGTACAGAATGGTTTTCATACTCGGAAAACATTAAATGTCATACAAAATTATATTTTTGTAACTATTTTAATTTTATTTGATTTAAATTTGGCAACCTCATTAATCTTTTTAATATGTTAATAGTGTCTACAAGAAATAAATCTTGTTACCTGTTATGAGACTTTGTATCTAGAACTTAAAAGAAAATAAGGAACAGTCACAAACCAATCAAAACTTAATCTTGTAAGTATTACTTAGCAATTAATTCGAGGGTAGTTAAACCAAGAGTAGACTTCATCCAATTGTGTATAGATTATTTAAACATACAACTTGTATTCCTTTTTCAGCCAAGGAATCCGAAAATCAGAGATGAGCTCAAAAAGGGAATGGTCGACGGCATCAACGTGCGCGGCATTGGTCACCAAATCCTATCCCGGGAACTTTACCAAGAGACCATCATCATATCTGACATGTTCGATCTCAATGAGTACATAGCATTAGACCTACTGTGTACGGCACAAATACAGATGCCGTACTACCCTTCGTTACCCAGGGGATTGGTAGCCGTACTGTTGTATTACGATGGTCGCAAAGCCCTCGTCACTACCTTACTTTGCCTCGTCCAAGCTAGAAACGGTGTCCAGTGGAGCGTTAAAATAAAACCGGATGTTGCCAAGTTTATAACGGACTATACGGATCAACTGATGGAGGGCGGGTTGTTCAATCGTATATTCGAGCTGTTGAGGACTTTGGATTTAAGTAAGGAAATCGAGAAGTTGCAGCAGAACCTCGCGTTGGGCGGTCCTAAACACCGGAGGCAAGTCATCGATATGTTTAACGATACCAGGAACATTCTAGCAGAGATAGTCTTTACGTGGGCTACCCAAAGCGGTTTACCAAAAGAACCGACTGTTGCTTTGATAGCTTATTTGAGAGAGGCGAAGATTGAAGAGGAGGCTTCAGGAAAAATCGATGATGTCAATTTGTACTTGTCATTGGCGCTCCTCTCTGCGATGGATTTGAGTATTTTACATACGAGGGAAGATGGAGAAGAAGCCGTACAGTTACTGCCAATTTTTTCGGATCCTCAATACATTTCAACGATCATACAGGAATTTCAACATAAGTGGGTGTGCAAGGAGTTACAGGCATTATCGACATTTGGATTAGCTGTATGTATAAGTTCCTTGAGAGATGTCCCTCAGGGATTCAAGTTTCAAGATATTATTAATAAGGAGGAAGAATTCGTTGACATCGCTATTGAGATGAATGTCTTCACATTCATGCATGATACTTTATTAGAAAACAAAACCTTATACAAGGAACATTTTCTGTTTAAACGAATCCATAACTTACTTACGGATTTCCTCTTCTTCATGTATCCAAAAGTGAAAGATTTGAGGATGAAAGCAGACGAAATAGCCAGAACAATCCAGATTTACTTACGCGAAGGGCTGGAGGCACCTGCTAACCTTCCCAAGTACTTTGAGTACTTGCTCCTTACCGTAGGAAAATTTTATTCCAACGACGTCCTCAACACGGATTACGTCCTGAGCTACTGGAGCCCCGTAGAGATAAACTCCAGCAAAAATTACAGGACCACTCCCCGATCCGTGCCGTTATTCAAGTTTATCAGACTAGCTGGTGATGTCTTGCCTACGACATTGTTCGTACCGTACATTACAATGTTGAGCGGTTTATCGTCGTCATCACAAACAGCGAGGCACTGCTTCAACATGCTCAAGCAGGCTGGTTCTCATATATCAGCTAACTTATCCTGGGACCATTTCTTTATGTCATTCTCTCAGTATTACAACAGTTTAAGGCAAGAGACACCGGCACAACCAGACATTGTATATAGGAGTCGAAATATTTACCACAAGGGGATCTCTCCTCAGGAGTTGGAAGGTTTACATGCTGTGTTGTTGTTGATAAGAACTATCGCCGATAATGACGAGTTTTCCCGGTTGGCCTTATGTGAACATCCCGTATGGTCACCTTTAACAGTTATGCTAGGATTGGTAAGTTGCTCTGTTCCTATACCACTGAAAGCAGACCTTCTCCTGACATTGGCCGTGCTGTCAAAATCTTCGGAAAATGCGGCGCAAACGTGGGAGAATCTAGAAGCTTCTCAAATTTTGGTAACGGTTCCCACTACCTCCAGTTATACTCCGAGAGGCATCGAAACCGAACTGGAGGAGATCGAAGCGAAAATGGAGGAGTACCCGTTAACCAGAGCGTTTTTGAAACTTATCGATGTGTTGACGAACTATGGTATCCCCAGGATGCTAGGTGCAGGACCTAGACTACCTGGGTTCAAGCCTTATCTTGATTTTATTACCGATTCAGTGTTTGCCAAATATCATACGAGGAGCTACAGAAACCCTGGCGAAAAGTGGGAAGTTGCTTTGCTATGCTTGAAGTTATTCCAGAAGTTCTTGAATCAATACGATCCAAATTTATCAGATTTTGATGAAGAGTCTCACGCGCCCCCAGGTTACCACCTTATGATATACTTGAACTATGAATCTCAGCTGCTGATTAATCTTTTGAGTATTATCTGCGAAGGGAACAGAATTTTTGATTCTTATGTGTTCTATTCGGGGCAAGAGAAGGTCAGGGAGAGCGTTTTGTGCACACTGAATATCATTAATAAGGCCCTCTTGTTGCAGTCGAAGTTTTTCGGGTTCTTAACCACTTCCGACAGTACTCTGCTGCTGACTTACATCAGCAAACTTTTACTCTCTATAAACCGCGAAAGCGGCATGCCAGATCATTGCATTAATATAGCCAAGTATGTCACATACTATCTTTACCTGCCAAAACATAGCAATGTAGCTGTTAAAACCTTAACGAACCTGACTACGTCTCCAATGGTTCATGCTCAGTTCGCAGGCCTCCTGTTGAACGATGAAAACGCTGGGGAACTCATTAGGAGCGGGTTCGTTGAATGTCTGGACAATCCGGACGAAAACGAAGTGTCCGAAAGCACCAAGAAGGAAATACTCAAATTGTTGATGCAATGCCTGTACTATTCTTCGCCCAACTTGACGCACTTCCTGATGGGTTTCGACGTAAAACGAGGCATCGCTAAGACCGAATTTCAGTTTCCGGGAGTCCTCGGGTTCCCGCGTACCTGCCTGCATTCCATCATATCTATTATGGACGGGGCCGTCACCAAGTTGACGAACTCTTCGCCTTCTCTACTCGAATCCACTTATCATCTACTTTCCCTATTAACTTCCGATTCGAAAACGTCGCTTCCTGTGTTACGATTCATCCGACTTAACAAAAACTTTTACAAGGATCAGCTGAGGGAAGCTGCCGCTAACATGAACCGAGGCTTGTCCGAGTTAAATCAGCTCTCGTGGTTGATGAAGGTCGTAGCAGTGGAATTGAAAGTCGCGAGTCACACAAAGCAAGTCTCTTACTTGAAACAGCTGACGAGTTTCCTAGTGAACGTCCCCGTAGAAGAATCTAGAAGTCAAGACATGTTCTCGTTGATCCAAAAGAGTAATTTGGAATCTAAAATCGTAATGCCCGATGATATCAAAATGGATAGTTTCGTGAGTAACTTGATATCACATTTTGAGTTCAGAGAAATGAGTGTGGAGACCCCGACTTGGGAGAGTTTCGATGCAAACGTATTGGATCAGACGATTCATAGCTGTTGGAAGAAAACCGAACCGAAGTTGATTGATTTGAAGAAATTACACCAGATACTGTATGACGAATTGAAAGCGCTACAAGGGACCGCAGTGATGAGCCAAATCCAGGGTATATCTCAAGAGATTCCCAAAGTAATGAAATACGCCTTGGACGTCAATAGAAGCGTGGAAGCAAATAATGGAGTAATTCACTTCGTCGATTCTTGGAGGCAAGTCGTTGAGGTTTTAGTGACTTTCATACCTACAGAGATAATGTCATCTACTGAACAACAGATCGTAAGCATTTCCCTGGTTAAACAACTTTTGAAGGTGGTGATCACAGAGTCTTTGCTGCCCCAGGTTTCTAGACTCCTATCCGGGGCTGTCTTATTAATGATGGAGAATTTAAAAAGGTGTTACATTAGAGACAGGAAGTTGCAGAAGATTTCCAACGCCGAGACCGACATAAATTTGAACATCGTAAAACTATACTACAGTTCCCTTAAGGAGATCTTAGAGTCCCTAGTAACATGGATCATGGTGTCCGATGTGGTGGACGGGGAGTTGAGGATCAATTTGTATGCTACGTTAGCTTCCTTCTTGCAGCTGACAAACTTTGAAACGATCGATGAAGACGTGATAGTCAACGATAGCTTATACGTTAGCCGTTTGGATAGCTCCGTGCTGAACACTTCGAATAAAGACATCCAATTTCAGTTCTCCTCGGACGTCCTCTCATCTTTCGGCGACAAACTCATAGAAGTCCTTTGTCACGATTTCATGGGTGGTCAAGAGATATGCAAGATATTGGCCATGTTGAGCTTCAGTCATCTAATGACGGAGGCCGGGAATATCCATTGGATGACTTACATGTCCTCCAGGGGGTATTTAAGGCACATCGTCCATAGCATATCCGACAGTGATAAACAGTTGAAAGACAGTTTGGAACCAGACACACAAACTATCAAACCGTTGTATTTATACATGGCGAAAATGTTGCTGTTGTGCAGAATGGCTGGTTCGAAATTAGGCAGCGAGTTGATTTTGGAACATAAGTTACTTACGGTACTCAGTAACATGACGGTGTTTTCGTGTCATCCTGAGATCTCGAAAACCTGGCAGGTGGACATGGTCCTGGAAGACTTCTTACCGCCAGTCGAACAACGTTACCTGCAGATATGGTTACCTACTCTGCATATCTGCACTACAATCTTGACGAGCCTGGGTACAGAAAATCAGTCTGCCGTTGCTCATATAATGTATTTCTTGCTAGGCAATTTGGATGTCGTCGAACTCGTTTTGAGGTCAGGAAGTCCAGATACGTCCGCGATGTCACTGAAGGAATTAGCACTGTTAACATCTGTCATAGCTAGAAGTGCTAACAATAACTTGGTCAATATACTAGAAAACCCGAATATAATACAGAACTGCAGGGCGCAGTTGTACCGGATCCAAAAATTAATGTTGGCGCTTTTACCAAAGTTCTCACTCTCAGATGAAGTCGTTAAGCGCTTAACCAACGACGCTCCACAGACATCGGAGAGATTGCTATACGCCATTCAAGTGATAGCAAACCTGTTGACCTATTCCAGGAACATCGTGGCCAATCACGGTATAGACCACAAAGGGGTCGGTGTAATATTCCATCCCACACTGAGTGATCCGCTCTCGGACAAAAAGACCGAGCAGGAACCCTCGTTGGGGGTGATCATGCAGCAGGTCGTCAAAACCGTCGAATACCACCATCAACAGAAAGCAACTCACGATTTGTTAGTGAGGAAACTCGGGGAAATCCCCGACATGAACTCCGCCGATCTCAGGAATTACATCGACGACACGTTAGAGCTTACGGACATCTCGGTTAAGAGGGAGAGAGCTTACGAGGTGGTTTTGGAGAGACTCGACAAAAAGAAGAAGGAGTTACGGTACTGCGATTACATCATAGAAAACGCCATGTACCTGATCTGGACGCACCTGGACTTTTACATGCTGAAGGCGATTCCCAAGATGAATAATTATGGGTACCAGCTACACAACGCTTCTTTGAATCCGGATAGTAAGTCAAAGATTTCTTAACTATCAGTAGATGTAGGTTCTTAACAAGTCTGGTTGCACGTTATTGATTGCTTGATCTAAGTGCAAATATTAAGTACAATCTGTTCTTGTTCTCATCAGGACAGTCGATAAGCCGAACAGTCTTTACAACTATTTAGTGCAAGCCATCATTTTAAAATCCAGTGTCTCGTCATTTCCCTTTAGTTTAGCGAGTGTTTCTCATTTCTGTGACATTTCTTAAACTTGGTCTTTCCACTATTCTACTCTCAAGTCTTTTTGATTCCTCTACCCTTCTTGTTGGGAGACTTTAAACTCAATTTAAGAGGCTGTAAACTTATAGAAATCGAACTTAATAACTGTTCTAATCGTATTAGCAGCTAACTTTTCGAGGTTTGATTCGAGTAATTTTTAAGGATTCTTTTCCTTTCAGCGACTCTCGCGTCTGCCTCCGAGGCGACTTGGAGGGTATCCACCGACATGATCAGTAATGTGAAACGTGGCCTGGTTTCGCTTTTTAACGACAGTTTTAGTAAACAACTCCTGGAAACTGCGCAGGTAAAGTTTAATGGAAACTCTGCGTTTGTGTGTATTAAAACAGTTTAAATTTCAGAATCGGAGTCAATCAGATCAAGAATTCGTGCTAGCGCTCTTGAGGAAAATTAAAAGGTTGGTACAGTTTGTTCCTGTGAAATGATTGTTCTTTATTATTTTATGGGCCTTTTTTGTATTTGTATTCAATAAAATTATCTTTTGATAAGTGGCGCTTTAAAGACTTTGCAGGTGAAAAGAAAACATGGCATACAAATCATTAAATACATTTAATAAAAATTTCTAAATGAATAAACAGTATAATTCTGTCATAACAATAAATAGGTATTTTGTTACGATAACCATCACAAATTTAGAAAAAGTCTCTCTCAACATTTTTGGTCTCAACAGAGATAACATTTAATCCACAAATAAAGCAAATACTTCGGGAAAATACAACAAACGTGTCTCTTTTTTGTTCTTTACATAATCAAAAACCAGATAAAACAAATACATACTCGTTAACTTGTTCGTATAAAATCCAGTTGTATCTACTTCTTTTCTTTCTTTAATTAAGCGATACCGAATGCTCTTATATCAGTCAACTTAAATATTATGGTGAAAAGTCAGTCGGTTTTCGTCGAGGAAGTCATCGGTTGCACTTCTCCATCGAACGACTCGCCTGTCTCATCTTGCCTCGATTTCGATGTCGGCTCTTTTTGGTCCACTATAGCCTAAAAACATGATCGTAATAAAATTGTTTGGAACAGATACCTTCACCGAAATGACTTTCGCTTACACAATTTGTAAAAGGAGATGATAATCTTGACCCAATATAATCTTTTTGGAAATAGTACTTAAGGTTGTATCCAGAAACGTTACTTAAAATTTTTCTTCACTTAAGGATGTTTTACAGAATGATAAATCATAAATATACCTTTGGAATTGTGATTAGTTGTAATGCTAATGAACTTAAAATCATATCGGCGAGTTGTTTGAGTAAATGGTAGACATTTTGAACAGATGAAGGTAACACGAAAAGAGGTGATTAAAGATATGTTATCAAATTCAGTAGTGACCACTTTTTTAGGCTATAGACATCATAGATATGGGCGATAGTGGCGCCCCCGCTCTTGGCGACATCACAATTGGGTGAACTTTTATGAATTTGTTTTTCTTTGAAAGAATATCTACTTATGTAGCTACTATTATTTTTAGCAATTCTTGTTAGAGTATTTTACGTCACCGATTAGGATGTTTCGTCCTAATCGGTCATCAATGTTCACTCTGATGATCTAAACCACCTCGATAGTCCTCTAAGTGAATAATAAAAAATCCCAGTTCGGTACGGGGAAGTCTACAGCAGCATAACCATTACAGTTCTATCATGAATCGATTAATATAGAGGAATATTTGTCTACCTGCAAGTTTTTAACTTCCCTTTCGTGAAAGACGTTGCTCCCCTCGGAAGAGGCGAGCGAGGCCGACAACGGGGACGAGTGGGGGCTGAACCCCGCCGTCGTCGTGACTTGGACCTCGTGGCAACTGCTCGTGTCCGGCGAGTTGACCGCCCGTCTCGCCTTCTCCAGATCCAGGTGCTGTCTCAGCTCCAACAGCTTCTCTTCCAGCGCCCTGTTTATCGTCAACTGCGTCTGGTATTTACTCTCCACGGCCTATAAAGACGGAGACTAAGTAATCTGTTAATCCACCCTCAGAATGCAAACACCCAAAAGGCTACAAGTTTTGCGTTAAGACATAAATTAAATCAATAATAAAACGATAGATAGAAACATTCTTAAAAAGTGTTAGAGAAGCCATCTATTTTACAGGTCTTATCATTCCTCTTTAATTTTTTATAAAAATATAGAACTTCTTAATGAGGAATTCCCTTTGTTCTTAGGTTTTATAACGAATTGGCTTCTACAAGCCCTTCAAGACCTACAAAGAAAAATTTGGTATAGGATATGTTCCACTCTTTTAGTACATGAAAGAAGAGAGGTAATTCTATTGAATATGGTAAGAAAAGTTTCTCTTTTCAAAGAGAATTATTATTTTTTAAATGTACCTAACTAGTTCAACATCCTACCATTGCTTAGCTGCTATGAATTCGAAAGAAGAATGGGTAGTAGCTGAGCTCCTTTGCTTAACATAGCATATATTAAGTAAAACGATCTTCAATAAAAATTAGGTTAAGTACTATGTTACGATTATTAAAAATAGTCATCTGACCTTTCAAAATTGTTTCGTTTAAATGTGATACACGTATTAAAATTGAATGAGTAAAAAAAGTAGTCTGTAAGCCTACCAGATTTGGCTATAGGTATAAACTTCCATAATACTTCTATTTCTCCCATTCATATCCATTTCTTACTTTTCACCTCCAGTTTCCAAATGCTATTGTATCCATTCAAGCCATGTTTTCCATGAATCCCTTTCATCTCTGATTTGCTGTTTATTTATACTGAACTATCTATGACATTACCATTAATCTATGTCCTAACCCTTTAATCCTTTGTGCTTTACTACACGTAAATAATCTAGTCTGTGAAGAATTTCATAGTTCCATTGTTTATTTTCCATTTCAAACCCATGTTATGTTTTTGCCCACGAACTATCCCAATCACCTATTACCTACTCATTTTATTTTACTATATGTTTACCTCGAGTTTTTCGAATCGCTGTTCGTTCAGTGCGCACAAAGCTTGCTTCTGGGACAACACCATATCATCCTTAGTCGATGTGATATATTCTAATTCCAAGATTCGAGCTTTGTAAGCCTCCAGAGCCGCCACTTTCGATTCGAGATGTTGATTGAGTCCTGAAACTCGAGAAAATTCGAAAATTCGGTACATTACATTCATGAGAAACCGAACCTTGAATTTCTTCTTTGTACGACTCTTTTAACATCACGAGCTCCTCCTCTAGCTGACTCTGGGCGGACAACTCGTCCAATCTCTCCTGGTACTTCAGCTGGATCTCTCCTATCAGGAGTAGGTCCTTATTGACTTGTTCTAGCTGTTTTCTGCCCTTTTCGCCTGCCAACGCTTGCTGCTTCGCTACCTGAGGGTTCAGATTAATAAGCCTGTGAATTCATGGATTATATATTTTTTTTTTATTACTTACATTAACTTCGGCTACAGCATCCAACAATTCTGCTCTAACTTCCAACAGTTGCGTTTCCAATATGGAAGCCTTACTCTTGGAGCCGCTCAGCTCCTCAGCGAGAGCGTCTTTGGCTTCTTTCAAGTCCTTTAATTCCTCTTGGAATATCTTACTCTGCAATGATAAATGTGACAGTATATAAGTGGACCGTTACTATAAAATTCCAGGGACATCAGTGGTTTCTCTTGAAGGTTCGAACAAGATGAGTTAAAATCAACAACTGATGTCCATTAGTTTGCATGCAGTTTGTATTTACCTGATCCTTCCAGAACTGTATAGTTTTATTCAACTTTTTTTCCTCCTCCAATCTGTCTATCATAACGATTTTCAGCTGATGTCTGAGATCGTCTAGATCTTTCTGTTGCAGTTGTACGGTGTCTCTCTGAAACAATGAAGAACAGCGCCTATGTATCAGCTGCCACTTACTACTATTTGTATTTGTACAGTTACTAGATATACAGTATCGCAACATCCGCCATATTTGGAGTAGAAATTCGGGCGGGTAAATTCAAATTGGAAACGTTGAAACTTTTTTAGTATTGTTTTTGCACCAACTTACACAACTATGTAGGAGAAAACTGAAAAATAACTATTTAGGCCGCCATACTTGGAGTAAAATACGCCCCTCTCCCTATAACATATTGGAACATAACCTTACAGTATTGTGTATATCTAGTGACTGCAGATATTTGGAAGTACAAGTACTGGATTTACTTAAACCCCTATTTTGTAGCAATCTAAGAAATAATATTTGTCTCATATATCTAACAAATCCTATGCACATTTCACATAGAAACGAGCCTATGTTCTGTTCGCTATAATCCGAGCCCTACTCATATATAACACAAAAATATTGTTTTTACCAAGGCGGAATTGCACTCCTCCAATAGCCTGGTGTTCTTAGCGTCCGACAATAACCTGCGGTTCCTATAGGCATGCGTCTCCCGTCGGTGTTTCTCAAACAGCAATTGCTGATGCACCAGGAGAAGTTGTTCGTTCAGGTTCTGAGGATTTAATTGAGCCGCCTTTTCGATGTACCTAAAATAATATATTTTCAAAGATTAGATGTTACGACATTGAACAATCACAATATCGTAGTAAACAGTCCTTTTAAATAGTCTGATTAAGCATTACAATACTTTTATAGTGTTCAATTTTGTGTGTGTTCAAACTGTGTAAATGGCTCGATATCGCTACACCTAATGCAAAATATCAGAGGCGCGCTTCTAAAATTTTTCGATGCTTTTCTAAAGACATCATTAAACTGTTTTATTTCATTTACACTTGTACCCTTTTAATTATTACTCCGCGGTCTTGCATGTAGTCGACTATGAACGCGCCCGTAAGCCACACCAGCTTTTCTTTCGTGGTGAGTACTGTAAAGACATTTTGCATGTGAAGTGTACCAATCACGTAGGTTATTTTATTCCATTAAGAATTGGTATTGTTTTATAAACAACACCTTTCCATAAAAACAGAACAAAACGTCTAAAATAAGGAATTCCTACTGCTATTGTTACTATATCAATTACTCAACTTGTACAATAAAAGTTTAAGAGACTTTGATTAAGAGATAACGCATAAAACCTGAATTAACATCATAGTGTCTTACTTATCCAAAATGTCATAAATTGACGGCGAATAATTCTTCTCCTGCGAGAAATTGAAAGGCGCAGGGCTCGGCGACGGGCTCGGTTTGATCTCGCTGGTCTCCAATGAGGGAAAAACGCTCAGAAATAGGTGCTCGTAAGGCCAGAAGTTCTCGGTCTGAGTGTAGCATGTGTTCACACTCTTCATCGGCTTATCTTCAGATTTTCCATCGATTATCTTATTCTCGGCTATCGTGTCCCTGGCGGAGATGTTGGGGGTGGCCTTTTTTATCTCGGGACAGGAGACCGCTCGACGCACAATCGCATTACTGAAAGGAAGACCTGCAAGAAAAATGCGTTTGAGCAAGTTGTTAATCTATCTTTTTAATAGTTGAGAAGAAAGCGAACAGATTTGCATCCCCTGCACAAGATCGTAGGTGAGATTTCTTTTATTTTCAAGTATCACAACTACGTTTCTACATTCCTTTTTACTGCCATAATTACGGCTTATAGAAGCTGCCTATTCAGAATACAAAACCTTGCAAATGGTCACGATTATTTAAATTTCATCAGTTGTCATCACCCTTTTTAATTTTCTCTGCATGTCTCTGTAGATAAAACTAAAGCTACCCTACTTGCTTCCTTTTTGACTTTCTGCTTATTCTCACCATGTTTCTATGCGTTTCTTCACAAATTTTTGGTTTTTGTATGTTCTATTTTGACTGTACAGTATCATTAGTCAGCGCGGTCGGTTGATAAAGAGCCATTCTCTTGACCTTACCAGATCCGGGACTGCTTCCAGTGGAATTCTCCACCTTCTCCGGTTCTGGATTGCACTGGCTGTGATGTCTTAACCTTTGAACCCTCTTCGCGATAATATTCATAGATTTGGAGTTTGGCATGTGGAGACCACCTGCAGTACACGGCGATCCGTGTTCCGGCTCTTCGTCCCCCTGATCCTCCAAACCTGGAATTAAAGACTGTACTGTAAATTATAACTAGTGATCGGTGATCGACCATCTATTGATACAAGCATTTAGAACTGCTGAAAATAGGAGATATACAAAGTTTTTATCCAAATTTATGTAAGGGAGGACATGAATGACACCTGTCACTATTAGCTTAACTAATACTAACATTATTAAAATGTTTTCATTTATACTTGCCTTCAATGATATTGTGTCTTACAAACGCAGCCGACAACTTATCTCAGTTGCGTTACAAGAGATAGGTTCTCGGCTTCGTTTGTAAGACACTGTTTCATTGAAAGTAAGCTTAAATCAAAATGCATCACACTATCTTACCCAAACTTCCCTTAAGTTTCCCCTTTAGTATACATTACATTACAAATACTTTCAAATCATCAACAGTTTGCCTATTACAGGCTAAATTTCTGATCAATATCTCTGACAAAACTTAATATTGGTGTTCAAGGTTTCTATCATACCAATACTCTTGCCAAGAGAAAGATTCTATTACTTTAAAAATTGGCTAGACATGCACTTTGCGTTTCTTCTACTCCATAGTTAGTAGAACGTCCACAATTCCACAATTAACTCATAATGCTATTTTACCTTCATCAAACTCGTGCAAGTGGAATTCGTTAAATGATTGCTTGACGATGGTTTCCTTTGAGACTATCGACAGGACTTCCTCGTCCTCCTGGCTAATCGGAGATTCCACCTTCTGATTCTGCCTCAATGTTGGTTCAGGGTTCACTATACGCAACGGACTAGATGGAGGGGGAAGGTTACTCTTCACTGGTTCCAGATTCCCCGAGGAGTCCGCCACCTACAAAAGGGTTTGAATTAACAGAAAGTTTATCGAAAAGTTTTATACACAGAGTGTATTTTCAAATTGACCCGACTTGTTTATCTCATTCTGCTTAGTGTGAAGAGAAAATTTTAGAATATATTGTTGAATAATTGTTACTCTTCTTTCGCTTTTGTGTGATGTCACACTACAAAATTTAAGGCAGTGAACGCTTAAATATGAAGCGTAAGATTTTGCCTTGGTGATAGCGTGAAATTCTGATTAAAGTTAAGGGCTTCTCTTCTACATAAACAAGTTTACAAACAGTAAGGTTTATCTGAAGACACACTTTAGTTGTATCAAGCGAATAAAAAGAAACTGCTTTTCAATAACTTGTCTAAAAATGACATATCTATTACATCGGAAAATATTGTTAGCAACATGGCGATAAAATTAATACGAGAATAGGTGCACTTGAATGGTTCAAATATATAACTTTTCAAATTACATCTTACTTATAGCTTGCTTGAGGTAGAACAATAGGGTACTTCCCCGTTTCCAATTACGAAAGCTATTCTAGATTAGTTCTCTAATTCTAGACCACAAGGTTAAAGTTTTTGCAAATAGGGAGTACGTTAGTTAATGAAAGTGTCAGGATTAGCAGCGTTTTTCTCATGCAAGTAGACTGTCCCAGTAAAATACAAACCTGCGACCGATCGAGCATCAATTTGTTAATCTTTTGTTTCGTGCGCGATTCTTGCTTGCCCGACTTGCTCTCTGATGGGTAACTAAATATTAGGATGTCTTTACGCATAGGCGAGGATGGTTGAGAGTGAGTGGGTGTCGTCGACAGTGAGACTGAGGGTCTGTTTTTTATTGTAAATGATGTCAAGGCCCTAGCGATATTAGAGTTTAATTGTTGAGATCTTAGTGATGATAGCGCTTGATAATCCTAGAAAACAAAAAAGAAAAAAAAACGAAAATAAAAGGAAAACAGAGGATTCTTTTTAATTCCAGGCCACAAAAAAAAAACTGAAATTAATGAAAGCCTAATACCTACCCTCACAGGTGTGGTTTCGGGGGTAGCTTCAATGGCTGCTTCTGGCGGAGACGTGCCTTCCTGAGATGGGAACTTTGATGAAACACCCTGTAAATATATACACAAGTTTGAAACTAATAATGTACAGATAAAAGAATTATTACTAAATTATATACAAGTGTAGTAAATGCAAGTAACTGAACTCCAATGATGATTATGATCCACCAACTTTTCCTAACTTTAGAAATCAACCAATGACGGTACATAAACGATCACAAATCGGTTCCAAGCATTACTTCCTATGGAACAGTTCCCGAATGGGCTTGAAACGGTGGTACAATGCTAACGCTATGCATTTCCGACAGTTACAAAACCGTTTTGAAACCATGCCAAAAACACTGCTCTACACTTCATAATTCTTACCTGTAATTGTGGAATATCGGTAGGTACAGTCTCGCTGATAGGCGGAGTCTGCACAAATATCCTACTGGCAGTAAAGAAAGTCCCAGTAATCTCGGTGTTACTTGACTGTAGTGATATTAAACTCTTCAAGTTTTGTTGGTGGGACATTTCTGAAAGGAACATGTTTAGAACGAAGCACAGGAATTTTAAAAACTTTTTTACCGATGGTGGAATTTGATGTACCGGATCTGGATCGGAACCCGGATGTGTACTGACAAGAGTCATGTGGGCACCTATCGGTTAGATCTAAGCTGAACCTTTCACACTCGATGATCACATCATGCACACCCATTTTTTTCCATCTGAAACAAGTGAAAGTAAATTAATGATGTGATTTTAAACACTTCATTCTCTTCACCTCTCGGTCGTCGTTTCCGATTCCCTCGAAGTTGTGACCAAGGATGGGTGCATTCGCACTGTATACAACATAGGCTACAAAAATTACACGTTATTAAAGTTATCGCGATTTAACTTCCTTGTACCTTAATGGTATGCTCAAATACTGGCTTATTTTTATCTTTGTACTGTTGTCTGAGATAGCCTAAGAAGTTACAAGGATACATTCCATACAATCTTAAGAATAAGGCATACAAGGCGACCTGCATGTGGATCAGTTGCTCTTCGACGAATTTTCCAGGATTGCAGTTCCACGAAGCCAATCGACTTAAAAAGATATATTAATATTTCCTGCGAGATATTTCATGCAAGAGCTTACCTAAAAATATCAAAAATATCTCTTAAATGGTCACCCATTATCGATGGTAACATTGGTAACAACACAATTAAAACAAGAAGTGCACTTATCAGCGGGAGCAATTCCATTTCATTCTGAAAAGCATAAAATTTACAAACACAAACTAACACTATCAAAATTAATTCAAATATTTAACTCATCTCTCACCTTTAATATTTTAATTAAATCTTTTAGTAAGTTATGTTCCTGAATTTTGTAAAGCCATGTGGGTTGGTTGCGGGCGACGAAACCTAAAAGCGTCAGCGCTTGTACTTTAACTTTGATTTTTTGATTCTTAATTGATTCCGATAATCTACAAATGAAACAATGATATTAAAAGTAGAATACGCCACACGGAAACGTACTTATCAAACAAATAAAAATGATGAGGCTCTTTAATGCTAACCAAAATTTCCATAGCTCTTTCCGAGTCGGTACTTAAGTAATAATCGTATAGTCCGTTCAATAACCATGAGTCGTTTACTGAAAGAAACAAACTTGATTATCAAAGTTGGTGTGTGATGCATAGGGCTGCCAGATTTATATTATACAAGGCGATATGATTTTATTTTGAAAATTTATTTTAATAATCTTTATTTTACTTGTAACTCGTGCAATATAACATGGTCTGTGAGATACAAAAAGGATAACGAAAGAAGTGACACTTGAAACTAGTAAAGTTGCAGCAAGTTTCTGTTTCTGTCGTTCTGTACATTGAAGTCACTTGTCTTTGTATGTTGTATATACGTCTTGATCATTTTCTACCATGCTTTACGATTTACTTAAATGACATCTACTATGGCTCGAGCCTTTTTTTATTGAAAACTTTACAAAGGCGATGGATACAAATTCAGACATAATTACATCGTACGAACCGAAAATATCAGGAGCTTTAAACAAAACAAAGTACATCATAATCAAAAAAAGGCAATTTGAGATTTTCCTGGTATGGATAGAAACTATATAAAAAGATATAGACAAAAAACATTGAGATATCTGGCAACCCTAATATTTTTAAGATTCCCGAAACATCCTCGGATTCTATTATAGTAAAAGAGGATCATTCCCAGAAATGTAAAAGAGCAAGAGGTGCCTACCTTTGGTAAACAGTTCCCTTAAATTTTGTTTGGCTACTTCGACCACTTCTTTGTCATTAGATTCTAGTTGATTGAAAATATCAGGCATGATTAGCTGTGGGGGTTTCGGTAAAAGGATAAGAGAAGTACATTAAACGGAAATGGTAGAACGTATTTGAAGGGTTAAAGAGGTAATATTTCAGTGGTGCATTGTGGAGACGGTTTGAAATATTACAAATTCCCTCTGCAAAAAGAAAAAAATAAAAGAAAGGAAACATATACCACAAACACAATAAAAAGTTGATGTAAATGTAATCCGCGAACATTAACCGGTGAATGTATTACGATCGAAATCGACGTAAGAACGTTAGGATTCACCTTCCAACGTGGAATTGTAACTAAATTTTTTTAAATATAGAGGAAAATTACCTTAAAAAATTATTAGGATTGTTGGAGCCTGGCATTCTCGTCCCACCAAACGTCAAAACCACGAAGAGCACGGACTTCCAAAAATCTTACGGAACATAAGACGTTGATACAATTCTTACTTGTTCATATCTAAAGCGTATGTTTGATTAAATTTCACACCTCTGGCAATCACTGTGGTAATACCTTGACGTTTTAATTAAAATCTACAACGGATATTCGGTTTATCAGAAATCCAACTCGAACAGGAGCTGCTTTCTAAAGTTCCGTGATTGAACGGCAACCTGCCGGTGAGCCGAGGTTCCGTGGACGTCCATAAAAGAACTTCTGTTTATTTTTAAAACCGTTCGCAGCGAAATTCCACCGCGGGCCTGTGATGAGATGGCCTCCGCTTGGGCTTCTGCACTGGAACAATTCGTCCACTCGGTCAGGACGTTGTCGTCGAACGGTGAGTCCGAGCGAAGTAGACGTACCCGTTTCGAGGTTATGTTTTCGTAGGGAACTTCTGGGAACTGGTCACCTACCTGAACAAGTCGAGCGAGGTGCTCGTGAAGAACGCGCAGCACCTGGATAACGTGCTCGAGACGTTGGACATACAGCAACACTCGCTGGGCATCCTCGCTGTGCTATGCGCTAAGTTCAGCGGGCCGCCCGCCTCGAGCGCTCAAGACAATCGGTTCGCACAGACCCAGGACTTCATCCTGAACTGTAACGGAGAACAAATTAGATTCGCGCGCGGCACGTGTAAGTTGCTGCCTAACTAAGTACTACCGACGAACAGTCGTATCGAGCCAAACGAAGAAGGGCACCCTCAAGTCAATATCCACTTTTTAGCGATAGTGGCGATCTGATTTTTCAGATTTTTGAACAGCATGTCTCAACGAGAGATCCATATGAGCTGAAATGAAAAATAATTATTGGTTGTAATAGTAGTGTCAGGTGTGAGCATAGTCATATATGGTTTTTGAACGAAATTGAATTATAAGAGGAAATTGAAATTTTATTTGTTTTCATTGAGCTTCAGGCTGTAAAGCCTCTTCCTGGAGGCTCCTCTGTCTTGGTTGTTGTTGGCCACGTCTTCCTATTAATCTGCATCTATATGCCAACTATGATATTGTAGTATGCTCCATTTGTCCTTAAGTATTCAGTCCACTTCTCCAACTTTATTTTCTCATTACATTGTATTACATAGGGTAATCGCGAAACCCTTCGAATTTATTATAACCAAAATATGTAAATGTACATGGAACAATCCTCCATTTATCCTATCCTTTATCTTTTAATACTTCAGTTGTATGGAATATGGGATTAAATGGAGAAATTTCCTTTGTGTGAATATGACGAAGTACCCTATTAATAACAGTAGATGTAGGTAATAGTTAGCAATAACTGTAGCCGTTGCCTAAAGACCGTAACTTATCCATATGTAACAAGTTTCTCCTCACTTGTACTTTAGACACCAAACTATTTCTGCTCTCATCTCTAACTAACAAACATCGCCTATAAAGTATGCATTTTAGTTGCAGATTTATGCCATTCCCTAACGAATTACCTAATAGAACAACGGCAGCCGATGAAAGGTATATTACTGTTGCAAAAGGCGATCTCAAAGTTAAGGCTGTTTGATGCTCAGTTAACCTCGATCCACGCGGACTTATGTCACCTGTGTTTGCTGGCGAAATGCTTTAAGCCCGCCTTGACGATCCTAGACATCGATATCACAGGAATTTGTCGAGAGGTATGAACTTTAAAGCAGGGGGTTGTTGGTGATGCTGGTTGAGTTGTCGACCGAATCCCATATTAAATGTCATGTTGTTGTTTCAGATCACACATAAGCCAAATGGAACACAGTTCGATGCTAAGTATTTCTTACTATACTACTATTATGGTGGGATGATTTATTTAGCAATAAGAAATTTAGATCGAGCGTTGTATTTCTTTGAAGTAGCAATAACCACTCCTTCGCATGCGGTTTCCCACATAATGTTGGAGGCATATAAAAAATATATTTTAGTTTCCTTGTTGTTACATGGGAAGGTAAATTTTGTTTCGATCGCTTCGTCTTTACTCTAATCGATTGATTTTGTTTCAGATTTATATGATTCCTAAATACGCTTCTCAGGTAGTTATGAGGTTTATCAAACCATTGTCGCAGCCTTATCACGATTTAGCCAATGCCTTTATCTCAAATAACACAGCAGAATTAAATACTGTACTTAACAAACATGCAGAAGTAAGTGAATTCATCTATTTCAAAGTGTATATGTAAAACAAGATATTTCTGTATTTAAGAGATGTTCATGTGTTTGGTTTTTTCCAGATTTTTACTAGGGATCATAATACGGGACTCGTCAAGCAAGTCTCCTCGGTGCTGTACAAAAAGAACATACAGAGGTTAACAAAAACGTTTCTAACGCTTAGCTTGTCGGATGTTGCCAGTAGGGTGGGCCTAAGCAGTCCTGCCGAGGCTGAATGCCATATTTTACAAATGGTAAAGTTGAATTAGATAATACTTGTTACGCGCTTTTGTTAAGGGGTAACATCACTTTGGAGCAAACAAAAATTAATACATTTTTACAAGGGATATGAAATTTTTGTTTCGGTTTTCATACAAAATGCCGATTACAATAGACGGACTTGAAAAGTATTTTTTCTAAATGCGATCTGTGGCAGGATACATTCCTCCCACCTTTATCAGTCTAGTTTTTTTTGGGATCTGCATAACAGTTAGAGACTTACTTGCTGTTTTTTTTTAAATGTTCGTCTTTTACAAAATAGTACTGGTTTTTTAAATCATTTTCGGCGAAATACTTCGATTATTTAATGTAAAGAGAATATGACAGTATGAAGTGAACCAATAAAAAAAGTGTGCGGCTAATATGAAACATTTAGTTATGAGAAAAACGCTTTTCAAGTTTTTAGTCTCTTCAAAAGTTTGGTTTGTCCAGGTTTGCCTACACTTATTGAGTGATAACCGCGACATCCGTTATTGAGTTTAGAAAACCTGTATCAATTATCTTCATCGACTGGTCTATATATCAAAGATGAAAGTTGGAGGCGCTTTACCTGGCTTACCTATTAAGAAAAGCAAGCTTAAAAGGCTTTAAATATTCTTTCTGGGTATAAGACTCAAGTATCGTATTATAACAGCCCTAAAGTATGATTTGTCAAAAAAGTGGTGTTACCTCTTAAACACATGTAATGTAATTGCATTGAGTACGTAAAGATTACCCAGTAAATTACCCTTTACACCCTTAAACCCACCCAACTTCCAAAATTGAGTCAAAATTAGATTATTTTTATCATGTTTCTATACTTTGAAAAAATAGTGAGCATTGATCTGTTGATTGAAAGTAGAGGTAGATTCAGGTATTGTAGTTTTAAGGTGCAGTGTGCCATGCTTGATTTTACTGTTGATTGAGGAGATACCGTTAGAGATACATAACTGCATGTAAAATCATGTAATAACCACATTCGCTCCTGATTCTTGTACTAAAACGAACAGTCTTGAGTTTGTAAGTTTCCATCAGCATGAGCGGTAAGTGCTTATATTAGCAACGTTGTTAGTTCGTTCAAAACGTTCTTTATTTAATGTTAAATGTAACTAAATAATTTGACGAAACGCAACTGGAAAATGAAAAATAACGACCCTATGAGCCAATAAAGTTATGAAGATATGATTGCTCTGTCACCCGTTACTGTTCAAAGCATAAAAGTGAAGACAGATCTAATAGGTATTGACAACTTATTTTCTTTTAAAAGTGATTATTCCGCCAGGGTTTAATACCTCGGTGATATTGGTTTTGTTTTTGAGCCATAATGGCATTAGCCTTCGTTTAAAATCCAGGATCACCCCTATACAGCAGACAATCACACAGTCATATGCATACATTGTTGACTACAATATTATTACTGATAAACAGTCTGGATTTCTTAAGGACTTCAGTGTGACGACCTTGTTACTTAATGTAACCCAGTGCTCTCCCAGTGCTTTTGACTACCTCGCCAATGCTCAAAATGTCATACATTTTTTTTGTACTTCAATTCAGGCTTTGACTGGTAGAGAAATCAATTCTAACTTGGGACATTTTGGCGGTTTTTGGACGGTGGTGAACAGTATTTCGGGCCTGAATCCTGGCATTTGTGAAATAATACGGCCAATAGCTGTGTTCAGGCTCTAAGGAAAACTTTACTCGAGTATAAGTTGAGTTTCTGATTATGTCCTCAACATTGATGTAATTAATATCTGCAGAGAATTGTTTGTTCAAATATTCCGTCGCCTTTCAGATCGAGAACCAGCAGATCTTCGCGACGATCAACCAAAAAGACGGCATGGTGGTGTTCAGGGATGAGCCTGACAAGTACAGCGGCCCGGACGTACTGAAAGGGCTCGAAGAGCAACTCGCGCTCTGCGTCGAACTAGATAGGCAGATCTTAGCTATGGACGAAGAGATCCAGGTGAACCCGCAGTACATCAAAAAATCCAGTGGCCTCCAGGATGACGAGCAGCCCAGTAAAAGTACATACGCTATGTAAATAAACGCGTTGTTTTATTTTTGTCATTTTTGTTTCGGATTCTCCTCTTTTATTTGGCGATGTTATTTTTCAGTTTCTGCCTATTTATTGTACAATCTGTTAGTTCTGAAATTAAGATTTTCTTTGTAATGAAGTATTTATATAAAACTAATTAACTATTCTGTTCTTCTTTTCCTTTCGAATGTAAGGCAAATGCGTATGGTTTGATAAAAATTTATTAATAACGAAATTCAAAATAACAAACAAAACTGTAAATTAAAATCAAAGTAACAGGGAACTATTCCCGATAGCTTATATAAATAATGTCAACAATCAATGTCATTACATTGTTTTGGTACTGAAGTAAGTACATCCATTGTCAAAAAGCTCAAATGGAATGTCATCAAATACTGTGAAGGATGAGTATTATTACATCGGCTGACTAAAGTTTCAAACAAAACTCCCAAAGATAATTTACAAAACAAAACAACTCAACAATTTGAACCTAAAATAAGTACAATTATCACCCAAATCAAATTTGCCTTAAGTAGCTTTAAATTACCTGACTTAAAATATGTGCAAGAATAGCGAAGGGAAGGCAACTTTTGGTGTCAACGTAGTATGCAGTTTTTTATGGGAATTTACACCACTCTATGGTTTGCTTATTTATTACATGGCGTACCATTGGTCATTTCTGACTCAATTACTAATAAAAGTACATGAGAAATTTTGATGACAAAATATTAGTGAATAATAACATAGCTCAAGCGTTGTTTAGACTGTAAACAATGCAAGGCATATGTATGCAAGCATGCAAGTGCATATGTATTTTACCGAGAAACAACATATCCTTATGTCTAAAGCGACCAGACTAAATGACTTTTTTACTCGGCAAATTGGGAAGGAGTACCATGGTTAACTGCATACTACAACAGCACCTAATTTTACTTATCCTGGCCAATTCTAATCATATTTATTCAATTTCTCCTTAAATTTCTCGACGTCTTCAAAAATTCTCCCCAAAACGTCCTTGCTGTTCTCATCGAAGTGAACTACCTGCTCGACGGTGGTGATCACCTCCTCCTTTTGCTTGAGGTGTTCTGGCCATGCGCACTTCTCGAAGTATCCCGGACAGTCCGGGGGCTCATACACCCGCGTCAGGCGCCTCCTGAGGCACTCCTTCTCATTCAAAGTAAAGTAATACTTCAGGTCGAACAGGTGGAGCATCGGAGGGTAGTTAAAGATGGAGAACCCTTCGACGATCACCACGTTCACGGTGCAATTCCTCGGGATGCTATTGATGTAATCGGTGATGTCGTTGTGCATTTTTTCCATGTCCAGACTGGATACCACGTCGAAGTTTATGTGGTCCAGATCTGGGATCCAAACGTGCCTGGGATCGTCCACGTCCAGGTAGTAATCATCTTGGGAGAAGACTCTGCTTCCCGGTATTCTCCGGCCGAGTTCATTCGCTATCGTGGTCTTACCTGCACAAGTCGCCCCACAGATCCCGATTACTAGGGAATGGGGCTTCGTGGGGTTACTCTGGGGCATGTCGATGGTACTTGTCTCGATACTTATGAATTCGTGAACTTTAAACGTGCGAAATCATGTTTCGCAATTGTTATTGATGAATTCGGAGATAAGGGGGCCTCTTCACGACGTAGCCTAAAATAACCGTATCGCGTGTGGTACTGATCCATAACTTGTTTGGGGCCTGACTGAGGTGTTAGCAATTAAAATTCACTCGTCAACATGCTTTAAAGGTATAATTACGAATTTTGCGTGAAATTCCAACATTCATCTAGTTATGAAATTTGAAGGTTATGAACGTCAGGAATGCTGCCTCTCTATTGGCCAATTTTGAACTGCATGATGAGCTTCACCAATAGGAAACATTTTCATTCAACGTTATAATTTAACACCTCTCCAATATGTGTCGCCACATTCGCCACTACTCACACTTTATATATTCCCTGTAGCATTTATTAAAAGGGATTAATTTAGAAATTAAAAAGATTCGTCAATAGTTTACTTCAGTAAGTCATTTGGTTAGATCATTACTATCTTTTTTGCTCATTTAGACGGATACATAGGCAACCCTATATCCAGCTAGGATGGGGGAGTTACAGGTGTGAATGGAAGAGTACGGGAAGTACAGATGCTGATAGAATTTAGAAATTAAGAAGATTCGTCAAGAGTTTTCTTTAGTAAATCCTTCATTAGATCATTACTGTCCTTTTTGTTCATCAATACAGATGCGTAGGCAACCCTATATCCAGCTATGTTGGGGGAGTTACAGGTGGGAATTGCATCGTACGGGGAAGTACGATATATTAAGAGAGATAACCTGATTTCGTTCTAATTGCGTTTGTGACGACCAATATCTTTGCTTATTCTTACTACTTCCATTATTCTATCACGATCGTCTCGGCTGCATTTACAAATACTTTCAGAATTAGAACACGAAAAGCGCCTTAAACGACTCGAATTCCTCGAATATTCCGAATGCTCACCTCCATATGGAATACCTGTAATTCCTTCCATTAGCGAGTTGAAAGACTCAAAGTTGCACGGGTGTGTACATTTCGTACGATCGGACAGGTGCTAATTGAAAATCGAATTTATTGCTGTCGAAGGGAACTCCGACGAAGACGCAGAGAGAAAAGGAAAAAGAAGGAACGAGACGGTCGCACGATAATAATGAGGAATAAGAAGAAAAGGAGGGGATCGCTGAGAAGGCCGTCGCCAGTAGAAACAAAGGCAGATTGCAGAAATGCTACGAAAAACGACAGTTTGGTGTAAATTAGAAGTATTTTGGAAAAGTTATTAGTTTCACACACTTCTACGACTTCTCAACTGTTTCCATTTCTCCAAGTACTTTCATTTCACATTTATGTCAGTGTAGCCTTTGGCCACATATTACAGGCGCACATTAAAATTCCCCAATCGTTACTGAAAAAGAGGAAAGAAACAAAATACCGCAAGAACGAGTTCCGAGAGAAATGAAATGATGAGATTTGGCGCAAAATAAAATTAAACCGTTAAAATGCAGTTATAACGAGAGTCCCCTCGACTATCGTTTGTTTTAATTAATTCCTCAGCACGGTTATGCGATTAATAACGCGACAATCTGCAAGGTCTAATACGTACAACTATGTACGTACTGGTAGTGGTTTGCACCTGAATTATGATGGTAATAATTCGCGCTTGAATCTATCAAGATTAAGTTAAATGGATGAAGAACATCCATTAAGATTACTGAGAGTTATATTAGGCGGTAATCTCTTGATTGATTAATGGACATTATAATGAATAAGGGTGGGGACGCTGCATGATCTGTTTTCATTTGCTCTAGTCTGAGTTTATTTGTGAATCATAAATTACCTTTATTTTCAACGTATATTTAGACTATGGAGCCGGAAAAAACCTTCCTTCGTATTGAAAACGTTGGAATGATTGGTAGATACATACAACCCTAGCACTGCGCCCCCTGGCGATCACCCAAAGGGTTAGCACCCACGGAGTTAGCACTTCACCACTTGGTGGAAAGAGCTGAGGTGCTATTGGAACGAAAAGGTTACGCACTGGGCGTCTTTATGGCTATTGCAGGGGCTTTTGAGGAGAGCAACGACCAATAGGGGAGTACCAACCTCGTTGATTGGATGGAGGACATGGTATCTGGCAGGATACCGAGGGATAGTAACTGAAAGGACCCCCCACGGAGGTGTTCTATCACCTCTTCTGTGGTGCGTGATGGGGGACGAACCACTGGTGAGACTAAGAGAAGCTGGACTATGGATATGCAGATGACATGAACATTATAGCAAGGGGAAAACATCTCTTAAGTCTCAGGGGTATTACGAGGATGGTACTGAGAGTTATGACAAAGATCATAGCAGTAATTTTCACCAGGGAATGTAAACCTGCACCCTTTGAGGCTGTGGAATAAGGAAATAAAATACCCCAGCTCGGTAAAGTACCTAGAGAGTACATGGATGCCAAACTGAAGTGGAGCGTACACCTCGAAGAAAAGAGGAAAATATTGTGGGCATGCAAGGGAGCCATGGGAAAGATCTGGGGTCTAAAACCGAGGGTAAGCCCAAGGCTACATCGAGCGGTACAGCCATAGTATGATTTGATGTCTGGTGGCCAAGGGTGGAAGGGACAGGGGCTATGAACCTATTGAAAAGCCCGCAAGGAAGATCCCTAGGGGTAAACGAGATAGCCAACGAGCTGGCAAGAAAATGTGCCGCAGAGTATCAAAAGTCTACAGAGTTTATTTGAATTCCACTCACATTTCTGGCTAGTCGAGGTAGTTCTGATGAACAAGCCATAACGACCCTTGCATAAATTCTTACTTTTGTTATTGCAAGTGTCCTAATTTTGGTTTCAAAGTTCAGAAGGTCCCTACTTCTTAGATCATCTTGCTCTACATAACTGTTTTCGTGCTAAAACAGTTAACGGTGAAAGTTCTAGTTTCAAATCTAATTAATCAGTCTTTATGCCGGTCGTGACGTACAAATCTGGTAACCCTAAAACTCTAGCACTTAGCGTAGGCGTAGAACTGCCGTAACGTTACCCATCTAATTTATTAGATCCGCCGTATAAATTTTCGGCGTATAAATAACAAATATGAATACATAAACTCGTTGTTAAATATTTATAGGAATATGATGGAAATCCCCATGGAGATTTCGCCGTAACTGTACTCCGTACCTTTTTCGACTTGTCAAATAAAATTCGCTTCGTATTGCAAAGCGTTAATATCATACGCTTAATTCTTTCCGATGGAATGCGAGGCTCCGTTACAAGAAAAATCCAATGGTTATAAAGCGAGGGCACCATCGAAAAATTGATAAAAGGGACGTCGTTAATATAATTGATCTCCTCTGAGGTTTCGGAGATGAGATAACAGCTTTTCGGGCGACGGACAATCAGACACGGGGATGAATATCATTTATTTAAAAAGAGAGAGAGAGGAAGGATGACACGAGATGGAAATATAGAGGGATCGAAGGTTAAAATCTTAACGGTCACATCCAACATATATGGTGTTTTCGTTACGACAGTAATTCATTTAAATTCGATTTGTCGGGTAAAACGTTATGTTATGCTTCTCTTTGGTGGTTGTAGTTATGTCTCTGTGCTTCCAATTTTGAAGGTACGAACAAAGTTATTCAGTTAAACAAATATTGTATATATTGATTTGTGATACATAAACTGCCCCCCCACTAGTAGTTTAAATGTAGTAGGTTATGTTTGCCATATTGTTTGAAATGTGATGCTATGTTCTCCATCTTTTATCAGAACATATTATTTCATTAATAATTCTAAGTATAATTATTGATGGAACGGTAATTTTAAAATTTCCCTAGGTAATTACAATTACCCACGTTCAGGAATAGGTGCCCTGAACTGGGCTTGGATTGAAACTAGTTCAATCTAGAACTGACGATCTGTGGTCCAAACATGATCTGGTCGTAACTTACACTTGCCAAAATGTTTGATCAGTTGATCATGTTGAATCAGTTTTGTTCAGTTAAACTCGACGACCCTCCGGGTACGGTAGCGACGCTCACCGGGGATCATGATAAGACACCCTGTATATGCGAAGGTACGTAGCTATATCAAGATTACTCGGTACTTGTATTGCAACAAGCTTTTGAGCCGTTTCGCGTGAGAGAGCCGCAACGCGATTAGAAATGACACTTTTAATTATTCGCAGTTATCCTCTTTGAATGTTCTGGGCGACCTTCCAGCGAATCCCTCACCTTGGACGGAGGTGATGATACATATTTTCCCAGAAGAGCGCAAGTGCTCTCTGGCAGCGCAATGGCGGTTGATTCAGAATGGAAATTCTGGTAATCTCGTTGATTTAGGCTGCAGGTATACTCGGTCCACTCCCACATGTCTCGGGAGAAGAGAGGAAGAAGGAGAGAAGGAAAAAATGAAAAAGATACTGCCAAATTTACTTTGAAGTGTATTTCATTAAAAATGGACGTCTGAAAGATTACGCGTCGAATCGTTTTATATCTTTTCTTGTGGCTAAATTTCGCAGAATTAAATGGTAAATGGAAGATGCTTGTACCTTTTTTCCGGTAAGGAGATAGCGTCGAAACCGCAAGGTTGATGACACAAACCGACGTTTAATTAATAAAATGGAGACGCGGGGCCCAGAAATAATGTGTTATTAATTGATTTGTTTATAAAAAGCGTAGGTTCTATTAAGTATTTAATGGGATATAAATGATTATGTCAAACAAGATTTGTCATTCTCTCTAAACCAGCTATAAATTAAGAGGTCTGATAAGCATTGATTCCTCGACCTCTTAAGTTGTACAAAACTCGGCGATGCATTTGTTTTAATTTAATACCTTTTAATTACTTAGGTAAACCTATACAATTGGTTTAATTGGGACATTTATAAAGTAGCAGGAATATTCCGACACTGTTTACATAGAATCAATTTTTATTAATCCAATCAATTTATTGAACTGAACGGTAATGCAATTAACACCTTATTAAAAACCATAAAATGTTTATAACTGTATTGTTCGGTTATTTTTTAGGAGTTTTGTTAAGATTTATAAATGCTAAAGTGTTGCATAGTTATAACTGTAAGTGTTTACGCTGATTGTCCTAAGACAAATACCTAAAATTTTCCCCAAAGGCAATCAATCACTAACAACTATTAAACAAGTTTTACTGAAATTGTTGACCTTACAGCATACTTACATCGCTTCATGACGAAAATCATGACGCAATTCAACTGTCAAATTCTCTTTTGACAAAAAAAAAATGAAGAGACAAATAACGAGATTATTCCTGTGGTGGTATCCCGAGAACATCGAAGTTATCTGTAGTTATGTATCCTTCTTCGTCTTCTTTTTCTGCACTTCAAGGATTAGGCTTGTAGCCTCTGTTCCGTCGTCATGTTTGCCATCTTCTTCTCTGCCTACCCACGTCTCTTCTTCCTCCTGGTCTGTAACGTGCCACTTGCTTCACTAACCTATCATCGTTCATTATTTCAATGTGCTGTCTCCATTTTAATGAATTCTGCTTGAGAATATCTTTGATTCAGGCAGAATTTCTTCATTTCTTATTTGGTCTCTTATGTGCAACCTTTTGTTCCTTTTAAAGAATTTATTTCAGCAGTTCGCATGCGTTGTCTGTCTTGTTTCCATAGTGCCCAAGTTTCACTTCCGTATATCAGTACTGGTGCTGCCATCGCCTTATAGAATTTCATTTTTGTTTCTATACTCGGCTTGTTTGTAGTGTTCTTTATATGATGCCACACATCTTTTGGTGTTTATGTATTTTGTTTGCTATGTCTTTTCATATACGTAGCTTATGTCGCATCTTAGAAAATTACAATGTGATACCTGTTTTATGGGCACTTTGTTTAGTATTATCTTGAAACGTATTGGCTGTTTTTCTATAAAAGCCACAACTTTCATTTCTTCTTCTGATATTTTTGGGTTACCATTTTTACATATTTGATTTAAGAGATAAATAGCGTTTTGCAGGTCTTCTTGTGTTTTTGTAAAAGCATTTGGTCTTCCGCAAACAGTATTGTGTTTATGCAATTATTAGCAGATGTCAGCCTTATTCCATGGTGAATTTCTTATTTCCATCGTCGTATGGCTTCGTCACCATGTAAGTTAAAGAGGGTTGGTAATAGACTGCACCCTTGTTTAACCCTCCTGTTGATTGTTATTGACTCTGTTCTGGTTTGATCTCGTGTTTATTATCATCGCTGTATTATAATATAAACTTCATATCACTTCTATTAGGTGTCTGGGATAACCTCGTCCCTCCATAATTGTCCAAAGAATGGTTCTATTCACATAATCGAAGGCTTTTTCGTAGTCTATAAAGGCAATATGATATTCTAGGTTGTATTCCTTTCGTTTCTCTATTAATTGTGATACCATGGCAATATTATCATAACAGCATCTTCATTTAGGAAAGCCATTCTGTTGTTCCAGTAGTAGTGCATCAGCAAATGGTTTTAGCCTACTATTTATACTTCGAGCATACAATTTGTATGTGGCGTTTAGTAAACTTAATGCCCCTGTAATTTCCACAGGAGTACTTATCTCCTTTTTTATACGGTGATATTACTTCCGCCGTCTCTCATTCGTCTGATACTTTTCTCTGTTTCCAACATTCCTTCAATAAAGTTTAGTATTCTCAATTGCAACAGTAACCCACCACGTTTAATTAGTTCCATGTTTATGGCGTCAGGTCCAGCTGCTTTACAGTTTTTCATTTGTTTCAAGCTTCTTGTAATTCGCCTAGTGAAATCTCATCTCCTGTGTATGGCATTTCTTTGTAGCTCAAGTCCATTGTTGAAAATTTAGGTTTTGATGCTCATTTTCATGTCTTTTGTATTTTTCTTCTTGTTCTATTCATAGTACTTGATAATGTTCTATCCATGGTATCTCTGGCTGTTTTGTGAATGAATGTGGTGCCTTTTTCTTGTTTGTTACGTTGTCGCATGCTTCTTTAAGCTACCTCTTGTGTTCTACGTATGTCATTTTCGAAATTGGATATTAATTTGGCCAATAACTGCTAATGTGCTTTCCTGACTTTGCTCTATTACATTTTTATATGCAATTTAATATAATAAGAATCAATAATAGTTAATAATAATAAGAATTTCTATTTATTGCGTTTGCAAAATGGGTTACTGGTTCTAGTAAACTCATTGGCCGAGTAGCTACTTGACACTTTACTGGAAGATCAGTAAACCGGGCCATAATAATGTTAATTCAGTTAAGTGAGTTATGTCAGCCCATAACAATGAACCCTTATAATATATAACAATGGACCCTTGTGATAAATAAGAATTGCTTACCTAAACATTATAAGAGAATATAAATATAGGATCTGTGAGGCGCATAGCCAGTCTTGGTCAGTTTATCTTAGAAGACGTATTAGTCTTGGTCAGTTTGTCATACTATACGTATTAGTCTTGTTCAGTTTATCGTAGAAGACGTATTAGTCTTGGTCAGTTCATTGTAGCAGACATTGCTCAGTTTGTATTATAATAAGTATTATACCAGTAAAATTCATATTAAAGTGTAGTTAGTAGTTTTTAAAAATAAGTTCCACGACTTGGAATTTATAACTAGTGTCTTTCTTTAAGGTACGTACCTACACGTTTATCCGAAAACGTCCAGATTCCGCCACAATCCTCGAGATTACCGTAAGTAGTTCCGTATCTGCACATTAAACGTTATTCAGCCGATTTTCGGCGGTAATAAACGTCAAAGTAGTAACTCAACGGGGTTGCATCATTATCGTGACGAATAAATCGATGGATCCACTTAAAAATGCAACGTCCTCTTGCGGGATAATCTCTCCGGTCCCGGATTAGCGGGACAGATTTATTAAAAGTGTCGTCCGGTGGTCCCGAGCAGAAAATCGACGTGCAGAAATTCAGATTTGAATATCGTCGAATTCCCCGGCCGGGACCACGTTAGAACCGTTAGCCCGGGGACCTCGTAAAGCATCTTCTTGCGCGCCTAGTTCTTTTCGGTACATACACTATATTTTTTTAATGTGTCTCACGTAAAGATTTACAACCCGGAGTTTCGCGGTACGTGATGAAGATGGCAAACTCGGATGGCCGCGACCATATCAAAGTGCAAATGTTATATACATACGTACATACCTATGTATTAATATTTATGTTACTTGTGCTTGTGCTGTTCTTTTCTGCAGGAGCACAAGTGGTTTTGATTGAGGAAGATACGGTGAAGATTTATCGCCCGTCTCGTTCTATGAGAAATTTAAAATTTTAAATGCTCCAGGGGGCTCTTCCCCGCGAAACAACCGATCCGTACGCAAGCGTTTTTGAGGTTACGTCCGGATTTAAGCTTCGAATTCTCTTTGTACCCCTACTACCAAATACTTTGTCTTAATGTATATTAGAGAAAAACATACAAAACGTGCATGAGACAAGCTCAGTTGCAGGGAAATTGGAGAAATTTCAAATTCACTCATTGAATTGTAAAATCATCACCAAGTAGTTAATGACCGAGAAGAAGATGGTGCACAACGCAGCCTGGTTGACGTCGAAGAACCCGCCCGCCGTGAAAATCGGTCTCCTGCACTCCACGTACTTCGCGATCTTCAGGAGCCGATCCTTCAGGACCTCGTCCATGGCGCAGTCGCGGAGGACGTAGCACGCGTCGACTATGCTCCTGCCGCTCCTCTCCACGGAGTCGCAGGACATCACGATGAAGAACAGGCTAGTCTGGAAAGGAAGGAGTACTAAAATTTTTTTTTGGGGGGAGTAGTTTCCGACAATTAATTGTTTTAACTTATCTCTTCAGTTCTATAAATGTTAGACATCAATTTTAGGAATAGCAGTTAGTACAAGTACCATCTTACCCCAGTGAAACGCGGACCTTGACAGTTCGCGACACGGAGCTTCTAAGAAGGTAATAAAATCCAAAAGACTAAGATGGACCTGTTCAAAACAGTCAAAACGATCAACTAATAAAACGGGTATGGGAGAAAGCGCCACAAGGAAAAAGACCACGGCCAAGACCTAGGCTTAGATGGAGAGACAACATCAGCAAGGGTCTAGCTAACCTTGGAGTGACTAACCTTGGCCCAGCAAGAATGGAGGGTGCTGCCACAAGACTTTTAGGTCACTCAGTTAGTACCAGAAGATGGTTCATTCTCTGCAGTTTTAGTTGCTGTAAACAAGTGTTAGTTACTAGGCTTCACCACATGAGTAGAACAACAGAATCTAGTGGATGTGGACTAGAAAGCTGGTACCAAATCGTAAGTAATGGAGTGAGAAAACTGGAAAGATAGGGATTGGTCGCTCTGCTAGTACTACCAGGAATACGAACACACTCTATTCAGATGCATCACATGGTGTGACTTCTGACCTCCTTGAACATGCCATGGAGCTGGAAAAGGAGAAATTAATACAGAAATCATCACCAAAAAAGAGAAGAAGGACAGGTGCTAGCTTCGGAGTAAGGAAAATAAGAGAGCAAATATACTCCCTTCCCTCTCCCCTTAATCAGATCCTCTCACCTCCAGACGAGTGGAGAAGGGAAGGACGAAATACCTACTAAATGCATGAATTGGACAGGCACCTCCAAGCGATAAAGAATCAAATGGTATACCATCAATTTCGAGAGTAGGAGTTATATAATAATCATGTTTTAGTTAGTGTAAATATCTTCTGAAAAGCCCAAAGTACTGTGGTGGGTTTATTCAAGAAGTAATTGAGTATTTCGCTATGAGTAGGACATGCTGTGTTGTTCCACATTCTGTCGTCAATCAGTCAGTATATCATCAATTTTGGGAGTAAGAGTCAGTACCAAGAGATAACATTCTTCACGTTTCAGTTACTGTAAAAGTCTTCTGAATACCCCAAAGGAGTGTTCAGCCTATTCAAGTAGTAAAATGTATTCATACAGCGGATTTCGTTCTGAGTAGAACATGCCTTACCTTCCCATGTTCTAAAAGAGTAATTCATCAATTTGAGAATAGCAGTTAGTATTAGTATCCACGTTCTTGGTTCGGTAAATAGTCCAACAGTCGTTGAAGTTATTGAAGAAGTAAATTTTCCTTGAGGAATTCCCTCACAAAATTTCCCCAGACAAATTTAGTGCGCCTTTACTTACCACAATATAAAATGCATTAAGAAGCTTCATAACAATCCCCACTGCATCTGCAGTCGGCATTACCACCGTACTGTAAATCGTCGCACAGTTGAAGACCAGAGCAAAACTCGTATACACCAAGATGGGTCGTTTAAAAAGCTCGTCGAATATTTCGTACACGTCGATTAACGAGTCGAAAAGTCTCATGATTACCTTAAATTCCGTCTTTAATGTCTTCGGATTGCAATTTTTTCCTTCGTGAACGATTTTCCTGTGGATGTAATTGAAACGTCTTTCGAGGAACAGAGTTATATACAGGATGTTCAACGTGACGCACATCACTTGAACGTACAGAAAACTGTAGTGGATGTTTAGCACCTTGGGCTGATCGACTAGATGATAGGCAGTCAATGTGGAATAGTAAACAGTCAGTAGGGTGAAGTAGAAGTAATAATAATACCTATAGCGTTCGGTGAAAAACTGTTGCTCGCGGTAAATCTTCTGGGCGTGCTTCAAGAGTTTGTTTAACTTTGCCCATTTGTGTCTCTTCAAGAAATTCAATGTCAAACACAATTCACCCAGCAGAAAAGCGAGCTGTAGGTGGCACAGTGCAATTAACAATTTAACAAAATATGCTGAGTGAGTACTCATGTATTTCAGCGCGTCGAACTCATAATATAGCACCACTGGCAAGTTTAAGTAAGATATGAGCACCGCCAGGAAATTTTTGTAAGAAAACTTGTGGCTACTGAACGGAGCCAAAGCGATAACTTTGGAAATTTTGAAGATCAGTAATAGCACATTGTAATCTCGTTGCACAGACTTCATGCTAACGTCATTAGTTGCATTAGAGTAAACAATGCGATAGATTTATTTCAAATGGGATGTAACACTTGAGCTATTAAAAGGAGATTAGATAGAATATTAATGGAAAGACTGTAATGTCTGCTTTTGGAATTTTAATATTACACACTAACACTTCATGAGATATTTAAATAGAAAAAGTACACCAGTGGCAAGCTGCAAATAATTGTAACGGTATTAGAAATTTCAGGTATCATTTAAAAAATATTGGAAAATAAATGTAACGGAGATGAGGCATGCTTAGTACCTTACTTTACCTCTTTACTTTACATCCTTAGAAATTTTGGAATTTCTGATTTATCTGGAGCATCTGGAACCTAATCGATAATCACACCAATTTTCCAGTTTCTGGCTATTTAGTAACTTTTGCATAAGGTTCACCCCATTTCACCGCTAAGTAAATGAAAATTCCGGTTTTAAATTTTTTTTAGAGCTATTCAGGAACCTAAGCTATAACTGCGCCAGGTTTCAAGTTTCTAACTACTCGAGAATTAGTTTAACTGACAAAATTAAAATTTACCCCTATTTTCTATTCCCTTAGGAAGTGAAATTGAGAGTTACGTTAATTTTCTAAATCATTTTGAATCTTGCTGTAAATGTGACATGAGGTGGAGTTCTTCATGGACACGGGGAGCTACCATACTATACAACCCGCAGTATTGCTCCATACAGGTGTGTACAGTTCTGTACTGGTCTACACTAGTATGTACAGGTCTGTATAGAAAACACCCTTGAAGTCTCACACCCTCTGGAATATTTTAGAACATTGTGGAATATACTGTAGCGTTGTACAACATTCTCGAACATTCTGGACCGATCCAGAGGATTCTATCTTTTGTGCCCATTTTACAACCGTATCCTCCAACCAAAATCCAGGAGTTCCTAACCGAAACCTTGGTCATGGATGGGGAGTGGCCATACTATACAACCCGCACTAGTATTGGTCCATACAGGTATGTACAGCTCTGTAGTGATCTGCACTGGATTGTACAGGTCTGGATAGGAAAGTCCTTCGAAGTCTAACACCCTCTGGAATATTTTAGAGCATTCTGGAATATACAGTAGCGTTGTTCAACATTCTTGAACGGTCTAAAACGATCCAGAGAATTCTATCTTTTGTGCCTTCTTTTACCACCATATCCTCGAACCAAAATCCAGGAGTTTCAAACCGAAACAACGATGGATGGGGAGTAACCATACTATATAACCCGTACCACTACTGGTCTATACAGGTGTGTACAGTTCTGTAGTGGTCTGCACTGGCCTGTACAGGTTTGTATAGGCCTGTACTGATCTGTCCAAGTGTGTACAGGTCTGTACTGCTTTGTACTCATCCCACTCCTCATGTGGTTGTGATGCTGGGTTATGGAGTTATAGCGACTCTAAAATACATGGTACCAGTACTGGTCTATACAGGTGTGTGCAGTTCTGTAGTGCTAACTACCTAAAACCGCCCGGTTGCCGCCATCCAGGGAATAGAACCTCATACTAAACAACCTAACATCAAGTCTAAAGAATAGAATCACTAGAAGAGCGATTCGTATATTGACTTAAGAAAGAGTATACACAGAAGCTTCTCTGACTACCATTTAATCAAAACTTTGCAACGTTACTTACCAAATTGTACAACTCAACAGATACTTTGATATTCGAACCAACGAAGCTACACGTGTTTCCAAAAACCACAGAGGCCGTCACTAGAAAAATCGGCCATTTGTAGATATCTCTGATAATCTCGGTAATGTTAACGAGGGAGTCGAAAAGCCTTATTAGTACGTCGAAATCCATTTCAACAGCTCTTGACGTTGAGTACAACTTCCTCCTGACGTAGTTGAACCTCCTCTTCAGAAACAGGCAGACGTACAAGATGTTGCATACGACAGTTATGATTTGTATGTGTAATATGGTTAAAACTGATTGCTCAAGTAGAAAAGTACCTACGCCCACGTGGTAAGCTACATCCGTCGTTACGATTAGATGAAAACCGTACAACCACGATAAGTCTATGTAGTACAAGCACCAGTGGTGTTTCGACATGAACTTGTCTTCTTCGAAAGAATTTTCGGCACGTCTCAAATAATCGTATAGGTTTATCCACTGGCTTTTATTTAGAAAGTTCGAGGACAACACGCAAAACACTATCATAGAGTCGTACGAAATATATAACGTCAAATTCATAAGAGTGACTATGTTTTTTTTACTGATATTGGCCTTGTATATCTGTATCTCCACGTAAATACAATAAGAGATATGAAGAAGGTACGTTAATATCACCAAGAAACTTGCCATGGAACGTTTCCTGGCGTCAATCGCTGCTACACCTGCACATTTGGAGATTTTAAAGAGTACAAGTAAAATTTTGTAATCGTGTTGCATGACTGATATTTATTATGATAAAATGCGAATCTAAATCATCTTCTAAAACTGTACCGATGATAAACGACCCCGAGCTATATAAACAGGGAAAAAATCGTACCTGGAATGATAAATAAAGTATTTGTCACATCATTTGTTGTTAATGCACACTATCGCTATAGTGACTGTAATGACGGTAATTTCGGTGTAATTTACACACAGTTTATTGAATTATTCTGTAATTTCCAGGGTAGGAAAGACCTTTTAACTGGAGCGTCGATAGGAAACAAAAAATGGAAATTCGACAAACACAAACGAACCTAACTTACGATATTCATTTTAATTGGACCTCGCACGTGTCTCTTCTGAATTATAAACAAATCTTTGAGGTTTCTCAAACCTTAAACTTAGCTTAACTAGAGAATAACTAGAATATAATACAAGATGTGAAGGAAATGACGACGGTTTAATAACAACAAACAGAACAACTCGTGACGCAGCCGTCCGAACCTCAAGAAATGGTAAACACCGACACGTGTTTCTTCCTCTTAGCTTCATCAAGGTGAAATAACCATGTTGAGGAATCAAAAGGAACGCGAATAGTGTCATCTTTTGACACTTGACAGGCGATTATGACAGTTGTCTTTAGCGTGTCATAGTTAGGATTGTCGCCCCAGAAATTGGGCTCTTTCTACTTGTAGGCGCAAACGTGCTTGCTGCTTACTGTTCGCGTCCCTTTTGGTTTTGTTGTCTCCATGTTGCCACCATCGTTTACCTCTACATGGTTACATCACTCTAATGAAGCTAACTTATGAAACACGTGTCGGTGGTTACCGTTTCTTGTGTAAATTGTGTAATTTGTGTAAATGTCTTAACCAGTCAAGTCGGCTCAGTAAAATCAAAATGACGCCCTGTCACGTAAAGAAAAATTTGTACATTTTGTTTTCGATCTGATGCAATAATGTTATAAAGATTTTTTGTAGACCTTGGAATGTTCCATAACTTTTGTATTTAACATTTTTTTAAATAATTTACGCAAAAAATTATATATGGAAAATTATAAATTCTATATTTCTATTATATATGGCAGAACTAAAATGTTATAGGTGCCATTGGTAGAAATGACATAGCTTGGTAAACGTCATATAATGTTTTGCATTTTTTACGTATTATGCTCAAAATATTCTGTAACATAATTCCAGAGACACCAAGAAGTTTTAAAAAAATTCTGAAAATATGATCCTAGAATTATAGATTCTCGGATGAATAGGATCACTCTGGAGTGAACCAGAAGGTTTTTAACGACCCAAATACTATCTAAAGTCTTTAATTTTCATGATAAGCCCTGGAATAATTCTCAGGAGTACCTAAATTTCTGCAGAAAATCCAATATTTTCTAATGCAATCCTAGGATATGAGGTGATTTCTGGCGTGACCCTAGAATGATCCAGAATTTTTGCGGAAGAAGTAGGACCTTTTAAAACAGCCTTGGAACTTTAGACGTAAGCTGCATGACTTAAAATGCTTTAATTATAGTGTAATCTAATATAAATCCTGGAAATATAAAAAGTTTTGCAAAATCCTGGAAACATTGTCCTATGACTCTATATTTTAGGATCCCTTTACGAAGAAAACAAATTGATTCTAAAGGTCCAGAAACTTTTATAATATCGTGAAATCTAAGAATCATTCTGGAACGAACCAGGATGTATCCAGACGACCCAAAACTATTTTAAGTACCTAATTTTCATGGTATACTCTGGAATAATTCTCAGGAGTACCAAAATTTCTGCAGAAAATCCAATATTTTCTAATGCAATTCTACGATCTGAGGTAATTCTATCATGACTCTAGAATGATCCAGAATTTTTGCGGAAGAAGTAGGACCTTTTAAAACAGCCTTGGAACTTTAGACGTAAGCTGCATGACTTAAAGTGCTTGAATTACAATGTAATCTAATATGAATCCAGGAAACTTAAGAAGTTTTGCAAATTGCTGGAAACATGATCTTGTTATTCTATAATCTAGGATTAATTTAAGGAAACAACAGATGTTTTTTAGGAGATCCAGAAACGTTTACAATATCGTGGAATCTTGGAATCATTCTGGAGCGAACCAGAATGTTTTCAGGCGACCCAAAAACTACCTAAAGTCCTCGGTTTTCATGGTATGCCCTGGAAAAATTCTCAGGTGTATCAAAATTTCTCCAGAAAATTCAGGAATTTCTAATATAAATCTAGGATTTGAAGTGATTTCTGGCAAGACTCTAGAATGATCCAGAAGGAAACCTAAAAAGTTTTGCAAAATCCTAGAAACATGATCGTATTATTCTATAGTCTAGGATTCCTTTAAGGAAACAACAGATTGCTTTTAGAAGATCCAGAAGCTTTCATGATATCGTGGAATCATTTTGAAGCGAGCCAGGATATATCCAGACGACTCAAAAACTAGCTAAAATTCTTATTTGTCAAAATATGTTCTAGAATGGAGGATTTCCAGATGTCTCCTTAAGTTCTAAGAGCTTCCAATGGAATCTTGGAATCTTTGATGCACCTTAAGTTGATTCTAGAATGAGCCTGAATTTCAAGGACCTTTAAAACACTAATGGAATCTTATGCGGAAAATTATTCTTATTAAATTTTTATTTCCTCTTATTACTATCAAACGACAATTTAAGGGGCCATAAAAGATATTATGACCCCATAACTCTTCAGGATATAAAAACCACGTACACATCACCTGGCATGTTTCATAGCATGTTTCGTAGCAAGGATGGCTAAATTATTCAACTGAGTAGAGTTAAATGAAGCGATTAGTATATTTACTTTAGGAAGCTCCTCTGATTACCTTTTAAATAAAACTTTGCACTATTACTCACCAAGTTGTACAATTCAACAGATTCCTTGATGTTCGAACCCATAAAGCTGGAGGCGTTTCCAAAAACCACCGAGAGTGTCACTAGAAAGATTGGCCATTTGTAGATATCTCTGGTAATCTCGGTAACGTTAACAAGGGAGTCGAGAAGTCTTACGATTAAGACGACATCAACTTCAACAGCTTTTGACGTTGAGTACAGTTTTCTCCTGACGTAATTGAACCTCCTCTTCAGAAACAGGCATTGGTAGACGATGCTGCCTACGACAGTTGTGATTTGCCAGTTTAATATGCTGAAAATTGTTTGGTCAAGTAGGAAATTAACTAGACCTATGTGGTAAGCAAAAGTCATTGATAGGATTAACTGAAAACCGTACAACCACGATAAGTCTACGTAGTATAAGCACCAGTGGTGTTTTGACATGAACTTGTCTTCTTCGAAAGAATTTTCGGCACGTCTCAAGTAATCGTATAGGTTTACCCACTTGGTTTTCTTCATGAAGTTGGAAGAGACCACGCAGTAAAGCACCATGGAGTTTAAAGAGAAAGTATACATGAAATTCATGTAAAAGACTATGCTTCCTTTGCTATTCTGGATGATGTACATCTGTATTTCCGAGTAAATACAATAAGAGATATGAAGTAGGTACGTTAATACCACCAGGAAACTTCTCATGGAACGCTTCTTAACGTCAAACGGCGCCAAACCTAACCACCTAGAGATTTTAAAGATTACAAGTATAACCTTATAATCGTGCCGCATGACTGATATTTATTATGGAGAAGTGCTAATCACATTCGCAATATAATTAACAACTTCTAAAACTTCACTAATGATAAACGACTCGGTCCTATGTAAACAGGAAAAAATCCTACCCGGAGTGATAATAAATAAAGTAGTTGTCCACCGTTTGTTGTTAAAGCACACTATTACTATAGTGACTGTAATAACGGCAATTTCGGTGTAATTTACATATGATTTATTGAATGGTTCTGTAATTTCTGGGATAGGAAAGATTTTTTTAACAGCATAGTAGAGAGGAAATAGAAAAAAGTAATTATAATATCGACAAACAGAAAGGAACATAACTTATGGTAATAATTCTGAGTGGACGTCGCACGTCTCTCCCGGCTTGGGCTTCGCAAATAAATAATGTTTGGCGTTGTAATTAGCGGTGAATTATGAACAAATCTTTGAGTTTTCTGATAGTCTGGATGAATTTGAAATCGTTAGAGAATTGACTAGGTTATCAAAGTAAGACCCTAACTTACATTGAGGATATTGATGAAAAATAGAATTTTCCAATGGTTTTCCCGTATAATTTTGTCAAGCAACACCGATTTTCGTCAAAAAAATTGTTCTGCTTACCCTCTACTTCGTAGTTGTCCCTGTGGCGGGGGTTGTTTTTTCCTGGGGGTGGATGCCACCCCCTCTCGGGGGTGAAAAATGCCACATTGGAAAAAGTCCGGGAATGGATCAATTCATTAATTCTAAGCAACTTTTGTTCTATTAAGTTCTTTCTGAAAGTTAATACTTTTCGACTTATTCGCCAGTGAATCATTTTTACCCAAAAAATCCATGTTTTCAGGCGGTTTTTCACGAATAACTCAAAAAATATGTATTTTATGAAAAAAACAGTTGTTATAAAAATGTAGGTTATAAAAAAACAAAAACAACGGTGGGTTTATGGTGCCTCTATACCCAATATAAACGGAGTTATGGCTTGTTGAAAGTTGGTCCTTATTTGTCAAAAGCCAAAATTGAAAAAACAATGTATTTTTCTGGGAAAACTCACAAGACCTTTTTAAAAATGCTTCAAAATCTCTTTTTTTTACAAAAGTCCCTAGCATTAAAATTACGCGAGCAATGTCATAAATAAAGTTGGTTTTTATTTATTTTCGACGAAAAAGAAATGAGAAAATCATCCCTTAATTACCACCTCAATTGAAACTAATTGTTATCACTATACAATTCCCTTTATTCATATACTATTCAGTTACTATCATATACTATTCATAACTATCACTCAGTTACTGGCCCTATTTTCACCTGATCATAACGACGTATCGGGTATATTTTTCTTCAAAGGATAAAGGATAACACGTTAATTCTTAATCATCCTTACACTTACTAGTCACTGGGAACAATTACTTAACTACTTGTACACGATTTTGTGTACTAACTAGTTAGAAACAGGTAAAAACATTTTTGGTACGCTCGTATATGTTTCATATATGAAATAATAAAATTCTAAAATCTTAAACACGTCTAACTAAAATCATATTGATTCAACCCTGGATCTCCTGACTGAAAATGCCCCAAGAGACGCTAGTAGCTTTATGGGTGCTATAAATTACCGGTACCACTGATAAAGCGTTTGCTCCCGGGAGCTCGGAAAACACGGTTAGCGGCCACCTCTGTTCTACATAATCAAATTTCTAGGCAAGTGCAATTGCCAGGTGCCCTAAAACGCAATAAAGAATCCGCGTTTCTCGGGTGAATTACCCGAAAGTGGACCAAGTGCAAGGTCATCAGGACTCGAAGAAAAGGACCGTGTAATCATCATCTCTCGCCGTCATCAGCGACGCCAATTTGGACAGCTGAAAACACAAACCCGGGCCCACACGTACCACCGGACCTGTACCGTTAATATAACTCCGAGATTGAAAGAGATTTTTGTTCTTATTTTTATTTCCGCGCGATTTGCGTCATCGAGGCCGATGGGTGTGTTTGAGTGTGTGCGCCAAAAAGAGGTTAATACCGATTTTCTTAAGCTGGGGAAGGAATCGTCGCCCCAACTTCCTTCATACCTTCCTTCCTTCCTTCCTTCCTTCCATCGACGTTTACGTAAACGCTTAGAATTCCGAATATGATCGACCTTCGGGAATCAGAGTCAGGTTCGTACGTTTCTGTGCTGCACCCGCTCGGAATTACAATTAATTCAATTAAGCAGCTATTTTGCATGCGAAAAGCGTCACGAGTGAACTCTGGCCGAAAAAATTCACATGATACATCGAATGAGGTTAGCCAATATGGAACGAAAACAGATGAGATGAATTCCTAGCAGAATACGACACTTCCATTAATTTATATCGACGATGCTTTCTGTGCTGTTAAGTTTACTTAGCACGAGGACGTCTAATTGCAGGATGATCACCAAATGCGTGATGATAGCAGTGAAAATTGATGATAAACAGTATTGATTGATGCTATAAAAACCCGCTGCGGATACCGTCGGTGGTAGTTCTTCCATGCATTCGGCCAAAAGAAATAGTTCCTCTTTGACCCGTTGCATATCAGTTTTCTCGTGGAGAATGTAGCAGGTTTTCACGAGATCTTTCCCGGATTTTTCCAAGGAATCACACGTCATCACCACGATCAGAAGTGGGATCTGAAACCATATAAATCATGTAGAATTTGATGCTTAAAATCTTAAACTGTATTTAAATAAGGGAAGCTAAACCAGCCGATTTCCAGGTAGGTCAGCTAGTAACTAGTAACATTAAGAGATACCAAACAATGACTTCTTAAACGAGTTAGGTAATTAAAGTAGTTTATAAGTAACTGCGATATTTGTTAAGGTGTAATTTAGCATGTAGCCTTAACTAATCAGTTATTATTTGACTAGTTGGTCAGCAGAAGTAATCTGTCATTTAATAAATGAAGCTGACGTGATTAACCATTAAGTTAATCACAACAGTTAATAAACAACTTTTCTTTTCTTTCTTCAATACTAATTGCTTCAATAGGAATCAGCCAGTTTAATCAGTTAATTCTTGAAATGAATTATTAAAACAATTTGTCACAAACAATGTCACAAACTTGTGACATTAATTGCTCTATACCTAATCAGTTGACAAATGCTAGTCAGTTAAAATACAAAAGTTAAACCAGTCGTTTTTCAGGTTGGTCAGTTAGTAACGGGGATTGCTTGTGTTCCTCAATGATTTCATTTCCATTAAGAGACATCAAACTTAATTACTTAGTCAAAATGATAAGTAATTATTGTAGTTTGTAAGTGACTGAGACATTTGTTAAGGTGCAATTTAATACGTAGCATTATCTAATCAGTAATTATTTGACTAGTTAGTCGGTATAAATAATTAGTCACCTAGTAAATGATTCTAATGTGATTATCTATCAAGTTTGTCAGCTGATAACATCAATTAATACACAACTTTCATTTTTGTTTTTCAATACTATTTGCTTCAATAGGAGTCAACCAGTTTAATTAGTTAGTTATTGAAATGAGTGACTAAAATAGTTTGTTAATTACTAAGGTACTTGATCAGGTACAATTTAGCTTGTGACGTTACTTACCTTATAACTACTCGGTTGATAAACACTAGTCAGTTAATAATGAAGCTAATCCAGTCCATCTTCAGGTTGGTCAGCTATTTACTGGGGTTATTTCTGTTTCTCTTTACTTTCTTCCTCATTAAGGGTTAGCAAACTTAATTACTTAGTGAACGTGATAAGTAATTAAAGTAATTTGTAAGTGATTGAGATATCTTTTAAGGTATAATTTAGCAAGTAGCATTAGCTAATCAGTTATTACTTGACTAGTTAGTCAGCATAAGTAATTAGTCACTTAGTAAACGAAGTTAATGTGATCAACGGTACACTGTTCCTTAATATCCTCATATTATCATCTCATATTTGTTGTAGATTGCTCTGTTTCTCGAGGCTTCGACAATTTGTCACGAGATACATCTGGAAGTTTCGATTCGCAAGATGGAGGACATCGAGAACCTCTTTAGGATTTCTGGCTTCGGTGTTTCATCTAATAGACGCAGGGTGGCGTTAGAAACAATTCCAGTACAATCCTCCCATATCTACATCATTACGTGTTAGCCAATTTAACCCTTTGTTTTGGCACCGAGTCACTAGACCTGAACCATTGGTGCATAAAAGCTAGTTAGTTAATAAGGGAAGCTAAAGTACTTAGCTTCTAAGAGTTAGCAAATTTTAGTCCTGTCATTGTGATTCAAATAGTATTTCAGTGACAGTTATTTGATAAGGTATGATTTAGCCTGAGACATTTTCGAATCAGTTATTTATCAACTAGTTAGTCAGTAGTGGTAGTTAGTCAGTTATAAATCGAAGCTAAATTGGTTGGTTATCAGCTTAATTAGCTAATCACTCCAATTGTTACATAAATTTCTTTTCTTGTTTTCACTGTTTTGACAATGGGTCAATAAAATAACTCATCAGTGACTGAGATATGTGACTAAGTATCATGTGACGTTACTTGCTCAATAATTAATTAGTTAAAACATGGTAGTCAGTTAATAAGGAAAGGAGTTAGTTAGCTAGCCATTTCACCATTTGACACGACCTTTACAAATATTCTAAACTTTCCAAATCTCTGTAAAGTGGAATCTGACCCTTAAAGAGTTTGTGAAATGATCCAAAAGTAGTTGAAAACCATTTAATAATTGCATTTGAGGACAACTTGTACTTCAAATCGTTTTTAGGACTTTTCCTGTAGCACCTAAATATTTTTCAGAAAACATGTCAATATTGACATTCAAAATTTTTATAATTTTCTGAAGCTTTTTGAAAAAGAATTTTGGGCATCAATTATCCACCTATAGTATGAACATAACCCTCTTAACCCTTTTTCAACCCTCTTACCATAGTTGTATCGTAAGTTCTTTTCTTATTCTGATGTTACGTGAACCTTTCATCCGTTATTAAGTATGGTTTAAAAGCTATTGTACTTACGATGAATCTGGTCGGAGACCATAAATTTGAGAACATGCGCAGAGAGCTGTCCTTGAACTCAGAGTGCATCTCTATGAAGAACAAAATAGAGTTCAAAATCTCCATACAAAGAATACAAATCGTCAGGAAAACCAGCTGTCCTAGCAGCCTGTTAATGACGTCAACGATCTCCTTCATCATCTTGTAGCTCCTCGTAACATTAATCACCTGACCCTTCGGATCTGTCCACAGCGCCCTCTTCATCTCTGCGCATTTCACGTTTAAGTAATGGGTGATCGTGGCGTAGAAAGTAATCAGGAAGTTAACGTAGAGTAATCCGAGAAATTTGGTGAAGGTGACGAGGAGTAAAGGAGGAATAAACTCCCTAACGCAGATGGTGTAGATTTTCAATACGAACGTCGAAATAAAACTGGTGTAGATCGCAAGGAGCTGTAGATATAGACTTAAGTTACTTTCGGTACTCTTCCAGTCTCTTGTTATCTTTTCCATTTGCATTAGCGCGACTCTTAGTTCCAACCAGCACTTTCTACGAACGAAATTCGTGAAGATTATGCAGTACACCACGAATAAGCACTGCGCGCAGTTCGCGATCATGATGAAGCTGGAGGAGTAAGTGGTGGTTTCAGGCCCGATTATAATCCTGATGCTGATGACGCTTAAAGCTGAAGATAGTATTAAAACGAACACGCTTATTCCTTCGGGGTATCTGGCTTCGAAATTCATCGGGGCCATGCCGAAGTACTGGAGGATTTTCAAAATAGCGCGGAAAACGTTCGAATCGTCCTTCTTCATGGCGGACGTGAGGGAAATTCGCCCCCGTTCCTCGTCGATGGTATAACGGTCACGCCACAGCGTTTATACGAGGTGATTACTGTAATTTACTTGGAATTACCGTGCGGTTATTTCACGGTTTTCAACGAGTCCGTAAATCAGTTATTAGAGTTAACGCGATAGGTTGGAACACACTTTCGGATCATATAAATCATTCAGTGATTTAAAACTTTTTAGTCCTATTGGTGTGTTGAGGATGTAGAATATTTTAGGATCTGGATTTTATTAAATATCCTTTTACCAACAGATATCTCTTATTCGCTAGTTATTCTATAATGGCACCCTAGCGTTCAGCAATATGTACCTACTTTGGTATAAAATAATGTCACGGCCCGGGATCACGGGATCCAGTCCAAGGTGAACTTGTGTAGACTTTTATAAACGCGCTGACTATCAAGGTGCGAAATGTTTTGATAAGCGATATAGCACCTTATAAAGGCCAAAGAGTGATAGTCGGGACAGAGGGAGTGGCCGGCCTGAGAAGACACTCTGCCGGCGAGAAGACCGAGAAAACCTACCGCCCCGAAGATGCTCTCCGACTCGCACCAAGAATAATGAACTTGCAACACTCACTAATGAAACGCTTAAACAGAAAGAGCAAAGTAGTATATAATCAGAAGATTTGGTGGCGGCGCCAATGCGCAATGGTGCCACGCCATTTTATACTCCATAGCTTTGTGAATGAATAGAAGAAACATTCAAGAGGTTCACCTGGAACTTTCAACATCCAAAATTGCTCTCAAAGGAAATCTGGTTGCTTTCATCTCAAAGACAAAGATTCAAAGTTTTTCTAGAAGAAAGAGAAAGAAAATTATAGATTTTTCTAAATGATCTCTGGAAGATTCTATAATCTGCCTCGTTATAATTTTGAACATTAGAAAGTATGGATCACGCTGGAAAAACACTGTAGAAGTTGCTTTAGAATTTTGGAGTAAAATGGTTTAAATTTGGTTAAATGGTTTGGAAAAATATACTAATTCTCAGCCAAAATTGTATACCTATTATTTTGGCTCAATTTTGAGCTTGCTCCTTACAAACCCAGCCCACTTGTTACTGTCCCTAATAGTTTCATAATGATCAAATCAGTTAACATAACTTATCTGCATTTTTTGTACAGTCTAAGATCTTATCGCCTTGATGAAGCAAGTATGGTTACCCCTACGTACTGTCTCATTACTTTTTAGAAATTTGTTCAATCTGAATCATTTTTGATTATTTGAGGAATTAAGGTTCAAACTATTACGCTGTAAACAAACGTTGTGTATTGGTGTCGTTTAGCTCCACCAAAGTTCGAGAATTCTGCCAAGTTTTTCTCATGTGGAGCCTCCACGTCTTGATTCAAAAATCAGTTCTTTCCAGTTAAAAACAGTATTTCTCGCATTTTGGACATATACTGATTACTGGCCCAATTGTATACCTCCTAGTGGGTGTTTGTTCCAGAGGTTTCGGCTCAATTTTGAGCTTACTCCAAATAAACCAGTCGCAGCCCAGTAAATACTGTGTCTTGGTGTCTTATCTCTTTGAGCCGGAAGGTTTTAGTACTCAATTTTTAGCAAAACTAGCTTACTTTCTTTACCCTTGCCTCCTTTTGGGCCTTTTACTACAACAAAAATTTGATTCGAAAAAACTCGAAAAAAAAATCTATTTTATTCCAGCTGTTCTAATGTATTTAATGTTGTTAATTTTTTGAGTTATTCGTAAGTAAATAGTTAATTCACTTTCAGCCAATACAGACTCAATGAATTTAATTGTTTAAGAAATGTTGAGCCATGTGCTTCATATTACGTTGCTGGCTGATTCAAATTTTTCTCAAAAAAATTTTGACCCAAATTCGACAGTTCTGTTAAAAATCCGTCCATTTTCAGTTAGAACATTGTCTTTTCTCGCATTTTGGTTCAATCTGATGAATATGAGCCTAAATTGCTTCTGTAGACTCAACTTTAGCCTTTATGATTAGCCTTTATGTGTATGAGTAGCCTTTATGATTGACTGATTCAAGATGACTAATTTAAAGTTCAGTTAATTTCTAGTTACAGCTTAGAACGTTTGATCTTTCTTCGTATTTTGGCTCATCTTTCTGATACTTCTGCTAAATTCTTTCAAAATTTTCTCGTGCCAACCCACGTATAAAGCAGTAATATTTTGATTAAAAAATCAGCCGCTTTCTATTAAAATTGCATGTCTTTTCTCTCATTTTGAATGGTTCATTTAATTTTCACTCCAAAATTGGTTTAAAATTTCGTCAACTGGAAAACTTTTGAGAACTTTTGAACACACTGAGAAAAGTATTAAAAAAAAACACATTAAGAAATCATCTTGAGTTAAAACGACATTTTCTTGCAATTTTTCGCAAAATTCTTTTCTCGCGTAGAGTCAATTTTGAGCCTCCACGCTTCGATCTAAAAATCAATCAGTTTCCAGTTAGAACGAAACATCTTTCCTGGTATTTTGCTTTGCGTACGAGAATTCTGCCAAGTTTTCCTCAATTTTTCTCATGTGGATTCAATTTTGAGCCTTCACATCTTGATTTAAAAATCACTTCGTTTCCAGTTAAAACAGCATTTCTCGCATTTTGGACATATACTGATTACTGGCCCAAATTGTATACCTCCTAGTGGATGTTTGTTCCAGAGGTTTCGGCTCAATTTTGAGCTTGCTCATAATCCAGTCCCAGCCCGGTGAATAGCGTGTCCTGGTGTCTTATTCTTTTGAGCCCGCAGATTTTAGCACTCAATTCTTAGGAAAACTAGCCCAATTTACTTACTTCTCGATGTGCTTCCTTGTGCCTTTTACTACAACTGTTTATGTTGCATAAATTTGATTGTATTTATTGTAGAATTGTTACAAAACGCAGTTGTCCATAAATTAATTGTATGAAACATAACTGTCCGATATTCTCGTGCATATTTTTAAAAAAATTGGTCACCAAATCGAAACGTCCATCTCACGTCCGACGTGCAATAATAGTCTCATTACCGCACCGATAATAACGTCACGCACGTGCAATCGCTACCATTACCACCCTCCTGCTCCTCCACCTCCTCTTGTTGTCGTTCTTCTCTTCTCCTGCATCTTCTTCTTTCGCGAACGTAGGCCTACCGGCTTCGCAAAAATTCTCGAGGGAGAGGGGATCCTATAAGTACATATATCGACCACTTTGGGCGAAACAGCAAGTTACATATTCGCAAAAGCGTTGGAACGTTTGCAAAAAAATTTTTATAGGGGAGTCCAAGGCGAAAAATCGAGGGGCGAGATCCAAACGAGGCGAATATACCATTTTGTGGCACGAGGCTTGAGTTCATCAAGAGCGCGTCGATAGTGGTGAGTAGGGGATTTTTGATTATTTATTTATTTATGTATTAACCCCCTTTATTGATTAATTTGGTGTATTTACACGATTCCGACGCTTCGATAAACCGATCGTCTCGGCACCTCCTCCACATTTTTACGGTTTTCCATCTCCTCCGCATACTTTTCGTTGTTATGTTAATTAAATAGAAATCTCCTCCAGCATCGGTCCATTCATCATTTTTTCTCCTCGTCTCCACATTGAATGGAACTAATAATAAATACACGCTAGAGTAAACATAATCGGCCTTGCCGAAGTCGTGGTTTCTATAATAAGTCAATGTCAATGTGAAAGTGTATGAACGTTGTTATTATGATGTAATAATGGCACGATTTATCTCGAGGTGTTTTGCAAGTGCCAGAATATGCCGAAATGAATGGAAAGGTTCTGCCACAATATGGAACTTGTTTGTTTTCGGTCAAAAAGGAAAATTCTAAAGTAGCTTCGGTTAAAAATGTAACCACAGTGTGTAATGCTTTTGTTATTTTTAGTAATTGTTCAATAAATTTGTAACTTTGCATACAAATCATAATAACACTTTTGCTCCTTGCGATACAATCAACTTGATATCGGTTGCAGCGGTGTACCTACCCACTTCCATTATCCCTGCGTCAATGTTGACTCATTTTTTCGATGCCGGCCCACACGTCTTGCCACAAAGGCTCTTCATTCTCTCGTTCAATATTGATTCAGAAATCGACCCACTTTTAGCCCACGCGGTTTCTTCAATGTATCTTGCCACTTTTTGGCTCAAAATTCTCACGTTCTGGGAAATTTTGAGTCAACTGTTCAAGTTTGAGTACAACACCATGTTTCGCTTACTTAAATGTCTTTAGTTAACCGATTTTAATCCAATGTTGATCCAATACTGCAAATTTGACTTAGCTCAAAACTGTATTTCTTTCCAGCTTTACTGGCTCATTTTCGGTCAAATCTGGTCTAATATTTTGGAAGTGAATTTTGGCTCAACTTTTCTATTTTGAGATCACATGAAAATCTGTTTGTTATCAACCGGAGCCCTTTTGAATTTTTTCCTCGTTTTAGCACAGTATTGAATCATGCTCTAACGACTCAAAAATTCTGCCTGACAACAGCTTTTATGTTTTAACTGTTGTTTATGTTTTGATTTACTTGTAAGTAAATCATTTTGATGGAGCGGTTTTAACTGTCGAAGAAATTTTTGAGCCATATGACAGTAATTGCACTCATTTAAAATTTGAATCAAAATTGATCCACATTTTCCTCAGGAGGGCCCAATTTGAACGCTCCATGTTTAAATTTAAATAACAGTTCATTTCGCAGTATTTTTCTTGCATATTGGCTCAATCTTATGACTTTGAGCCAATATTGTCTGAATTGTTTCTTATATGGACCCAATTTTGAGCCTTTAAGACTGATCGACCCATCATGACTCATTCATTTCAGTTAGTTTTCAATTAAAACTTAGAGCGTTATGTCTTTTCGCGCATTTTCCCAGTCTTTTGATGTTCCGCCAAAATAATTTCCATTGTTTTCGCGTGAATCTCGTTTTGAGCCTTCTTGTTTTGACTTAAAACTCAGTACATTTCTAATTAGAATGTGTGCCTTCTCTCGCATTTTGTCATTTCGTTATTTTCACTCAAAAGTGTTTCTTATTCTCCTTGCGTGGACCTCAATTTGAGGTTCTTTGAGGAATCTTTGAGCCTGCATATTTTGATTCAAAAGTCAGTTCATTTTCAGTTACAACGGAGTAATTTGGCTCTATCAGGTTGCGAGAATTCTGCAAAATGTTCAATTTTTCTCTAGTGATGGATCAATTTTGGCATTCCATGTTTTATTCATGTAAAGCAGTTCGTTAAATCACTTGGTTGTGTAAATACTGGCTCAATTTTTCGATTTTAGAGCAGATTTAAGACTATATTAAAATACTTTTGCTTTTAAACAACTGTTTTGAGTTTTTTGCTCATTTCAGTACAATTCTGAGCCACGTCCTAACTCGAAAAACTTGTTTGCTTTCAGCTTTTACCATCTTCTTTTTACGTCGCTGGTAATTTTCCGTCCAAACTGATTCAAATTTTTCTCAAGAACATTTCGACCCAATTATGACAGTTTTGTTAAAAAAATCGTACATTTTCAGTCAGTTTTCTTGTGATCTTGAGCCTAAATTGCTTCTGTGAACCCAACTTTGAGCCGTCATGAATAACTGATTCAAGATGACTGATTTAAAATTCAGTTAATTCCCAGTTAGAACTCAGAACGTGGGTCTTTCCTCGTATTTTGGCCCATCTTTATTCCCATAAAATTCTTTCAAATTCAAAAATCAGTTCACTTTCGATTAAAATTACATGTCTTTTCTCGTATTTTAATTAGTTCATTTTATTTTAAGTCAAAAATTTGATTTACAGTTTCCTTCTCTGGAAAAATTGTTTCCATATTGAGAAAAAAACTTAAAAAGGAAACATTAAGAAATCAGCTTAAGCTTCCATGCTTTGAGTCAGTTCATTTCCAGTTAAAACGTGAAATTTTCTTGCAATTATTCGCAAAATTCCTTTTTCGCGTGGAACCAATTTTGAGTCTCCACGTTTCGATCTAAAAATCAGTTAGTTTCCAGTTAAAACGAAACATCTTTCCTAGTATTTTGGATCAATTTTCGGTCAAAATTGTTTCAAAATTTTATCAAACTCAAAATTTTCGTTTTTCTACACAATCAAAAGTCCTTCTGCCTTGACCTACAAAGTACCTTTGCTTTTACATACTGTCTCATTGTTTTTATAAATCTGATCTTTCTCAACCAAAACTGGAACAAGTTTCGATTTTTTGAGCAATTTCGACCCCAAGCGCTTTAAATCTTACGTTTTAAACTCTACTGAGCATTGGTGTTTCATATTTTTGACCCCACAGGTTTCAGCCCTTTATCCTTAGCAAAAACTGCCTCAATATCTTTGCTTCTCGATGAAATTGTACTTCCACAAAGAGTATCTAGAGATTAGATTTTGTTCGTATGTTCTTTTCAGTACTGAGCCTAAATTTTTTTGCTTCGAAATTGGATTAAACTTACCTACTCAATTTTGAGCCAAAAATCGATATTTTATAGTGTCGATCCGGTTTTAAGTCCATTGGCATTTACTCTCTCCAGTTTTCATGAAGGAAACCAGATCACAACTGTTCCTCCCCTTGAAACAATTCGAGCAAAAATCGATATGTGAAGTATTGATCCGAGATCGAAGTATGGAGTTAGTGTGGTATTATCACTGATTGGCTCAATGTTCTCTTCAAGATGAAACCAGATCATGACATGTTTCTTGTTTTATCCTGGATTTGAGTAATAATTCAGTTTTTTGTATACTTTCAAGAGTTTTTGGCTCAAATTTGAGTTAAAGTTTAGTAAGCAGTAATGCTGACAGAATGTTTTGCTAGTTACTTGAATAAACGAACCAAATTATGAATATTTTTCTCTTTTGCTCAAAATTCAAGTCAAAAATCCATATTTTGTGGTGTTGTTGTGATTTTAGGTCAATGGGCATTTAGTCTTACCAAGAATTGAGTCAATTTTTCCATTTTTCAATAAGGGAGTAAGATCGTGACTGGTTCCTCTCTTTGAATCATTTTGAGCAAGAATCGATACTTATAGTTTTGATCCCACCTTGGAAGTTGATTAGTACTACCACGTACTGCAATATTGACTCAATTAATTGACTCAAGTCAATTAATTGGTCCAAAGGCTGAAGCAAGGATGAAAATAATGAGCACAGATGACCAGAGCTTTGAACCTAGTTTAGATCCGGCAGGTTTTGGCTCAATTTTCCCATTTTTAACCGAAACAAAGTGAGTAATTTTTGAAGGCCCGATTTCGAGTAAAGAACTCATCAGAAGGGATGAATCAGTAGCCGCGACAGTTAACAACTTTTAATAAAACCCGCCAATAAATCGACCGTCCCATGCCCGAAATCGCCTCTCGGGAGGGTACTGAAATCGATTCCCTCCACGCCTCCTTATCGGCGGTACGCGAACCCAGATGGGCCGGAAAAACCCACGCACGGGTCCATTTCGCTGCATTTGTCGTTAGTCGGCGGGATTTATGCGAGCGATTTTTCCTGGGTTTTCGAGGGTTTTTTCGCGAGATAACGACCCGCCGATGCAAATTTCCCCTCTCGTATTTTATGTCATGCGAGTGTACCGTAAACGCTGCGCTATAAAATCCTCGTTTTTATTGTTAATTTAATCAAATCGCGCGCCCGTAACGGTACCGGCGTGGTTTCGAGTCCGAGCGGCTATTTTTCGCGAGGTTTTTGATATACGGCCCGATTTTGCATAGATAATTTGTTTTTCGTGGTCGGAGATGTTTTACAATTCGGTAGGTCGTTAATCAAGCCGTTAGAGAGACGCCATAAATCGAATTATGGCCAGAGAGGGAGAGGAGAGAGAGAAAAAAATTAAAGCATACATTATACAAAGCCATCTCAGGTATTTTCACATCTCGACTTTGTACAAGTGGACACGCCCACGCCCGCTCCATTTCACGCATTTGGGCCGAGATGACTTCACAATCAGCCATTAAGTAGCTAATTGCCCTAAGCCGATTCGACTCAACCAAATCCATCGGCACACTAAATGGACATCACAGTATTCATGTAATTCATTTACATCTAATCAACTTGTACACACAGGTGTCTGGAAGGTAATGAAAGTTTGCTCACGAACACGATCTGCCCTATTGACGGGAAATCGTCAACAACATCTCCAGGAAATAGAAAAAAACTTACCTCCAAATCGTACCTGTTTCTAAACGTGATTTTTTCGTGAATCCGTAAATATAAATTTCATGGTTGAATAAACACAGTGGACATTTTTCTACATGGCTCAAATTGGGATATTTCGAACAAGACACAACAATTTTAGGCTCAAAAATAGTGGAAATTGTAGCCAGAAAAATTCTCTTTCCGAATAACATATTGCGAGTTATCAATTTTGCCATTATATATGGGCAGAACCACAAAATATTCACTGAGACTCACTCTACTTCAGAAGCGCATTTTATTCAAAAATGCCAAATATCCGACGTTTGGTTGGGTCGAGCATGCCCAGAAACTGTCCTTTGAGACTCAGGCAAGTTTTTGAGGGATGAAATAAGGGAAGCTTATGAAATACTTAGGTCAGTGAAAAACATTCTTGGAACTGCCAACATATTTATTTCATTACAAAACATGATTATTATTATTTATTTATTCGATTTCTTTTGTTATCTTTTTGTTTTTTTTTTTATAAGCTACATTTTTAATGAAAATGTTTTATTTCCCATAAAATACATACTTTTTGAATTATCCGATTCGATTAAGTCGAAAAGTATTGACTTTCAGAAAAAAATTTATAGCACAAAAGTGGCTTAGAATTATTGGATTTATCCATTTCCGGGCTATTTTTCGATGTAACAGTTTTCACCCCCGAGAAGGGATGGTATCCTCCCCCATGGAAAGTAGTAGAGGGTAAATAGAACCAAAATCCAAAATTTTACGAAAATCGGTGCTGCTTGGCAAAATTATACGGCAAAATTGTCATCTATAACGAATTCTCACTAAAGACCTTCTTATCTCACAGCAGCCGTTTTGTGCATCGAAAAACTTTTCACAATTTCCCATCGCAAGTGTGATCAAACTTACCGGTTGAAAACGAGAACTTGAATTTGTCGAAAAATCCAGGGAAATACCTCGCTTCCTCCCTATCTCGAACGTTAAGTGAAGTAATGAAACAATCCTGCTACACCATTACTTTCTGCGGCCTTTTACATCGGATATTGAAATTCCTCTCGTCTCTTGTGCGTTCTGTAAAAGGCCGAGTCAAGTTCAGGTTCAAGTCAGTTTAGTTTTTATGCAATAAACTGTCCGGCCTCAGACTAGTCTTTCAATTGTTAAAAGTTCCTATCATATAAATAAATTGTGGTGGGTATTCGCGGTAAAGTGTGTGTAAACAATCTCAACGTGATAATTTTCCTCGGGGCTTTCACGGAGCGTAATTTACACTTAAAGCGAGAGAAGGCGGGAGAAAAATCCCGCAAACCAGTTATTTTACATAGTATCTAATTGAATCGGTATCGAAGGAACCTATGGAAGAGAGACTAACTAAAAAGGAAAGGTGGACATTACGTTAAACACTCAGGTCGATTAATAAAAGTGTCATTAATCCCGTTAATCCTTGTTTACAACTGTGTTTACCGCCAATTAATTCCATATGCAAAAATCGTTTCATTATCGCCTGCTGGCGTGTAAAGTGTTTATTAACCCACGATATATCAAAAGTGACGGGGAGACAATGCTCGGCACGAAATTTATCTTATTCATTAATCACGGCGAGGAAAAAATAAAAAACGATATAAAAATACAATCGTGGGTTAAGCGACCTCTTGGACCTGCAGACCGTCCAGATTTCGTTCGTTTGATTCTTATTTTGAATTTCAAAATAGAATTGCAATTAAGAACCAGTTTGGCCGAGGGGATTTGCAAATAGTTTCAGTTTTATTGCGTTTCCTGCTTGTGGGAAGAATCCGCCTCTCGGATTTGAAATTGAGATTATATTGCGACGCGATGAGGTGATTCGAGAGGAGTTTACTCGCTCTGGTGATTCAGAATTAGGGGAAAAAACGCCGTACATCGCAATCATTCCTCGCATATTTTGACCGTTAGGAAATTTTTCACGTGGAAACTTCCATTATGTCCGTACGGCAGGAATATGATAACGACGCGAGCCTAAAACGGTGGTATTCAGAAAGGTTCTTTAAGACCTCTCTTAACTTAAATGGTTACTTAAGTCAGATTTCGTATTTAAAAACGGTCCTTAGGGCAAGTGGATCTTATGTCTTTGGACGTCAGCTCTTGCTTTCCAACGGTGTGAATGCGCGAGAAGGCTGCGCCAAGCCCACTTTCTGGTACGGAAATTTAAACCCAGAATTAGGTGCATTTTGTAAGTTCGATTATTCAAAATTTCATCAAATGGAACTTTGAAGGGTACTTTCGTAGTTTTATCGACCCCTCTGATTACGGCAAAAATAAGAAAAAAATTCCCTAGGGCCTAAATAAAAAAATAACGCCTAAGTACTTGAAACAACTTTAACTCGTTGACACGGTCTAGTTTCGAGACCCGTCTTTCCCGTAAAAACGTCGTTAACGCCTAGAGTATTACACGCCCTGTGGAAAAATGTTTGCTCTTTCCAACGGTGTATGCGCGGGAAGCCTGCGCTAAGTCCTCTTTCTGCTATAGAATTTCAAACCGAGAATTAAGTGCATTTTGGAAATTCGATTTTTCCAAATTTCGTCTAATTGAATTTTGAAGGGCGCTTTCATATGTTTATCGACCACTCTGATTACGGGAAAAATAAGGAAAAAATTCCCTAGGGCCTAAATAAAAAAATAACGCCTAGGTACTTGAAACAACTTTAGTTCGGTGACGCGGTCTAGTATCGAGACCCGTATTTCCGATAAAAACGTCGTTAGCGCCCTGAAAGTCATATCATCCTGTAGAAAAATGTTTGTTCTTTCCAATAGTGTATGCGCGGGAAGGCTGCGTCAAGCCTTCTTTCTGTTATGGAGTTTCAAATCGAAAATAGGTGGATTACGAAAGATCTATTTTTCAAAACTTCCTCTAATTGAACTTTGAAGGGCACTTTCGTAGTTTTATCGACCCCTCTGATTACGGAAAAAATAGGGAAAAAATTCTCCGAGACCTAATTAAAAAAATAGCTTCCTGAATTTCGGACTTTATCTCAGATCATCAGCTATAACTTCTAAATGAATCACTTTGGAGAAAAACTGACTTCAGATATGCATTCTGCACGTTCAACACTCCCTCTGTGTCGATTTTCAGGTCGTTATGAGGAAGTTAATTTTTTCGTAAAAATCGACAGGGGTAGGTATGGAAATTTTGTTAAATTTTCGAAGGAGCCAGAATTGCCTGAAAATTTCAGGGGTCATAGAAAATTTTGTTCTCTTTCCGACGGCGCATGTGCGGGAAGGCTCCGTCAAGCCTACTTTCTGCTATGGCCTTTGAAAGTGAGAATTAGGTGGATTTCGAAAAATCGATTTTTCAAAACTTACTCTAATTGAACTTTGAAGGGCACTTTCGTAGTTTTATCGACCCCTCTGATTGCGAGAAAAATAAGGAAAAAATTCCATGAGGCCTAATTAAAAAAATACCGCCTAAGTATTTGAAATGAGATCAGTTCGGTGACGCGGTCTAGTATCGAGACCCGTATTTCCGATAAAAACGTCGTTAGCGCCCTGAAAGTCATATCTCCTGTAGAAAAATGTTTGTTCTTTCCAATAGTGTATGCGCGGGAAGGCTGCGTCAAGCCTTCTTTCTGTTATGGAGTTTCAAATCGAAAATAGGTGGATTTCGGAAGATCGATTTTTCAAAACTTCCTCTAATTGAACTTTGAAGGGCACTTTCGTAGTTTTATCGACCCCTCTGATTACGAGAAAAATAAGGAAAAAATTCCATGCGGCCTAATTGAAAAAATACCGCCTAAGTATTTGAAATGAGATCAGCTCGGTGACGCGGTCTAGTATCGAGACCCGTATTTCCGATAAAAACGTCGTTAGCGCCCTGAAAGTCATATATCCTGTAGAAAAATGTTTGTTCTTTCCAATAGTGTATGCGCGGGAAGGCTGCGTCAAGCCTTCTTTCTGTTATGGAGTTTCAAATCGAAAATGGGTGGATTTCGAAAGATCGATTTTTCAAAACTTCCTCTAATTGAACTTTGAAGGGCACTTTCGTAGTTTTATCGACCCCTCTGATTACGAGAAAAATAAGGAAAAAATTCCCTGAGGCCTAATTAAAAAAATACCCCCTAAGTATTTGAAATGACTTCAACTCGGTGACGCAGTGTAGTTTCGAGACCCGTATTTCTGGTAAAAACGTCGTTAGCGCCCCGGAAGTCACACCTCCTGTAGAAAAATGTTTGCTCTTTCCAACGATGTATGCGCGGAACGGCTGCGCCAAACCCTCTTCCTGCTATGGAATTTCAAACCGAGAATTAGGTGCAGGAGAACTCCTCATAACGCAAGCGATAAAATCTCTTCTTCATTCCCTAGGGCAATCTCCTCCTCCTAGCTCCGCGCCTTCTACTTTTACTCAAAAATCTTTGGAAATTTCATAAAACGTTTTAATGGTTTTTATAAAATTCTCTAAATGTTTAGTTGAAAAAATTCTCAATATTTTGAGTTTTCCTTATCATCTACTTTCAACACTCGTTTGTTTTCCCGTCGAACATTTTAGAAATATTTTTAATCTACCATCCTAAATAGTGCTTTTATACAGATTTATTGAAAAAGTCGTACCGACTTTCTATATATTTTAAAGAATGCACTTCCCGCTGTTGTGATCGACGGGTATGACTAAACTGTGACAGAATATTCTGACAAAATTGAAATCACTTTAAAAATGACAAAAATGACAATGTTTCAAGTTCTACTTTAACTTCAAAATTTTGATTTTTCCTTGACATTTTTTCACTACTTCGATTTTGTTCAAAAATGCAATTTTTTTCTGAAAATAAGAGTAGCTTTAAAAATGAGAAACGTTTCTAAACGTATGGAACATCGTTTTTAGTTATTCCATCTCATTTCATCCTCGTCGTTTCCGACCTAAATTGGACCGAAGCCAAAAGAAGGGCTCGTTGCCACGGTTTATGTTTCAAGTCAATTTCCACCTAAGAATCTGTGATGAGAAAACTCCAAATTTTTTCGAAATTTCGATACTTCCTTTTGATTTAAATTCGCATATTTCCGGATTTTCAAAAGTTTTAATTATTTTTGTTTCTTGATGGCAACGACATTTCATGGTCACTCTTTAAGATTGCGGTTTAATGTGTGGGTTTTATGGGTTTTAAGGTCTGTTATTATTTATCTTAGAGAAGAGTAAAGATTGTTATTGTTTAAATCCCTCCTGAGGAACTCTGAACAAGAAAACTCATTCCGTATGACACACATTACATTTCTCGAGGATGTAAACAGAATGGAAGTCTAAACGACGACTTGACACGCGGATTTTCTCGTAACCCACAATACGTTCGGTGAATTACAAGAAGATCCATATTATCGCGAAGAATCATCGCCCTCGATACCGGGCGATTTTAAATATTCAGATATGCGCGAAATTGTTTTTCTCCGATATATCGGGAACGTACGCTCCCCTCTTTTTACTGTTAAACGGATTCGCGATTGCGATCACGAAAACGGGGGACGCAATTTGTCATTGTCCGACCGACGTCATCTGATAAGCGTAGGTAAATAAGAGAAAAAATAATTTTGGGTATCGAGAGGCGCGGTTCGCCTCATTAGTCGCCCGTACCTCGCGAAAAAGAGGCGGTTTACGTAAATAAATAAATAAATAAATAAACCTCTGCTTGTCATTACAAGGATAGCTTTGTGGGTAAAGTTAAAAAAAAGAACCTACGTGTATGTAGTACTATTAGTACAGTCACTGAAGGGTTCAGTTCACCTCTGAATCCTTTGAACCTTCATCGATTTGTATGAAAATTGGTGAGTAGTTAGAGGGTGCCTCAAGTAACAACAATGGGAGTGCCAAGCCATAATAGCCAAAAATGAGATCTTTGATGTCTCAAAAGACAGTAATTATCGCATTAGCCAAACTGACAGCGTTGATAGGTTGACCGAATAAGGCTGGGAAATCTTAACCATATCCAGCGCGTCATGCCTTTTTTCCAGAATCTTTTCTCCAGCGACTTTATAATATTTTAGTAGCGGGAATTTACCTACACCTTTTTAGCCAATAGCAACTACATTTGTTACGTCTGTTGAGGCGGTCACCATCTTGTTATTTACTTTTTAATAACTAATTAATGTCGTTCATTGGAAATGAAGTTTACCTGTGACTACTCGATCACTTACAAAAATTTTCTACTTCTTTATTAAAACTAGGTTATGTAGGTACTCGTGGGAGAATAAAACGCGGGAGTTTGTGCTGCGCGCGCATCAGTAAGTAGTCACTGAAGGGTTTCACCTCTGAATTCATTGAACCTTCATCGATTTGTATGAAAATTGGTGAGTAGTTAGCGGGTGCCTCAAGTAACAACGATGAGAGTGCCCACTTGCGCTTTTATCCTGGGGGTGGATGCCACCCCTTCTCGGAGGCCGAAATTATTTTATCAAAAATAATCGGGAATCGATAAAGGGATTAATTCTAAGCAACTTTTGTTCTATAAGGTTTTCTTAATAAGCCAATAGTTTTTGAGTTATTAACGATTGAAAATGTCGATTTTCCATAAAAAAATACATGTTTTGAAAGTTTTTTACAAATAACTCCAAAACTATGTTTTTTCAAAAAAATTGTTCCTACCAAAATGAAAGCTAACAAAAAAGCAAAGAGATTGGTGTTTTACAAAACATTTTAGGTTGAATCTAAAGCGACTTATAGCTACTTAAATGTATCATTTGTTTTGTGAGTACTTGAACGCAAATATTCGAGATTAAATAACGGAAAACCGATACATTTTTCGGAAAATATCCTTGGAACACTTTTTAAAGTACATGAAAAGACCTTTCAAATGAGCCCCGGATTGAGTAGATTGCATCAAAACTAAGCGAGTTATGGTAAAGATAAGACTGGAGCCTCGAATTTTTTAAGAAAAAGGGAATAAAACCTACGCCACTTCTTCCAAAATTGAAATTTACAGTATTCCGTGAAGGATTTACTGTATTTTAGTATAAGTGATGAACTCAAGAAGTTTCACCGTTTTCAAATGTTTTTTTTTTTGATTTTATGATTTTTCAAAAACAAAATTTTTCAAATTTCTTTAAAAATGTCTTATTTTCATAATAACGATAAAACTATTAAATTTACGTACATACGTAAAAAAATGAAAGAGAACAAAAATTTAGGTTTTTTTAACAAACAATTTTTTTTTATTTCTGTAGTAAAAAAACGGAGATATCAACGTTAAAAGTTGACATTTTGCGAGGATCAACTGACCCAAGCCCTTTAACCCTTTAACTTTTAAAAATTAAGGATTTTAAAAGGTGGAGATGTAGATGTCTTATAACCCTTGAAATTATCTTTAAAATGGTTTTTGGATGCACTCGATGACTTAAAAAATAACACAATTATCTTAAAAAACAAATCGCATTATTAAAAAAAATTTAGAAGCAAACATATTCATCATACAGGAACATACATTATATAAATGCATTAGTGGAATGATTAAAGCTGCTTAAAAATATTTTCTTCATTAGTCTCAATATAAGGAGTGGTTCTTAAGGGTTGAAAATTTGTAATAAACCGATAAATTATATAAGCAGGAAACAAATTTTTAGTGTAATATTAATGCGCGATTTAATATTTCAGGAAGACAAAAATCAATTTGTTCATGATTTTTCAACGTAAGGGATGGTCTGAGGATTGAAAAATTTATTGAAACCATCATGCTTCGAAATGTTACAGAATATATTTTCAACTCAACTAAATAAGATTTCCACCGACTGAATTCTTTGAAACAGAAAAGGGGGTGTTTCACCCCTAAAATGCAAAAAGCGCAAGTTGAGCACAGGTCATTTGTGAAGTAAAAGGTAAAATAAACTTGATTTCAAATTTTCATGAAAATCGATAGAGGTACAGAGAGTTTGAAGGTTATAGCCTATTTTTACCTTCAGTGACTGTACCAAATAAAGAACTAAGACGTTCAAGCAGATTTATCGTTTCATATGTTCATTTGGTCTATAAAGCAGATAAAATTGCGGAGTTCAATTAAATTTAGGGGTGCGTTTTTGAGAACGTGGTGAGTTTGGTCACGTTTTGGTTTTTCGGTTATAACTCAAAAACTATGCATTTTTGGTTAAAATTTGTAAGGACTCTTTTTTTAGGAAATTGATTTTCCTATCAAAATAATACTTAGGAAAGTTGCCTTTTTTTTGTTGAAATAAATTCAAAAAACTACCACAAAAAAGTGAAAAATACAATTTTTGATGTTTATGTTCATATTTTGGCCTTTAACTTTTTTCTGAGTGAGTGTAGGTATAGGCGTTGCTTTACAGGAAAGAAAGCTTGCAAAATTTCCGACAAAATGGCAAATAGTAAAAAAAACTCTGCGATAAAAACTTTTTTAAAGTTTTCCATTTTTTCGGGTATTTTCGTTTTTTCTTCGTTTCAAGCAATTATTGTTTTTTCATTAAATAATCAGATTTCATTCAATTTTTATATTATCTCACGGTGTTTGGTATCATTTACAATTATAATTGTCCTCATTTGAAGAATCACAAATTTCAAATTTTTTTCATTACGAAGTAATACTCTTTATCATTTACAAATATTGCATCAGTTGATTTATTAATTAACTCTCTATGCGATTGCCCTCTTTTACAAAATTCACAACTTTTAATGCCACCGCTTTGTAAGCAGGTGGAAACTCCATATGCACTCCACGTCGTCCTCCATGGGTAATTTAAATGAATACGCCGTACGACATTCTATACATATTCCTGCGGTAATTTAATAAGTCATCCATCCGAGGAATCTATTTATTCACTCAGCTCGCCTCTCTCGTATTACATGTTCATTCCGGCACCCCGCGGAGACACGAAGGGATCCAATTTACTCCCGTAAATATTCCGTTTGACTTATCGATGTAAAAGCCCGCCTCGTTATCATAGGAAAATGTTCATATGTTGTGACAAACAAGCGTTGCCCGCCATATTTCATCGTGGAGGAATCGCACGATCCTCGTCTTGCTGGAATAGTTTATTGCGTCGAAAATTAACGCGTTACCGAAGACTAATACGGATTTAATGTCGATTTCGCTTCTTTTTTCTATGAGAGGAATGTGGAAAGAAATGCATCCAAAAATGTTGAGCTCACTTATATTAAGCCAGTCGGTGAAAATTACGCATATAATTCATCACGACTTTGACTCGTCGCGATGGGTATTTTGTAAAGCGCCTTAAAGTTTATTGGTAAATAAGTCATCAAACAAATTTGCCTCGCCCGCTTTTCTTTCTTGTCACTAACTATGTTGTGAACTTAAGATATTTTTGCCATCTACAACTTAAATTTGAATCGAACAATTTTTGAGATGAACTTGAAATTTTGGGATAAGTTAGAAAAGTGTAAAATGTAAAAAAATCGTTTCTTGAGGCTGATAGTTTCGTGAAAAATTTTGTACTGTATTTTTTCCAGATTTTTCAGTGTTGTACGACGGTGTTGGAAATGAAAAAAGTGGATTTTTAACTATTTTTCGTAAGGGTCCTTAAATATCGCATGGAAAAAAATTCCACCCTTTTTCCAAACACAAAGCGCAATGAAATATTTTCCAGTTTTTCCAGAAAACTGGACATTCAATGTTTTCGTGAAATAATGTATCAACTTTCACATACAAAGTGGAACTTTTCACAACCCGGTCAAGCTTTCCAGAATTCATAGCATAACATATTCTAATTTTCTCTAGAGAACGTACCTATTTTTCACATTTTAGATAAATAAAGCACATTTTCCTAAAAACCCCATTTTGGATTCTCATATATTTCACAATAATTCTATAATACTTCTTGAAATTTCAGCAACTCACATTGTATTTTTAGACTTTTTTTTCTAGGAATCGTTTTCAGGTTGTTCAAGAAAACGCAATTTAAATTTCTTCGAGAAATGAAGTTTCAAGTTTCTGGAAAGTTAAAGCTTGCTCCAAATTTTCTAACTGAAATATAAATTACCTTTCAGCCCTTTCCAGAAAGCAAATTCTATTTCAATTCAGAAAACAGTTAACTTCAGTGTTTCTCCAAATAAAGCTTTAACTTCTCCCAAAGAATTGCCTGGAATTGATCAAAAAATACAACCCACTTTGAGCCTTTTTTAAAAATCGAAAAAGCTCAAACATTTTCATTTTGTACCATTTTTAGAAAGGTAAAATTTGTTTCAACCTTTCCCAGTTCTTTTATTGTAAAATACAAAGTTCTTTTCTTTTCCAGAAAGCAAGCCAAAGTGGTAATTTTACTGGTCTTCATTTTTTTTCAAAAAACAAGCGCAATTTTCATACTTTCCGGAAATGAAGTTTCAACCATTTTTTGCAAATCGAAGCATTTGCGAATTTTTCCTAATTTTTTGAAAAATACCACGTTTTATAGAAAGCAAAACATATTCAAATAATCTCAGTTTTCCGCACAAACTAATGGTAAGTAAGTTTGGTGCCATTTTCTTTAACTCTCATGACAGTTTGAAAAAAAATATCATTTTTTTGAGTATTGGAAACTCGAAAAATCTAAAAAAAACGACGTCTCCTAAAATTCCAATACATATTGTCTTTTCAAGAATCTTTTATATTTCAAGCGTTTCCCAAAATTTGAATTTCGCGCCAAAAATTATTCACCGCAACCGTTAACTGAAGAGATTTTACCCAATGGAGATACGTCTTACGCGTTTTTGTTCCAGCGCCGCCTTTGTGTCAGAACAGTAGGCTTAGGTCCACTAAGTTTACAAGTTTCTGATGGGGTCTAGATGTCGCCAACGTTGCCGATTCATGTGAAAAGTTGACAAGTTGTAACTTATGTATAAAATAAGAGATTTTTTTGAGTAAATTTAATCAGTTTAACATTTTGAACTTTAATTTTGAACTAGAATCCTATGAATACTCTTCAACTTAGTAGACCCTAGCTTACTGTTCTGACACATACGCGGCGCTAGGTCGCGCTGGAACAAAAACGCGTAACACGTATCTCCATTCGGTTGCGTGTGATGGTAAAATTTCTTCAGTCAATTAAACCTTTCATTACAAAAGGATATGACGATCACCAAAAATGACAAAATTATGGCGAATACGCCATTTCCACCATTTATTCATCCCTCAGGGTTGCCCAACATTAGCCCATTTTTGAGACTTTGAGACTTTGAGACTTTGAGACTTTCCACCGTGATTCCTGATAACATTCTATACGGTTCAACCGTTAGATCACTTCCTTCTCTGTCCTTATCTCTTTTTATATTTCGTTGTACTACCCAATTAGTACCACTTTACAGCATAACGTGTTTATACCGATTTCACGTCACTCTACAAAAAGTTACCATGCCATGGGAAACGTGTAATAAATATGCTAATGTCAAAATCCATTTGAAAGGAGTGATGTACCTTGGTTATTGATTTATTTGCAATGTGTGTGGCTTCTTATGACAATTATATGATATTTAAATTTATTGTTATGACTGCAAATGAGTTAAAGCAAGTTTTTGCAAAAAACACCGCCATGACGTTGTTATCGATTTTTTTTTTTTGGGGTAATTAATTAGTCTATTTCGAGATTTTTATCCGAATTTCGGGCATTTCCGCTTTTAAATTTAATGACACGGAATTTAATTTTAATTAGGAAGGTAATTAAAAACGTGAGAACTTAGGGTCAATATACCGTGTATTACGTAACTCTTCCGCACCTTCCCCAATTGACATTGACATTCTTTTATTAATTTTCCAAGCAATTAGAAGAAGAATTGCGCATCAACTGCATTCCATGGCATATGCATTAAATACGTGGACGCTACGCCTGCATTCTCTCCGCGCATATTAATTCGTTATGCTCGTCGTTAAGAAAACATATAATGCGCTTAATTAATCATTTAATTAAGCACGTACGAGGGCGCATGTATCGCTTAAGTAAAACCTGTTACGACGCACTTTTGATTTCCATTCTCGTTTATTCCAGGGGAGCACCAAATGAGACGAAGATGCGGAAACTCTCAGCGCTAATAACGACGATATGCTGTTGTCTATCGACGGCGAGATCGCAAGGTAAATTTTTAAAATTTGAACCTCGTGTTAACACGCGAATACAATGGGCGTTCCGAATGCGCCAATAAATATTATTTTTATGGTATTATACGCGATAGCGGGGTTCCTTAATGGTACAAGGTACAAGAGGAACGGCAGGAGTTATTGGCGGTGGTAGCTTGCATACCGCAGAGGAGAGCGACCAGAGGCGGAGATGGCAAAGTGCCAATAGGTACTTCTTCTCTATTGGAAATCGATCGATTGAACCCTTCGAGAGTCAAAGGATTCTTCTCCTTCAGGCCCAGGCCCTTTAGTATGCTTTTATTACGTTTTACCCGAAAGTAGGAGAAAATTGATAGGTTTTAGCACATAAATCAGTCTTCTTCTTCTTCCTCCAATAAATATCATAATCTAAAGGATTCACTGACAACGTTTGTAGTTACCTATGCCATGCGAATGGAATTTCTACACACAAGAAAATTAGAAAGAGACCAGGCCTTTCGCCTTTGCCGGTATGCACTATACAATACATATACAATGTAATGCCATTCCGTTTCAACAGGATACTTATGGTTGCAGAATTTCTCGAATTTTGTTTCAAATTGGTTGAGATTTTACGTGTAATCATTTGAAAGAAGAGGCACTTCGACCAAACTCCATAAGATACTCCTGTTGGTGCTTATAGAGAGTATCTGTATAACGCCTAAGATATGTTTAGTGAAGTAAATCACTTGTTTCACGAGTCGCAGAATTTTTCTGACGCTTATTTGTACCATAAAATCCAGAAAGAGAATATATAAACGCTTTCGGAGTTTATGTCCTTATGTTTGACCAGAACTACTTCAAAATTTAGGAGATTCACGAGTCATAGAAAAATTTTTGAAACTCCAATTTCGATGAAATTCTCTTAAAGTTTACTATAAGTCACATTATAAAAATGTAGAAAGTTTCAAGTTGATACATAAACAACTTTCTATGTCCTGACTAAAAGTTTGACCACAATGCCACCAATAAAGTAAAGACCAAGTTTCACGAGTCATACAATTTTTTCCGTAAATTCAATTTCAGTGAAATTCTGCAAAATTATTGAAATAAGATTCATTATAAGATATTCAAAATTTTGAGGGATTATGTTATCAACCTTTTCAAATATAATTTTATGTTTGACCAGAATGTCATCACCAAAATAAGGCACAAGCTTCAAGAGCCATAAAATATTGTTTCATATTTTAACGTCGATGAAACTCTGGTAGAGTTTAAAATAAGTTTCATTATAACTTTGTAGAAAGTTTCACGTTGTCATGGAAACAATTTTTTATGTAGTGACTAAATGTTTGATCAGAACGCCATCAATAAAATAAAGAACAAATTTCACGAGTCATACAATCTTTTATGAAAACTCAATTTCAACAAAATTCAGTTAAATTGTTCAAATAAGATTCATTGTAAGATATACAAAATTTCAAGCAATTACATTATCAACTTTCTGAATTATGATCTTATGTTTGACCAGAAGGCCATCAAAAAATAAAGCACATGTTTCACGAGCCATGAATTATTGTTTAATATCACAATTTTGATGAAACTCTGTTATGGTTTGAAATGAGTTTCATTATAAATATGCAGAAAGTTTCAAGTTGTCATGGAAAAAACTTTCTATGTAGTGACAAAAATTTGCTCAGAACGCCACCATTAAAGTAAAGAACAAGTTTCACGAGTCATAAAATTTTTTGTGAAAATTCAATTTCAATAAAATTCTGTAAAATGGTTGAATTAAGATTCATTATCAGATATATAAAATTTCAAGGGATTACATGATCAATTTTCTGAGATATAATCTTATGTTTGACCAGAAGGCCATCAAAAAATAAAGCACATGTTTCACTAGCCATGAAATATTTTTTAATACCACAATTTCGATGAAACTCTGTTATAGTTTGAAATGAGTTTCATCATATATATGTACAAAGTTTCACGTTGTTATGGAAAGTAGTGACTGGATCTTTGACCACAGCGTCATAATAAAGTAAAGAACAAGTTTCACATAGTCATAGAATTTTTTGTGAAACTTCAAATTTAATAAAATTTCGTAAAATGATTCAAATAAAATTCATTATACGATGTACAAAATTTCAAGGGAATATATTACCAATTTTCTGAGTTATGATCTTATGTTTAACCAGAATGCCATCACCAAAATAAAGCAGATTTTTCACAAGTTATGAAATAGTGCTTAAAACTTCAATTTAAATGAAACTCTGTTAGAGTTTGAAATAAGTTTCATTATAACTCTGTAGAGAGTTCCAAATTGTTATGGAAACAACTTTTCATATGATGACTAAATGTTTGACTAGACCGCCATCAATGGAGTAAGGCACAAATTCCACAAGTCATAGAATTTTTTCTGTAAACTCAATTTCAATAAAATTCTGTGAAAATATTGAAGTAAGGTTCTTTATAAGATATACAAACTTTCATGGGATTACGATATCAACTTTCCGAGTTATGATCTTATGTTTGATAAAAATGTCATTAACAAAATAAGGCACATGTTTCACGTTCCATAAAATATTATTTGAAACGTCAATTCCGATGAAACTCTGTAAGAGTTTGAAATAAATTTCACCATAAATATGTAGAAGTTTCAAGTCGTTATGGAAACAACTTTGATGTAGTGATCAAATGTTTGACCAGAACGCTAACAAGTTTCATGAGTCATAGAATTTTTTCTATAAATTCAATTTCAATAAAACTCTGTAAAATGCTTGAAGTAAGTTTCAGCATAAGATATAGAACATTTCAAGTAATTACGTTACCAGCTTCTGAGTTATGGCCTTATGTTTGATCAAAATCCTGTAAAGCCATGCTCCACGAGCCAGAAAATATTTTCTGAAGCTTCAATTTCAATCAAATTTTGTAAAATACTGCGATTAAGTTTTACTATGAAATCCATAAGGTTTCTAATAAACCTTTAATAACTGTCTTGGTTACAGCTTCATGTTGTTCAAAAGGATATCAGTGTACATGTATCATAAGTTGTACAAAATTTTCTACAACTTTGTTAACCCCTGTAACCAAGTATGATTAGATTGTAGGTGTATTGTGAATTGTGAAAGGCACATGACATACTTTTGGTGCTATAATAACTGGGCTGTCAATTGGAATTTGCCATCAGGGTTGCAAGTGCGCAGATGTAGCTCTGCCTTTCATAATCATATAGTTTTCCATATAAACCGGAGAAGATTGTCCGAGTTCTCAAAGTTGGTTACCATGGTCAAGAGAAAAGAGAGAAACCCCAAGTGTTTCCAACTATTTTTACTATAATCTATCAACTACTATCTACTATAAAATAGTTGGGAAGACTTGAGGTTTCTATCTTTTCTCTTTTCCATATAAACTCCTATTCTTCTTCTCTTTCATTTCTTTTCTATTCTCGTGAGTAATGTTTGATTAAATCAATGGAAAGTTTCCAGTTGTATCATCTAGTTCTTCGGCCGATCCCGGCTTTAATAGAGGAGGAATTTGGAACTGGGAGGACCCACCGTTTAGCAGCCCGAGCATTTTTCGAATAGTCCCGTAATTCGGCTATTAAATTACAGGTTCCAGCCTAGAAAACCGGTGTTTAAGCGTTTATACGGCAGCGCTAAAAATAAAACCATTTAAATTCCACCTTTAGCATATCTCCACGCATTTAATCATAATAATCTGAAGTTCGTTCGACGGCTATTACATCCATAATTAATAAATGCGGAAAAACGGGCAGCTCGCAAGATTTACGACTTGTAAATATTTCATCGAGAGGAAGTGGTGATGAAATACGTATCATTTAGGACTTGTAATTGCCTGACGGGATAATCGGCATTTCGAACGTGACAACAACCTGAACTTTTATGTAAAACAATCACGGCCGGTATAATTCGTCCCATTTTATTTGAGACTCGAATTGTGGTACGCGTTACCCGGACCATGATTGTAAAAGATTATAAACGAAGAAGATGAAGAGGCTTAAAATCTGTTATCAGCTCGTTATGACAGGGTATTTATATACATTAAATGGACCGTACTTAGAGTACTTAGACAACAACAGGGGCCTTAAGAAGTTATAAGCTTAGAAACTTAGAACCTATTCTCGTTGATGAGTCGTGGTGTAAATTTAAATTACACAATAACGAGGTAAAATTGTATTAACGGTGGGTAAGATAGGGACTGAAAATATATTTAAATGGTGTATTAAAATAAATTCATTTTACTTTGATCTTGATAAATGTTCGTTTCATCATTTTAAAAATGTATCGGTCTTGATTAAACATTGAACTTGAAATAAATCAAGGAGCAAGTTCAAATGAAGAAATAGTATTGGATGAAGATATGGAGTACGGCAAAGGAGAAAAAATTGGAAGAAATCGACGACATACAAACTGCATCGCAATGGCCTAGATACCATAGGCAAAAAAGAGAAAAGGAGACGATTTTAAAGTTCTTTCATGGTGTGGAAAAGATTAATTTGTCTGTGATCATTTAAAAATTCCGGTATGGTCCAAATATCCCAGACGACCATTCGAAACCATCTCCTAATCGACAATAAAGCACTTCACCTTTCTCCATTCAACAGATAATTTATGACCTTTTATTAGGGTGCCTTGTACCACGTTTTTTACTGTAATTTTGTCTCAAATAAACTGCGACGTACTCTATAGTCTGCTGCAGCAGGCCCTTAACTGCCCCACGCCTTTTTTTAAAGAAATTACAAAAATTCTTTCTCACGTTCAAAACATTTCGATGTCTCCTAAATTTCTTTTTACAGAGTTTCTCTATGTTATGAGGTGCATCTATAAAAGAGTTTCCTATACTGTAAGCTAGATTTTTAAAGCCATCTTATCTTAAGACGGATGGAAATAAGTCGTTCTGTTTGGTCCACTCACGTGGGATTGCGTGCGACTTTGGGATTGATGCTTGCTGTACCTACAAGACATAAATCCGTGGTTCAGTTTTACCAAGTGCCAAAATATGATTTACTTAAGTCAGACGGCCTCGGGAGGTCCTCGAAGGTATAAAATAATCGAAAGTGGTAGGACTTGACTCGACTCGAGTCGACTTTCCTCGCGGCGTCCCCTTTGAGTGACATTTTAAAGCCTATTAACTTCGTTCGTAAGTTAAAAGGACGATTTGAATGAAAAATCTGACTCCTCTGAAAAACCCAACCTTGGACATCCTTAGCGGCCGTTAATCCGGTCTTGTACCAATTTTACCGTAATTTTACCTCAAATAAAATGCGACGTACTAGAGGTCTTATTTCTGGACGCGACGTGCGTCCGGATTATCTACATCTCGGGTCTCTGATGATGGAGGATGAAACGTCAGAGATGCGGATTTCTCGTAAAAATGCCGGGTAGTTACGACCTAGCGAGCCGTATATGCGTGGACAGGGGAAATATGATGGGACGTCGGGCTTGCGTCGGACTTAACAGATTTACAACAGGCTACATTTACAACGTTATTTGATGTTCTCTAGATCGAAATTCAATGAAACAAACTTACGTTTCAGCTCACATAACATGAAAACAAATATAATTACATTCTTTTAAGTGCTCTAATCTATCTATGATCTAATCCCATGCTTCCAAGTTTTCCTTGTAGACGTCTATGATCTAATTGCACGAATTCTAGTTCTTTAAATTAATAGTAAGACTAATGGTGAGTAGAAGCATTGAAAACTTCTCTAACCAAAGTTCCTTGAATGTCACTTAATTGCAATTGCTTTGACTTGACAACAAGTAATTTAAAAATCTTTACCTTTCAACGTCACTTAAGTGGCGAACTGGCGAACTGGCGAATGGCTAACCATTGGAAGGACCGCCAGCTCTAAACTGAGCCCAGATTAGCAACCTTAAATAAATTCCCTGCTTTCTGACCAATAAACGAGTGCCGACTTTTCGGCCAGCCAATAGGGAGCGTCGTTGCACACGACCTGTAAGCAGATGCTCCTCGGAGGTGGCATTCTAACTGTAAACAAACCTATTAAAAAGGGATTAAGATATGATTTCTTAACAAAAATCTTCCCGGTTAACAGGGCTCGTACCGTTTGTTTCCGAGGGTTCAAATTTTCAGAAGTGTTGTGTAATTTTATAATCTGTCTCTAGTAGAAAATTGAACGAAATCGGTGACTTTCTGACCAATAAACGATTGCCGACTTTTCGGCCAGCAAATAAGGCGCGTCGTTGCACACGACCCGTAAGCATTGTTTGCCGCGTGAGAAATTTAAATCAGAAATAAAAGTATTTACCAGGCGTAACAACTTTGCAGTTTGTATATTATAGGAATGACGGCGCGTCAACAAAAAGTAAAACAGGGCGACACGATTGATCGACGACTTTTTGTTAAAAGAAGACGTCAAAGGAGACGTGGGAACCGTAAATCGAAATTTTATCTCCCAGTTTGTCCTTAGGTCTTCTATTTCGCCGCGTGGTTCAACAAACCCATATAAAAAACCCAAGGACGGTCCGGAGCGGCTCTTTTTTCCTTTACATATCTGTTTCCTATCACAGAAACGTATAATACGACGTAGGGATTTTTACGTTTGCCGACCCGTCCTACATCTCTGCCGTTTCGCTCCTGCGGTTCTCTATTTTTCCCCTGCGCGCTCCTTTTTTTTCGGGCAAATAAATTTCATTCCGCGACGCGATCTCTCCGGTATCCCATAGCGAAAAAGAGCGCCGGACAACGTTTTGATCGATGTCATTCACTAGGGACGTAAAAGAAATAATTGCCTCGGCCGGCCGGATTAACGGCCGCTAAGGATGTCCAAGGTTGGGTTTTTCAGAGGAGTCAGATTTTTCATTCAAATCGTCCTTTTAACTTACGAGAGAAGTTAATAGGCTTTAAAATGTCACTCAAAGGGGACGCCGCGAGGAAAGTCGACTCGAGTCGAGTCAAGTCCTACCGCTTTCGATTATTTTATACCTTCGACGACCTCCCGAGGCCGTCTGGCTTATGTAAATCATATTTTGGCACTTGGTAAAACTGAACCACGGATTTACATGTTGTAAGTACAGCAAGCGTTAATCCCAAAGTCGCACGCAATCCCACTCACTGACCAAACAGAACGACTTATTTCCATCCGTCTTAAGATAAGATGGCTTTAAAAATCCGACTAGAAGTATAGGAAACTCTTATAGATGCACCTCATAACATAGAGAAACTCTGTAAAAGAAATTTCGGAGATATCAAAATGTTCTGGACATGAGAAAGAATTGTTATAGTTTCTTGAAAAAAAAAAGGAGTGTGGCACTCCGGTAGCTACCGACGAGAAGGGAAGCTAGCGTTCTTAATGGCCTGCTGCGGCAGACTATAAATGCCATGGTAAATTTTTTTAGATAAAACATATAGTCTTGAATATATTTGTACAAGTATTTTATTTAAGGAATATTCAAAAAAATTATTATTACACGAGACAGCCACACACGTGTCCTCAAAGCTTGGACAATGTCGGCTGCTTGGGAATTTTAAAGAAAAGATGGACAGTACTTGGAGTGCATTACTATAAAATACCGTTCAAAGAAAGATTGTCATTGAATCGTTCCCTTTCGACTTAAACTTACAATCAACAATCAAATATTGGAAAAATAACAATTTTTCCTTGGTCAGATGCCTATTTGTACAATTTCCATTGCGATCTCTTGAACGGTATAAAAGTTGATATGCTGCAGCGCCATCTATTACCGAGATAGAGTACCAAATATCCATTTATACCAACTTTCATAGTGAAACATTGAACGGTATAGAATTTGATACGCAGCAACGCCATCTGTTGGCTAGTTATAACAATTTTCAAAGTGATCGGTTGTACGGTATAGAAATTGATACACTGCAGCGCCATCTAGTGACGAGCTACACCAAAAGCGTAAAAACCTTCTCCATTAACCTTCAGGCAGTAATAGAGATGTCGCTCAAAATGTTCTCTGAAATATTGCCAAGCTACAAATATAATTTGATTGCATTCGTTAATGTTGTTGCATAGATTATTGTCTTTAAATATCCCCATAAGAAAAACTCCAGCGGTGATAAACCCGGTGAACGTGCAGGCCACTGAATGTGCCCTCTTCTCCCGATCCGTCGCTCAGGAAAAGTTCACCATGATTAACTCCATGTGTACATGGTGGTAATCTCCCCAACACTTCGCTTCTATCCAACTTGTAGTATCTCCGAATACCATTGATATTTCTCCATCTCGTGCAGATCGTGATCGATTGTGAAACCATGGAAACCTGGTGTAAAACAAAGGAATGATTATTTCAAGGGAGGGCTGCTCCAAAACAGTACGATACTCTACCATATAAATGATTTGTCTTATAACGGTCTTTTGTGCAATAAGTCACAGTAGGGGAAACTTGTGCCCATCAACAGCAAGATCTGTGCAAAGTGGGAATGTTATGCCAATATTTCCCTCAGTAAGTACATACAAGCTTCAATCTACAAGCTTGTCCAAAATATGTCCACCTTTTATTACACAAATACCTTTGGAAGCGACATCAGTTATGTGGTAGAGGGACTTGGAGCAACTTTCCCTTCATCTAATCATCTAAATGAATGGCTTCAATGGATGCATGTGACCATGAATGAAACCTAAGATAAGATAAGACCTGAGCTGTATTTCCTCATGGTATTTCCCTTTCCAGATTTGCCAAGAAATGCCGCCTTCCGCTGTCCCGGCGAAGGCTTCCACCCGGACCCGATCGAATGCAGGACTTTCTACCGATGCGTCCCGGACAGCAAGAACGACTTCTACCCCTTAAGGTTCGAATGCGGAGAGGGGACAGTCTTCGACCCGGCGATCGGTTCCTGCAACTATCCCTACGCGAGCGTCAGGCTAGAGTGCGGCGGTAACGGCATAGAAGAGAGTTACCAGAAGCCGCAAGCTGTGCACCAGTTACCAGTCACCAGTAGCAGTAGTGGCGATTTTACGGTTACGTACTTCACTAATCCCACATCGACGACGACTCCTTCGAGCAGCATAGGCACGAGGTGCGCCCAGGAAGGTTTCCTGGCAGATCCGTGGGACTGCAAAAAGTTCTACAGGTGCGTCGGGGACGGTCGACACGATTACATCAAATACGAGTTCACCTGCGGTCCCGGCACCGTCTGGGATCCCGCGGCGGTCTCGTGTAACTTCCCCTGGGCGGCCAACAGGGCCGGCTGCGGTGCCGAAGGTAACGCGGTTAGCTTTAGAGCGAACGAGGCTAGCGTAGGCTTTCACAATCACACCACGTCGAACTCTTCCTCTTCTTCCTCTCAGCAAAGCTCCTTCCAAACCTCCACCAGCAGCAGCAGTAGTAGCTCTAGCAGTAGTAGTAGTAGCTCGTCCTTGAGTAGTAGCTTCAGCAACTCCACTTCAAATTGGAATGGATCTTCAACAGGTTCTTCAGGCTCCTCAAATCAGAATCAATCCTCTTCGAATTCTGGTTCAAGCTCTTCAACTTCTGGATCTGGTTTCAACCAACAAGGCTCTTCCAATTCTAATCAGAATCAACAGCAGTCTGCCTCTAATTCTACCTCCAATCAACAGAGTTCTTCGGGTTCTAATCAGCAGAACCAACAGAATTTTTCCGGTACAAGTCAAAACCAGCAAGGTTCTTCATCTAGTCAACAATCTTCCTCGAGCTCTAATAATCAACAGTCTGGATCTAGTCAACAACATCAGCAAGGCTCTTCTGGTAATCAGCAGAATCAACAAACCTCGTCCGGTTCAAATAATCATTCCAGTTCGAGTTCGAACCAGAATCAACAGGGCTCCTCCAGCTCCGGTAATCAACAGCAGTTTTCTAACTCTACTTCAAATCAGAATCAACAGAGCTCCTCTGGCTCCAATAACCAAAATCAGCAATCTTCAAGCTCGGGTTTTAACCAAAATCAACAGGGATCTTCTACTTCCAACAATAACGAGACACAACAATCCTCGAGCTCCGGTTCTAATCAGAATCAACAGGGATCTTCGACCTCCGGTAATCAACAGTCATCAAGTTCAGGTTCTAACCAAAACCAACAAAGCTCCTCTGGTTCCAATAACAATCAGTCTTCCGGCTCCAACTCTAACCAGAATCAGCAGGGCTCTTCAAGTTCCAGCAATCAACAGAACCAGCAGTCGTCTGGATCCGCTTCTAATCAGAATCAACAGGGATCTTCGACTTCCAGTAATCAGCAGAATCAACAGTCTGCGAGTTCAGGTTCCAATCAAAACCAACAAAGCTCCTCTGGTTCCAATAACAATCAGTCTTCCGGCTCCAACTCTAACCAGAATCAGCAGGGCTCTTCAAGTTCCACCAATCAACAGAACCAACAAACTTCTAGTACCGCTACTAGTCAGAATCAACAGGGATCTTCGACCTCCGGTAATCAGCAGAATCAACAATCTTCGAGTTCTGGTTCCAACCAAAACCAACAAAGTTCGTCTGGTTCCAATAACAATCAATCTTCCGGCTCGAGCTCTAACCAGAATCAGCAGGGCTCATCAAGTTCGAACCAGCAGTCTTCTGGCTCCGCATCTAATCAGAATCAACAGGGATCTTCTACTTCCAGTAATCAGCAGAACCAGCAGTCTTCAAACACTAGTTCAAATCAAAACCAACAAAGCGGGTCTACTAATCAACAGAATCAACAAGGATCGACCAGTTCGGGTTCGAATCAGAATCAACAAGGATCGTCCTCAGCTAGTAACCAACAGAACCAACAGTCTTCAGGCTCTACTATGAATCAGAATCAACAAGGTAGTTCTAGCAATCAGAATCAACAGAATGCTTCGGGGGCAAATGGGCAAAATCAGCAAACTTCTGGCGCAGCTTGCACCATGGATGGTTTCATGGGTGACAACCAGAATTGCAGCAAATTCTATAGATGCGTCAATAACGGCAGAGGTGGTTATATTAGGTACGAGTTTACTTGTACTGTTGGAACGGTGTGGGATCAGGATGCTTTGACGTGCAACTACCCGAGTGCAGTAAGGGGAAAATGCAACGGACCGAATTTCAATCAACAAGGACAGTCCGGTGGCCAGCCTAGTCAACCAGGAGAGGCTAGTGGTGCGCTAGGTCAACCAGGCCAAGCTGGTGGACATCCAGGACAACCAGGCCAGCCGGGACAATCAGGCCAACCGGGGCAACCAGGGCAGACAGATGTCCAGCCAGGACAACCAGGTCAACCCGGCCAGCCAGGCCAACCTGGTGGACTACCAGGCCAACCGGGAGGACAACCGGGCCAACCAGGGCAACCGAGTCAACCAGGACAATCGGGTCAACCTGGAGAACCAGACCAAACTGGTGGTCAGCCGGGACAACCTGGACAACCAGGACAACCAAGCCAGCCAGGTCAAACTGGTGAACAATCCGGTCAACCAGGTCAGCCGGGGCAACCAGGCCAAACTGGAGGACAGCCTGGTCAACCGGGCCAACCAGGGCAACCGGCCGGACAGCCAGGCCAACCCGGACAGCCAGGCCAGCCAGAGCAACCAGGACAGCCGGGGCAACCAACCCAGCCAGGACAGATCATAAACAACAATTGCGTATCAGAGGGTTTCGTAAAAGATGATGATAACTGTCAGAAATTCTATAGATGCGTAAATGATGGACGCGGAGGTTTTACTAAATACGAATTCAGTTGTGCCGACGGAACTGTATGGGATGAAGACATATCAGCATGTAATCACGCTTATGCTGTTCGCGGTAAATGTAGGAACAATCAAAGCCCCCCTGGACAATCAGGGCAACCAGGACAACCAGGCCAACCTGGTGGGCAGCCGGGGCAACCAGGACAAACAGGACAACCTGGTGGACAGCCTGGTCAACCAGGCCAGTCGGGGCAACCTGGTGGACAGCCTGGTCAACCAGGCCAGCCGGGGCAACCGGGTGGACAGCCGGGCCAACCAGGACAGCCAGGCCAACCTGGTGGACAGCCGGGTCAACCAGGACAGCCGGGTCAACCCGGACAGCCAGGTCAACCTGGGCAACCAGGTCAACCAGGACAACCGGGTCAACCAGGACAACCAGGCCAACCAGGTCAAACTGGTGGACAGCTTGGTCAACCAGGCCAGCCGGGACAACCAAGCCAACAGGGTGGACTGCCGGGTCAACCAGGACAGCCGGGTCAACCAGGACAGCCAGGTCAACCTGGGCAACCAGGTCAACCGGGTCAACCAGGACAACCAGGCCAGCCAGGTCAAACTGGTGGACAGCTTGGTCAACCAGGCCAGCCGGGACAACCAAGCCAACAGGGTGGACTGCCGGGTCAACCAGGACAACCAGGCCAATCAGGCCTACCGGGTGGACAACCGAGTCTACCCGGGCAACCAGGTCAACCGGGCCAGCAGGGACAACCGGGTCAACCAGGCCAAGCAGGCGGAACACCGGGTCAACCAGGGCAGCAGGGACAACCAGGTCAACCAGGACAACCAGGCCAGACTGGTGGACTGCCTGGTCAACCAGGCCAGCCGGGGCAACCAGGCCAGCAGGGGCAACCAGGCCAGGCGGGACAACCAGGCCAACCGGGCGGACAGCCTAACCAACCAGGACAACCAGGCCAACCGGGTGGGCAGCCGGGTCAACCGGGCCAACCAGGGCAACCGGGTCAGCAGGGAACGCCAGACCAACCGGGGCAACCAGGGCAGCCAGGACAGATTTTAAACAACAATTGCGTATCAGAAGGTTTTGTAAAAGACGAGAATAACTGTCAGAAGTTCTATAGATGCGTAAATGATGGACGCGGAGGTTTTATTAAATACGAATTCAGTTGTTCCGATGGAACTGTATGGGATGAAGACATATCAGCATGTAATCACGCTTACGCTGTTCGTGGTAAATGTAATAACAATCAAAGCCCGCCTGGACTATCAGGGCAACCAGACCAACCGAACGGACAGCCAGGCCAACCAGGACAACCAGGCCAACCTGGTGGACAGCCGGGTCAACCAGGACAAACAGGCCAACCCGGTGGACATCCACCGGGTCAACCAGGTCAAGCAGGCGGAACACCGGGTCAACCAGGGCAGCAGGGACAACCAGGTCAACCAGGACAACCAGGCCAGACTGGTGGACTGCCTGGTCAACCAGGCCAGCCGGGGCAACCAGGCCAGCAGGGGCAACCAGGCCAGCCGGGACAACCAGGCCAACCGGGCGGACAGCCGAACCAACCAGGACAACCAGGCCAACCAGGTGGACAGCTGGGTCATCCCGGGCAACCAGGACAACCTGGACAACCAGGCCAGCAGGGACAACCGGGTCAACCAGGTCAGACTGGTGGACTGCCTGGTCAACCAGGCCAGCCGGGGCTACCAGGCCAGCAGGGGCAACCAGGCCAGCCGGGACAACCAGTCCAACCGGGCGGACAGCCGAATCAACCAGGACAACCAGGCCAACCAGGTGGACAGCTGGGTCATCCCGGGCAACCGGGACAACCTGGACAACCAGGCCAGCAGGGACAACCGGGTCAACCAGGTCAACCAGGCCAGGCTGGTGGACAGCCAGGTCAGCCAGGACAACCGGGTCAACCTGGACAACCAGGCCAAGCGGGTGGACAGCCGGGCCAACCAGGGCAACCGGGGGTACAGCCAGGCCAACCCGGACAGCCAGGCCAGCCAGAGCAACCAGGACAACCGGGGCAACCAACCCAGCCAGGACAGATCATAAACAACAATTGCGTATCGGAAGGTTTCGTAAAAGATGATAATAACTGTCAGAAGTTCTATAGATGCGTGAATAATGGACGCGGAGGTTTTACCAAATACGAATTCAGTTGTGCCGATGGAACTGTATGGGATGAAGACATATCAGCTTGTAATCACGCTTATGCTGTTCGAGGTAAATGTAGTAACAATCAAAGCCCGCCAGGGCAGCCGGGACAACCAGGGCAATCAAGTGGACAGCCGGGACAACCAGGCCAACCGGGCGGAGAGCAAGGTCAACCAGGACAATCAGGCCAACCGGGTGGACAGCCGGGTCAACCAGGACAACCAGGCCAGACACAACAACCCGGCCAAACTGGTGGACAGCCCGGTCAACCAGGCCAACCGTGGCAACCAAGCCACCCGGGCGGACAGCCAGGTCAACCAGGACAAGCAGGCCCACCGGGCGGACAGCCGGGTCTACCCGGGCAACAAGGCCAGCCAGGACAACCTGGCCAATCGGGCGGACAGCCGGGCCAACCCGGCCAGCCAGGACAACCAGGCCAACCGGGAGGGCAGCCGGGACAACCCGGGCAACCAGGCCAGCCAGGACAACCAGGGCAACCGGGAGGACAGCCAGGACAACCAGGCCAACCGGGCGGACAGCCGGGCCAACCCGGGCAACCCGGCCAGCCAGGACAACCGGGAGGACAGCCGGGACAACCCGGGCAACCAGGCCAGCCAGGACAACAAAGCCAACCGGGCGGACAGCCGGGACAACCCGGGCAACCGGGGGTACAGCCAGGCCAACCCGGACAGCCTGGCCAACCAGAGCAACCAGGACAACCGGGGCAACCAACCCAACCAGGACAGATCATAAACAACAATTGCGTATCAGAAGGTTTCGTAAAAGATGATGATAACTGTCAGAAATTCTATAGATGCGTAAATAATGGACGCGGAGGTTTTACTAAATACGAATTCAGTTGTGCCGACGGAACTGTATGGGATGAAGACATATCAGCATGTAATCACGCTTATGCTGTTCGCGGTAAATGTAGGAACAATCAAAGCCCCCCTGGACAATCAGGGCAACCAGGACAACCAGGCCAACCTGGTGGGCAGCCGGGGCAACCAGGACAAACAGGACAACCTGGTGGACAGCCTGGTCAACCAGGACAACCAGGCCAGACACAACAACCCGGCCAAACTGGTGGACAGCCCGGTCAACCAGGCCAACCGTGGCAACCAAGCCACCCGGGCGGACAGCCAGGTCAACCAGGACAAGCAGGCCCACCGGGCGGACAGCCGGGTCTACCCGGGCAACAAGGCCAGCCAGGACAACCTGGCCAATCGGGCGGACAGCCGGGCCAACCCGGCCAGCCAGGACAACCAGGCCAACCGGGAGGGCAGCCGGGACAACCCGGGCAACCAGGCCAGCCAGGACAACCGGGAGGACAGCCGGGACAACCCGGGCAACAAGGACAGCCAGGACAACCAGGCCAACCGGGCGGACAGCCGGGCCAACCCGGGCAACCCGGCCAGCCAGGACAACCAGGGCAACCGGGAGGACAGCCGGGCCAACCCGAGCAACCCGGCCAGCCAGGACAACCAGGCCAACCGGGAGGGCAGCCGGGACAACCCGGGCAATCAGGCCAGCCAGGACAACCAGGGCAACTGGGAGGACAGCCGGGACAACCCGGGCAACAAGGCCAGCCAGGACAACCAGGCCAACCGGGCGGACAGCCGGGCCAACCCGGGCAACCCGGCCAGCCAGGACAACCAGGGCAACCGGGAGGACAGCCGGGCCAACCCGGGCAACCCGGCCAGCCAGGACAACCGGGAGGACAGCCGGGACAACCCGGGCAACCAGGCCAGCCAGGACAACCAAGCCAACCGGGCGGACAGCCGGGTCAACCCGGGCAACCTGGCCAGCCAGGACAACTGGGCGGACAACCGGGACAACCAGGGCAACCAGGACAACCAGGGCTCCCAGGGCAGCCAAGCCACACAGGTGTTCCGCCAGGACAACCTGGTCAGCCAGGAAACTCGGGACAGACAGGTGGCCAGCCAGGGCTACCAGGTCAACCAGGCCAACAGGGAAATCCTGGACTGCCAGGGCAACCAACTGGACCGGGACAACCAGGGCCAATTTCAGGAAACAATTGTGTGTCTGAAGGATTTATTAAAGACGACAGTAATTGCCAAAAGTTCTACAGGTGCGTTAACAACGGTAGAGGAGGTTACATGAAATACGAATTCAGTTGTGCGAATGGTACAGTGTGGGATGAGACAATTTCCTCATGCAATCACGCGTACGCTGTAGGAGGAAAATGCTCCACGAATCCTGCAGGACAAACGGAACAACCTCCACAGTCTTCACCGAATCTACCAAGTCAATCGGGCAATCAAGAGAATCAGCACGGTAGTGGAACTTCTGAACAAAGTGCAGGTAGTAACCAAAACCAACAAAATCAGCAAGGCTCGAACCAAAACCAGGGTAATCAGCAAGGTACTGAATCAAGCCAGCAAAATCAGCAGGGAACTAACTCAAATCAACAAGGTGGTGCAAGTACTTCTTCGCAAAATCAAGCTGGTTGCAACCAAACCACTCAATCACCATGGAACCCGACGAACGTTTCCAGCGGAGTTGGCAATACTTGCAGTCAGGAAGGTTTTCTGGGTGATCCGGAGGATTGCAGTAAATTCTATAGGTAACTATTATCGTTTCCCTAAAATTGAAACATGTGTCGAACAAACAACTTTATCCTCTTACAGATGCGTAGGTGACGGTAAAGGAAGCTATACCAAATACGAGTTTGCTTGTGGTAAAGGCACAGTCTGGGACGCACAATCTGTTACGTGTAATTACCCGTGGGCTGTATCTTCGAAATGTGCCAACGTGCCTGTAGACAACGAACCTCCTACAGTAAGTTGAATCATTTGTGTTTCTTGATTATTGTCTAAATTATTTGAAATATTTTAGACCGACAGCTCCGGTAGCATAACGGAGAGTTCTACCATTTCGACTACAGAAAGCACCACTCCACCTACAGAGAGTACTACTTCACCCACAGGTAGTACGACTTATTCTACAGAGAGCACTACACCAATTCCTGGCACCATATCGACTACATACAGCAGTACGTCTCATACAGGAACCAGTACAGCACCAACAGATGTTACGATTACGTCCACATATAGCACAACAGCACCGATAATCAGCACTACGTCGCCTACAGATAGCACTACTTCTCCTACAGATAGCACCACAGCGCCTACAGATAGCACCACAGTACCTACGTATAGTACCACAGCGTCTACATATAGCACCACAGCGCAGACGTATAGCACCTCATCACCTATCTATAGCACCACGATACCTACGTATAGCACTACATCACCAACAGATAGCACGACCTCAACGACTCCAACAGAGTGGACCCAGAGTACTCCTACCGAATCATCGACACAACCTGGTGGTACCACGATGGAACCCTGCCCGATCGGACAACTCGAAGGTGACCAGATCGCTTTAGTTTGCCCTACGGGATTCAGGAGGCACCCGAAGTACTGCAACCTGTTTTACCAATGCACTAAGGGTCAGAGCAGCCACGACTACAAGGTCCTCGTTCTGAGTTGTCCCGATGGGCTGATATTCGACGACCAGAAAATACAATGTCTGCCTCAGAACGAGAGCAGGATTTGCAATGGGCAGATCGCTGGAAGTACTTTGTATAGGAAGCTGGATGATAACGAGTTACCTCCTGTAAGTGTTTAAAATCTTTGCTTTCACGAATTGCCATATAATTATATACGAAATTTTAAGTGTTTCTAAAAACTGTGAATATGTTCCTTGTCTTTATAGATCAGAATCAAAAGAACTACATCCCTCTGCCCGGCTGACGGTTACCACGATCTAGAGTCCAACACTTGCACCAGCAACTTCATAAAATGCCAAAAGTCGCTCTCGGGGAAGACGGAAGGTTTCCTCTTTCAGTGTCCCGAAGGATTCTCCTTCTGGAGGATCAGCAGGAGGTGCGAGAGGGATTTCAAACCGATAGATTGCACGGGACACGACGTGACGAGGACGAGGTGGCAGATACCGGTAGATGGCGTGAACGTCTCCTACAGGAGGAGGAAAAGCGTGTAGAGGTCCTGAAATTGATTTCTGTCAAACTATCAATCGACTCGTAGTTTTCAATTAATAGTTTGATAGGAACGCGCATGAGTTTCGCTCACTTTTCGGGATGGACAATGTGGGTTTCGGTAGGGGGATTATTTATTTTTTGATTAATGTTAGTTTTAAGGAGAACTACGTGAAAATTCGTCGGATTTGGATTGAATGTAGAGATTTCGTACGCGAATATGAAATAAATCGAATTTGTATTAGTCGAGGTGTTTAATTCCCCTATCATCGTCATCCTTTCTACTTCTTCGTGTGCTGTACGCTTTGCAACACGAAGACGATCAATCATACATCTCTTGATCTCCTGGGTATTAAGGGTAAAGCACTAAATTCGGATACCTTGAAGTTATGAACGTTGCCATTATTTTGAAGCTGTTACCTCTCTCTTGGTACGTTGGACCCACCAGTATTTAGCTCAAGTAACACACCTTCCCCTGCTGGGGAACCAGGTGAGCAGATGGAAGGCGTAGGTGAAATGTCTTGGTGTAGAAAATACAAAGGTAGCTTGGCGAAAGGGGGGGGAAGCAAAGGTTCCAAGGGAGACTCATTCGTCCTATCTAGTGCTCGTCTTGAAGGCAAGTCTTCTTCTTCCTCGCCGATTAAAAGGCATCGACGCCCAAAGAAAGCTTTTTGAAAAAATATTTATAGCTTCTTAATGCCGCTGGTAGATTCTAGATTCTTCTTCTCGATTTCAACGTTAAATCCTTTCTGGCTTTCCAACAGGCACTAGAGACTGCCCCAAGAGACCTCTAGAGGCTTTCTTTAGCCTGATTCAAATTTTCTATTGTTTGTAATTGTAACGAAAAAGCTGCTAGAATCTGTTTGAGACCATCACGTAGGAAAATTCAGAGTTTTCTGTGGTTCTTGGAGGGTGAAACCAATTGAAGCTTGCACATATCACAAACCCTTTGGGCTAGTAATGTCCTCTAGAATCTTTACTTTAGATTCTTTCTAACTTTCACAGTTAAATTAAAATCTTTTTTGAAATTCTGTAAACTTCTACGTTCAATTTTGAAGTCATTATCGACTTACAAAGTTCTAAAGGCACCTCTGGAGTCTTTTTAGAGGAAATTTGAGTATACTAAATATTAAAAAGATATACTGTAAATATATTCAATTGAAATCCCTTCCACGAAAACTTGTACCGGGAATACTTTGGAGCCATTTTATTTGTATGAGATAAATTCCTGTTGTTCACCTTAATCAAAATATTAAGCGCACTATGACTATTCACTGAAAATAAAAACCGTAGTAAGACACAATGGAAGCGAGTATTACACGATAGAACACATAATAGAACGCTGTTGTAATATGGGTTGCATAAGGACTGGGTAGCAGGTGGCGTTCCATGCGTTACGTGGCGGACGTACAGCAACGCCGGGGCCGTCTGTCATTGGTTATTCGTAAATCATCACTGTTATGAAGTGGTTACCGTGCGAATGTTCAATAAAAGCTAACATATATAAAATTAATGTTTGTGGTTAATTATTTCTTATGCTGTTTTACACCGAATATTTTTACTACCAGTTGTTTGTCTTCGGAAAGACAGTTTACTATTACATATGCATCGTTTCTAATATGACTTATTTATTTAGGTTTCGATGGACACGTTTTTCACTACAAATAGTGATTTTTGTATGGGGTTAAGTATTACAATTTTCTTGTAATCGATAACCTTCCCGGGAAACTCTTGAACATTTAGCAACGAGTTCGATACTGCTGAGAAAGTTTTCTTCTGCTATTTCATGATTGTTCTTCCGCATCTCTTCTGAATAGTCTGCAATGATTTGGATTTGTAGTTCCCTCTGTGGCGATTACAGGGCCAATGCCAGTTTCTGGATAAGCAACTTCTCTTTTTCATTATATTTTTCATTTCATATTTATTACTATTAAAACAAATATTGTGATATTTTGCCGACACGTTCTTGGAACAGTAGCAGGAGTTATTACGCAATTACTACAGTTTACGTTTGGCATTAAAAATATTTAACCCACCGTAAACCCAAAACAATAACAGTAATTCACGTTAAATGCACGTACTAAAATATTGCCCGTAAACTCAAGGCAGTTAAATCTTAAGTGCACATCAGGTTAGTACTGTAAGTTTTCGAGAACGCCCGGTAAGCGTTTAATTCGTGCAAGAAATGACGTTTTTACCGTCAGGTTTTACTGTCGTAGATATTTTTTAAAAGAGAAAATTTTTCTTTTACACTTGTCCTTTCGCCGAAAAACATGTCTAACATGTCCACAGAGGAAAAATCGCCGCTGCTGTACTACGAGGAGAAATGCGAGGAGAAGAAAAAGGGTCACTTTGAGAAACACAACAGGCTGAAAGATATTTCCGCGGGCACCACTTACGTTTTCACACGTTTTCCGGGTAAGGAATTTGTCATACGATATAAACGTTACATAATAGGGAGATTGATGGTATTTTTTTAACACTTATGTCATGTTCAAGCAGGACAAAGACGAGGAAATTATTAAAATAAATTACAAATTATTTACGCTTCGGATAAAAGTTTTACCGTGGAAAAAACGTTCAAAACTATTTATTTTAAGAGTAGTGTAACAGCGTTTGAAACAGGTAGTTGTCAGGATGAAATCAAATTGGTTTTACACGGTAATGCTATGAATTGAAAAGGTAGGTAACTAATAGGTCTGCTACAACTGCACACAAAAATTTTTTGAGCCCAAAAGTCCCCAAAAAGGTCAAACTGAACGAAAACAAATTAGCATTAAAGAAAAATCTCAATTTGAAATCATGAGCACTGACCTGTAGAAATTTGTTTTATTACAAAAGTGGCCGTTTTGAGGATTTTATGCATGGCTTGCTGAGTCGATTATGAGAGAAAAGCACATAAAAATTAAACCCAAATACGTTTGTTTTTTACTATTCACATTTTCTAGGAAAATGCCGACAACATACATTTTGCAAGAACATGCCAAAATTTTGTGAAAATACTTGCATATGTAATATTGCGTACCATGTAGCATACCACTTTATTTTGCTAGGTCTGAATAGGTTTAAAATTACTAATTTTGATAGTAGTACTTTAGTACTAACTAAGGAGGATTAATCATTTTTTTTTATTTACTGCCGTTATTTATTCAAAAATTACAGTTCTCAATTTCTTCCAAGATACTAATTGAACTGTCTTTTTTTGGAATGAGTTCAGTTTTTCTCCGTAACTCGTTTATTTTTGTCACGAGCAGATATTTCGCTTCATATTTATAATGGCACTGTAAACACCATTCTTAGATACCTTTTGGTATTAAGGTTAATTTTCCAATGATCAGTCCATTTTAGTTGCAATTGAAAGCAATTTGCAAATTTCTAATGTGTGAGTTTTCATCTTGAACTACTAAGTATCAAAGGCAATCACAATTTGCAACGTAAAATTAATCACAATGTTCCTGCTGTTATTGCAATTGTAATGTTTTTAGAAGAGATATGCGTTTAGGAAACAAGATTATAAAATTTGTTCAGAAATATTTAAAAATTTACTAATAAAATGTAAAACTAAATTAATGAATTATCAACAAATCATAAGTTTAATAAACCATAAAAAAATCAAGTATTTCGAAAATAACACTTCAGCAACTATTTTTCAGCTAGGACGCTTTAAAAATATCTACCAACAGCCATTTTAAAAGTAATTTAAATATCGTTTAGCTGTTAGGGTCTTACAACAAAGAGAACCTTAGTCGACCAGTAATAATCACATGGAAACCGCTGGAATAAATCTTATTAACCCTACAACCTATTTATTCTAGATTACGTCAGCACTTGGTGGGTAACAACAGCTTTCTTCGTCCTCTTATTCTTCATGATGATCCTCCTCCTCCTCTCGACATTGACCATAGGGGCCCTACGCATCCCCAGGTGCGTAGCCAACGAAGAACTGGATAGCAAAAGCGTCCATTTGGTCCACACCGAAGGCGATTGGAGACCTGGAGAGATTGAAATAATGGAGAAGATCGCGAAGACATACACGGGATACAAGATACACTTGGTGTTGCTCCAGAAGACGTTGAACAACGAGATCAGTAAGAGAAACGCGAGTACCAGCGGTAGTGAAGAAGTAGCTAGCACTGCTACCGTCACTCCCAGCGTTAATACTGCGAGTACACTTAAGAGTAAAGTTGTCAAAACTAAAAAGAGCCATGAAAGGAAGAAGAGGAAAGTACATGATTTTAACACCGATGCAAAAAAGTTGCTGGAGATGATCTTACATGGGAAGATGTGGGAGAAAAACTTGACGGATCATACTTTAACCACCAGCACTACCACCACCACAACAACAATCCCTACGTCACCTACCACTACCATCCCTTCAACCACATCCATCTCCACTTTAGAAGATCTCCTCAATAACTACCCTGACGCGATTACCATCGAAAAAACCACGTACAACAAAGCCTTCTTCAATTCACCCCTTTACCCCTACTGGAAAGGGTTGAACGGAGCTCTGAAAATATTCGCCATAAGGGTGCTCCAGCTGTGGCAATACGGCGGCATCAGCTTCGACCTAAATCCCACTGCGGGAAACCATACTGACGTAATCAAGAGCCCGATCGACGCCATCTACAAGAGAAAAGTCTTGCGTTTCGTCCTGAGAGAGAAATCAAATTATGAATCGTTAAGTAAGAAGATTGTCGCGGCTGATGACGAGGGGCTCCACATGGAGAGCAGGGTACCTTGTCACGCCTTTTTTGGACAAATCCTGATGATCCTAAGGGAAGCCAAGCCATACTCGACCGTAAGAAGTGTAATTCAGGATGCCGTGGCGGTGTTTTGTCATTACTATTCGGTCGAAAAGAAATATTGTGATAAAATCGAAATTATATGATTTTACTGCGTTTTTAAATAAAGAGGATACTTCTGTATTTTTCTTACTGTGAGCGATAGGAAAGTTGGAGCAATTGTAAAAAAATTACAGAACAAATGTATATTGGCATAAGAAACTTAATATAGGTACAAAAATACACATTAGTTTAAGAGAATAACAACTCTTCTCATGACTAAAAACAAATAGTTACCATGAGTACAAAAATATGATTTATCTAATTGGTGCGATGAGTATTATCTATTCTAAACAAATTTAAAAGGAAGCAGATCATATTGGCACGATTCCAACTTATAGGCAGTAATTCAAGAAATGAAAGCTACAAAAAATGGAGTTTTAAACATTCAAGGCAAGATTTACAAGCAATAGTTCGGAGAAATATGGACATTACCTCGAAAAAACATAATTAAAATAATTTACATTAATCACAGTAACCTCACTTTATAACAATAAAGTGAATAATGAACGTGGATATAAGTTAAAAAAGTTTGCTCAAATATGGCGTCGATTTACTTATCACCAAAAACTTTTGACAACCAATACATGGCCTACTACTCTTCAAATAAATTTAAAGTAGACTATAAGAACCCATACTTACACTGGATCAAATCTGACAAAAAGATTTATGATTGATCCTACAACAATTAGAGGTCTCTTTCCATATATACTACCATGTTCATGTGTTCCCATCGGGTCTGAGCATGACTGTATATATAGAAAGACCCTAAAATTTCTGTAATTAGCTCAGCACCAAACTACTTATTTTTTCTTAACATTAACTAAATCAAGTCATTGCAGCAGTTCCAAAAAAATGTTAAACCACTTTAAAATGGAATGATACTAACTTAACTATGAGAACGGAACTATTGTTAATAACGAAGTATTTGTACTTGACCTGAGTTCTATCGCACCTTTTTAAGAGTCTGCATGGCAGTCGACGCTTTGTTTTAACGCAAGTTGACGAGCTACTGAAATAGATTCTGAGCGTTTATCGAGTTCCATTGGAAACAAAAGAACCCGATCTCGGTTAATTTAACCGCCACGTAAATACTCACCACACTTTATGGTGGAACTTGGAATAACTTTGGTCCTTTTATATTAAAGAGGAGAAATAAAATAGACCCATTAAATACTTACAGGCCTCCTCTAGAAAGCTTCTCTAATATCAGGTAAATGTTACCTGCTCTTGCTAAAATTAACAAGAAACAAACCAAAATCAGTAGCTCAGCTACCTCGTACACAGGCTCATGCGAACTAAGTGACAAAGCAAAAGTTATTAAAACGACATTGAACTTAAATACTAAAATGATAACATAGTTAAAATACACTGCACTGGAATCAAAAAGGAAATAAAGAACATAGAGTCGATTCAAAACAGATCTGATATAACATCATTCGTGAAGAGGCTAACAGGTTTTCAAAAGGTAATGAGGTCGAATTTGCTTAAGGTCAATAACCTCCCCCTTACTTTTTGGTACCTTAATATGATCCACTCACAAATACGTTGTCCAAAGGACAGTTGATAAGCGGAGCAGTCTTTACGATTGCATTTAATGCAACTTATAAAGTTTAAAACCACAAACTGTAAACAAAATATTCAGGTGCGTTGTCGGGTCTAACGTACAAAGAAACTAGTCAACTACAGTCACTAGATATACACAGTACCGCAATGTCCGCCATGTTTGGAGTAAAATTTGGGCGGGTAAATTCAAATTGGAAATGCCAAACTTTATAAATTGTTTACACCACGATTGTTATAGTACAATGCTTATATCTTCGTACAATCGATGAATTGTTACTATTCATAATTATTATACAATTATCAGACATTTTTTTAGATTTAAGCAATGATTTGTCTGTCACTTCTCACATAACTTCCATAGAAAACAGCTATAAACAGCAGAGATACAAACTGTCATATTTGGGGGAAAATGAAAAATAACTATTTAGGCCGGTATATTTGGAGTAAAATATGCCCCCCCCCTCTCTCTCTCTCTCTCTCTCTCTCTAACACATTGGAACATAGCCTCGTTGTACTGTGTATATCTAGTGACTGTAAAACCCACAACATCGCTCACCGTTGCCAACTAAAATAAGCCATGAATTTGAATCTGCATATAAGAGTGGTTCAGTGGTTATGGCGTCACTGGGTCATGTGTTACCAGATTTGTTTTGAAAGGACTGTACTTAATCAGTATACTACGATCAATATAAAAAGGGAGTCATAGAAGATCATGGAAATATAAAAATCAGAAACAAAACAAATATGCCCCCATTACACTAATCCAGGAGAAATTTATAGACATTGAGTAATCAATAAGTTGTTCGAAACTAAATTATCATGTAAAAAGATGGCACTCACTTTAATATAAATCTTGTTACAACCTTATCACAATTATTATTACTCTTCTCCAACATTAATGATTATTTTTCAAGGGCCATCACTTTGCCTGAATTAGATTTAGCGTTTTTTTCCTGAACATCTCACAGTTAATTTTAAGTTGTGAATGATACAATCACTACTTGGCTTAGTTTGTTCTTTAGGATGTAGTGATAATAAAGCATATATCATCAGGCGCATCGGCAAGACTGAAACTCCCATTGTTGGTTTCCAAGACTTTCTACGACTTCGTCATTGATCATGTCTTCTAGAGACAAAACTTAAGCACTATATTAACCTATCACAATTTTTAATAGAGATCATATTCGAGTGACACTGAGGACTATTGCAAGAGAGGAACGTATTGTCCTGTCACTTGAATCTGACCCGCCCATTGCTTCAGTTAGCCTCAGTTTCAACACTCTTCCCTGAAAAATAGCCAAATTTGTAAAACATACCATAAGTTATTGAGACAAAATGTACTAACTCAGAGCAATCACTTTCTCCAAGCACTCTCTCAGAGGCTCATCTCTTTCTCTATCTTGCAATTCGTGAATGTCTCCTGCCAATAAGTCGTGGTAGAACTTCAAAACCTGCTTGACATGATTCTTTCCACACACTGGCAGCTGCGGGATTACAAACGGCATTAAAAATTATTTTAATTAGGCTACTTACCGTTAACTCGTAATTTTGGAAGTCTGAATTTAGAGTCCCGGAAGTAATAGGAACTTTCACCAGCATCTCAACCTTCCTCTTCTTTCCCTTCGGGACTGGTTCATTCTTCGTTTTAAACTTTTCTTCATCTTTGCCTTTGTCTCTATTGGGACAAGAGCAAATCCGAACGTTAAGTGGTCTACGGCCGAGTGTATTCCCAAAGTAATCTTCTAAAGTAAAGAGGACTTCAATGTCCCGTCTATTAATTCCAGGAGAGGGACAGGAATTCTTACAGACGAACTTGAACACTTCCCGGATACTGTCGGCACCATCAATAGGAAATGGAATGATTACACTGAGGTGCTCCTTTTTGTCTAGGTCCCCTTGGTAGTAAGCTTTCGGGTTCTCACATCGGATGATGTGTTGGAAAGCTTGGAACTCTCTACCTAAAGCAAAGATTAAATATGTTTAAAGGTACAGCGGTTTATAAAAATTGCTTACTATCTGAAAAGGAATGGTTTACACATCTCGACACGCTTTCGTGTGCATATTGAGGAGAGCTAAATACTGGGGTGACCCTGATTACCAACGGGGTGTCCGGACGACATTTCAATTTGAAATCCACGGGGAATGTACACTTGATGTCCATGTAGACTTTGTTCAGCACTGAGGAATACTGGAAAAAGAACAGGAAAAGAAACACTACCGCAAAGCCCCATAGAAACTTACCACCCATGAATTCTTCGATCCGTTTGGATGAATGTTCACCTCGAACTCATAATCTCCGGATAAATCTTTATTGGGAAGGACACCCGACAACGGAGAGATCAGAAACTTTGAATCTTCTAGTGCCTGGATAAAATCGAGTTCAACTTATATTGTGTCATAAGGTATTAAAAAAAATCGGGATGCATGAATTGCGGACAAAAGCAATAGCTGACCTGCATGGATCACAGAAGTAATATTGAGCAGGTAAAAGATTACAACAATTTTTATACAGTGAATGCATGTTTTGTATGAAATGCGTTATAAAAGGAAATGACAAGAAAATTAAAGTCTTAAATTTGATTTCAATTTCTTTGCGCAATAACCAACTTTTTACCAATATACTTTTTCCAGGCTTAGCCCACAATTCAAGACCACCTACAAATATTGTATTACACTTTAGATATACTCACAATAGCGTGTGAATGTTATCTGCAATTTTTTTTAATATCAGAGTTTGAATTAAGGTGAATCTCCACAAAGCTTACTTTGCTCCTGCCATACCCCAAATGTGTCGTTTGCTACAGACTTTCAAAATAATATGAAATATTGTTAAATGCATATTCAATAGGGAAAGCAAGCACCGACCATGCACATACTGTGCTGATCGACTCATGACCGGTGACTGAAAGACGAAAGGAGCATGGTAAGACCTGTAAGCTATGCGTAAACCACCGATAGACCACCATATGGTTGTCATATCCAGTACGGTTAGCTACGTGGAAAAACACCTTCATTGCGTGATGAGTTAAACTAAACCATTTGAATAAGTATGTAAAACACCTAACACAACCAAAGCTGTTAGTGATCGTGTAAGGTATAAATAAAACTTAATCAGAATAACCTGTTTCATAATTAATAGACTGAAGTTCTACAATTCGATGTGTTGATGATGACAGACTTCAATAGCAATGTTCGTAATGGTGAAATGAGTAATGGCAGGACTTACCATAAATTCTTCCTGGGGAATTAACAACTCCCCTGTTCCCCTAAAAGTGTTAACAACAATTAGTTTTCAGGAACAGTTCTTATCTCTATTAATAATAAGGCCAGATATTTCACACTTACAGAGAATTGTATAGGTAATTTGCATCTTCACTGTTCAGAATATCTGAAGTACTGCTCAAAATATCTGAAGACATGGACATTTCTAAAAATACCTTTAACATCGGTTACTTTTCTATAGCTTAATAATGAGATGAGACACTTACTTGTTTTCACAATGTTTACTACTTGGATGGACAAATGGATGGTACCGACAGCTAAATCTGTAAAATAGTAACCAAATGGGAGAATAATTCTGGCAGATTTCAGAACTGTGTTTATGACTACACCAAATATAAGCAACTCTAATGATCATCGTTATAAGATTAAAGTACTACTGAAGGGTAAAGTGGCACAGGGCATTGGAGTGGCGTAGCATGGCACTATCAACTAATAAAGAAAAGGTTTCCAAGTAACCACATGGCAGATGTGGTTAAATCCAACTATTGACCGATATAACCAGGTAGAATACAATTTAAAACAAAGCTTTAGTGTGTCTAGTACAGTGGTACCTTGACAACATAGAGCACCTTGCCTGGAGACATAAGGTAGCATTGCAACCACAGTGACAGTTAGTCCAGCGTGCAGCGGTACTAAGGAAGAAACGCGCGAAGTGCAGACATGAACTCCTATCAAACGCCATACATTAGCACCAAGCGAGCAATGGTACCAAAGGAGAAACGTGCGAAATACTGCTTAACCTACTAGTGGAAATTATTCCAAGACGTTAGTGATTGCTAAGGGAGAAAAGCACGAAGTACCCCGTGTTGAAATAAATGATGTAACAGTGACTGACATTTGTATCTCCTAAACATCTAGAATGGAGCATGCAGCGGTACTAAGGGAGAAACTCTCTTAGTCTCTTTTGTTATGTTTTTATGCAATATTTGTCATTTATAAATACATTTTTCTTATTCAATAACATGCAATAAAAACAACTGGGGTCCCATTTCGGGGGCTGAAGCGTATTAATGGCATTTCAATTAATTTCAATGGAGAAAATTGCTTTGAAATAAGAGCAAGGTGCAAGTGATGGAACGAATTAAACTCATATGTCAAGTAACCACTGTATTCTACAAACAAGATGGTACAGAAAAGGTGTTGATTCTGGTAAATAGAGAATAGTGTAACATTGAACCAGCAACAATGAACTGGCGCTCCGAACAAATAATAATCAAACGCACTGGACTATATGAAGGAACAGTTTATTATTCATCATTTTTCTTTTTATTCTAAGTAGATGACATTACCCACCAATAGATTGGATTTATAAAAACTAAAACCCCGAAATAAATCGCAGTGACTCATTTCCACAAGAAATTGTGGGTGGCACACGCAGAGCCCCAAAATCATACCCATGGCAACAGGGAGATTACGGAAATTACCGTCTACCTTTCCATGGCTTTATCAATGCGTGGAGATTTTCAAGCAATGGACGAGTCATTCGAAATTATTTCTGGTTCCTCACAGTACCAAAAAAGTACTGATTGCTCTGATTAATACTGTTCAATCATAAACGCAGCTCTTAAATAATCTTATAAGCACTATATATATATTAGATTCAGTTCAATTGTAGTTTAGTAACAATTGTCACATTGATTTAATGAGATATTCACGCAAATAAAACAGATAAAATGGAGATAAAAAATAAACAGTATCTATATTGATCGTAATTATACTTGAATGTAAAACATTCTAGAAATAAAAATAATTCACTTGAATTATGAAATGAATAAATACAACAAAACTAGAATTTCTACTTTCAGGTTTTTCAACGGCACTTTACCGTTTTTCAACAAAATGATGCGCAACAAGTGTCCCTTTTGGGCCTCTACAAACTCGAATAAATCTGAAGTGCGCCGCAAAAAATATGCCAACTTCACCGTGTACAGTTTATTCCTGAAATGTTGAAAATGTAACTTTAAATCTATTTACTTACCAAGGAAACACCCCGAAAAGTTTCACTAACAAACAACCAACTACTCTACCTCCATTTTCCTATAACCACGCTAAAGCACAGAACACAAATGGCGCCGAAGTAAACGAAATTGTTGTCTTGAAGAATCTGAAGCGAAGAGACATGACAACTGAAGAACCGCGCCAATTTTTAAATAATCGCCAAGTAGTATATCAACGGTCAAATTGCCCTTTCAATTCTTAAAAATAATGTCGGCTGAACTCTGTCTCTTACATTCATCTTAATAATTCACTCCAAAGTCCCAGATAGTGACATAAGTTTCAAAATTTCCCGTTTCGATGAATGAGTAAAGCTTATTAACAAATCTAAGGAATCTCATACAATTTTTAATGGTATCTTCGATTGGATTTGATTCGTACTTTCTCGGTACCACCCCCTGTGCATTTTGAAATATTTACTGAATTAAAGTATGTAATTACAGATATGAAGATGGAAGAAAATTACCTTCCAGTGAAGCACGGACTTGGCTCTGGGATCGAAAACAATACTCCATCCAATTCCTTGTTTTCTTCTCACTTACCTGTTCAGCGAAGAATATTCTTAGAACAGTTACTCGGAATACATCATTTTTGTATCGCAAGAAAGGCAAACAGAAAACATAAATCCTCAATTGAGTTTCTCAAAAACACGATCGAAATGACTTTATTCATTAACTGACTTTGCAGTTGGATTACAACTTCTCTACAAAGAAAAAAAAGAACACGATTCTGTCACCTTAAAAATAATTAAAAAGGTTTCAAATATAAGGCTAGATGAACTCCTCTGGTTCCCTGGGGGCGTCCAGGTCACGATAGTGGATAACGGGCCTGAATTCACTGGGGCCCCCTCTGAAATAAAATACATATTATAATACAACATTGCAACTTCAAAATGATGTCTTACCTGCCCCTTGGCTGATATCCTCTGGACCTCTGTTGGAACCCTTGGTTATAAAAAGGTGGCGGCCTTCCATACCCACCACCGCCATACCCTCCACCAAATCCTCTGAGAAGGTAAAATTAGGAAAACGATCGCGGGATAGTAAGTAATAACTTACGGGTGATTATAGATGGGAGCATCCTCCCTTTTGGACTGTGGGGTGTCTGCTAACATCGGCCTCTTCGGGTCTTTGAGGTAGTTATTAAAGAATTCCACTTCTTTCTTCACTTCCTCAAGTTTCTCTGCATGTTTATTGAAGATATGTTTACGCACGAAATCAGGACCTGGAAATAATTTGGAAAATCCATACTGACTGTAGAAGAAGTAAATGAAACATACGACTGAGGCAAAAAGGTAAAGGTGAAATACTTTTTTACTAGGCACATATTATTAGGGCTCGAAAAATAATATTCAAATGTATATAACGTCCATTTTATACTTGCAAATGACAAATTATAACTATTAAATTGAGTGAGAAGTGCATAGCAAGTACTGCAAAATCCAAGTAACAAACACATTAAAAGCAATTTAAGTGGCAATTTAATAGAAAGAATACAAAATAAAATTAAGAGTTGCCAGCATTTACCTAAACTTTTAATGCAGTTAGAGATAGAGAAAATTGAGGCTGCAAAAATCAGTTAAATACTTAAATGAGCAAGCAAAAATTGCATTGAAAACTTAATATAGATAATCCTTCAATATGCACCAATCACGTGAATTATTACCTCTAATACATTAATAGGGTATTAAAAGTTACCGTACTAAATGTGTAGAAAACAATACTTTTTCAAATCTATGCATGACAATTTGTTAGACTTGAATTATACAAATAAATTAGAAAATATTTTACGTCACAGTTTACAGTTTAAAACATGAAGGCAAACAAATGCACATTTACTTGCATATTTTGTAATTTTTACAGCCTGCATATTTTGAAGATATTTTCCGAGCCTCTCATAGTATTCATAAAACAATTTTTGAACCTTTAAATTTCTTGCCGGACAATGGGCACAACCACTTATCCTTGGCCAATTCTCTCGTGTTCGCTTGAACAAACTTGTCGATTTCCGTATTGACATTTTTGAGAGCCAACGTAACCAATTTGGCCTCGTTTTTATCCTTCTCGTCTTTCGGTTTGTCCGGCAAAAAGGCAGACATCTTCGATTCTACTGCTGAACCGATGAACTGAGTCATGTCAGTCTGAAATAAACATTGTTCATAATTCATGTTTCAAAAAATGTTTATCGAATTTCGGTACTATACCTAAATCGAGTACTACTTTATGTGATAATAGACTTTTTGCATTTCACATAATGTCGGGCGTTATTAGCGTTTACCTTATTTGAACAGGAAGCACTTTCAATAGCAAGGTAATGGAATAAGGTAAATGCTAATAGCGCCCGACATTATTTGAAATGCACAAACTCTCTACTATTAATAAACATTGTCCATATAGTCTTTGTAAAGCCAATATTGGCAAAAGCTCAATAGAATAAATAAGAAACCTCACTATTTCTTGCACTCCGTTGTCTGAAGCATTAAATCCTACTTAACTTACTTTTGCTGTGGGCGGGGGCCCTCTGGCGTGCAAAATACCACACCTGTTGGGCATCTCGTCCTCATTGGGATACTCGCAGTGGTTGTAATAGTCGACGGAGTGCACGATGCGCAGATACAAAAGGATCCTATCGAGAACTGAGATTAGATTCTCGTCTCTCTCGACTGTCGAGATGGAGTCATGGGTCTCGGCGCTCGGCTCAAGCCCGAGCAGCTCCTCCTCTTCGGCGCTAGCCTCTTCGATCAGGTAATCCGTTATGTTGTGTAACACAGGATTGTTCGACACTAAACCGAAGGTCTACAAAGGAGGATTGTGAACAAACATTAATGTGTAACTTGAGGCAACATGGGAGCATGAGAGATAATCATTAAAAGTGGCAGAAAGCTATTTGAGAAAAGGCAGTCTCATAACTTAAAACACTTATGATCACACTTTCAGTGTCTTGGTGAATGGCCATATTATTTACCTGCTTTGGCTTATCCTTCTTCTCTCCCTCGTCCTGCCACAGGCCGGCCTTAGTGTCGAGGTGCAGCACGACCTTCGCGGATATCCTAATATCAGATCTGACGACTTGCTTGTGGGCAGTGATCCCGTTGACGGGCCTGATTCTCCGACTCAGGTCCCTGTTGACGATAGCGCCCAGTTCGCAGTCCTTCAACCTGATATTGTTCAGGTTCCAGCAGATCTCCTTGATGTTGGCATCCCTCTTGAAAGTCACCCAGCCCCTGCGCAGCCAACGCCTCTCTGGCTGGGGGTCCGCCAGCGCCACTCGGAGGAAACCATCATATCTAAAAAAATTGTTTTGCTCAACTCTGGCACAACAATTAGCTCCAATTACGTTAACGACCAATGTTCTAAACTGGTTAATGACGAGAAATTATTCTATGGTGCTTATATTCGAATTTTTATGGGAAAATGCTGTCGAATTTCAACGAGTATATATTTACTGATATTAAATGCGCAACTGTCATCCTACCAGAGGCAATAATAACAGTATCATCAATCTTACCATATGAACAAATGCAGTGTTTTCATAATTACCCATACATTTCATAAAAAATTTTTGGATTGTAATGAAAGGGAGTACAATTTAGTATATAAGACCTTGGAAAAAATACACCCGTTCCCCATAATTTAGACGGATTAAATCTGGTGACCATCGCCATTGTCACCTTTACAGTTCATATGACAAACCTACCTCGAACAAATCGCCTCCACCTCTTCCTTGGTGATATTCGGTGCGAGATTCCTAAGAAAAATTGATGTAGTTTTGTGCAGAGACTTCGGCTTCTCCGGTTTAACGCTCTCATCGTCGTCCTTGATAGAATGAATGTCGTCTTCCTTATCGTCCCTCTTCTCGTCCCTCTTCTCTTCATCTTTCTCGGCCTTCTCGCGTTTCTTATCGTCATCGCTGTCGCTGCTGCTGCCATTAGAAGAGGCGGCGTTGCTGCTGCTGCCCGAGTAAGACCTCTTGCGTTTCTTCTCGGCGACCGTCTCCTCCGCCTTCTCTTCTACTTCTTCCTCTTTTTTATCCTCTTCTACATCCATTTTTTCCACCTTCGGTTGTCGCTCTTGTTCTTCCTTCGCCGCTTCCCCTTCTTCGACTTCATCTTTACCTTCGGTTCGCTGAACGTCAGGGTCCTCTTCCCCTTCTTCGAGCTGGCTGTCATCCTTCGCTGTTGCCTCGCCGTTCTGTTTGGTAGGATCCTCCCCAGATTTCGTCTCCACGTCTTCGATTACTTCCTTCTTAGCCACGACTTCCCCGTCTTTCACCTCTTTAGCTTTCTCAGCTTCTTCCTTCTCTTTTTGTTCCCGGTACTTCTGCTCCATTTCTTCATATTCCTTCTCAAGGAGGGCGAGGTCCTCTTCAGTCCCACCTTCTAATTTAATGACAACTGTATCGAGCAGCTTTAAGAGCTCGTTCGTTTTAGAGCAGTCCACAGTTACCGCGCTGAGCTTCCCATGGTCAAGTAGGTCGAGGAAGACCTCTATGCGTTTCTGAGAAAGCGACATTTAAGTTTTTTTTCGCTAAAGACCAACAAAAATAAATGATTTACCTTTAATGAAGACATTTGTTCTTCCTTTCTCCGCACTGAATCCTCTGGGTGGTACTTGAGCCGAAACCTTGAAATGGTTTTCCATGAATTGAGTGACAAAGTAGAAGAAATTTTTCTCAAGAGACAGAGAGAGAGAAGAACCATTCGTACCATTAGGACAATCTAACATACAAGTAAAGAAATGATAACGGTAATGGAAACAAAAGCAATGGTTTTAAGTGAAAGTTTAAGATGACTAAAAATAGTGAATGACTGGGCACGAAAAGTGCTAATACTGAGTAACACCAAACACACAATCTCTCACATACTTCCCTATGATAAATTGATTAAGGACTCTTATGTCTTATAATCTTATGACGGAAATCTCACCTGGTCATTATTAAATAAACCTAAAAAGCAACGTGTACGCGATAAGCCTGTGCATTGCGCGCACAGGCTCCTTGTTCATCACAAACGAAGACTTTTATATGATATTGGCACAATTTATTTTTTTGTACTTTTTACCATTTCAACGAGTTTAAAATACGCGAAAGATCCCTCACACACAATACGTTGTTATATTATTTGCGACGAGATGCTCTCTGGTGCTGTAGAGGAAAAAGGTTGTTTTTAAAATGTTCACAACAGGAAATTTGCTGAAAGAGCGCCATTTTTCTGTCTTGGTTGATTTAAGTCTTAAATTGATCATTAATAACAAACACGGTGTTTTTCTTAAAGTGAAACAAAAAAGTACTACAGAGAGGAAGTCTGAGTTAGTCCTCAGAAGTTTACAATAAAGAAAACTTTGTTGTGCAATCTTTTCTCAAAAAAAAAATATACCTAAACTTGAAGTGATTAATTCTTTAGGAAATATCATAAGGTTTGTTATTAATGGATACTTCCAGTAGCTATTCCACATCCCTTTCCTTTTAAAATACACCAATCTTAAAGAAATCCCCAAAATGAACTGCCAATTTTGCAATTAGGACTCCTAACCAATTTTCATGTTCTATCTTGCACTTACCACTCATCATCCTTATGCGCGACGAAGAACTCGTTAAGCTGCTGTCGCTGGAACTCCAGCTTATAGTCATTATACTTCTCGATAGCCTCACTATCAGAGATGTTATCGTCCTGTGTCGCAAGAAAAGCTTTGAAAGACATCATCGGGGGCTGCTGACCCTCGATTTGAGACGAACTCGGGGGTTCTCTGAAGAAATAACCTCTTTAAAAATAATGAGAAGAAAAATTACGTTAGAGAGAGAGAGACCTTGTGATCAAGAATTCAAAACGTACGATGTCTAGACATGCGGGAAAAACAAAAGTAAAAAATAATCGGGCACAACAACAACTATAAAGAAACGGCAAACTATAAGAAAACGCAAACTAAAGAAAAATGGGAACACTACTTGTTAAACTAAATAGTAACAACTACACTTAGTTAACTCAAAACGAAACAATACCTGTGTGCTGGTTGATGGTATGGTGTATAGTGATTATAATAATTCTCTCCATAATAATCATGTCGGATTCTTTTAGGCGCCGGTTCCATGCTCGGAGAATAGCCTCGGTCCCTCATGCCACCTCTGTAATCTCTCGGCCTGGGGCGTGGCCAGGAATCCCTGAAATCAGAAAGATAAAGTTCCAAAAACTACAGGGGTGAAAGAAAGGAAGAAAAAAGCAACACTTTAGAGTAAACAAGTAGTCTCTATAGCGACATTCATAGTCTACACTATATTGGATATAGAATTGATAGCAACAGAATAATAAAAACTATTTACATGATAATAAATCAAACGACATTATAGTGTCCCAAGAACACTTGACCGAAACTGGTGGGGCCAAATAATGTTAACTCTGTAGGTCTTCAATACTGAGTTACAAGCTTTAAGTCTACCAATATTTTTATTTTAATTCTCAAGCATTTCTACTTATTAAAAATTTGGTGGATTATCAGGAACACAGCATAGATAGGAACGCAAAAGCCAACACCCCATCGGAAGAATATAAATACATTCATTTGGCATCATAAGAAAGTTCACAAAAAAAAGAATATATTACGCACGCCCATTAAACGTTCAAAATTTGTACAGCAACGAAATATGAGGTCTGTTATTCAACTGATTTTCTATAAAAATGTGGGTTTTTTTTCAAAAGTAGAGAAAACCTGCCACTTTTAAGAAATACAGAATACTGTGACGTGTTGTGATCCACATTATGTACACATCAAAATGACAGAATAAATCATTATCGAGTATATTGATGTGCATTTCACAAATGCAAGACCATCAGGCAATTCTCAAAAAGCACGAAGGCTCATGTACTCACTTCCACGACCAAAAGTCTTGTGTGTAATGTAACCAGACAACCAATTAAATTAATCAAACTCTGAAAATGCATTTATGTAGATGCAAACAGTTGCACCATTAAAGCTGACTAGTAAACATATACAATCAATTCCATAGAGTAAACATTTAATACACTACAGATAAGCAATATCAGATTTTTGCCACCGGTTCTGGTGGTTGCAGAAGCCTACCGACAAATGGAGATACACAACGCTCATATTTCCCATATGGATAGTTTAATACTTAAAATGATCTTGATGTGCTACCTACCTCTCGACGCCCCAATCGTCTCTCGGTCTGACGACCCTCTCAGGCCCCCTGTACGGGGGTTCCGCTCTCTCCCCACGAAATTTATCGCGACGCTTCCTATCGTACTCGTCTTCGCTGTCGCCCATCTCCAAAGTAGTCGCAGCCAGCGTTCACAGCTAACTAGAAACGGCAGTAAGTGAATCTAATCTCTCCCAACGCGAAAAGGGTGTCAGAGATGACGTCGGAAGATTTGGAGGTTATGTCGGGTCCAGTCTTGGATACGCGTGAAATTAGAGGGTATTGGAGGACTTACTCGGCGAGATTTATTCGAGAAAACGTCGATGGTGTCGGTGTTAACTTAATTTAAGAGTTAAGGATCGAAATATTCGAACTAATTAATTAATTGGGAAAAGACTGTAAAAGAGGACGCGTCCTCCTCGGCCAGCCACGAAACATAAAACTGCATAAGACACAGACGCACAGACCACAAATATGTGAAGGCTGGACAGAACATAGAATTACAAAATCATCCCAGGTATCCTTTCTATAGTTAAAAAACAGTTAGTGAAATCTTCTAACACAATTCTAGTGGTACAAATTTATCAGCTATACAACTACAAATCTGTAGTTCTATAAATTTCAGGACTTAAATGAAATGCAATAGATACGTGAAGGTCTGTACGATGGGTTGCCTGAAGCGTGTTTTTTCTCAAAATTTAAATCAATTATCCCAGACTGAATCCATTATTAATATTTAATAACAATTATCCTTCACATAAAATTTGCATATGGAGACTTTAACACACTTTTCAATAAAATAATTCCTTCTGATGCTCCTGTAGAATTTTTCAGGTTTAGAAAAAAATTTAATTTGTACTTCTTCCCATACTTCTCTTGATCGGTATATGTTGCGAAAAATCCCTGAAGGCGCGTTTTATAGTATTTCCTAACGTCATAAACCTTTTATCAGCTTTATTAAATTGATTAGGAATATTTTTACTAATAAAAGCAATAATATAACGCAGAGTCGCGATATTGGAAAACGTTTATTTACTCAGATATCCAAACTTCCCATATTATTATGTTTGCTTATCGAGCAGTGAAGAACAGTTCACCATTCAGCAATAATGAGATCGCAGTTTATACAGCAGGTAAGGGAACATCAGTAAATTTAATGGGATAATTCCATCGATTTCGTAGGTGCAAGTATTGATGGAGATACAGCAAATCAAGAATGAAGAAGCAAGGAGCGACAATAAGTCCAATTACAACTGGTTGTGCAGCAAAAGATTTCAATTCGTGTCGATGTCGACCAACGACGAATACAAACTCCTATGCCTCCTTATGAAGGTATTGGGTAAAACTTAAAGAAACTTCAGCAATACAGTATATAAAATACTCTCTCTTTTCTTAGATTACCCCGGAAGAACAAGTGGAGATCATGCGCCAGCTCCTTCTGTGGATCGAACTGAATCCAGACGCTGACCCCCTGAAGATTCCGGACACTACCCTGAAACTGATTAACGCGATGCTGCTCAAGAAGGCGATAAATCAAGCGAATCTTTCGAGGATGTCAAGCTTCAGGAACAGCCTAAGGAGATTCTCCATGCTCTCCAACAGGGTTTTGCCGGCTCCAATCCCGAGGAATCTTGGAAGGAGCAGGAGGTCTGTCACGTTCAATGACAAACCAGTCATTTATAAGATATCGAAGTGATAAGAGAGAGCAAAGGAGGTATAAAAATTATAGGAAATTATAGGAAATTAATTAGTAACCCACAACTAACAATAGAACCTTGGTAACTAAAGTTGCGTCTGTCAAAATGTTTTACTGGTACCTCCATTCTATTATGATATTTGGACAAAGGTGACCGCTAAAGAATAGGGGTTGTTATCCCATTTTTTGTATTTATGCTCAGTTCTGAAACTAGTGCCTCATAAAAATTTGTTTGTATTAATACCGAAGTGAAAGTACCATTTGGAGTAACTAGTGCCTGGATAGTCTCTTGAAAAACTTTTATAGTAATTTTGTGAAATTGATTTGTGTGATTAGTTTGGGAAAGGTCAGTTTACAAGATATAAAAGTAGAGCACATATGTTTTCTAATGCTACTTAAAGCGGTCAACGGTCTTATAGTAAGTTGTATTAAAGTTTAAAATGTCCGAGGATTTGCTGCAACATCATTTTTCCCTATTTCTTTACATCACATATTTGTCAGTAAACCTGAATAAGGCAGATATTAAAATCATGCAATGATATACTTAATTTCCATTAAATTATTTCTGGCGCCTCTTCTAGATAAGATAGAGGGTAGGTAAAACTATAAGCATTGAAAATCGTATTATATTCAAAAAATATATAGATTATCGTTACTATTAATACATAAATTGTAAATAAAGTACAATTGGAATGACATAATTCAAGCCTAAAGGTTTGTGCACAGAAGAATTAAATGCAATGAGTTCATTGTATTACAACTTATGTAAAAATATGGATTATCTTCATACGTACATCTCTCCATTGATAACAGTTTAAGAACAATTTACAAAAAAAAAGGGATTGCACAAGGAACGAGTTATAATAAAATTTGATGGATGAGCAAAATAGGATCTTATTAATTTATCGAAAACGAAATTATGCCATACGGATGCTCTGGATTATCTGGAACACTGCCGATCCACAAACGACGAAGATGAAAAGCGCCAGAAGCCACGGCCCCACAGCTGGACCATCTTGGTTCGGTTTCTGAAAAACGCAGTTAAACACCGTTTACCAAAAGAGAGTTCATAAGTAGTAAAGTTATAGTTACAATGAAATAATATCTTAGCTACAGTTAAAGTGGCTTAGCTCCTAAAACGGGTTGTATTCCAGATGAAAGCAAAGCCACGTTATCATGGAATTCTTCGACAATATTCCAACTCCCACCGGACAACCATTCTTCGCTACTGTCACCTAACAAGATTTGAACAGTGTACACCAAATATTTATTCGATTAAATCCCCATTTCTCCTTACAATAACAAACAATATGGTTATGGTCTACTCACCGTCGACTTCGGCACGTTCCCCCTCAGCGTTACGTTCTTCATCGCTTTCTCGTTGGCGATACGCATCCTCTGTTTTGGTGCCATTTTCCTTTCCGAAATAATAGAAAATCCTATTATCCAAATAATTTAACAGAAAATGTTGACACGTACGCGTACGGCCTTCTGGAAGAAACGACGGACTAAAAGTGAACCTGACAGATAAACAAGCTGTCAGTAGTAGGACGCCGACCAATCGTACGTGAGGGATCTGTCACGTGGTGGTGTACTCGTGGGTACCATTGGTCCAAACTGGACGGCCTGTCAGACACGTCAGCTATGGCGGCACGTACAAGTGGCCAAACTATTGCAAACATAAGTGACGAAACATGTGCGAAGATAAGCAGGAAAGGTAATGAGAGCGTCGCAGTAAAAATGGTGCACTTATCGCTGTTTTAACCGACTTTTTATTTATTTCCGTATACATATTAAATCCGTTACTATTTGCGATAATTCTACGTTCTGATGTAGGTGTTCGTACCCTAAGGGTGTTCTATGAAAGTGTTCGTGATTTGTTCGTGTTTCGCGGTTTTGGGGTACATACTTTGAATGTTTTCCATTATATTAATGAAATTTTCCCAATAAACATTCGCAGATTTCCAACGGTATGAAACTAATTACTATCTGAGAAATCCTGCCAACCAGCATCTCGGTATAGATATACCAAAGCAGATTTTTTTAAGTTAAAAGTTAGTGTTAAAATGCCCGGAAAGGTTAAAGTAAAAATCTGCTCAGGTAGAAATTTACCTGTAATGGACAGATCGAGTGATACTACCGATGCTTACGTTGAAATTAAACTAGGTACGTGTTCAGTTTAATATAAACAGTAGTGAGCTTTACTCCCAGTTAAAATTAAAAAATGCAATACCGCTGAATGTGCACCCTTCATTTTTTCCAGGTAACATAACTTACAAGACGGACGTTTGCCGTAAGTCCCTCCACCCACAGTGGAACACCGATTGGTACCGTTTTGAAGTGGATGACTCGGAGCTGCAAGATGAACCGCTGCAGATACGCGTGATGGATCACGACACTTATTCAGCTAACGATGCCATCGGGAAGGTATACCTGAACCTAAACCCATTGTTATTACCGATCGATCTGCAGGTGACAAGATATGGTAGCAGCGGAGATAATAGTTCGCACCATGAGATATCTGGTTGGATTCCGGTGTACGATACGATGCACGGTATCAGAGGAGAAGTGAACGTTATAGTTAAAGTGGAGCTGTTCTCAGATTTCAACCGGTTTCGGCAATCATCTTGTGGGGTGCACTTCTTTTATTCTCCAGGAATCCCACAGGGTTTCTTTGCAAAGGTAAAATTTATTTATGATGATCATGTATTTATTTTACTTTCAAAATAATGGAAAAGGGTATTTCTTTTCTGGCCCAAACCATAAATTACAAAGGTATTATGTAGGATTAATTTTTAGTCTGGCAATTATTTATTGGATTACTTATAAGTATTTTAGCACCTTTATCTCCATCATAAATCTTTTTTGTTTGGTTTGACTCGGAAAGTATTATTTTACCTCTAAAGCCTCAGTTATGTATGTATGGATATAGTTTAATGCTAAGTATGCAAAACAACTATTACAGTAGTACTTTTCTTTATCTTTATACCTTTGCTTATGTTATTTTACTTCACATCATTTATTCCATTTCATTAGATAGTTAAATTTGATGGGGATGAAGGGATAAAAATAACCATGCTGTAAATTGAAATTTGTTTCAGGTTATTCACGGTTTTGTAGAGGAACTCGTCGTGAACGACGATCCGGAATACCAATGGATAGACAAGATCAGAACACCGAGAGCCTCGAATGAAGCACGTCAAACACTGTTTTGCAAGCTATCTGGCGAGCTACAGAGGAAGATCGGAGTAAAAGCACTGAACCTGGGAGGAAACGCGGTCATAGGTTACAAGCAGAGCTATGATCTGGAGGGGGAGTCCGGCATCGTCGCCCGAGGCATCGGGACCGCCGTGACCCTCGTCAAGTCCGTCAATATATGTCATTCAAGTACTAATATTGAGGAGATTAGGGAGGAGAATAAGAATTTACCTCACGTGGAGCATAACGGGTCCGAGAATTGTCACTCACCCGAAAGGCATACCATCCCGAATCCTCACAGGCGTTCGTCAGATTCAGACCTGAGTATTACTCCAAAGGGGGGAAGTTTGACCGGCAGCGATAAGTCCTGGGGATACACCGGGAGTTATTTTTCTAGGAACAATTTGTTGTTTCGCTCGCAGATACATCAAGAGAACTTTGATATGCTTGAGTATCCCTTTCTTACGGTTATGAAGTATCCGCAAGGGTTCGTTAAGCATATCGGAGGTGCAGTAAGTGCTAGGTAAATAACCATAAAAAGAACATAACAATAAACTATACTGAAGGAGACTTATTTAGTTAAATTATTTACAACTAATGACTACGATTGTACATTACCATTTGTCACACTTTCCAATGACAAGTACGTACTGTTGACTTTGTAAGTAGCACTGTTGAACTAATTCATTTATCCATTATCTACAACCTGTAGTTAAGCTATGTGCTGTTAAGCTATTTCATGACACCCTATAAAAGGGTCAAAAATCTGTAGTAAATCAATTTAATATTATGCCAATTCCGCTCTCAAAAGCTAATACCAACAGTTTCCCACATGTGTTCAGGAAAATTAAATTAAAATAGTTCGTTATAAGGGGAATAAATATTTCTCATTTGCTTTTCTCTCCAGATCGGTGAAGAGACTGGAAACGATCTCCAACCTGGAAGAACCGGAGTCGAGGGACACTTGGTGGTCAGAGCTGCGTATGGAGATCCGTTCGCACGCCCGCAGCCTTAACTGCAATGCCGTGCTCGGCTACTCCGAGGAATCCAGCATTTGCGATGACGTATGCGTGTTGAGCGCCTGTGGCACGGCCGCCGTTATCAACTTCCAAACCGCCGAGGAGCTGGAGGAGAAGCAGAAGGACAGCCTTACGGAGCGGAGCGAGAGGGTGTTCGAGAGCCCCGAGCACTACGGCAGCGGGAACTATTGCGCCATCACCCACCTTCCGTACGAGAACGTCAACAACATCCAGTTGAAGTCGACGGTGTCGCGTTGCGGTAGTTGCGGAAGCGGGAAAGTACCAGAACTGCTGATCGCCACCATCGAACCGCCTGATAACGTCCCCACGGCAGGAAAAGGTTGTCTCATCGACTCATACGTATACAGGCCTCTAAGGGAACAGAAGGGCGAGTCAGTAGCGAAGGAGATCTCCGACAGGTTACCGTTCTTGGAATATGAACTGCACAGATTGCTCATCAACAAACTGAAAATAAAAGGGATGAATGCGATATTCGGACTGAAATTTAACATAAGCATCGGCGAGAAAATGATAATAGGCGTTGTGACGGGCACCGCTGTATTCCTTAGTTCTCTCCCGAGCCCTGCCTGTCCTAAACTCGTGTCCGATCAAAGCTCGGACGAAAAGAAGCTCATGGAACTCCAGGAACTCCTCGAGGGGACCGTTGCCAAGAACAAAGAGTTCTATCAAATCAAGGACGGCGTCCAGGTCGGAAATGTGATCATAGAAGATGAGCCGCAAGAGGAGAAGCCATCTTCTCTGGATTTGTCCGCTGGCAATAAGGATTGTTGTGTGTTGGAGGTTGACGATCCTCAAGACGAAGAGGTGATTTTACTTTTTGTTTTATTGTTTACTTTACAGATACTTACCATACTTACAAGTAATGGGGGAAGAATACAAAGGCGGAATCACAGTACACAGCAGTTTCTTAAGAGTATGTTGTTTGGTAGTATATTACTTCAAATCATGTTCCGTATTGAATTCATTGCATATGACTAACATATGGTGAACAACAATGAACTGTTGTCATTTACATTAAATATGTGCCTGCTTGTTAACCTCAGTTCCATTTTGGATGTCTTTAAATGCATAAAATTAATCAAATCACAATAATGAAGTATATTTAGATCATTTTTCGGTTGGTTTTCAGAAATAAAGTTACATAAGAGACCATTCTTGTACTGTTTCTAAGCCTCAGTTTTGTCGTTGCTCTAGGCAGCCATATATTGGATGGTCGATAGATTGATCGTCTCATGTGACATTCAGTATCAGCTGTTACGTAACATGAAGTGAAAATCCTTATAGGCGCCATATTGTTAATAATACAGTAGTTGCAATAAAATTGCATTATTAATTATGGAAGTATTAGCTTCTTGACATTGACATTTTTGTATTGTAAACAAAAACTCCTAAGGCATTAACATTGCTTAGCAAAGACCCTTAATTCATGTAATCATATAACCAATGCAGATACAATGGCAGGTTAGAGGTAATGTGCACTTTGGTGTTTTTCCTTGTTTTGTATATCTCTAGAAAAATCAGATAGTAAGCTTCTGTGCGAAATAAAATTCTGTAATAAGGTAGAAAGCATGTAGGAATGACTGTATCTATCCCTTTTAATGAAAACTAGCAATATACAGTACCAAAAATTTACAATAATTTACCAAATAGAATCAAGAAATGCGCAAATAATGAAATTTTTGTAAAATATATTTACAATTTATGATAAACTTATAATTTTGTAAACTTGTGTAATTTTGCAACTTTACATAACTTTTAAACATTATTACTTTATTACACTTTGAGTTATTGTGTGGTGTATTGTGAATAACATCTGTCATTAAATATGTATGAAAAGTTCCTTTTATTGTGTACATGTGTATGTGTTCAATAACTAGTCTGTACCCTTTTTACAGGTTTTGAAGCTTCTGGTGGAAGAAAAACCCCCGGACGGTTTCCACGTGGTGAACACGGAAAGCCTACCCGGAATGGACGACTACGAGATAATCAAAAATCTGCAGTTCTTCACTCAGATATACCGGGTGAAGTTCCAAGCACCGTTTGCGGTGAACCATCACTTCCGCAGGCTGTTGCAAACGATCTACTTTAAGTTACGCCGCGTCGTACCGTGCGCTTTGTGCAAAATGCAGTTCCGAATCGATATACCGGAACCCGATGAAGTGCAGTTGTGCGTTTTCGGTATGGCCCTAAGCCTCGATAAGAAACAGAAGAAATCGAAGCTGATAAATAAGAAGGCAGAGGACGAGACGATATTCAAACTGGACGAGGAGCAGATCCCAGAGAACGAAGTCTTGCAAAAGAAATACAAACAAAGATCGCCCCTGAGGCATCGCTCGAATAAAATTAAAGTCAAAGAACGCTATGGTGTTGATATAACTCCCTTGTCATACATACCAGGTGGATACATAGACAGGTATGTAAAGATATAAATTAAGTTATGAGTAAGGCGCGAAATTCTCCATCAAAATCTGGCAAAAATAACCGAAAGAACATCAAAAATGGCATTTAAACACTTGCATGTATGTTACTAAATGTATTTTTGTCATACGTGTATCTTTTATTAGGTATTTTTTGTCCTAGGAATTACCGAGTGTTGGCATACAGAGTGTTCATTTAGGGGTACCTAAATGTTCATTTAGGGTTCCCTAGTTTGTATTCTTCCCACAGCATGTAACACATACTTTCTGAACCCTAAAAATCAAATTTAATTTAAAAAAAAATGGTAAAGAGTTAGGTGCCCAATTGGGCATATTTTTATTTATTATTGCATTTCTTACAATAACTTATATACTTATCTTCTAAGTTACATGACGTTTTGTTTTAGGTACTTGGGAAATCTGAACTTCTTTTTTATCAGAGAGACAACGTCCATAAGGGAAGAGGGTGGTCTGAACGGATTCCTTCACAGCTTCATCTCTGACGTTTTAGCTATAGTAAGAGCTCAAGTAGTCACACTAGGAGGTAATGCTTTGGTCGCTTTCTTTTTAAACGAAGTTGTCTTGATCAATAATTTACATAAGAATCAAGGACAGTGTCTCGTTCACGTCGGTGGTGATGCAGTGTCTGTGTCTTATTTTAAAGATGATGTTTAAGTTACTTAATATTTTAGGTAGAAAAGTTCTCTAATATTTAATGGTCATAGATAGCTCATTAATGGCAGAAGCTCACTGATAAAATATATTCTGGTGTATAACGCTCATTGGAATTTTTAGAAGATTTGGTAGCTTTTAAGCGTAATTTAGTTTAAAAAATTCTAAATACTCAGTCACTTTGTTTAAACGAGAAAAGAGAATTCTCGAAAAATACTCCATAGAATGTCATTTCAACAATAATTCAATTCAATGGTACTATTAAGTGATATATTTTTGAACATACTTATCTAACCTATGATTTAGGTTTGGAAACAATAGGGTTATACCTTTTTTATATTTTATAATCTTTAAAAAAAGTGGTGTTACATTGACACCCAGCAGTAGTTTTTTGTTGTGCAAACAACTACATCTTCATGCTTTAAGTGAAAGTATCTCGTTAAAATGAGAAAGTATCTCATTAAGTAAGTATTGCAGAGCAATTTATATTCGCAATAGAGCAATTTGTATTTTAACACTTAGAAACACTTAAACAATTGTGTGTTTGAAACTCCATCATCTGCAATATGACACAGTATGCTTGATAGCAAAATGCAATCATGCAGTGATTTCAAGTGTACAGTTGCAATGAATCCATTATTTTATCAATGAAAAACGTCTACTTGAAATATTTTATACTTGACTTTTTTGTGTATAATATTGAATATTTTGTAATCGACGTGACAAACATTTTCGACATTTTTATTCTAATACTCCTGCATAATGCACACTCTGGACTTCTAGCTTTAAAACTAGGCATTATATCCCAGAATATAGGTTACTTTCATCTGTCTACGTTATCTTTCGCTGTGATATTTATCTATATTTTTGCTGTTTTTCTCCTTTTGTATTTTTCCGAATTTACTCAAATAAAGTTTATTAAATGAACATCCCCTATGATGAACTTCTAAACATTCGGAACAAGTATCGATGCGTTTTACCCGTTTAGACTGTCGTTGGTTAGGCAACACTACGTGCACATGCACAGGACATTTCATAAATTACAACGATCCGCAATGTTTCGTTCTGTGAAAGTAGCCATATTGAAAGTTTGTCTGTGGTCAAGTCGAGTGAATACTTATTCATCCGATTTATACCTGAAATGCGCCAGAGGTTCAAGTGAAATGGACTTAAATCGGAATTAAAATTGAGTGTTCGACTCACCGAGAGTGTTATGAAATATTGACGGGTCGTTTTCGCGTCCGGGCCGCACCGCACATCCCCGCGTTATCTGCTTGTTTCCGGTAAAAATTGAAAATTTCGCGTCCCAAATGTGAAACGTAACATGTCGGTACATTATAAATTCAAGTCGGCGCTGGAATACGACACGGTCACTTTCGACGGTCTGCATATCTCAGTAAAAGACTTGAAGAATGCGATACTTCAGCAGAAGAGGATCGGGAAGAGCACCGATTTCGACCTGCAGGTCACTAATGCGCAAACGAAAGAGGGTGAGGTGATATCAGTATTTTTAACACTGTGATTAAAATTCCTAAATCCCGCGGCTTGCCAATCCCGGAGTAGCATTTTTGTAATTGTATCTGTACTTACCCCTGTCTATTAAATCTAATCATATTCACATCTAAATTATGTTTATTCTGCTTCGAAAAATCAGTATTTACTATTTACAGTGGGTGTGTATGAAAGCTACATGTTCATTTTCCTATCTTTCCAGTATATGAAGATGAGAATATGTTAATCCCGAAGAATACCTCACTTCTGATTGCCCGCATCCCCATACTTACACCGAAAACGAAACCATGGGAAGGTTATGGGGGTGACAACACACCCCCTCCTAAAATAGACGAGGGGCCTATAGCTAAAACTGCTGACCTCTCTAGTCTGGATGCCTCCGAAGATGATAAGATCAAGGCGATGATGTCACAATCTACGCAAGATTATGATCCTAGCAAGTATGTCCATTATATTGTATTCACAGTAACTATACACTTATTGGGGAATAAGCTGTTTGGAGTAAATTATTGTGGTATGGGATTACTTGTACTTGGTGAAGAAGGGAGAACAAGTTTCAGCATAAGTCAGGGTCAGTTAAATTTGGGTCTGTTTAGGTCTATTAGAAGTAATTTTGTTTTATCCAGAGCATAGATGTGTATCCAAGAATCTGCTTGATTTAAAAGACCGTTCAGTTTTTCATTAGTCATAATGCATACATTTATTTGTAATGTAATGTAATGTTTGTAGATTTTAATAATCTCATTCTCTCCATTTTATTTTGTTTCAGTTGTTCAACTTGGTTTATGAATATGGTTATAAATTAATTTTTGGTACAGTGTGCAATTGGAGTAAGGCACCTGAAGTAATGAGGATTTTTATTTAACTCTGATACACCAATTACACATGGAGTTTTTAACTACTTTCCGAAAAATGGATCGATGACATTTACTCATATCTTCTAAGTAAACAAAATCAAAACAATAATGTAGAATTCATTTAAAACATCGGTGATGTCATATTTGTAGCAACTGTAACAGGACATAAGGAAACAACTGTTATGTGCAGATTCAAATTCACGCACTTATTTCATGTTGGCATCAGTGAGCGACATTGTTGGTACCTTTCCATGTTCAACCACACTTCAGAATGTTTGTTTATATTACATTCTTTATAGTTTGCATTACATACAATCATAAAGAAGTAGTAATTCAAAAAAGGAAGGTTTAAGTACATTCGATCACATTACCTTTTGAAAACCTTGGGAAGAGCGTTGTCTTTCCATCAGTGACCTGTAAGTAGATTTGTTTTAAGTGAACTGTAAATGGTAAACCGATAAAAATCGTGTTACAGGTAGCAGTGTAGTTAAAGAGAATTGGTACATATATTGGAAGTATTTTAGTAGTTATCAATTTGTTAAAACATTAATAGTAGCTCTGAATATGTAGCCATTGTTTTGTGACAGAACAGTATGATGTGTGATGGACACTTGATTATAAATTACGAAATTATCCCTAATTTCCTTTCACAAACATCAATTTCCAAGGTGTCAAGCTTGGAACTGTCTGAATTGAATTAATTTTATTGAGGCATATTCTCATTTTATGGGTAATCTGACAATGCTGCATGAAATTTAACAAATACACATAAATATAATAAGAACGCTATCATTTAGCGCTTTGAAAATAACATGTATTTCTAATCGACTTGTAAATTTTCTCGATCAGTCGATTTGTAAATCAATGTTTCTTTTGATACTTCAGGAAAAAGGCGAGGAAAGTGACGTGTCCCGGGTCAGGGCTCTATGATCTTATAGTCACTAGATATACACAGTACCGCAAGGTTATGTTCCAGTGTGTTAGAAAGAGAGGAGCACATTGTACTCGAAGTAAGGCGACCCGAGAGTCTTGTGGGCAGTTAATAATTGAACACCCCTCGAATAATTATATTGCAGAACGCATTATAAACACATCATGACAGCGCCGCTCGCGGTGTGTATCTGTTTCCTCCGTCTGGCGGAGCCGGGTCTACCTTCCTCTAGTGACAACTTGAATTTACCTGCCCGAATTTCTACTCCAAATATGGCGGACGTTGCAGTACTGTGTATATCTAGTGACTAGATGATATGTAATCAAAATCTGTCAAGGATGTACCTGATCACTTTTGGTGGATGAAACAATAACACCTTTTGAATCTTCGATTTCCATTACATCAAGAACAATCTATATAACAAATCAATCAAGCACAAATATTGAGTGCATTACATTGAGTGTTTTTAGAAATATATTTTTGGTGTTTGACATTTGTAGTAAGTGAAAGTTAATTTATAACAACTTCACCTATTGCAATCAGTAAGAGAATTGGCCAAAGTCTATTTATGCCCTATACAACCTAAAAGTGCTGTAAATTATAGAATTTGATCGGACACAATGGAATAGTACTATGAGCTACAGTGAATTGACCAATAACGTGATGGAAATACTGTCAGTATGGCTAAATAGCTACTGTTAATTTATTTTTACTGTTTACTTTTTCAATAGTGAGATGAAATTATTGTATCATATAATCTGATGTATCCAAAAATTAGTCACAGACAATTTGTGAATATTACCTTAATTTCAACTAATTACACAGTTTACTTGGAATTGAGTTCAGTTGCTAGGTAAAGTGAATTGTAGCAAATGGACTTAGTTTAAATGAATTAGTTACAATTCACACATATTACCACAATTGCAGTGTTTCCTACATTGTTCTAATAATTTTGACCTTTTTTTTTAGTTATATGAAAATCCGTGGTGCCAATCAGATGGGGGTGGTTCCTCCAAATTACAGATGCCACAAGTGTCACCAGGGAGGACATTGGATAAAAGACTGCACCTTTGGCCAAGGAAGTGTAAGTTGTCCATAACACTAAGACATTAAAAAATCTGCACCATGTTTATCCATTACATGCTCTACCATTGGTCACTATTAATCAGCAGTACATTAGTACTTTAAGATCATTCTTTCTTACATTCTTAAAAGGTAATTCAACTTGTTTGAAATAATGGAGGTATGCTATGTAGGCTCTTTAAAGAGGTATGTACTAAAAAGGCAGGAATTTAAAGCATTGAAGGAAAATAGTGCCTGATGAATAAGCACCTCCCATAAAACATAAATTAGGTGATTTACACCACATTTGGCATAAATGTAGTGATTGACAAAACTGGTAGTAGAAAGGAAATGAAGGTTATATAGTGGAAACAGCTTTTGTTAAACACAGTTATAGCAGCATAAATGTGTGTACAAATTAGAATATTTTGAGGGGCTGAAGAGGGAACCTGTGCTAGCAATTCAGGGCAGTCGATTAATGAATTACATAAAAATATGTATCTTGTATAAAAATACAAGAGTTGTAGTAAACACACTTTTCTTCTTTGGTGTAGAGATAGCTCCTAAACAACTTCTGTTGACCAGTACCTCTTTGTGAATAGGTATCTCCTTGAATATTAGAAATTTTAAAAACTTACATTGAATATTTTATATGTACTAAAAACAGGATTCCGTCTAATAACGGCATATTCTAATTTAGACCTTTCTAAACTTAGTATTCTCAGTGTGTCAAAATTTCTCAATATTTTCATAGTTACGGATAATAAACCCCAAGCTTCACTCGCATAATTGAGCGTTTCCTTAATGTGTTGCTCAAAGATAAATTTACTGTCAACTATAATGCCCATATCTCATAAAATCCTACCGACATGTGTTGTATTCTCATATCCAGAAATAATTTTAGTAACACCTGTCGTTTTTATTGTAGGACCCAATAGAGATCAAGAAAAGCACCGGCATCCCCCGGAACTTCCTCGTCCCAGTCGACGGGCCGCAGGTGCCTGGCGCGATGATGACTCCAAACGGACAGTACGCCGTGCCCCTCCTCGATCTCCAAGCTTATAATCAGAAAGTCACCTCCGCCCCAGTCATCGAACAAAAAACTGAAATTCCAGAAGACTTGCTGTGCAGCATCTGTTCCGATCTACTGGCCGATGCGGTCATGATCCCTTGTTGCGGGAACTCCTTCTGCGACGAGTGCATTCGGAGCGTTCTGTTGGAAAGTGAGGATCACGAGTGTCCCGATTGCCACGAGAAGGACATTTCCCCGGACACCCTGATTCCTAATAGGTATTTTAGTGATTTAGTTAGATGAGGAATGCATTTTGTAGTTGCCCCAGCCGAAACGTACGGGCTGGGCGCCCGCTCTAATCGAATAAGCGTTTTATATGAGCGTGTGCATGATGTGCGAAGAAATAATTACAGAAATACAGAATGAACGTGAAATGTGGTTACCTTCTCATTCTATATATCTTATAAATGCCCTCCCAAGCTGGCGTAATATTTTATTCTTATTTTCTTATTCTTATTTTATTACATCCTCTTTCTTGTAAATCGGATGATAAAAACATCTTGAAGTGCCTCTGGCACGCGTAGAAAAATGCAATAATCCTAAATTTCATTTTGATTGGGTGGAAAAAGGATGAGATTGAGTCGACCGCCGTGTGAAGAGGTTCTAAGAAACTCACGTCGGATAGTAACTTTTGATTATCTTTCAATACACTTTAGACTATATTGTTTTCATTTCGATAATCCATAATTGACTAATATTTTTATTCTACGCAGATTCCTAAGAACATCTGTAGCGAACTTCAGGAACACCACTGGTTACGTAAAGAAGTCCATTTACAGAGAGAGGCATGAAAGACAAAAACCTAAGCATAATGAAACCGCGCCTGCAAAAGACGTAAGCAAATTGCTACATCAAATTTTAAGCAATTGCCTAAATTAAATTTTTTTTATTAGTCTACACCACCGCAGGAGTCGGAACGGGAACCGAATGAAAAACTAAATCCAGACGAGAAAACCATTATTTCAGAGGCAGACTCGACCGAACACTCGAAAAACGCCGCTAAGGTATCTTTTCTTCAGGTTGTTTTGTTTGTTTACTCACTTTATATTTCCTAGGATGATGGTAAAAAACCTGCAGAAACTGAAACCAGCATTGAAGGTCCCCCGGGAGTGTCTCCTAAGACGTCACCTAAAGGACTTCAGGAACATAGAGATAAGAGGAGTAAGGAAAGAGAAAAGACCAAGGAACGTTCCTCCAAGGAGAGAGAGTTCAGAGAACGTAAGGGTAAACTAGTATTTAAAAAAGAAAGAAATAAAGTGACAAAATACAAATAATTTGTTTTTCTGTTTAGGCGTACGTCGAAACAGTCGTAATAGGTACAGGGGCGATTCGCCTAGGAAAAATACACGAAGAGTGAGGTCATCAAAATCACCATACAACAGTCCAGTGTAAGTTTTAATCAATCCGTTCCTTCTGTTAAACAATCCATTTTCTTTTAAATTTTACAATTGATTAATCTCATTACCTTAGTTCCAGAGGGGAAGAAAGGTCAGCTACTCCCACGGTAGATGAGCCGACAACTGGTAATGGCATCTTTAATCCGCCAGTGACTTATGGAAATTCAAATTCTATGCCTCCGTTGATGCCACATATGAATCCGATGTCTGTAAGTTTAAGAATCTTTAAGAAATTTCTTCTTCGTCATGTCGATTCATCGCTTTTTTAGGGGGCCCCTCCACCTTTCCCATCGAACCATCCCCCGCCGATCAGCTCTTATCCGCCGAGCCAAGGTCCTCCGCCGAACTATCGGATGCCGCCGCCTGGGACAGCTCCATATCTCCCACCAGGGTAATGAGTTAGAAAGGTTTTAATGTCGTATGACAGTTTTTGATACAAGATTCTTTTCAGTTCTTATCCGCCGGTCCCCCCACGTGCACTGTATGATACTTCTAGGCCCCCGATAGGTCTGCCTCCGAGTTTCAATCCAAGCTTCCCACCAAGGGCGCACAGGGAGTTCAGTAGGAGGTTAAGGGAAAGGACTCCTCCGGGGTAAATTCCATTTTAATTTATAACAATTGCAATGTTAAAAAGATCTTATATGATGGTTGCTATTTATATTTCTGGCCTAATAATGAAAAACCAATATTTATGGTTAAAATTGGCTTTATTGTTTTTTAAAATATTCTGCATGTAGATCAGTACACTTTTGCTTGGGTTTAAACCAATTTCTAAACTATTCTTTCTACTCCACTTGAAGTAACTCCAAAAACATGCGTTTTGAATGCAATAATCGCTTCTGCAGGTGTCGAAAATCATATACCATGCAATTTGTTTTTGATGTGCGAGAATAAAAAGTCATGGGGAGCCAAATCAGGGCTGTACGACGGATAACCCATCAATTTCATGTTTTGACCGGTCAAAAATTCCCTTGTTAAAGCCAATATGTGAGAGCTCGCTTGTCATGGTTCGCATCTTCTTCGTCATTTTCCGAATTTCTCCTAACGTTTCTGTCAAACAAATGGTCGTGTACAATTCAGAATTGACCGTCGTACGTAGCTCTAACGCCATTTTCGCCGCGTGAACGGTAACGCCGAAGAAACAGGACTACTGTGCTTCTTTCGTAAGCACGTAACTTTTCGTAACTTTTGTTGGTCTCGTCTCGCAAAATCCATACATTCGATTGCTGTTTTGTTTCAGATTCATATGCATAGATTAACGTTGCCTCACCTTTGTAGGTGTTATACACAGCCTTTGATGTAGCTTGAGTGTATTTTTTCATTTCCTTGCACCAATCGACACGAGCCTTTTTTTTGAATGTTTGTGAGATCCTATGGAATCCAACACGAATATATCTTTTTTACAGCCAGATGATCATGCACTCTATTGATTTTTGTCATGCTAATGCCCAAAAATGCCTCAGTCGCACGGTATATCACATGATGATCTTGCCTTATCAGTTCATGCACAGCATCTATGTTTTCTGTGCTGTAGGATGGTGCTTTATCATTGTATCAAAGATTAAGTTCATTAATGCACTCTTGTCTATATAACTTCATCGAAAATTATGAAAAATAGTCACATGGAAATGTTTACGAGCTAATTTCACTTTTTGTATCAGATGAATTTTTCAAGTTACTGTAAACGACACAACACAGCTACAGATATTTTTTGACATTTCGACACAAGCTAACGTTCTTGAAATCAAAATATATGTAGGTAAACATCGTCAGATATTTATAACTTCCAACTATTTCTCTCATCTCTTAAGAACTTACCATCAGCACTACTGCAGTTGGCGTTTTGGAGAGATATTTTAGTCTCTCATTGATTTTATTTACCGAATAATTGTGTGCGTTACCTACAGGGTTATCGATGATCCACTCGCTGCATTCAACAGAATGCTCAGGGAGAAGGACGAACGTAAGAGAAGGGCAAAACGCAGGAGTAGTTACAGCAGAAGTCGGAGCAGGAGTCCACGCAGTTTCTCCAGGTCTCCAGTGAGGCGGAGGAGCAGGTCGCCGAGGATGAGTCGCAGGTCGAGGAGTCGGTCGAGGTCGTTCTCTTTGAGCAGGTAAACTGAGTTTGAAATTGTAGGAGTCGTATTCTCTGAATCGAAAAAGTATGTCTAGAAAATTGCTGGCTGACTGACACTTTTTTCTATTTCTTTGATTTTTGGAATGTTGTGATTTGTGTTGTTAAATTGTTGTACATGCATGCTGAGAAGTAGCCGTTGTCGTACACTTTAAGATGTTTTTAAGTAATTTCGTATTGTGTAGGTCCCGTTCACGGTCCTTCTCGGGAAGCCCTAGGGGCACACCGTACAGATCCCCGGCGAGACGATCATCGCCGCCGCCACGTCGGGGGCCCTCACGTTACAAATCACCGCTCCCGCCGGCTAGGTCGCCCCCTCCAAGGTTAGTTTGTCTTAGGATGCATGTACAATCATTTTGACAGCAACAAATAACAATATCTAATGAAATTCGCCAAATATCGCTTTGAAAGAAGCCTCAAAAGTTTGAAGTCTTCAGTTTAAAGTGGCCCCTAGATGGTCAATATTATCACATTATTATTTATTTATTTACTAGAGTATTGCCGAATAATTACTTCATAGCAAACATCTCATATGGACTAAAAACAAAGCAAGTTGTGTGATCATTACAATTTTACAGTGTACATAGGTGAATTTGACATCTGAATGTGCAATTAACAACAACAAAGCTTGTTAGGAGAAACGACATTTTATTCGTTTTATATCATACGAATTTTTGCCGTTTTATTTTAGTATACTCTCTTCCAGATCTCGACATGAACGTCACCGGTCTAGGGATTATGATGAAGACAGAGATTATCTGTACAAAGAAAGGTCGAGGAACCGTGACAGGCGTTCTAGAGATCGGGACCGTTATTATGACAGTTATGACGATAGGAGAGGCGGCAGCAGGCAGCAACAACAATGGGCTGCCGGACAGCAAAGGCCATTGATGCAGGACAATTTTTATCCTCCGGAGATCCAGCCAGGATACCCCCCGAACAGGTACTGTTGCTTGCTGTTTGTCAATGTATTAGATAGAAAAGTCGTGGAGGTGAAAGAGGGCAATAGGAAATGTCGAGATGTTACAGATACAGCAAGGGTTGTATATTGTGAAGTGAGTTAAAGTTTGAATTCATTTCGTGGAGTGCCTTCTACCATTCTCCATGTTTAATTAAAAACATTCCATTTTTCAACTGTAGTACATATTAGCGATATTACCTTTGATCATAGTGAGAGAAACCGCTGTTTGAGATTACATATTTAAAAAATTTTATTTCACAGTGAGAGTTTTACAATTTGTAGTGTAACTGAAATAAGCAAGCAGGCTAGTAACAACATCCTCGGGAAGGAATGGGCTGCAATATTAAAGTGCTTACATAAGTGTAATACATTTCATTTAAAACAAATCTGGTCGCATGGGATCCAGTGACGTCATACATCTACCAACTAGAACGGGGTGTAGACAAATCACTGTTATGGGCAGATTCAATTTCGCGCGCATATTTCATGTTGGCAACAGTGAGCGATGATATAGCTTCCTTTGTGCGTTCGACCAGGCTGCGATTTGATTTGCATCTGACTGTTTTAATTACAATTGCAGTTCATCGATTTTAACTGTGTAGTTTGCATTAAATGCAATAGTAAAGACTGTTGAGCTTATCAACTATCCTTTCTTTTGTGAACATATTTGTGAATTGATTATACTGTATTTCATAGTAAAGTTAAGGTTTTGGACCTGTGGTCTTTGCAGCTGGCTGATAAGGTATACAGTTTCGTTAAATTGTTTAATAGTAATCTATATAAACTTATGAAATGTATGTATGTGAAATTCCGATTGTAAACAAGCGCACTGATCTGTCGATGTCTTTACCCATCCAATGACGGACCTCCCTGTTATGGCTGTCCCTTTCCCAGTGTCAAACGATCTGGTCGCTACACGGTGTGAATGCGTAGGGCTTCCCCCCGTGAGGAACCTTCTGGTTGCGAGTGGTTCTGTTAACTGATGTCGAGCAACTGAGGAGATGACATATGCATGTTCCTCTAACGTTCAATGCTGGAACATATGCTGGTTTCAGTCGGTCCATGGAGACTCATTGAGGGACATTCTGGTCATCTACTGTCAGGAATTTGGCAAGTCTTTCCAGTACTCTAAACGAACCGCTAAGCGGAGGCGTTACTTTGTCAATACGAATGAACGTATATGTCGTCTGTCGTCTGCAGGTCGAGATGGACTTAGGCCATAGAGGCTAAATTGTTGCTTGTTAGTACAGGCCGCAACGCCGTCATGGTCTCACGGAGTTGTCGAACAAATCTGTGTTCTTTGGATGCGACAGCACTAGGGACAACTACTCCCTACCTCTTTGAAGGTATTGCGTAGGCTGAGCATGACCAGGAGAGGGCTTCGACCCAGGATACTGTGTCGGTGACGATGAGTGCGGCTATGAGTGTTCGGTGGAACCGTTCAATACTACTATTTGATTGAGGGCAGTGGTCTTCATGTGCTGCACCCCTAGCGCTGTGTTAAGTTGACAGAACAACTGGCTCTCGAATTGTCCGCCTTGGTCTGTAGTTATGGTCGCTGGTACACCAAAGCGATCATCATTCATCTTTCAACCTCCATCATGCCCATGATTTCCATCACCTTGTAAATCGGTTGATGATTGTGAGTAGGTTTCGTAGTCGTGGCTAGATGGAAGTGGCCCCACGATGTAGATATGTATGTGGGTGAATCTGTCATCGGGCATTCCCAGTTGGGTGTATCAGTCGCAGTGTCCTGGGTGCCACTGTCATCCATACTACATATCGTTATTAAAATAAAATAGTAGGAAAATACAGTTAAGAATTCTATATGCAAAATTAATTTATGAATCATCTTACGTTCTAATCTTTTGGTGCCTATTTTAATCGTTTGATTTATGATGATTTAATGATTTACAAATATCGGTTTCTTCTGCTATGAACGAATAAAAGTAGAATTTGAAGTGTTGGGAGCTAAAGTGACTAATTTTGTGAGCTTTATATAAAGCATAATGTGTATTTGTGGCCATATTTCCACTCTTTAGTTGGTAACTCATATACATGAAATATTTTTACTGATTGTGATAGATTGAAATTATATTCACAGAAGTTGTTCAAGAGTGTGTTATAGCACAAACTGTGAATAAGATTTAAAACATATTTTAAGTTGGATTTATTCATAAAAGTTGTATCATTGTAACTAAAAAATCCAGTTTGTGATTGTTTCTAAGTAATTTTAACGTTAAAATGTTTGCTGCAATCTGAAATTTCACAATTAAAAGCTGTAAGTATGATTTTTAAGAACTAGAATAGTTTTAGGCATGGCGATTTATTGGGGAATAATAAAATATTCCATTTCTTTATTAGCATAATTTTTTTGGAAAAGTACGAAATGTAAAAATGTTCCTGTTATTAAAGAATAACAAAAACAATAACATAAAAGAGTGGTATGTGAGAATTTACCCAAGGGTCCTAAAAACTAATAGATGGAAGTTTACTTTCAATATGTGATACAAAGAAAGTGTCTCTAGTGAGTTGATATCTCTTGACTTGACTTGACTCTCTTTTATAATGTTTGTTACAACTGACACAACTCTTGTTCATCATATAATTTCTAACGAAATCGTCATTTTTACATCTGACATGACATCTAACATGACTGAAGTAAACCGAGTTAGAAGCAAAAAGATGTATCATCTATGTTCTTATGAGATACTTAGCTGTTCTAGCTGTATATATGTTACATCAATTAAGATTATTTCATCCCCGGTATCTCTTTATGGAAAACTAAAAGTTCGTCCAAACAATCTCTGAAACGGATAACTTTCTAAAGTACATTTGATTGAAGTTGACTGATTTTTCGTACTTTTCCATTTACTTCTGATTTGAGTTTTCCCGCGGTGTTATCAAAAAAATAAATTTGAGTCATCATTTTCCAATCTACAACAATAGAAGACTATTACTATACAACATTTATGAATTCAGTTCATATTTTGTACATACCTAAGTTAAGTTATACAATAAATTTACAATTATATTTATGGCTGAAAACATTATTGCGATATGTGTGGTTATATTTACGTATTGATATATTTCAACTGCTGTGATGTAAAATTCTAGTCTAATGTTAATTGGAACTTCTCTATGACGTCTATTTTCTGTAAAGGAAGACAGAAAAGGGAGGAAAAGGAGTTTGTGCGTGTAGATAAGTTTCATTACGTATTTATTATTGTAAATTTTTGTAATCTTGTAACAGTTTATCTTATTCCTTTGTACATATGTTGATTTTATGTAATGTGTGTACCTCTGTACTGTGATATATTTAGAGTGTAAAATTTAATTTAGCTCATTATTGCACTTGGGAATAAACGTGTCTCATGAAAATAGACAAGAAATTTATATGGAAAAGAATACTCATGAAGAATCGATTTACAAATGCCCATTCACGTTATTGTGCTTGCAAGCCTGAATGCGGCTGAAAACTGGTAGCCTAACTGATGTGTTACTGTTCTTTCCCTATTAGCAAATATTTTATATATGTATTACACACATTATATCTTGGCACGAGATGTTTCATTTTGATCTCTGGTGTTTTGTGGAGATTGTTACAATAAGTTAATCTTACAGTCACTGGATATACATAGTAATGCGAAGTTATGTTTCAAGGAGAGCATATTTTACTCCAAATATGGCGACCCAAAGAGCTAAGGGTATGCTCCTAAATGTGGCTGTGAGAAGTGTTAGTCAGAGCTTTGCTCGAATGCAGATACAGAAGGATACAGACTGTTTAAGATACCTACAGATCCTGAGAGAAAACAGAAATGGCTCGATTTAAGTTCTCGAACACATACGCATTATGAACCAAGGATTTGTGAAGTGTATATAGATATTTACTCTATGATTTATTAACGCATTTTAATGCTAAAATGAATTTTAGCTTAAAATGCGTTTAGAATGTGATTCAATAAGGTAACTATAGTTACATCCATGTTAAGAATACACGGAAGAAAACTGTAGTTACATCCGTGAAACACATTCTAAACGTATTTTGAGCTAAAATCCATATTAACGTTAATATGCGTTTATGAGTAAGACCATTAGAGTTTGAAGTAATAATTACTAGTAGTAGAGTAATTTGTCAATTGTGGAAGTTTATTACAAGCATTATAATAAACGTGGCGTAAATATTCAAATTTCCAGTTTGAATTTACCCGCCCAAATTTCTACTCCAAATATGGCGGACGTTGTGGTAGTGTGTATATCTAGTGACTGTGGTACAAATTTTAAAGAACGAGAAAATCATTTTTTGGACTGTGTTTGGTATTCTTTATGCAATAGAATGTAAGAGGGATCAAAATGAAATAATGGACAAGTTTGTGCAATGATGCCATTAGTATTAATTAGAAAATTAAATCTTTGTGGTTAAATGATTATATTAATGATGTGATAGTTGCATCGTATGTACGCGATGTGATATGTAAATTCAGTATAAGATATTTATTAGAAAAAGTTTGTCATTCGGCTATCAATTCTCACCCGACCCATATTGCTACATCGATATAGCCATCGTCAGCATGCAGTCAGGCATTATGAGACATGTCTATTATCAAGTGAAACGTAATGTATATTCTTTAAAGTGATTAATTAGAATGTGATACATACGAATCTTGCCAATGTTCGAAATTTGACGTGACTCACCTGAGACATTTTAGTTGTAAGTATTTAAGCTTTTTATTTATTTTTGTTTTCTTTTTCTTTTCAAAAATAAAATTGTTGAACGAAAAGTCTTTATTATTTCTTAGAAAACAACTGTTTTTAAATACATCTGTTCTAGGTGAGAGCGCCGTCGCCGCCCCTGCAGCATACAATCCCAGTCTCTGACCTATCAATAACATCGTCGGTTTGCTAGAAATAAGAGAATTTTGGAAAAACACGTACACACTACGTACTACGCTCGTAAAACCTTTTTTTTTTCCAAAATTCATCCGCTTATAGCTGTAAAAACGACCAATCTGCGCGTTAGTTACCCATTCACTTACTCCACTTTTTATCCCCTAGGTTCGCTGCTGGGCCCCCGAGGGACTTCGGCCTACCGCCGCCGCCGCCGTTCAGCCAGCCGCTGCCGCAGACCATTCACAACATCCAGCGGCAGTTCCAGGACATCCACCCTCCCGGAGTCGACGACGACATCGCCCCGCCGGGCGTCGACGAGCCACCGCAACCCGCCATAGTGAAAAGCCCCAAGAGGGAGGAGAAGGCCGCGAAGCGTTCCGACAAAGAGAAGAAGAGGCACGACAGGACCCCCGAGAAGAAGGTCCCCAGCAGCCCGAAGCGGAGATCGAAGTCGAACACCCCAGATCGCCACAACAAGAAGAAAAGGAGAGAGTCTTCGGATAGAGAGGAGAGAAAGAGGGACGATTCCGACGACGATAAAGGTAAGAGGAGTAAAGACAAGAAGAAACACAAGGAGAAGAAGGAGACGGAGCGGAAAAAGAAGAAGGACAAGAAAGAAAAGCACAAGAAGGATAGCAAGGACAAGAAATCCAAGGAAGAGTTTAAACAAGTCGTACCGAAGAGTACAGATGACTCCGTGGGGGATGAGCCTCGGAAATCTGACGAACCGAAGAGTCCGATCGAGGAAAAACACGTTAAAACGGAAGAGGTACCCGCCGTCGCGACGAAAGAAAAACCCAAAACCGACGAGGAGCGCCCGAGGAAACCGAGAGAGGAGAAATCGCTCAAGCCGAAAGACGAAGAAAAACCGAAAAAACCCAAGGAATCAGAGAAACGTAAAATCGAAGAAATCCCCAACGAAGATCGCAGAACGGAATCGAGCCCAGTGAAGAAACCCAAAGAAAGGAAAGTGGAGCCAGAAGAACCCGTACAACGCTCACCAGAACGTAAACCAGAACTGTACGCTGACATACTAGAAGAAGGCGTCGATACCGGAGTGATGGAGGAGTATGGAAAGATCGAAAAGGAAATAAACAAAACGACTACACCGGAACCCGTCGACAAAGGATTAGAAGAGGAAGAAGAGGAAGAGAAAGATGTGCTCGAGCTTCACTCGAACGACATCGATTTGAAAGGCCTCGACAAAAGCGACATATTAGCTCCGATGCCGGAGAAGTCCAAGTGGGAGGTGGAGGAGGACGTCCCGTTGAGCCCCAAGGATACATACAAGTCCGATTCGAAGTCGGACAAGTCCGGCAAGGTGACCAACGAAGTGCTGAAGAGAGCCGAAAACGCGATCTTCGCCAAGGCTATCAACGCAATACGCCCGATAGAGATCAAGAAGATCAGCACGGACCGCGCCAAGCTGTACTCCGGCGAGCGGGAAGTGGAGAAGACTCACAACAAGCTCCAGATAACCGTTTCCAGCACGCTCACCGAGCCTCCCTCCGATGCCTCGCAACACGCCGCCAGGTTACCGGTGAAGGAAAGACTCGGCATCAAAATCGACGATCCCGACAAGGTAATCAGTTTAGTGAAGAAACGAGCGAGGACCATCTCCCCTTTCAGCCGGAGAGGCGAGGGCGGCAGGAACCACGAGCCGGGAGACAGGAGAACGGAAACGGAATCCAGGAGCAGACACGATAAGGGTAGGCGTTCCAGATCCAAGCAACGCGACTCGAGCAAAGACAGGCACCGAAGCAGGGCGGAAGACAGAAGACGCTCGAGAAACAAGCGAAGCGAGGAGAGAAGGGACAGGAACAGGAACAAGAGCAAAGAGAAGAGTAGCAGCAAACGCGACGAAGACGACGTCAACGACGAAAGAAGCAGGCGGAAACGTACCAGGTCCCGGGCGGAGAGCGAGGAACCGAAGCACAAGAAGAAAGATAGAAAGCCGAAGAAGGAGAAAACCAAAAAGAAAGAAGAGGCCGACAAGGAACCGACGAAGACTGAAGAGGAACCGGTCAAACCGTCGGCGGTCACTAAAAGGAAGCCGACGATAGACGAGGCGAGCTTCGAGCCCGATTATGATCTCGAGTCGCACTCCGACGAGGAGATCGTGAAGAAGAAGGCGAAGAAGCACTCCGAGGAGGAGAAGAGCTCCAGCTCCGAGTCGGCGTCCTCGTCCAGTTCGGAAGAGGACCGCAAGAAGAAGAAACGCAAGAAGCACAGGAAGAAGAGGAAAAAGGAGTCGAGCAGCAGCAACACCTCGGAATCGGAGTCGGATTCGAGCGATAGCGACAAGGGGAAAAAGAGGAAGAAACATAGGAAGAGTAAGAAGAAGAAGAAGCGGTCTAAGCATAAGTAGGTAAGGAAGTAAAAGAGTCCAAGTCTCTATATTTGTATGTATATATTAATATTTGGTTCTTTAATATTTGTGGATTCTAAGAGTTTAATAAAAGGTATGTAACCTATCGGGGTGTTTCGTTATGGAAAAGAAAATCTACTAGAATAGTACAGTCAATGGGGGTAAAAATAGGCTATAACCTCCGAATTCTTTTGAACGTCCATCGAATTTCATGAAAATTTGGAATCAAGCTTATTTTACACCTAACTTTAAAAGCGACATGTGCTCAACTTACGTTTCTTGCATTTTAGAGATGAAACCCACGCCTTTTGCAACAACAAAAATTGAATAATGCAAGTTAAAGCATTCAGTCGGTGGAAATCTTATGTCAAGTAGAAAATATGTTCTGTAATATTTTGAAGCGTGATTTATAATTTCAATCAATTTTTCAACCCTCAGAGACCATCCCTTAAGTCGAAAAATCATGAAAAAATTTATTTCCGTCTCCGTGAAATATTAAATCGCCCTACATTACACTAAAAATTTGTTTACCGCATATGATACTTCTCACATTTTACTTCTCACTTTTTTTTATAAAATTCGAATGTCCCGTCGTATTTTAATCATAACTCGCTTAGTTTTATTGCTATCTACTCAGTCCGCGGCTCATTTGAAAGGTCTTTGTAATTACTTTAAAAAGTGTCCTGAGAATATTTTCCGAAAAATTTATCGATTTCCTGTTATTTAACCTCGAATATTTGCGTTCGAGTACTCACAAAAAATTAGATATAGATTCAATCTGAAATGTTTAAAAAAAAGCAGTCGCTTTGTTTTTTATTATGTTTCATTTTAGTAGGAACCATTTTTTTTTAAAAACAAATAATAATAAAGTTACTTGTAAAAAATCGTTTCAAAACATGCATTTTTCCATGAAAATTCAACATTTTCAATCGTTAATAACTCAAAAAATATTGACTTATCAAAAAAACTTTATAGAACAAAAGTTGCTTAAAATTTATCCCTTTATCGGTTCCCGGGGTTATTTTTGATAAAATAATTTCAGCCCCCAAGAAGGGATGGCATCCACCCCCAGGGTAAAAGCATAAGTCGTCACTTTTGTTACTTGAGGCACCCTCTAACTACTCACCAATTTTCACGCAAATCTATGAAGGTTCAGAGAATTCTGAGGTGAAACCTTTCAATGACAGCATTGGAAATCATGCCACTTAAAAATGCGTTTCTATGTGCGATGGCGCTTCTATAAACAATGAGTGATTTTTTAAAATTACAACAAAATCACTAGAGCTTATCAGTGAAGCGGGCTGCTGCGCAAACGCGTCATATGTGTAATAATTATACCGAATGAGCCCTTAAATTTAAAACAATTGGTCACATAAACAAAGTCTTCAAGACTAATGCACCGAAAGGGACGAATATTCAGTTAATACACTACATCTACTCAGCGCGAGAAATGATTAATAATTCGATTTCTAAATGGCAGGATCTACAATACAAACTAACAGTGAGCTTATCAGTTGCCTATTAACAGTTATGCCAAGCAAAACTGTTTATGGGTTCAATTCAACAGTGAAATGGTTGTCTTTTTTTTTCAAATTTCTGTAGGTTTTCAGAGATCACTTGCCAAATAAAAGACACAAGCTAGAACGTAATAATATATTCAGCAACTGCTCAGTGATAAAAACTAAAGTTCTACATGGAAGCCATGGTTTTCATTACACATAGCCTGGAACAAAATGGTTTACATTTAGTCACCTTTAAATGTTTTCACGTGAGTTTATTTCACGTCGTTTTGCCGATAGTACCGATTAATCATACATATTAATACACATTTTTACATCATGTAATTTTGTGCATGCGACAAAATAATGACCATTTACAACGCTTGTGCTATTTGTAAATGTGTTTCTTCTTCATATCATAAACAAATAGCAGAATACGTAGACGTAAGACAGATTTCTTTAATCATTACTTTCATAGAGCGGCACTTTGTATTTCTACATGAGTCGTTCAAATCTCACTAAATGTAAATCGTTTTGCTTTTTACTATATTATTATTATAACTAAACTCTACCTTAAATGAAAAAATAAACCACCTTTAACGTTTCTACAAATGATTAAATATTGATAACAATAAATGGAATGTATTTATAGTTTACTTAGGAACAAGCACAATTCCATCTATTTCACACTATTTACTTTGAAACTAACTACAACTATTTATGGATCTCTTGTAGAACTGGTCGGCAGATCTCTGTTCTGAGGGAAATCTGTAACAATGTATCATGTACAGTAAAAATTGCTCAAAATTATATTGTCACATTCCATAAAAAAATAATACTAAACTGTTTGTTAATATTGAAGAAACCAACAGAAATTCCTTTGAGGGCTAATTACTCATCATCACCCAGCCTCACAGGTCCACTGCGGAATATCGGTCATATGCTTAATCATAGCCATTCCTTTCTGTCTTGGGCCACTTGTATCCAATTGTATCTTTCGGACAGCATGTAGTACCCCAGTTCTCTTTCTGTTGGCGTTGTTAGGGATTTTGTCTCTCCGGGTTATTCCCAACATAGAGCGTTCATTGCTCGTTGGATTTTACTTAGGAGACACTCCTTCGCAGCGCTCCAAAAGCAGCCTAATTTAAATCTTTTTTCGCGTCCTAGAGAGATTTCATGTCCTACGTATTTGTATGAATATACCTCTTCTATATATTTGTTATCTATTGGTAACCCTTTACTCAGCATGAGGTTCGTCATGTATTGTGTATTCGTCATATTGATCCCTAAGCCCACCCTATGTTGAATCTGCATTGTCAATTCGTTCTGCTATGAGGACAAGATTGTCCTCAAAACGCAAATGATAGTTTTTTGCCATTTATGTTAACTCCCATATCATCCCATTGGATCTTCTTGAACAAAAGTTCTAACAGTTCTACAGATTGTAAACAGTTTTGGGGAGGTGATCCCCTTGATGCATTCCTCGTCCTATTTGCAAATTCCAGCAATCTAGTGCTTCTACCATTTTTCTCCCCATATCCATGTTCATCTACTGCCACTCTTCTTATCATCTTCCAATTTTGAGTTGAAATCGCTGATCAGTACTGTAAAATTGGCAGTTGAATGCTCCAGCGCACTAATGGTGTTTTCGTAGAAATCCTCTAACTCCTCATGGGTAGAACTAGAAGTTGCTGCACACGCTTGAATTACTCTAATGCTATATCTCTCATTATGCTTAGCAACCAAGTTTGCTACTCTTGGCGACATGCTTCCTAACTCTATTATATTTTTTACAAGTTGTTTATTTATTAAAAAGCCTACACCTCTGATGAACGCGTCCTCCCCACTGTAATATAAAACTTATCCAGTCTGTAGTGTGACTCGTTTCTCTCCTATTCGCTTATACATCCCATTTAATATGACGAAGTCCTTATAGTTCTAGTAATTTCTCCTCAGATAGCGTGTTTGTATATTATTAGTGGCGACATACAGGTAGCTTTATTCCTGAAGGAATGTGATTTATGACTGAACTTACACAAAGTTTGCTCCATAAATTTGGGCAAGTGCTAGATATCCACCAACGCATGCAAATCGTTTCATTCATTATTGCAATAGCTTTTACTGCCTTCTTCATTCTTGGGAAAGGCATTTCTTGTCATATTATACTTTAACATAAATAAAACTTTTACTCTTCTTGAAAATTTTGTTGGTCTCTTCCTATTCATTAACCACCTCATAATATTGGTGATATATATTGACGATCCAATAATTTTACTTACATAATAATACAAGTACAACCCGAAGATCCATACCGGCTAGCTTCTATTTTATTTCTTTTCATTGCTTTTCAATTCATCGAACAGTTTCTGAAAAATATATTTGAATCGTTTACATTAGTTAATTACATAGCTTTAATTACTTCACCTCTGCTGTGGTCCTGTGTTCAGATGTTTGAGACGAATCTGTGGTTGAATCGGACAGTCTTTTCTCAAAACGTACTCTTTTTGGGCTGACCGGTGGTACAGTCTTTTTCAGTATGCCAGGACGAACAGGTGCACCTTTAAATAAAATAATGCTTTTATTAAAAGTGTACTTTTGTAATCTCACGTTTCGATACAATAACTGCTTTGTAATATACCTGAGTAATCAAAACCTTCCGGCGAAATAAATAACTTATTTGCGCTGTAAAGTTATTTTTTTTAAAAATGAACAAAAATCGATTTAGAAAAGTTTTTTCAGTCAAGATAGGGCTAACTAAAATTTATTTACAGTTAATCTATCATTTCAATTTATTTACGAGTCTGATTCTAAAGTAACCATTGAGTAGTCGTTGGGAAATACCATGACCACTTATTGAATATATCTCATCCATACCAAACAAAACATAGAATGTTTTAAGATTTTGCATTGAGTTGTCCTACAGACCACCTTGTACCATAATACTAACTGTACAAGAAATTTGTGTATGATTAACAATCAAAAGTACATCAGTTTTCCAAGACTGTCAAAAAATATCCAAGATTTTTATCAATTATAACGCCTAAACATTCATGCCAACCTATGTGATGTCTTGTTAACGAATGTTTGTTCTCATTTACTCATTTACGGTGAATTTAGTTATGTTCAAATTTTCTGTAGTTTTTAAAAAATTTCATTTTACCTTGAATGCTCCTCTTCATGCCCTCGACCCTCTGATGTTTCTCGGCAACATTCTTATCAGACACTTCTTTCTCCTTTTGTAATTTCAGGCTCCTAACTTTCAACCTGTCAGTTTGGTCTTTCAGGTTGTCCTGCATATCATTCATGTAATTAATGTTTGCATTTAGGTAGTCCTTTTCTTTGTTCATTTTCAATAAGGAGGTGGCACTGTGAGCCAGAAACTCTTCGTGTTGTTTGTTTAATTTCTGTCGAGATTCCAGAATCTCCTGGAGGTATTCCTTGCGGGAGTCCAGGTGGATTTTGTGCAGGCCTTTTACCTCTTCGTCTTTTTGCTTGTTCAGTTGCTGGGTTTGTAGCGAGTTTTTCTCCTCTATGAGGCGTAAGAGCGCTTCCTTCGACTTTAGCAAAACCTGTAAGGAAAAAATATTCAGATTTTAACTAAGTAATATACTTTAACGAAGCGTAATTCAAATTACCCTATTTTTCTCATTCACTTCTTCGTTCAGTTTCATTAAATCTCCTTCCAGGGCTTCACGCCGATCCCTTGAAGTTTTAACGTCCCCGGATGTTTTCTGGACGATGTTCTTCAAAGCAAATTCGGCAGTTTCTGCTTTATTTTTCATAAGTTCAGTGGATTCTTTCAGATTTTGGAGAGTGATCTGGTTGTTGTTCAAAGTAATCGAGTTTTCTTCATGTTGTTTAGTCAAAACGATGATTTCCTCATCACATATCGAGATCTTTTGTTCAAATTCTTTTAACCTGGAAATGAAATTTGTCGGATTAGCTTATTGTTTATTAGCTTTGTGGGAGTGCTTACTTTGCATCTTTTTCTTCTACGGCACGACAAAGGGTGCTTTTAATAACAAGTTTTCCCTCTTCGTTGCTTATGTTGTTTTTTAAATCTTTTAGCTGTTCTTTCTTCGATAACAAAGTGTTCGAAATTTCGAGCTTTTCATCAACTAGTTTCTGAATGTTTCCAACTTCATCATCAGTTACATTTTTCACTTTGGCAATCTCTTTCTGCATTTTATTTATTTCTTCCTTAATATTAGAATTCCCATCTTTTATTCTTTTTAGTGCAGTTTTCTTCTCTTCAATCTCCTCATATCGATTTTTATATGCAGCAATACTCACAGTGTACTCCTGCAGCTTCAAAGCTTTGTCATCTAACTTCTTACAGTTCTTAGCGAATCCTCTGTACTTTTCGGCGAAACCTTCACTGCTTCCCTGTAATTTTTGAGTATAATCCATGAAATGTTTCACTATATTTTCAGCGGCCTCGACTTGTTCCTTGACCATCTTTCGCTTTTCGACTAAACCAGCAAGTTTGTTTTTCGCGGCTTCATTCTCTTTCTTCAAGTCATCGATAAGCTTTTGCTTTTGAGCCACTACATTGCTCAACTCTTCCTCTCGTCGTTTAAGGATTGCTATGGTGATGGCCTCTGATTCCTAAAAGAGAAAAAAAAACAATGAAGAGAACAGCACAACGTTATTGAATAGATTTCCTTTGACCAATGTACTGCTCATTGGTGAAATATCCAAAATAGAAACGTAAAGAGTACAAAAGACTACAAAGTTGTTGTAAACGATCTGTATATAATGTATGTTTTATTGCAACATTAACTTGAGAAATATAAAGTGGAAGTCATCAATTTCATGTACTTTAAGAAAATATTCATTAGTTGGTCGATTCGTGGCCCAAAAGACTACGTAAAAAGATAAGATTCATAAACTTGACTTATACGTTACCTCTTTTAAGATTTGCTTCTGGCTCTCTTCGCTGAGAATAGCCGAATTGTTAATCCCCAGAACCTCCGGGGATTTTTCATTTTCCTCTTCAACAATATCCTCGGCTATGTCTCTTCTCTCCTCCACTTCATGTGATGTTTCCTCGTCATCGGAGAGGAGTTCTACTTCTGCATTACCGTTAAGCTCCTCCATCGCTCCTGAAACTTTAAAACTCTAGAGCTCGTCGAAACTTTTGAAATAGGAACTCTTTCGCAGAACGTAAAATTTTAGGTAAATTTCTTGTTTTGTGGTAAGACGCGTGAAATCGGTCAGTTACGGCACAGGGCACCTATTCCTGAACGTCGGGTAATTGTGATTACCTAGGGAAATTTTAAAATTACCGTTGCATCAATAATTATACTTATTGGTGGAACAGAATATTTCCAATTTGGATTTCTCCCCTCAAATTTCTATTCCAAATATGGCGGACGGTCATAAAAGATACTCCACAAAAGAAGATACTCTACGTATAACGCTCTTTAGATCTCTTATCCTCTTCTCGTACTCCTCTCTCCATGGTATCGTCTTGTCCTATGGCTTGTGACGGCTGCGTTCTGTGGGCTGAAGAGGGACGAGGGAGGAATGTTGGGTATTTTATTTAAGGTGATCTTAAAGCAATAAAATGTATATCAGTCTTTAGATGTGTCGTTAATATGTGCGAGCTCGGTCAGTGGGATGTCCTGGCCGTGATATTCGTGAAAAATCAGAATCTCCGGGAGAACACCTCCTGTTTGTGTAGCAGAGTTTTCATACGGTGAGTCGATTTTTGTCATCTGTCATTAATCGTTGGCGATCATTTTTCCCGGTTTTAAAATCCTCGTATAACGTTCGTGAGTTTGTAAACACCATGGAAGAGCAGCGTCGCGAATCGGAGACGTTGGACGGCTCGAAAAGCCAATTGAAGCCACCGAATATACAAGACTTCATCGTGATTAAACCTATCAGCAAGGGCGCCTACGGGAAAGTCTTCTTGGGCTACAAGAAGAATAATCCGGATGTAATGTACGCTATCAAAGTGATGAAAAAGAACGAAATGATCAATAAAAACATGGTGTCGCAAGTCGTTATGGAGAGGAACGCCCTCGCGTTGACCAGGAGCCCCTTTTGCGTGCACCTATTCTACAGTCTTCAAAGCGCCACCTCCATCTATTTAGTCATGGAGTACATGGTTGGGGGTGATTTGAAATCACTCTTAAGCGTTTACGGTTTCTTCGACGAACCAATGGCTGTTTTTTATATTGCCGAAGTGTGCCTCGCGTTGCGTTACTTACACAAACACAACATCATACATCGTGACATCAAACCGGACAATATGTTGTTATCCAAGGAGGGACATGTAAAGCTAACTGACTTCGGACTTTCCAAGGTACATATTCACAGGGACTTGGAGATGTCTGATTTTGAAAATTGCACTCCAAACTTAAACACTAGAACGCCTGGACAGTTACTAAGTCTCACTTCCCACATAAGCTTCGGCTCAGGGAACACTAAGTACTACAGCAATATTAATCACAGTAGTATCAGCGATTCTAGCATCGGCAGCTACAATGGTGATAACTGTGGAGACCATTGCTTAAAATTTACAACCGAGCATGACGCTTCCATTGGTTTAGATAATTCTGGAGTTTCAGGAGTGAACTTCCTCTCTGCTGGCGATATGCTCGAATCAGAAACATCATCCAGCTACTTCACTTGTCAAAGTACCCAGGAAGATGATTCCTGCTCCAGCTCCCCAGTCAGCCGTAAAGGTTTGGGCAGGAACTCCAGCCGTAACTTGTACAAAGTGATTAACGAGCGGAAACGCAAGCAGCGGTCCCTCTCTCCGAACGGCACGAAAAAAGCTTACATCAAATCCGGTTTAACTGGGGAGATTCAGGTTTTACGGTTAAGTTCCCCGAAGGGCGTCACCTTTTCTACTCCAGTATCGGCTCAAAAACTTTTGAAGTCCAAATTGACTCGGTTCGAATTACCTCAGGCTACTGATGAAAGCCTGAAGAACGCTGAAGAATCTTCGCATGTCGTCAGCCCGATTCAAAAGAATTTTTCCTTTACTACACCTTCTACCACCCCTAAAACACCTAGGACTCCTTACAGGACGCCGAAGTCCGTTCGGCGGGGACAATGGAGCTCTGAACAAAGGATTCTGGGGACTCCAGACTATCTAGCACCGGAGCTGTTGCTTAGGAAAGGCCACAACCATTCTGTGGACTGGTGGGCCTTGGGATGTTGCCTGTATGAGTTCGTTACTGGAATTCCACCGTTTAACGATGCGACTCCCCAGCTGGTTTTCAAGAACATCCTTGAGTATAATATTGAGTGGCCTACAGACGACGAAGCGTTATCAGCCGAAATAGTCGATGCAATAAATAAGCTGTTGATGCATGATCCGGAAAAGAGAGCTGGTGCTGAGGAGGTCGTAAAGATGGAAGCTTTCAAGGATATCGATTGGGATAATTTGTTAAGTGTGACTCCTCCTTTCGTTCCAGATCCTTGTGATCTGACTGATACCGGGTATTTTCAAGCCCGGAACGAACTTTTAAACTTCAATATATCCAATTTTGACTCGAATTAAAGTTTTCATTTTGGATTTAACGAAGTGTATTGGGATGTAAGTGGGAATCTGAAAGAAAATGTTAGCTTTTAGTGCCACTATTTTCTTCCTACTATTGAGCGTTTTATTCCATAAGTCATCTACGATTTACAATTCATTGCACCTGTACCATTATCAATTTAGTCGTCATTTTTGTGGCTTTTTAAATGAATGTGGAAACAGCATAATGTGACTGTGGGAGGTGCTAGCCAGCTAGCCATTTAGCGTGATATGCGTAATACAAATATCTGTACAAGTTTATATATTTAAGTTTAGTTTATTATGCACTCTTTCTTATTGCTTCTGTTTTAGCGTGAGGAAATAAATACAGTTCATACAAAACAAATCTGATATCACATGACCTGATGATGTCAGGTATGTACCAACTGTAGCGGGGCGTGAGCAAACCACTGTTAAATGCAGATTCAAATTTCAGTTGGCAATAATGAGCAGTGTTGTTAGTTCAGTATGTTCGTTTGTTTATATTACAGTTCGTCGTTAAGGCTGTTCAGTTCATTAAGTGCCTGAGAATAGATTATACTGAATATGTGTGCTCCGTTAAGCCAAACCAGTAAGGGGAGGTCGTTGACCTCGAGCAAGTTCGATCTCATTACGTTTTGAAAACCTTTACAACAGTGTTGGCCTGTCCATAAATGACATCTGATTTGTTTTGAATGAACTGTATGTGTACATACACCACAACCTAAATTTTGTATGTAATTGCTTGATAACATTTCAATTTATGGTAATATTTTTAATTTTGATACCTCTATACATGAAAAATGTGACGTTTTTTTGTATATATAACTGTATTTTAATATTTCATAATATATGTTCATGGCCGTTTATTTAAGGTTTTAACTGTATTTAAGCACTTAGTAAGTAAGTAGTGGAAATAAGTATTTGTGGTCGACTTATCAGTCGAACGCTCAGTAAATCTGCATTTGACCTTCCGTTGGTGCCATTATTCCATTCTTCGCTCACCCCTATCTTGGTCGACTTAGTTTCAGACTGTTGAAAACAAAAGTATCAAAATTGAATCCTGATTTTTTTACCATCTACATATCAGTTTGTGTTGCTAGCAATTGTTTGCAAAATTTTAAATATTATGACCAATGTCATTTTCATACTACAGTCCTTTTAATTCCTGGTTAATCAACAATAATGTCGATGTTCTTCCCTATAAAGCATGGCCTATAATTCATGTAATTCTTGATGGTGGATATTTTAAATATCCAAGGTGCTTCACGTAGTATATTAAAGTCTGATCTGATGGACTAAGCACCACTAGCGGAAGGTTAAACCACTCCAGGAGAAATAGAACAATAGATTTCAGCCAAACGATATAAATATTTCAATTATCTTACTGGATATTTTTCTTTGAAGAATTTTAAAAACAAGTACTATGTTGTTATAGCACCAAAGACTTGTCCAAAGATAATTTGTCCGACGAACAGAGCGTTTCTGAAGATGAGCAAATCGAGGAAGAAACTGGAGATTTAGAGAATATTACTGGAGACGAAATTACAACGAACACATGTATCAAACAAGAGGTAATCTATGGAAACTTTTAAAAATTTTCTAAATTAACCTCCAAGAAACTTACTATTAGCCTATTAACTTTGTACGACTCTTATGAACCCGATAAGTGGTTTTCTGAGGAATTTCTATAAAACTTCAACCATTAACAGATTATCGAGTATTCAAATAAAGAGTTCAAAATTTATCCATAAGCTTCAAAAATGATGTTGTAATTCAAGTTGTTTCATTAGATTTTTGTGTGTAAATAGTAGATCGGCTGTAGAGTTGGAAAGTATCATTTTGTTGAAAACTAGTTGAATCTGTGTTCACAACTGTATTAACTGTAACAGCACTGCCTTGAATATTGTCTTAATGGCCTCTAAAACTCCCTAAAGTTTTACTACAAAAATAACTGCCACTGCAATTTTACCATCTTAGTCGCAATGTTTTCACTCCACTTGAACATATCTATTTGCATACTCAACACCTCCATCAACTTCAGTTCGAATGAAATAATTATGTAATCTTAAATAAAAGTGGTTTATCTTACTGAAAAATCCAAAAGAACCTAACCTTCAATACCGATCTTCAATTACCTTTTTGATTTCCCTAGCACGAACAAGAACCCCTAAGCTGCTATTGCAGCGCCTCGCACACGGACAACTTCTCGACAGACGAGCACGACAGTTTACGTGACAATCAGGAGCTTCTGGTCGTCAAGAGCCTGCAGCAGAGCGACAGCGGTGCCGATTTGACTGAGCAGCTGGCCTGCGACTTTGAATCGGAGTGGAACAAGTACTGGGCCCAAAACGGAGAGAAGTTGATCTGGGAGTCCTGGATAAGGAAGTACAGCGCTTACATCAATCCGGATTACCTGCAGAACGCTCAGGAGGGGGCAACGGTCGAAGAGAATAACTTGGTGGCAGGTAATGGAATGAGCCTGTTCTGTATATAATATGTATGTCAATGTCAAAGCGTGTAGGAGACTGCAGGTCGCATTTGATATAGTTTTTGTTTTCATTTTAATTTTTAAAAAGGTTGGTTCTGATCCCACCATCTTCAAAATAACAGGTTTTCAAAACGCTGTCAATACATTATATGGCGCGAAACTGTCCAAAACACAGCCTCATGATATTTCTCTAACATAGTGCAGTGAAACCGTCCATTTTAGATTATTCACCAACCAATTGTTTAATGGTTGCTTTAGGACCCAGTATGGGACGCAAAGTGCAATTCCAGTTGTATGGCGACATTTTTACGGAAGTGACTATAATATGAATGTCATGGTTGTTTATAAGCAAAGCAAAACCAGTTAAGGTTAAGGATTAGTTAAAGATTAAGATTTGGATCAAAATGCTTTTCAGTATGCTTCAAAACCCCTGAAAGCAGTTCAGCCATTATCCAGCCGCCTTTGTCGCTTAAACCCAAGCTTTCCAATGGAGTCCTGTCATCAAAATATTCTTTAGACGCACCATTGGAAATCTATTTACTGTAGCTATAAAGTTACCTTGAACGTTACCTCTTGGAAGTATCTACACCCCCAATGTTTTAATAATTCTTGGTTGTTGTGGCCAAACATGGAATGAATTATGAACACCCTGAACTGATCAAATGCACCCCACTGCCCCCTATTTATTTTTAATTCAATAAAATGGAAAAAAAATTATGTCGTCTTGTAAAATTTTAACTAACTTTAGTACAAAACACTTGTAAAAATTAAATACAATTCAGTCGTATGAATTATAAAATTTTTATTTTTCAGAAGAGCCTTTCTCGCAGCAAAAACTTTCAAAGTTCAGTTTTGACTCTAAGGAACTCCAAAATTTCACGACCAATCAAAAGGAATCTGATAAACCGGAATGTAGCAATAAGAACCGTCTATTAATACGTAATCTATCAGGTAGCGATGAGAAACTTTTCACCGAAGTATCTGAGGGTTGGAACCCGCTCTCGCCTTTGAGTATCGAAGGGGAGACAGAAGCAGAAAGACTATTGAGTTCCAGGTAAAAACAGTATTCATATACACATTCGACTACATCTAAATTGTTTGTTTCTAATTCAGGTGTGGTTCCCACGCGAGCAGCTCAGTGAGGACGGTCGATTCGATGACCAATGTCACCCGCATGACAATCTCTTCTTTGGAATTGAGCAATTCGACTTCATCTTCGTCGAGTTCTGACAGCTTCTCTTCCGTCAGTTCCGTAAATAGTTCTCTGAGTACGGAAGAGTCCGAAGGGGATTACCAGCACCAGTGGGACGCATTGTGGAAGAAACATTACGAGGAGGAGTATTTAGAACAGTACAATAAGTTTATTAAGACTACGTTTCACTTAGGTAAATCACTCTTAACCTGTAAAGCTATTTGAACGCTATGATTAGAGTGGTATTATGCCTATCTCTTTATTCTGTATTACTTTTCATGGCGACTGGTTGAATGCTTGTCTATGAGACAGAATGCTTCGATTTTTATGACTTACAGGCGTAAATTCGTGAAATGGCCTTTACTGTACATTTACTACAAACTCCTTTTAAGAAAATTCATGACTACATAAATGTTGTCTAAATTAAGCTTAGATTGAATTTGGAACAATTATACAACTATATAGGTTATCAGTAATACTTTGAGATATGCTGTGACATGCACATATACATACAAATACAATATGTATTTCCAGGATTCAAAACTTTTTTCAATATTTTTAGATTTTAAGGAAGAAATCGACTCACATTCCCCCCACACTTCCCTTCGAAGCCATTCAGCGAAATCTCCCCTTCTAAGGAAAAACGTACATAAGGTGTTTCAAGGGAAAGTCTCGTCAGACATTTCTAATCAGACTTCGAAGGTGGACTTGCTGATGATTGACTCCCTCGGTCATTTACTTAGTAAAATGGATGTAAACGATATAGAAAACGAATCTGAAAACATCGACATTGCTGACAGCGAAGAGGATACAGCGCAAAATGAGGCAGAACTGATGACGACCTTGGGCCTTCCAACCCGTTTTGGGAAGAAATCTGACGACAGGTAAGATCAGTCCCTAAAGTATTGAAATATGTAATGAGCTGATCATATTTAATCGAATCAAATTTAATTTTAGTAATTATAACTTTGCAGTTCATTGAGTAAAACCATCGTCTATTCTGACGATTTTCTAAGCGGCAGGAATAAAGTTATCGCTGCTTATAAACTTGTGGGGATCGAGTTCCGGGACAAACAGGAAGCGCCGATGACCGGCTACGTCGATTACAAGATGAAACATATTAGACAGCAGAACCGCAATCTAAAATTCAAAAAGGACCAAAAGGTTCCTATTCATGTTCGTTTTGATGATGATGGAAATGCCATCATACCCAGAAATGATAACGACAATGAGGTAAATTTACCGAACCCCAACAAAATATAATAATAATGATCTGCTGTATTTAAACAAAAAAAGGAAATCCATAACATAATAAAGGTTCTAAGCACATCGGTGAAGTTTAGCTATGAAGCTGCTCTTACACATAATCTACAAATACAATATAAGAATAGTATATTAATTATTTAATAGTGTGGAACGTAAATTGACTTGCTTACTTTTTTAAATATGATGGGACACATACGATTGTATGTAATACTAAACTTTGGATATTATGAAGTTGTCTGGCCCAATACTAAAAAATGCATGTACTGCGACTATCGAGCTATTTCATAAAAACGAATAGTTTCATCAGTCATCTACAGACATAATTAAATATTTATTGCAGGAGGATGTACCTTTTACAGTCTCAGACAGCTCTAAGCTCAGCTCTGTGGACGAGGAAGAAATGGAGGCGAAATTAGTCAAGGCGGACGACAAGACTCCGGAAATTATACCGAAACGTAAGAAAAGGAAGAAGAAATTGTTTCTCCCGCAGGAAATCAAAGATAACACAAGATTGCGGAAATACTGGTATAGAAGGTTCTCGCTGTTCAGTAAATTCAATCAAGGAATAAAATTAGATGAAGGTAGGTCAAAGAAGTATGAGGTAAACTAGCTTAGTTGAATTAAATGAATGGAGAAAATTTTGTTGATGTTCTATTCATATTTAAAGCTGTTCTTAATAGTCTGGATTGTAAGGAGTATATTTCTTTATGTTACTATTCAAAATTGAAAATATTACATAATTGAAGTCTTACATGACAGTCAGTTGGTTTGTTTCACTTTGCCCAAATCTTGATCATTCATTTTTTACTTACGTGTTACCATAATTAGCACGAATTTTACTATTTTTAATATATTCTGTATCTGTCCATAAATGTGCTGTTGATTTGAATCTCACATAACAAGTGTAATTTTAATACAAGCACTGGTTCCTAAAATACAGCTGACCGACCTCGACTACATTTGATGTTTCCTGATCACTTTTGTATCCTAAGCTAACCACCACAGGCCTCCAAACGTTTCTAGCGGGTTTATTAATTGTAAATGGCAAATTGATACTTTGGGTAGAATTTAGAATCTTTAGTATGATATCGAAGTTGAAGTTTTGTGTAGAAAACTTGTTTGATTGGTAACTACCTACATTTTTCTTGTAGAAAGTTGGTATTCGGTGACACCAGAGTTAGTAGCGAAACATGACGCAGAACGCTGTAAGTGCAATGTAATAGTGGATGCATTCTGCGGTGTTGGCGGAAATACCATACAGTTCGCACTCACATGCAATCGAGGTAAAGGACTATGATTATTGACTAAGATTCCCAATGGTAAATGTTATCATTCGTTACAGTTATTGCCATTGATATAGATGCGAAGAAGGTGGAAATGGCTCGAAGCAACGCGCAAGTATATGGTGTCGCGGATAAAATAGATTTCATAGTAGGAGACTTCTTCCAGTTAGCAGAAAGTTTAAAAGCGGACATTGTGTTTTTAAGTCCACCTTGGGGAGGAGCATCCTACCTACTGGAGCCCATTTATGATCTCAACACTAATCTAAAGCCAGTTCCGATATCAGAACTACTGTCCGCAGCTAGGAAAATTTCCGGCAATATCGCAATTTACCTACCTAAAAACAGCAATACCCACCCGGTAAGTACGGAGGAAAAATGCATGAAGTAATTCATTAGTAAATATAAATTGGTTAACAGTTGGTCATGGAGGCCGGCCCAGGCGGAAAAGTGGAAATCCAACAGAACTTTGTCAACAAGAAACTAATAGCTATCACAGCTTACTACGGCGAACTAATCAAAGAAAAATAGTTAGTTAATCTTAGTATCACTTTCAGCTACTTTACGAGATTTCTGCATTTTGTATCATACTCGTCCCTTTTTAGTCAATTAGCTGTTAATGGAACTAAGTTTCCTATTTTCCAGGGGGATCTCAGGGATTTGTTTCTAACAATTTATTATATGTGACAATCTTATAAGTCCTGAAACTTTAGATCAACTCGAGAATATTAAAGCTACCGACATTTTACGTATCATTGGAGGTATATGAAGAAGTTGTTTTGATTAGGAATTAGGTTTACTTTAAAATTTAGAATTATATTACTTTCGAAAATTCACAGTTGACGTATTTTTGCGAAGTTATAACTGTATAATAAGTATGTTTAGTACAATGAGTTTGTAGGTGATACCATTGTGTATTTTAAAGTTCACAGATGTTCTACATTTTGAGTTGACTGTTTAAGGTCTTTGCTTTGACACAGTCTCAAGGTAAGAAAAGTCCCTACATGCAACAGACTTAATAGGTGATTAAAGGAGTAACGCGTTCTTAGTTGATTATAATCGTAATCAACCTTTTTTTTTTTTTCAAAAAAATTTGTAACGGTCAGAAATCTTGTGTCTTGTTATTGGCAAATGAAACTTGTTAACTTTGAAATGAAACGTGTTACACTTTATATTTAAACACATTTAATATAATGGGATTGGTATTTTTAATGCATGTTTAATTCAAATGTGATTGACTATTATACCTTCTTTAGTATTACAAGTATGAATCGACACAGATGTTCAATTTGTGCCCGTTATTATGAATTCAATCGGTTGTGTGATAATATCTGATTGAAATGACTAAATCAGTGTTTATTTTCGACTGTATTTCCATTTATTAAATACAGTACAGGTATAACAATCTGTCAAAAGTTTTAAACTGACCAGGGCAACCATCTAGAGCTTATCGTGCGCTCCAAATGGAATAAACATGCGTTATTTAGGGTTCTTTTTACCTTTGAGTTCATCTAAGTGTTTCAGGGGCGTGCTAATTGTTCTCTCTCATGATGTGTTTCTAACGTTTTACATTAAATCATTTCAAATTTTATCGAACCATCTCATGTATGGTACAATATTAGAAATCCTTCCCATTATCAATCTTGACTTGAAGACTACTAATAAAGAAGGAAAAAGCGATCGTGTTGAATTTTACTTTCCTCTTGTCGAACTGTTCGATAAAAACTGGTGGGTTCTGAGATATTAACATTACTGGTTTCTTTCATTTCTATTTTTTTACATAGATTAATGATAGATTTTTTGTTACCGATTAACGTTGGCTCCTTGTATAAAATATGGCAAGCAGCCGTAAGCCCAGCGAGACCAGCTTCAGTGGAATAACAATAAAAATTAGTAAAATAACGATCAGAATTGTTCTGATTGTTGTAACTGATTAATCTAATGAGTACCAATATAAAAATTTATTGGAGTATGATATAATTAAAGAACATTACTATTACAAGGTGCTAAACTTTAAAGTTACAGAAATTACAGTAACGGTAGTGCATGATCATGAAAAATTGAAAGGTGCTCTGTGTGTGGAGGAATTTATACCATGACCATTTTTAAAAATAACTTAAACTTTATATGGAACTTTAAATCCACTGCACTCTGCCATATTAGAGTTAAGTTGAAATAGCTAGAAGTTTAGAGTATGTCTTTTCTGCTGAAATCGTGTATTTAGCTGGAGGATATCTTTACAGACATTCGATTGAAGACTATTTCATAGGTATAATATATTTGGTATCGTGTCGAAAATAAAGAGAAATGCTGATGGTGCAAAGAGCTTTGAAAAGTTTTTTACAACTAGGCATGTTTTCTAAGGCTTGGAGGATTTCTTGTTTATTCCGTGTCCTGTGAATTATAAATATGTCCACTTCCTCTTTCGTGTTCCACGTGTACTATTTTTGAGGTTATTTCACTTCTGTTTGAGTTTTCCAAATCCCTAAAATGCCAAAACTGAGAAAACAACGCCGGAGAAAAGTCTACAGACACAACGTCAACAGAAAAAGGCTCAGGAATAAGATCTCCAACGTCGGAAGTATCCCCTGGTAATCGCATAACCTCAATTTGAAACCCGGTATTCTAACAATATCTTACAGTAAACCGATCAAGAACGCATGGGACTCGAAGAAATCCGTCGACACCAACCTTACCGAGATGGGTCTCTCCTACGACCCGAACAGAACTATAAAAATACCCAGCAATAAAAAGAAACTAGTGACCTCACTAACTTCCGATGAAGAAAAACCTACCGAACGGCCCGTGGAGGTATCGGATAAGTCCCTGGTAGCAAAGGAACTGGAGGCGGACGCGAGAGCTCCGAGGGAAATGGGGCTAAGGTTGCCGAATAGTCAAGTCGAGTGGTTGACTTATCTCTTGAAGAAATACAGGAATGATTACAGAGCGATGGCGAGGGACAAGAAGAATTACAACCAGGAGACGTGGAAGCAGATCCGTCAAAAAATCAGGAGATTTAAGACGATCGATGAACAATATGGTAAATTCTTGGCAGAAAGTGAATTGGGTGCTGAGGAGTTTGAGGAAGTCCAGATGTCTGATGAAGAATTATAGATAGCGGAGTGTAAAAGAAATACTTTTGTGTAATATAGGTTTTTTAGGAAATTCAGATTTTATTTAAATTCCCGCACAAAATGTCAGGTTTTACTTACGTTCTATGCCTGATGTCGCGACTCACGTGTAACGTATAGTTCTTTTAGGTTAGGTTCACTTTGAGGTTGTGTAGATCAACACTTCTAGCAGTATTTTGTTACCGATTTCAAAATGCAGCACGACGACGTAAGCTTTATTAATTCGCTCTCTCGCCTCAATTTAACACCGTTTAAAATTTCAGGTCGTTTGGTCTATTATAAACAAATCGTTTTGTTCCTACAAATCCAAGTAAGTACCCCTCATGAATCCCTCAATTGTGTTTTAATCCCACTATATTTTTCAGTACAAAGACGCAGAAGTTCTGTAGGAACGAGTACAACCTTACGGGCTTGTGTAATCGCTCCTCATGCCCTTTGGCCAATAGTCGGTATGCGACCGTCCGGGAGCATAATGGAATTAGCTATTTGTACATGAAAACCGCCGAGAGGTATGCGAAATAACTGAATAATTGTGTTTTGAGCACTTGTGAAATTTAAAACATATCTTCAATACATTCTGGGAGACAGGTTATAAAGTCTTATCATTGTTAACGAGTGTAGATATAGAGGTGCATGTTTGTATGGGCATAGTGTGCTTCCTACGGAATGTAAACAAACAAACTCCCAGTCACTAGTGCCGGGCTAGCTATAGCTATAGCACTAGTGACTATTTACAAATATATATATACTATAAACAGCTGTACTATAGAGTACTGTTTTAATATTTTTATGTATTGAATTTTCGTAAGTAATTAGCTCGACCACGCATACATTTGTAACTGAAGATCTAAAGTTTGTATATAAACTGTGCCATAATTGATACATCAGCTCCCCTAGTGACTGGTTAACAAACCTTATTATAGCTATATTAAACAAATGTTTATTTCTTAAGGGGTGCACTTCTATATGTGTCTACACTCGTTATTTGATTTTATAGATCAGCATTCCCTCGAGACACATGGGAGAAGGTAAAGCTGTCTAGGAATTTTGAGAAAGCAATCCACCAGATAAATGAAAACCTACTATACTGGCCTGGGTTCATAAAGTCCAAATGCAAACAGAGATTCGTCAAAATTACTCAGTACTTGATTCGTATGAGAAAGTTAAGGCTTAGAAGGCAGTAAGTATGGAAATAAATTTATTACCATTATTTCCTCAAAGTAATTTTGGTTTTTATTTAAAATAGGATTTAATATAAAATTTACATAAAAATTGTCTTTGTAGGAAACTGATAGTACCTATACAGAGTAAGGTGGAAAGAAGGGAGAGGAGACGTGAAGAAAAGGCATTGGTTGCTGCAAGGATAGAAAAGGGAGTGGAAAAGGCCTTATTGGATCGATTAAAGAAAGGAGTAGTAAGTACATTTAATTCTTATGAAGAAATTGTGATGGTTATTAAAAATGTATGTAAAGTCATACAGTTTAAACTTAAAAGTGGTCTGACAAATTATCCCTCTGCTACCTATGGTATATGATAATAAATATCATTCTTAGTGTTCCATTGTTGAAAGTGTTGGTTTCATATTCTTTTTCCTTATTTTAGTACGAAGATCTGTACAACATCCCACAACAAGCCTTTGATGATGCACTCAAAGAACACGAAGTGGAAGTCGAGAATGAAGATGAAATGGAATTAGAAACTGAGTTGGAAATGGAGGGTGGCCCCGAATTCGTACCAGCCGATACCGATGAAAGTGACATTGTAAGTTTGACATTTTAGTTATATACATATAATGGACATTGTTTTGTAATATTTTCAGGAAAGCGAAAGTGGAAAAGTGGAACAAGTTGCACTTGATAGCAATTTTGAGTCTTCGGATTCAGATGTGGAGGTAAGTTTTGGAGGTTGCATAATATATAATCACGTCATTACAATTTCATTGATAATTAACTTCATGAATATTTAGAATCTAGATTTTGTAATTTTTTCCCCAAATGTATTATATGTAAACTTTATTTGTATCGAAATTTTAATAATAGTGTCCCTTAAATCATAAGATTTAAAGTAGTTGCCGAAATATAAGACTGATCACTTTTCTTACAAGTTTTTTTAAGTAAATAATAAGTAAAGTGATCGAATCTCCAGTTATTTACTGAAATATGCATTTTATTCAACATTATTACAAGGCATTTTTTTTTCAGTTTTAATAGATTTCTATCAAAATACATATATGTTTCCTTAAGTGAAGCCTTTTTAAAAAATCCATCTTACTTTATCTTAACTTATCTTTATCTTACATCTTACTTTATAATAATTTAACTTGAAACGATAATAAATGACTATAGATTCGGCGTGTTATGATACTAATAATGAATTATTTTTCCTTGTAGGATTTAGCTGACTCTCTACCTAACAAAAAGCAAACGCCAAGGGATGACAACAAACCTGGTTCTTCTAAGGCCAGAAGGAAACCTAGGATTGAAGTAGAATATGAGTATGAATACGAAACACCTGCTAAGCTGAAAGTAACCCAAACATAGATTGAATTATTTGAATAATTGATAATAAAGCAGTTTATATAAATATTTGTTTTATAATGTAACCATGGCAAAAGTTGTATCAGTTAATAATGTAGTTAATACATAATACTAGTATTATAGGAGTATAATGGAGCTACATTGCATCTTGGGATCTAAATGTAGTTTACCGGGGTTCAGGGATCTGCACAGCTTAAACCATCAACTCTCGACAAGAAGAATGTTACAAAAGCTTGTGCATAGGGATCTAATAGTGCGTTAAGACTTGAAGGAAAGCTGACGACCTTCTTTACAATCAACAGTGGTCTCAAACCGGGAGATGCGTTATTCCCACTCTACTTTTACATCGTTTTGGAGAGCAGCGTTCGAAAGGCAAATACAGCAACGCTTCTCCTTAGAAATGGAGGACATCGTATCAAGGAAGAGTCCCTTAAACTGGAAAATACCGCAAAAGAAGTTGGCATATGAATCAACGAAGATGAAATAAAGTATATGACTGCGACAAAACCAGAACGACGAGACAGAATAGGACAGAACGTAACAATAGACCACTACAATTTTGCAAGGGTTCACCAGTTTAAATACTTAGGAGCAATGATAATATAGAGATTAACAACAGGAAACAAGAAGACAATCATCGAACGTGAAGAGGAAATAATGATGGACTGCAGCAAATGGAGGCAGATTGCAGTCAGAAAAGATCCATCCCAGGTTGTAATGCTACAGAAAGAAGAACATCACAAGAATTACATCAGTACAATTCATCGATGAAAGCCACTCCCAGCATACCTCAATAATCCCTTAGTATCAGTCGCTGTTCAGAAAAGTGATGCTTTAATTTGAATACCGACGTTTCAGGAAAATAGCATTTAAATAGAAAGAAGTTTGAAACTACTTCAGAGAGATCATGTCGGGAACACATGCATGTTCACCCTTTTGCTTTAGTCTGGGATAAACATTGATTTAAACAAAACTTCCATACTTATAATAATAAAGTAATAAGTATAATGTAGTAACAATTTATTTTAGGTGTCATCCTAACATTTACATTCTTAAATTATACTTCAGGATTATATTTACCATTAAACCTAACGCATGATCGCTTACAGATATTGCAAGTCAGTTAATAATTAAACAACTAAGATTTAATTGTCTACACACCACACAAGTTACAATTTAACGATAATAATATCAATCATGCTCATATTCACATATTTGTAACTTTTTATATTATCACAGTTTTATATTTCCATGGTTGTTTTTTTCGTGAGACAATTATTCCACAATATATTTATATGTTGCTGTTGTAACACTTTATTAAACGTTTTATCTACTTGTATGCATATGATCGGTTTTTTCAGAAAATATACTAAATGGTCATATAAATCATATTTGGAATATGTTTATAACGCCTGTCTGTTTGCAAAAGATTTGGACAAAATAATCCTGGAAATTCTTTTTAAGAGAATTTATTCTAATTTTATTAAAAAAATCCGTCAAAATAAAAAACACATATCTAACAGGGTAAAAAAATTAAACTAAATATAAAGAACTTAAAGCTTCTTCAAAGAATCTGCCAGTACGGAAATCTCGTTACTTATATTACTGATGAGCCTCTGTATCTCCGGTTTCGAATCGAGGACTTCTATACTCTGCGTGTAGGGGTTGTACCGCACGCCGAAGTTCCTAGGGATGGTCGAGGCGTATCGTCTGAAAAGAGATAGAATTATATATGTGTAACGAAAACTACTCGGCACCAAATATATACTCAGGTTATGTTACATTAAGGTAGAAAGAGATTTCCTGCGTCTGAAAACATACCGTCTTTTTTCAAGTAAGGAATACTGATTGCTCGAATTCTGGAAAAGTTGCCAAATAAAGGCCCCCAGAAGGGTTTATTTGACTCAAAATTATATTCAAAACGTAAACAACTTAGTATTTGTTTCCTGAGGTATTTTGTTTAAAGACGGAGCGGATAAAAACCTGGCTTCGGTGCAGCCGGTCAGGCCTTCTTATGTTATTTCTAGAGCTATGGGTGTACAGAAAGCAAATGTCCTTAGTTTGTTTAAGCTTGCTACAGGACAACTGTGAGAGAGAACGTAAACAAAAAATATTGCATTACAAAATACATTGTATCAGGTATATCTATGTTAGAAACATTGTTATTTCTTATTTGCTATGATCACAACATTCTCAGTCAGTGCTTTTTGATTGAGATTTTCAGTTATAGTACCTTACTTAATTAAATATTAATAAAACAAAAGGCGTATATATCTAACGATTGATAATTATTTTTATCATTAATTTGTTGACTGTGTTTTAAATCAATCATATGTGACCTTAAATGTTCCAATGGATTATCACTCTTTATCGAATGTGAATTTCACATTTTCCAGTAATAGTGATCATGCCGGACTGTTATGGAACCAACTTCTACCAACTTTGAATTCTACTAATTCATTAGTTGAACAACTAATTTGTTGAACCACAACTTACATCATCTTCTCTTTGGCGTCTTCGAAACTCTCAGCTACGTAATACACCGGCTGGTACTCCGTTATGGGGTACTTCTGTAGCGCCGTCTTGGCAGGCTCAAATGGTCTTATCTCTGCTTTCTCCTCCAGGGCGTACTGCAACTCGCCGTAAGAGGACAGCAGCCCCGCTCCGTAGGCTTTGAGCTTACCGTTCTCTCGACACAGCCCGTACTCTACCGTGAACCAGAAGCACTGAAAGACAACAAGGGAAATAAGGAGTTAGTTATTTACGTAATGGGTTAGTACCATGAAGTGTTTCAGCATATAGTATGCGAGAAAATCTAGGATACATAGCGAGAACAAGAGTACTATAGTCACTAGGTATATATAGTATTCCAAGGTTATGTTCCAATGTGTTAGAGAGAGAGGGGGATATTTTACTCCAAACATGGCGGCCTAGATAATTATTTTTCATTTTTCCTCAATTATGACAGTTTGTATGTTTCCTGTTTGTGGCAACTGTGGATATCTTTCTATGGAAGTTATGTGAGAAGTGCCATAGTGCCTCATAACTGTTGTGTAAAGTGGTACAAAAACAATACCAAAAAAGGATACAGATTGTTTAAGACACTTGCACATCCTGAGAGGAAACATAAGTCTCCAATTTTGCCCAAATTTCTACTCCAAATACGGCGGGCGTTGCTGTACTGTGTACATATAGTGACTGCAATCACTACATACTCCATATGACTGAGTGATACGGTTCTGAAACAGTTTTTACTATTCCTGATTCCTCACCGTTGCCAATTTCTCGATGTAATCGTCCGGGGCGCCGAGGGAGGCGAGCCCTATTTCTTGGGAGAACTGAGCGAATTCCGGGTCGGCGAACAAGGGGGCGTGACCTAGGAGCTCGTGGCACACGTCCGGCTCCGGGGTGTAGTAGGGTTTGCTCGGGTGCCGAATGTACTGGGTGGAGTGGAAGACCCGGAAGGCGAGCCCGGCGAGGAAGTCCCTCGAAGAGAGAAGGCCGGCGACAGGGCGTAGCGTGAAGCCGGTGCAGTCTGGAAATTACAAGGAAATAGTCGTTTAAAATACATGGTCGTTGAAAAACTGAGCCTTTTTACTCGATAGACGGAGCTACAGTCACTAGATATACATGGTACCGCAAGGTTATGTTCCAGAGGAAAAATAGGTATGTTTCATTTTCTCCCAAATATCACAGCTTGTTTGAGTTTATGTGAGAAGTGACAGACATTGTTGAAATCTAAAAATTGCCTCCTATTTTTTGCATGAGTTGATGCAAAAGCAAAACCAAAAAAGGATACAGATTATTTAATATACCTGCAGATTCTGAGAGAAAAGAAAAATGCCTCGGTTTATTAGTAAATATGTAAAGTATATTTAAATATTTTGGGTCTGAAATAATAATTAGTAATTAACCGATTGTGCGAACTTATTATAAGCATTGTACTATAAACGTGGCATAAACAATTTATGAAATTCAACACTTCTGATTTGAACTTACTCGCCCAAATTTCTACTCCAAATATGGCGGACATTTCATTACTGTGTATATCTAGTGATTGTAGATGGAGCAAATGCCATCAATTACCGTCTAAATTCTAGATTCTAAGATATGCCACCACAAATCCATTAGTTAGTTATTTAACAGTACCCCCTATCGTTCGTTAACTTTTACCTTTTAGAAAATTGGAAACGTCCTCCATTTGTGGAATATTGTCTTCCCTGTACCCGCAGTTCTCGATTAATAAGGGAAAGACGTGGTTGTGTTCCTTACAAGCGTGAGTCTTGTATAAAGTGGTTAGCTGCCTGAAAACTTTGCCCCAAGTCTCGATCTCTTCTGGAGTGTAGTCCACGTGGGGTAACCTCTGGCCATACCTATGGACGAATAAAAAGGTAACTATTGAATGGATTTCATACTTCGATAGACACAAAAGTCTATGTACTTATGTCTATAATGGAGGTTGCCCTGACTGACTGGATGATTCACTGACTCATCAATAAATAGGTAATGTTGAGAACGTGGAATTTTAAAAGTATTTTTGTATAAATGTGTAAAGGTGGAAAAAGACAGAATTTCTCGAAATTACCGTTTTGAACAGCCAAAGCTGGGTATTTTCCCCAAAGCCAAAGCTTTTCATAAATATCTATCACAATCATAGATCCTAGACATTTATTGTATGATTGTTTAGCATACTTTTTCCAAAACGACTTCTTACTTGTAGTTAAAAGCGATGTCCGCGAAGTACTTCCTCCTGGCCCTGTAGACGGGATCGGTAAACCCCGGATGGTCCGAATCCAACTCCGCCCCGTAGGAAAGAATCTGATTGGCGAACCGATCCAGGTCTCTTATACGCCTGGGAAACCACGGCACGCTATCTGTAAAACCGTCGGGTAAAACCTACATCGCACCACCACGGAGCGTTCTCACCTTTATTATCCTGGTAGTCCCTGGAGATGATCTTCAGGTACTCGCTCTTCTGCTTCACCTCGCTGATCGCCTCGCCCAAGTCGCCGCTGGCAGCGCACTCGACCATGAATTCGTAGTTCTTCGTCATCTTCGCCGATGGCCTCGACTCAATGTGGAGGAGGTTCACTTCGTGCCTCTTGAATATCTCCAGGTATTTCGCGAGGGCCCCGACCTCCTCGGCCAGCGGCGTGAACAGCAGGCACACCGAACGGGCCGAATCCTTGCCTATACGGATGTAATTCCCGCCGGGCATCAGCTTGGGCTGGAAAAGGAGAAATCTGGCGTAAGTAATCGGAGGATATCAGACACTAAACAAGGCCAAGGGTCGGTGGACGTTGAGGGTGAACGGAGAAGACGATTCAGGATTGAAAAACTTTCCTACGTGTCGAAAACCAAGGGGATGCCTCGGTACCATAAAGTATAACCAATGTGTTTACTTGCTATCAACCTGCTGTCTGTCATTACATACCACCACGTGAAAATCGATGCTGCAAGCTATTTCACTTAAAGACAGATACACCAGATAATGACTGGGTTGAAAAGCAAAAGTAGAATCCCAGGCAATCTATGGAACAGCTTGAGATCATTAGATGTAGACTGTGGGAAGGAAAAGGAGAAGACCAGACGTGAAAGGAGTGACGAGAAAAAGGAAGGGGGCGTTGGAAAAGAAGATTAAACTGTGCCCAATTCTGGATGCAGCGAGGCTCTATAAAAACTGAAACTGATAAAAGCTTTTGAAAACTAAGGGCCGGAAGTCAAATCACACAGAGACGACTCAAAATCTAACCAAGACCCGAAAACGAGTTAAAATTTACATGTTCAAAATAATACTACATACATCTGGCACCACTTCCAGGTTCATTCCACAAATCACCTCCGTCCTCATCCTCTCAAGCTCTACTAAAGCCGGTAAATAAAGCACACACTTATTATAGGTAAATAAAACAATGCTGTTCTTGAACTTCTTGAATGAAGGCAATCGTCGGTTACAATTCCTTTTATTGACGTCCGTATCGTGTAATTTTTTCCCCATGTTTAGAAAATTGCAATATTTCGTTGAAATTGCGTCAGTTGCGATAGATCAATTAGCGAAAACAACAAACAAAGACGTAGTCTAGCCTGGGGATTTCCCGAATGTTTCACAGTTACTGTGGAACTTTAACAGCATTTAACAGGAAAATATCGTTATTCTACCAGGTATTGGGATTTAACAGGTGTTTTAAAAAATTGTAATGAAAACAAAAGTTACATCATGAAAACGTTTCAGATCTTATGCAACTGCTTTACATTCTTCATCATCCATTCTTTATTACTCGACCTTCTTTTGCGGTCAGCGATTACTCAATATCACCAAAGGGTATAATCATTGTAAATGTAATTACTTAAAATTATTAAGAAAATTATACTTTGACAATACTTACAACATCAGGAGGACTACCGACTATAATCTCCATTTCGCCTGCCTTCTCTGCCATCATTTTCTTCGAGATCCCTCAAGGAACTGGCTCGCTCTCAAGAACCTGAACCCCTTAAATATGGCGGTAGTATCTAGCAAGGTCTGTTTATCTTTGTTATTGATGAAAATAGAATTGTGTTCTCGATAAATACCGCATATTTCGATGAAGCGTATCGTCCATGGTTATCAACAAACGTTAATGTCGTTATACTTTTCTTTTAAAATATTACTTATAGTCTAATATGCGATCTATTAGACCTAATTTTCTACAAATCTAGATCCAGAATGTTTCGAAACAACATCAATAGTTTGTATCGAATCATGATTTATTTATTTTCAATATGTTTCCTCATTCGTCGGGTCATGTTATGGGTCAAGACGGGTCAGATAAGACCCGTTCAGTTGAGAAACATATGACAATAACCAAATAACTTAACGCTTTTTAGTTACTTTTTATCTACACATTTAAACTTAATAATGGGTTGCAAAAATAACAATGATTGGCGTCATTAAAAAATTCAACTGCGTATCGGTAGATGTTACTTATTTATTAAGATGTGCTCTAAAAATAAGTAATCTTGTGATACTTCCTCAATTACAGAAACAATATCCATGATTAGGCAAAAATTAAGTTAGTTCAAAATAATTCCATCTTGCATATTATCTTTTACGTAGCGCCTAAATATGAAAGCCAAAGTTTATCAAGAAAAGGTGAATTCGACCTATACCAAACAGTTTCATATGTATTATGTTTATTAAATCTCGTTTACAAACACTTTTCGCAATAGTTAACCACGTCATTAAAATGTAATTTATACTACAAACACAGTTAAACTTAGGATATAGATAATTGCTGTATGAATAAATATCGAAGCACTAATTTCAGTAATTAGAATACTTCATAAGGAAAACAAATGAAATTGGATAGATTTGTCCACATGACTTCGGGAAATTTTAATCCAATTAGATTCTTGGAAAAGGTAGTAGGTAACGAGCAATTATATATATACATATAAGCCGTACATAAATTCGTAGTATATGCTATGAATTCATTTGGTATGTCACATTAACATACCTCTTGGATAACAGCACTTGGCATTGCTGCCTTATCTATTAACATTAGATTTAAAATCAACATTCCCGATACCGGTGATTTCGAATTGACAATTTCATTTCCGAACTAATAACCTTGATCACCCCAAATTCTTGGTCTGAGGATGTACAGGCGGTTTTCTTTTATTTAAAGTATAGATATGCCTGTATTGCACATAAAACATGAATGATCCATAATAATACCTCATAATTAAAAACCAAAAAAAGTACATTTGAGCCGGGTAATACCCTTCGGATCAATACAATCAGCTTGCCCTGTAATCTTAATCTACAATATAGTCAACACGACTATGACTTGAACTGCCGTTACATAAACATACGCAATTCTCATATATTGATTCATAATCCTTATAAAAGTACCAAAAGATGCTTATCTCATTTCTTCTAGCTTCTGCCGACCTCCCTGGGCATGATTTGCCCTAGCCGCCTCCGATCGTTTCTGTCCCAGGCCGGGGCGCCGAGCCTGTCGTCCATGCCGTCGCTCTCGGTCACCAGAGCCCTTTCCAGGATCACCCTTCCCTCTTTGTACTTTTGGTTCTCCTCCGTTGCGAATTCATACATCCAGCCAAGTTTGGAGTCGCAGGACTTACACGAGACGTCTCTTACCTTGAATAAGAAAATTAAGAACATTTGAAAGATTACTGATCAGTACCTCAAGTAGATTTAAAAAAAAAGGGAGGAATGTACGACCTGTATAAGTCTAGTTGAATTTAGATGATTCCTTGATAGATTTGGATCTCATTATACTGTCACAGGGTGAAACATAGAGCAAACTCACATGATGGTTTCTTTTCAGATTTATTTATAAAATGAATGGTGGGAACAACTTTGTTCAGGACTTGTCTAAGAAGGAACACTTCATATAAGTACCTACTATTTATACAAACATACTGGGACGAATACTGTCTCCACATAGCCTAAGAAAACCATGACGGATTAGACATAGATATTACAGTGTTGACAAAACACTATAACATGAGGATTGTGGCAGAATACATTTTGCTACTTGGGTAGCATCTTACTGAGCTTACGCTTGTAAGTAGCAAAAAGTACATTCATCTACATACGTAGAGATGAAATACGAGTTACAATGCGTTATACCAAATTTGTATGAGGTCCTCCCTTCTTCCAGAACTACCCTTTGTAGCTTGCGTTTCATTATTCAAAGCTGCAGTAAACTGATGTATTTTGAAGCACCATACAACAAAGAAACAACTCTAGCATTATGCATGATTTGAAACATGGCCCTAGGACTTTTCCCTCTTACCATGTGACGTCCTGTGAGCATGACCCTATCCTGGACTTCGCTGTAGGTCAAATTAACCACCTTGTTGAAGAGGAAAGCTCTCCCGGTGGCCCCCGTGAACCTCGTACTTATTAGTTCGGACCTGTTGGTCAGGTTCGTGTCGCACCTCGCGCAGGAGAAGAGCCTGTTGCCTCCCATGTGCTCCAAGAAGATTCGCCCCATTCTCCCTTTTCCTCGAGACCTTCGACAAAGACAAAGAGATTTCGACAAATAAACAGAAGGTCGTTCACATTGAATTTGGCACAGAACAGACGTATGAAGGTAGGTTAGGTCGTATCAGCTGATCATAAAACGCTTTACCATGAGCAAACTAGGGTTTTTGGAACGCGAAGTTTTCTACGATTGTATTTTTGACTTTTGACGTGAGTTTTGTTTTTAAAATACTTGCGGCACAATGTCAGTGTTGTTAGTTCCTATTTTATTTATTTTAATCAAGCAAACCGTTTCTTCAGCTGGCGATCACTCGCCTTACTATCAGAAATGTGTAGAGAAGTGCAGTTTACTCGATTGTACCGAAGGTAGGAGATTTTTCTGAGGTTATTTTGTAGTCTCTAGTGTTTGTTTAAGATGGTTTAAACTTTAAAAACGAACAAAGTCAGCCGATTATTTTGTATTTAACGCGATGGTCTTGTGAAGAGGAATGCAGATACAATTGTATGTGGAAGACCGTGGATGCGTTTCACGATAGGAAGTGGAGGACTCCCCAGTTTTATGGGAAGGTAATCGTTCATTTACTATTACTTCCGTGTTTACCGAAATGTTTTTAGTGGCCTTTCGTAAGGATACTAGGAATGCAGGAACCTGCGTCGGTCGTGTTTTCTTTACTAAACGCCTTCGTGCATTACAAAATGTTCCAGAAGTTCCGGAAGGAAGTCAGAAGGGATAGTCCCCTCATTTGGTTGTGGTATATTTTTTTCCTAGTAAGTGGGTAAAACTACATTTCGATAAACTTGTTGTGTATGTTTTTATGTAGATTTGTATTCACGCCTGGTTTTGGTCGGCCGTTTTTCATGCAAGGGACTCTGCGTTTACGGAGCTACTGGATTATGTTTCTGCCTTCTCTATGGTGCTCATGAACTGCTACATTCTATCAATTAGGTAATGTTATCGAAAATATCTGACAAGATATTCATTATATTTTGTTGTAGGTTATTAAGAGATAAAGTTCCTCGGTTCGTTCTAGTCTTAATTACAGTATTCTTTTTGGGATTTTTTGTTAATCACGCCGCCTTTCTGAGTATGGCGCGGATCGATTATGGATTTAACATGGAATTAAACATCATGATAGGTAATCAGAGAAATTTTCTAGAGGGCTATGATTATTCACCATATTTGAATAGGACTTTCCTTCCTTCCTCTTTAATTTGTCAGAAGACTATAACTGTTTCAGATTGAAAGCACAAAACCTATGAGTTTCTTTGAATTGCCAATGGTACCAAAAGTGCAATATTAAAAATAGTAAATTCTGCCATTTGCTTTAAAAACCTGAAAGATATTCTTTATCAAGCACCAATGTTGTTCGAGGTCAAGAATGAAATAACATGAAAGAATAACATTATTTTTGTTCTTTTGTTTAAAGTGGAGGGGTGGGTGCCGAAAACCATGGTGAATAATCATGATCGCTAGTTCATGAAACAGTTTTGAAAAACTGCAATTTATTTGTTTTTAGGAACATTTACAGCAATATGCTGGTTCGGTTGGTGCATCTACAACCGCCTCAGGCAGCCTTACGTGTGGAAGTGTGCGATTTTCGTCGCCCTCACCGGCATTGTGATGTTGTTCGAAGTGATCGATAGACCGCCCATATTTTACGTGATCGACTGTCATTCCTTGTGGCATCTAAGTACTGCCCCATTGGCCATTCTCTTCTACAGGTTTGGATTCGATTTTTTACACACTAGAACAGAATTAAGTGTGTTCGTTTTTAGTTTCGCCATAGACGACTGTAACTACCTGAGGAAGAAGGAAATAGAACTTCACAGTGAAAGTGCGAAGAAGGTTCCTTGAGACATGAAGAGGTGGATGAAAACGAAACGTGCCAAATTGAACAGCCTGTCACGCCTGGGCGTTAACCGAGGCATATCTTTCTACAGATGAAAAACACCTTGCGATAATCTTAATTTGTGTCCCCACTAGTCTTTACACCTAAATAACTTTTGTACGTTGTGCAATTTTTTACTAGTCTTACCTTTTATACCATATTGTACTGTAGGTGTTATACATGTAGTCATCTTACTTACGTCTTCTAATAAAGCTGAAGACATTCTTAGAGGACGAACTCTGATTGTTTGATATAGCTTTATCTGATCGTTTCCGTTTCTTGCATCGAACACACACGGTACACAATTTATTTGTCGTACTACTTTTCTCCCTTTCCATCACATCGATTAATTTTTGAACGACAATTGTAGAAATGTCACTTTCAGGAAAAGGAATCTTGTCTTGGCTGTCTTTAACCATCTTTGAGTTCTCGGTTACGGAATATACTATATGATCCTTGAACAGCGACAACTCTGAGGAACTCTTCTCACTAACTGAGGTATTCTTGGATGGCGGGTTAGATACTTTACTGCTATGGGGTTGGCTGCTTGGTCTCGGTGGGAGACTTTTTTGGGAGGCGTTGATGAGATTCCTGAAATAATTTTGTGAAACCTTATTAAAGAATTCTTTGTACAATCATTGCGTTTAACCTCTTATCTAAAAATAGTAACTAGTCCAGAAAAGTTTATAGGAGGTGAGTGATATTGTAGTATGTAGACCAATCAATAGAGCTTTTTTATGTGACAAAAAGATTAAGAGTAAACCGCCTGTGTCATCATTTAAAAGACAGTCCGTATATATATTCTGATGTGATTTAGGCTCGCGACTCATTAATTAATTTGTTATAAACGTTTTAATGCAAAAACACTTTTTTTTGCAGTTTTTTTGCTTGTAAAATGAAGGCTACTGGAGCAGTTTCAATTCCGTAAATAGAAAAGTTGTAGAGAATTAAGTAACGATGAAAAGAGAGGTCGATCAGTTGATTATAACCAGAAAAATTGGCATTTTTTTTTGGAGAACTTATAACTTCGCCATTTATGAAGATTAGGAGCTGAAATATGACACGTAGGTAGATAATTATATCAATTTTAAAGGTGTAAAAGGCAGGCAGGCAATTTTTTAACGCATTTTAAAAGTAAAATACTAAAAAACGTATATTCCAGGTTTTCGTTAAAATGTAGCACATCGTCTGAAAAATGCACTCAAATTTCGAGTTGAAGGGGTGGTTTTGGGAATTTGCTATTAGTGCGTATCGTCAGCAATAAAACAAGCCGCCGGGTATATGTGTGCATATCTCTTGGTTCCAGAGATATGAGTGTGGATAGTGTAGCTTAAGTATTAAGCCAGATTATCCACCTTTTCTTGCAAAGGAGTGGAGCGATAAAATCGGATTTTGCGTAATAACTTGGCAATATATGATCCAATAACGAATGTGGACTTATTAATGAAATGACTTCATTGCCTGAGGTTTTGTATAGCAATTTAGATAACCGTAACCCATCTGTTCAGATCTACTTAAAGCTTTTGACATGGTCACACGAAATTTTGATAATAAAATTGGAAGAGATGAGAATAACAGTGTTAATTGGGACTTCACCTTATTAAGGACTCTTTGAGTGGTCGTTAACGAGGTGTAAAGCTTTGCACTTTTTGATTTTAAGACCATCGCTGTTCACATAAACAGCTTGTTAGCAAATGTATCAGCAGTGCATATGCTAACGACACTATATCAGATAATAATTGCTACCAGATCAAGAAGCTTGCTGACAGTTATGTAGATATTATTAGTTATCGGTTACATAAAAATAGTTTGGCTATAAAACTACTATTTTTGGCAACTATGCAGATTCGGTACCAACGAATATCAGTACGATTTTAGGCAAAATTATCAGGTTTAAACATTTCACCTTGAACGATGTATTATAGATCAGGAGCTACGCATAGGTAATTAATGTACCTCTGTAGCCACAAATATGTTGGATTACTGTTACTTCGTATTTTCTGGTGAAAGATAAACAAATTTTACACCTAAACATTTTGAAAAATTACTATGATGACATTACTGCAGCTGCAAAAATTGTGTTTTAGAGAATTTTAACGAGTTTTCCGTGTTTCCAATTCTGGCTAGTTGGTCCAACAAAGAGGAGCAGGAATAGATGCAGTTATAACTACAATAATGTAGAATGCAATAAGGAAGGAAAGCAAAATGTAAAACCATGATGTATCAAAATATATAAATTATTTTCTATAAACTTACTTGGTATCTTTCTCTTTCACTCTAGGCCTTTCTGTTACAGCTTTTTGTTTGCTATGGTGAACGCTTTTATTAGATTTCACAGGTATTCTACTTTTATGTAGTTTCGAGGGATCTTCTGTCGGTTTCTTAAGCACATCGTTGGCTTTTTCTTCAATCTCGTTATACTTCTGAGATAATTTCTGATATTTATCGTACAAAGCCTTTATCTCTTCTTGCAAGTTAACGTCACTTGCACTTCGATGTTTTTTAATGTAGTCTTGCGTTAACTGTTCGAAAATGGAATTAAGCTTTTTAATTTCGTTCTTGTGTTCATTTAGTTCTCTGATGATGATATTGATTTGCCTGTAATTTTGCTTCGCTTCCATTTTTATCAGCATTTTAATGGTGTCGATCTCGTTATGGGTCAGAGGCTTGTACGGATCGATCCTGCCACATTTGTGGCACATATCGAACTGGCTTTTGAGAAGCTCCATGTTCTCGGGCGTTGTCATTTCTTCGCCGTCAATATTCTTTAAATCTTCACGAGTTTGTAGTAGTTTATCGAAAGTCTCGCTGTGCTGAGTCGATTTGGATTTCCTCCCCGATCTCATTCGGGGTAAATATTTATATAACCATCTGAAACTGCCTCGTTTCCCTCGTTTCTCGCTCGAATTACTACAATCGCTACACTCTGCCAAACTGGAGTCCGTTTGTACTTTGTTGTCGAAGAGCAATTTCACTGAATTACTGCTGCTGCTATATTTTTGGTCGGTGCAACTCTTAAATTTACTACTCACTTTATGAAGAGACATCACGCTGAGCACGTTGGCCTGTACGAAGCGTGTACAAGTCTGTTTGCTCTTCAGAGTTTCCTGGCTGGTGTTAAGTAAGTCGTTCAAGAACGAGCATTGCTTCCACAGTTGAATTAGGTTTAGTTTCTGTTCGGAACTTATTGTATTCAGCACGCTGCCTTCCGTTTCCGTTGCTTTCTCATTCTTGGAAGAATTCCATGATTCGATCTGTTGGTATATCGCCTTCACCAATGCTCTTCTGAGGAAAAGATGATGAGATGGTAATGGGGAATGTTCTAGAACTACGTTTTCTTTAGTGTACATTTAAATTTTAGTGAAGTTGTCATTTCAAAATGACTGAAGTCAAAAGGATTTCAAAGCTCACTATGGAAACAGATTGACTGGAATGAAATGAAAACACTTGATCAGACGGTACAGTATATATTTTGTTGTAGTTATTGTCAGTCACTTAATTTTTTGGATTCACTGATACTTTACATTGTAATCAATATGTCCCGTATAAAAACTACAGTATAACTGGAAATAAATCGAAATTTCAACTTAAATATGCAACTTCAGAGCTTCTAAGTACAACCGCTACCTTCCCGCTCATCTCAACTAGATCCTACTCCTTCTCAACAAATCTACCTTTACATAAAATTAAGTAAAGATTTAAGTATCACAAATCATTAGTAAATAGGACAGAATTCATCGAGGCTCCTCGCCTCCATTTTTTTTGTCCAAATTTTATACACATTAGAAAGAGAAAACCGCACTACCGTGAAGGAATGTAAATTCATCAACATACCCGTGTCGATCATTTTAAATAAATAAAATTCGAAAACTCAACTCGCGAACGTAAACCTGTACACAAAAATAAAAATAAAATATACAAAAAAACAAACCCTGGCAAGAATTCGTTAAGTTGCATGTGAACAACCCTGTTTAGAAAATGGGAACACACCGTGTGTTTTGGGCAGAGACCGTGGAAGAAAAAATAATCGTTATCACTAAGTCCATACTATCTCTATAAGCTCTTGAGGTGGGTAGATTGCATTTTCGACGGGATACTTCGGGAATTTCGTCCGAGACGAAATACGAGAAGTATCCTTCATTTGTTCTGCTACCACAGTTATTTCTAAAACTACTCTAACCTATGATTGCAACATTACACTATATACATATCATATCAAGATCTTGAAGAAAGTAAAGCGAATCAACGCAAATGTAAATTATCAAATGCACTCCGCACAAAAAGTAGAGCAGAAATGATTGGTCACTAAAAAATTTTTTACACAAATATATTAGTTGTATAGTGATATACAGAAATAACATAAATTAGTACTGCCACAAAAAGAAATCTCATGAACTAAGAAATACAGAAAAACGCAGGGAACTAAACAATATCATTAAAATAGAAACAAGAAAAGATATGAGGTTACATAACAGACTTATCCAGAAGACTGTCGAGAATCATGCAAATTTAAGAGTTCCAAGATCCAAACCGTCCATAAAGAGAACACAAATAACTAGAACTAAAAACGAAAATGGATAATATGGAGATAACAAAGATCATAGAGAAGTTCTATACAACTCTTTATTCTTCAGCGCTGGGAAATGTAAGTGTAGGAAAAAAGAACGCTGTAACAAATTCAGGCTTGGACGATCTACCTAACATCACAAAAGAAGAGGTACAGAAGGGACTTAAAACAGATGAAAAATGGCATATGCCCAGCAGTGGATCGCACAATAACCACAATGCTTAAAACTGGGAGAAAGATATTGGAAAGGTCCATTACTACACTATCGAATAAAAGTTTATGGAGAAAACATACCTGCATATTGGCTGGATAGTGGAGTAATTTTACCTTTTAAAAAACTACAAACTTATTAGTTCTTATCTCACCTTAATAAAGTTGTCACTAAATAACAGGTCCACATATAAATGTAAATTCCATTTTTACCAGCCAGTGGAACAGGCTGGTTTTCGAAAGGGCTTCAGTACTATCGATCACCTGCAAACCATACAGACTTATCGTATACTCCTACGTACGGCGTTTATTGATTCTCATAAGACTTTCGACTCAGTTAAATTAATGCACATTTTCAAATTCACGGAAAATGCACGCATTGACTCCTGATATCGCCAAAAGTCTTCACCCTTGTACTCAGAAATGTATTCAAAAACTTTCATGGGAAGAAAAAGGTGTGGGAATTAAGATGACGCAACGCACTTAAGCCTCCGCAGATTTGCAGATGGCATTGTGTTGTTATCAGAGAATATACAAGAACATGTTTAACAAATCAAACCAAAACGCAACAAAAGTGTTTACCGAGTATATTTACTTAAACCACACCACAACAGCGAAACAGTGAAAGAAGTCACTAGACATAGAAAACTCTCCTGATCACCATTTGAACACTTATCAATTCATCAATCTACATATGGTCTCGAAACAGCAACCCTAACTCAGATAACTGCAAACATATTACGAATGATGCAGAGGGCGATGGAAAGAGCAATGCTAGATATACGCCTGAGGGATAAAATAAGAAATGAGGAGATTCGAAGGAGTAAAAGATATCATTAAAAAAATCGCAGAACCATCACTGTGATCGATAGACGACATAACAAAGTTTGTGGGCAGGGACTAGCTACATAAAGCACAAGAACATGGACTATATCCAAGAATGGAAAATTGACTGAGAAAGAAGAAGTATTGCCACCTTTCTTGTGACATTCGACATGGCATATTTTATGTCAACTTTCTGATAAATTATTGGTCAAAACCACCCCATAATTGCCTTACGGCCGTTTCTATAGGATTCATGTCAAAATGTTGCTACATTAGTAAAAGCTACACCCATCAATCTTCAGTTACAGCTCTAGTGATCCCATGCAAATCTTACACTAGCAATTACCTAGTGAGACTACTACAGATACTTTTCATACTAACCTATTAGGGGCAATTAGAAAATATACAAGAATATTACAGCCTCCGGTAAAATCGTTTTGGAGTTGTCTCACAATTCAGCATTTGATATGTCACATAAACCAGTCATGTGGGATTAGTATATCTTGGGACATCCTGTTACTAGCCTCCTTCGGGTATTACTAGTTTTTGTTCGAGAAATAGTAGATTGGTCGAATCATATAAAGTCGGCGATGAGAGCTATCGTCCTTAACTAATGCTGCAATCCTAATTACTTCATCAGAAGTTTACATTAACTACTATATCATACTTTATATTATCTTCTGCCTTCTAGATGTCTCAGGAAATAAATGAGAAAAGCAAGTGAAGCAAAGAGCAATTTCGTGTTATCTGGTGATTTTTTGTGACAATACAGGATGCAATGTAAAAATGATGTGAATGCCTCAATTATTATAAAGAGTACACCGATTTTTATACATATGCAATACTTTTTGGATGGAGTGTATTTATGAAGTATTTACTCATAGTTATATAGTTTCAATTCACTAGTAAACCGAGGGGTTAAAAAGAGTGTATATCAACTGTCGGTTGAAAAATACATTTAGGAGGTTCACCACTGCCAATATTGAAATGTGAGAATGTTTTTCATATGTTTCTGAAAGTTTTTAAAACAATGCATCTAAATATAAGAAATTTTCAAAACGAATTATGTTCCTTTAAAACACACATTGCTTTAATAACTAATAGAGTAATTCCCTTATTCATCCCTAATTCCTTTAGGGGTCCTATATTGACTTTCAGTTATAAATATACATGATTATTTACACTACATAAAACAGGGAAACCGTTTTAAACCATTTGGTCCTTTTTTATATCTTTTAAAACGAAATCAACAAATTTAAACTGATAAAACTACTCTAACAGGGCTTTTGTGTTATAGAGCAGTGTCGTTAAAACTGCAAGGGTCAAAATTTGGTAGTAACAGCTACGATCTTTAACCACTTCGTAAAAATGTGGTTAAGATTCAGAATTATGCAAAATTAATTGGTGAGTTCAAATTTGGTAACGACAGCTACAACTCATAATCATTTCGTTAAAATGTTCTGTCTTAAAAACAATTCACGTCTCATCTTTAAAAACAAATTGTTAGTTTAAGAAACTAGTAACATGCTATTAACTTCTTCCGGAACCTAAAGCATTTTATGCAACATAACATTTCTTTCCCGACAACTTTCTGCTGTGATTACCATTCAATACAACATACAAACTTCTCAAAACTCCAGATTGAAACAAAACTTCAATTATGATCAGCCCTTTTCCCGTTCATATACCCTATCCACCTTTCTGCCGTCACTTTAAAAATGGTATCATTCTCAATAGTACTAAGTAACAACAACTGGTTAACGTGAGTGGCGTGATAATCCCATCGAGCCAAATTTGGCGCTATGCCGATAGTAAAGTGCCGTAGATCATACGAGGTAACGCTTCCCATGTCAAACAACGGCAGCATACTCTTCAAAGATGTCATACCTTCGTTATACAATGTCTCCGCCTCCTGGATCTGATCCGGGGGAGCAATGTTGATCAAATCATAGAGACCCAGCAGTGAATAGATGAAGCCGTTCAGTACAAACGAGGAGGGTTTGGTCGGGTACTCCTCATACCAGTCGTACTTGTCTAGGAACGTAGCCTTTACTCCACCTTTTGTATTCAGAACTTGGAACGGCTTGAGGCCCTTCAGGGCAGCAGTGAGGTACCGGATATCGCCGCCCGAGTGATGGTAAGCTCTGGAAAGCAGGGAGATCGCGTGTCCTTGACTCATGGAAGAGTACCAACCTGGAAAGTTTAATTATACATTAATTATTTAATATGTATATAATAAACCTTGATTTAAGAAACTAGCTGAAGATGTATGAAATTTAAACTAGTACAAATTCATCTGGTAACAAAATTGTTCAAAACATACTTAGATTACACAGGAACTTTTTAAAATCCTTCATAACCTTAAGGTTATGGTTTCTCAGGAGTATCTTATGTTTTACATCAGAATATACTCTAAACTTGATTAGTGTAATTTCTCACCAGGCTGTAGGTCGTGGAACCCGGACGCGAGCTTTCTCTTGACGGGAATGGGCCAGCCACCCGTCTCAGAATCCTGATGTTTCACGAACCATTCGGCAGCATTGTAGAACTGTTGGATATGTTCAGATGATGATAAAGTTAAGTTATCTAATGAGCCGGAGCCCCTCAGGGAGATATTGATAATTTTCATTTTAGATCTTGAGATTTTATGCTTCGATTTGTCTCTGTCGAGGTAAACCAAGCCTTTTTGCAAGTCCACGAAGAGGTCCCTGGTTAGCTTCTGCCATTCTGAGATGGTACCAATACCGTGATAAATGTTGTTATCCTAAGGCAAGACAATAGGGTATCGATTTAGTATAATGATTTATTTAGAGGATGAATTCAAAAGTAAATTCACAAAAATCTGTAAATGATTTGTAACCCCTTTATGTTTCTTATACGTGTATCCTATGTAACGTTTTGAACCATGTAGATAAAATAAGGAGCCTGGCAGTGTGTCATTTAATTTGGTAACATCAGTGGTATGGGTATGGTATTTTCCTCGACAAACAATTTTTCCTAAAGCGTTCTGAAAATGACTGATATTACTTTCGACAAATGGTATGCTGTAAGGTACGGCTTCAGACTTGGGCACAGTGCCACTGAAATATTTGTAGAACTCTGGCCGGCCTACAGAGATAGTGTTTTGTCAAGTGCTCAGATGTTTCGATGATTTTTCAGAAAGCAGAAAGTCGACCAAAAGTGCATCTGGAAGGAAAAGTGTGAATCGATGAAAGTGCTCATACTTTTCTGGAATGGGTCGTGGATGTGAATATGACCAGGAAATGAAGCATGATGCTTGTAAGACCATCAAAAATCTCTGGGTGCTGCATTACACAGCTATTCCGATAAACAATTTTTGTCCATTAATAATGCTCCTGTGGCTCACTAACCCCCTTATTCGTCCGACTTGAGCCTTTTCTCTGTAGCCCCAACAGACAGTGCCAAGTTTGTCACAAACAGTTTGAAATTCAACTAATCAGCCTAAGACTACCCTTATTTTTCTTACTTATTTAAGTTGCGTCATGCTAGTGTGCACAATAGCCTATATTTCTGTCGAAATAAGCCTAAAAGTCATAAGATTCAAATATTAAAATATTAAACCTGAACATTTACTCTTATGTACTTTTAATCAACGGTGACTGAATTTTTGTGAAATATGTAAGCCAATACTTAAGATCTTTAAAGGCCTATAACACCTTAAAGAAAATATCAGACAAGGGCGTTTGAACCAAAAATACCCAAAATGTGACAGCTATCACTACTTTCTTTCTGCAATACGACCTATGGGATATGATACCGTGTATATCACAGGCAACAGAGCAGACTATTGAAAAAATATCTTTTCAAGTTTTCCATTGTGACTCACGATATTGTCATGACATAAATGGGGTGATATTTCATACTCTTAAACATACCTGAACAGTTATCCAAATATCTGAATAAATGTAATGCAGATTGTAGACATCTTTAGTCTCCCTATTCTGCAAGGTAACAGTAAAACTACTATTGCTGTGCAACAAAACATCCAAACTCATAAGAAAATACAAGACGTGGTCCATCCTCAGCCGAACCGGATCCCCATAATTCTCGCCAGAGGCAAACCTGACGACGGTACTACCGACGGTCTCGTCGTGGACTCTCTCGAGTCTAGCCGTCGCCGGTACCGACCACTTCGCCAGGTCCTTATCGGAGTCCTCGATCGTCTTCCTCCTCGGCTCGGGCTCCGTGAGATTCTTGCTGTAGTGGGAGAGGCCGAACTGCGCTATCTGGGTCGGGTAGTAGTACCCTTGGCTCTCCCACTGGGTCGAGACGGGCACACCGCCCATCGCGCTCACGCACTTCACCCTGTCGCGCACCTCCACGTTGTAATTCTCGAAGTACATGAACACTCCCTTGGGGTCATACTTGGCCTTCGGGCGGTACACCTTGCTGTAGCTGTGCGTCCACTCGAACCGCTCCATGCCATCATATGTCGCGAGCTTCCCATAAATCTCGAAATATCTGGAAATTATGATATGCTCCAGTAATGATTTTAACTGAACTAAGAAATCGTATACAAATATGAACTAACAATTAGTAGGTAGTAATTGTTATAAAAAATGAAGCCTGAACCTGGATCACATAAATACACACATGTGATTTTATTACTTCCATTTTGACCAGTAAGAACCCTTACAGGGCTCTTAGTGGTATCTTACCATGGGTAGGCGCTAATGGGTTAATGCTCATGAAATAACAATGGAAAATTAACTGAAAAAAAAATTACTACCCCTGCCTCTTTAGGTACCTTTTAAATCGTAAATACTTCTCCAAAATCACATCGTTATAGAAAAGTGATATGCAGCTAATTTGAATCAAAATGCAAATAACCGACAACAAAACAGATAATTTCATGTTGAACACTTCACAGAGTACCTAACCATGATATTACCTGAAAGCTATGTGATTGTTTATAAACTATAAACAATTAATTGCACATATTGATAAACGTATGTGGATATGCACATATGTGAATGACTATTACTGGCTTTGTTTAATCGTTGTCTGGAAGTATATCAGGAGTGAATCAATTTTATAAGTGATTTATTCAGTACTTCCAAGAAACAGGCTCAACTAAAGAAATTGTCTTGGTGAGTGTTATTTGTTATTACACCGCATATTTGGGTTTATTAGAGGATTGACTATTACATCAGTTTTCAAAAATGATATACCTTAAATTATACAGTGAGACCTTAAGAACTCAAAGAATGTTTTATAAAAATTGAGGCATCGCCGATTCAATTGCAGTAACGTTATGATGTTCCTATATTCAAACAAAGTACTTTTTTGTTTTAATGTATGAGGATGTATCAAGCACATGAAGTTTTCTGAGAAAAATACAGGTTTACAAAGAGCATACATTATACATTCTAAAAGTTTCCATAAGGATGCATTAGTCAGAAAGATATGATTTGACATTCTTCTTGAAATTTTGTAATGATCTAAATTTCTTGAAGAATCTGTGTTGTGATACCAGGCTCTTATTGCAGTCTCGTAACAATTCTGAATCATTCTTTAGATTTTGATCATTCTGACATTTTCTATTGATCCAAGAGTATATCCTGTTTAGGATGTAGGTAGCATAACTCACCTTTTCCAAAGCAAGAGACTTCACCAAGATATTTATGAGTACTTACCTATGTAAAAACGAAAAAGGAACATAAACCTCATCCCCTTCCTTCCTACAACCGACAACGTATTCCGCATTAATATCACAGTCAATTTCCTCGGATACCATCTGTTCGAAAGCTCTACCATTGGCATACTTGAAACGATCCCAATTCCTGTCGCTGCGTCCACACACCGAGTACAGCACTACGATCGTCAGTATCCCTATAGTGAGTAGAAAAATTAAAGCTACCTTTACGTTCAATCTCATCATAATAAAAAATATCGGAGGTTCCTGCAAGAAGGGAGGAGATGTGATTAGCGAAATGGGGGCGAAACGTGATGACGGAGTACCTTATGGTTTTGGCTCTGAGAACAGCCAACCTTATTCTGCGTGTTAATCATTTAGTTGTTTACATTTTTCACGAACGGGTTCATAACAAGAATTAATTTCGTTGATCACATTATCGATTACTTTCAAATTTTTGTTTAATAAACATTTATCAGCTGTCAGGTCGAGGGGTTGCACGGAACACTAAATGTCATTGTAGGTGGTGCAGACGTCGAATATTCCGACCAATCAAACATCGTTTTGAAATAATGTTTTTCAATAAAAAAATTAATTGAATAGTGTCTTTTATTTCGCATTTAATACCCTTCTTTCTAATTAATTTGCTTAAGAGGGAATGGTCACGTGACCAATATCATTAATTTTGTTCCAAAAAATGGCCTGAATTGGTTCTATAACAGTCACGTGGTCCTAACGTCCCTTGGCTTAAAAAAGCTTAAAAGTCCTGCTGGAATAGATCTATTGTAGTATTAAAATCAGCTAAGTTATCAAATCAGTAGTAGGAATCACCGAGCTACTTGAAAATTCATGGCAGAAGTTCAAAGTGAACGGAAACAGAAGAAAAAGATGATGATGAAAAGTGAGCATGAGCAATGTTTATCAATGGAAGCGAAAATAGTAAAGGGTTTTATACTGAAAAAAATAGGTTGAAGAAGTTTACTTTCTCCATTCTACTGTATTCCAAATATTCTCCATTCTACTGTAGAACTGGAAGAAACAATTTATAGATAGGAACATTTGGGAATTTACATTTTATGGGTTGACGTCGAATGGATTAATGAATGAAAGCTGCGCACTTAAACTGGCGTCTATTTTGTCAAATCCCCATCACTTTCCCCATAAAGGTACTAATGTTTACAAGTGAGAGATTCATCGCCTCTTCCGAGGAGATCTTGTCAACCCCGAAGGCAGTCGATCTGGCTTCTACAAGTGTCTCGTGGTCGCACATAGGAGATTTTATCCACCTCCCAGCCAAACCTGCACAGTGACTTTTCTCTCAGCCTCAGATTGTGCATGTGGTACTTCAACGCACAGTATCCCGTCGATCAGTTCCTTCGTCCTCTTCTGGTTGCATACCTGAATAAAGGCCATCGACTGTCAGAGGTTATTTTGTTGTTTGCAGTGTTCTTCGAAGGTGCTTTCTGCAGTTTTCCACTGTGGTCGCCTTTGTGACTCCAAAGGCCGGCTTGGGCCAACCAGGGGAGTTTCCGTCCCCTGCAGGGCCAATCTATTCGCCCGCTCGTTCCTGTCAACGCCTTTATGCCTTACTTTGCTTAAACAGCTCATTCAGAGCACTGTAACACTCTAGGGTAAACTTGGATGAGGGAGTTTCTGTGCGTCTTTATCGCCCCCTCTAGCAGGCTATTTTTTAAAAATGACGGGAAGAGAGGTACCTTTCCTCGTTGAAATCATCTGAAACTACGATGGTGAAAATGGTTAGACGCGGTGCTGTTACAGCTGGGTTGAAAATAGAGTAGGAGAGTACCCAAAGACGTACAAAGATAGACCGTACACAGCAGATGAGATTTCGTTAGGTGAATTACAAGAAGTCTTTAAACAAATGAAAAGCCGAAAAGCAGCTGGACCTGACGCCATAAACATGGAACTAACAAAACATGGTGGGTTACTATTAGAACTGAGAATGCTACACTTATATTGAACGAATGTTGGAAACAGAGAAAAGTACCAGATGAATGAGAGGCGGCGGAAGTAAACCCATTATATAAAGGAGATCGAAACTCCTATGGAAATTATAGGGGTATAAGTTTATCAAACGTTACATACAGTGACGACCATTCTCCACTCTTTTATTATTGGCGGTGGCACGACGAGAATCCAGGGCGGTGGATAGGTTGTCAACTTTGAAATTGGCGCTTGGTATTCCAGTGTTACGGAGTTTTCTCGGGCGCCAGTTTCTATAGACTTTGTTGTTTGTAGGTCCGAGCAATTTATTCTCAAGAGAAGTTCCAGGGAGTTCATGAAAATAAACACGGGATTCGGAAAATACTTAGTTTATTATATTTCGTGTAAAACTTACTATACACGGCACGATCTAGTAATTATTGTTTAAACGGTAATACGGGTTATTATTATTATTACTATTATAAAGCAAATCTTAAAATTACACTGATTTATAAGCAATCCAGATCACTTCAGGGGGAAAAACAGAAAGAATTGTGCCTCGTAGCGACCCATGAGTGGAGTGAAACTCCTCGAAGCTATTTGAATAGTTAAAAATTGAATAGCCTAAGAAGTTGAGTCAGTATACTCACGTCCTCGTGCACACAAGCATCTTATCCGCCTCATAGTTGCTTGAAAATAGGTATTACAAGTAGCATTACGCGCGTATATGGCTTTCCGCGCTCACCCCACACTCTCTTACGATAACATTCGAGACCATAGGCGCAACCATACCGCGCATATATACACACACTCCTTCGCGTAACGCGTCGGGCTGCCGCGTCCTCTGCGTGCGTGCGTTGGCGGCCGAAGGGACGAAGTTTCGAATTTGCCACCTCGCCGTCGGCGTACCGCCCCCACAAACGTGCGCGACTTGCGCCCGACGGGACGCCGCCGCCGCCAGGCCTCCGCCTTATCGTTCGGCGCAATCGATCGCAGCGTGAGGGGGCGCCTCAGTCGGGCCAGTTCGCAGGGTTGAAGGGTCACAGATCGTGTCTCGTTAGAGGGAGCAAATCGGCGGCGAGAATGGAGAAAAAGCGCAGGCTGGACCGAGATGGGCCGCAACATTCGGGAACGGTCTAGTTCGCTGGTGTTAGTGCTGGTGGTTCGGGGCGGCGAGGTTCGGGCCGCCCACAAGAAATGCCGTGATGGCAAGGGAGGTAAGGCACACGCACACACGCACGCACACGCACACACACGCACGCACGCATACCTACCACCCCCCTACGCACGTATCCGACGTTTCGAACCTCCCCGTCGACGCTCAAATAATTCTTTCCTCTCATTCCCGCTCTCCGGTAATGCGGCGTGTTTTCCCTCCCGTCGGTTCGAACGAGGGAGTACGTACGGTCCGAGTATCCCCCCGAATCAATTCCCTTTAGCACGGTGTAATGTGGTGGCGGCGTTGCCCGATGTGTAGCTTCGGGAGAGCCTTTAGGGGTTAGGGGTGGATTCCGTTCGGTTCGGTTCCCGGCAAGGTGTGGCGGTAATGTCAACGAAAGGCACGTGGGCGGCGGTACAGGGCCCGGTGGCCCGAGACTACGCCCCTTTTGCCACCGCTTCCTTCTTCCCGTGTATGGCCTATTTACCCATAACCTACCTCATTTCCGAAGCGGGATTATCCAACGCTGGTGGTGGTTTCGATGCAGTGGGTTCGGTGGTACCGGACATGTGAAACGTGGAACCGTTCAACCCCTTGAAGAAGAAGTTCCTTGCGTAAGAACTGAGCTCTGATGTCCTACGCTAGACCTTCCTGACCAACTAGCGATAGCAGCTTCGCCTGTGGCTTCCTCACATTCCATTGCAGCTCTCCCCTAAGAAGGAATCTCTTCCCGTGCACTACCCGGTGACGAGGAAAATCATCACGCAACTGATCCTCATTGTATCTAATCCAGTTTTCTACTTTGGAGCCCAAAAAATTCTTTGCAATGACGTTCTTTCAATGAGTTCATTAACTCCCCCGTGTTTCCCAGTCGAGAGCTGTGGTTGGTCCAATAATTATTCTATGTGAATCATGGCAAAGTATCCGTTATTGTCAAGGGGTATTCTTGGATATTCCTTCCCTTGGATATCCCCTTGGATATCCCCTTGGATTTCCTTGGTATTGGGTATACGTTTGAGTTATTCCAGCAGATCCATCTACTGAATATCTATTTTCTGCCACGTGACAAAATGCACAAGGGTCATCGGCTGGAACAAGTTCCGAACATGTTCATAACACAGTCACTAGATACATACAGTACCGCAAAGTCCGCCATATTTGGAGTAGAAATTTTGGCGGGTAAATTCAAATTGACATGTTTTATTTTATACATTGTTTACGCCACGTTTGTTATAGTACATTGCTTTTAACTTCGCACAATTAGTAGTATTTAGAATTTAGTCAAATAATAAAAGATTCCAAAAAACTATACTGTATCATAAATAAATTGGAAAATTATTTAAAAATCGCTATAAAATTAAAATTATAATATAATACATAATAGATTACATGAAGCTATTTTATATTTATTCTCATAGCTATGCTGCTACTATCCTTCCCAGTTAACACCATGGAAGCTGCGCATTAAAGATCCAAATAGATACAGGATCTTACATATAGATACTTTCAGAATTTTGTGCAATATTCCATGGCATGTAGGAATGGTAGGCGCAAGTTGCATATTATTTACATTATTTAAAAATACCTTCAGAACTCAATAAATCATTAATTTTTTGATTTTCAAACATCTTTAACTGGTACTTTCTGCATTCTGATTCTCGGCTCCTCTTAATAATTTTAAAGACGTGTGAATTGTAGCTTCAACAGATTTTCTTTTGCTTCCGGAATTTTAAGTGCATAACAAATCAGGAGAAGTAAATAGTTTCAATAATTTTTGCCATCCATCCTTGCACATTTAAACTGTGCAGCCTAAAATGACACATAAATAGTTATCATTAGATTCAATTACTATTTCACCTTACATACCTTACAAACTCTTGATTCATAATGAAAATGTGGTCGAGAAGTTAAACCGAGCCATTTCTGGTTTTTCTCAGGATTTTCAAGTATCTTAAACAATCTGTACCATTTTTTGGTATTTTTTTCCACGAACTTACACAAGCATGAGGCATTTTTAGATTACAGCAATGACCTGTCACTTTTCACATAACCTCCATAAAAAATATCCAAAAATCCTACAAACAGCAGACACACCAGCTGTCATATTTGGGGGAAAGCACAAAATAACTATTTAGGCCGCCATATTTGGAGTAATATATTCCCCCCTCTCTCTAATACATTGGAACATAATTTTGCCACGCTCCATGTATTTAGTGATAGTAATCCGTAAATATCTCTAAAACAGAAATGAAGTATGACATGCCTAATGACTTGTGTACTTGCTCAAAGAGGATGAAATACCTAGTTAGTAGTGCATACTTGAAGTTTGCACTAGCGACTCTTAAAGAGTTTAGAATAGTGCCTGCAATACATTTTTTCATAGTTCCAATTTTCCATAGTTTCAGTCAAGTAAAATTCACAACTCAGGAGAAGACTGCTTCTTGCTTTTCATGTATGGTATGTTGATGCACAAATGAAATTCATCAGATTGGTTTATGGTCTGTTTATTATTAGATCTGGAGGTACCTTATTTCATAAATGTTGTGTTCTTGATGTTTCAGTCAAGGTCATATGGTTAACTAGATCATTCTAATCTATTGACCACGCAGGCCTATCTGCGCATACATTGTACTGTACGCATGTCTGATATCTCAAACAAAATGATCAGGTATGATTTTACTGATCCAATATAGAGTGCCGCTTGTGGAAGGGAAAAGGTGGGAAGAGGGAATAGGGGTAGGCATATCCACTAAATTTTATCTTTAATTTAAATACGTCAAATTTCACATCATATCATTAATACAATATACCTTAGACGCTATTCTTGTGTAATCAACTAACACGTGTAATCTTGTGGAATTCAGTTCAAATTGGATCACTGCAACCTATCATTAATCATTTAAAAATTGTCATATCATATGGTTATCAAAATAATTTCCGTGGTAACTGACGCTTTACTTCTATACAGGTAAATTAGAAATTTTTTCTTTTCATCATGTTACGCAGAGAGCTATTCAACTAAATTTAAGAAGCTATAATGGAATTAATCACAACTCTCAATTCACAGAGGCATTCGCCAGACGTTCATTCCAGCGGACCTAGCAATACCACCCTCGTGTTGCGAAATAATTTCACTACCTCTTTAACATATAGAATTTAGTTTATAATGTTCTAGTAATAGTGCTAATAATTGTAAGAGTTTCTTGGTCAAGTTAGAGTTTAGTATGAGTAAATTCTTATTATTGTAGCCCCAGGTATATCTCATTGAATAGATTCAATTACAGTCCAGTTATGTTTCAATATGTTAGAGAGTGAGAGACACATTTTACTCCAAATATGGCGGCCTAAATAGTTATTTTTCATTTTGCTCCAAATATGACAGTTTGTATGTCTCTTGTTTGTGGTATTTGTGGTTATTTTTCTATGGAGGTCATATTAGAAGTGGCACACAGATCATTTCTCAAATTTACAAAATGTTTCATAATTTTTCTGTAAGCTGGTGTAAAAATTGGAGATTTGTGAAGTATGTATAAATATTTTGAGTTTTTAATAATAATTGTACTATAGCAAACGACGTAAACAATTTATAAATTTCAACGTTTCCAATTTGAATTTACCCGCCAAAATTTCTACTCCAAATATGGCGGACATTATATATGTATATCTAGGAACTATAGACTAAGCATATGTATCCCTGTAGATTGTATTAAAATTTTAGTTGCTAAAGCAGCCAATGTCGCTCTAAATGTGACAATTGGCCTTAAATGGAAACAATTCGTGAACCTTCCATTGTCTCTCCCAATGTTTTACAATATTGACGTACAATATAAAGACGTACGTTTAAATTTAAGTCATTTATAAGTACACTGCATTTTTTGATCTTATATTTGAACTTATTATGAACTTAATTATTTCTTGCCACACTCATCATTGATGTTTTACATAAATAAATAATATAGAAATCAAATAAATATTATCCAGAGCTAAGCTTGTGACTATTAAGTTGGGGTAGGACAATATAATTTATCAGTGATCATCATGATCGATTTCTGCTCTCATTATTGTACATACGTTCTATCAATATAACATAAATGATCAATTATCATGTTCCTGGCCGCCACTGCTGTTCCCAGTTCCTTTTTGGAACAGACCTACGTGCAATTAAATTATTCCTGAAATGTTTATGCGTTACTTGCTTTCACAGTAACTTTCTACGCTTGCTAACTTCAAAACCATAAGATCTAAGTTAGTAACAAGTTTCTTGGATCCTTGGAAACTACGAAAACCCGAGGGAAATAATTCGACCTATTAGTCAAGATACTCTTTCCAGAATCAATGAATCAACGGTTCCTTACGTCTATAACACCGTTTATTGAAGCTCAAAATGTTTATGTTCAGTGTTTTGTGGTCTCTTAAATTGAGTTGGATGCATGGTGGCAATTTTCTAATTTACCTATACAACGTTACTGGTTCATCAACTTTACTCATCATATTAGTGTACTTAAGTAACATTAACAACTGTTCACATTTACTTACTGCTTATGTATCGAGATTTATACTTAATGTTTAAAGGTGCTTAGATACTTGAAAAGTGCTGTGAACACGACGGGTGATATCGACTGATGGAAGATAAAGGAGTGTTACAGGACCGCACTAGGGGTACTATTATAATAATCACTTTAACATCCATGTTGATTATTTTTACAAAGCCACTCAAAACAAGGCATATGTATATAATGTGGCAATAAAAATTTTCTTAAAGAGCAAAGTAAGGAAAATGGAAAACTTTTATTTTTTCCGGAAAAATGCCACTTAACATTTTTGTCGTTATTTCTTGTCGTTTCCGTAAATTCACTATATTGTATGTTTATTGCACTTTTCGAGTATCTAAGTACTATAATAATAGTAAAAGTTCGGGGCTTTTACTGTCTTGAATAAATTTTGTTCATTAAATGTGGTCGAAGTATAAAAGATATGTATTCACAAAAGGGCCCGTTTTTACATGATAACAGTATTGGAGTACACTGTCCATCTACATAAAACAAAATTTAATACAACCCACAATATTATTTGCATACACTGGAAAAGGAGAAATTCCTAATACACCTATACAAAAATGGTACGATATGATTTTTAATAGGCATTTTCATGAAACTTGAGAAGTTACAGTGATATGCCCCATTGCAATGGTTTTAAAATATTTCTTTTAACCTAGTATTCACCTAAACCTCTGACCCAATTTGACAAGTACGACACCTCGGATATATCATATTACCATTACGATGCGGGGCTTCGCGGGTTGATTAATTTTTATCAGGTATTCGTCTCTCCTCATCGATCCCCCCTCCTATTCCCCTCCACGGGTTGAAACCCCCTGCGACTAACCGCGAGCGATTTATGGGAAATCCTTAACTTCGTTTGATTTTATTACCTTAGTTTTTCACCGCGATGCGCAAAGACATCACAACTCCTAAGTTGCGGCAATCACGGGCGGCTAACGACTTCCGACACCGTTGCCGAACCGGGGGGGCCGAATGTCCCCAGGTTCGAAACTCGATCCGCGCGCAATCGCCGACCCATTTTACGTTATTGAAATATTTCTGAGGGACGATAAAAATCGTTGTCTCCTGGAGGAGGAATTACGATCGCTCGTGTTCGTAATTCTAGGGAAAGTGTGGACAAGTGTTAAGCAATTAATTTTAGTACCTCTATTTGTCATTTATGCAGTTCTCAAAAGTGTTGTTCTGTGGTATTTTTGTACCTACTTTCTGGTACCGTTTGGTACATACACATACTGTTGATTACTGATTGATGAGCATTTCTCAATTCATACTTGTATAAGAAATTAATATATCAAAGCACTAGTCTTAATAATAGTAAAAAATATTCTTTTTTTGTAAATTAAATACTTTGATACCGCACAAAATACCTTACCGCTTAGCGTGGGTAAATCAAATTATGTCCACACTATAGTGTGCGTAATTTATTTACGTTCCTAACTAATCACACTACATTAATTTATAACCCTTAATTTACATTCGCCTTTACAACTTCCCTGTATCGACTGACTCCTGTCTCTGCCTTTCGTCCGTTATACATACGCCGCGTTCTCCTGCTAGATGACTCGAGCGATGACGGTACTGTTCCGGGCTTTGATTGGTTTGTTTCGAATAGTACGGAACGTTTTCGAACGTTTGCCACGAGATGGCGCGAGACGTTGTTGGTGAGCCAGACATGGGACGACCGCGTCACAATTATACGATTAATACGGGTACTAATTAATACAGTTCTTATGCTCAGTTGACTAACCACGCTTGGCATCCTTCTGTGCCATAATACTAGAATGACAGGATTGAGGCTCTAAATTGCTACACTATTAAGTACAATCGTTGACTGAAAATTTTTTTACTAAGACGCGCAAATGGGGATACGTGTTACGCGTTTTTGTTCCAGCTCGACCTAGCGCCGCCTCTGTGTCAGGACAGTAAGCTTGGATTCATTGTGTTTACAGGTTTTTGAAGGTGTCGCCAACGTTACCGATTCATTGAAAGGTTGCGAAGTTTAAATGAATCAAAAATATACGTTATTAACCATACTAAACACATCTATAATGCGCACAAGTCAACGCTCAGAAGTTCAAAAGGTAAAACTGATCACATATATTCAAAAATCCCTCAATTCGGTGACATTTCATCAACTAAACACCTCCAGAAATCTGTAAATACTCTTCGGCTTAGCTTAGCTTACTGTTGTGACACAGAGGGGGCGCCGGGTCGAGCTGGAACAAAATCTTACATCCGATGATTTCAAAGTAATTTTGTCGCTGGAGCCATCTCTTGAAAACGGTGGAAACTTATTAGTATACCCTATAATAACATTTTTTTTTTAAATTCAACTGCAATACCGTCTTCCAATTCTGACCGTTAAAATGTCCCCTTTCAAAAAACTTTTAAGCTCCATCACACCTACACACAAAATCATCCCTTACGCCTGCAGGTAACCGATCCTACACGCACGACCTCCTATAAACGCCCTACCTCTGGTGTTTTTTAATTTTCCTATTTGTTTATGTAATCATTTACGTTTCGCCATCGGTCGTTGAATTTTCGAAAATGTCGGGACGTGCCGGGGGAAATTCAGTTTGCAAAAGCCGGAAGGTAATCCGTGATCTACGATATAGGGGTAGTAAATTTAAAATAAATTGCTTGAAGTAACAATGGTATTAACGGTTTTCGGTGCAATTTTACATTTATTGCGTCTACCTCTCGATATTTAAGTCTAGTGATAACTTTACGTTGAAGCTTGAAGAGGTGCCAAGAGCAACGCGTTCGATCGGATCGCGTAGCGCCCCCCTTTTGCCAATTTAAAAATCCATCATTGGTCGAATCGTAGAATTTTTCGTCACACACAAAGGTCGCGATTATTGCAGGAAAATTACGCAGAGGAAATTTCGTGTTAATGTATAACGCATACGGTCGATTTTCTTGAGAACACGAATTGCACTCGTGTTTCGCGGTGGTCGGATTCGAACCGTCAAATAACATGATTAGCATGTTTTAATGAAGATCGCACTCTGGGGTATTAAATTGCGTTCAGTTCGCGGAATCAAAATGCATAATAGAGCATGAGTAACACGTACCAATTTGATCTTTCTTTTTCGATCAAAATGCTAATTTCAACAGACGAGTAAACAAAGCGTGTATGAATAACACAAATCTGATTGGTCGATTTTAAAGTAACAAAATTTTGAAGTGTAAAGTCATTTATTATTCAGACGGCAATTTTTAACCCATAAATGCTTGCTCCGATTTGATTATTGAATAGGGATCTCCATTGGATCTTTAATGCCATTTTAACGTCATATATTACCTCCTCGTTCAATTTATACGCCAGGAAACGAAGCTTAAAATGCGGCAAAATCTTGCAATTTTTTAAAACAGCTTCGATTTGCATCAAAATTTGGCATTAAGCTCAATTTATCGTTCACTTCAAAATCTATATTGTGCCGTTGGACGCTTTTCATGTTTTGGGGGTGAAAACTACCCCTTATTGTCAGAAGCTATGAATTAAAACTTAAAGTGGGTGAAACGATGTATTGAAGCTTAAGGTGAGTAAAATTTGGTTCATATGAGTTGAATAATGATTGATTGATGCTCTGAAACATTATTTCAGAACATTTCAACTCTTAATAATCAACCCCTATTATGGCGTACTTACCCTGAAAAAAATCATTAATTTACCACAGCGTCTTTACTGAAACATGTTAACTAAAATATATGCTAAATTTCATTTTGCAACTTTTCAACCCTTAAAAACCACCCCCTTTTTCAAAATGCATCGATTTGTATGAAAATTTGGGATTAAGCTCAACTTACCCTCCACTTCAAAATGTATATTATGCTGATGGGCGCACTTTATTTTTTAGTGGTGAAAACTACCCCTTATTACCAAATTCTATAAATGAATGCTTCGGGCGAGTAAATCGATGTATTAAAGTTTAATGTCAGTAAAATTGGGTTCAGATTTAATTTAATTTAATTGCATATAAAGATTTATTTACATATAAATACAAACAATTACAGATATGCATATGGATAAATAAAAATACGTTACAATTTTTTTTTTAAATTTTTCATGTGTTTCATCACCATTATAGTCATCCCCATCCTCACCTTCTTCTAGAGCTACAAGCGTATTTAAATTAAATCCTTTTATAACCCTTATTTTTAAAAGGGGGTGAGCTTAAAGGGGTGAATCAAGGTAGTGCTTCCTCGTAATTATAGGTTTTAAATAGCCATATCTCACTTAATTTTTGTCCTACAGAAAATTTAAGGAGAGCAAAATATTTGGAATTAAAAAAAGGTACAATTTGGTACTGTGGCATTTTTTTAGCGTTTCCAGTGGTTTTGGAGTAATTTTGAAGAGAAAAGCATTTTCTCGAAGTTGCAGAAATTCGTTTTTCACTTTTAGCTTAAATATTTTCGAAATTAAGCATTCTAAACCGGTCAAACTTCCACAATGTATTAACGATACATAAATAAATAGAACTGAAAAAGTTCAACTATTAGTTTCAATTAGGGTGGTAATCAGGAGGTTGTTTTCTCTAATTTTTTTCACTGAAAAAAGTAGGGGCCGACTCTATTTTTATCATAACTCGCTCAATTTTCGAGCTCCATACTTTAAAAAAAAAAGAAACGTCTTTTTAAATACTTCAAAAAATATTTTTAAGTTTTCTTAGAAAAATGCATGGTTTTTCGTCTAATTGACTTTGAATCTGTCAAATTTAGCGTTTGACCAACAACAGCCAACCTTTAATAAGCCATAGCTCGGTTCGTATTGGTCGTACAGCAATTACAAAAAAATTTCTTCCTTTTTTTTATAAGTTACAATTAAGCTACAATTTTACTTGTTACAGTTTTTTTCGACAAAATACATACTTTACGAGTTATTTGTGAAAAACCGATTAAAAATGTTGATTTCGTGAAAGTGTGAGAACGTGGAAAAAAAAATGTATAGAACAGTTTTTACTCAGAATTAGTTTTTCTATCGATTTCTATGGACAAAAAGAAACAAAAAATTTCCACCCTCGAATTGGGGTGGTACCCACCCCTAAGGATGAAGGTTTGGCATAATACAGCTTTTGATCCTTGGACTATTCCTTACCTACTGTCAAAATTTCAGCTAAATCGATGGAATTTTGGCCCAAACTGACCTAGAACAAATTTTTTAAAATTCGAATAAAAATGCTAGCTTTCTGAATATGAAAAAATATTTTATTTTCGAGCAATAAGGAAAAAGTAATTTTGAAATGTTTAGTTTGTCATTAAAAATGTTAACATTTTTTTGTACAATGAGTTTGCAATGGAAAAAACGATTTCTTTTAAATTTTTTGAATAATATTGAAAGTTTAACTCTCCTTCTTTCTTATGGCATCTGTAGAATTGCTGTATTTTTATTATTTTCTGTCTTGTGTTATTGCAAATAAATGGCCTCTTTGATAAAAGAACAAATGGAATAAAATTTTAACTGTTTGTTGGATCGATCTGAAATTTTGAGAGTTCGTGTAGTACCAAAAGAAACATTTTCGCGTTTTTAGCACGGTTGTAAGTGAATTTTTTAAAGATTTCTTAAAATTTTTTATTTTTTCCTAATTTTGCAAATATCTAAGCAACAAATTAATTTATCAACATTTATAGACCGCTATTTTAAAGCTTCTTTCATGTGTAAAATGAGGATTACTTAGAACTTTTATAGGTCAATATTGCCTAAAACAATTTTCAGATACCTTTGACACACATTTCACAGTCCTGTTAAATGTCAATTTCCCTGGACTGGTACAGCTTCAGTGAACTCTGCACGTGCGATCTTTTTCAAATTTTCTGGAGCAAAATTTTTCCTGACGTAAGTCATCCCGTAGGAGGGACGGGAGGAGGGTAGCGTCCGGCAACGCCGCCTGCGAAAGAGCGTGTGTGCGAGTGTAAGTACGGGGGTGGGATCGGAGCAGAACAGGAAAGGGAGCAGAGTAGGTCAGGTCGCGTCGGGATGCGGTCGTCGTAGGGATAGAGCGGGGAGAGAGAGAGAGAGAGAGAGAGGGAGCAAAAAGGGGGACAGGGCAGGGGTGTGCGGCAGGGCGCGTACCCATCCGCCTACGTACCCTTCGTTATAGGTAATAATGGGTGTGTTGCAGGAATCGCGCGGAAAGAGACCCTTCAAGTTATGGGACGGGAGACGTAACGTGCGAAAGGGGCTGGTGGTCGGCAGCCTCGAGGAGCTGGTGCAGAGGGGTCGGGACAAGCTGGGAGTGTCCGTCGGCGAACCGGTCCGGTTGGTACTCGAGAGTGACGGCACCCAGGTCGAGGACGCGGAGTACTTCCGTACACTTCCTGCCAACACCATCCTTCTGCTGCTCAGGCCGGGGGAGAGATGGCTGCCCGCCGGCGTAGATGTCATACGAGCAGGTAACTCTTCGCCTATTACTAACCTTAACTACCTACATAACCTATACCTATCAAACCAGACTTCACATACTTTAAGTACTTAAAATGGCTGACCTTTACCTTATTGAACATTAAATTTTGATAAAAGCTATATACGACTAGAAAGTACAATAAATAACTAGTTCGAAAACATTCATTATAATTTTAGGAAATGATCCGTTCAAAAGTTATGGCCGTTTGAAAATGCGATTTTCCATAAGAGGTCGACACCGTGCAAATTAAAAATTCACCAAAAAATCACCAATGATCAATAAGAAACCGCAGATAACAATGTGCATATTCAATTTACGCCTTTCCTTTTACATTTTGAGAAAAAAATTTATTTATCATCTAACCTCACTTTTCTGCGAACCGCCATTTCGTCGACTTCTAGTCGAAGAGGCAGGTATGAAGGGACACCAATTTCTCTTTTTGCTACATCCATGAAAAGTCTTCTACGCATGTCGTACTAATTTTCACATGATATTTCCCAATAACACATATAAATTAACAAATTTCTATGGACATGTCAATTTTCATTAGATTTTTCATTCATTTAACATGGAACATCAAAATAAGCGCTAAGACATAGAGACATAATGGTAGTGGTTAATCGACCGAAGGGAACGCGTGGAACTCACTGCATAGCGTTCAGATTTACCCTTTCAACCGTTTGAATCCTTTAATGAAATTCGTACTAGAGGAAATTTCACTACTCACTAAAATTATAAATAATTCTCTAAGTGATTTCCAATAACCTAACCTAACCTAACTTAACCTAACCAACAAATATTTTATTTTTATGAAACTGTGGGTCCCTGTTAGATTATGCCTGTAAAAATTTGAGCAAGGTGCGTCATCTAGTTTATGTTTGACAGCCATTGAAAGCAGCTGACCTCGTTAATTTCGACAAAAATGGAAGAAAGTGCTGATTTGCATTACTTTTTGCGCACAAAACCAATACCGACACCAAGGAGAGTCTTGACAAATGCTATAGGGACTCTGCACCGTCAATTTAAATGGTTCCAGTGGTCAACAGGAGTGAACGTGCACCAAAGAAGGCTAAGATGGGTCTGTCGGCCATCAAAATTCAGGACCACAGTTTCCTGGGATTCGCTCGGTGTCATTCATATGTATAACCTTGAAAAGGGTAAAATGATCATCAGCAAGTGTCATCTATATATGTTGGACAGATTTGACACTGTTCTGAAGCAGAAAGAACCACTTTTAGCTAACAAAATAAATGTTGCTTTATCAGGACAACGCACAGTGCCTACGTCACCATAGCAAAAATTCATCAACTGAGCTGCGAGCTGCTCGTACCTCATCCACCATTTTCTCCAGATTTTTGTCCTCTATTTTCTGTTTCCAAAGGTGAAGAAATGGCTGGGTGGTAGAAGATTCGGGTCGAATGAAGAGGTTACTCTTGATACAAACGCTTATTCTGAGGGCGCCGAGGAATCTTATTATTTAGAAAGAATAAAAAAATTAGAACCACGTTGGACCGAATGTATCGAGCTAAAAGGAGATTATATAGAAAAATAAAATGATTTTGTGCAGAAAAAATTTTTCTTTAAAAGTCACGGACTTGTCAAATCACCCCCGTATCATTAAATGTTCTTGAGAGTTACAACACACTAGTCGAACATAATTATCGATTAATTTAATCAGTGACTAATTTTGCTGATTATGACTCTTATGGGCTAAGAAATCCGGTGTCTTTTGTTAATAATCTGATGATGATAATGATGATAAAGTTGCATTGCTGCTCTTTAGCTCTTAATTACTGTAATTAAGAAGTGCTGCTTGAAATTAAGTAAATCGTTAGTTCTTACTAATTACGTACATTAGGTAGAAATCAATTGTAGATAATATTAATTCCTCACGACTTAATAACGTTTCAAGGCTGCACTTCGCTAATTTCTTGATAAGTCAAATAAACCAAAGAGTACTAATATAAAGCGCTCTATCCGAAGGTGATCTTTGACTATTCCTTCTTAGTAGCAATCTCGGCCATACCGAAGATCGTCTGCGAGACTATCCACGCCCTAGAGCTGCAAGATGAGACGCCCTCCTGGAAAATCATGGACAACAAGGGGCGCGTCACCGTCGTGCTGCACTGGGACCAACGTTCCGGCCCTTCTAGGTAAAATACACGCACGTCACGTCCGCGGGTCGGGTTTCAAAAAGGAGGAAATTTCTAGTTTCAGACCTCTCAAAAATTATTACACTCGATGAAATGCCCTGAAGGTTGGACGAAGATGACGCAGGTTCCCTTCTGGCACTGCAGTTCGCTTCAGAAAATCGATAAGGCAATCGGTTCAGAATTGGTCGGGGTTCAGATGCACCCCAAAGGTAAATTGTTTATTGAATTTAGGTTAGGAAATGGTGGTGGCGACTTTGGCTCCCTACATCTATTCAGATATGTACATAGGGGTGTCACACTGGAAGCACCTTGTAGGTTGATGAATATCAAGGGAAACTTTAGTTCGTAATTAAAATTTTCAGTTAACGGTAATTAACTTCTCCTCTCTGTAACTCGACTCGTGAATATACCGTACAATCTTGTTATGCCACCACGCCAAGAGCCTGTAAGATCTATCCAGTAAGAGTTGGTCCAGTTAAAAACCAAGAAACTACCGACTTTATACCGAGCGCATTCAAAAAATACATTTTTACCCTATACAAAAGCAGAATATTCATGTAACGTACCCTTTAACCTTAACGCTACACAATACATACCTATATATGAAATGCCTATTAGTATCGAGAATTAGACAGGTCCACTGCAGTCAATAAGTTTGAGCGCCGAGCACGTGGTCATTTTTAGTCGTCACTAGAGTTCAGTGGTGTGTGTATGCAATTGCAATTATTATTTTACAAAATTGAGGCACAAATTTGGGATTTCGTCATAAAACTTCGTTGACAAAGTGAGTAACAATCTTTTATATTTCTTTAAATATGGCACGCCTATGGAGCGGCGTTTTGGCCTTTGTACGTCGGTAACTTTATTGCTTTTCTTTTTAACTGGACCATTTGGGACTGGATGGATGTTATTGTATGGAAGTGTTCCTGGCTTGTGCCACAACTATATACCGCTGCCATAGGTTCTGATTTTTGCATTGCACGTAACTAAGTGATCGTAAATGGTTTCATGGCTTCTGGAGAACACCTCTGCGCACTTGGCGTTTCCCCTTGGTGTTTGTGTACGTCGACGTGTGCGTTTGTCTGCAGGGCATCGTCCGAGACTCCATCGCCGGCGCCGGGCAAGTTCTCGCCGAGCAAGCGCCCCTCCCTGGTCATCCAGACGGGCGGCAAGAAGGAGACGATCATCAACGACGGGTACGCCCAAGCTCAGCCCCAGCCGAGGTACGCTAGCCCTCAAATCACTGTGATAAACCACGATGACGTGAAGCCGGTGCACAGGCTGTCCAAACAGGGCGGCTCCCTCGAGAGCACCATCCACATCCACACGCCGGAGTGCGCTCACCACGTGCACCTGCCGAGGACTGGCAGCCCCCAGAGCAACGGGGGCGTCGAGTGCGACTTCCACTGTTGCGCGTTACACGAGGAAGGTAAGAGATTGTATTAAGGTTGAAATCGACAAACCGGTTTGATGTTCCTTGGTGATTATGTGCCAACGCACCAACGCAATTTCATACCGACCTTACTTGCAGCGGAATAACTAAACCAGATGGTGCAGTGACATTTAAATAAAGTTACCTAACTGACTCGCCTACGAATTCGTAGCACCTTAATTGGTAATTCAAGTCTGATGGTTCCTGATGCTGACCTGGTGCCATAAACCAACATTACTTGCAAGCGTCTCAATTTGCCATACCTCTTGGTGATTCTAACCAACTCTTATCGACCACAATAGCTTGAATTGTGACAAAGTTTGATAGTTGTTAGTAGTGATGTAACCAAAACTACCTATCGAAGTTAGCAACATATCTAAACATATGAATTGTTTATTGGAAGATTGTCCCTTATGGTCATGCAGCTACCCAACGTCATTGTCCAAGCTACTACACAGTCACAGCTCCTACACAGAACACTGTCATGTTCCAAATCTTACTATCCTTTTTCTTGTGACAGCCTCGAAAAGGGCCATTATTTAAACTCAATGAGCTAAAGAGTCATCGAGTGTTATTCTCCCTGCGACATTCATCCAGGGAAGCTAGCATGTTGTTAAGTGCCCATTTTCGATGGATATTGATTTTATAGGTTACGATCATAGTTATGCTTTTTGTAATTTACTCTACTGTCCAAGTAGAGTACTGTCCTACTGTTGGTTGCCACAAATCTAACTTAAACCTTAACCCAAAGTGTGTTGCCTCTTTACTTTTTTACCTATTCATTTGGTAGACACTTTTATTGAAGTTTCATGACTTGCTGCGTATTTGCCACCATGAACCGTCAAACTTCGTACTTAAATTTCCTATGTTTCCCAATCAAATTACTAACACAGAAAAAATATTGGTAGTGTGTTATGAAGACCCATAAGTGGTTTAGTACGTGTATAATAAAGGTATCAACTAAATTTTACACTTTCGATTCATTTCGCAAACAAAAAAATTGATCAAAAACTGAGAAAAAACGATGAAGTATAAGTCATCTAACAACTTTTCAGACTTTGTCAAAATACTTCTAACGCACCGATTTTAGATAAGTACACAAACGAAATAAAAGCTCTCTCTATACATACATAGCGTTCAGAATGCAAGTTTTAATGGACACAAGTGACCTAAAAGTTTAAAGGAAGAACTCATTGTTGCTTTTTCTTCGATTCACTACATCTTAAATATAATACACACTAGACTATGTAATATATATAAGGCGCAATTAAATGTTGTAAACACAGTAGCGATTACTTGCTATGGAAATTAAAAATAAGTCAAGCGACAGCGACATCTTTAAAGCGATTCGACCGTTTGTAACGGTTCCCCTGATAGGAATTAATTGTGTATCACTTGGCGATTAGGATGATTATAGTGATCTCTTGTTGGATACGTTTTGCTCTGACATCAGAGGAATCAATCTCTTAGATATGCCAATGGGTGATACATGATTTGGTGACATTGTTGGTATAGTTTTCATTAGTAACCTGTTGTTGTAACCACGTGACAACGAATGAATTGCTTCAGTTTTCTAGATGGTACAATTTACAAATAGATCATCAAAGTAGTTGGTATCTAGGTAATATGTTTGGTAGGAGTTTACCCGATCATTGCGTGACGTATTGCTCTTCATTTTCCTTTACTGGAAGGTGCTTTTGTGGTTCAAAATTTACTCTCAAGTGCTGTTTTTATCTCAAGGTTCTGGTTCTCTTCTCAAGAAATCCTCTGTTCAATTTCTCTCCCGATTGTTTCTCTCAGAAGATTAAGAATCAAGTTCTGATTGTTCCCTTCTGGAAGATGTTCCTTTCTAACAGCTGCATCTTTCTGTTTGTGGCTCTTGCACTCAGCCATAGGCGTTATAATTGTGACTCACACAGGACGAAACAATAATGTCATAACAGTATAATGATTTGGGTATTATGCAACACGTAAAACATATTTTCAAAACGTCCTGAATTTGTATGTTTGGAACTTTCTCTAGAACTTACCTGAGTTGAACTACTTTATTACTAATTAATTTACACTAATCGTTCACTTAATTGGTTAGACCTGATTGACACTACTGACATACCTGTGTTGCATGCAAAGTTCGATGCATCAATTAGACATGACGAATCAAAGCTTTTGTAACTTAGCCATTGTCTTTGCACTTTCACTGGGGCTAATCTTCCAATTAACTAATTCCAATTTGAACTAATCCTTTGATTTTCTAGCGATGAACCTGTTTGGAATTTGGATTAGGAACTTCAGAATTTCTAGAATTCACTAGAATTCCTCCTTTCACTAGAATTGGCCTTTCTGTTAACTGATTTAATCTACTCCTAAACTTCATTGGTGATTGATCTGCTTAACAAAGGTGAACATTTCATCAGCATAGTTTTGTATGCGGTTTCGTTGCTCATGAGCTTATTACCCACATATTTTATAACACGTGCGTATCGCATTGGGATATGGCGATTGGTGGGTCCCAACTTCAAATATCTGTTCTTAAGGGGGACCGGGAGATACAGGAAAAATCGGAGTTACACGAACCAACCAAGCAAGCCACTGATTTCCCTATATTATAGGAACGAATAGAAATGGTGTAGCACTGGTGTGGCATGCTGTACATGTTCCGTTTTCACCGATCGAAATCGCCCAATTTGCCATGTTTGTGGGTTATTCAAAGCGCAATAACTCTTGTTTTTCTGCACGTTTGTGGCGGAAAAATAAAAAAATATATACTTTGCACGTTTTTAGCGGAAATCGTTGTAGCGCATTTAAATAATCGATAATAACATAATCCACATCAAAAAACATTCCATATAAATAATTTAAACAAAAATTATCTTCTCTCTTAGAAAATTTTCGTAATACACTTATAGTTATAGCCTGGATTTTTTCTCATATTACCCTTTCCAAATGGCCATCATGTTGAAGTGCCCTTTGTAAGTAGCCCTTCTATTTTAAGTAGTCCTATAAAAATACCAGAGGGCTCCAATCCGGAGACCTAGCGGGCTGGAAGAATCCTAATGTCTGTTTTTGTCTATTCTGTTGGTATCACATTTATATATAGTTCAGTGACGACGCTTTCTGTTATGCTTTTGTACAAACTAATACTTGTATTTTGGGCGATTTGGCTATTCCAAAGAACTTCATTTAATTGTATTGCTGCATTGCCTTGCCTAATTCTAGTTGTAATTTCTTTTCCATTCGACCATCATTTATAATACTGACACCCAGGTACTTATATCTACCATTTCTGAATTCTGTGCCACGTAGTTCTAAATGATTTTCTTCACCCCTACCACTACATATTCTGTTTTTGATGGATTAGTTGTCAATCCCCATTTAGCATATTCTTCATCTATTTTTCGTAACATGTAGTGAATATCATCTTCGTCTTAGTGTCTTTTGTCACATTTATTTGTGTTGTTACTTTTTGTCCAATCTTTGTGGACCGGCAGTGGCAGTTGCTGAGCTACACGATCCACCCAGCAACTACCCCAGGAGGAGATAGAAGTATATGGATACCATATTGTTTCGATAACGTAGTTTTCTTTAATTTCAAAATTGGTTTTGGGCAGCCGTAACTGCATGACGAAAAGCTCTGCGTTAAACACCCACGGTGACTATTGGTTCGGATCCGAAGCCATGCACATTATGTGTGTATGTTGCAGGATGTGTGAAAATGTATCCAAAATCCCGTTCCTATTCGCCACGGTAGCCAGGCCCATGTTGAACTGTAGGTGTCGTTAAATTAGTCCTTGCAGCATAAATGGACCATAAGTGTATTATAGAAGACGAAGGACATACTGTTATAGCATCGATATAGCATTACTTGCTATATAGCTAGATTGCATTATAGCGCAAATTACTTGTTACATAAAGAGTGGTTCGAGTCGCCTCACGATAGATCAGGACTGGTTGTTTAGGTATAGAAGGTGTGCGAGTGAATAAGAGGGTTTATCCGTAGGGTGTTGTTTTTCGCTAGGGTTTTTTCACAGGCTTTTAAAGGGGACAAGGATTATTGCCCAAAATATGTAGGAGAGCGATTTCTATACTACACTTTGTCTGTTCATCCTTGTCATCTATCAGGGGCTTGGATAGGTTGTTCGTGTAACCCAGATCGTTCCCAGCATCGCCTAGTCGAAGAGCGCAGGACGCCAGTTTAGGTATTTTTCCTCTGTTGTTCCGTTCGCAGGTCGTAAGATAGCGGTGCACAAGAGCGTCGCGACGTCGCCGATCCAGGACACGCAGCAGACGTCCCCCCAGCCGCCCTCTCGTCACGTGCGTTTTTTAGACATTGAAGGTGGCGGCCGTGGGGGACAGTCCGAACACGAGAGCTCCGAAAGCGAGACGGAGAACACCGTAATGGAGGACGAGGCCGTCACCTCTGAAAAGTTCCTGCTGCTGATCGACCAGCTCAGCGTCGATCAGAAGCGACACCTGACGATCAAAGACATCGGGATCATATTAGAGCGGCTCAGCTCGAAGATCCTCGACGTCGAGCGATTGGACAGGGACAGCGAAAGCGACGATTGCTACAATTGGACTATTAAGGCGACGATCCGGGGGGACGTGCTGAGGGAGCTGGGGGTCATTTACAATGGCAACTATTACGCGATCTCAGAACACCCCGGCTACAAGGAGGAGAACGAGGGGGTCGTCGAGGAGGCGGAGGAGGAGGAGGAGGAGGAGGACCGGCTGTGAAAATAGTTAAAAATTGCGGTAATTCTTTACGTTACGGTTGCGGTTTTTACAATACACACACTCACACACCCGTCGTTCGTCGTTAAATCACGTTAAATTTGTAAATAGAATTATCCGAGCGGGATCCAATCCGGGCGCATCCACATCTGCCCATTCGAAAGTCGCGGATAAAGTACCACCGCCGCGCGCGCACGCGCGCCTCTAATAACAAACAAAGCATATTATTAAACGAATGAAAACAAAACGAATCGCTCTGTAAAGAGTACCGGTATAAAGCTACCGACTGCCAATTCGTCAAATAGCACAAAAACTTGACTTTAATACATAATAAAAGTTGAGCAGGTGCAATATCACATATCGGATGTGAAATGTTCGTATCTGTACTAACAAAAATTTAAAAAAAAATATGAAAATTTAATAATAAAAAAATAATTATATAGTATATGGTGAGAGGATGTCGGGCGCGGCGCGGATCATAAAAGCAAATCCCATCCGATCCGCGGGCGCGCTAATATTTCCTAGTGTTTACTTCCAGGGAGAAAGACAATCTCGCAACGATCGCGATTCAAATCGTGGAGATAAACTACGGCAGAAAACAATTTTTGTATAGGTATTGATCATGTTAAAATCATGTAAATCATTTATTAACTAATAAATAACAGTAAACGCTTAATGGTTGTTTGTTGTGTGCGGGTTTAAAAAATGCACGACGACGACTGCAGGGCGGAACTTTTTTGAAAATGCGACCCCCGGGCGCTAAACTAGATTGTAATTGCTTTATACTTTTTATAATTATTGTGTGGATTGTAATCCAAATTTAGCCGATCTAAGGTTAATTATTTTTAAGACATTAAATAGCAAAGTTCTAGTCACGAAGGAAATACTATTGAACAAAAAATACGTTGTTTAGGATATTAAATATACCAAGTGATTCGGCAAGTATTCGCGGCATTGTAATCATTTTCTTCCAAGAGGAAACCATGATTTACCGCACCCGAATGGAAATCTACAAGCGATCGCGTGCTAACGTAACCTATCTCTACGATGTCACCTCATAGAGATACACGCATCAACTTTGCTCTCCTTCGTGCAATGTAAAATTGAAATTTCCATATATTCCTTGAAACTAATAAGTACCTAATTTTGTTCTTCCCCTATCTCATCAAGTATTTAATCCCAGTTCTGCGTTTGAGCGCAAAACATATCTTTCTTCTGAAATTCTTTCTTTTACCAATAAACCAATTTGGAAAGTATCTTAGATTCTAAGTGCTTCAGCGAGTTTTTGAATGTTTCAAATGACACATACCTACATTGATATGAATTTTACTTAGAGATAAGCCCTTGAGCATCCAAAAGTTTTATTTGGAGGAACTTTGGAGGCATTTCCTTTTACCAAGCAACCAATTTGGAAAGTTCCTTTGATTCTGAATGCTTTAGATTATTTTTGAAAGTTTCAAACGGCTTTAACGTAACTTGATACTAATTGAACTACTCGACAAGTTCCTAAAGCTCCTGAGGCTCTAATGGTAGGAGACATCTTTTTTTGATATGGCACCAATTTGGAACATCCCTTAGATTTTGAGTGGTTTAGAGAATTGAAGGCTCTAAACTGTTTCTATATGGATAGACACGCATTTTACTTCACTATAAACTCCTGAAACTCTTAAAGTGTTAGCAAGAAGAGTTTCGGGAGCATCTTCTTTTACCAACAAAACTTATTAGGATACAAAATGTTAGGAAAAACTATTTGATTGTGCATGCTTTAGAGAGCTTCCTTACAATTTCAAGCGGTTTCAACTTGGCTTGATATGAACTCTATTACTCGACAAGTTCCTAAACTCCTGATGCTCTAATGGTAGGAGCATTGCAGACGCCTCTTTTTATTATGGCTCCAATTCGGAACATCCCTTAGATTTTGAGAGGTTGAGAGGATTTTTGAAAGCTCCAAAGGGTTTCTATATAGATAAACACGCATTTTACTTTACCATGAGTTCCTGAAACTCCTAAAGTTCCAGCAGGAGGAGCTTGGGGGCATCTTATTTTACCATCAAAACAATTTGGAAAGAACCCTTGATTCTGAATGCTTTAGAGTTTTTCACACTTTCAAGCGACTTCAACTTAGCTTCTTAATATGAATTTTACTACTCGACAAATTCCTTAAACTCCTGAGGCTCTAATGGTAAAACCTTTGTAGGCGCTTCTTTTTACTATGGCACCAATTTGGAACATCCCTTAGATTTTGAGTGGTTTGGAGTATTCTTGAAAGCTCCAAACGGTTTCAATGTAGATAAGCATGTATTTTACTTTACAATGAGTTCCTGAAACTCCTAAAATTCCAGCAGGAGGAACTTTGGGGGCATCTTCTTTTACCAACAAAACTAAAGCTTCTTGCGCCTCTCCTTGCCCCTCTTGTAAATGATTCTCTTCTAGATCTTGCTTGCTCTTACTAAGTATGAGTAGATTTCCTTGTGTCACCTTATTTGTTGTCTATAGAAAGATCATTTGCTTCCAATTCCATTTCATTGCATCACGTTTCCTAAGACAACTTCTATACTGGTTATATTGTGCCGAGCTGCATCCTGTTATAGTGTCAGATTGTTTTACGTTCATTCATCACTATCATTTTACATAGGGACAAGCCCTGCTGACCATTTTGTCCTTCAAAAAAATATTGGTCAATAGCTGTACAAGACTTCTACCGATTCCAAGGAAATTTCTTTTAGGGGTTTCCTTGGGTGCAATAGAAACCATTGTCTGTTGTCTCTTCCATTATTTTGGAATCACGGTTCGTACGATCATAATATTTCTAAGAGGCGCAGGATCTGCTGACCAAAGCTGTGTAAGAATTCTACAGATTCTCTGGAAAAAATTTTCGGGGTTTCCTTAATAACAATAGAAACTACTGTCTGTTGTCTCTTCCATTATTTTGGAATCACGGTTCTTACGATCGTGATATTTCTAAGTGGCATAGACTCTGTTGGCCATTTAGTCCTTTAAAAAAAATATGGGCCGATAGCTGCGTTAGAATTTCACAGAATCTCAGGAATTTTCTTTTAAGGATTTCTAGGTAAAAACGTTGATATAAATGATTCTTAAATAGTTACAGCTTATTTTCCATATCAATTGTGTGCTCTGAAAGGTACGAGGTGTTACTTTAGTGGCGATTTCCTAAGTAGATATCTGTGAAGCATCTTGCAGGTGACTATCCTTCATTTGCTGCAATTACAAGTACCACACCAGTTTTAGTACGAAGTGTCAGTTTTTTTAGCAGAAGTTAATTAAAATCATGTCTAATTCATTTTTATTGCAGTAATTTTGCTGTTCCAGAAAGATTGTGTACGAAAAATTGCAATCTAAAACTTCTGAAATATAATTTGATTCAAAAGGTTTCGTTAAATTTTCGTCATACTTATAATGAACTTAGTCACTTCATTATGCAATGGTATTAAGGGAAATTTCGTTATGTGATTGAAAAAAACAAACAATATCACATAGTTTCAAGAAAAAATAGTTGATACGTAAGAATCTGCGTTGCATGTCACCATAGAGATTATTTTTGCGTAAGCAACAGATACGGTCCATTCGGATAACATGTAAGGCAAATTCCGGGTTGTTAATTTCTAATGGAAAAATTACAAGACCGCGAATACTTGACCGAATCGCTTTGTATCTACTATTGAGTTACGATTGTACATTGCTCAATTAAGAAAAATCTTGTTTTCTTTTTATATTTCACTTTGACCGATGTTGTGATATGATAGATATATTAAAAAGATGAAACGGATGAATCATTCTGGTTATAGATAATTTTTCATGAGAATGGAAAGATCTGTAGGTCTATATTAGATAATTTATATATATACAATTTAATTAATGGGAATGGAAAAGGGAAAACAATAATCCGGAACGTTTCTTTGTCTCTACGATCGCTTTACGAAAACTCCCTGCACCGCTTTTGTCAGTTTGTTCAGGTACAGAGCAGCATTTCCTAAATCGACTGTAGGACGTGTGTTCGAGGTGTTAAAACAGAAATAATATCGGATTAGGAACATATGCGTTAATAAATCGAGAGCTAAATGAAAATGGGTTGTTGCGCCATCTTAATATGTTCTAAACTCCAATACCACTGCCATAATTAACTCAAGACAGACTTATAGACGAAACAAATAATACAAACAGACTGTTGGGAAATATAAAATGAAGTGTTCGTTTAAGTGTTGTTCTCATCAGCTGAGGGGGCGGGGTTCATCCTAGTTCACCTCCATCGCGGGTCGTTCGACTGACCTAATTTCCAACACAGAGGGCGAAGACACCGAGTGCCCTGGTTACTACGCCCCTGACGTTGTACTACTACTACACACACACACACACTCACACATACACACACACCATTACTGCCAACAGTGTTGCCAGGACGATTTTTTTAAGGTAACAAGCTCGTTTGTACACTTGGTTTTTGTATTTTTATCGATCGCAAATTGTACGCGATTTTATGTCAGGTTTCCAGAAAGTGGCGTTTGAGGTAGTTTTCCTCGACTCTTTTTTTTTTAAATTACAGTTAGTTACGAAGTGCCAAAACAGAGATATATTACAAATATAATAAGCAACTTTGAACCTCGGTCAAGTAATGTACATTACAACTACGAATACACCAGTACGAAAAATTTAGCTATCGCTGGTACGAATAGCAACTGGTGCATTACAAGTTATTACCTCAACGTTTGATTCCTTTAAAACGTATTTTCTGGAAACCGTAATCGCTTCGGTGAGGAGGACAATTATAACATTTCAATCCACCCCCTGTTGTTACTAATTAGGTGTATGTTTTCTGGTGCTATTAATCCTAAGATTTAATTTAAGAATGTGACGGAGTGTGTTCACGATACTTTTCTTCTGCGCGAAGAAACATTTATTAATTGGACGTCAATATATTCAGCTTAAAGTAGGCAAATTGATTCGAACTTAGGCTCGCCATGTCAGATCGTTCATTCAAGCAATATGATGTTAAATTATTATTGTCCTGATTTTGGTAGATCACTGTCAGTTTACATGAAGGTACTGTGGTTAAATTGTAATTTTAACACCATTAAGTTGTAGAAATGAGAAGAAACCTGTTTTCTAGGTACTTGCTTGGACTTACAGTCTCGTTGCAAACATTTGGAGTGATATAAAAGTGGCATTTTGTCATTTAAGCATATTTTATTGAGTCCTTGTTGTCTATTAAATGATCCTGAGTTGTGTAGTATAAAACATTACTCATATTTCTTTTTATAGAATTTCTTCACATAGATGAACCAATTTTATCTCAAAAGCTCTAATGATGAACGCAAGTATTACTGGAGATAAACACAGTTGAACATCGATCTATATTCAGCATTAAATGTTTTAAAGTAAAGGGCATATTTAACCACCAAACAATACCAAAATGTTTTTTGATTGATTGAACACGCTTAGAACAATTTACCTTATGGAAATTGATAGTGCTAATGAGTTTTTAATATTATTTGTTACCTAAATGGAAATTGGAATGCATCCATCAATAGTTTTTTGAGAATAATTTGACAGTTCTTGTTTAATCTTCAAACTGATGGACTTAAAGTATCAAAAATGGTTATAAAACTTATTTGACAAATTATACCATGTAAATTCCAAGACAGCCCCATCCAATGTAAAGCCTTGTTTTCTGTTCTTAACTAATCCTAATCTAATCCAGCTTAATCCCATCAGCTTGATGGATTTGGTACTAAGAAATACTTTTGCATTTCTCGCCTTGACCTTTTTCTGTTAAATCTTTTAATCTTGTCGACTACTTTAAATTTGACGTAGTATGTATGCCAGGAAAAGTGTTCAGGGCGCAATTTTTCCACTTTCACACAGGAACATTGAATCAGGAGGTTGGAAAAACGGTCTAATCCAAACGTTAACCCTTTTCACTAACCCATGGATTATAAGGGTAAATTAGTTGCTCTGGAAATCAAGTCAAACTTATCACTGACGTCGAAATACATAACCTCCGTCACCGGTCCGGCGACACTTTCCCGCTGGAATCGTTTCCCTGATTCCTGTAAACGTACGCGAAGTATCCCCTTTCCTCGATCATCGGACGCGAACCGGCAACGGCGTCGTTCCCGGCGTTCCCGGTCCCGACTCCCCTCCCCGCTCTCTCTCTCTCTCCTTCTTCCCCCTCCGTATGTGTATATATCCCAGTGCATCCAGACTGCACCGCACTGCGAAATCCAGTTGGCCGGTCGCAGGAGGTCGTCGACCTAGCGCGCGCCGAGAGGGACTCCGTTCTCCCCTGCCGTGGCACACTGCCCCACTTTCCCAGGACGGGACGGGAGAGGTCTGGAGTGGGGGGAAGGAAGAAGAGGGCAGAGGTCGCCGATGGAGGGGAGAACGGGGCCGACGGGGCGGATCAGCTATCACTCAATCCTCCGCCCGATTAGACGCGATACGAGGTTCGTTCCTGCGAGGGAATCCTGCGGGACGGGTTACGCGACCCTGCTGGAATTGAAGTTCAGCGGGGCCGATTCGGGACGAGCGCGGTTAAGATTTCTCGTATCCAGAAGTTCTGGAAGTCGATGTCTTCTTATGGCGCTACAAGCTTCTAAGGAATTATACGGGACGTTATAAGATCCCACAGCACTTTAACACAACATTTTTTTCTAAATTTCCATTTTCCAGAAGCACTTACCTTGAATACGACATATTTTTCTAATTATACGTTCAAGTTGTAGTCGGTTAGAATTATGGGCTAGTAAGCTCGATCTCAGTTTATTCTCAGATTTATCTTCCAAGGAGTTACAGGATCCTGCAGGAGTTGAAATTTAGTAGCACAATCCCCTGTCAAGCGTCCTTAAAATTTGGGAATTTCCTTACATGTCAGTTCTTCTGTAGTCATCTTCAATACTTCTTTAAACATCTTGTATTAGCCATGATTTAACCTGTAAACAGTTTGGAGTTCTGAGTCAGTAAGGCCGATCGATATCCAAATTTACTTTGGAAGAATTTTGCGGGATAACCCGCAGAACTTTGTGGGTTGTTGTTTTTCAAGATGTATCTGCTTTAGGCACGTCGGCCTTACGTCTTTAATTATAATTCTACCAATCCTCGAATATAATTTGCATTGAATGTGACAACGAATGGAGTTTGGATCAGTAAATTTTGCCTTGTTTAACGTCAGATTTAATTTGGGAATCCTTTAGGATGAGTCACGTGGTCCTATAGGAGCCACGATTCACACACTCCAATCCAGGATAGGAATTTTTAATTCTTTATGCATGTAACATTCTATTCATTATTTCGATAGAGTTCAACTTTGACTACCTTCGAATTCATCGAAGGTGTGGGATTCTGGACAAGTGAGGTCTATTCCTTTTTATGGCAAGAATTAATTTTGAATTTTACCCTACCCTACAGGAATAATGATTCAATTGTGTTGGTCCAGGACAACTGTAGGTTTTTGGAAATCGTATGGATCTGTTAGAAATAGTTTAGACGATTCCAGTTATTTCAATTATATCCCTATTTGAATACCGTTAAATTTGCCAAATGTGTATGGGGATCTGGATAACTAAGATTAATTCCTACTTTTGAATTGAAATCTCCCAGAATTAGAAGCATGTCCTGCTTTGGGGTTTCACTAATTTCGTGTTCCAGCGTGTCGTAAAAGGCATCCTTGAACCCATCCTCGGCTTCCTCTGTTGGTGCCTATATGGACATTATGGTGACATTCCACCACTTGCTCCAGATTCTGTCGCTAACTGGTCCGAAAACGATTATCTGGTGTAAAACCTCCCTTCTTTCTTGTACCTCTTGGTTATATCTATAATGTATTTTTCAAGTGACTTATAGCGAGATTGTAGAAGCTCTTGTTCCGTACCAGCTTAAAACGTTCCAAACGTTGCATAGGTCGTCTCCTTTAGCCCTACGCTCTACCCCCCTCTTTTCTTATTCGGGCTTGGGACCAGCAAGGGCAGAGTTATTTCACTCTTACCCAGTCCAAAAGCTTTTAAGAGGACAATCAGCAGGACAAATCGGTCGTGAACACATAGGAGTAATGTCTGACGTCTGAGGAGTGAAGACGAGTCTGGGTGAATCCATGGAATGAAAGTCAGTTAGTCTCGCTAAAACACCAATGAAAAGACTTCATTTCCATCGGATCCAAAGATTTTTTAAGAAATCAAAATTTCCCAGTAGGAACAAATCAGTTGTGGACATACGAGGAGTGATTCACGCACATTTTTTAACATCTCCCTGCTTATCTCCACGAATATATTGTTTTTAACCGTAACTATCCCAATTGTATTCTCTCTGAAACAATTTGAAGATGACTCATCCCCTATTGAATCCCTAATAGTGGTAAGGATCTCTCCAAGCTCAGGAAAAATAATTTGAAACTGTATATGAGGTATATAACATAAATAATGTAAGGTGAGTCATTTTTTTTTGGTTCTTAAGTACATATACATGGTGATTAAATTGTCAAATAACAATATTACTGAAACGCTTCTTTTGATTTTATTTAAACTCGAATTGCTTTTAGACAGTAATCATATTTCGAATAAGAAATGTTTACCTTCATGGTTAATCTAAGAGAAAATGTTGGCATGGGGAGTTCATGGGGGGAAATTACGAGGAGGTTATTAGCCTTCTTAGTTTTAAGAAAAAAAAATGTTTTGAAAAAATTCATCCAACGTATATTTAATCAGCAAAAATAGGCCCTTTACGATATACAACACCTTGTATACTGTTTTAATACTTTTGCGTGTTAAGGCCCATGTAAGGCGTAATAAACGAAAGGCATCGTGAACATATTCCCGTCGAGGAGTTGCTAATTCATTGTATAAATCTTTGGATGTTGCCGCGTACAATTTAAGATTAGCAAGTCGCTTGATTAATTTCGATGAATTGTCCAGCCTCGGCCGACGTAAAGTAGCAAAATTTCACATTATATCCCCAGAAGGTCCTGCCGTTCCCTATCAATACAAACGTTTGTAACGCCACGACTATCATATTGAAACTGTAAACATGTGATATTCCCCACCGACCTTATCTCAGCAGAACAAGGGGGCGCTCGGGTCTGTAGAGGCGCGGAGTCCCCCATTCCGCGGGGGACTACTTCGTAGAGGCGTATCGATCCCTCTGCTGCAGTCCCACGACCCGTACGAATCGTTTTGTACACTTGCGGTTTTTTAAGACAAAAATCCTTGCGGTTCATTAGTTATTTTTTTACACGTCGCACGGTCGATCGCGTACCTACCTTATAAAATATACACTAGTATCGTCGCCTACGATCTAACTGTTCAACGGCGGGAAAAAGTCTCGAGAAATCTTTTTCGAGAGATATTTTCCAAGCTGTTAATGCTAGACGTGGGATTCATACACTAAAGGACAGTCGTTTCTCGTTTTTGGCTGGGCCATTGTTAACTTTTCGATCGCAGTGTATACGACCGCCTGGAAGTTATGAGAGTTTGTTTAAACTTTCCCAATCTCAAAATAATGTAAAGATAATAGGCTAGTCTTTAAATAAATGTGACGTACAAACTACCAAGGAGTGTTCAATCGATTGTTAATTTTTTGAAATTGTTCGACTTTTATATCGGTTACTATGTACGTGGGAAGGGTGCTTTTGTTTTTGTATGTTTGATTAAAGTTATGTGATCGACCGTTTAGTTTAAGTTAACAAAGCAACTGCCACACTTCTGCAGGAGAGATCGTTTCTGTCTTACTTCTGACGTATTTCAGAAGTGTGACGGCTGAGGCGAAAATGTTTGAATGTAGTAGGAAGTTATTCGATAAGTTCAGCCGATGTGGTTGAGAAAAAAAATATATGCATGTAAAATTAATTGAAAGGAAATTTTAGTGAATGAAGAGATTCCTTGTTATAAAAAAAAGTATATAATATATTTTTCCGTTTTAAGGAAAATCGACAAAAAAAATTGGCATATGCTTTCTTGACTTCTTAGGTAATTATAAATGACTACATTAACCGGTACAAGCAAGAAAATGGATATAAAGAAACTGTTCAGTCAAGTTTTTTTGTTTTTGCCGGATACAAAAGCTACATGAATATTTTTCATGTTTTTTATTAGATAAATTTAATGTTACTAGATTAATTTATTGTTTTTTATAACTTACCAGACAGATTTAAATTATTCGGTGATAAGAAAGAGAAAAGTAGAAAAATGAATTTAATTCAATTTTATAATGTTCTTAATTTGTATTTATAAAACGAACTGTAATTTATATATACATATAAATTTATAAGTCGAAAATAATAAAGGTACAAAAACAAATGTTTTCATTTTCTTATTTCTCGCCCCTACAGTTGATCCAGTAAAATCGCCCTGAATTCAGAGATTTGCTGTACAAAAGGTATGGAAGTTTTCATTCTTGTACCTTAAAGCGACACCGCGTGCCCAGAAAATGCTAAAAATCTCTGTAAGGAAGCAAGAGAATCTCTTGAAAATTTTCTCCTAAAAGGTTCCAAATGTCAGTTTTCAAAATTACGACGGCAAACAAAAAGCGAAAAACATTTACTTACATTACTGCCACCGATTTTTACCAAACAACTCAAACTGTGACACCTGATGGATGGCTCAGGCTTACTCAATTCGGTAGAATAGTCGTGCGATCTATTTAGAACAAACGCACTACGCAGTACCGTAAGGGCCCCAACGATCACTAGAGCAGAGGCCCCCCTCTGAGACTGTCATGAGTATGCTGATCACTAGATACACACGGTGTAGTTAGAATTGAAAACTGGCAACATTACTTACCTCACTAATATCAGTCGCTTGAAGGAATGTTTTGAAAATGTTGGGAAAAAGGACTAAAGACGAGAAATACGACTAAATAAATAAACCTATTGATAGTAACACATTCGCTTGTCACCTATATGTTACTCGTGTAACAGTTGCTCGTATTCAGCCTTACTATAATTGGACGACCTAACATCACTAGTGACAGCATCCCTCCCTGTGACGTAGTCTCGGCCGGGTGATGGATGGGTCGACAGTGTAACGTCGTATCGATATCGTATCGAAGCCGCCCTATCGTTCACCCCCTCCCCATGTACCCCTCAAACTATGTAAGTGTAATAAGCTACCCTTCTTCTCCATTTGACTGCTCGTCTTAAGTCACTTCTTCTCATTTTTTCCCATGAGCTGCTCTTCCGAGCTGATTATTGTATTACCTTTGCCTAAGGAAATTAGTACCAATCGGTATTCACACGTCTGCGTAACGTAGGATAGAACCAGAATAAATGAATTAGCTAGGTTTTTAGGGTCTTAGGTCCAGTTCCCCCCTTAAGCGCATCCCTGGGCCCCCTTCAGGACCCTGGGTCAGACAATATTTTTAAATTTAATGTGATGCTTATTTTCTAAATTTTATGATAAGGCTATAAAGAAGGTGCGACACGAATATTATGTCTCTACTTAAGTCGGTACTAACTAGGATCGCACTATTTTTTAAAAAAGGGGCTTATGTGCATAAGAGTAGGACTGAAAAGGGAACGAGGGAGAAAAGCGAATAAAGGAACGTTAAGGACGTGGCTCACAGGACTTCAGGCATTGAGGAGGCTGATGATTTACGTAGCAGATAGCAGAGACACGAATATTATGTCTCTACTTAAGTCGGTACTAACTAGGATCGCACTATTTTTTAAAAAATGGGCTTATGTGCATAAGAGTAGGGCTGAAAAGGGAACGAGGAAGAAAAAAGAATAAAGGAACGTTAAGGACGTGGCTCACAGGACTTCAGGCATTGAGGAGGCTGATGATTTACGTAGCAGATAGGAATCACCATGACAACAACTGAATATCTAAGTAGTAAGTTTTCTTCCTAGAACGTCATGAACTCTCTAGATAGAAGGTTTATTCTGGCAAGCAGAAAACATCTGTACTTACAATAATGTCAAAAATAAAAGAGGAAAAGGATATGAATGAAGAACTTGTACTTACGTGTTTGTAACATTGTTTTCTGCTCGTTGGAACAGACCTTACATAAGTTTTTTTCTGGTTATATATTGCTAAAGATGACGTTTGATATAATGGTTTAACGTTTAATGACAAATTTAAGTCTACAGAATAAGTTCTATTGCTTTAAGATTAAGAAGACTGCTGCAGATTAAGAAGGAGTGGTAAGTGCCATCAGGTATCAAATGAATAAAAAAAATGTGTTTTATAATGTAAATAAAACTTAGATTGTAATAAGGTCTAAATGAATATAGAGTCGATCAAAAGATTCCAAGATCGCTTCAAGTGAAATGGAAAATTTATTTTTAATATGCAAACAAATGTCGACATACAAAATTCAGAACGACGCTTAGTTGCATTGATTTTTTTATTATTGAATAATGTATGTTGGATCATGTTACCGTTTTCTACGTGTAAGTGAGGGAAGTACTTCTAATAATTGTTAAGTACGTTGAAATAAAAGTATTAAATGTTTATTATTGGGGTAAAACCTCCTAAAGTTTCGATCCTGTACCGGCTCCCTCCTAAATCTAGTCTAGGTAATTATATTTGTATGGGGCACTATATATTTGTACGGCACTAGCTGGGGGGTTTACGGTATCTCGAGCCGCACCTCATTATCTCAATCTGCTCTGCTGGCCATGCAGTCAGCTCATCCCGCCGCCCCAGCGTGTTCCTGCCGGGGTATCATAGGTATTATCATTATAAACATTAATTGTATTATACTAGTAACATGTATAACATATGTACTTGTCACTAGTTATAAGAGTGAAAGTATTTAGAGATATTTGTGCTTCCAATTGAAGGCATGAGCATTAAAATTAATAATACAGTTTTTCCTTAACAACATTTAGTGGTACATGGATGTACAAGCAGTGACAGCAATTGTTAAACAATCTAAGCTGGAAGTCGCTGTATGTTTATATGTAACTGTGCTTCACAAAATTCGAAAAATAACGAGTTCCAGGGCAGCTGGGAACCTGAAATTCAACACACGTATAGTTTAGCTATGGAAATTCAAATAATTTCGAAATTTCATCTGGGTATTGAGGTACAGACACAGATTGCCTGTACGTTTAGGCACCTCTTGAGTACCTTTCAACGGTGCGCGGTTATAGCATGGGTTCTGAAGGTCCTGAGTGGCAGGAAAAAATTTAAATTTCGAATTTCCGTTATTGAAGGGCTAAGAAGGGAGTAAAATTTATACAGCAGTTACCAAAAGGCAAAACATTGGAAACTTGATATGAATATATACTGGGTTTTCAAATGGTTCAGAGAAATCAGGCAAACCCAAATTTCACCTTCTGTTGGGTTGAACTTAGGCCAACCCATAAGCGCGAACCCTGGTACATCAGCTCGTATCCCGATAATCCTAATTCAGGGAGCAACGATTCTTTTACTCGGGGTGAGCACGTCCGAGCTGTAATAATTTTCATGAAAGATTGCCCATCTTTGGGAATACATAAAATCGAGTAAAGGGCCTCGAGCCCTCCTCCCGTCCCGAGATCCTCGTTAGTGTCTGTGCGTGTGTACCGGGAAAAGTCAAAGTGCATTGCGCCACAGGATGCGTGGCGTGTGGGTGTCGCGTATCCAGCAGGAGAGACGGGAGGACGACAGCGATGATCATCCGGGCCCGCGCCCGGGACTTTCACTGAATGAAATCGCGGGGGCGGCTAGGGCGGTTACCTACACGAGCTATCGACTCTAGCAGGAGCCGGCGACCTGCCCCTGCTCAGCGTCTTACGAGGTTTTTAATCTCGGCATCGCTTAGGTGGCCCGGGAGGGGCGGAGGGGTTACAATTGGCCGATTTTTGTTTATGGGAAGTGATAATGTTAATAATCGCCAAGGCCAATTTGATGTAAAATGAATATTTGGTAAAACAGCCGGGTTTTTGTCTGCAATAAATGCAGATGAAGCATACTATCTCATGACTCTGCATGTTTGCTATATGCGTGCATATTTTTTTTAAATAAATTATCGAAATGTAGAAATAATAAGAATAAATCATGGAACATCGATTATGAATAAAACATTACTTTTTCTGGGATCTACTCAATGAATACCTATAACGTGGAGGTAAAATTGCTTCTTGAGGAAGCTGTCTTTTAGAGCTTGTTGTAAAAGTATGACTAAGCTCTGTTCACATTAACTCAAACGGCATAAAAACGTTTTATGGGTGTCCATAAAATATCCACTTTTGGTCCAAGTGGCATCTTATGGACATTTTTTAATACTAATTCATACGTACAAAAGACGTCCAGAATTAGTCCAGTTCAGGTCGAGAAAGAATGTTTATTGGACGTTTAATGCACCTTTTCTGCTATTTTTAGACAGTACAACGACGCTTATGGACGTCCATAAACGTCCATTTTTGGCCCAAGTGATATCCTATGGAGGTTTGCTAATAATCTGTGTATTTTTACGACGACCACAATTAGTTTATATGTCCTCTGAAGGGAATATTTGTTGGACTTAAAGAATCCAGAATTAGTCCATTTCAGGTGGAGTATGGATGTTTATTGGACCTTTCGGCTATTTTTAAGACAGTACAACAACGCTTATGGACGTCCATAAACGTCTATTTCTAGTCCAAGTCATATCGTATGGAGGTCTGCTGATAATTTGTGTATTTTTACGACGACCAGTTGTAAGTTGTGCTTTGGGAATATTTATTCGACTTAAAACATATTTTTGCACTACTGTTGTAATTTCGGTTTTTTAGTAGAAACACTTCCCTTAAAATTGTATAAAAAACACTCTTTTTTGGAAAAATGTTCCTCATTATCTTGTTTTTTTCCACAAATTTTTAAAAATATTTCTAGATGTACTTTATAGTATATAACGTCTATTACATAATTTATAATCAACTGTTATCAGAATTATACATCTATTTATCAATAGGTGTTAGATAACAATTTACTGTAGTGTCGAGAAAATTATGGAAATAATTTTATTTGTAATAAACATGATTTATCATTTTTTATTACGTCATAACAAGCAAATTAAAATGCCTACGTTTATTGAAAAGGTTTAAAAACACAATTCTAGTGTAAAAAATTATTATTGCACAAAAATATGTGATTTCGTCAATATACATAATAAATATATTAAGAGTGTTATAATTTTTAATCAAACTTGAAGATGGCATTCCTTAGTCGATTTATTCGTAGTATTTCTCCCTTTAGACCTTTTCAGCCATACCTGAATGGACATTTCAGTTTCTCTATACCTTATTCGTAAAAGGGAGATAGTAATAAATTACAAAATGTTGAAGAAATACAACATTACTGTAAGTGTAGGGTGTACACCGTTTATTTTGGTATTTTCAGGAAATTAAAATTTAGATTTTTCACATACACCCTTCAGGATTTACAGATGTGAACATACTTATTGCTTTTTTTGTGTGAAAATTTAATACTTGGGGGAGTAGAGAACGATTTCTGATTTCTACTTATTTATATCTCTTCACCTGATCGTTATTTCGAAAATAATTAGGAGTCACCTTGGTCGTTGCTTCCTAGAAAGTTAATCGTTAAAATGAAGAGGAAAACATTTAAGGGAATGTGAGCCACCCTAAACTATTTAAGGAATTACGTGTCCGGGGATTACCACCGCATCAGGTACCTACGTATGTTGGAAAATGAAAGTACAGAAATATAATCCAATCGTTATAATTTTTAAAAAAATTTAAAACATAATTTTTGGCTTTTATTTTTATACTCGTGGTGTATGTCGGTAGTATTAAAAGGTATTCAATTGCAGAATTTTTTATAAAACATTTTAATATCTCAAAAAATGAGGTATAAAAATAGGCCCAGTAAATAATCAGTAGGACAAACAATAGTTAAATAAAACATTAATAACTCCATTTGAAACGTTGTCTAAATTTTCAGAGTTGGCCATTTGCCAAAATAAAAACATATGCACGAAGTCTTAACCAATTATTTAATGATATTCTTAGCAAGCGGTATATACTAACTCGCGAGTAAGTATACTCGTCGATCATTAGGCGGGTAATAAAAGAACAAGCTATAAAAACTTGAACAACACAACTGACAGGTATTAGTGCTGTCAAGGAACGTGGAATGTCTCAAAAGAAACAAAACTTTAAAAGGAAACCAACGAAAGGGGTCTACGTTCCATTTAAATACATGTACATTACAGTAAGAAAAAAGTAAATACAGGTATACAATTAGTCTTCATAAGTTGTAATAGGCACAGGGTCTTACTTATTGCTTGATATCTTTTATACTTCCCTGTTATCACCGTTACTGGTTTGGCCTGTGAGTCCCCTAGGCTGATGTTGATAATAGGGTTGCCTATATACGGGTGGCACCAGCACCATTGCGCTCTAAGCGTAAATAACACTTTGATCAAACTTTTACCACTACAGTTTAAAACGAATTGCTTTAACTCGTCGACTAAAACCACAGACTAGTGTCCAGCACGGAAAGATCAAAAATTTCTCGTCGTCTCAGCGTTTAATTTCGTGTTCCGAGGCGTGCATATCCAGCCGCCGATTGGCTAAACGAAGTTCGACCGTTTCACGTGTTCCCTTATCACTTTGACAGCTGTCAACATCGTGACCTGACGTCGACGTCACTGATTAGCCTCGCGAAAGTCTTTTAAATGACCTAGAGAGAGGCGAGTGCATCGGTGAAGTCGTCCTCCTCGATATTCTTGTCGTTTCACGCGCACGTGCCTGACGGAATCGCGACCACATCGGTTGATATAATAATTCGATAATCTAGACATGTTCCGGACTGTTATCCTGAGGCAAGATGTGGCGAGGGAAGTGCTGAGGAAGACCCTCAGGGCAGAGGCGCTGAGGAACGTCTCGGTCGAGTGCGCGAAAAGGAGGAACTACCACAGGTTTTACATTTTCTTCATTATCCATTAAATATTTGTTAATTACATAACAGTGCGGGGAGCTGCATGTTTTAAAAGTGACAGTATGTAACCTCACTTTTCCTCGCTCTTTTAGGTTATAAATGAATTTGCCTCAATTGTTGTTAACTATTAAATGGAAGATTCTAAGGTACAGTCACCTAAGGCAGCATTATTGCAATATCTGAAGAAACATGATAGTAGTTGAACATAGGGTTTACATCATCGTTTGCCATCGAAACCACTTTACTTCGTAATAGGATTCTCATTAGAATAAAATGCATGTAGTACCGCTGTTTCCATTTGGGAATACTTTGTTACATTCTGTAAACTGATGCATTGGAATAAAATAACTGCAACCATCAGTATTTTAACATATTACATGGGTTAGGTTCACTGGTGCATTCAAATATCATTTATGCTGCTTCAAATGTATGGCTCAGGGCAAAGACACGGCGCTGAATGTTTATAAAAATAAAATTTTAGAAAATGCTGGTACTTTGATACATAACATAGAGAGAAGAATTGCAAATAAAATAGGCATATGTCCTAACACTGTTTTCAATGTAATGAAGGAATATAAACAATATCGTAAGTTGTCTGAATGACGAGAAAAGCTGTATTCTAAGCAAATTTGTGAGACCATAGATGAGTTTAACAGAAATGCAATAAGACTAAATTGTTCTTCAGAAATGAGTTTCTAACGATTTTTAGACAATCATTCAGTGACGAAGTATTGAAAGAAGTTACTGATGATCCCAAATTGCTGAATTTTGAACAAACTTTATATATTATTAAAACAAATAATTTTGAATTCGAAACATTGGGAGGTTTACTATTAGAAAAAGAAGAAATTATTTTATGGAGGAGAAATTACCTTAAAACAATAAAATAGTACAGAAACGAAGGCCGGAAAATCTAAGGATAAGACATGGATTAATGAAGGATATACCAAATCTAAGTATGGAAATATTACTTTCCGATGTACTAAAATACCCGTGAGGTGTGTATGGATTTTGGGAAGGTATACAAAATAGATTAAAAAAAGGTGCAAAAGATTTTCTAATAAAATAATATGAAGAAATCACTGATTTTCTATTTTCAATATTTCAACGTCTTACAGGTAAAAATCGAGTGCAATTATCCCTATTACATTAAAATGATACATGGTAAAACTTGTTGAAAAAGTCTATGTAGTCAAATTGGCACTCCAGTAGAGATAGAAATTTAGGGACCACTAAAGTTAATCAACTGTGACCTAACAGTTTTTTTATGTCTTCAATTTACCCTGGAAAGTACATACTGTCTTTTTTTAATTATACCTATCTAAACCTATTCATAATTTAATGATTCAGATACAAGTAATGTACAGTTTGAAGTAAATGATAAAGACAAGTAATCAGTCGTGTGATTAATCAAACATTTCATGATTAAATGGAAACTGGATGATATTGCTAGAATGTCAATGAGAACATAGTTGTAAACTTTCATTTTTTTTATATAGGAACATGTATAAAAGTTTATATATTTGATTTGGAGTTCCTCCTTATTACGATTGTATTTTTATCAATCTAATTAATCCGTTTCACTTTGTTTACTTAGTTGACGATGACCTCAAGACTTTTTAATCTGTGAACCAGACAGTTAAACATTCTTAAATAGCATTTGTAAGAATCGGACTTGGCTCTTCATGCCCTTTTCAGACATGTTCTTTCCTCTGTTCTCATACAAGATCATTTGGAGTAATTTAAAATATAACATAAGACACAGGTGAAAGAGTGAAAGTCCAGTTGTAGAGTGAAAAAGTTACATTTCTTCATTTCAGATCGTCGCTCATCTTGAACAGTCACACACAACTGCTTAAGAAATGGAAAAATGCGCAACAGAGCCTCGCACGACACTACTCAGATGTTCCGTCTCACACGAAAGTCATGTTACCGGCACTATCACCCACAATGGAGCTCGGGACTATTATTTCTTGGGAAAAAAAGGTGTGGTGATTGTAATAGATGTAAATAATGTGAAATAGAACTTACCCATTTTTATACTGATCTTTATTAACTAAATGTTCTTAATGGGGTAACATTCATACTCATTGATCACTGTTCTTAGGAAGGCGACAAATTGAACGAGGGCGACTTACTAGCCGAAATTGAGACCGATAAAGCGACCATGGGCTTCGAGACCCCTGAAGAAGGTTATTTGGCCAAGATCCTTGTTCCAGCCGGCTCAAAAGATGTTCCTATTGGTAACTAGCTACAATTACATAATCCAAAATAAGCTGATTTGGTAAAGTAATAATAGGTGCAATAATTAATATGACATAATGAATTTACTCCCATGTTTTAACTGGAATTACTCCTTGGAAATATCTAAAACAAATTGGTTAGGTCAATTAGGGTTAGTCCAATTGGAGAAGGGTCAGTCATTATGTTATCCTATAGTCTTATGAGAGATGATTAAGGAATATTGGAAGGTATGTATGGTTATTTATTTCGACGAGACCTGATTTGATACTCGTAACATTGCAAGAGGTTGGGTAGATTGAAGCAACACTTGCTAATCAAATGCGAATTACTAGGGAATTGAATGGGTACTAACTGCCCCTGCATCATCAGTACCTTTAAAACTTGTGCTGTAGAAATTTTTGGGCGGAAGGTTTTTGAGAAAATTTAATATGAAAGACACTTGTTATGAAAAATAACTTCAGAAATTATAGTGGAGAACTCAACAAGATGGTCAAAGTAAATCATAATTCTGTAACACTATATAGAAGTGTTTTAATGAATTGAATCAATTTTCAGAGTAAACTCAAAAAATACCCTGCTAGTTCCACGGTTTTGAAAGTGTTCAGAGCTCCTCGAATACCTTGGGAATTATGAATAGTTACAATGGAAATTAGGAATATATAGTTAGAAGGTTTTCCAAAGGATTCATTGAACTTTTAAAACTGGAAAATCTGTATGGCACGATGGAAAACGTTGAATGCCAAAAGTTACAGTGGGTAAAATAAATTTGCCTGAATTAGCAAAATAAGTTTGAAAGAATAACAGAAACCTTATAACAAAAATGAAGTGAATGGTTCTGATAGCCAGAGATGTATCACCAAAAGAAAAATTAAAAATTTACGAGGAACACACTGGTGTAATTATTTTGTTATATATGTTGTAGTTTTTGAGGTTTTACGAGAAAAAAAAAATTATTTTTGTCATTTTCAATGCAATCAAAATACTCCCAGATTTGGATTCCTGCAAATAATGTTAAAAAGGAGACTTTCAATCGCTTATCGGTTTTGAATTTAAACTTTCAGCTGACGTGTTAGAAAATTGCCAAGTAATTTTGAAAAAATCAGAAAATGATAGTGTATGGAACGTAAAAGAATAAACACTTGCACCTTTGAAGATTAGGAGCCCATGAAGATTCGACCTACAGAAGTTCGACTGTACAAATAATTCATACTTCGACACTGTAGGTATCATAAAAGAATATCTCAAAATTATAAGCATAAGTAAATAACAATACACCGTACTCCACGAATAATCCCATTTCCTGTATCATCCCCAAATTAATTAAATTAAATTAAATTAAAGGGAAACTCGTGTGCATTATTGTCGAGAACGAGGCCGACGTAGCGGCCTTCAAGGAATTCAAGGACGACGCCCCGGCTCCGGCGAAGGCTGCGCCCCCGCCAGAGGCCGCAGCTCCTCCCCCCGCCGCAACGGCACCCCCGGTGCCCCCTCCAGCCGCCCCACCGGTCGCCACCTCGGCTGTCCCAGAATCCCATGCCGGTGACCGTGTCTACGTCAGCCCAATGGCAAAGAGGCTAGCGGAACAGAGGAATATCAGGTTGCAAGGTACGTAATAACCTGCGGAGGGCATCGTAATAACACTGGGATGGTATTTGTCGGGATCTTTTTATTACTTGCTGAACAATTAGGTGTGGTGTGACTTGGCCTCTTACTAATAATTCATATCTATGTGAAGAATATTATAACATTGTTGCTATGGAACTATATATAATGCAGATGGAATTGTGGTCTACATTCTTAATGATTTAGTGGAAATAGCTGAAATTATAGAAATAGATTGAAATTTCTTAGTTCTTTTGTAAAGCGAGGAGAAAATTGGGAATTATTAATTATTATCATTTCTTGCATCGTAAGTAAAATTGTGTAAGGGTCATTAGTTCAGTAGTAAATTCAGTTATCACTCATACTATATCGAAGAAATACAATTTCAATTCACAATAAATTTCTGCATTCATTCGATAGTGTTATTAACCCAATGTTACTATCCAAGTAGTTATTAACCCATGTGACATGTGACTTTTGTAGGTAAAGGTACTGGATTATTCGGTTCAATAACGACAAGCGATCTCCCTGCGTTAGGTGCAGCTCCAGCGGCAGCTCCACGTCCCGGACCCATCCAGACGCTCTCCGCCTCTCCCTACGTCGATTTGCCCGTGACCGGCATAAGAGCAACCATAGCCAAGAGATTGTTGCAGTCGAAGCAGATGGTGCCTCATTATTATTTAACCGCAGAGATTAATGTCGATAAGTTATTAGCGATCAGGGCGAAGTTCAACAAAAAGCTAGAGAAACAAGGAATAAAGCTCAGCGTTAATGATTTCATCATCAAGGCTGTCGCTACTGCGAGCAGGAAGGTATGAAAATAGTTGATAATTTTTCCGATCAAAATCTAGTGATAAAAATATTTATACCCGTTGTTTTATTTATAGGTCCCCGAGGCTAATTCAAGCTGGATGGATTCTGTTATTCGTCAATACAAACATGTTGACGTTAGTGTCGCTGTAGCAACAGATAAGGGACTCATCACGCCAATCATTTTTGAAGCAGATACAAAGGGCGTTACAGAAATCAGCAAAACTATGAAGGCAAGAACTTTTTTCTATGGAATCGCAGCTTTCAAATGAGTCCAAAAAACTAGTGATTTAAATGACTATTATGTCTGTGACTTACTGAAATTAGTGCTAAACGTTAACGTTAGTGTTGTATCATGTAATTTAACGCAATTTGTTGTTTTTGGTAACTTAACTTGATTTATTTATTGAGCGAATTATGTGTTTTTATATGTAGGCTTTGGCAGTGAAGGCTCGTGATGGTAAGCTCCAACCTCAGGAATTTCAAGGGGGCACCATCAGTCTGAGCAACCTGGGCATGTTGGGCATTGATCATTTCAGCGCGATCATAAATCCACCACAGAGCTGTATTCTAGCAGTAGGAACTACTGTCAAGAGGCTAATCATCGATCCGGAATCAGAAAAAGGGTAATGGGACAAGCTAGTTGGTAATCGTGTTGTTATTAATTTTGTTGTATCTTTTCCAGGTTCAAGTCATCAGATTTCCTCACTGTAACTCTGAGTAGCGATCATCGAGTGGTCGACGGCGCAGTGGGGGCGCAGTGGCTGAAAGCTTTCAGAGAGAGTCTAGAAGATCCAGTTTCCATGATCATCTAATGGCGTTCTTTCACTTCTCCCCTCATTGGAACTTTTTATTTATTAAATCTCATCGTTGGTTGCTTCGAGTGGAAGGCTAAAAGCCACCGTAGGGATATAAGCGCGAAAAATAAAAAAAATTGCCACAGGGTTTTGATCAGTATGATATTAAAACACATGTATGTAAATAGTCTGCATTTACCGTGTAAATTTTCGGTTTCTTTCGATCCCCTGTCTTCTCTGTCTCATTTTCATGTTCTTTATTTCGCCTATATGTATAAACTCGTTAATTGTAAATAAATTATGTTAAAATTTATTTGTGAATTATGAAATCGTGAACAGTTGAAATCTTTCCATAGTTGCACGACTGTTTATGGGCTTGGAAACATTAACGGGTAGCAATGATTGTACATGCCCCACGTTCGTGAGCCGCTTCGAAGCACCATGGAAGTTGCATTCTGAGGAGTTGGAGAGTCACACAACTAGTATGACCCTAGGCACGGGCAGGGGTAGTCAAGAGATGAGATTTCTGTGCCACTTAAACTTCAGTTTTTGGACCAGAAAAAGACATGACTGGGAACGATTATGTCATTAAACTGCATAAGGCGGTGGATTAGGTAAATCAGTTGATATCAGCGAATTTTCAGGTAACTAGTGACCACGATATTGGAGCAGGTAACGGAGTCTATAAGTAAGGGTAAAGGTAAACCACATGGTGTGGCTCTATATTCCATAGAGGGAACGCGGATTATTTCCGAAGCGCCTAGTAAGGCTTTTCCACAGGAAAACTTGAATTCTTTAAGATGACTGTACAGGCTATTTTTTAGATTTTCGTGGGTTGATTACATCTCCAATAAGTCAGTTCTAAGAATGCTTCAAAAAGAGTTCCAAATAATGGGCATAACTAAAAACCTCCTGTGTCTACATGAGGACTGTGTAGAGCAATAGTCAGTAAAGTTCAAATTGCCTTGCTAGTCGCCAACATCCAGAACAGATAGGCACATTCAGAAGAAGAACCCAACAGCAGCAAAAGAAGACATACTCTTGACGCTAAAGGTAATGGATTTCATGAAATAAAATTCTCAGCTTACGAGCGGTCCTATAGCAAGCTGCTCACTGCTCAAAAAGTTGTCCTTGCTTGTATTGGACAATGGTTAAAGAACAAAGCATAAATTTGATTGTATTAAATTAGTTACAATTTTTAACTTTTTACTTGACCCAATTTCAGGGCAAACGTAATTTTATAGTGTACTTCTTGAATAAAAAGTGTTCTCTATGTTTCTCTTTTTATTACAAGTATTATTATGAATAATAACAAATTTATTTCTTGACGGCAGCCGCCTCGTCCTCACGTTGATAGTTTTGAAGGATTTCTTGTTTTTTCGTTGCGAGACGCTCTTCTCTACGTTCACGAGCCTGTCTCACCTTCATCCTTCTGGCGTTGGCCTGATCGGCTAACATCTTTGAACGTGCCTTCTCCGCCTTCTTCTTATGTATATATTCCATAAGGACTCGCTTGTTCTTGAAGACATTACCCTTCGCCTTCATGTACAAGGTGTGATAGAGATGCCTATCAATCTTCTTAGCCTCCCTATACTTCTTCAAGAGACGTCTAAGAACACGCATGCGCTGAATCCATAGTTCCTAAAATATCACATACAGGCGATATTAGACATTCAGTTACGGAAGCATTTAAATCAATGACTCACTTTTTGCGGCATACGGGCGTTCGCGGTACCTTTTCTCTTACCGAAACCACAATGCCTACCCTTCCTGCGGGCCTCGGTGTTCTTGCGGACTCTGGCACGTGAGTGAACAGCGACTGGTTTCTTAATGATAAGACCATCCTTAATGAGCTTACGTATGTTTTGTCCTGAGAAAAATTTGGAAATTAACTGTACATAAACTGTGTATTGGAGGTAATCGACTTACTCGAATTGGTATTGGCGATTTCATTGATCTCATTGGGATCTAACCAAACCTTCTTTTTGCCACATCTCATAACAGAGGCTGCAAGCCTCTTCTGCAATTTAAGTGAACTAAAACGAAAATTGATGCAATTAGACCCAAAGTGTGGTTACAGCCATGTGGTGTAATGTTATGTGTCGAATGTCTCGAGCAATAACCAACGAAAAACCGTCAAACGACAAACAATCACTCGTACAGCGGAAAACATCTTTGTCGTGTACGTTTGAAGCAATAATATTCGCAAATAGTTAATAAAATCGAGATTTACCTCATTTTGTAAACGAAGTACAAAACTCGTCCGACGAAAAGACTTATGACAGGTAGAGGTCGCTGTGATCATTGCACTTTTCCGGTTAACAAAATCCCCTAACAAATTTGAAAATGGTGGAAATTTCAAAATAAACTTAAATGGACGATGCCATTACAAACGAATAATTGGGTATTAAACGTAAATAGTTATTGTATTATTGCGTAAACATGGGATAGGTGGCTCGAGAAGTAAATTGAAATGCAACATATTGCGCTACGACGCGCATAGTACAAGTTGCGTGATTGCAGGCTATTTTCAAAATAATGAAAAACGATAAGAATCAGTAAGCAACCATTCAAATCCGATTCGTTAATTTCTAATTACATTTTAGGCATACACAAACTTTCGTTTGTAGTTTCTCGTTCCATGTCAAATTATATATTCTGTTTTATCTTGATACAGACACATTCATTTCTTGCAATTTTGTGTTTTGTGATGTGTCGTGCCGGTCAATTTTCCACATTTCCACATTTTGCAGATTTTTAGAAAATTGCATCATCTTAAATCGTTGCATGGTTATCGCATATTTCCTAATAAAAAGAGATTAGAATTTTTATATATAAGATATATCTACCATACATCGGACAAGAATTGTATTTAAAGGAATTTGTACTACTTACAGTAAAATGTCTGGAGAGAACTTGCCAGGTATGTTTTGAAATAAAATTTTCACCTTCTTGAACAGTGTGTTCAAAGAACCCAAATGGGATTTTTTTCAAATATTTAGGGGAGTTTACATGTACTTTTAGACTTGTAATTTTCATTTAACCCCTATGTGAATGTGGGTTTAATTAGTGACTACTTCTTTGTAGTAGGTAAACATTGATGGTACTCACAGATGGAAAATCTAAATGCCTCATCACGGCTTGTGTTTTTCTCCAACAATGGTTTAGCTGTAATCAAACTACCAAACGACAAACATGCAGGCATATGCATTCACTACAGAAAACTTTTTTAGATCACAATTATTTTTAATAGTTTGTTACTTTTTTAGTTTCTCTACGAACATTGAATGTTCACTAAACATGTTTGCTTCACTTCTGAAATTGGTCATTTCCATTTTTCCCATCGTCGAGACTGACGAGATGACTTCAAGTTTAATTTGACTAACTGAAGTTCCATTCTGCAACTTTTATCATGGTTTGTTGGGTCAAATCTAGTGCCACCAGAGCATGGTTGAAAAATACTTTTTTAATATAGGATGTTTTTGTGTTGAATGTTTTAAGTAAGGTACATTAAATTTTTACTTGTGGTAATATATATTTACGATTTGATTTTTTTCTGTTCAGCGATCTACACCTCAGATTCTCGAGGTAGTGACGAAGCTGGTGATGGTACGGAACAGAACCCTTTGAAGACGATCATCCAGGCCATGCGTAAGCATGGCAAGGAACCATTCCCAGTCATTTTCGTCGATGACAAAGAGGACCCCAAGAAATACGAGGTTGCCTCTAAGTCCCAACTGAAAAAGATCCAGAAAATTTGGTTGAGAGAGAATTACAAACTAGCGGACAAATCCCAAAAGGAGGAGGAGGACGCAGAAAAGAGAGTGAAGAATTTGGAAGAAGCTAAGAAGATTGTGATCAGCGAGGATAAGTCACTGCCGGAGGCGAAGAATATTAAGATTTTCTCAGGTAAGATATCTGTAACAATGATTAAGGTGCTTTCCATTTATAATCTCAAGCATATAAAATTTGGTTCAAAATCGATCCCTGAATTCCAAAATTTATATGAATGTCAAATTAGGCCTAACTTGTTTATCTACAATTCTCATCGTTTCCTTTCACTCTCGCTCTCATCATTGTCACATACAAACCGCATACCTCCTTCATCTATTCTATCCCTACATAGTTCCTGAAGCCTTTGAGATCTTCTGTGCTCCCTCTGGAGATGTGTGAATTGATGCCCTAGCAAGCCATTCCGTTATGTCCTGTTTAGCTCCTTTGTTCAGGCCGCTTCTATGGTACCTGCGATCTCACCAATATTTTCTCTCTCTCGTTTTCTTCACATCCATGTTGTGTATTGCTGTGCGCTCCTTCAATGTTTCTTCTATGTAAACCATGCTCATTATCACCAGGACTGCCTTCTACAAGACTCTTTTGTGCTAAAATGTGTGAGTGTGTGCTACAATACCCTGAATTAGGTTTATCCCAAAAATAATTAAGTAACATAGAGATCTAACGCATGTACAAATGTGTTGCCGAAGGAGACTTGAAAACGTGACAATAATACATATCATCCTTTAAACTCCATAAAAAACTTCGTAAAACTTAGTGTATTTCTACTCTCAGCTTCATTTTTCCATAAATGTATTTTGCTGAAGTATATGGTGTACATGTGCTGTTCCAGGACAACAATACAGAGACCAGAGGGTAAAAATCTCTGGTTGGGTTCACAGGATTCGAAGGCAAGGCAAGAACCTAATGTTCGTCACCATCAGGGATGGTTCGGGATTCCTGCAGTGCGTCCTGAACGACAAGCTGTGCCTGACTGTCGATGCTCTCGTTTTACAGACTGAGTCGTCTGTGATCTTTTATGGCGTCCTCAAGGCACTACCTGCAGGGAAAAGTGTAAATATTTTTAAAGTAATATTATTTGAAAATAACTGTCCTTTGTTGTTAGGCTCCTGGCGGACACGAGTTGGTTGTGGATTACTGGAGACTGATTAGTTTGGCGCCCCCTGGTGGCGCCGATGCGGTGCTGAACGAAGAGGCGCATCCAGATGTCCAAGCGGAAAACAGGCACATCTTGATAAGAGGAGAGAACACTTCGAAGGTGCTGAGGATGAGATCTGTTTTGCTACAGGCGTTTAGGTATAATAGAAGACGAGACATTCTTCCATAACGATTAATTTTCTGCTTAAAATGTTTCTAAATTTATTTCTATTTACTTCTTAGGGAACACTATCTCGATAGGGGTTATTGTGAAGTGACTCCTCCTTCTATAGTACAGACACAGGTAGAGGGTGGTGCAACGCTTTTTAAACTTGATTATTTTGGGTAAGTAACTTTTGGTACTTATACAGGGTGTCCTGAAATTAGAGAGACAGATTATGGATGTCCGAAAAAGCAAATAATGAACTTAAAATATGTTGTTATGTGCCTTTCGGCGTGCATTTGTGACCCAAAACATACATTATTACTTTTATTTATTTATTAGAGATCGATGGTAAAAAACGCTTTAAAAATTAGATTCATTAACAGGCTCATTAAAAACTACCGTTATATATATGTAATTAGGATCCAAAAATAAGATCATTATTGATATCAAGAGATCACCGTTATTTATTCTATACATCACTGCCACGCTAAATCGTTAAAAATAAATTTTTTGGTAGTAATATGATACACTTGTTTAAGAAAAAGGTTTAAGAAAAAGGACTTACCTTCACTCTTACCTATTCATTGTTTATAAATATACTTTCTTTTTTTCAATTTTGTTTACTTATTTTTCAGGGAAGAAGCGTATTTGACACAAAGTTCCCAGCTTTACTTAGAGACTTGTATACCATCATTAGGAGATGTTTACTGTATAGCTGAAAGCTTCAGAGCAGAGCAGAGCCGCACAAGAAGACACTTGGCCGAGTATGTGTTTTTTCAAAACAAAATTTTACCATTGTCGAATTCAGAATTCAGACAAGGAGTAAAATAGGAAAAGCCAATATAATCCATTGGTAGAATTTTGTTTGTGCTCACAATACTTCCTATTGTACAAATATTGATGTAATTCCTAATACTAACCACAAAATTATATAAAATATTTTTAGATATACCCATATTGAGGCCGAATGCCCTTTCATCACATTTGAGAATCTCCTCGATAGACTAGAGGATTTAATATGTGATGTCACCGACAGGGTCCTAAAAGGCCCTTATGGGCATATAGTACATGAACTCAACCCAGGTTTCCAGGTTCCAGAGAGGCCGTTCCTCCGTATGAACTATGCCGATGCAATCAAATATTTAAAAGAGAACAATATTACGAAGGAGGATGGGAGCTTTTATGAATTCGGGGAGGTAGAGTAAACTCGCTACATTTTTATTTTTTGTTATAAAGGAACAAATTATTATTAACAATTATAATTGTATTGTAATTACAATATAAGTAGCAAAATATGTTTTAAATAAGGTATGTTTAGATTAGCAGTATGCAAGCCTTTGCAGACATGCTTCACATATTGGAAAACTGTTATTGAGAAATGATATTTTAGTCCTTTCAGTTATTTTAAAACTATGCTCAGTATTGCAATTTAATCGATCCCATATGATACATCTTTATTGTATTGTAGGATATTCCAGAGATGCCGGAAAGGAAGATGACAGATCAAATCAACAAACCCATAATGTTATGCCGGTTTCCCGCTAACATCAAATCGTTCTACATGAGCAAATGTCCCGAGGATCCCACATTGACTGAAAGCGTCGACGTTCTTTTGCCTAATGTTGGTGAGATTGTCGGAGGTTCGATGAGGATATGGGACATTGAAGAGTTGCTGGAAGGGTAAGAAAAAATGGTTTTATTTCGAAATTTCGATTTGTCCTGATAACTAAAAGAATTACTGTCTAATTAGTTTCAGTAGCTATTTTAATAAAATCGATTCTAACATCCACCTTTTCTGTTCGTTAGGTACAAACGTGAGGGCATCGATCCTGCTCCGTACTATTGGTATACGGACCAAAGGAAATATGGTTCATGTCCACACGGTGGTTATGGTTTAGGTCTAGAGCGGTTCCTCTGCTGGTTGCTCAATAGATTCCACATAAGGGAGGTGTGTCTTTACCCACGTTACTTAAACCATTGTAAACCATAAACTAAAAACGCTATGCCAAACGTTTTAAAAAAAATTTAAAAAACAAACAGAAACTGGGTATGATGTAATGTTTATATTTGATTAAGGTATGTTTGGTACTGTAAGCAATGATACATATAACAATGCTTTTTATACATAAGTATTTTATGCCTTGCTTTGAATTGTCCACTTTTACATTTTTGTTAGAATCACTACTTTATCTTGGTTCAAAACCGTTAACTACGTCGAAATAATATATAATTTCATTAATACAAATTTTGTTTATTTTTCAACAAATGTCACGTGCGATACGCAACCTTTACTGTGGATTTTTTGAAAATAATATCAATTTTTCTCTGACTAGTTCGTTTCATTACTACGTGCACATCAAGCCGTAAAGCAAAGTAGCCAGACAAGTTTTAAGTAAGGGTAGGAGAGGGGAAGACCTACTTTTCGAAAATCAAGCTTTCTTTTGACTTGAAAACAATTTTGATAATCCAAAATCTCTTTTGTAAGTCTATCAAACTCGGTTCTTCCTATCTTCAAGAAATCCTCTTAGGAATTTCGAATTTCAAACTTTGCTGACAGCGCAACGGAATCGCGATCAGAGGTGACCCTGGATCCTGACGTTGCTGTTACTATTACTGATTTGTTTTTCTTGCCTCTGTTGTTTAATTGACAAGTATTACTTCCTGTCACTTAATCATATGCGATGGGCGACAATAATAAAGCTTGTAAGCACACCCAGAAGGCGAAAATCGTCCGTCAGGAGAAACCTTGTGCACATGAGAAAATTGACCGACCCCACGAAGAAAGTTTCGCGCCCAGGGTCTTCGAGGCACCAGATTTCATCAAAAAGACAGGACCGAAGCAGCTGGAAATATTAGCTACTAAGCTACCGAGCATCATGTATTGGAGCTTAGCGACGGTTCTGTGTACGATTTACATATGTGAATGGAAGGACCTAATGCAACATGTCCCCTTTTATGGAGGGAAGTTCAAGAAAGACGAATGAAAGGTGTGTACATTGAATTTAACATAGATATTGATGTCAGTAGTGAGATAGTTAATGATAATTTGTGAACATTAAAATGTCTATTAACAGTTTTGCTTTTTGTATGACCGTTTATTTACTTAATTAATACAACTACATAATTTACTACAGCTAATGTTAACTGATAAATTCCACTAAAATACAAGTTTAAGAATATTAACTATTGGCGCTTCAAAAGTCATCGAAATCGCAAAAGCAGTCAGAAATGACAGCACAAGATTACCAAAATATATTACAACCTGAAACAAAGTACGTATGTATTACCTTACTTTTATCATCATTATCGAGTATTATACTTACTGCCATGGCTGTGTGGAGGTGTAAAGACCCGTCCAAGTGGAAACTGATAAGGCACATCAAGACTGGATGTATTAAATAAGCGCAATACGTCAGTCGACTTAGCGGTAAAAATAATTTACATGTAAACATAGAGTTCAAAAGTCCGCCGTACCCACAGGAACATGCTATCGTGATCCATGCCAAAGAGAGGCCCCAGGCAGTATGTCCCAAAGCAGCCTAAAAGAACATAGTTTAGCTCATATTTAACAAAGAAGTCCAATTAAAATTCAATCCAAGTTACTTTCATGTATTCAGTTGTATTTTCAATTAAGAAGCGATGGAGTGTGGCAAATAGAATAAGATACTTTTAGTAGTTCTTTAAGTATTAAATTCCCAAATGGAATTAGCCTGATACTTCTTCAATGCGCAAGATTGTTTAGCGATTGAACCTTCGTAGTAATCCACATTTGAACGTTCTATGTTTGAAGAGTGGTAATAACAACCATAAAATTAACCAACTGAATGTAGGCAAATCAGTAATGAAATGGAGAATAAAATATTCACTTGAATATAACAAGTTTGACCAGTAACGAATGTGAATGGTGAGTAAATCTTAATGCATGAGTACTGTATACATGTGACAAACTAAGCTAGTTTTCTTTTAGAATATGCTTGTTGAAGGTATTGTTTTCAGACACGTTTGTGGGTATCACAGAAGAGCTAATGATTGTCATTTGTAGCAAGGTTGGACCTTTCCAAAAATTTCATAAAATCTTGCATCTTAGCAAAAGTTGCATTGGTGCTAGCACTTCTTTTGGTTGGCCGTAAAAGATTTTCTTGAATAGTGGAAAAGTAAAATTAATAAAAGCGTTACTTGCCAGCCTGGAAGGAAAACAATATTTCTTTACTTTGATTGGCCAACTGTGTTTTTGTGCATTTCTTAGAAAAATCATCCAACTATTAATACAAACTGCCAGTTGCAATATCAATCAAGCAATATCCTATTTTTCAATTATTTCTCAAGTTAATTCAGCCTGGAACCGCCCTCCCATAGGCCTCAACAAATACGATCTATTACAACTTCTTCGTGTCGATTGGAACAACCCTTACATAGAAGGCTGATGCCGGCAAGACTAATCCACCTCTCCCCAGGCCGTAAACCAAACACCCCAAGCAGGCCAGCGATGCGCTCCAACCTAAAACCACGCAGACCGGTGGTATGGTCAACGTGCAGTTCATCTTGAACAAAAGGTATCCGGCGACCATCCCCACGAGGTACGGCCCTATCCTCATCCACGGTTTATCGTAGAGCTGGTCGAACAGGGCGAACGGTTCCTCCACCCTGGCCACGTAATCCCATTTTGTCGCCAGGAGGAAGGTGGTTATCCACGAGGCAACGAGGAGTATGAGGATGGAGAACGCTGCGAATTTTATCTGCTTCTCGCCTCTAAAAATAAAGGAAAAAATCGTTGGGCATGTAAATTATCTCGCACAGGTTTCCCTAAACATCTCAGTAACTGTCATATAGTTGTGTACTTCTTTAGATGAAGCTGTAATCTACTTAAAAACCAGTAACTTTTTCTTAATCCTAATAAAGGTTGGGGACGCTTATGATAGCAATATAGTAGTGTTGGAAAAAGGAACTATCCCATTTTTATGAGTTGAAAATAGAAACTTGTATTGGTCATATTGTAGTCTTCTTAGTTTCCTGTGGTCTATGCGGCACATTTAAGAAGAAGTTGTCTTTTGTAGCCGTTTATGGAGACTTGAGTTTCTCTACATAGCCACTCCGAGGTCCCTGTGGGCGCTTTGCCAGAAGTTAAGAAGGGCCTTTGTTTTGGAAAGTTTGCATTATATTCCAAAGGGAAATACCATACATCTATAGTGGTTTCGATTTTTGCACGTTGATATTCATCAGGGTTTCCTCAGGTGACACCAATTTTTTAAATCTTGTGTATTATTATCTTATTGGTAAAGTTCATATGAACATACTACTTTATATGAGCCTATACTGATTACGTCCTTTTAGATGTTTTGTCTCCCGTTTACCGTCACAAACAAAGTTTGCTAAGAATAAGTCAGTTACCTATTCTAATATGATCTGACCATTTAAACTTACCGAATGGCTATCAGGAGCAGAACCGCAGCCACGACATAGAACTGTGTATCGTTGGCCATGTACCACGACCACAACATGCAGAACTGCTCCTGAGGGTAAAAGTTATTGATGTACAGAACGTTCCTCCACCAGTACTTGTCGCAGCTTATGTGGTCTATGATGGCCGGAGAGAACACGGAGTTGGAGTGGAGGTACCGCATGATCACCTCGTTTATCCCGAGGACGAAGAGGTATGCCGGGGTTAAACGCAGCAGTCTGTAGGAGAGCATCATCGTGAACTGGAGGACGCCCCTGCCTAAGGCCTCCAGCGGGGTTTCGGGTTTTGTCGGTTTGGGTTTTCTCGCGTTGGTCCGGAAGTAGGTTAGTGTCACCAAGAGGCCGCTGAAATATAAGAGGAGCATGCGGTTAGATGGTTTGACTTTCTTAAAAAGTTTGCTTCCACGTTGAAAAGGAAGGAAGGACTGGAAGAGTTTCATTGGGAACAGAAGAAGCAAAGATTTCTTCTAAACTGCAGGAACATACTTATTATAACGATGATTATAAAAAAGGGAACGTGGAATTACCCAATAATAAGTAAAAGTACTTGGGGTAAAATATGCCAACCCCCATACCCATACGTCCAAAAGGGTAAAAATACTAAAAAAATACGTTTTGAAAGAAAAAGTAATAAAAATAGAAAAACCGGCTAATTTCAAACGTTTATATCTCAATCAATTTTTGACGTATAAACTTATATAAACCACCTGTTTAACGGGAATTGCATAAGCTTTGTTTTTGTGAAGCATTGCCTATACCTAAGTATGTTCAGAAAAGTTATAGGCAAAAATTGGAAACAAAAAAAATTCGAAATTTTTCGATTTTTTTAAGTGTTGAATAAAAACAAATTTGGGTATCGTAAGGCAGCCTGACAACACTCTGATTTTCGCGAAATTTTCAGGAAACACTGTATAAAAGTCATAGATAACGTTGTTAGTCGTGCCAAGTGAGGAAAATCCATATTTAAAGAGCAGTTCTAATTATTGGCGAATTCGCGCACTCTCAATGCATTGGATTCAATTTATGGCGAATTCGCCGTTTAATTTTCACATATGCTAAAAAGTTAAATAGAGACAGATATTTACAAATCGCTATTTTAAAGGTTTTTTTAGTTTCTTACTATTTTAATACTCTTTACTTTACTTTACTACTAATCATCTTTACCACTTAATACTTTTTATGCCATAGGCAAAGAAACAAAAAAAATCACTTTTTCGCGAATTTTTGGCCGTCTTTTGAGTTTTCATCTACAGGAAGTGAAATAATACAATTCAATAACACGAAAAAATCTCTACTTTTGGCCCATAGTATCCTACTTACCTGATGAAGAAAAACGTATCAACGGAAAACGTTGCATTCGATATGGTCTGGTACATGAAACCCCTCTCGGTTAAGATCCTTAGATTCTTATTATGGGCCACCGCGAATATCTCGAGGTACGTATGGACCAGTATTATCCACGCTATGGAGATGAACCTCAAGCCGTGAATACACTTGATCGATTCCAGGGAGATTTTCTCCACAGACATGATCTTTTTAGCGTTATGAATTCCGGAGAAGCATAATAAAAGCTTGAGCGCCGTCACTGAAATTAACAATAATAATAATAACAATAAATGCCTTTATTATTTTTTATTTGTGATACACAAACAGCATACAAAGCGCTAGAGGAGAAGTCTAGCATGCATGCTACTCAACTTAAAATCTTAACCTAACTACTTAAAGTAATTGGTAGCCTGTCAGAGTAGTCCATAACGTTACAAAACTTTCAAGTCAACCCTTTCAAAAAGAAAACTCCAAAGTTTAAAAAACAAGTAAAAATTACTTCATTCAAGATGGGAATCTTAGGGATACACACTGGGAAGCTAAAACGTTCCAGAGACTTCAAGTCAAACTTAGGAACAACAGAATTGAAGTTTAAGAAATTGTTTGATGCCCAGTAATACAGAAATATACAAGGTGTCCGGGAAAATGTGGAAAATCTGGATATGAAAAAAACCAGGAAAAGAATACTTCAAGTTCAGATAACCTTTTTTCCTCTTTGGAGATATGGGCTCCCAAAAAGCTCTAATGGAATTAAGTTTTTGGCATATAATTATTGAACCAACAGGTATATTTCAATTTTTTTTAATATGATGTATACCACGTTAGACCCTTCAAATTACCATCCAAGAAACTGGAGTGAATTACTCACAACTGCAGGGACGGACCAGCTGTGACACTCATTACCCCATTTTTCGCTCCCTGTTTTGCATTCCCACTTTGTAAATGGTGTCTACAGGATTATTTACGTTATTAGACACGAAACATTGTGGGTAAAGTAATCGATTTAAAAAAAAGTTTTTCCCTTAGGATCGATACGGACCTATTAGCGCTAAATTTTAAAAATATTTTTGGGTTGTATAGGGTGTGCCAAGGGCTCTAAAAGTATTAGCACTAATAGGTCCGTATCGATCCTAAGGGAAAAACTTTTTTTTAAACCAGTTACTTTAGCCATGGTTCGTGTCGAAAAACGTGAATAACCCTGCATATAATAAATTGTGAAATCTGTACCGTAAGTTACCATTTCTTTTGATTCTCGTCTTTTTGCCCTCCGCTTTGAGAACCTGAGTACTCCCGTTCAGGTTCCCGTTGGAACTCGTGTTATTGTTGTCGTACTCCACGTCTTCCTCCTTTGGTTTCCTGGCAGTGCCCACGGTAAGATGTGTTATAGATGCGATGATCACTATGGCGAGTACGGTCAAGCCGGAACCTCTGGAAATGGGAGAGGGTCGACTAAGTTCGAATCAAAACAGGAAATATTGTAGATTCATTTAAGAGCTATCCAGTAAGAGTTGGTCCAGTTAAAAAACAAAAAAATTAACCGACTTTATACCGAGCGCATTCAAAAAATACGTTTTTACCCTATACAAAAGCAGAGTATTCATGTAACGTACCGTTTAACCTTCCCCCGTATATTTGGTGCGGAGGAATGTTGATAGTCGCTACCATATATGCCTATTAGTATCGACAATCAGAGCAGGTCCACTAGAGCCATTAAATTTGGCGCCGAGCACGTGTTCATTTTCAATCGTCATTAGAGTTCAGTGGTACGTAAGTAGCAATTATTATCTTAAAATGGTTTTTTGGAGGGCTTTCGACGTGGACGAAATTAGTAATGGCAATGATATAGACATTATACACAATACAAATAATGTTACAGAAACAAATGAGGCACAAATTCGAAATTTCGTCAAAAAATTGAAGTTGACGAAGTTGACAAAGTGAGTAACAATCTTTTATATTTCTTTAAATATGGCACGCCTATGGAAGCGGTTTCTGGCCTTTGTATGTCGTTAACATGGTTATTCAATTTTACTGCTTTTTTTTCAGCTGGACCACTTCAGACTAGATGAACCTTACGTGTTCATTTGAGGCTCATCAACGGACCATTTTGAGAAGCGTCAGATGGACGCCATATTGGATTTAAATCGGGGAGTTGAATCGTCCAACTTCAATGGCGTTTAAGTAAAAATTCTCGGTTTGATCGATAAGTTTCAATCTTAAAACAAGCAAAAGCGCTCTTGACGGCATTTTCGCTTGAAACGCCAAAATAATTCGAAAATCGATTAACGAAACCCTATTACAACTTTTCGTTGTCTAATTTTAATTATCAGAAATACAGGCTCTTTCGGTAAATTCATGATAAAATGTTTATTAATTGCTAGACTTACCCTACGTAGTAAACTTTCACGTCGGTGAAAAGTGAATAGTTCCCTGGTACCTCCCTTACACCGACGATATTCACCGATGCTCCCATATTGCTCTCCTGGGCTAGGAGCATTTTTACTCCACTCACACCGCAGGATTTGGGTAAACATTCTCCGACGTTTAACTGCCTCGTCTAAGGAAAAAAACAGATACATGTGCATGTGTTATTATGTTACACAACACTAAACGTTTTACTGTGCACCTAAATAAAATAAGAAATTATTTTTTTGTGGTTTGCGTAGGTTACATATTGAGGACTTATATATACTTCTGTATCAGCAAATATCAAAACAAAAACATAACTGTGTTGTTAGGACTGATTCTACTAAGTGAAACTAATGGTAACATAAAACATATCTGTCTGACTACGTTTGGACTGCGCGCGCATCTAGTGCACAACGCTACTAAAAGGAAATGTAGGTTAGTGACCATTGTCATTGCAGAATTCTTTTATGATACTTACTTATTGAATCATTCTTAAGGACATTTACATAGGTTATTTCACGTTTCGCTTAATGAGGTACTCTTTTGGAAAAGGCGGAATATAGCGTAACATTAAGACAAGTCACGCCCTGCTCCATATCTCTACATGTAATCACAAGAAATTACACTTTAGCAGTGCCATTATGGCCCAAAATCGATTTTCAAAATTTCGAAATTCGACCCACTTACCACAGGGGTGAGTTTCTCGTTGATGTTAACTCGAACTTTTGCTACGTAAAACTGCACCTCGAAGGGTGGCACTTCGATGTTGGTCCGGGGGTCGGTCAGCTCCTCGCAGTGGGTCTTAGAACCGAGCCAATAATCGTTCCCGAAGAGGAACTGCGTCGGGTAGCGACCGGACGAGTCGTACACTAAAAAATGTGAGATTTTTTACGAAATATTCGCGTTTCGTGCTTACGAACATATTTTTGTCGCAATGGCTTCGTGCTAAATCGGCGGTCAATTAATTATTAGATTTAAATCTACAGCGACGTTAATTATACGTAGAAAGTGCATAGAAGTACGTTACGAAATATTTTATCAGACGAACGGTTTACACTGCGATATATACAACTACTAGGACGGCTGCATTTCGTGAAATGTACGTACATGTGCAGTGAAATTGGTTAGATACAATAATTATTTTACTTTTAATGTTGTTGTTTCTGCAGTATTATTATTTAGGATTCTTATTAAAAATAGAAATTTAATAAAGGAGATCGCGACGGTGGTAAATCAAAGTAATACTCTTAATAATTAGATGTTAACTTTATTTTACTAACACATCCTTATATACCGGGTGACAATTTGAAAACTTTCAATTGGGTTTAAATTTAAAAGCAAGGATAATTGTAAAAATTGGCGAGACACTTCGATTTATATTTCGAGGGGGACCATTTTCAACCCTGTCGCTTCAACCCATTAGCCAGGGTTAGTTCCATCCCTAAAATTTAAATAGGGAAGAGGGGACGAGTGACAACTCATTTCAAAGCTTATCAAATTCTGAATTTGACGGTTTTTTGTTTTTTAAATTTGGTTCAGTAATTTTCCAGAAAATAAAAGAAAATAAAGGACGATTTACAAGATTTCGAAGTTAATTTTTTATTACTTCGGTATTGATTTTTTGTATGCTTTGATTGTGTTTAGTCGTATTGTTTTTTGTAAAAAGAAGAAACGAAAAATAAAAAATATGGTTTTGAGAACGATAACAGCATAGTTCGGTTCGATATACTAAACAATCTTTCCAGTCATTGTGTTACTTTTTCAAAAATCATTTCCAATGTCGTATCAACTTGCATTAAGATGGTTCGCAATATAGCAGATCCAGTTGAAATAATTTTTACCTATGGCTCCCACAATGCCTAAGAACAACCACAATTTTCAACGAAACGCAAGTTTCGATTCGTACTATTCGCTACTAAAGAAATTAAGAATATTTCATAACACCACTTTACTCCTGACAAGTTTTAATTGCCAAACAAAATGCAAAAATGACGAGATATCTGGGATAATAAGCAGTAATTTACTAAAATTCTGGAAAAACAGGTACGTTTAACTGGTGAAGTAATTCAGAAACTAATTTTAATTGAAGTAATTTTCAATTGATTTTGATTATAAATATTGTTAGTACATCACCTTTACGTTTACCATAAGAACGTCCTTGTTTGTTCCTTGCAACATGAAAAAAAGATGATTTCAAATTACTTTCTTAATATGTTTTTATAATTACAGAAACCAGGGTTCAAAAGAAAGAAAGTAAATATTAATTTTGACAGTTAACATACATCGAGAGTAGTGTAGAACGAGTAGTAAATCAACGATTTTTATATCCTAAAACGGTTTGATCCCTCCTCCGGCTATACCACACGCATGCGCATATGCGCCAAGGTCAGGTAATTTTGAGGCTTTTTCTACGTTTGTGTGTCGTCAACCCTCAATTGAAAAGCTCATGCATTTAAAATTTAGGGGATGATTACACCTCTGCTTGGAAGTTAAAGTGCCGCAGTTAAAAATACCTATAATAATTACTCCCACTTGAATGGGATATTAATTATATCATAGGTTTGGATTCATGATTTGAAATGTAAAATTAACTCGCTTAATGTTTGCTTAAAACGCCATATTCAACTGCATGTAGAAAAATAAATATGGGATGTGCTGAACATTACCTATTTGTCACATTAAATACACACGTATTCAGTATAATCAATACATAAACACGTCCTTAAAAATACAGTTGTTGATCTTAACAGTCTTTATGAACGTATTTAACGCAAACTATAAAACTAAAATGGACGAATTGTAAAGTATACAAACATTCAGATGTAAATCAAATCGCAGTGCGGTCGATAACATCGCTCATTGTTGCCAACATAAAATATGGACGCGAACCTGAATCTCCATATAACAATTGTGTACCTACACCCCACTAAACTTGGTTGATATGAAGTCATTATATTATGTAGGAGAGAGTTCTTTCAAGATTCGCAGGAATGACAGGAACTCCAACTTAGAATTATTACCCAGGCAGAGGCTGTATAAGTTAGACACTAAAGGTATGGATAAAGTATACACTGCTGTACTTGATTTCCCCTCATTTTGTCAAAATTTATTACAATTTTCAGAACGTTGATAATCTATTTATTTTTCAGTTTCGTGAAACCGCTAATTACCAGTCGCCCTTCCGTGAATCTTTCGCCGAATCATCAAACAATACCTGTAAAGAAAGTAACAAAAATCAATTCCTTTACTTCCTTCAACAACGTGCATTACGCAACAATTTGTTGTTGACAAGATCCATACGGGTTTACTGATTAGTCGCAAAGTCCAAATCTTAGGAAAGTGAAAGCTAGTGACGTAAGAAGCCGAAGTGGCCATTTCTGAAGCAACTACAGGTATGATCTTTGTCTACATTAGTTGTAATAAAAATTAAAAAAATCTTGATGGATGATTAATTTTGGTGAAAACGCGCATAAAAGTTTATTTCGATAACTCATAAACGGGTTCGTTGAAAATTGTTCAGATCAGTTGATCTGCTGTTTTTTTCCAGTATGTCTCATTGCCTGAATTTGTATATTCAAGAAGTTTAAAAAAAGGATCGTAATGTAACAACCTCAGTGGAAATGGATTTACGTTGTGATATTATGTAAATTTAATTACAACCTGCATGGCATAATCGACGATAGGTGTATTTAGGATAAATGTACGCACTTAGTCACATTTACATGTACATTTATTTATAAAACAAATTATGGATTGGAAAATTGTTAAAATATAATACAAATACAGGCAAATTCTATTTAATTTAATTTAATTTAAATTTAAAATATTTAATCGGCATGGAAATTAAAAAATATTCTATCTGGAGTTCTAGATTAATTCAAAAAACAATTTATTTGCATACTTTTTGCCGAACTGTCGAATACGTATACAGTATGGCATTGCTGCAAGGGGGCAGTAAGTGTTACCATGAATCAAATACATGCAAGTGCTCCACTAAACGTATTCCGCTAAGAAATTTTTAAAACTACAGCGATTGATTTGAAACTTTGCCAGTAGATGTAAAATAATACAAGTAACAAAAGTGATTTAGTGCCGATATGGGCTTGCATCCCTGGGGTGAATGCCACCCTTTTGCGGGGGTGAAAATTAAAAAATTCAAAATAACCCCGGGAATGGCAAAACAAAAATATTGTAAGCAAAAAATGAAGACCAAAGTTTTTTCGATAATCCAATACTTTTCGAGTTATTCGTGATTGAAAATGTCGAAAAAAAAGTTTTTCAACTGTTTTTCGAGAATAACGAACATCTTATGAAAAAAATCATTCTTAGTAAAATTGAAGCTTATAAAGAAACAAAGAAACTCATTGCTTTTGCTGAACATTTTAGCTAATATACTAAGCGACTTATGACTCCGTGCAGGCAATATTTTGTTTGCCTTATTTTTCATTGAATTACTTAATTAGACCTTTCACATCAGCTTCGGTAAAATTCTATAGCATAAAAATTAAGGGAGTCACTCGAATTTAAAAAAAAAAAAATAGCAAAAAACACGCCGTTACCAATAAAATTAAAATTAATGGTAAACCAGGAAGAATTAACTTTATTCATGCCCCACTAATTTCTTTCAGGAGTTTGAATGGTAAAGAAAACATAGATTTCGAAAAAAGTAGTTGCCAATATTTTTTTAATTTCTAAAAAAATTAACTTTTTTTCAAAATAACCTTAAAAATATTGAATTTGCATAAAAAGTTGTTCTTAACAAAAAAAATTTTACTGAAAATTTTGCTTTTTTTAAATTGATGTAGCTTAAAAATTAAATAAGATATGGCTGTTTAAAAGTTGCATTTACATGCAAAGAGTACCTTTTTTAGCCATTGAACCTTAAATCCCTCTGAACCTAACGACCTAAAAACATTGGTATTTACATGGCCTTATATTTTATGAAATTCCCTACAAAATGGCTTTTGGATTAAGTAAATAGCTCAAAAGAGAGCTGAATTATCGTTAAAAAACGAAATACCTTTTTTGAGAAATAATGTAGGAAAATGAGGGAGCGCCCAACTTTGTGAAAGTTTTGTAACATTCATTCTTTTGCCTACGATGTGTACATTTTCTACATGTATAATCGAATACATAAGTGACGCATACATATAAATACATACACATACTAATATAACATAAATATTAAAAGTAAAAGGTGAATAGGAAATGTAATTTTTGAAAGAAGGAAGGGCTCTATAATATATATTATATAACTATTTGATTTTTATTGATATTTCATTTTTTGGGTGCATTCATATATAAATTGTAGTTTTAAATGCAATGGTTGATTATTAAAGGGGGAAATATTTTAATATATGAATACGAGTAAAGGAATTTTTATTATTTAATGTATGTATTAAAATGTTCACTGTCAAAAAGAATTTTTTAATTTATTCTTAATTTTGATGTAAGAGATGATTTCTAAGGGATGAAAATTTTCAACGTATTGAATATCATAAGTAGTAAAATACTCATTTTTTTATTATTTCCACCATTAAAGTGCTTCAAATATTTTTTCCTTAAGTTTTATTGCAAGGGGTGGTATTTGGGGGTTGAATCATTTGAAAACGTAATATATTACGCCGTAAATACAGTAAAGAGTATATTTCTTCTATTTCATTAGGGTCAAAAATATGAGAAAAAACACAAAAATTTCGATTTTTTCCACTTTTTTTTTTGTTATGGATTTTTGAATTTATTTCAACAAAAAATAAAAACTTCTAACGCTCTAAAATACTATTTAAATTGGAAATTCAATTTCCTACAAAAAAATTCCTTACAAATTCCACCTAAAAATGCATAATTTTTTAGTTATAGTCAAAAAACCAAAAACGCTGCCCCGTTCTCAAAAACGCACCCCTAAATTTAGTTGCACTCCGTGGTTTTACCGACTTTATAGCCCAACTGAAGATATGAAACGATAAAATTGCTTGAACGTCTTAAGTTTCTCATTGTACTACGTAGTCAATACCCTAAGATCACGAATTCCTAAAAGAGCCACTCAGCTCTGGATGGAGGTGCAAGGGTCGGGAGGATCGAACTGAAAACTGAACGTTTCTTACTCTTTGTCGCCCAGCTGGTGGCGTTGAAGAGCCCGCCGAGGTACGCCGCCATGTCCCTCCTGCACCCCTCGACCTGCACCTCCGCCAGGCGCCTCCTCCACCTGTGATGGTCGTACAACCCCGAGAACCACTCGAACTGCGACGCGTTCCCCCCGTCCGCCCCGAGCGACGACTGCACCTCGGATTCCGGGACCGGGAACTGGATCCCGTTCGACAGGTACGAGAGGTCCGACGAGTTGTAGGTGAACTTCCCGAGGGACGCCGACGCCGCCACCGTCACGGCGGCCACCATCAACGAGAGCGCCTTCGACATGTTCACATGCTCTTCGTGTGTTCCGCCGGCGAAGAGGCGAGCACTCTCCCGTTATCACATTCGGACTTCGCAGAGTCACTTTCGATTTCCCTGCACTTTTGCGACAAGGGGACGGAAGGAGAGAGAGAAAGAGAAAGAGAACCCACGCCTTGGACCGATGCTGCACTCGTATGCAGCTAGACAGTGACAGAGCTGGGAACACTTTATTGTAAATTTATGAGAAGACCTCTGTGTCTTCACCTTATTTCTACCCAGGATAACGCTTGATACCTGTTCTCCCTCATACAACAAGTAAGGTTCGCCCTTGTCTGATTCCTGAAATTCACTCCTTTCTATCATTCTATCCTCCCTCAGATCCCTTACACCCATCGCCTTAGTCATTCCTTTCTTCCAGCTTCTCCTTGGTCTTCCTTCCTTAGTTTTCCGTCTTCCTTTTGGTTTCCATTTTATAGCTAACTTTGGAACTCTTCTATCATCCAATCTTTGTACATTGCGGTACCTTATCAGTTACTTCCTTTCAATCTCCTCTGAATTTTTTCCAGTTGCCCCTGTCCTCTCTTTAACTGTTCAATTTCGAATCCTATCTAGCCTTGACATTCTCATTGAACGTCTTATGGCATCCATTTCTATTGCTTCCAGTTTGCCTTTGCATTTCCTTCTGTATAGAGTAGTATCCTTTTGTATACAGTAGACTATTTTATCAATGTTTCATATACGTTCTACTTACTTCTTTTCGCTATACCCTTGCTCTAGAGAATATGCCATTTAAACAGGATAATTCGAACAGGTAATATCAGTATTATCTGTCCCATCCCTGTAAATAACACACCAAGGTATTTACATTCTCTGCGGTGGGGTATCTGATGACCGTTGCTAAGATCTAGATTGCACACATAAGTACTGAGTTTTCTCTGTACTCACCGTTGATCTCTATTACATATTTCATGTCCTCTTTATCGTTGGGTATTACTGCTTGGTCGTCAGAAAATTGCAGTGCATATAGGCTGTCAGCTGTATGCCCATTCCACGTACTTTTCTTTCCCATATCTTTAGTGTGGAAACTAGTATTAGATTACACCCTTGCCCGAGTCATTATTTTCTACTTCTTGTTTTTAGTTGGCCTTCTAATACTGGCACCTGCGTCACCTAGACCTGTTGATTCTCTGTGACTACCCCCTGCGTTTCAAGGGCTTCAGTACTCCAGTTTGTTAATCCTAGAAAACCGTAGAGTTTCTACGGGCTTGGTTCGTTTAGATGTTTGGGCTCTAGATTCATGTAGTTTGATACCTGGATATCGGACAGCGACGTGGAATGTGTATGCTGTCCTCTTCTTCTCCACCACGTCGTCGGCAGCTTTTTTCAAGCGACAGCTTAAGTTTGAAGAGGTGTGCCCTCAGTGCGACCTGTCCAGTGAGCAGTTAAAGCACTCTGCTCAGTGAGGGCTTGCATGCAGTCTCACTCCACAGGTGAAACTGCATATTACTCCTGTCATCAGTCACCATATTTCCTATCAAGTGTGTGATCTGTAGATAGAGTAAACCTCGGGCTGGAAAACCGAGGCGTGTTATTCCAGGGATATGTTTTCCTTGTAGTTATTGACTTTACCAAATAAACCTTCCACGTAGCGTTCCCGGCATCCTGATCCAACACTGTAATAACGGTTCACTCCTGGGTTGCTCAGCAGTTTTTCCCCCAGTCTTCTCTGGTTGGTCTTTTTGCCTAGTAAGTCTTTTCTATGACATTTTGACATAGAATAGAAATAGACATAGAAATATGATGTTTTCTATAAAGGAGGAGACTGACTGGTCGAAAGTCCTTGGCCAACACTGATTTTGACCTACCGTATAAATTTTGCAGACCTTTGGTAAGGTAATGGATGTAAGAAAAGTTGGTAAACCTCTCATTAATTACTTCCCAAAATCAATCATTCCAAGGTGCCCCTACTTCCTGCTGCAAGGTAGAAGATATTTAATTTTAAACACTTCATATTACATCATCTAATATACAATATTGTTAAAACTTGACAACAATTTAAAACGAGGAAATTGTACATTTTTAGGTCAATGCTGTAAGCGCACATTTGCGTTTGTCCTATAAGGGTGTGTCAGGTGCTGTACTAACCCACCTTTGATTAACTGCAGAACAACACTTGCTTTCAGTATCGGTTGCACGTTTTCAGTGTTTCTAAAAATCTGTCATGTAATTAAGACATTCTTTTGATTCTTTTGTATTTGTGTTGTAATTGTTATTAAAGCTACATTATTCTCCAAGTTTAGATCGCCCACGTTCCAGTGACGGCTCGTGACATTTTATCAGGGTGGGGGCTAAAATTGTTAAATCTAGAGTAATTACTACATATTTATGTATTATGTAATAGGTTAAAATGTGGAAACTGGGAAAGGAAACTTCTACTTAGGCGACGGAATGGAATATAATAGAGAATCTTTTATTAATTACAAATACAAATTTCGCTGCTCAGCAAAAACCACGAGAAGGTGGACAGTAGAGATTATAGATCAAAAATTCCTGTGGCACGGCCAATCAGAGGGGCTTATTTATTATGCACTTCTCAAAACTTTAAATACATGTAAAATAATTTGTCATAAAATACAAAAATTGTATAGTGACGCTTACAGCTATTTAGTTCTGACATATACAAAAATAATAGGGAATTTTTAATGGAATATGCCTACATACCTATAATATGCCTATTAGTCCATTACTTACGTTAGAAGGAGATGGAAGTACATTTCGGTTGGACCTGCTGGTCGCGTTCTTACTAAATATATCTTAGTCATACCACGTGAGGCAGAAATAGATCTGCCTCAAGATAAATATAAAAACGGTTTACATGACAACGTACAGTGCATGCGTATAATTTAAAATGTTACACTATGTTAAAGTGATTTTCAAACTTAGAAACAATACAATGATTATTATATGTAAGTCAATCATAATCATTACTATGATTGAAAATACGTTTAATTAATTTTCAAAAACTTTCAATTTTGTTATGGTGAGGCATGTCCCACCAGGCTATTACCACAAGCCGTCACTATTATTATTGTTATTACTATGTATCCTCTGTATCAACCAATGCTGGAGCTGGGTATTTCAATATTGTAAAAGAAAACACTTCAGCCTATCTATACTAGCTGTTCAAGAACTCTTAACTGAATGGCAAGTTTGAAGCAGGACAGCACGTTCTCCTATGCAGAGGATGCTTCTAGATAGATCAAGTTACTAGAGCGTATGTTCTGGCCTGCTGAAGTTTCCATGAATAATTTGATTCACTAGCGAGATTTTGGTATTTCGTGGTATTTCTGGAAAGGAAAAATATTACCTGACAGTAACCAAAACGCCTTCTACGTATAGGCTAATTAGCAGAGATGATTGGATGTCTTGCTTTCTATTTTAACTATAACATTATCCAAATAATGTTTTAAGTGTTATCAAGTTATATAAATTTTATGGCGGTTTATGTAACAAACATGACTAATTAATCTATCTGAATTGATAAAAAGACATTAAATCTAAACGTGTAAATTCCAATTTCATACGTATTCCTTCTTTGCATTCCTATCCGATAAATAATAAATTATTTTCTCCAAATTACCCGATTTCCGACGAGCTGTCACTGTTTCAACGAAAGGTGAGTAACGTCGTTCCCTCTCTTTCTCTTAGGAATTTCTATTGGAGCGATATTACTATTTTTCACGTTATGCGTTAAACGGGAGTATTGCGTAACAACACCAACTATGCAATTTATCTCGTCTCATGCACGTACGAGAGTGAAACCATGTGGAAGGGAAACCACGACGTCCGAGACGAGTGGAAAGCATCGTAGATGATTTAACAGTTAATACCGGTAATACAAAGGCAAGAGTAGATCAATTAGTAAATCCTACCTAAAATTCTGGTAATTAGCTTAGTCCACAGAGCACAGAAAGCCTTTTCTTCAATACTAATTATAACAGCATGCGACCTGTGCGATCAGTTAGTTAAAGGTTCAATTTAGATCGTGGGTATCAAAAATGCAACTCGTTGCCACCCTTTAGAAACTTTTTAAACTATTATTATTGCAAAAAAGACCATATAAATATATATCGATGTCATCAATATATTGATGGCGTTGACGTACCATTAGATTTCCATTCCATTTGGTTACTACTACTGGAACAAACCTGATTTACACCGAACTCAAATTACCAAAGATTCAGCTAGATTATCCATTGACAGCCATTCCATTTAATTACTCCTGCTGGAACCAACCTAATTTACCCATACCCATTATTTCCATTCTGGCAATAGCTTCTAACTTTTCCTTCGGGAAGGTATGAACTGCTATGGTTGATCTTCTTGTAAGGTTAAGTTCCAGCATTCTCGCCAGCTCTTGGGTGGCCTTCTTGGTTGTCTACTTGTACTCAGCTGAACCGGTTTTTCCTATTTTCTTAAGCTCCGTATTTTCTAGTCCCTCCATCGTCACTTCCTAGCCTTTATGAAACTGATTACATGTTGTAGCCGTTTCTTATCTTGTCCCAAAGGTGTCCTCATGTCTATAGTGCGAGCAAGTTTGTTGGTCGCTGATGTCTCATCTCTGATTTAACTAGCGTAGATAAGAATTGAAGAAGAATGAGAAGAATAATACCTCTCAATCAGATGGTTGTTCTAGAAATAGGATTAGTCTCCCTACTGAGATTTCCGTATTTAGTTCTTCAGCTCTTTTGGTGAATTTGAAGAGTTGCCTCTGTAAATGGTTTTCATTCTTGGCCATCAAACCACCATCATTATCATCACAACACAATATTTTACCAGCCCTCTGGTTCATCGCCTACCCATCGTCGACTTGCTTGAATTTGTCACACTGTTGCGTCCATAGCAACTTTGGGCTAAGACTATCACCATCGCTTATTTCCACTGGTACAAATACCACGTCGGTCAGTATAGTACCTGCCTTTACGCTGGTGGTATTACTGGTGCCGACTTATTTTATCACAGTTTTCTGAACATCATTCAGGCTTACTCTATCAAATACCTATTGAAGAAGGATACACAGGTGCTGGGTTTGACGTATCCCAAAAAATACACAATGAAGATGCGTCTTCATAAGATTTCGTCTCAGTATGAGTATAGCGTCTAGAGTTGAACAGTTCTTCCCGAAACCTTGCTGTTCTTCACTCTGTAACATTCGTTGATACTATTTTAGTTGGTAGTTTCAGTACGTTGCACCACAATGTAATTCGTCTGAAGGTTTACGTGTTATTTCTTGATATCCTCTAAAAGATGGAAATTGTGATGCCTGATCTCCAATCCTGCGGAATCTGCCCACTAGTTATGATTAAGTTAAATAATCTAGATACCTTCTTGTGGTAATTTCAACTGTTCCTAGGACTTCACTCTATTTTAACTGTTTAACATGGGTCCCTAATTCGCCTCAATAAGAAGCCATAGACTTCTGAAGCGATTCACCAGAGTGTCTAGGTGATATAGATGTAGTCTTTACTACTTCTTCTATTCTCTTCTGACCTCAATACAAATCATGATCCACTTGGCACGAAAAGTTCTCACAGTAAATCGTTTTCTATTCCGTGGTGATTGTTCCACGTATTCCATTGTTTTCTGGTAACTGCTACTTGATTTCATCTGAGAACCAGGGCTTCCCATTTCTTCCAGCATTCACACTTACTCTTGTGACTCCCAGTGCATCTATTGCCCCTTTGCTTCGCTATAGCATTGACTGAAGACATTTTGCCAAGACGCCCAACCGAATGGCGATACGTGTTACGCGTTTTTGTTCCAGCTCGACCTAGCACCGCCTCTATGTAAGAATAGTAAGCTTAGGTGCACTAAGTTTACAGGTTTCTGAAGATGTCTAGTTGGCGAAATGTCGCCAACGTTGCCGATTCATGTAAAAAGTTGAGAAGTTGTAATTTACGTATAAAATGAGAGATTTTTTGAGTTTAACATTTGTGAGCGTTGACTCGTGCGTATTATAGGTGTGTTTAGTATGGTTCATAATGTATATTTTTGATTTATCTGAACTTCTCAACTTTTCACATCAATCGGCAACGTTGGCGACATTTCGCCAACTAGACACCTTCCGAAATATGTAAATACTCTTCAAGACATAGTGGACAAAAGCTTACTGTTCTGTCACAGAGGCGGCGCTAGTTGGAGCTGGAACAAAAACGCGTAACACGAGTCGCCATTTGGTTGCTCGTCTTGGTAAAATTTTGTCAGTCAACGATTATAGCATTGCTTTGATCTTGTACCTCACTTGTTTAACACTGCCTCCTCCTTGTCTCACTGGTACTGAAGGTAGTTTACTGTTTAGTATGTTTTGATACAATATTCGAATACTTTAATCTCCAAGTGATTTCTCTCTCCCTCTTTCTCTCTTTTTCTTATGAATTCGCTCTGTAAATTTGCATTTACACAGATTTTGTTCAAAATATAGAGCAAAGTTTTTTCTATCTATAGCATATACTTTAACTTGCTTGGAAAAAGAGTACCCGATTGACATCGACGTTATATAAAAATTCCAATTAAGTAATTCGCCTATCGATTGAAGTAGGATTGGAAAGCTCAATTATCAATAAAATACCTCGGCATTAATGAATCCCCGTGCCAGTCATTAGATTTGCTAGTGTAATTATTTAAAGTAGCGAAACTTGTTTCAGTCGAACCGGAAAGAGCCCGACAGTGCTTCCGCATTTAGGAAACAAGGAAAGAAAAGAATCTTTGAAGACGTAGGAAAGGGAAATATGCACGTTGTCGTATAATGTAGCACAGTACCTACAGAAGTTATTTCAATCCCGCATACAACGTAGAATATTGATTATTAGTACTTACATAGTTAATAAGAGCGCATGTAGCATATACAACTATTTTAGGTGACAAAGCTCCCTTACTTTCAGTGCAAGAATATGACTTATTCTTGAAATATACAAGGTGGCCCAAAGTAAAAGAAACAGAGGTGTTTACAGAAAACGTATCAAGTGTTTCTGTCTAAAGGATAGTTAATTTCGATACTTTCGACTGCCCTTTTCTAACTATTAGGTAGGGGTGCAACTTTAAATAACACGAGAGTCATAGCGACGAGCAATAGTGCTTCCGAACTCTCGACACCTACGGGGCGATCAAGACTTTTTTGCACATTCCCACTTCGTAGCGATAATCATATTTAAAGCAAACCTCTCGTAATAGGAAATATGCGACATTTCCGTTAATTCCTTATTTGTGTTATTCTTTACGATTGCGGTCGACGCGAGTAGAAAATGCATTAAACGTGCCGTTACGTAACACGAAATACCTGCGCCTATATTTCTTTAGTGTAACACGACATACGACCAGTTTATTTTTTCGTGGTTTGCATACAGAGCCGATGTATTCTTACATAGAAAAATATTAACTCACCTTATAATTATAATTAATCGCATTAATTATAACTTATATTTAATTTACTTTATTTAATTAATTTATATTTAATTTATAATCGCATAATTATAAAAACTAGCAGGATGGGCCCCTTAAAATGCACCAACTGTAAGAATATCGTCAAAAAAATTTTTATTTCTAAATTTTGACATAAAAATGTTATAAAAGCAGTTACTTGTATTATGTTTCGATTTTACTAAGAAAATATTCAACACCAATCCTTAATATCCTACACATCTACAGCTAGTTCAAAACAAAACTGATATGACGTCATTCACGAAGAGGTTAACACTCTTGTCGGGATTTCAAAACTTAATGAGACCCAATTTGCTTAAGGTCCCCTTATTTTTTTGGCACATTAAATACACACGTAATCAGATTAATCCATTCACTAATGCGTTCTCAAAAGAACAGTTGCCAAACTCAACAGTCTTTACGATAGTATTTAATCGACGAAATGTAATATAAATAAACATTCAAAATCGCCGTCCGGTCGAACGTACAAAGGAACAGACAATATCGCTCACTCTCACAACATAATTATAAGCATGCAAATTTGAATCTGCATATAATAGTGCAGAGTCTACGCTCTGCTACAGTTGATACATATATGACGTCACCAGGTCACGTAATTCCAGATTTGTTTTGAATGAGCTGTAGCTATAAATTAAAATTATTGACGTTATTTAAGAGTTACAATGTAATAACTGTCATTTCATTAGAGTAGAATTATTTGAAAAAAGTGCGCAAATAAGTACATACCTTCGCGCATATTTTGCAAATTTTATGGTACATAAATGTATATTGTCTGTTGTCTTTTGACATACATTTAGTGTATATTTTCCGAAGCTTTGTGATTTGTAAGGCTCAAATTTTTTAAATGGCAGTGCTAATTTTTTATCACTATTCTTAAAGGATATATCAAGTTACATACGCGTACCAAATATCAAATTATTATTCCTTGTCGTCTAAACAATATCTAACAAATAAACACCCTGTGTCTATTAATTTGATATTTGCTTCTGCGCACGTTCAAAAAATCTTTGAACCTCCGCATGGCAACGTCCGTCGCTTTTGCATTGGCAACTTGCAATGTTATGAAAAAATACAAATGGGCATTTATTTACCGCAGAAACCTTCCTGTAAACGTAAAAAACTTCTTTTCATAAAAATAAATGTAAAACAATGTAAATGTAAACAATACCCTATGATGTAAAAGTTACTCCTCTAGTCAAGTCCGTTATGTACTTTGTACATGCTCTGCAATTTTGTATACGAAACGATTAGAAATAAAAAAGATGCATAAAATGTAAATGTGCTATTTCCTTTTTGACTCGGCCCTGTCCTTAGTAAGACAATAAACGATAATAACCGAAAGACACACTGCCATCTTTGCGAAAACTAAAAAATCACATAGAAGTGACAAGTTTATTTACCATTACATTTCCCTTTGCTACAATGAAACAGGTGGATAGTTATCTTTCAAACGTCTAAAAAAATTCAAATCGCACATGTTATAAAAGAAGTGCAGTTTATTAGTTTACTACGCGTTAATACGCACAAATGCAGTAGGTAAGTAACCAAATCATTTATCCGCAGTGTCTAAAGACACTATCAATGTTATTTAAGACAACGGTTTTTCAGGCGGAGGCAGTTTTTCACGCATTCAAACAAAAATTTCCCCTTAAATATAAAACGAGAATTAAAACCGACACGTTAAAAATGGTGCGTTGCCAATTATGCGAGCAGAGGCGCCTCAGCCTGAAGAAAATGTACAGACACTCCATGTTCGCGCATTCTAAAACGCAAATCGTCGGGGAGCTGCTGAGGTCGAGGCTCCTCCTTGGCTCTTCGAATATCAAACGAAGAAGGCCCCAGAACAAACCGGCAGCCTTGCTGAGAAAGAGAAGCGATGCCGATACTCTGCTCACGAGCAACTCACTGGAGATCACGATGGAACGTGAAGAAGTCGTTCTGACCGACTGCAAGCATGCGGTGCAATGCGGCATCCCTTTGAAATTCGGACGGCAAGCGAAGAACGCCGATGACGAAAACTTCAAGGTTTGCCACCTGGAGATCTCTCCATTGCCCAAAGCCGAACAGGCGAGCCAGGAAATCAGCGACTTCTATGTCTGCTCGTGCAAGAAGGTTCCGGCTAAGGAACGGAAGAAGCGTCTCACGCCCACCACCTCAGACACCGAGTCGTGCTCGGATGGCGAAGCCAAGGTCTGTTGCTTGAAATGTGGCAACGGATACAGGACCCATGACTCGCTAGTCGAACACTTGTACCATCATCTGCAGGTCACAGCTGATACTATAAAAAAGGTGGGTAGTGTTATGTTTACTTAAAAGATACTAGAACAGACAAGAATGTCCCAGTAATCTACAAATAGTGTCTTAATTATTTGTCCAGCAACATGCAATTAGCAGCTAAAAACAATGCAGCGCCTTACTGACCTGCTGGTGCTTTGCTGGAAGAAAAAGCTTCCTTATCATAGTTCTATGGAATCTCTTGGGCGCTGATGCTTAACGACTGGCCGGTAATGCCAAGGCATTAGAAGACCCAAATTTCAAGGAACTCAATAAAAGCCCTTCCTTCTAAAATGTACTACTGGATTTAATTTTAGTTGTAACAGTAATCAGTAATAGAAAGATCATTTTATTCATACTGAGCTGTGATTGGTCATTTCTGTACTTTCATATCCTCTAATTTTTAGTACTTCTCATGTAGTTTTGCACTATTTTACCAGTTCTGTTTTCATAAACTCAAGGTGAGGGATAAGTCGTATGAATTAGTATAATGACTATTGTGACTACAAGTGAATTAGTAGAGAGATTAGAGGTCCCATAAAATATGAATGGTAAATAAACGTTCAATTCCTCTAGAAAGCTTATTTTAATGTGATATGAAAGATGTGCTATTCAATAATGAGATGCACATATACCTCAAGTTCTTCTTACTTGTATTATAATTATTTATATTAGTATTATTATTATTCTTACATTATTACTACTATTTCAGCTGGGTTATCCTAATTAATTAGTTATTACTTAATACAAGCCTGTATTGTTTGACTCATTGCTTGTATTCACAAAACTCCCTTGATCACATTTTAATAGGATAAACCACTAATAATTCCATTTACCCATCATTTGTTGGACATATTCTGTTAAATGATTTGTCGTGTAATGATTGCAGGCAAAAGTACTACACGAAATGTTTTATTTCAGCTAAACTGGTGATTATGTTGTTTAAGTTCATTTAGCTTATTCTAAAGTAACTTACTGCTTCTTACAAGTATTGATCAATATGTTCTGCATCCCATTCCCCCATATGTTATTAGGTTTGTTACCTAGTTTCTGATGGGTTTTATTGTTGTTTTTAAGTACATTCTTGCTTTTAATCACAAGGCTTGATTGTTCATCCGAACAAACAAATAGCACGTTCGTTACTTGTTGAACATGTCCGATCAAATGATTGTCGTACCATCAGAATATGATACAGCTAAATTAATATCTATTATAATTAGCGATTAAATTTTATTGATCAATTCGAATACCAGCATGAATCTTCTGTAACTCCTTCACATATGGTGCCAATGACTATTATCCATATTTACAAAGCTCGCGGAATCTAAAATGATAAGTCTTGTTAAATGATCATCAATTGTTATCAAAATATGAGGTCTGTAAATACATACTGAAGTACAATTGAATAGGTAACAATCTAATATCTGGGAAACAACTTGACACTTACTGTAAGACAAATTTTGCTAAAACTTATTCTTTCCTAATACCTCAACGTCCAAGTTGGGTTATTTATACTCTTTTCTAACTACTAACGGTTTCTTTAAGGTAAAGGTACCGACGGTAAGGATCTACGCCTGCCCTACCTGCAAGCAACAGTTTGATTCGGAGTTTTTATTGTACCAGCACATCCAATGGCACAACGAAGAAGACAGTGTGCTTAATGATGTCTTGGACATGAAAGAGGAATATTCTGAGAGCTTTGATGGGATCCCAAACATAAACAGCGGCGCGAATATGAATGATATTCTAAATTATCTCAGTGATATTAAGGTATGAAGTAATGTTAATGATGTTTAAAGTTTCTCATGGTTTTCTCAGTTTGTATTGAAGAATGCAGTGTTTATTTTTTTACGTTCAACTAGAACCAAAGGTTAAGTTATCTAAAGTTTGAGTTAGTCCAGTTTAAATTAGTACAAATGAAGTTGTTTTAGTTAAGTTTAAAGGAATTGTAAAGATTTTAGTTTTTATGTTTTTTTTTTTGAGTTTATGACTGATTTTTATCGTTACGTTTTGAATGTTATGTTTTATTTTGGAAGTAAATAGTTTCCACGTTTTCTGTGGGTTAAGTTGAGTAATATAATAAATATTTTGAGTTTGGAAGTTTTTCTTCTGGCGACCTAAATGCGTTTCGTTGACATGGTGATGGCATCCTTGGGATAAGTACATTTAAATGACAGTTTCGATTGTTATGTGCAGAATTATTTTATTATATTATTATAATGTTAAGGCTTGGTCTTAGTGGTAACACCTGATGTTATAATATTACAATGTAACTGTACAAGTTGTCGGAACATACCTTCTTTTTAAATATTATCAGTCATAATATATAAATACAATGTTCTGCGATTTTTTCTCGTCTCGTCTTTGGTAAAATGCACCGAAAACTTTTTTGAATTTATATTCGTTTATGAATAACAAATAAAGCGTTTGGTATAAAATTCAGTCTTCGGTGTATTTGTTCCATGTCGAAACGATAATAATATATAATCGGTAAATTAGAATGGAGAGTTAGAGACTTATGTACAACAGTCGTTTTAGCCACTTCATTCCCAAAATTGGAAAAATAAAATATCTAGAAATCCTCGTTTTTGGCGTCTGAAGGTCCTAATAAAAATATCTGAGAGGGTTTTGCTTCTATAACATTATAATATCCACAGTTTAGGGTATCCTTGGGACATGATAATCGTTAACATTACAAACATTTTTTTAATGATCGTAAAATATAGAGTATTTTTGAAATATTAACGATCCCTAGTCCAGCTCTAAAATTGTTTACATATGCTGGTAAAATGGTAGACAAAGAACCATCTGGAAAAATGTTACAAAAATTAATGACTTTTCTTCTTTTACAAATAAAAAACACGATACCATACTTTTAATATATAATATAGATATATACATTGTTTTGTCATTTTGTAAATTTCCATTCGTACTTATTTATACAGAGTTATCTATATAATGAAAATATTTTTGATAATTTTGTTTATTTTAACACATACAAATAAGACTATGGTATGTATATATGTTAAATATACATAAATGTAAAGGGAATATCGACATAGGTAATACACACACTTAAAAATGTTGGTGTCCTAAGTACCTTTTGTCAACCAAAGCGGCGTCATTAGGAAAAATCATGGATCACAGTGCCATTATATGTTTGATGGTGAGTAAGTAACAAAACAGTTCGGCGACTTTTGGTGTTTCAATTTTTAAAGATAGCAATTGGCTGTGCCAAAATAACTTTCTTAAACCAACATGGCGTTCATCAAATGTGTTAATTACTTTATGAAAGACATGTCATCTGATTTCCGTCTCTTAACAGACGTAATTTATAATATTACAGAGTGCATTGTAACTGCAAAACTTCAAAGTTTGTTGAGGTGACGTTTCTTTTATTGAAACCAATGAAACTTCCTCAGTTTGTTGCCTATGTTTAACAGATAAGTAAGAGTGGATTACTGCTCCACAACTTTTCCACCGTGTATTATTACCTATGTGGATCAGACAAACGGGATTAAGCTATAACATTATGTGAGGGTACTTCAACCAAGCTTTTGTTATTATGTCAATTAGCAAAAAAAGTTCGTTTTGTAGCTGCTGTTTGTTGTATGTACGTTCGTTGCCAACAAAAATAAATATTTTAATTCATTGCACATATCCCTTAATGTAAACGTGTCATAATTATTTTATACCGCACACGAGCGCGGGCGCATCGTCATTATTATCACATATGTTTAAAAAGAGAAACGAGTCCATGAGGGAGTCCTATTATACATGAGAAACAGAACTGTACACATTCACAGAGGGGTGGGTAATTTAATTTAGATTAACACACGCGAGAGAGAGAGACAGAGAAAGATCGAAAGCCACGTCCTTTTCCGCCGCGCGTCGTACGCACCCCGAAAAGGATTCTAAACAAACGAAACAAATAATGTAACAAATAAAACAAACGGAAAATTAAAATATCAGTCCTTTATTATTTATTGTAAGTACCGAACGGATAATAGAAACGGAACGAATGTAGAAGAACGAAAATACGGTCTCGGCAAACCGTATCATCTTTCGTCATACTATGGGCTCCTCCCTTTTGAAATTAATATTCTGAGAGGCGCAGAAATCCCTTGTCAAAGGTAGACAATTGAAATACGAGCATATCTTACAATCGTACACCGGTATGATATAAAACAAGAGCACCAGACAAATGAATAGTATCCAGGCGGCGGCCAGGCAGACCCAGATCAGGAAGATCTTCTTGTGCCTGTCGTAGCGGCCGAACGATATGAACGGCAGCAGGGCGTACGAGAGGAGGAAACCGAACACGAAACCGAACAGGTGGGCGTAGTTGTCGACCCACGGGAGCAGCCCTACGAGGAAGAGGACGAGCGTGATCGAGAGGAGCTTGCAGAGCGCCTGGTTCGGGTGCTTCAGCATCGGCCAGGCGTTCAGGACCTCTACGATCAGGCAGGCGAGGAGTCCGAACTGACAGCCGGCGGGGCCCACCTACAACGGAAACCATTGCTAATATTTGTTCATCGAAACTTAGCTTGGCACACTTGGGCTAATACGACTAACTGGCTCATTGTATTCTAATGGTTCGTCACTGTGGAGTTGTTAAAAAATTTCCACTCACAATTTTCACGAAAGGGAATCGATTTGTGTGTTAACCATTCGACACTGTGGAGTTAATTTGCCATACAAGTTGTATACTATATACACCACATTCCCACAGGAGAATACTTAGGGTAAGTGACATCGAGAAGCCCGAACGCACGTTACAACGATAAAAGTCTCCTTTTACATGCAGGTTTAATACTACTTATAGCCATTCCATCAACAATATTTGGGAACTGGAACATGAAATAAACAGAATATTTGTTATATGTTTCTAATTGAATTATCAAGTCGAGTATTAGTAATGGAACATTCGCTATAACTTAATAACTATTTGATCTCCAAAAGAGATTCCAGTTTCATATCTAATCTCTAAAGCAATCTTTAAGGCTTCTGGCTATCGTCATTCATTGAACGCTTCTCACAACACACAAAACGTTATCGAATTTCATCAGAATCAGATCATCAGATCAGAACTATCATGTTTTAGGTAAACAATGCACGTATTTTCCTACGTGCAAACGGAAGCAGAATTTTACCTTAAACAAACATAAACATCATCTACTCACATCTGCCCTATAAGGTACGAAAATGGCGCTGGCTAAGTTTCCGGCTACGCCCGATCCGATGTATATGATCCCTATCCTCAGGCTGCCAGTCAACTTCTCCAGATCTCTCATAAGGAAGTATTGGATCAGCACGGTTATAAACAATTGGAGAATACCGGCGTGTAGAAATATCGACGTCCACAAGCGGTAGAACTGATCAGGCACGTCTGGGAAATAGAACGGGATCATACCGCAGACGTCGTTCAAGCAGGACACCTGAAAAAAAGGAATAGTGGTTACATAGGTAATTGCAAATGTTGCCAACTGAAACCTTAGGTTTTTAATAGTTTCGAAATACTTCTATACGATAATGCATTTTGAAGATTAAAAATTAAACAAGTTTAGACAATGCATAAGACGAAGCACACCTACTTATAGCGAATATATAGACGAAGCACACCTGCTACATAGCAGTAGTAGTAAAATGTATTTATATGGTACATTTCAAATATCCTTGACTTATTTTAATTGCCCACATGTTTAAATGATTCTCTTGATTCAAATAATAATGTTAATGGTATACTGACTACTGTAATATTTTCAGATGACAGCTTTTATAGTGTGTAAATTCAGGAGATTAAATGGTTAGGGCTGCCAAGGCTGGAACTACAGGAAATGTCCACAGCTTATAAAAGCATACCAATAAATCCTACTTCCATGTCCAGGTCGTGTTCTCTTGGCAATGCGTGGCTTACAATGTGTGTACGACCCACAGTTAACGGAAGGGGGTGAAGGTGCCTCTGAACTGGAACATATCAGCTAAGAGAGACAACCCTAACATAAAATACTGGTACACCAAGTATGGAGGTTTAGCAGATAGTTAATATAAGAGCGCCCACAGAAGTTTATTTTATTTACAGTACCTACCAAAGCTATGGTCATAGACTAAATCAACAGGTAATGACATAAGCAAACGAAAGGGACAAGAGGAGGATTAATGGATCAATAAAAGTAGTAACCTGGAACCTAAGAGGTATAAGAAAAGAGGTAAAAACAAAATATACGCCAAAATATTGAACAACAGGACCAGGACAATAATAATAGAAAGTGTATGAAATTTTACAAAACATTAGGCAGTAGCTGCCCTTAATACGGCTGCGACATCTGGATAAATAATAAATTGCACGAAAATAGAATACAGACCCAAGAAATAAATAAGCCTCAGAAGAGTGAAGGGTTGCAAAATTAGATAGAATAAGAAGTGACTCAACCCTGTTTAATATAAATGAGAAAATAAAAGAATACAAAGAAAGATCGAACCATCACATAGGGAGATTGGAGGTATTATTAAGGTTACCTCCAATACATGCGTTGGAAGAAGAAATAAATGTAGACCGCGAAAACGATGGGTATAGTAACACGCAACTAGCCTAACTGTGGAGTAAATAAAATGAAGAACAATTTAAATTTAAATACTGCAGTTAGAAAATTACATTTAGATTCACACTACTGTCAATAAACTAGTACCTGGAGGTATAACACAATATGTACTTTCTACAAATAAACAATAAATAATGCTTGAACATAGGAAGCACATATCAAAACTAAGAAGTAAAGGAACAGTATGAACCCTCAATTATGATTACCGTAACCCATTGTAATTGCTATTTTACAAAATTCTAGTAAGCAAATATGGATATATACGAAATAAAGTTATGGGACTGTAGTAAACATTCTAAAAAAAATTATTGTTAGCCTAACATAAACTTAAACATATCAATTGAATACAAGCTATCAAATATGGATCACGCAATGATACATATCAAAATGACAATGTTAACTAAGGTAAAGAAGCTCATTAACGACTTTAACCAACAGCCAGTGTTGGAAAGAAGGTAGCAACGAAAGTGTTTAGAAGCTAGATTTAAGAGAAATGTAAATGACAGTAGATTTGGTTATCATTCTTACTATGTAATAAGTAGATGGTATCACTACCTGTGAACACAACGAGGCTTCCTCGTGGAAGGTTCCCCTGACGAAATCGCAATACTCCTTGGTAGTAATCTTACACTGTCCGTGGATACCGATGCAGCATGGATGACCGATAACCTCACAAACCATATGCTCGGCTAGTTTGTCCCTGGGGCCGCTCTTTTGTATCGAGAACTGAGTGTTGGTTTTCCTACATATTGGCCATTTGGTGATGTCGTCGGGCCATTCGTACGGGTGGACGCTGGCTGGTGCATCGCAGAACCTAAAAGATTAGCAAAAGTTAGCAGAAGAATATTTAGAATGTGGCGAGGGTTACTTTGGATCGAGACCGCAAACTGAACCGGATATCCTGCCTCCAGGGCCAGACTCACCCATAGTCCATTTCTTCCAAGTCGATATTGTTTTCTATTAACAAGATAACGTGATGAGTAGGTATCACAAAATAATCATGCAAAGTGTGTGCGCGTGGAACATCGAGCAAAGTATACCATTGTCGGATTAAAATTGTCTGCTGGATCTTGTAAATGAGGGTTGAATAAACAGTGATGCTATTGCTCAAAATTCCAAGTGCCAAAGGTGTTAACATATATACGGACTCTCCGATCATGCAGTACGACAAAGAAAACTCACCGTTGGCATGAGTCCTCTCAGCTGATTGAAAGATTTATCGAAAAAATTCGTAAGTACAACTGAAAGTAACGACGAATTTGGAAAACTCACCGAGCAATCCGCCTGGGAGGATTGAACGCAGCCAGAATCGTCATTCCGAATGCAACAGGCGGTCTCCCTCTCCTTAGCTTGGATCTTGTCGATTTCTTTTTTGATTTTATTGTCAACTCTCATGCAAGGGGCGAATTTCGCGCCGAGGTGGATTAGATCGGCGGCCCTGGGTCCAAACCTAGGAAGAACATCACATTACGGAACAGGTTCATGGAATTTCATCTGGTTGCCACAACTCATGACAAGCTCAAAAGTAGTTACTGCAGACAGATTAAGGTCTTATAAGTAGGTACTGGAAATACGAAAGTTCCTATGAAAACGTTAGTAACATTGTAGGATTTAAGGAGTTCGAAAGAGCTAGTGTAAAGCAGGTGACGAAGACGTTAGTCCGTGTTTACACCAACTTCGAAAAATACTGACTGTACTACTACTGACTAATGAATATACTTGAGAATTTGTACTTATTTAAATTAAATAGTGTGCAACCTTTCGCCCGTCTTAAAATTCCATTTCAGCGGCTTGTATAATGTCTGCCTTGTTTCTATTGTGCCGTGCCCAAGTTTCCCTTCCATATGCCAATACTGGTGCTGCTATCCCTTTATAGAATTTCATTTTTGTTTCTTAACTTGTCTTGTTTTGTAATGTTCTTTGTATGGTACCATACATTACATATGCATACAAAACTCGCACAGTAAATAAAAAGAAAGGCGTTGGATGGATCATGTACGAAACGGTCCAAATTTCAATGTAAAGAACTTCTGGAATAGGATATAGACACCCCTACGCTTAAAGATAGTTCTTTAATACGTCAAAATATAAGCGGTACTCGATTGTCTGTTGCTCCAAAATTATCTAAAACGGTTTTGGAATTTTGGACTCTATTCCAATGGAAACCAACAAAAGAATATTTATTGCTGGCCAGTGACAAATTTAATATTTCCAGTTCGAGGCTCTTAGCTTGAATTTTTTGCTATTTTATTATTTTCCGAGCGTTGGGCTGCAAATCCTACGACTCAACCCATAACCTGTAGGACCGGGTAATTGTTGGTCGAGGTGTTCCCCTTCTAGCCGTTGAAAGTACACTCTTCACGGCTTGTAAACTTGAGCTTTGTTTCAAACATATGGTACTACGAAAGGATTCCTCGTTAGAGCCTTGAAAGAGATATTCAATGTGGCGAGCACGTAAATGTTGCCCTTTCCAATGTACCTTTTGTTCATTAGTTTCATTAAATGAATTAACGACTAAACTAGATTATAAACGATCATTTGTAATTTTTAAATGCATATGAAATGTTTACATTTTGTATTACACAGGTTTTTGCAAAAATTTAATTATTTTTGAATGTGGTATTGATTATTTAATCAAATTATTAAGTTATTAAACGTTATGGAACTATTTTTCTATGAGAAAGCAGGACGATTTGGAGCTTGTTTATTGAAACTTGTATTTTAAAATATTGCCAAAAAATCATCCATGTATGCAATTATATTGGTTTTAAAGTTTTCTTATTATTTCCATTTTGCTTTCGAATCTCCTAAAATCGTCCCCCTTACCAAAAGTTCGCCGGTTCCATGTAATCGACTTGCTGCAAGGACAAACTGGTCACCAAGACCTGGCCGGACCTCGATTGGAAATCGATCCCGAACGGTCCGAAGCCGTAGCACAGGATAGAAATGAAGAGTACCAGGATTTGTACGGTCGTCACCCAATACGTGAACATCGGCCTGTGGTCCTCCATGTCGTTGAGCTGTTCGCGAATCTTGTCGTCCTGAGTGACGGATTTCCTAAATGAACGCCTAAAATTTAAACAAGAATGATTACTGTAAGCGCAAGTGACTATTTATCCGTTCGTTTGCGATTGACAGCTCGTCATCCTCATTATAAATGCAAATCCCCGAACGGTTGTGTGCCGTCCGCAGAAAGAATTTCCTGATAATAAACAAGTTTAAATAGGAATTTCATGTTGTAGTATTTACTTTTCTTGGACCACCAAGTAGTAACTCAAACAACAATAGGTCTCCGGTTCCTATTAAAATAACTAGAGGTTCCACAGTTTCGTCTATTAAGTGATCTCAATCCCATATCTTTTGTTCTCCTTTTATTACAAGGTCTACAGCAATTTTCCAATTTTTGCTGGTCATTTTGGACAATGATGTTAGGATAAGCTGATGTACATCATGTAATTTAAAAGTAGTGTTGTTTCTAGCAACGTTTCCTTTTACTTGAGCCCATATGAGCTCGATAGGATTCAGTTCGCAATGGTATGGAGGTAACACTTCTATAGTTTTTCCTTTTTCTTTAGCAATTTCGCCAACAACGTACTTTTTGAAGTTTATTTTATGTTGCCTTGCAATAAATAACAATTCTTTTGTACCATGTTATTGTGGTGATTGAGACCTTTCTGTTGTAACCAATCGACAATTGCTTTCTTCCATGATCATGTTATCAATGATTCCTCAAATCTAGAATGGTAACTACAATAACAGTATTTCTGGCAACAGTTCTAACACTTGTTTCAAATATTCTTCCAAAACATCTGCATTCATTTCCTCGTGGTGCTCCTTTGATAAATTAAATACTTATAAAAATAATCACATACCTACACAACTCATATGAGTATATATACTCATAATTTGTTTGTAGTAAATCTGTGTGCAATAATTCATAATATCATTGAATCTCCACGTCACACCTTGGTAAGTTATGTAACGCCTATGGTTTATCATCATGTTATTGTTGGGATCCACAATTGAGCTGTCAGTCGCAAACGGACGGACTTTAAACGATGTCCCATGATAGATTTCATGAGACTTTGAGAGCTATATGAACTTGCAGCGGTTGTAGCTGAACAAAAGGAACCAGGAACATATTTTATATCTTTTGACAAGTAGGTAATATTGTACGATTCCTGAATCGTGGTACAAAGGCATGTGCGATGCATAGCGACATCACTCCTTGTTAGTGAGAACCTTGACTTTAATACCGAACATAAAGTGTCAAAGAAACGTGAAACTCACCCGAAAACCCTCCCGACCCACCCCATCCCGTACTGCCTCCGATTCGAATTATCCAACACCCTATCCAGCATGCTCGACACTATCCTACCGCCGCCCCTGACCGCGCCCGGGGGCCTGTTGTGCCTCAAGATGACGTCGTCGTGGTCTATCCTCCAGCCTCTCGATCCCGGCCTCGGGTAGCTCGCCTCCCTTCCTCTGTCCCTGTAAGCGGGCTCGGCGGGGACGTCGCCGCCCCTCCTGTCAGTCGTGTCGATCCCTTCCGAGGTCTTCGGCGACGTCGGCGCCGAGGGCTTGTCGAAGAACGCTTGCTCCTCCGCCTGAGACGGCACGGTCGGGGTCTCGGGCGGGAAGCTCCTCGACCACTGGGAGTGCTGGGACCTCGGCCGGGGCCTGTGCCTGGTCAGCGTCTGGAAACAGGCAGAGAAGGCTTAGTGGTTAAGGTATGATACATAAGGGAACGTTAGACGCAAGATTTATTCTCTTCTGTGGTCCAAAGGAGCCAAAGTAATGTTCAATAATTTCAGATAGAAGAACAAATAACGACAGAAATGGTTACTGCATGCCTAGAGAAGAGGGGCAGAAAGAATACCATATCCATTCTTGGAGTGGAAACTTTGCGGAAAAACGAAAAGAGGAAAACTATAAACCAGGACCAACATACGAAAAGAAACAGAAGACCTTAAAGGAATTGATTCCTGATTGGCCAGAATGGCTTTTTTGGCCGTGTATTTGTTCTAGAGCGTGTCGTCTCTCCTATTAGCAGAATTTAAAAGACAGTTCGTACCGGGAATTCGATCAGCCTCCCGGTCCAGAGAATCACCGGGCTCATTTTTCCTGAGAATACCAACACACTCCAGGGACTCCGGAGAATCGCAAGGCTCGTCTTCCACGAGATCTTCGCAGAATCGGCAGGAACTGCCGATTGCCCGGCTCACTGCACTCATATTTGTTAATTCCTCCTCACTTCATTCATACCGTTAATATGTTAGATTTTCTTTATTTGAGTTTATTGAGGAGGAGGCATTTTAAACTCGCACTTTTGATATCGTGGCTGTTACTCTTTTAAAAATGTTACAAGTTGTATTTCAAATGTGATTTGCTTAAAATACTTAAGTAAGTATTTAATTCAAATAGTTTAAACCATCACAACTCTTATTTTAAATGTCCCTCTTTTAAGACAATATTAACTGCTTCTAGTATGGCATCTGCTCTTTATAGTTGTCATAAGTTTCTTAGAAACTCCTTAACTTCTTTAATTGGATCAGAGCTGTGTATAAAACCTGTCAAAATCATATTTAACAAGTATGATAATGATTTAAATATTTTTTGTAGGTTTTAAAGTAGATTCATTATCTGTCTCAGAGGAGAATGGAACATTTATAAGAGCCTTTGTTTCCTCTTCTCAGCACCATATTGTACACGATGTATCTTACTCGATCAATGTTGAAATGATTGTAATTGCATTTACCGTTTTACTATATTGTAAAGGTTCGACTGGAGTACAAGGAATTCTTTATCAGATTAAGCCTCGTTATGGAATTAAATTAGAGAATTCAAAAGGGACTACAAGAGGAAATAACTATCGATCAGGAGAAGCAGGTGGAAATGTGCTACACGACACCATGTGCTTTCCAAATACTTACAGCTGTATTTAGTTAGATAGTGTAATCAGTTTTAACTACTTTAAAGGTGACACTTAGTTGCTGGTTATTTTTCTACTCGTGCAGAATTGTATTGATTAGAAAGATTTGCACCAGGAATATGTCGGTGATGGTTTTAACCAGTATGGGTCATGTATGATACTTTATTCGAAACAGGTAAATACGTATTTTGAGATGTGCTGTACACTCCAGGTGGCAGACGAACTATATAAAACTTGAGGCATAAGGTATTGATAACTCCACCTAGTGAACAATAGCGACCTTATCAGATCCATCACACTTACTTCTTCTTTACGTGTACATGGATCGGACACACGGAACACACAATTGTAGTCTTTAGGCTAGTTCCATTGTACAACTTTTGTCATCGTTATGGATGAGTAATCCCGAATTCGTTGTGAATTATTACTAGAGTTATAAGAGTTTGTTCCTAACGCAAAGATCTAGTGTCCTTGGCAGGATCGTAATAAAAAAATATAGGAAAAAATGATATTTGCAAGAAACATCATGTTGCTATTAACGAATCAAAGAGTAAGGCGACTGTGATGGCACAGACGAGGAGATGACGTTATAAAATGAGTTAAATTTAACTGAATAAACGAGTGCACTTTATACTCACTAAACGAAGGTGTTATTTACTTTGATAACTCCATTAATCCTTCGGCAGAATGACGCGTCCTGCCTTAATATTACTAGACTAGATTTACTGACTTAGATTTAAATCTCTTCGAGCATAAGAACGTCGATTAATTTATTTACAAGTATTCCTCTCTGTTTTAGACCTGCGGGCAGTTTCGGAGTGGTTTCACATAAATTTCTGGCATGGAAAACTTTCACTGTACCTGGTACGAAATTGCTCTCGACTCCCATTTTTACAGGTTAGGATGGTGTCAGAAGCATATGCAAACATTTTGCTTTTAAGAATTTCTGTCTCTACTTTAGATCCAATCATGATATTGCTTCGAGTTCCTGAATAGTTTTCACGTCACCTGCTGCGTACTTCTCCATTCCAGAGATCTCCTTAAAAACGTCTCCTACAACTTGTAACATAACTCTCCAACATCTTTTCCACCTCTCGACAATGTAAATATTCCTCCCCTTTTCGCGTTTGACGGCCCCCTTTTATGACGAATAAAAAGAATCTTTTGTCCTGCGCCATGAATTATTACAATAAATATTTTATGGTCGCTCTTTTTCGACATCTTGAAGTGTTTATTCCATTCCGGCGGAATGACGAAACATGTCGTTCCGGTTCAGGTGGGGCGGACCTTCATAAAAAATATTTACGAAAACTACCGCACTAAAAACACCCTATGAACGCCGGGGAGTTGATGATAAGATTTCAGAAAACAACTTTTATATGACTCATTTAGTTCACCTCGGGTTTTATGCTGTAGATGTAGGAGACTCATCAGTATTTGTTGGGAATTAAGGGGACGTGATGGATGCGAAAATTAAATTGTTCTAATGGGGAAATTGATCGAGCATTGTGCGTGTAACGTATCACAATAGGGAGATGGAGCTATAAAGAAGTTTCCAATAAGATTATCCTCAGATGAGCGTGAGAGAGAGAAAAGGAAGAGTCCTTGTGTCTATCTCTTCTGCGGGGGAGAGCGAAAGATGCGGCAAACAGAAATGACCAATGTCCGAATAAAGTAATATCCAATGAAACCCGTTGTAAAAAATGCCAGCCGAAGGATTCCGATAAATTATCTTTTTACGTCAATTTATCCGGTCCTCAGGCTTATTTCCGGGCCCCGGGGAACCTAACAAAAAACCGCCAGAAATCATTTATTATATAATTCGTGTCGTATTTGAAATGGCGGCGACAGTGACGAAAGAAAAAAAAAAGGAGCGAAAGGAGAGGGGGTTTTTTGCAGTTTCCAGACTCACTTCCGCAATTTTTAATTTCCGGTAGATTCCTGGCCACATGAATTTGAAAACGTTATAAATGTTAGGAAATGGGCTCTAATTCGAAACATACATTTATGCCAAGGGCCGTTCGTGACATTTCCTTAAAACAGGTTTGCTAGACGGTTTTAGTTGTTATACGATAATGAACAAAATGACACGATGCGTGCTTAGTGTACGATCAACCGTTGTAAATATTTCTCTACATTTAATTTCGGGTGCGGCTTCATAACTTCACTTTTTTTCAAAACTCAATGAAACCCATTTTGTGAATTAGATTTTTTTTATAATATAGGTACACATGTAAAGTTTTGTTTCACACAGCTTTAAAAATCATGTCAGGTAGGTGACGTCCCCTATTGTCCACACACTGAATAAGCCGATTTCTGGTGTCTGTCTAGCCCTTTCCAGCATGGCAGAGGGTATGTTGGTAGTTTCTGCCAGAATATTGGCCTTGAGGCCTTGAGGTTGATACAAACGAGGGATTTCCAAAAACCCCACAAAAGTTGCAAGGGGTCAAATCGGGGGAGCGGGCTGGCCACTCCAAATCGCCCCTTATTGAGATGAGGCGACATGGGAAGTGTTCCCTCAAAACAGCCATTGATGCAATGGAAGTGTGCACTGTCCTGTTGAAACCAAACGTCTCCTAAATTCAATTCTTCATGTCGAGGGAAGGAAATCCTTCCAACATGTTCACATACCGATCAGAATTCATTGTCACTGTTACCCGATCTTCTTCAAAAACCAAGGGACCAATATTCCCAACTGAAGACTGTACACCACAATGTAACTTCAGGTGAATGCAGAGGCCTTTGATGCAATTCAAGAGGGTTGGTGTCAGCGCAGTGACGCATGTTTTGTTTATTCACGTATCCACACAAATGGAAATGGGCCTCATCACTGTAAAAAGCACTCGCGTCCTCAGGAACGTTTTCGAGAAGAGCCTCTCAAGCGTTTCTCTGAGAATCGAAGCTACGCTCACAGAGTTCTTAAACAATCGCCAACTTGTAAGGATGGTAATGAAGATCATCGTGAAGAATTCTCCTTATCGAACTATGGGAAACTCTAAGGGCAGACGCATGTTTGTGCGCAGAACGCAGTACAGATCGCAATGTTGAGGCTCTAACAGCATCAATATTCTCTGATGTTCTAATTGGCCGACGGACTCCAGGTCTTCATCTTGTCATACTCTCGATTTGTCTGAACGAAGCCACCTATGTAACAAACGATTTCAGATCTGGGACTGCGCCTACCGGGGCTACATTGAACCGATCTCGAAAGACACGCTGGGTTGCGATTACAGAACGTGCACGCCTGGACGGCAAACGCACGCTGTCCACTGTTCCAACGCATCATGGCAACTGACAAACTGACAAACTGAAAGGAAATATGATTCCGCATCCCGCACCAATTGTCAAAAATTTTAAAAGAATTACGTTTTAATATCTTTTTTAAATACTATTTTTGAAACACTTTAAACTATTCTAGTGACCGCAGAATTAATTCAAGCTTAGTTTTTCATCAAGTTCTATTGTTGCTAAATTGGATTTAGATCGACTATCTATAACAACGCTCTAATTTTATACACACTTCTGATAACAAAATAGTTATATCAGAGATTTTGTTACAATTATACACACCATTATCAGGACAAATTGTGCTTAATGGTTGATCGCTAATGTAATTTACTACGCCTGTTAGATTTGAATTGAATTTGGATGACTGTCGAAATACATTTGTCGATTGAAATGTATAATTGCTTCGGTTTTTTTTATTTCGGTGATCTATAATGGTCAGCCCTTAAACAAATGAAACAAAGTTCTAATTTCCTAGCTTTATTTAAACGTGATTCCAGAGTGAATTTTTAAAAGGTTGAACAGTTAAAGAGGAAATGTGAATTCGAACACACTAATCAATTAAAATTAGTGGTGGAGTAAGACTGCCTTTGATAATGAGGTGAATTTTTTTGTTCATGGTCATTTTTTTCTGTCTGAAAAGTACATGAAATCTATATCTGTATCTGAAAATCATGTCACCGACCTGACATGATTTTTAAAACTGTGTGTAAGAAAAATTTACATATGTACCTATATTATACAAAAAAATAAATAGAAAATTCTATTTCACAAAACGGGTTTCATTGCGTTTTGAAAAAAGGGAGTTATGATGCAGCACCCTGTACCTTCTCTAGCGAAAAACGAAATGGCTTCTCAGGTCAAAAAGGATTAGTTGCCATTGTCACCATAGGGGAACGGGTTCGTAAAAGATATCGACAAATCCCCATAATAATGCAGGTAAATTCTTTTACGGTACTTACTTACCCAAACATCTTTAATCTTTAAATCAAATTTATATTATTTCCTTCAAACATCCTTATTAGAAATTACCAGAAATATATAATGTTGTTTTTACTTTGCAATTGGAGTTTTCTAATCGATAATCCTCCATGGAATGTGTTCACGACGTCTTCGCCGATATTTCCTCTCCGAAGTTGAAAACGGATAATTTCCGCATAGAAACTAATTAAATTCGAATTGGAAAGTGGAAACGAAGAGATTTCCTCTGATCGTCCATCCATGGCTCCTCTTCCAGATTTGCCGACCCGATACGATTATTCGTTTAATAAAAGATGTCCATCTCTCTATCAGATAGGAAATATTAATTAAGGCGATTTATCGGGTACGGAGCCGGGGAAAATTCGGCCCCTAATTAATTAAATCTAATGAATAAGAAAGGGAGGGAAAAAATCCCCCTTTCTGCCGAGACCGAGATTTTCATAATTGAAAGAAAAGAGGGGCGGTTATCGATTGTATGGGAAAAAATCGAAAGAGGGGTGAAGGGAGGATCGTCCATCAATTTCGCTCGAATGATTTTCGAAAGGGTTTTGAGGGATCATTTGTGGAAATAGGACAAGGTTGTTCCAGAAAACTCTCGAATTTTCCACGGACGAGAGGAGCGAAAGAGAGTGAGGGTGGAAAGAAGAGGAACAAGGGATAGGTTTTGGGTGTATGTTTTATTGCCATCCGCTACACTAATTTTCTTATTAAACCGAAGTTTCGGTGAGTAATGAATTTTCCTTAGGAAATTGCTATCGATACTAAGAATGGCCGAGGAGAGGGCACGGATACAGCATATACGGCATCACTTTTTTTATCCCGATCATGAAATTGTTGTATTGTCATCCGGCCTTAAAATGTGTGTATTTATTTTCAAATGTGGCGAATAGTCAACATGGAGAAAATTATACTTAGTATGGGACGCGAGATTATTTTCAATGTGTTTGTTTTTTTGAAGGATGAAGCTCAAAACGGTGTAAGAATTCCAGTAACTAAATTTAACGAACGTCTTGTAGCAAAAGCCATAAAGATAAGCGATAAAACATCCACAAGCTTTTGGCAGGTAGGTAAAATTGAAGTAGGAGAAAAATCTGCACTTTCGTCACCTACAAAGAAAAGTTAAGGAGAAGTTGCCGCAAAAGTGATAGGACAAACTGAGATAATACCCCCAATAACACACGATTTCTATATCATAAAAAAGAAGATATGCAGAGGTACTAAAATTGTCTTTAGTAATGCTGTGCCGTAGATGAAGCATTTTTATCGACGTAACTCGAAAGGAGTCGAACCATTTAGGTTATTCTTGATATATTTCATATTCTGGAACGTTCGAGAAACAAAGAATTGCACATATAAAGGCGCCAGCTGCGACACGAAGGTAATTCAGCGATCGGCAGTTAAGCGAACTAAATCTGAAAGAGAAACACGGCAAATTTCGTATGAAATGAACTTCTCCTACACTACCCTGCACTTATTTAAAATAGATAAGTGTAAAAATTTCATTTCTGATACTGTTAATTGAGGATGTAAGAGTCTAAGAGGACTTAATTCTGAGGATGACTTTAAAACGCGAGGACTGTTTATTTCAAAGGTGTTAGTAATCCATATGAATTTCAAGTCGATTCACAACCACAAATTCGAGATACAAGTAGCACAAAATTCATTGTTCTTAATAAATTAACATGGAACCTTATGGGAGTCAGCATTTAAAGCATTGCATCTTTTCTGTTAATACCGGGAATTACATCAAAGAAAGATGCGAATACTGCCTACATTATTTCGCCCAGGTTCGTTTTTACCCCCACAAACATGACCGTTATTTGCTTACAATGAGATGCCTACATACATGCCTTACAAAAATGCAAAAGGTAACGAAACAGTTCCAGTAGATTCACTACTGCTGGATAATTTTAACCACAAAATAAAGACAGTGTAACATCCAGGAAAGTATTTATCTCTCTTTAAACTTTTATGCTGAAACTTTATATGCTGGCAGAAGCCGACGTAATAATTTTAGATGTCCTTATATATGCTGCAAGCAAATGTCACACAGAAAAAGCGATATTGTACCCATTGCGTGAATTTTACAACAGTTATAACTTACTTACAACAGTTATAACAAACTGCTACTGAATAAAAAGACCATTCCAAGCAAGTCCACAAGTATGTACCTGAACAATGTAAGGCAAAATCGGTAAAGAGATGGAAGATAAGTATGATTGGAGGCTTTGGAATATGAAAAAGAAACCAAAGGGAGAACAGGCTGGAACCCTGGAACACCTGGAAGCGCCCAACTGATAAACCAGGCAATATTGTCCGAAACCAAACTAAGTAGAGCACTGGAAAATGGAAGAAATGTGGAAGACCATCAAAGGAACAACCACTGAAGCTTGTATCGATTTCTAAGCTCGTAGAACTAAAAGGATAAGAAGAAGCAGTGGATAACAAATGAAATTTTAGAGATAATGGAGGATCGATGGAAGGCAAAACAACGGACCTAAAACATATTCCCAAATACAAAAGAACATTAAAAATGAAACCCGAGAAGCAAAGGACGAGTAATAAATGTAGAGAAATCGAAGACCTAAGCAAAAGTCATGAGGGTTTCAATGTGTACAAAATATCAGAGAAATCACAGGGAGAAACAAAAGAAGACAAACAGAAAATATCATAGATGAAAGAGGACGCAAAAACTAAGGCATCAATACATTCCAACACTTTTTAAACGAAACGAAAAATTACTCCTCTGTTAGCCATTGGAGTAGACGTTTTGCGTTAGTTCATATGTATAGCCTTGATTGATTATACCTTTACATATAAATCCCCCACTTAAAACGCATAATGGACATAGTGTACTACGAGAAACCTCTCGGCAGTCTGTTACTTGCTTCGTTATTGTGTTAATATAACATGAAAGGACTTTGGTTAGACTGGCTGTACTTTCATGGAAAAATACTCGATGCGTAGGTTGTTACTGTTGCTTAGGCAGTTGTTTTTGAGAATACCATGTACCAACGCAGAAGATATTCTTTTACCCAAAAAGTTTATATTTTGTATAGATTTATATTTTTGTTGATATGAATAAAATTTCTTTGAAGGAATTTCTATTTTACTGACTTTTTAAGCATTCTTTGTTCAATATTACATCTACACGTGACTTTGCGTTTCAATCATCGTCGCCCCTTCAAATACGAAGCCAATAAAATGTGAACTTCAACTGAAAAAAAGAAAATTAAACCAAAGGACCTCATCGTCCTGTCGTCATGTTAAATGTCGATTTTTCCCCGCTGTACCCGGAGTCCGGAACAGTTTTTCCCTTTCTCCCTCATTCTTTACGTGGCGATAAAATAAATCTCTTTCGGTCGGACGTATTGGCATCTCTCGCAAATGGAATAAATTTGATTATGTGTAGGGCGCGCGGTAAAACGCTTGTCCTGCCTCTCTAATAAATGAAAAACCGCCCAGAAGGGCATACATCATTGGCTTCCTGCGATTTTTTTTTGACAACAAGAAATAATAGATCGCGGGACGGAAGTTCAGCGATCTGATAACGCGAGTTCCGGTCTTCCATTAAAGAATTTTGTAACGGGGATGATGCATGGGGTCGCGATAAATTTTTTCACATCTTCTAAGTACGTGCCAGCGAGCGAAGTTGAAATTAAAATTTGTGAACTTACTGAATGAATCTCACAAAACACCAAGCGGGCGAGGGGGATGTACAAGGGACCGAAAGGAGCCTCCGAGACCTTTCCATGATATCATGCCATAGTTACAGCACAAAATCGATTTTAGCGTCCAAGGAGCCCAATGTGGTCTTCGACATAGAACTGCCTTTCTATTATACCATATCACACTAAATTATCTTACATTCATAGGTGTTTCTGGAATGCCCTATCGTATACGAACTCTCTTACCGCAACCACGTAGGACAGCCCGTCCCACGTCATCCTCGCGACGGAGTCCTTCCTCCTGAGGCCGACGTCCCTGCTGAACTCTTCCCGCTGGCCGGAGTCCGGCAGGTCGCTCGTCCCGGCCGCTCCGGACGGGAGGACGTCCGGCCTCTCGGTCTGCAGCTGCCCGAGGACGTGCTGCGCAGACGGTAACTCGGAGGCCGCGCGCCTGTGACTGAAACGACTGAGCGTCGACTGGCGGTACTCCTCTTTCAGCGGCCCCATCGTCCTGGAAAGGAAACGTGTGTAGTGAAACAATAGGTAACAGAGATTACGGGTTCTGTTGCGCCCCAACGCTGGAGTAAAGTATTATGAATACGCATGCGCGTGTGGTTGTATGAGGTAATGTGGGAGATGAATGGTTGCTCCTTGTTCTACACGTATATTTCTAGAATGATCGTTATTGTATAGTATAGCCATTTTTGGTTACTTCACTCGGCATCAATCACTGCTGTATCTAGTGCCACGTGATCGGTAATGGTCTAGATTGGCTGAATCTACGATGACGTCACATCTCAGTAAATACGTGTGTCATTGCCATGCCTTTGTATCTTGGGATTTTGAAACTACCATTATCGAGTGGTAATGGGATACCTTATGATTTCTATAGTACATTTTTGTGCGCATCTTCGTGAACGCAGACGGCGCATCCTACCTAAAGTTGATGCCAATACAGATGGAAAATATCCTCGATTTTTATGATGCTCTTTTATGCTTTTGTTTTACAAAAATTACTCAAAATTCGCAGGCTTTAGACAGAAGCAGTAAGCCAAGTACATTTTAATTAACTCTGATTTCTTTTGTACACCTATATTAAGTACACTAGACGGGCACAAAAATATATTGGAAATGTCTTAAGTTAGTTGAAAGGTCAAAATGTGGAATAGTTCAAAGGCAAATGTAGTGACACTAAGCAGACGATTTTGTATAAAAGAGTTGGAATTACTTTAAAAAATCAACACGCCCAGTATATTCACTAAACGAAGGTGTTTTGTTCTTAAGTAGAGATGTCGTAAGTAAATGGAATAATAGATTTGGGACATTTCAAAGACGAATGGACTATGTAGTGACACTAAGCAGGCATGTATAAAAGAGCCGGAATTAATTCAATAATTCAGTATACCTACAGTGTACTCACTTAACGAAGGTGATTTACTTGATATTCCTATAAGATTCTACAGCAAGGAAGATTGCTCTAGATACGATCGGCTGATTTCATCGGCATAAGTCATAGTTCTACTACATTAAGAATATCTTTGTTCAACCAAAAAGTGATCTTTTTACACTCTTCTCTGGTTCTCAACCATGAATTTTTTTCCAGCGTCCCTTACCTGCACGCCATCCTTTTCCGCCTGTCGAGCCATCTCAACTGTTGCTCGTTCTCGTTCTCTTCGTCGACGCCGAAGAAGTTCGCCGTCTCCTTCTTGATGTAGTTCTTGATGAACTCCTTCCTGCTCACGGAGCGGTTCAGCTGCGGCCTCGGTATCCTCTCGCTCTGCGTGTGGCCGATCCTGTGCCTGGGACGCTCCGGGGCGGGTCCAGCAGGAAGCGACACCGTCCTCTGGTGGTTGATGGGAGTGCGAGGCACCGGCGACGGCGCCACCAGCTGCTGCTGCTGCTGCGGCTGCTGTTGCTGCTGCTGCGCAGACACCTGAGGAATGGAAGCATAGGATCATTCTCGAGGGTTTTGGGTGGGCTAAAGTTACAATCATAGCTTATATGGAATGCGTGCGCCAGAAGATAGGCAACATGCCATATTTCCGAGTTCTATTATTTTTCATTTAACTCAAACTTAGAACTCTCCCAGACCAATCACATTATCCATCTCACTTGTATCGCAGTCTTTAGGCTAGTGCCATTGTACAACCTTTGTTACCGTTATGGATAAGTAATCTGTTAGTGGAGTTATTATGGAAGGTCTTTTCCTAACGTAAGGATCTCCTGTCCTTGGCAGGAATGCGCGTTCTCTTCAAATCTGGGAAGGGTGTTACACGGTTCCGAGAATTGTTGTATGGTTATCTTGCTGTTCAGAGTAAGAGTTTCATGTTGAAAAGACTTTCTATTTCCTTTCGTCCTTCGTGAGAAATGAACGTCCTCGTTGTCTTTGCAGAAACCGTTCTGGTAACGTCATTTTGTCAAAGCGGATATAGGTTTCCAGGAAAGCATAGAGTGTGTGTGGATTTGCACGAGTTACTTTTCGGAGTTCTTCAGCGCCACCTCTGAACTTCTTACGCACCTGATTACGGAAAAGCAGTGCGTTACTTCAATCGCCCACGAACATTACCATTGTGGGTGTTTAGAACGGGCCACGGTCGTACGGACTACTGTTTTGGATGTGGCTATGCCTTCTTTTAAGATTACCCTGAATGTGCCAACTTTTCCTATTTGCCAAACTGCTTTCATCGAACTTACTTATACATATATGTATGTATGTAAATAAAATTAAGAATTGAAAAGACAACTGCATTATATAACAGAGATAATTAAATTTGCGATAATGTTTTTACGATATGGCACAAGGGATTTTAACAGTATTTACATAACAAATTGGAAATAATGAGATGATTATCCTTCGAATATCGATAACACACTGTTATCTCATGTTGTAACCTTCATTAGTTTATAACGGAAATTTTGATTGTATCACATGCTTTTTTTTATTTTAACAGCTCACAGAAATTACGGAATTTTTAAGAAAGTCATCTGGTTTCATATAGTGGTTTTATAAGTTTACTTGTCAGCTAACTACTACTTGCACTTGTTTAACTACTTGTAAATATTTGTCTATTTTTAACTCAGGTGGCAGAGCAAAGTGTCTAGGGTGATGTTCCTAACCTTCTTTATGAAGTGTATAGAGTCCTTTAAGTAAGTTTCTGTATGTCCCATATGATTCTGTAGTAAGTTACTCCGTTGTTTCACTATTTGATAGATGGGGGATCCAGTGGAGCTAACTGTTGGTCTTAGTGGAATATTTGGTTTGTATATCTACGTGTGCCCTTCGCTGTCTTTCCCAGGGATGATTCCTTTATCATCTCATTTGTTTTTCCTAGATCAGTTCATGATATGTTGATGGATGCAGGAGCTCTTGTATATTTTTTCCTCCTAATCCTTTGTCCCTAATACAGCTATGGTACTTCCGTTGTGAGTCGCTAGTACCAAAATGCTATCATCTGTTCTGAGGGCATGTAGTGTTTTTTTCTTCGTTCCTGTTAGATGTCTTCTGCATTCTGATTCCTGCCTCCATGCTAGCTGTAATCTCCTCGGGATATGGTTCGGTGTGACGGTGAAGTTTCCTTCTCAGGTAGTGATGCCATCTCCTCTGCTGTCAGTTCTTTCTCTGATAAGTTTATTACTGTCCTTTGATTGTCCAGACTAATTTGGGTTAGCTTTGATAAGAAGCGCTATAACTTGTCTTCCGTGCTGTGGTCTTTTTCTTCATTATTGGTTGGAAGGTAATGCTGTCAATTTGTTCCCAATCACTCCAGTGCAGTAGACTGCTGAGTCTCCAGCGGATATCTAACAGGTTGCATCTGTCTGGGCAAAGTTTTTCTGGTTTGTTGGATCCGTTCCCTTAGTAGTGCCTGTACTATCTGGTTGTAAATGTGATATACATGCGTTGCCTGGAAGTTTCTTTTCAAAAACCAAAATGGTCCCTATGGTATGAAAGAAAGGTTAAATAACACAGTCTACATGCTTTCTTCGTTCTGATGGTTCCGAGTTTTCTTAGTGCTTAGTCTGTGGTATTTTGTGATGGAATCAGCTTTGCATTTTCAGAATGCATGTCGTTGAAATAAGTTCGTCACTTAGAGTAATTTTGGAAACCTAAGAGAGGTCGAGATTGGCTATAGGACGCTACGAAAAAGCAATACACTTTGGTCGCAGGGCTAACAAGCCAGTTTGCGTCTCTATCATTGCTCACAACTAGAAAAGTGGTCAAGGGTATCTGGGGGAAGGGTATCAAGGGAACACTTGAGAAGAAATACAGAAGAGGGCGCTAAACGGACATTAAAGAAAGAAAGGAACCCACTCATGATGACTAAAGCAGCACGACCGATCCTTACCGCTTGTACGCTCTTGGCGGGGCTCTCGATGACGCGCTCGCTCGTCTCCGCGTGTAGCTGTTGCTGCCCATCCTCGATCTCGACGGGGGAGATCGGCGTGGCCGCCCTTTGCGGCACCGACTGTTGCTGCGCGGGGTTCGGCGGCTGCGCGGCTTGCTCCGGCTGCTGCGCGTTCAGCACCTGCTGTTGCTGCTGCTGCTGCGACGGCTGCGGAGTTTGGGAGGTGCCGCGCCTGAAACAACGAGGAGGATTAGAGCTATAACGCAATTTAAGGTGATATAAAGCAATGTTTATGAATATTTTACGACATGATCGTATTTGTAATATTTGTATTTTGTAGTGGTATTTTAATGAAGGAATTTAGAAACCAGCCCTGGACGAGCCTTTTTGCCTCCCTACTTGTAGGCTCGTTTGTACCTTCATGGCTTGATCGTGATTAACTACCTTATTAACACTTGGATGAACTAAATTTTTAGCTCTAGCTACAGCGAAAGAAGGAAGGGTTAGACAATACAACAGTGGGAGTAACGTAATTGGAAAACTTCCCAATGAGAAAGAAATAAGAGAAGCCAAGACATTTCCCCAAAAACAAAAAGGACTTGAACTAGTTTATCAAGGAATAGGCAATGGAAGGTAAACTTTCTATCTATTAAGAGTAGAAAGGAGTTGATTGCGTTTCACAAATCAGCTACATAATGACGAATAGAGGATTCTTTCAGCAAGACGGAGCCACACCGACTAATTGCTTGGTTGGTGGAAATTTACGGAGATCGAGTTACAAGCGGAGAGAATTGTGTTTTTCCTTTGTGGACAACTGAAAAGTACATATGGAGACGACCTAACCAAAATTGGAAAATTTATCAAGTGATGCTGCAAAAAGGAAAATAAGGAAATTCGTTAGAACATATGTTTAAAAATGGAACCTACTGCCTAAGCTGTTTGCCCAACAATATGTCTCACTTCGGTATTACTCGACTGTGATGATTTTTGTGTACTAACCTTTGGAATGGGACTTCTAAAATTCAATTTTTATTTAACAAAAGTATCGGTATGAGTAAAGCGAAGAGTGGTAACGGTAAGGGTCTGCCCCGTAGTCCGGTCTCTCTGCTTATCGATCCGCGAGCAACAATCCATCATTTAGAAACTGTCAGAAAAACAAGCCTTAACACGGAAACCCTATCTGGGATGGAAATCTTTATCTCCGCATAGAAGGCATATACAGATAATAACCATTATGAGTTCGTGAGTGGAAAGCGGGATGTCCTTTTCGAATTTCCTTTTACATATATACGCATACACATACACGCGCGCACACGGGGACGTAATCTCGGATGGGAATCAAGTTCCCGTCCCGTTTTCGGGAGAAAGGGTCATGCGCGCGATAATACTGATATATGATATGTGAAAAATCGGGATAAAGTTGCGAGCCCCCGTCGAGACGGGAAAACCCTTTTTCCGCGGATACGCTGTGGCTCTCGCAGAATTATTATACTCCCGATGTTTATTACTTTTCATTTGACTTACTTCCTTGCGCGAGTATCATCGTCGCTTCGGCCGTTATTATTCGACGAATTAATTAAAATTCTCCGGCAGCCCTTTCGGCCAGCTCCGCACTCGGAATAATATTCTAGCGAAAGGAAAACAAATGGAAAAATGATGAGTTCGTAGAGGAACCTCCGAAATTTTCCAATCGTTTGAAATTTGTTTTAAATCAAGTTTCACAAAAATCTATTAAAGTTTATTAACTTTAATAAAATGGTTATGACATTGTCAGATAGGAAATCATTCTTCGGAATACATACAAAAGTACAAAGTAGCATACATAAAGGACAATTGCAGGAAGGGTATAATCAAACCTATAAATAATTGTAAAAACAAAAGCAATAAGCTCGTTACAAGACACGTAATTCTAAGCGACGAGGGCGCAGTGTTTATATAGAAAAAGCTGCCGATTCGGCGACTACCCAAGTTAATGTTACATCGGCCGAACCGACTAATGTTGCTAATTAATGTAGCGCAATCTTTTATCATACACAATCAATAACAATTTGTAAACTCAAGAAATGTTTAAAGAATTATTATTACACGAGACCCAAACGTATATACAATATTATTATTAAACGAGCCACACACGTGTCCGCAAAGCATGGACAATGTCGGCTGCTTCAGAATTTTAAGGAAAAGATGGAAAAAAAAGAGAAAGAGAAACGAGCATCAGAGGAGAGCGCCGTGTCCTTGGCCCGCTTGGTCTCACGTAAGCAAAAGTGGGTGGGGGGTGGGGGCGGAAGAGGGAACGTATTGGGCATCAGAGGAAAACACCGTGTCCTTAGTAAGAAAAAGTGGGGGAAAAAAGAGAGAGAACGGCTGGCCGGACAGTAGGGGACAGAGAGTGGCCGACCTGAGAAGACCGAGAAAACCTACCACCCCGAATATGCTCTCTGACCCGCCTCGCACCGTGGAAATCCGAAGGTCCAGACAATAGCCCTCAATCAAGTAAGTCGCCATCCTCGCTTCTTAGGCTCCAGATTTTAAGATTCGCTGCGCCCGAATCTGTTTTTCTCCTTTTGTTCATTTGTAACTTTTAGTAACCTGACTTATAGGCTCTCCGACCCAGGCGAGTATAAAACCTTTTCTTCCTTTTCCCTGTGGCTACCAACCCCCTACCTCACGTCGTCGCGACAATATCGAATTTTATTCTAAAGTTCGAATTAGTTTTAACAGACCCATGCTGTATAACTGCTAAAATACAATAATTTTTATAAAGGAAACTCATATATGACTCAACCTAGAAATAATATATAATATTTCACGTTTTAGGGACAACCCAAATTATCCACAACCTCTTCGGATTTATTGAAAAAAGTACCCAAAATTGGATAGGCTGATATGTACGGAGATACGTCACTCCTACACCGAGGGAGCAATATATCATTCAAATTGACAGGTAATCGAACCAGGTCTCTTATAATAAGCTTATGTAATTACTCGTTCACTTCTAGTTAATAACGTAAATTAGAAATCCGATGCTTTGAACGATCCAGTGGCATTCAGCTACATTTAGTTATAATTATTCTTCAGGTGGATGTAATTAAATTTAAATTTATATTGTATTAAGAAATTCCTTTCATGACGCATTATTTTTTAATGTGTTGTATTAATTATTGTCTTGAAAATTCAAGGCACTAGGAATTTGTGTAACACTCTCAAGAATAGAGTGCATTTATAAATGTCAACTTGACAATCACTAATTAAAATAATGTAACTACCGCCCCTGTATCGGGATAGTTGCTATGCCACCATGTATTGTTTATTTAAAAAAAAAAAACAGAAAATTGATGACAGCAGATATCGAAGATTGATCTGTTTGACACACACGCTTTTCAAGAATAAAGTCTTTCTGCTTCACTCCGTGCGTGTTCGTTACAATTTGGGGGTCTGTCCGGGATGTGGTGACCGGGGGATAGGGACGGAAGGCACGAAAGTGACGGCAAGGGGGACACGCTGGGGCGGCGGGATGAGCTGGCCCGGGTCCGTCGTGCGGACCAGAAGAAATCCCACCAAAAGCGCCGTGCATTCTATGGATATAATTTGTATTGCTTACGCCTGTTAGCTTAAGTAAGAACGCAACTTTTTATCTTAGTATGTTTGATATGGCTATAATATGGGTGTAACTATATGGCATTTCTCCTGGATCTCTGTAAAATATTTAGCTGCGGGTAAAAGTGGAGATCCTGGAATGCATTAAACCATACATTAAAAATAGGTCGAAAGCGTCTCCCGGCGTTCCCGTTTCCAACGTATTTTACTGCACTTTTAAAACCTGTCGCGCTTTTTTCTCTTAAAATTCCCGTTCCTACATTAGAGAACCGCCGGCGTTTTCCTGTTGGGTAATAAATCCTGTTGTTTTATTTTTCCGACGTTCGCGCAAAGCAAGACGTATCCCGTATTCCTTACATATCTTTGCTCTCGATTTCGAAAGGGGGCCGCCTTCTTCCTCGCCTCTCTCCTTTATAAATACTTAAATTCTCGGCGTTTTGGTGAAAACTCCTTGAATTATTCATTGAGGTTCGAATGCTGCATTTCTAGAGGACCAGAAATTAAATAAGTCAACAAACGAGAGGGGGTCGGGACCGAGTGAACGGGAATTCTCGCTTATATAAATACTTTTTTCTTTGGAATTAATCAGGGAGAGAGAGACAGAGAGAGAGAGAGAAAGCGATCGATATGTTCCGATATACACCTTTAATACCGAGACTGCGGAAGTTCTTGGATTGGGAGGAAAAGCAGCGGTTACTGAGTAGGGAGAAGATATTAGATCTGCATAGTAAATTACGAGCCAAGTATTTTATGCAAATAATTAAATCCGGTTGAAGGTAACGTTCCCTTCTGACCAAGGAAATGTGGAATTAATTCAATGAGAAAAACTTTCAGTGCCATAAATAAAATTGATACAAAAAAACAAATACTTAACACCTCTAATATAATTGATGCTGGAAACTTTTTGAAGACAGAATTTTGAACGATTTTCTTTTTAATATCGTTCATGAAACAGAATGCAGAAAATTCAGTTAATATCTTAATTAAGTAAGAGTGTTCAAAAGAACTTGAGCATTGTAGCACCGTGTAGCACTGTAGCATTGTGACTTCCGCCCTATCAGCGCCTACTTCAATTTCCCTGCACTGAAGTAAGTGCATAACCGCTTGTTCTCCCTTATAGATAGCCGATTGACAGCTCGGTTATTTATGATTATTTCCAATAAATGGCCGTGGATTGAAATCGAAGATTTCTGTGATTATTTTGTTACAGCACCCTTCCGCGGTCCGCAGATAAATCACCGAATTTAGCGATCGCCGCGTATCAAGCCGCGTATTATTTGAACGCACTGGTTCATTTGTAAAAGCATTAGTTTAGGTTGCTGCCCATACTGCTTGTATTGCACTCCTCCAGCTGTGACTGCTGGGTCTCTATGTTTTCGTTTCGAATGCACGAATTCCCCCCTGACCGTTATAATAACTAGCTAGTTATAATGGTTAATGGAAGATAAAAACACAAGAAAATGGTTGAAAATACAGTTTTTTACGTTTTTAATGATGATAAACCTCTTGAAAAATTCAGAAAAAAATTATCTAATGACAATTCACAACTTCAACTGTTCTGTAAGAATGTGAAGAAACTTTGTACGCCAATAATAAAGAAAGGAGAAAACTGATGGAACTCCCGTTAGGGTTAATGGACGATAAACATTCAAAAATGGACAGAATAGAGTTTTTTGACGTTTTAGCCATGTTCAACCATACAAAAAAAATCCAAAAATTTTATTGCCATTACTTGTTTAAAAATACTTATCAAATATAATTTTCATTGTTGCTACGAGTTTCATTTTCAAGATATCACAGTTTAAATTCATTAAACACTTCTAAACATCTCGTATCAGTCCCAATTTTTTTCAAAAAATACTGTTACTATAGAAATGAAAAACACTACAACTGAAAAGAAAAGGTAGTTGAGAAAATCTAAAATTTTGGCTAAAGCTTTTTGTTCAACGTTCATACAGATGGTCAAAAATAATAGATGCTACGAAATCAAGCGCAAATAAATTTCTAAAGAACAGAACAATTAAAGGTCCAAAATTGTACATTTCTTTGCATTTCTCTCTCTAAAAAAATCTTATTTATTTAGTATTTTTTTAAAAGGGTAAAAGTGCCAGCATTTAAAATATATAAAAATCATTTTACTACTAATAACATCAACAAAGTTACAACAAACAATACTTTTACCATTATTTACAATTATTTAAGCAACAAAATATTAAATGAACTTTTATAAACGGTGATTTTGAAGACTTTTCAATTCCTTATAAGATGATACCTTTGAATTGTTGATTAGACACTAAGATTTTTTCAGAGAGACAAAAATGCAAAAAATGTACATTTCTGGATCTTTAGTTGTCAAAAATTAAAGAATACTACACAATTTTTGGTCGATAACGTATAGGTTTCACTCCCGTAAGCCCATATTATATAAATAACTGCTTGGTTATCTGGATGACCCAGAGTTCCCAACAAGGTACTTTTTCCTTATTTCCCCGGTTTACTACGTAACAGAGGGCTGTTGTCCTGCTCTCGCCTTTTCTCTTTCTATTTATATTAGTATTTTGTTTTGTGTACTCTGCGCTTGTTGGTATATCAAAACATTTCGCACCTTGATAGTTAGCGCGTTTAGAAAAGTTTATATACTTCACCTTGGCCTGAGCCGTGATCTCGTTGTTGATGAGGAAAGTACATTCGGTTCATTTAAAAAATAAAATATCTACTATGAATAAAGTTTTGAAGGCATCAAGAGAAGATCCAGAAGTACCTCAAATGAGTAGGAGTAAACTCTGGAGGGGTGTGGACGAATTGAACTTTACAAGCGAAAAGTAGGACAGAAAGTATACGCATTTATTACTTGGATGAAACATGGATAAACCAGGAAAGTTTGACGAGATAAAAGTGTGACTAATGCTCGCCAAGATTTTTTAGATGAACTATCACAGGTTTGAAGGTCCTTTCAGGAAAATGGAAGAGACAAATAATTTCTTATATTGGCAGTGAAAGTGGTTTTGTAATTCTCGTAAATGTACAGGTTGAATAAGTAGATGGTTAAGTTAATTTTTATTTACGACTGATCTGCAAAGAGTCCAGATGTTGTTTGTGTTACCACTAATGTCGGTTTTATAACACCAATTACAATCGTTGGTGTTCTCGACCCTGATAACCCCTCATATTAAAGGGGAAAATACTGCTAATGATATGAGTTCGCCGCAAGCGCTGGTAGTTTTTCCTATGTCGCTCCTCTGCGCCTCTCACTGCGGTAACATTTCAGGGTATCTTTTTTCCACCAAAAACACGCAGCAATAAAAAAGCTAGCAGGAAAAACTGGAAACAGGACGTACCCGACGGCCGATCGTAGTAATTACCGACCTAATCCGCACACCTCAATACGCAATACAAATATTTGCTTGTTAATTGTTTCGTACGTCGGCCGGAATTCCGATGTTACATGCAGTTTTCCTATTCGCCTATCGATTGGCATCGCGATTCCGCCGGCGGCCCTCGCGTGGCACGAAAGACCGCCCGACGTCCTTTCCACGGTCCGAGGTAATTTCTACGGGCATTTCCTGTTCCGTGCATCAGGCAATTATTTCGAAACAAAGGAAGACATAACCGAATCGACGCGGGATGGTGCCGTAGGAGCGTTAATGGACGCGTCATGTTTAATGTGGTCGAATCCATTAATTTGGTCATACATTAACGACTCACTAATTACCTGTTGTATCGATTATTGATACTGGAGGGTCTCCCCCAGGAAACAATCCAAATATCCAAATCTAATCACTGTATTTTACAATACAACTACGTCAGAAACTACTACAGATTTAAATTTAAATAGGTACCACACAGAAACAGTTCCAAGCATCAAACACAAAACAAAGCCAATAAGATACGTTAGTCGCGTATTGAGCCATCCATCATCCCCAGATAATATTCCACGGGATAGGTACGGGCGGTTTATTTTCCGGGACAATATCTTTACGGAATCGTACTAAATCCCACACAATTAACCCTCCTCCCCGAGGACCGGGAACCCCGGCAAAGGGAAAAAATCCCACCGGCCCCATTCCCGTCCGTTCGATCGGGATCGTTCGGGGGGCCCCGAGACGGAACAAATAAAATCGAAGACGAAGGGGAAGCGATATATCCAAGGCGAGGCAAACGAGAAAGTACCTATCAGACGATAATGACGGGAGGGATGGGGGATAGTGAATGAATTCGGATTTCGGCTAAAACACCGCCATCAGGCGAAATTTATCGTTATAACTGCTTACTTTAATTCGAGTGATAGAGGGGGGTGATAAGCATAGGTCGCCCCATAACGGTGTATATTATTTGTATCTCGAGGAGGCGCCGTTATTTATTGGATAGAGCCGAACTACGTTTTCGATGATGTATCGCTTTCTCGAAGCTCTGCGGAACAAGAGGAATAACAATAACACGGCCTGGGAACGCGTAACGGAACGGTTACTGCCACTTTGTTATTTTAAAGGAGATTTCAGATGTTGAAACGACTCTATCGAGCTTACGAGGCAACAGATACGAATTATCCGATCTCGTTCTGTTATCATCATCTCACGGAAGCAAAAGATTAAAGTGCATAACCAACAGTGTTGACTTTGTAAATGTTGGATGCAGATAAAGCAGGGAATGGAACAAGCGAAGAGGCCACTGGGACGATAACGGGCATATTTATAACAGATGTACCAAGCAAACAAATGTGCTACGCGGAATATTAAACCATACATTAACCCATGAAGCTGCACCAAAAGGGTTCTCCAAAAGGCAAACAACGTCAGTATTCTATCAATTTTTAGGTCCTTGTGCCATTTCTTTGTTGCATTCAAAGATTCTAAAATGGAATACTTCACTGATTATTCTGCACAGGTTGTGTCACGAATTTATGGGCGGACACCAACTCTTCACTTTATTGCCTTTGGATACAAATGTACTGAATACGATTAGTAAACCCGTTATTTTCACCCAGCATTAATTGGTTATCTAAGAACTATAGATAGGCCACCTTATCAGCGGAAGCCTATCATGGGTTAGTTGTCTTAAACGATCGTTTAAACCTGGAATTACGTTCTGTAGACGCTGGATAAATAACCAAATTCACAAAATAAGCAACAACATTCGTTCTATCGAGGATGTTTCGCTAGATATAGATTTAAGAATAACACACTTTTCCTGAAAATGTGAAGTCTGAGAAGCCCTACAGAACGGAAAAGCTTTTAGCCCAAAGCGACTTATCTTAATGCCCCTGCCCTTGTTAGTGTCCGGGAGCAGCATATATACCGCGAACGAATTATGGAAAGGGGACAGTTGAATCGAGCAGGTGGAACGACCATACGTGGTCAGTCAGCGAAAGAGCTAGTGATGGTTCGTTGGTCAGAGAAAATTTTTGAGAGGTTGCAACACCTGAGCGAAAAACAATTGTTCGCAGGGCTGGTGTCTTTCACAATGACTTAGTTAAAGTTAGAAGGGTTGAAGAAAAGTGCCTATAAAGGCAATGCCCTCTGAGCGACCTAGCCTGCAGCCCTAAGGACGACCCCGGAGCGACCATGCCCTAAGCCTTCAGAAAGGAAATCGTCACCAGGGTTTCAGTTCGCCACTTAAGTGATAGTGACAATGACGAGTTTCTTAATTCCTTGTGTTGTAATTATTGTATTACGTAATAACTGTATTAACTGTGGTTATGTTATGGTTCCGTTTATTTCGTTTTTTATGAAAGCCTGTTACATTACAACCTCGATAGTACGGACGTAAATTAAACCTGATTTTTCAATAATCTGATCAGGCATTTCAATGGCACTGGTTAATTTGTAATCCAAATTTTATGGCACCCAGTTATCAGAAGGTGTGTTTTGAATATCTACTTCATTCAAATTATATCGATGTGATTCCGGTCCTGGCGCGAAAAAAACCTTGTCTGATCGAATATCCAGAAATGGGAATTAGTTTGTATGCAGAGTTTCGTGCACAGTTAATCAAAGCACGCCATTCCAGCTATCAAAGGAAATCAGATTTATACCGAAACTCATGGGAACGATAATTTTAAAGGTAGCAAGCAAGGTAGTGTCAATCCATTCCTAACTGCATTTGTAGAGGAGGTAAAATAATTAAAACTCTCTCCTCGATGCAGATGAAGCTGCGCTGTAATGGAAAATGTTGCCTGGAAAAAATGCTGGTTCATTCTCAGGAGAATACAGATCGAAGTAAAAGGCAAAGAAACCTCTACATTTCAAGCGTTTTATAAAGCTAGTGAAAAATAAAAATTCTGTAGGTAGGACAGGAAAAAATTCAAGAGCAGTTAAAAATTTGAACAAATCTGTTGAATGTGCAATTTGTTGAATGTATAAAGTTACCTGAGCATCCCTGTGGCAAAACAATTTAATCAGAAAAATCTTTTAGTATATATTTTATCTAATAATAAAGAGAGCACTATTATTAAAAACCATATACTTGAAGGTAGTTTCATGCCCACCACATAATGCTTGGAAAAACGTTTTTCCAGAAGTCTTCAGAATTGCACTGGTAATAAATAACGACACAGGCATTTAATGTGCTAATTCCTTTGATTGTGCATCAATTGAGGCGCAATCTGTTTCTCTTGAACGAAGAGAGATGAAAATGATTTGTTACCAATGGAAGTAGTAGATGCGGCAGACCAACCACGCGTTAATTGTAAGGGAGGTCCACAGTTCAAAGTTGTTATATACTAAGATCTCTATAATTTTATGTTATATATTCAACGTGAGTACAGTGGGCACTACACGATAGTTTTGTAGTTCAAAGGTTAAAAGAAGCAGTTTTTATAATGAACCAGATATTGGTTAAGTATGAAAAGCTACGATTTACTTAAAAGAGTAATGTAAGATTTAATAAGTATACATCGGTGCCAAACAATCTTGGCTTATGGATTATTTTCTAGCTATTTTGTATTAATTATTTCTCGTGTAGATACAGAAATGGTACTCTCTCTTGGAAGACCCCCTTGCCAAATTAGAAGTAAGACTTGTCTATCTAAGGTTGTCTTTACTTTCCAGCAACCTGTGCAAGACCTTCTCATTTCATAACATATTTCGTTACAAACGAAATCTTCAGAAGAAGAGCCAGCGATCCAATACAGCCCACTCATTTCGCAAAGAGATACAGCAGATTCTTACACCAGTGCGCGTGCGAAACGTGGTGAGTCGGTGACGATCCGTGGTAGCGTGTGTGTCGTTCTTCCACGCGCATAAGTGCATTAAAAATCTCCTACGGGGTATATTCTTTCATTTACATCCATTTATTTTTCAGCCACGACTCTCACTAGTCGGGACCCTCACTATCGACTTCCACTCGCTGAGACTGTCAATCAGGACATAGTACAGGAACAATATTTATCCTGTGATGTCAACACTGCCCACAGAAATTAAGTACCAAAATCCTTTACAAATCGCATTAATATCGTGGGCTCCCTATTGACTCGAACATCCAGCATTCGTCTCGCTTTTGTGGATTTTCAGGACAAGTCTCAAGAACTCTACCAGAAAATATTACTACCTACTAAATATTGACACGCCCTCGAAACTGAAACTAACCAATAGACGTCCGTATTTGGATTTAAATTCGCCAATCGAGGAAACTGTGAGAAAATGACTCGTATGGTGTCAATTTCCAAATCCTTATTTTAAATTAATATTTATTCAAATGGCCCAAAAGATGACCGTTCCTATTCAATACGGAAAAAACGTTTTGCTCGAGAGTCGAACTTTTGCAATCTATTTAGCAATACCTGGTTGTATTGCGCAATGTCGATACAGCCACAATAGGGTATCTATTATTTTCTTTTAATTGTGATGGTCACATAAATCAATTATAAATCAATTAGAATAGGTTTTAATAGGTTTGATTCAATAATATTCCAATAAATGTAAAGCAAATACGAAATTATAAATTAATGGTGAAGCAGCATCCTTTGGAAAAAGGGTAGCTTGTACTATTTTTTTAACAATGGTAGGGAATACAGTCGAATCATTCATTTTCCAGGCTGTAAATATTATTAGGTTAAAATAATTTCATATTCATCTCATTTGGATTTATTTAATGCTCAAACATGCTTTAACATTCGAATCCGTGGATTTGAAATCAGAATAGAAAAACTGAACGAAATAAACACTTCTGAAAATATTTATTACGAAATAATTGCCGTCGAAGTGAATTATTTGTGAAAGTATTTCATTTCCCAGCGGCTTCTCGGTTTTATACTCTATTTCATCTAGTGTTTCCTTTCTTTTCATTTTCCGTCGGTGATAATTATTTATAAGCGCGATTTTCACGTAAAGGTGTAGGAAGAGCGGGAAACGAGGAGAGAGGAGCCCCAGTTTTTTTATAGCTGACTGTAAATTCCGCGCAACGCCATCATGAATTATTACATTTTCAGCATGCATAAATGGATGACGTCTGCGTTCTACTTTTCAAAAATTTATATATGCCCGCTTTTAAGGCGCCCATAAATATAACGATGGCGGCGGCGGCGGCGGCGGAGGCGGTGGTGGCGTTGCTGGTGTTTTTTTCCGAAATTAAAAAAAATGGCAGAAATTGCACATTTCATAAAAAAACTTTAACAACAAGTGCGCGCTTCATGTTTTTCTAACTGGGCGGTTTTCAACGGTGCTAAAATTTTCAAGATGGGGTTAAGCGTGCCTCTTTTAGTACCCAGTAAAAATTGTCAGATACGTAGCTGGTATCACAGTGAAAAAAAAATGTTACAGGTCTAAAATTAAATTGAAGAGGTAATTCATTGTGAATAGGTACGTTCTTTATGCCGCTCGTTGGATTTCATGTCTAACCGATAAAAATAAAATTTTAGAAGCTTTAAAGCATACTCATACATGAAAACATGTAAGATCCAATATTATTTTTATTAAAAAATGACTCTTTGGAGACCTTTCGATGCTGTTGACGAAACTAATTATGCTGATTGATTGTTATATCATACTGTCATGATCACGGGATTTCCACAATTCTCAAAAAAAAAACAGGAACTTTTATAAACGCGCTGACTATCAAGGTGCGAAATGTTTTGATACACGACAGTCCTTATATCAATAAGAGCGGAGACCACAAAACAAAATAAGAATGAAAAGGCGAGACAGGGAAGGTCGAGACATTGAGTGGCCAGCTTGAGAAGAATCTGGCTCTGCCCCTGAAGAATGAGTAAAAATATTTGCAACCCCCGGGGGTAATTTATAAGGGTTGAAACGTCTCAGAAAATAATATATTTCATTCAACTAAAGTACAATAATTTAATTTTAATATAACGCACTTTTAAATCATCTCAACTCATAATAAGTATCTTTAAAACTAGTTTTGAAAATTACTATCCTCAGGGGATCATTTACAGGGGTTGAATTTTCCTGATTAGTGATAAATCTTGTTCGAGAATGTCTACAGATAATTCATTTATTCGTTATTTTAACCAATTACATGATAGAATCTACGATTTTCAATTGTTTAGCAATCAGGGGTGGTTTTCATCCCTAAACAATAAAAATCTTGGTCCGGCACAGGGTATATTTTGAAGCAGAGGGTATGTAGAGATTAAACCCAAATTTTTATAAAAATCGGCGTTGATGCCCAAAATTGCACAGTAATATGATATTTTACCGATGATGACTGGACGATATCTGAATAACCTAAAATGACTGAAGTTGTTAGATAGTTTTCAGAAAATTTTCCAGTAGTGAAAACTATCATAGTTTCCAGGAAATTGTCAGATAGTTTTCAGGAAATTTTCAGTTACTGAAAACTTTCACGTTGTTTTCAGAAAGTTGATAAATAGTTTTCAGAAAGTTTCTTTCAAGAGTTCTTCAGGACATTTCCGAGCAGTTATAAAACTTTCAGGTCCATCCCAGCGCCACAAGATAAGCAATATGACAGTAAAATTCTATCCCTCATTTATGTCAATACAACCTCTGTCTCTGTAAAGTTAATAGGGTCCTTAAATTCTACGATAGGCCGCCCCCATAGTTTCGATAGTCCGAGTCAATCATAAAACCTAATGTCGATATTAACACCGATGCGCGTTGAGCGAACAGCACAGGTTCAAATAGGATCTCTCAACGTAAAAGGGAAGCAAAGTTTTATTACCCCCAGGCAACCACTGAATGAGTGAATCCCTGTTAGTTTCTCATTTCCGGTTGGGATGTTAAATGTGTGTTGTTGTGTGGATGTGATCGGTAGTCCTTACACTTTCCCTTTAGCATTATGGCCGTTACATTAAATTCGACCTTTATTAATGAAAACTGTTACGATCGACGACAGGTAACAATCCATTCGAACGCTGAATTACACTAAATTAATCACCGTAATCGATCTATTCGTGGGACGGCGATAGATGAACTGATTTCCTGAAAATCGGTTTGGAGGGGATTTTTCTAGCTATAGTTTTCGAATATTTGATAGTGGATATGCCGGAATGTTCTGTTTTTTTAGGGCTTATATCTGATTGTAGAGGGCCCCACCAACTTTCAGGGAATCCAAAGAATTCCCAGGCCCGTTTCGAGTCAGAACTCCACCAGCTTCCAAAGGATCTGGAGAATCGTCAGACTCCTTTTCCGCAGTTCCCTCCAGGGACTATGGAGAGTCGCTAGGCTCGTCTCACAGATGATTTCAACAATCTCCAGCGTAACATCCTTTGCGGCATATTAAGCGCATAGCTCATTATTTCTTGTCCTTAATAATTTTTTGGGAACTTGTAAATCATTGGAAAACTTGGGAAACGTGGGAAAAACAACTGTATATAAATTTGTCAGTTTCTTCCATTGTATTTCATTTAAACAGTTAGATGTGATTTTCCTCTCTTGAGTTTATTAAGGAGTAGGCATTTTGACACTCAATTTGACAGATGTAGATGGATTTTGTTGGGGAATTCCCTTAAACAGGGAACAGCCCGTTAAGAGATATTTAATCTTGAAAAATTACGTCTATCAAATGTGAAATTAGTAGGGATAGATAGGAAAAATAGATAGGGAGGCCATGTTCCTCAAGCAACTAATTGGGCCATTGATGTACCTTGAGGACTGCAGTGCCTGGAGAGGCAACCCCTAAGCGACCCAGCCTGCAGCCCTTAGAGGGACAACCTCTGAGCGACCCTGCCTTGAGCCCTTGGACGGGCGACCGCCGCCACGGTTTCAGTTCGCCACTTAAACGACAGTCGCATAACCTTAATAAATTATCGTATTTAATGTGGAGTAGTGGAATGGAGTAATTTAATATACAGTGCGAAATATTTTTAAGGAAATTATGCTTAATTGGACAAGTTATCCGCACAAAGTTAATAATTCTACGAATAATAAAGTGGAGTTTAAAACCACCATTTCAAATTTTCCACGAACTCTGAGATTCCGTAAACTTGCTAATCTCCACGGATTTATGTGAGATGGTCTTCAATTAATATTCCTGTCATCAATTTGATTTAATGTGCTGTAATACTAATTCTAATTTGAATGAGAACGCCTCTCCTTATCCCGAGCGATATTTTTCGCTTTCCTTTTCTTGTCTACGTCTAAGGTCCCGCCCTATTTCCTCGGAACTAATAATATATCACAAAACTAACCCAGTTCCCGAATAATACAGGTTAATTCGATATGTGATAACGACGTAACGTCGCATTCGCGTGCCTCCGTGTTATCAACCATCTCTTATATATAAAACAATTTGTATCATTTAAGACAAACATTTTGTTTTAATTACCCCCCCGTTCCCATTCGTTCTGAATATTAGCATTTTCGCCGAGATGGGATCTCAATTCACCGACAATAATCTAATCAAATAAACATGTGTAGCGGGAATATAAATTTTTGGCGGAGGCAGTTTTATGATGTGGCCGCTTTCCCTCTAATGTTTCCTGTAATTTTTTATTTTTAGCGCTGGAAGGGAGAAAAAATAGGGGGCAGAAATCGATGGATAACAAGGAAACACGGCACACGGTCTTCTGACGTGACGATGCGCCATCGTCTTCCTAATTCACATCTGGCATAACAGAAAAAAAATCCACATTTCAGGCAAAATGTCAGCTGGGCTGAGGTGAGCCAAAATTATCCTGATTTAAGGTGGATAGGTGATTTTTGGACTTGTTTCTTCTGCTGATCACAACGTTCGGTGGATTTTCGCAGAGTATACAACATTTTTATAAATTTTGTTTGGACTTTGAATTGTCTCTTCTCCCATTTCCATTTTTAAGCCATTTTCCACTACATCTTTTCAACTGATTAACAAGGAAAAAAATCACAAAGTCTTCCACCAATCTTGTGAAGTGAAGAAATCAAAGCCACCCATTTCAATCACAAGACCATCATCAGGGCAAGAATACAAAAACAACAAATTAAAATCAAGGGTAAGTTCAACACATAACCTTACTTCAAACGATACCAAGCTAATAACAAGATTACAAATATAAAAAAGTTTCCATGAGGCCGTAGGACCAGTAGTTTCTTAATAAAATGCCCCCTGCTATACACTACCTGGTTATTGAACATGGACGTTTCTATTAATTGTACTAGAGGCTCCTACTACTATCTACTAGAGCTATCCTGCCATTCTCACCGAGAAATGCATTGTGTTAACGATAAATTTGCTTTTTGACAAAACCATAGACATCTACACTACCTTGAACAACCGGTGTAAAGTTAGAAGCCAGTTTTACAAGTGACATTTCTAGTAGATGTTTCATATTCTTATAGTCATTTCACCAGCAACGTCTCAATGTTGAAATGTAAAAAAGCAATTCTAAAAATACTGTTTTAGTACCAAAAAAATTAATTCATCAATTAATATATGTTACGGCACTAATTCATAAATTTGTTAATAACTTTATTTCTGTTTGATCGATTCCATCCAATTTTGGATGGCACTTATATTAAAATATCGTCCATTGCGTTTGTAAAAATTAACTTTCTAATTAAAGGAATCTTACTTTTGTTCTATGGACTTGAAAACATTATTTAAAAATAACACGGTTTAAGGGTGAGCGAAAGAGTTTAAGTACTAATTTCACCCCCTTAGATCCTTTGCAAATCAATCACCTCTAAATTGGCGAAGTATCAATATATTCAACAGTTTTGGCGGCTGCGCCTAAATGCCCCGGCGACACGACATTTTATGCTCCACATGTTCGTGAATCCTAGTATAGCTGTAATTACTACTTGCTAATTTTTCAAATCCGGCACCATTTGCACATGATAATGTAATAAGAGATTTTGAAGTTGAAAAGTGAATATTAGGTAAACTTTTACCTTTTTCCAGACGGAATGTTGATAAAGGCTCCATATGACTAGAAAGTATATGATATAACTAGTTCGAAAACATCAATTATAATTTTAGTAAATGATCCATTTAAAAGTTGTAACTTTTTGAAAATGCTATTTTCCATAAGAGATTAACGGCATGAAAATTAAAAATTCAACAAAAAATCACCTCTGATCAATAAAAAACCGTAAAAATCGATGTTGGCATTCAATTTTTGCCCTTCCTTTCACCTATTAAGAAAAGAAATATTTTTTTGGCAAGTATGGCAAGTACTATATAGCAAGTATGAGGGGACACCAATTTCTCTTTATGTTTCATCCACAGAAAGTTTTTTACACGTGACGCACTAATTTTTACACGATATTTCACAATAACACATATAAATTAACAAATTTTTATGGATGTGTCCATTTTCAACGGATTTTCCATTTATTTCATATGGAACATCAAATCGCAGGATGCAACACGACGATGACACTTATATGGTAGTGGTTAATCGACCGAGGAGAACGCATTGAAACCGTATTAATTTGTAATTCTGTTTGTTCTTCCTCTTAGAAATATTATAAAGTAGCATTTCCTGTGTAGAATCCTGCGGAAAGCAGAGTTATGTTAGGCGGTTTGTTTTTTTTTATGGAAACGTTATAAAGTACGACATACGATATAAACGATGACGGTCGTTTAACCATCACCATATCTCTGCTAAGCATACCCGGAGTTAAAGTTTCAAAATGGCGAAGGCGCGAAAACTGCACCGTTTATAATCGTTTTTTCACTTATTTCTCCACATTCTTTTCACGAAATTTGAATATCGGCGTGCAGTTGAATAATCAAACTTTATTATTATCGCCGTTTAACCCATGACAATAACATACGAAAACATTTAAAAATTTCACTTTGAAAACTGGCAAAACTTCTCACATTTCATTTTTTTTTCAAAAACCTACTGGTTTCCTAAAGTTAAAATCATTTTTTTTAGCACCCTAATACTGTACTCTTTTACGAAAAATATCCCATTTTTGAAATCGACCTGGAAGAAGGAAAATCTTCACCGAATGTTAAACGTGTCTACAGTCTGTTTTATATAAATTAATTAGTTTCAAACCTACAAAAAAGAATACCTGCTTAGACGAAAACTAAGGTTATACCTGTATAGATTAGGCTACTACTTATAAACAAATGTATTTAACAGTTGTGGTATTTAAAGCAATGGGAAACTTTCTTAGAAGCTAATGGTTAATTTGAACCTTGCACCTTGAAAAAGTTGTAAATTTGTATTTCGCTTTACAAATAAGATCGCTCTAAAGCTCCAAAGTTCGTTGTACCGTGGTAGATTTTGCCAATAGCAATTGGCGCTCGCGATGTTGTTAAACTTTTGCCTCACCGAAATCTGTGAACAAATCCGGCAAGCAAAAACTTTCGCCATCTGATACTGTCAAAATGAGGAACGTCATCCGGTGACTTCAGCTAAAAGTTAAACTGACATAAACCGTGTCAGATGATTTTTTCCATAACATAAAACGTGTCCCATATAAAATAGTTAATAAAAGATCCCCTTAACTGTCCTTTTTTTTGAAGAGCGTTTTGCGGTTTCCTTTCACGTTATTTGTACGTATAAATCATTCGAAATAAGAATAAAGGAGACAAACGTACTTTATTCCTTTTTTTTAACATGCCCGTTATATTGTCAAAGCTATATTGTGTTTTCTCGTAAATATGTCTTGTGTTGTGTTCGTATATAAAACGCCCTCAAGTATATATCTCGTCTTTTTCTTGGCGATATACGTTTTTTATTGTATTGTGGATATTTTAATCTAAATGGAAATTTATCTCGTCGTGAATTGAACTTAGAATTGACAACTGGTTTATTTCTTGTTTCTTTTGTATTATACTTTAATGGGGACACGTCAACGTCGACACGAAAATTCTGAATATTAGTTGAATTAACCATGTTTGAGCTTCTAAAAAAATATTCCTTCAGGCAAGGATGTCAAAAAGAGATGGGGGGATTTGCTTTATTTTCATACGGTCTGTAATTGCAACGAGTGCAATGGGAATTTAAACTTATCAATTTATTTGAATTTTACCGCCCGAGTGGTAGCCGGGGGGGGGGGGGGGTCGGCCATTAGTACTACTGGTTCTGAATCGGAATCAACCGAGAAATAATTGGATTGTATTCCATTTTGGTTCAAAACTTTAATTTTTGATGAAGCTTAAAAATCATAAAATGTAAAGTAAAAAATATCAACTTAAAGGAAATTACATCAGTTTTAAGATTACCACCCTATCAGTGTGTATTTTATACTATGGAATTAATGGAGACAACGATGGAGACAATTCAAACAAAATCTTCGAAGAAAAACACGAATCCCACTTTATCAACGTCCATATTAGATTTTAGTCACAGAGAAGTCGAAATAATTACAGTAGACAATTGCCAAAAAGTAATTAAAAAAAATCAACAAATACAAAACATTAACAGATATAAAAAAAATATTAATTTCTTGAGCTTGCCCCCATGGTTCAGCCTCAATTTCATAAAATTTCATTTTCCACCATTAATTAATCATAATTTAATTATCAGTCTTATATGTTTCCAGAAATCATTAGAAAATAAGTATCTTTCTTAGATTTAAGGCCTCTTTTGCTGTATAAGGCTGATATAAAAAGCGTGTCAAGTGCAAATCAGTAGAGCACAATAGAATGAAAATGAGAGAATTTTATTTCCACTTCTAAGTCTAAAAGAAAGGTTGATGAAGAAACATAATTTAGAAACAAATCACATTGGCAAATAATTTTCATTTCTAAAAATTTAATTTGGATTACTCTCTATAAGAAAAATGATTTTTAATTTAAAAAAAATCGTTTTTTTAAACAACATTCTTCTTTTTATTGGGAGTATAGCAATAAAACTGATTCGGATTTATCTGGGAAATCATACGTCGCTAAACGTGATTTAAGTATACGGTGATAAGCCATTACTGTATCTAGCTTCAAGTTTCCTACTATTCGGTAATTACTTTGGCATAAAACCATAAAAATAAAATTCCACATAATAGAAGAGGGAAATTACGTGCAGGGGAATTATGAAGGTTTTCCATTAAAAGTCAATATCAAGTACCTGCACATAAGTGCACTTGTTTAAAAAATTGAAAAAGAAATATTACAAATAATAGAAAATTTTCATTAAAACATGGAAATTTTTGTTTATTTTGTCGGAAAATATTATGTTTTGAATATGATTAAAAAGATGAATTCCTTTCAAAAATTCGGTTTAGGTATTTTAGAGACAAAATATTCTTAGCTTTGTACGATATCAAAAAGCTGACTTTGCCTTCTTGAATATCATAAACTTCCTCGTCTTCATTTTCTTCACCCTTTCCCTCTTGAAAGTGTTTTTCATGTGACAGTCGCCATCCTTGGTTTGTAAATTCCAATCAAATTCAACATATCGAATAATTCTTGGAAAAACAATTCCAAATAATCAAGTATAATAGTCGGCACACTTTCCTATTTAAGGGGGTGGAACACAGGGGTGAAATGTATTTAAAAGTGCCCGAATAGCCTGAAACTTTAAACTTGGCCAGCTTATAGTTCAGACTCCAAGATGGTTTAGAAAATTACTATAATGCCGAATTATTTTTTTTGAGAGAGTGGATGAAGTTTGAATCACGATACTTGAATAGTTAAAATTTTAAACTCTGCACGGTTATAACTTAGGCCCTTTGAAAGTCTCGATAAAATGTAAAATCCTTTACGAGGGGGTAGAAAAGGGGTTGAAAATTACACAATACTTAGTTATAAGCGACACACTGGAAACTAAACATGGTTAAAGATTGGGTTTTGAAATGGTTTAAAAATCGTACACCACATTTTACTATTACAGGGGGTGGAAGAAAGGGGTGATATTTTAGAGGTCGGTTCGTGAATACTATAGGCACAGTAGCCTTTAGCTTCTTAGATAAGTCAGTTTGAATTATTGTATAACTTTTACTATGTACCCTTAGGTATGTATCGTAACCAAAAAGAACGATAAATATTAATATTAGGTTTTTGGCTAACAAATATCACGAGAATATGGTTACTCACTATTTGTATGATCACCAGGATGGTTTTTTATGAGTACTATTTGTACCAGAAATACTTGCATATTTTGCATATACTTGCATACTTTGCATCCTTCTTAAATTAAATAGCGAAAAGCAAACAACGAGTAAAACGCTTAAAAATTCGCACCGTTAACAGCACCGCGTTAAAAAATTTTTCCCGCGCCCTCTCCGCGATTTGCATCCGCTCCCGCGATTGTTGTAAAAGTGAATCCATCCCCCTCCCCTTCTCCTTTTTTTTATTTTCCGAACATACCCACCAGGATAGATAGACGTTAAGTAATCGAGAATGCTCGCTTCCAAGTTCCCTTGTATGGGGCCGATTCAGCAAAAAAAAAAGAGGAAAAGAACCGGGTGTTGCATGAATTAACGTTCGGTTTTTCCACCCTTCCAGCCCGAATGCCCCAGGGGATATCCTTCGCAGGTAGATGGAAATTGAAATTGTGGGCGAGTGTTTGTTGTGGAAACATAAAATTCTTCGAGGGGATCGAGAGAGGGAGAAAGAGAGAGAGAGAGAGGGATGGAGGGAGGGATGGAGCTAGATAGATAGAGAGGACTAAAAATGAGAGCCAAAACGAACGAGTTTCGATAATTTTCAGGAGCAACACTCCTAATATATTTCTAATATAAGTAATACGTATATTGGTTTCGTTGCAATTGCCCTACTTCAAAAGTAATGGCTATCCTACCATAAATTAAGGCCCACTAGCTATACTTATGGCCCTACTGCACGTCCAGCTACTGGAAAAGGGAATAAAACGTTATAAAACAAGTTTCCTAAATTACAACAAAATTCTACATGACAAGAAAGAAGTGCAGTGCAAGTTGACCATTTTTGGACAGAAGGAGATGTAAGTCGCAACGGTGGTATCCACGATTACCCATAGCGAGTGCGACTTTCCTTGATTGATCTCTTTGTTTTAGTCAACTATATATGTATATTAAATTGTAGTGGAAAAGGTTGGCGATTTTGAGTGGTTTAAAAAAGGATGCTAAATGGCCCACTTACCAGCTATACCTAGTATTATTAACAGCCTGTTCCAGTTATCAAGAATGTGTTAAATGTAAGCAAGAACATAGGGCCAAATTTCTAAATCCCACCCTCTATACACTCAATTATTAGGTAAAACCCTCGTTACACTCAAGTTGGAGTCCCAAGGCTGTATTCAAATGCACTGTCACATAAATTGAATAATAGTACCTAATGTAAACAAACTTTTTAGTTATAACTAGTTACACGCACACAGAACGCGTATTTTCTTCACAGAATCCCTAACTGAAATACTTGTGCTGGTACGCTGGTACCTCGGGAGGCTTGCGCGACAGGTACGCTCTCAGATACCTAACCGCTCGAGCGTTTTCTACGCTCATCGGTTCTTGGCGGTAGTGCAGTACATACCTGATCTACCCGCAATTCACACTCACTGTCTCTTTTGTGTCTAGCTGATAAACGTATTGAAACTCGTCGTGGCAGTCTTTGCTCTTCCCATCCCTCTACGCAGAGTGGGATTATCCGGTCCGGCTTATACTAATGTTCACCGAATGTGATATGAAGCGGTGCTGCCAAATGTTCTTTGAGAATTAAGATGTATTTGAGTGATTTGATTTATGCGAGGCGCACCCACCCAATTCGAGTATCAAATGGGTGTAGGAAGAAATGAATGAGGGTGCTCATGAACTTGTCACTAAACATGAGCCGTATTATTCATAAACGCTATTTAACTTTAAAATAGATTTTAACTTAAAATACGCTTAGCATGTATTTCCCAAAACAAATGAAACAATTCAAGTTAAACAAGTGAAATCCAGTCTTATCTAAAAATATTTTCCATACGTTACACCTCACTTAAACCGTCCAATAAAGACAAATTACTATTCGTGGTTGGATAATCGTCCAGAAATATTTGATTTCATTGCACGCAATCAAAACAATCCTACTGCTCTCATTATACAGCGAAAAAACACATCAGCACCACAACCCCCGCAAGCTATAGTGGAATCAACAATTACCAATCGAAATCAATAAACGCCAGCTAAAAAAACGGAAATTAAAGAGACGATAAAGGCGGCTCCTGTTGGATCATTGATCAATAAATCCCGTGAATTTGACTCCTAAATGGAACGAATGAGAGTGTGAATCGGCCCTCCTCAATGGAATATATTTCGAGAGGAGGGTTTAAAACGCCAATAAAAAAATAATAATAGGGAATTGCCCCCTTGAAACATGTTGAAGATGGGACATAAAATGAGATAAAATCGTCGCGAAATCTCATAAGCTGAAATTAAAATCCTTACTGTTTTTTCATAAATTCGCCGTGTTGTTTCCTTAACATACCCCAGACGCGCTTGAAGTCGACGAATAAACGACCTATTTAATCAGCGATAACAACGGCGCCTGTTTACTTTGACTTAAGAGAATAAGACAAGGAAAGAAAGAAAAAACCTCCCCAACACAGCCTAAATACTTTCGATCTTTTCTTCTGATGTCATCTGTCCTAAGATAAAACAAAACTATTCACACAGAAGACTACTGGAGGAAGTCGATTACCTATCTTTTTAAATGATTGTATTCCATTATCTCCAGGGATGAACTCGATTTCTAGCGCCACGTGATTTGGAAATACGAGTATGCAATTATTAAACGATTGTGATACCTTCAATAACAGTATCCTCCGGGTCAACCGGTGTAACAGTAATCTGGGTAGTCACCAATCAGCTAACTTTTCTGCACAAATACCACGAAATACATCAGTAAGGACATTACTCATTTTAGTATCACGACTTCAGGACCCAAGACACTTCCCCTTAAGTTGGTAACGAAGGGGAAGGGGCAACCACCATTCATAATTCGGTGGCAAATTAATTGTTTCTGTCCTTATGGCTGTTATTCTTTTAATTATACTTTTTCAACCAACCGTATTTTAAATCTTATACTTCTAGCATTGCTGTATTTAATCTGTTTAACCCGTATAAATGTAGTAAGCCCTTTTTACTTTTCTCCACCTGAGTTTCCCCCCAGTTCACCATTCAGATGATCCACTTAAGATGATTATATATAATTTCCTTCATTATTTGTGAATACATTATAATTAGGTCTTATAGATCACATTTGTTTTCGATGATTTTACCTTCTAATAAGTATTTTACCAGCACTTGAAAGTAACATTTATACTGTTTACGATATAAGCGTCCTATTCCGTTTCAGTATTATACTTTTTGTTAGTCTGGCCCTGAACTTTAATACGAAAGGACGGCCGTTGTAATTTCCTCCCAAAACAATAGAAATGTCTAAAAGTTTGTGATCTGATTGTTTGGCAAGATGTGCTGAAGCTATTTGACAGAGACCGAGTCTTTGTATATCATGCCTTCGAAAAAAAAAAAACATAATATTGGTCAAGTACAATCAACAGCAAAAGCAATTCAATTACCACAAAATGAACGGTCGATCCAAAAAAAAGACAGATGTATGGAGCAATCGGACTCGACCTTTTGCCTCAAAGAGCGAAGGAAACGGAAAGTCAACCCAAGGATACTGCGATATTATTCAAGGAACATTTTCTCATGTTAATTAAATTAGGAATTTGAATTAGGGAACACTTTAGTAAATTACGGTATCTAATTACTAATAAATTACGGTATCTATATTTCGTTTTAGTGTACTTATTATCATTTGGTTATGGAAATTGGGTGTGTTTAGATATCAACGTAGTTAAATTAAACGTCACATATAATCACGTATTTAATAATCTGGCTATTACAGCAACTCTGTGTTAAACAACGAACCGACCTACATTAAGTTCAATTCTTATTATCGATTTTACTAGGCTAATTAAGCGTAAAATTCTTTGATTTTGATTATTCAAATAAGTCACCGTTACAATGTTACCGTCTAAGCGCACAAAATAAACCAACATCAACATTAATAGATATCACGTTCTTTAAGGAATAATCTTGCTAAGCATAGCGTTTACTGAATTTGTAATCTAATAAACACGCAAAGCGAGCTCACGTTAAAGGGGTATATAAGTGTATACTACTATTATTAATACTCCTATGACTACTACTATATTTTGATTGATACTTAAAATAACAACATTATTTGAATAAATTATTTGAATTAATTAGTGTGATTACTGTAGTGGTGTGTAAAACTTTTTGCTGAGAAATCTTATTTTGATCGCTTTTTACTAGGTTTGTTCACGGTTAGAATCCTTAGGAGGCCCTTTCCAAAAATTTACATTCTCTCTTGCGGAGAGACAGCTGCTTACGGGTCGTGTGCACTGACGCGGCTTATGGGCCGGCGAAAAGTCTGCGATCGTCTACTGGTCAGAGAATAGGGAATTTTTTTTTAAGGTTGCCAGTCTTGACTCGATTTGGGAGAAGGGAAGTTTAAACTCCGAAAGCAATCTAATTTAAGGGAACGCCTTGTTCGTCAATTGGCTAATTTCGGCCGATGATGTTCCTTGAGGACCACTGAAGTGCCTGGAGAGGCAAGCCCCTGATCGACCTGGCCTGCAACCCCCGGAGGAGGACAACCCAGGAGCGACCCTGCCCCTAGGCGTTTAGAAAGGCAATCGACACCACGGTTTGAGTTCGCCACTTCGGTAATAGTGACATTTAAAGATATGCCATGGTATAAAGAATGTGAGATTTATCTATATTTCTATCTACGCTTATATATTATTGCGTAAAATATTACACACATAGGGACACTTTTACACTCACAGGGACTGTTTTATACTCTTAAACAATCATGTGTTCCTATAGAAGTCATTTAAACCTTCCTAAAAATTATAAGAGCGAATCGCTTCTCTTGTGTCATGCTTTAAAAGAGAAATATAAAAAAGGTAAGATCGTGGTGGTTGCCGTCGCGGAATTTCATAATTCGAAATTAAAATTCCATCTGTTATTCCATAAATCCGCCCTGTTGTGTTCTTAACATACTCCAGACGTTCCTGAAGTCGACGAATAAACGGCCTATTTAATCAGCGATAACAGCCGCGCCTATTTGCTCTCTTTTGTGATGGCAGAAAAGAGAGGAAAAAGGGAATAACAAAGACAGAGAGAGAGAGAGAGGAAGAAAAAAGAAGAAACCGCCTGTTTAAAAATGAAAAATTGCGCAACGCCGTTTTCACACAATCTAAATATTCAGTAAATTACGTTTCACGAACACTCCTGAGCGCAATGTAATAAAAAAATAATGGAGGTACAATTTTCTTTTCAGAGTGAGGCGTTATGGAAGCCATTTCAAGTGGCTGCGTCTAAATGTGATTATTCTCATTTGGTGGCGACGGAAAAATTTAATAAACTCTTACAAGGGAGCGAGACAGAGAGAGAAAGAGAGATAGAGGGAGGAAATTCCAGGCTACGTGTGTACGGGACTCTAATTTTTTTTTTACTGTACGATAAACGGTCCTTTTCCTACGCCATTTCGACGTTTAAAAATACATTTACAATGCAGCGCCGACCGCTCGGAGCTGCCCCAGTCCATTGCGAAAGGGTCGAATTGAAACGTGGAAACGTGGCGAGAAAACAAAGGTGCACGAGGCGCACAAGCCCGAGTACAATCATAAAACCCTATCGCGCACAAACGACGTCCAAACATAAAAATAACAAACAATACAGCACATCATGAGTTCATGCAGTGCGTTCCAGCGAAAGGGATCCACAATAACTGTAGGTATAATTGAGTTGCATAAGGAGGAGTAGCGACTAGTGTTTTAAGAAGTCATAAAACTCGGGTTGATCTACTTGGTTCCGTTGGAGCCCAGCTTCAGATATTTATTTTAGCGTTATTTCCTCATCTTTGTAATTCGCGATGACGTTCCTCGTCTACGTTAGTGATTAACACGTAAATCGCGGCACAATTCACAGGTACGATCAGTTATCTTAAAGGATCACGAGTGCTCCTTCTAAGTCTGTCAAATAATCGCAATAACCGATGACGCGACCATGAAAATAACCGTTTTAGTCATAGCCGACCTCTTGAATCCTATTGAAAATGTAAGTAAAGCAAGCCATAGCTTCCTCTTTTGTTTAGCAACTGGCTCTCATTATTCCTCTCATTGGATCCCTATCTGCCAATTATTTAATTATTGTCTTACCTTTGCTCCCCTCAGGGTAATTAGTTCGAACTTGTTTTATACAGCTATATGGCGTAACATAGAACCTGAATAAATGTATCATTCCCCCTTTAGACATACGTGTTATTCACCCGTCTTTTCTCTCTATAATTTGAGATAAAATCCCTAAACGCATCCCCGGCCACCCTTCAGGCACCTAGATGCGACAACAGGGAATTTCCCCAAAACCGTGACTGTTGTACTGAAGGAAATGTGCACCACTCAAACAGTCATACAAATTTCCTCTTTCCATTTTAAGAACTGCCAATAAAAAAATCACAAAGTAAAGTTAAATTCAAATTTGAATTAAAACAGTGTGTCACTGATCCATATGTTAAAGGAACGATTCATAGTTAAACTTGTGTCCTGTGTATAAAGCGCCACAAGATAAGCAATATGTGAAACTTCTGGTATCAGAACAATACCCTACTCCTGACTTAACTCAAGCCTGTTTGGATTGTTAATTGCAGGGACAGACTGCTTCGATACTTACATACAGTAATCTTAAAGTACTTAACTTCAAAATGGTTCAGAGAAAATCTCTGAATAAGGGCTAAGCTTTGTTAAATTCGTAATATTCACTTGGAATCCGTGATCATAATACCTTCTACACTTTTTATTTAAGATTAGGCCCTCAATGTCACAACTTATACCCAAAATTGAAGCGCATGAGAGCACGAGCGCAGCTGATTACTGATTGGTCACAACTGATTTTCTGGAGACTCTTCAGGGTATATTATTTGGATTAATAATAGTAGAAAGTGAAGAATAAAGTACGAGTAAAACCTGATTGCAATACCTTCTTTTTGGCAGCGCAGAAGGATTTTCGGAAGAAATAAACTAATCCTAAGAACCCGATATACTGAGATCGGAGATTCACAATACTATCCGGAGTAAAAGATCCCCAGGCGCTGATCAAATAAGAGCGGAGATGTTGAATCCCTTGACGTAAAAGGAAGAGAAGATTCGACCTCATTTGGAGAAAAGGACAGTGGCCCGAGGAATGAAGGGAAACACTGTGTATCCAGGTATTCAAAGAGGGCACTGTTGTAGAATGCAGCAACTACAGGGCAATTTCACTGGTATCTCAAGTTAGTAAGTTAAGTCAAGATAACCGACTGAAGCCATTTGTTCTACTGCAATTTTCAGAGTAACAACCAGATTTTGTACCTGGAAAAGGAACAAGGGAACAAATTCTGAACACTAGACCACTTATTGAAAAGGTTATGGAACTAAATATCCCACTGTATCTATGTTTCGTGGATTATCAGAAGGCTTTTGATAAGTAGGATGGAATTGGAGGATCACCACGCTAAAGTAAAATATGGACAGACAAATCCATCATTAAAGCAACGCAACGACATCTGGTGGATGCTCTTATCTTTCCTATTGCAACAATACAAAAATCGAATAGAGGCTTTTGAATTGAAGGTCTGTAGACGATTATCGTGGACAGAACATGGAACTAATTATTCCGCACTGCAGGAAATTCATCCATGAACACGGCTGCCAACCAAAGTAAATAGCATGCACCTCCAGTATTTTGGACGTATAGTCAGCAGAAAAGGCGTAATGGAGAGATTAATCATAGAAGGAAAAGTGAAAGGTAAACGTCGAAGAAGCAAAACACCAACTAGTATAACTACTAGCAGTAGGTACATGATAATAGTAACAACATGATATTGCATGATGATGAACAGATGCCGCAGAATATGGAAGCGTGGAATCAACTGCTGAAATAAGTATAAATGGTGTCACTACATTCTTTAGAGAATAATAGGAGGAGGAGATTCAAGTAATAATACTTTCCAGTTTACTTTACTAGTGCTAGTATTATAGTACACTTACCAAACGTATTTAGACACCGCAATGAAGTTTTCAATAGCGTAACTTTTAAACGTCGGTGTTATAAAGTCCTTGAGGGCTCAGGTACTCTTTTCTTTCGTTCGAACGATCGAATCATGAATGTAAGTTAGGCATTTTCTAGGTAAGTGATTGCAAACTTTTGTGTATATGAGCGCATTTTGAACTAGTTGTATGAGTATACTGCGTAACTTGAATCTGTCTTTTGTTTGGTCACACCCAAATTCTGAGTAGTATAATTTCAATAAAACTCTTTGCTATCTGGGACCATTTTAAGTCTAAACCAAATCAGATTAAGTATTGGGTCGTTACAATGTTTTTAAGTGCCTCTAGAAACAATATATTCTCTGTGTTCCCTGTGTTTCTTCTGTGAGTTCCATGCGTTTGTTCCGTATATACCGTGTGTTGCGTGTTCCGTGTGTTTGTTCCAGGTGTTTTTGTTCTACGTGTTCTTTCTGTTCCGTGTGTATGTTTCGTGTATGTTACATAACGAAAAATCGCCAACCAACCACGCCCAGAAGGACATTTCATTCAGTTTTTAGTTGAATTTCCAGTTACCAACTCATCCTTCCTGTTATACCTTTGCCTTGCTAAATTTTCTACTAAAATTCTGGTAAAATTTATCCGTGGAAGTTCACAATAACCCAAGGTGAAGTTAGGATTTCTGCATTGTCATTTGGAAACGCTATAATTCCACAATTTTAGTTCTAATACTTCCCCATTTTGTTCAGTAAAGTTAAAAGGGCGTACATGAGGGAATATCTCACTCTCGCAGCCCTCTGCGAGGCATTAGAGAGTTGTGATAACTCACTTTACATCCGACATTCACTAATCTTATAATAAGGAAGGGGAACTTGGAGCCCTCGTTCGGCTTTGTACAGAGTGTTCCTGTGAGCCGATGGAATATGTTTCAGTTATTTTGGAACGAGTAGATAATGCTTGACATATTTTGCTCTACACATTAGGGGATTAGGTACACGGTTTAAAGTATATACATTTTTTGAATCGTTGATATATGTAATGTACGATTCTAGAAGTGTTGTGTAGATTTTTTCGTATAGATTTAAAACTTATTTAAGAAGAAAGCTTGGCTCTTGGAATGAAAGGAAAAATATCTATTGAAAAGGGTAAACGACGATAACGATGATGCGGTAAATGAAGTTACTCAGGCGATGCGTTATTTTTTCGCTCCCGTGAAACGGACCGACAGCGTCAAGTTTCGATTAGCAGTGACGTCGATAATCGTTCGAGGAAGTAGTGTCAGCCAATCGAAAGATCCGCTAATTACAATTTTTCCGGGCGAGGTCCGCGTGGGCGGCCGCAAATCCACCAATAAAACCCTATCCACCCGATAAACGCTAACAGCTTCGGATTCCAATTAATTTCGATAGCGACTCAAGTTGAATTTCATTTACAGTAAACATTTTATATGTCCCCGTTAAACCGAGGGGGGTCCCTTTTCACTCTGCCGGATTGGTCGGAATTCATGATTTGCTTAATTTCGCTACTCTCACCCGAAACCATCGTTAATTAAAGCAAATAATGGTTTCCGTTTGGCTGGCGGTTCTTTCGATCTTTCATCGGGAGATCAAAACCGGATCGCGTTGAAATTTTAATTAGCGCAATGTCGGAACGATGTAGAACTCTCAACAAAAGGAGGCGGGTAGGTATAACTTCACTCCGCTTTGAAAAATAATTATATTACAACTTGGCCTTCCTTGGACTGATACAACGATTAATTAATTTAGAATAAATAAATATTGATTTCATTTTTAAATTGGGCCACTCCTTTTGATAAAAATATTTTGAAGCTCTGACCGAAAAAAATAATCCTGCTTCTAATATCACTGCAAGACCTAAAATTGGTCAACGATAGTGATGGCAGTAACTTTGGTTATTTGGCAATACAACATATAATCACCGCAGAAAGTCGGCCAAAATCCTAAAAGCAAATAAAAGTGCTTAGTAGTCCTGGCAAATCAATATTTGTGACGAACTAATGTCGTCACAAACACTTGGTATAAACTACCCAAACGACGCCTATACACCTGGAAGGCCCCATTCGATGATGGGACCAACCCTGAGTCTTCAAGAAATCAAACAGAATATATACTTATACGTAAACGCTTTAGGAATGCCATCAAAAGGGTCACAACATTTCCTGTAGCAGATTTGGGTTTGCCAATATCTGCCACCAAGCTCTGGTGGCAGATATTAAACTGCTACAAATTCGAAGACCAGTGACCATACCGAAATGAAGAGCAAAATAAAGCAAGAATTAAATTGGAGAATAACAAACATCGGAGAACAACTAGAAGATCCAGAAAAACTATGGAACGTACCCAAATACAAAATAGAAGAAATTAATGTCAGTGACGATTATAAGGGGAGACAAGTTAAAAGGAAGGCATGAATAGCAGAGGTTATTTTGAGGATGATGGAACAAAGTAGACTGGTTAAATCAAAAGAAGTAGAATATAAATATTTAGAAAGAAAAATTAAAAAAGAAATAAAAATAGCCAAAGAGAAATGAATGAATGAAAAGTGTGAAGAAGAGGATGGTACACTTTTTACACACAAAGAGGTTTTACTCTCCCAAAATTATAGCAGTTTTACACACAAAGAGGTTTTACTCTACTCTGATGTCAACATTAACATTTACAATCACATAAACAAATATTGCTTTTACATAAACAGCAACCTATACGGGGCGTTCATTACAGTATAATGCCTAAACATGACATCTTTAACACACATATAATATTGGTAAATCCTACACCTATATTACAGTGATCCATAGGTATTGGTTCCCCAATAGGTAAAACGTTTAGTTTTCAATTAGTATCCATATAATTAGGTGATTAAACGTTATGACTAATAAGAAAATTTAATGTGTCATAAACTTAACGCTCAAGTGAGTTGGAGGCAGAGTCAATTAATTTCTGTTCATAAATTTTACCTGGATTAGACATCTACATTTAAATTAAAACTATATTCAAATGACATACGAGGGGCGTTTGAAAAGTGCGTGTAAAGTCCGAGAGATGGCACCACCGGCGCGTATCGAGATCATATTTAGTTAGTAGCATCTCTTGAATGAATGCACGCCAAGTTTCAGTCATATTGGTCTATTTTTTTGTGTTTGGCATTCGTGTGAATCAATCAAGTCGAGTGATTTTCAGGAAATGGACGAAAAAGAATTTCGTGTGGTGATTAAACATTACTTTATGAAAGGCAAAACGCCTCAGGAGACTAAAGAGAAGATTGATAAACATTATGGTGACCCTGCACCTTCGATTAGAACAGTTTATAACTGGTTACAAAATTTTCGGAGTAGCCATATGGGCGCAAGTGACGCTGAACGTTCTGGACGGCCTGTGGAGATTACGACACCAGAAATCATTGATAAAATCCATGATATGGTGCTGAAAGACAGAAGAGTTAAGTTGCGTGAGATTGCTAGTGCTGTGGGCATCTCGACTGAACGGGTACATAATATTTTGCACAAATATTTGGGTCCGCGATTGCTCCTGCTTGATCAAAAACGGATTCGTGTGAAGTGTTGCAAGAATGGTTTGCAGCTGTTCCAGAAGAATCCGGAGGACTTTAAGCGTCGTTTCGTCACTGTGGATGAAACATGGATACATTACTATACTCCTGAGACCAAACCACAATCTAAACAATGGGTTACCAAGGGAGAATCTGCACCAAAAAAGGCAAAGACCGTTCCTTCGGCCGGAAAGGTTATGGCGACTGTCTTTTGGGATTCGCAAGGGATAATCCCCATCGACTATCTGGAAAAGGGTAAAACTATTACAGGTGAATATTATTCATCGTTATTGGACCGATTCAAAACCGAGCTGCAAGAAAAACGCCTGCGATTGGCCCACAAGAAAGTCCTTCTCCATCACAACGCATCAGCTCACACCTCAGCAGCACCTCGCAAAATTAATGGAAATTGGTTTCCAACTCGTTTCACAGCCCCCCTATTCTCCAGATTTGGCTCCTTCGGACTACTATTTGTTTCCCAATTTGAAGAAATGGCTGGCGGGACAAAGATTTGATTCAAACGAAGAAATGATTGCAGATACTAATGGATATTTTGCAGACTTGGACAAATCCTATTATTCGGAAGGGATCAACAAACTAGAGCATCGTTGGACAAAGTGTATAAGCCTAAAAGAAGACTATGTCGAAAAATAATAAAGGTTTGCCCCAAACTCATAAGTAGGTTTTATTTTTGCATGGACTTTTCAAACGGCCCTCGTATATTAAAATTTGAACTGTCCTAATCAGTATTAATATTTGCCATATTTTCTCTCGAGAGTGCAGATTTTCATAATTGGAGTCAACAGCAAATGGAGAGTTTTCTGAGCTGTTGGGGCGTGATTTCTTCCTGACGTTTAGATCCCGTCTGCAGTAAGCATCTTCAGAGGCGACTCTTGGTTCTAGCTCTTAAACTACATGAACTGACTGAAGTGGCCTAGCGACCTGAAGTGGCACCTATCAGATTTGATGGGTTCGGGACGAACAAAACTAGTGATTACAACAGGAATAATTGGTTATACTATCAATTCGATCATACCAAAATTTTATATGCTACCAACCTGAAACTTGAACTTATCGAACTAACTAAATTATTGAAACTATCTGAGTGTAATTAGACATTATTTTGGAGTAATTTAAGTTAATTGGTACATTTAGTCACAAAACGTTTCACTGCTTCAACATATTATTTTATTACCAATTGACGCACTCTGCATTCAATTATTTAGAACAAAATTAATTTAGACGACCATGTTTCCGTCGGCACGTGTAACAGCATGCGATGAGCTCTTAAGTAATTGTGCCAACTAATCAATTAGTGGCTGAAATATGTTACTCAATTTCGCACGTAATGTTACACGCACAGGCGGACTAACGGTGGCCAAGGTAAATGTAATTAGAATTTTAAACAAAAATGTTGGGAAATTCCAACAGTGGAAAGCATCTTGTTGTTAGTGACAGATCAAAGAGTAACTCAATGGTGGCGTCAGAGATGAGAAAATTGGTGTGAAGCACTATACACTTTCTTCACGTCCTAAATTTGTTTTTACTGTGGTACTTTCGACCCTAAACTTCTTTAATATGTAGGCATATTTACGCCCTGCCTAAATTTAATTCAGTTGTGATCTTCGGATTTAGGCCTGGTAATTTCAACTAGAAGATCTCTACAAAAAGTAGAAGATATAAACTGCAAGAATATGAAAGACGAAGAACTTATACATGCTTCGAGAGCTTTCAAGTTCATCAAATTCTAAAATAAGCATCCCTTCGTTCACCAACAATTTTAATATTTACGTCCATACTGTTTGCGCTTCTGTATAAAATCCATACACTTTGTTTTTGTCCGCCACTCGACATGCAATCATTTTTGCCGTTATGGAAGGATTCCCTTGCAGACTTTAATTTCAAGTAAAACATTGAAATCATGAAATGTCACAATGAATCCCCGTAAAAATCCCTAACAGCAGTTTCCGGGCGCGGGTGTCGAAGTCACAAACGGTCCGCGCCGGCAGATGCAAGCTATTAATAATTCCCTTGCGATCCCTTGTCGCGTGCATCCAAACTTCTGTTATCCCGCCCCCCGAAGTGAAATTCCTCACGGAGTGCACTTCAAGGGGCACAAAGAAAAAGTACGCCCTGTGCGAAAAAGGGACCGCATCAAAGTCGCGGCGGAATCCGGGATTAAGGAAAATACTTCTTCTGAGAGGAGCCGGGTAACTCCTCGGCCACTTCGAGGATCGATCCCGGACTTTAAAAGTGTTTGTTATGGATTGAATTTAATGAGCCTGGGGGAGAATGAAATTACAGCTGGGAAGAGGTGGGGAGTTGCACCAACTCGGCTCTGGGTTCGTCTAACGGAATCTTATCGAAACCTATAAGGGAACAACTATGCCAACAGCAGAAGCGTACGTTTCAAGTAGCTGAAGGCAGGATACGTGAGACGTTATAGAAACGTTAATAGAAAAACGAGACCAAAAGATGACGGGAGAAATTTTAACCAAAAATGTTTTAGCAGTAACATAGAAATTGTCCAAAGGGTATTATGCAGTGTCTTTAATTTGACAGACATTAACTGGAAAACGAACTCCACTTTTTACCGCGAGCAGAGGTTACCTATCGTATATCCATGAAACGCAAGAAGCGAGACTGAATCATCATCAAGAAAATCACGTAAGAATGATCGAACCTGAACGAGGGATTCCTCATTGATTTACTTCTTCAATCGAGCCTCACGTATATAACAAGTGTCCTTTTGGTAGGTACTGTACTTTTCTTTATTTTCAGTTTTCTTTTGTGTGTGACTTTTTATTCTAAAAGGTCTTGCTTGCAAATCATTTAGGAATCTACCCTCTAACATTTTTCCATTGCCTCATATAAATTGCTTTAATCTGTACCCTCTTATTGTCGTCTTTTTATATTTTGGTGTCTAGTTGACCTTCTTCTTTATGCCAGATAGACACCTTTGTTTAGCCCTTATTTTTGCGACTTAATTCCTACTTGATAATTGACGAAAACTGAAATGAACATATTTTTGTCGGTACTTCATCAATATTTTTGAAGCTCAATAGCCATTGTTATGGGTACGATGGCCTAATTTCAAAGAATATTCAAAACAGCACAATTTAAAAGGCATGTTGGTTTACTTCATATAATCATGATAAGATAAAAAAAATCATGAATTGCTGATAGCGTCGCCAGGGCTGCGATCCCGTTGCATTCGATTTAGCCCCCGGGCCCTAGGGCCCATTTGAGTAATTGGTATGTTCAACTGTCCCCTAATTCAATTTAAAGTGACAATTAAATGTATAAGGTGAGACGGAAATTAGCAGATTTTCTCTAGTTTTGGTCGATAGCATTTTTTTCCATATATCCACATTCTAAGCTACAACCCCTAAGCGCACCCTCAGTTTCTTCTCTAGGGTTCTGGGCGTGACCAGTGTAAGAAAGAATATTACACACTATATCAGTCTTGATATAAAGTCGTGGTGTTAAGTAGATGTATCACACATTCATACCTACACAATGACCTTTGTATTTCCTTAGTATTTTGAAGTAATTAACTGGAGATTATATCTTCAAAAATTGTCTCCAAATCAAGTCTATCAAAAGTATCAAGAATCTTAAGTTCTTCTAAAGTGTCAAACCGGCAACGATGCTTTCATTTCCAATGCAATCTGGAGGGGTTGTGCACATATCAAATCCATTAAAATTCAAAAAGCCATTTACAAACTTAATTTTCAGTTTAAACGCTAGAAAGCGGCTAAAAAATTCCAGAAATCCTGTAGAATCATAAATGAAGAAAAGTGCCTTAAAATCGAACTTAGAAGATTTGTGGCATTTTTATTAAAACTTTTTAGTTCTAAGAAGACAATGGAAAATACCCATATTTTCTTAAATGGTCTGAAATAGATTCTAAAAGGAAGGTTATATAGAAGAACCTTCAAAGATGGCTATCTAGATATCTAGGCTAATCTAGAAAGTTATAGGTAAAAAAGAGATATGTCAAATTACTAACTTAAGGCCGGTTTAAGAAAATTAGGAAAACTGAAAATTCTCACCAGTAAAATGCCATTTGGAACACGCTTAGAGAAAAATGTATCAAATAAAAATTGTAGGCATTGAAATTGAGATATAACAACAATTAAGAATATTTAAAACCGTTTTAGAGAAAATTGAGAAAACCTGAAAATTCACAAGAGGAAAGGGCCCTTGAGAGAACATAACAAGACAACAATTGTGGTATTCAGTGTGGATTGAACAGTAGATTAAAAATGCAAAGTATAAGAAAATACGGTGGACCACTCTTCGAGCGATCTAGATGGAGACAGAGATTGAGACAGAAATATATATAGTGATAGAGACCGAAATAGAGTCAGAGATAGACCTAGTTAGAGACAGAGCTAGACCAAGATAGTGACTGAGATAGAGACAAATATAGAGATAGAGACAGATATAGAGACCGAGATAGAGATAGAGATAGAGCCAAAGATAGAGAACGAGATACATACAGAGATAGAGACACATAGAGACAGAGATTAAGACAGAAATAGAGATAAAGACTGAGATAGAGATCGAAATAGAGATAGAGTTAGAGATAGTCCAAGATAGAGACTGAGACATAGACAGAGATAAAGATAGTGATAAAGACCGAGATGGAGATAGATATTGCAATATAGACAGATATTAAGACATAAACAGAGATAGAAACCTATAGATACAGAGATAGAGACCAAAATAGAGATAGAGACAGAGATAGAAACAGAGAACATAATAAAGTGCCCTTTGATCTTCACCATTTTCAACCAAAATCACACGGGTTAGGGTTTTCAAGTGGCCAAATACGAATGAAAAGTTTCAACTTTACATTAATTTACAGTTCATGAAAAAAAGTCGACAACATACATTTACACATCGCACACGTAGACGCACATGCAATATATGAGGACCTTACGAGAAAGTAATTAAAACACAACTTATTATAGCATTGTTACGTTATACCACGCTTTCATGTTAAATGTACTGAAAAATAAATTTTAATGTTATCCCGAATTAACCAAAAATAGGAGCGTGGGTTGTAAGCATTTTGCAAAGTATACATCATACCGCAGATGCAGACTTCCAACAGTGCAAATGATAACGGGTTTACCGGAACTACGGCAACGAATATAAAACGCTTACGAGCCATCTTTTTATTTTTATTTAATCGCTGAAGACCTTCTATGTATCTAGCATATGGAATAGGATATAATGTGGCACGTAATAGAAATATTTTATAAAATTTCGGCTAAGTGGAAAAACTCCACCTTTACACAAATGAGGATGGAAAGAGAATAAATGCACACCGGAACGTAAACGGAGAAACGGTGAATGCATTAATTCGTTTTGTGCTCGTTTCACGCCGTTATCGTATCCCGTCGAAATTCAAAACTCGAACTTTTTTAATTAAAACAGCCTAATATTATTATCCCAGAGCACTTTAAAAAGGCACAACGATACACTTATTATAATACAAATACTCGAAATATTCTCCAAATTCCCTCATTTAATCGCTCCAGAGGTGAAACTCGACGTTCCCTCTCTCGACTTCTTTCTTCCTTCCCCTCTTTGCCCGTAATGCGCATTTTCGACGCAAATGAAGTTTGCCCCGACCAGTAATTTGGATCGCAAAAATTGCAAATCTCTCTAAGGTAACGCTTTCACTTCGATTGAGGGCTAACGACCATGAAATTAAGCTGCCTTAAGATTTTTTCGGAGGAATCGTCTCAGATAAAGAAAATCGCATTATAGGATGTTTATTCTGTTAGAATGGGATTCACAGCCGATTTTCGGGAGGAGGAATGAAATCACGGGTGAGGAGGGGCGTAATTTAATTTCAACGGGACCTGTCTGGGTTCGAACAATTCTTTTTCGAAACTTGTGAAACGCACAACCCATTTCAGATCTGGTTAATAACATTCGACACTACATTCAATAGGAGAATATTTCATTATGGCTCCCAATGCGTATTTGAATTTCTATAGCAGAAAGGTTAGAATTTTAATGGTAGCAATTTTACGCTACCTTGGGAGCCGTTTTACGTTATGCGGTTTCAATCTGATGATATTCACGCGGTCGCCGTGGCTCTAAGGAAGAAATATTTCATTCCATACGTGTAACGTCCATCCAGTCTGAATTGATCCAGTTGAAAAAAAAAAGCAAAAAAGCTACGGAATATAAAATGGCGTGACACCACTGGGAGACGGCGACCGCCTTAAAAGTTAACTGACTTTGTTTACTTAATTACACTGGCGAATGTCTGACTATTTCGTGTTTAGTTTATATATACTATATTATTTTAGTTATATTGACATATGATTGAAGTACTTCATGGAAAGGAACGATTTAAACATAAACGCAAATGGCTGATTCCTCACTATATCGGCGCATGGAGAGGATGCAGCCAGCAGCATGAACAAAGCGGCGGCAGACTTTGCAGACTATTCGCATCTTTTGCAAGACATTTAAATTCAACTGCCTTATTTCAGTGGGTCCTCGGTATACAATACTTTCTGGAAGAAATAGACACCTATAACACGTTACCTAAAACAAGGTAATAATGAGGATTCCACCACCGGAACACAGAGACATGTAAAACCTTCAAAGCTTCGGCGAATAGGGATAAATTTCGCCATTTCCTTTCTACGTAGCTTTGTTAATCCTTGTACAACAAAACAACGCCTGAATATTAACAACTTTTTTGAAAGAAACGTCTTAATTAATCATTAAATATTGAGAAATAACGTTACCATTTACTTTTGCTTTTATGGTTCAAGTTACGTACTATTTTAAATGGAAATCCCGCTTTAGAAGCTCTTATTTTTCTTTTGCCTTTGAGGGAGGATTTTATGTCATACTGCGATAAATAACATTTCAGCGTTTAACTTTCATATGGCGCATTGAATCAGGACATAAAGTGAGGGAAAAATTTGAAGTAAATATTTAAATGGTCCCTCACAAACGATCTTATGTTTAGTACAGCAAGACAAACATTAACGTTTTGTTAGCGCTGGATAAATTAATTTTATCGTTTTTAGTTTACTCAAAATAATGTTCGGAAAAATTGCGATTTAAGTTTTTAAAGCAAAATAAGGGTAGTAGGAATTAGAAATATGAACTAACAAGCACTAACAAGACACATTCAAACTAATTATGTATTTCAATTTCCGGGCATGAAAAATATCACGATCGACCGATAGTTGGTGTTATTCCATACGACCCACATTGAAAATTTTAAATTTCCATCTCAATAGTACGCCGTTATATCTTTTTACGCTTTTCGATATCAATAACGTGCTTTCGGGACCCTCCATATTTCATACTCCAATTTTTCCGGGCGCCTCCTCTAATTTATTAATAATCATCGGAACTTGTAGCGATCCCTTCAACGGCCCTCTCCTCTAATGACTTTTTAATGGACTATCGAACAAACATTCGTCCCCTAATCTGATGTCTCGAAGATAGGGAACGTTAAAAAAGGAAGATCGCGGAACCGTCTATCGACTAATTGAAATCCGGCGGCGGGAGAATTTTTCAGCAATCAATCTTCCCTGATCAATTATTCCAGGCGGAGGGGACGCTGATTTTGGGAAGGGGCATGAGGCCAGTGGAATCAGCCAGCCTGATATGTACTTGTCGTCTGTACAAGACGTGCTTTAAGATGTTATTATAAGATGTAAGTTTATCAGAATGTACCACAGGGGAGTAAAACTCGGTAGACGTATAAAGGAAAATCCGCTGAATACTCTCAAAAAGTTTCATTTGGAGCACTCTAACATAGTTAATGGTAACTTTAAACAGATTGCTGTTCCCTCGTCCTATTGGAATGTCGCTGGTGTAGATATTGTACAGAAATGGTGCTAATACCGATCCTTGGGGTGCTCCTGCTTCCATCCTCCTGCTGCTCGATGTCGTCCTTTTGTCCTTGATCCTAAAGTTCCTCTCTCTTAGGTAGTCCTGTATCATCTGGGTCGTCGTCGTCGTCTTGAATCCTAGTCCGTCCATCTTCGCAATCAGTCCGTTGTGCCGTATCCTGTCGAATGCCTTCTCCACGTCGAATAGTACCATGCAAGTCGTCCTCTTCTCGTTGATGTCCTTGATCGTCTCCTCCACCATCCTCAGCGCCTGATGTTCCGTAGAGTGTCCTTCCCTGAATCCACATTGTTCGTCCGGTATGATGTGCAGCCTCTCCTCTTCATCCTTGATCCTCCTCAGTAGTATCCTCTCCAGTAGTTTTCCTATGTTGCTCAGTAGGCTTATCGGCCTGTAATTTTGTGGGAATGTCCTGTCATTTCCTGGCTTCGGGAACATGATGACATCCGCTTCCTTCCATAGTCGTGGGTACTACTTCCTCTTCATTGCTGCGTTGTAGAGCTCCTGCATCCTCTTCTTGGCCTCCTCTGGTAGTTCCTTGATCATCCTGTTGGTTATGGTGTCCCGTCCTGGTGCCTTCCTGGTACTTTTGTCTCAACGCCATGATTTGTGTTAAATAGCCGTCGAGCGAAACGTTGAATCTCGACATTCACCGGCGAAAGTCGACATCCACCGCACTGTGACATTCAAAATATACTGATAGTTATAAGGGGATAGGCAGCCTTCATAATATAAACACATGTTTTACCTCAATTTCAGTATCAAATTCTTATCATCCAAGTGATTTGATTTGTTAAATGTGGTGGAAAATTAAAGAGAAGTTCAACAAATGATGGGAAGAAAATGAGGGACATTCTGCATGAATTTCAAAATTTTTCTTCGTGTAAACTATTTGAAATATTCTTTCTTTTTCACACTTCTGGATTAGTTGCACAACTAATTTTACTTTTTCTTACTCCTATATTCCCATGTTTATTCCACTGTTGTAATACAGTAATCACACCCTCTTTCGTGTAAGAGTTAAAGATTTTGAATACGTTTTCAGTGTAGAAATTAAAGATTCCGGCACCGTTGTTATTAGATAACAAATTGTTTATTAGTAGTTAGTTAATAGTTTCTAATCCGAATATTTTAAAATTTATTTAATTTAAGAAGAGTATACTTTAGGCAACTTACGGCACCTTTAAGAAAGTACTAGAAAGTCTGTTTCCTCGGGAAAACGTCTCAAAAATGGAGGGTGATTTCTAAAAATTTTCTAGGCCCTTCTAATCAACTGATTGTATTTCATCGAAATGATTTTGAAAATTTGGGAAAAATTGATAAAATGTCGTGTTCGTTCACCAATCTAAATAAGTATTTAGAATTATAGTGATTAATGTTTCACCTACAATGTAATTAGTGAAATATTCACCTTTAAAAAAATTTAAGTTTTGACGAAGTTTCCCTAATTTTTCTTATTTTGTAGCAACGTGTTATACTATTCTATGTATTCTTTAGACAACTTACGGCACCTTTAAGGAAGAATTAGAAAGTCTGTTATCTCGGGAAAACTTCTCAAAAATGGAGGGTAATTTCTAAAAATTTTCTGGGCCCTTCTAATCAACTGACTGTATTTCATCGAAATGTTTTTGAAAATTTGGGAAAAATTTCTCGACGGATTGTAAAATTTACAAAATGTCGTATGTTCGTTCACCAATCTAAATAAGTATTTAGAATTATAGTGATTAATGTTGAATGAAACATTTCCCTCTAAAAAATTTAATTTTTGACGATCTTTGCCTAATTTTTCTTATTTTATAGCAACGGTTGTATTACTCTATAAGATTCTAATGAAATTTCTGACACATCCATTTCGTATAAAATTTCATTATAAGAGCGCTGACTTGTGCTTATTATAGTATGGTTCACAATGTATATTTTTGATTTAACTGAACTTCTCAACTTTTCACGTGAATCGGCAACGTTGGCGACATTTCGCCAATTGAACACCTTCAGAAACCTGCAAATACTCTTCAAGACATAGTGGACAAAAGCTTACTGTTCTGTCACAGAGGCGGCGCTAGTTGGAGCTGGAACAAAAACGCGTAACACGTATCCCCATTCGTCTTGGTAAAATTTCTTCAGTCAACGGTACTCCTTCAAACTATGAATGAGAATCCTATTATAATGTAGCTATTAAGCATGGCGTCATACATGGAATTTAAAAATACACCTACAACGAGTTAATTAACCCCTACATTAATAACGGGTTTAGCTGGAAGGCCCGTTTCCGTCGATTCCAAGCGAAATGTGACGTTGTATTCATTAACTTCGGCACGTGTAATTAGTATTCTGGAATTAATAAATTTTGAATCACGTCCTCATCTAACAATTCCGGTTATACTGGAATCCTCGCGGTGTGTATCGATATTTCGATTCCGTCGGTTCCCGAGCGACGCCCTCGGGCATTCGTAAGATAGTAAATTGGTTTAATATTCTGGAATTTCGGAGATCAAAAGGCCGATACCTTTCGGGTGTGGCGTTTAACAAATATGTTCCGAGCCAGCGACGTCGCATAAATCGCTCGGAAGGAAAAGAGGGACGTGGAAAACTTGAGAATTATCGCCTTCGCACGCTATTAAATCGACGATTAAACACTCCACATAAAAATTCGATCCGCCGCACACACAAGCGTCAGCGCATAAAGGCGTATCATATAATCCCTTCGACTTATACGTGCATTAATCTGCCAGCCCTTTTCGAGTCGTCTCCGATAAAAAAAGGAGCCCTTCCCACTGTGCACGAACAACTACAACAACAAAGCTTTCGCAAATAAAATTGTTGCATGTCTCTTCCCTCAGGAACGTGCTATTTCACTCCCGCGAAACGGTCCGGAAAATCGATAAGAGGCCGGAGCGGGACGTGCGAAAATATGTACGAATATCTCTGGAACATGAATACGAGAATGCCTCCTCCTCCTCCTCTCTACTCGCTCTCTCCCTCCCGTCCCGTCTCTTTCTTTTAGGCCAGTTGAATTAGACTTTTTTCGCGAAGATATCTCTTTTACAACACTTCATACCATTAACGCTGGAAACTCCTTTTAAAAGTGTTTTCAATGGGGGACAAGTAAGATCGTCATCGAATAAGTTTCAAAGCGTATTATTTCGTCTTCATTATGAAGGAGGCTTGGAAACGGCGCTGTCGTATGTACACTTTATCTTACGCATTTTACTGTCATAATGGCTATTCTTTGCTACGGTTTCAGTTTTCCCACGTATGGAAATCATAAAGATTCCATCTCGGTCTGAGTTTCGAAGCCCCAAGTTACTTCTAACTAAAGCTAACCGTTAATAACTCTGATTCCACTGATCGGACTCTAGTCAAATTTGTACACAATTAGATCCTAAATCAATAAGTAACCCGGGAAAGTTTGCACTAGGAGCGATTATGGATTTAAGCATAATCGCAATGAGGGATTTTCGGCAAGACACGGTCACATTATAACGCCTTAATTGTGGTCAACGCGACGAGAAATACAAGGAAAAACCGCACGCTAGGCGAAAGGTGGACTGTCGGGGGTGAGGAAATGCGAACGTCGTCGGGTCAACTGCAGATGCGAGAAATTAAAATGGGAATTCGGCGGTACGCCTCGTGAGAGAAAGTCGACTTAAGGCAAATAGTTAGAGGGGAAGTGTGATAAAAATTTGCAAGGGGAGTCCGCCAAGGGGCGTAAAAATCGAAAGCAAGAAAGGTAATAAGACATTCTAAAATTTGGGAGGAGAAGTTGTGTTGCACTTGTGATGCGTATATGTTCCTGGGAGGATCGGTGAGCTGAGTCCCGGACAGCATCCTTGGACGGTGTCTACCAGTCGTCCGGGAAAAATTTCTCTGGGAGATAATAGGACGCACTCGTATGTCTTACTTTTCACATTACATGTCATCGATATCCCTTTGATCGCGATATCTGCTCATCCCATCAACGTCTTCGCCGCTTAATCTCGGATTATTCGCCTTTGGCCCCCGATTGATTATTGGGCAGATATGTATCAGTTTGATGTTTTGACGGCTCCCCGATTTTCAAATAAAGCGCTACAAAGGGTTTTATTATTGTTAAGGAGAATTAATAGGCAGGAAGTCGTCATTTCGCAAGAGGGGCACTTGTGGATATCTGCTCTTGGATTTAATTAGAAAAATGATATTACGGCTAATCGAAAATCATACATACGGGTCTGGCTGAACATAAATAGTGCTTTGATCAATTATATGACACAACGAAATGACAAAGGAACCGTACTTATTACACAACGTGAAACCGGCACGATTAAATAAAATTGCATTTTAATGTTCGTTTTACGCTCCGGCCTTCATTTAAATTTTGTATGGCCCATTATTATGGAATATCAAGATGTTGAAATATTCATATATGCATTAGTAAACGTTTGTTGCGGAAAGTAATGTACTGAAGGTAAAAAGCGAACCATACCCCAAAGAGCGTAATGAACACGAAAATTATTAATGAATAACACTTAAACCCCTTATTTATGCTCTGTATGACGCCCAACAAAATTTAATTTTAACCCAGTCGGCGTAAGCTTTTTATCAGCCAACGTTCAGAACCTGCTTACAAGTTCTTACAACACAAATTCGAATGAAATGTGCTGCGTGGGTTTTTCGATTTCAGTTTCTATTAAGAATTCAGGTTTTCAGTCGAGAGTATGACGACGCTCGGCTAGTGGAACACTTCAAAATGCTCAACTCTTACTCCGAACGACAAGATCACGATTTAACACGATGCTCGGAACCATGTAACGCCCTTCCCAGATTTGAAGGGAATGTACGATCCTGCGAAGGACAGTAGATCCTAGAACATACTCTTATAACTCTAGTAACTCCACTAACAGAGCCAAAACAAATTAATGACGATGAAAAAAGTTGTACAATGGAACTAGCCTAAAGACTACAATTGTGCGTTCCGTGTATACGATCCGTGCCAGGCAAGTGAGTTACATAATGTGATCGATATGGAAGAGTCGCTATTGTTCCTTCATGTTGAGGCTTCAAACTGTCCTGTAAATCAGAATGTAAAATATATTCCCGGCCCTTTAGTATTAGTAGATACTAATCTAAACATGATGTGTTAGGGAGCTTTTGCAGTGGAGTAATTGAAGTTGCCAGTTGCAGATTTTGAAAGGGATTCTACTTTAGCACGTAGTGGAAGAGTTATTTCAAAACCACAATCTGTAGCAATCGTTTGTGGTTTGAATATCATATTAAACAGGTTCCTCTTGGTGTGAAATTTCAGGATTTGTTCTTAAACTTTTGTCTAAGAGAGAGTAGAATTGGCTTTGGACAAGTTTGGTAAGAATTTGTTGTGGTTCTGAAATAACTACCTAGAAGAGACATTGTCATGAATGTGTATAGTTTCCACACTGAATTAACTGAAATCATCTCTCAAAGAGAAACCTTGTACTAAACTAATACCATACTTTCCAAACATCCTCCACTTACGTCCCTCTCAGGGAGAATAACCTACCAAATTCTATAGGGAAGCAACGGGAAATTACCTCCAATACTTCCTAAATGAATTGTATTGAGAGAATTGCCTCATAGTAATTTAGAATCTAAATATTCTTCCAATCTCTAAGGCAGTGACCGAATCGAAGAGGAGGAACAAAACGTAAAGATGTCGCTGAGCTGAGCTGAGAAACATTAATTTATCACTATTTTACCATTGTACTAAGTTTGGTTTTACGGCGACGAATTATAGTGTTGTTTAAATCTGGCGCTCATTTTACTGCATATTTGTTTTGTCACCATGTATACTTCGACTTCTAAATGTAAATCAGCTTGAACAAAAATTTGTTTTATGAAATTCTACTATGACACGCTTCAATTCGCCCAGAATTAATTTGTCCCGGCTAGACTAATTGAGCAGAGTTACTCCTTCCCAAATTAGGCCATGGTAGAAGGAAGTAAACAAAATTGATTTTTCATGTGATTTATAACTTATCCTAAATTCAATGTAATTACCAATAATGAACCAGTCTAATTAAGCATCTTAAAGAATGTTATCGAAAAAATTTAAAATCTAAACCAGATATCATCGAAATAAGACCGAACAAATATTAAATGTACTTATTGAAGTCACAGCATAATTGAACAGTTAACGCTTAAGTATTGCTTATACTTTTTGACAAGATAATCAAAAATGTACCTTAAGACCTTATGAAAACCCCCACTGAGTCACGTATCACACAGAGTGTTCGCCATCCAGGGATGCTGTCCGGGACTCACCGATTCTCCAGGAACTTATAGTACAACAAAAGATCTCCTCTCACATTTTTGGATGCCTCATTACTTTTCTCGCTTTCGATTTTTACATCCCTTAGCGGACTCCCCTTGCAAATTTTTATCTAACTTTTCCTCTGATTATTTGCCTTAAGTCGAGTGATTTTCCCGAGGCATGCCGCCCGAATTTCCATTTTCATTTGTCTGCATCTGCAGTCGATCCGACTACGTTCGCCTTTCCTCACCCCTGGAGTCCATCTGTCGTCTAGCGTGCGGTTTTTCCACGTATTTCTCGTCGTTTTGACCACAATTAAGGCATTATAATGTGACCGTGTCTTGCCGAAAATCCCTCATTTCGATTATGCTTCAACCCTTAATCGCTCCTAGTTCAAACTTTCCAATATTATTTGTGGTATTAGTAAATAACTGCTATACAAAGTTGGCCAGAATCAGATCAGTGGAACCGGGGTGTTTAAGGATTTACTTTAGTTAGTAGTAACTTAAGCATTCGATGTTCAGATCGAGATGGAATTTTTATGATTTCCCTACGACGGGAAAACTGAAGCCGTAACGACTATACACTGCATGTAGGTAATTTTGGGTAGAACCTAATAAGAAATATCATCCGAGGAGGTGTCTCAAATGAAGGACGAAACGTCGGGAAATACACGTCCATTCTGGAAATTTTTTTAAATTTTGGGGATCGCAAGAGAACCTACACATGTCTTTGGGCTCAATTCCGAGAACCTCTGGCATTAAGTAGCTACTTACAGAATCAAAAAAAAAAAAAAGAATAACCAGACAGAACAAAGAAACTAGACCAATTAGCTTAAAAAAATGTGAGGGAAAAAAATATGAACTTTTTATGATTTCCCTAGGACGGGAAAACTGAAGCCGTAAACTATACACTGCATGTAGGTAATTTTGGGTAGAACCTAATAAGAAATATCATCCGAGGAGGTGTCTCAAATGAAGGACGAAACGTCGGGAAATACACGTCCATTCTGGAAATTTTTTTAAATTTTGGGGATCGCAAGAGAACCTACACATGTCTTTGGGCTCAATTCCGAGAACCTCTGGCATTAAGTAGCTACTTACAGAATCAAAAAAAAAAAAAGAATAACCAGACAGAACAAAGAAACTAGACCAATTAGCTTAAAAAAATGTGAGGGAAAAAAATATGAACTTTTTATGATTTCCCTAGGACGGGAAAACTGAAGCCGTAAACTATACACTGCATGTAGGTAATTTTGGGTAGAACCTAATAAGAAATATCATCCGAGGAGGTGTCTCAAATGAAGGACGAAACGTCGGGAAATACACGTCCATTCTGGAAATTTTTTTTAAATTTTGGGGATCGCAAGAGAACTTACACATGTCTTTGGGCTCAATTCCGAGAACCTTTGGCATTAAGTAGCTACTTACTGAATCAAAAAAAAAAACACCAGACAGAACAAAGAAACTAGACCGAATAGCTTAAAAAATAGCTTAAACTCTCGCTCACGTAAGCATCAAGATTGTTCCAAATAATCCAATTCGACTCAAAAATAAAATTCTGTTAACGGCTTCACTACAATGTTTCACGAAAGAAGTTTCGGGAGTGTAATAATCAAATCAGCGCGACCATACAACTCTAATTACAGAATTTATTAGTTCATTCACCACGTGACAATGTCATTGACAATCGGAACGAAACTCCGACACGCGATAACACTCGATCCATTAACAAGATATAACAAAACAATTGCCGGGCAATTTCAACGAATCCGGCCGTCCCGGGGCGTATTAAAAACTTTTTCGCCGGGAACTCTCGCAATTCCTATAATCTCCTTGATTATTCAGCTCATGAACGGAATTTATTTACGTTCACCTTTCGCGAGGGCGTCCTCCCCTCGGCCCCACCCTTCCACCGTAATCAGGAAGGATACATTCGGGGAGGATTTGAGCCGAATTTACCGGATGTTTCGGCTTTATCGACTATCTTGGAAATTGTTAACTTCTACGATACGCCGCACACATCACACACAGCCACCAAATTGGGGTCGTATAAAATAAAATACAGCGTTGCCTAAGGTAGTTAGAAATCATCGCCGTCTTGGGTCTCTTCCGCCTTGATGGTGCGTCCTCGTCGTAGTCCATCGCCTTCCTAATGAGTGGGTTCCTGTGCTCCATCGCCTTGGTGATCGTCCTTCTCGTCCTCTCCTTGATGGTCCTCTTCAGCTGTTCAATTCGCAGATCCCTTCGTAGTTGTTCGTTCCTCATGTACCATGGTGTGTCCGTCATCCTCCTCATGGCTTGGTTTTGTATCCTTTCTAGTCTCTCCATGTGTGTCCTCGCTGCTTGTCCCCATGCTGCTGTCTCGTACGCCATGATCGGTCGAATTCCTGCCAGGTAGATCATCCTCTTCGTCTCCAGTTTCAGCTTACGCCGTCGTCCAATGAGTGGTCCTAGTCTGCTCAGTCGGTCCTTCGCCTTCTTCTCGGTCTCCTTGATATGTTTCCTCCATGTTAGTCCTCTGTCGATGTGGATTCCTAGATACTTCACGTCTTCCTTCCAGTCCAGTTCCATATCCCTCATCCAGATTTTTGTATGTAGATTGCCTCGGTCTTCTCCGCGTTGATCTTGATTTTCCACTTCGTCGCCTGTTCGTCCGTCTGGTCCACTTCTCGCTGTAGGTACACCGCCGCCTTGTCTGGTAGCATCGATGTCGCTGCCTTCGCCGTGTCGTCCGCGTAAATATAGGTCCTGGTGTTGCTGTTCCCTCGTACTATTGGTATGTCGCTGGTGTAGATGTTGTACAGAACCGGTGCTAATACCGATCCTTGGGGTGCTTCTGCTTCCATCCTCTTGCTGCTCGATGTCGTCCCTTTGTCCTTGATCCTGAAGTTCCTCTCTCTTAGGTAGTCCTGTATCATCTGGGTCGTCGCCGTCTTGAATCCTAGTCCGTCCATCTTCGCAATCAGTCCGTTGTGCCATATCCTGTCGAATGCCTTCTCCACGTCGAATAGTACCATGCAAGTCGTCCTATTCTCGTTGATGTCCTTGATCGGCTCATTCATTATTCTGAGTGTGTGATGTTCCGTAGAGTGTCCTTCCCTGAATCCACATTGTTCGTCCTGTATCCTACACATCGTCGTACATTCGTCCTACACATCATATGTGTAGCCTCTCCTCTTCTTCCTTGATCCTCCTCAGTATATCCTAACGATTGGATTACATTTCTCTACCTTTACTTGCATACTAACATATTTAGGTACCTGGAGCGGTGCTCATCCCAGGACCCATAATTTCTTAAATAGTTAAGGGTGTCTTACATTCCCTGAAATGTTTTCCTCTTCATTTTAACGATTACTTTTCTAAGAAGCAACGACTAGGGTGACTCCAAATAATTTTCTAAATAACGATCAGGTTAGGGGATTTAAATAAGTACAAATTAGAAACCGATCTCTACACTCCCAAATATTAAATTTCCACACAAAAAAGCAATAAATATGTTCACACCTATGTTCACCACACATCCCGACATGTGTAAATATGTGAAAAACATGAATTTTAATTTCAGGAAAATATGAAAATAAGTGGTAAGAGTACCCATACGCTTATGATAGCGTTGGAAAATGAAATTTTGTGATTTATTGCTATCTCCCTTCTACGAATGGGGTACAGACAACAATATAGTTGTCTAAATAACGCCATATGGACCAACAAATACTTATCAACGAAAATTAAAGCGAGTGTATACAAATGTACAACAAGACTAGTCATGACATACGCAAGTGAAACAAGCACTAGCATAATACGAACACTATTAGAGAGGACAGAAATGAGAGTACTTAGAAGAATCACAAATAGGATACTAAAGAGATAGAGTAAGAAGTGAAGGCATAAGGCGTAAGAGAGATAATGTTAATAACTGGATGAGGGGAAGGAAAACAGAATGGAATGAGTAAATAGACGGTAGAAGGTAGGTAGAATATACGTTAGAGGCTGAATGAAGAAAGAAGAGGTAATTTTATTCGAAAGAAGAAGAAGAAAATTATATTGTAGTCACTCTCGCTCATTAATAAGTTGTGGAACGTAAACGATCCGGATTAATAGCGGCGGCGCCGTTTACCGTTCACTTTTTGGTACGTAAGACTCGAAAAATGAATATTGCAATTAACATGCCGTTTTCAATGAGCGTCTGGTGTGCAAACACAAACGTCGTAATTGAGTTATACGAGAAATGCCGCTTGAGGCGACGCGTGGAGTATCGTGAGCGTACATTACGACATTACGAAACAATCCTCTAGGAATAGACAAAGGAATCCCTCGTGAATTAACCAAACCGCATTACGTTAGTAAAGTTGGCATATTTCTGTATTATTTATGCCCGCCGCCGCCTATCGTTCTTAATGGATTCTTGTTTAGATGCGGAAATTGATCGTAATTCAAAAGTTTTAGACAGAGGAACAATAAGCGAGCCATTCTCGGCGATAAGTTTATTTGATTCGACGGCGTAGTCCTGAATTTGTTCGACAAAAGGAAGAGGAAATACCTGTATCAAATTCGAGTTCCCACTTGACTGTGTACACCCGCTCACTCACTCTTTCCTCGGGAAAGTTTCCGACCGAAAAAGGCGATACTTGCCTTTAAATGCCCTCAAAGTTTCCCATAAGATAAAGGTAAAGAGAACAAATCTGTGCGTCGGCAATTTCGAAGTTTCGAGGGAGATAGTCGTTTTAATAAATGGAAGTGTGTCAGTCGTAACAAATTAGAGTTTTATATACGGCACGCCACAGCCGAGCCGCACTATAAGGAAACTTTCTACTCGCAATCAAACTTGTAATTGTACTATAAGCATACATAATCCGTCCATTAAGACGGAAAGTGTGATAACCCCCCTATGAGTCGATCGATTAGGCGATCCCCGGATCGGTTAAGCGTTAACGTTGAGTTATACGGCGAGGGAGATAAAACGACAAAATCCACAATTGATTTACTGCAACATCACATAAAGTAAACCGGAGGGCTGCCTGCTACGTCACTCTATCGCATACATCATTCAATCGCGCATATATATAATCAATTAACCGTGAATCTATCAAATTTACCAATTTTATTTTTAAATTCATCAACATGGTGGACCAAGAAATGCCTAACATACATTGTGCAAGGTAGCCACCTAAATTTCATAAGACGTCATGGCTCATATCTAATTGGGCTTAAAGGCATTTAAAACATCTAAATTTCCTAAATTTCATAAGAAGACGTCATGGCCTATACTTAATTGTGCTTAAAGGCATTTAAAATCACTAGTGAGTGATATCTAAATATTCACAAAACATGCAATAAAGTCACTAAATTGCTCTAACATAATTAACTCCAGAGAGTTAAATGACGATCTTTAAATACGGATTTAAGTCTTTAAAATGGTGTGAAAATATTTCAACTAGAAATTTCTACTAGAAATTTCACATAATTTTAATTTACAGAACATATTCAGTTTCATCAATATATGAAAAGGAAGATTCAATTGATTTTTCGTATTCTACTCCTTCGCATGACTAGAAATATTCCTGTCTGTCTATCTCCTATTCAGTTTCCGATGCTGTTCACTATAAGTTGTTTTGCTACCTTTTTGGTGGTCTTCCAATTAATCTCCTACTATAGGGTATGTAGTAATACGTTTGCAAGTCGGTCTGCCCCTATCTTGTCTATGGCTTTGTTCCACTTTTCCTTTTCTTATTTTTATTCAACTTTTTTCCTTATTTTTATCCATTTGTTGACGTTCTGAATGTCACATTGCTATCCTATACTGTTATTTGTCTGTCTGTTCCTTAATAGTAGTCTTTTTATTGATCTAAATGCCTCCATTTCTATGTTATTTATTTTCTGTTTTGTTCTTTTTGTATTTAGCCTTGTTTCTGCTCCGTATGTCAAAATGGGTCTCATTGTTTTCTTGTATATTTTGATTTTACTTTCTATTGCCATAAATTTGTACTTCCATATGACCTCTCTTAGGCAGTTGCCGACTTTCGTTGATAAATTTGTTTGTCTCATTACTTCTGTGGCTAAGTTTTGTTGATTAGTCATTTCAACTCTTGGCCAGTAAAACGCCATTACTTGTTCCATGGCATTTCCTTTTCTTTCCAATTTGCATCTGCTTGGCTCTTTGCTGCTGAAATCGCATGTCGTACCCCTGCGCTGCTACACTGAATATATGGAGTTGCCGTTAATGGAGTGTCCCTCCTTTTAGGTGCATATAATGTGTTTCGCCTAGTGTCGTTCTGATTTTTGTTTTGATATTTGTGTTTAGAGAACCCAATGAAAGAAAGGCATTAAGTTTAAATTTGTTACAAAAATTCGATAGGCAAGAAGAATCATGCCGTTATGGTCACAAAGCCTGCCGCAACTTTGTTCATGCCGCCAGCTGTATCCTCTCCATGCGGCGATATAATGAAAGATCCGTCACTCGTGTATATGTTTAAATTGTTCATTTACATTTAGCACTTCAACGTTATAGCACTTTTATTACCACATTTAAAGTAGTAAGTCCCCTCACAAAATGTTATACGTCGCCATTTTACACTCCGCACTTTGGTAAATCATAGTGTAGTGATCATTGCACAGATTTCTTATGAAGGTTGTGTACCAAAATTTAATTATTACTGCAGAACCCTTAAAATTTTAAAAATCAGTTAGAAAAGTAGAATAATTAAATACGTTAATTTCAAACAAAACTGGAAACAGCACGTAATAAATCATGCATAATAATCCTTTACCATTATTGTGTAAAATATTTAATAAATGTAATAAAGCACCCCTTCCGAATACAAAGTGATTGCAAGTTAATTTAATTTAAAAGGTCATTTATTTTCCAAATTAATAAATTATTCATAGTTTATTCGTTGTATTACATACATCAAAATAAATGATTCTGGGAATGTAAATTTTTTTTGTTTGTCGTTATTAAAGATGAATATTGTTTAATTTAATGTTAATAGGTATATTGCGACAATTTCCATTTAATTCCAATTAGACCTCCAATAAACCCTTCTTAAAAAGAAGCCTATTTCGAAGTAATGAACACTAAAAGCGTAATTAGGGCCCCAAAAGGGATCACCTGGAACTCCTCAAAAATTCATTATGAGCTTACTTAAAGTGGAATTAAATTCGACATTGTTCGGTAAAGTGATGAAAGAATAATGCAGAGATAACCTTATTAAATTGACATCAATAATAGATAAATTCAATCATCACCAAAGCAATTTGCAATTACAATTAGTTCCGTATTTATACCGAGTCGTGGACGTGTTATAATTTATCTTAGATTTATCCAGTGCATTCACCAGATGGTATATAAACACGCCTTAAAATGCCTAGGTTACAAAATTTATTCGCGAAATTCCAAAAAGTTGTGAATAATAGGACATACGAGTAATGGCTATTAAGCCAACATTAGAACCTGGAACTTGAGTAATAAAACACTCAAATGGGGCGATATGACGGATGCACTGTAGTGGAATGTACCTCTTGAATAATGTTGCATCTAACGGCTGATTTAATTGCAATCGACTCTCCTGGATCGATATTAACAAGCATACACCTTGAAAAGCATTAGCGGACCGACGTGAAATGTCCCTAATGGGTATTACCGAGAAAATACTCGAAGTGATTTCTCTTAGATCGATTGCATCGAAATAAGATACATTTTTAACAACAACAGCAAGCTAATCGATATGAACGTCGGATAGCAAGACGGGATAAATTAATAAGTGAAGAAATAGACGGATCAATAATACTATCGGGTTCCGGTGATTATAGCTTACTTTTATAAGAATTTACTGAGTTGTGCATTGCGTGAATTACACGTGTACCTCAGAGCCATCAACAATTCAGATATAATTTTTTGTCTTTCCTCTTTCCTCCTATAAAAAGGAAAATATGTCCGAATATTTGTTGATGGTTATAATGTACTTAGTTATTTTGACCTTAAACATAAAGGGACGAATGTATGGATTCAGATATGAACAAAACCGCAAAAGTAAAGTGATAATTTAGAAAATTTCGAAGTTAATTTTTTCCGAAGGTACTGATTTTTTTGGATACTTTAGTGTTTGTAACCGTATCATATTAAAACAAAAAAATTACGAAAGTTTGAAATAAAATAATGATCATTATCAAAGGATTAATTGATTTGTTTGAAAAGAGGCTCTTACAAGAGATGTTCAAAATAGTTTCCTTTATTTCGAAGACCACGATAAAGCCTATTGTTGGACTCTTCTCAAACTTTCGCAAAAATGTCTGGATATGCAACGACAATCTTGAGTAATTCTATTTTTTATTTCTTCAACTGAATCAGGTTGCAACCGAAAGACCGCAGGTTTTAAATAACCTCAGAGGAAAAAATCCATAGGGGTTAGATCGGGTGAACGTGGTGGCAATTCCACTGCTTCTCTTCTACCAATCCACTGATTTTGATAGTGTTCATCCAGCCATCGTTTAACAAGGAATACGTAATGGGGAGAAGCTCCATTTTGATGTAAATAGAGTAACTCTTCTGCTAAAGAAAAATTTCCATCTAAGTCTTTTTGATTTTCTAATTCTTGAATCAATAAAGGTTCAATTGTTGTACCTAATATTGCAGTATACATTTGACCATAAAATTTCCATTTATGAACAACGGATCAATTATGAGATCTCCCAAAATACTGGTCCATTTGTCCTTTCCATTGTACTGAGTATGAAGACCTTCTCTAAAAATGTGACGATTTTTATCACAGCAATACCGGCAGTTCTGTCTATTTCCAAATGCATTAAAATAAAACGTGGATTCATTAGTGAAACAAATGTTTTTGAAGTCATTAAGGCTCGGCAATAATTCGGGCAGTCATTAATTCACCAAATTCGATTCGTCTCTCTGGATCGTCATCTCCAAGTTCCTGGAGAATTTTCATCTTACAAGGATGAAATTTGTGGAGTTTCAGAATCTTTCTTAAAGACTCACGCCATAAGCCAATCTCTGTGGCTGATTGACGAGTTGATAGAACTGGGTTAATAGCGATTTGTCCAAAAACTTCTATCTAGCCTCTTCGTTCAAACAACCTTGGTGTAATACTTTTTTTTTATTGGTGACAGATCCTGTTTCGTTAAATTTGGTTACAAACTGTCGAATGTAAGTGTGGCTTACGTGTTTCCCTGGATATCTTTCGTTGAAAACTGTAGATGCTCTTAGGCAACAACGATTTTGGGAGCCATAGACAAAAAGTATTTCGTTCTGCTATACTATAAACCATTTTAATGCAAATTTACACGAAATTAGAAATGATTTTTGAAAAAGTAACACAATGACTGGAAAGATCGTTTGGTATTTCGAACCGAATCACGCTTGGAACTGTACTGTTAAAGTTCTCAAAACCATATTTTTCACATTACAATTCTTATTTTTTACAAAAAATAATTGCGATTAAAAACAATCAAAGCATGCAAACAAATTAATACCGAAAGTATCCAAGAATCTTTTGTTCATTTTCTCCAAAATTACTAAACTAAATTTAAAAAACAAAAAACCATCGAATTCAAATTTTGATAAGCTTTAAAATGAGATATCACTTGACGACTTTTCGCTATTTAAATTTTAGGGGTGGAACTCACCCTGGCTAAAAGAATGAAGCGACAGGATCGAAAATACCCGCAAAATGGTTGCCCCTCGCAATAAAAATCGACGTGTCTCGCCAATTTTTATAATTGTCGTTAGTTCTAAATTTAAATCCGATTGAATGTTTTTAAATTGTGTGTATAAGTAAAGAAAATAATGTACAATAGGTACCTGTGTGAGTGATCGATACGATTTAGTTATGAAGAAAGAAAATATAACGTAAATGTGTAAATTTCAGTAAAAATATGATTAATAACACTTTGACAGCATTTTTCAGAAACCAATCTTTAGTTTTAGCAGTGAACTTCTTAATTTGTATTGTATTTCTACTTTTCTCTTGCCCCCAACTAATTTGATCTTTTTCTGTTAAGCAGATCTTTAAAGTATTCTGTCCGTATATTGCTCCTGTTCAATTTTTTATATCTGTTACTTTCCAAAATTTTGCCAAAATTTTAACAATAGAAGGATTAAATTTCCATCAAGACACTGTCTTAAATATCACCTGTCGATAGTCCTTAATTAACTCAAGCTTAATTGAGAACAAAGTCAAACTGTAATTAACTCAAATTATCAAAAACTAAGACTGAAAGCTTATACGTTAATTATCTGTACAGCCTTAACGCATCAATCTGGCCGAGTTATGACGAGGTCTATTGTTTAGTAAACAAAACTCCTACCGTTCGATCCGCACCTCCGATCGTCGCAGCCTCGTTTTGGCATTTCGCATGTTAAGTTAGGGAGAAGGGTTATTGTGTCGGGACGTGAGTGGAATAACTCGACGGTTTAATGAAAGGACGAATCTGTTGTTATTCGAAGGTCCTGCCCCAACGTCGGGGTCCTTTAGCCGACCGTAAATTCCCCGTATCGGGTTTTCGAAAATCGAGGTCTCGAAACAATTTACCGCCCCGGCGTGTACTTCGCAAGTGCTACAATCACGGACGGCTATCGATTTTTTCCCCTCGAGGTAATGCGACGTGTTTCAATAAGAGTAGCTCGACCTCAAACGCCAGATCCCGGATTGTCGTAGTAGTTGTAGTAGTAGTTTATTCATATTAATACACACACGGTGTTCAAACACGTCAATACATCTCGAAGCTCTCGAATACAGCTCGAAACTAGTAGTCAGGTAGGTAAACAATCATACTGTAACGAATTCTCCCTTACTTGTCGCCCATCGAACCTTCTGGAATATTCTCGATGACTCTACGGACAAGGCGGCGCCGGCCGGTTCCGAGAATTGCTTGTTTGTTCTAGCAAAATCTCGAAGAAACACCGTTAGAATATAAAAAGGCGACCGAGAGATAAGGGGGTTAGTCGAGGCGAGATCCCGGATTATGGTAGTAGTTGTAGTAGTAGTTTATTCATATTAATACACACAGGGTGTTCATACACGTCAATACATATAGCTCGAAACTAGTAGCCAGGTAGGTAAACAATCATACTGTAACGAATTCTCCCTTACTTGTCGCCCATCGAACCTTCTGGAATATTCTCGATGACTCTACGGACAAGGCGGCGCCGGCCGGTTCCGAGAATTGCTTGTTTGTTCTAGCAAAATCTCGAAGAAACACCGTTAAAACGTAAAAGCGACCGAGAGATAAGCGAGTTAGTCGAACAGATGTTCCTGTGAGCGAAGGCGACAGCCGTCGTAAAAACACGCTCGAAAAATAAATTTACCTTTAAATGAATTACACTAATGAAGAAATTCATTCTCAAAAATGAAAGAAAAAATTACAATAGTAAAGATATTATGAATAGAAATCAATTTCAATATATTACAAGTCAATTTCACAAGTCATATTTACGAATCAAATTGACTACTGAGGTACTCATCCAAGGAGTAAAAGGACCTACACAAAAGATATTTTTTGATAACCTCTTTAAATAGCTTTTCTGGAAGTTCCAGAATTCTAGTAGGCAATATATTGAAAAATTTTGCCCCGTAGTAGCCAGTACCCCTACGAGTTCTCCCCATTCTGTGATAACCAACGATAATGTCATGCCTATACCTAGCACCATGTTCATGTATTTCACCTACAATCACAGCATTCATTATATTTTTCTTAATATATAGCAAACAATTAAGAATGAATACACTTGAAAAAGTTAGTATGTTATATTGATGAAAAACATGTTGACACCAAGATCGAGCGTTTAATCCCCCAATTATTTGAATACAACGTCGCTGTAGGTTAAAGATACGCATCACGTGACATGAGTAGCCCCATTCAAGTATTGCATAGGATAGGTTAGCATGGAAGTAATCATGGTATGCTGAGAGTAGTCTCTTGGGATATAATTTTAGACAGGCTTCTTATTAGGAAAATCACAGTTGAGAAATATGCTCTGAACAGTTTAGTTTACGGTCTAAAATACACCCTAGAAATTTTACAAAGTCGCTGGAAGGTAAATTAACGCTAGTGTTTGTAAGAGAAAATTTTATGTTCTGAGTTTTTGATTCTCAGCTTGTTGGCTGAAAACCAATCAAAAATACATTCTAGTGCGCACAATACACTCTCTAGATTATCAGACGAATGAATTCTTTGCAAAAACGTGGTATCATTTGCAAACAGATCAAGATTTAAGTTGTCACTACAGTTTGGAATATCATTAATAAAAATTAAAAACAGCAGAGGACCCAATACAGAACCCTGCGGTACCCCACACTTTCTAAGTTGTTTATTGGACGAGGCACTATTGTACCGTACAAATTGTGATCTATCATTCAGGTAAGACTTAA